>CM042674.1:64379790-65774813 GCA_023638005.1 Forsythia suspensa | reverse complement strand
GCAAATATAAGTTATCATATGAACATAATGAACCAAGTACCAACAATATTTGAATTTAAAGAAAGACTAAATTGACAATTTCCAAAAGAGCAATGATATCCAAATTTGTCCAATAAGGAAATAGAAACTAAATTCGTCTAAACGACGGTACAACAAAAGTGTCTTTCAAATCCAAATAAAAACCGGTTCCCTAACAATAACCTAAAAGTGTCTATTGCTTCAACTTCCACCGATTTTTCATCGCCCACAAAGATGAATCTTTCGGCATTATTTGGCTTTCGGCGAGCAGGCAACCACATAGATAGAAACACTTATGTGAGTAGTAACACCAGAATCTAACCACCAAGTGTTTCTAGGTACTGAAGCTAAATTAACCTCAGAACAGACCAAATTAAGAAATGTACCTTTCTTTGCACGCCAGGCGTTATATTTAGTACAATCCTTCTTTAAATGTCCAGGCTTCTGGCAAAAGAAACAACCCTCTTTGTCTTTATGTGGTTTCTTTTGTTCTGGACCCTTAGCAGCTTCATATTCTGTTTTTCTTTTCTTGCCCTTATCTTTGGAGGTAATTGCAAAGTTAGCAATTTCAGTTCTGTCCTACTTCAACCTTTCTTCCTCTTGCACACAATAAGAAATGAGCCCATTTAGAGTCCATTTCTCCTTTTGACAATTATAACTGACCTTAAATTGATTGAAATGTATAGGAAGCGATATTAATACTAAATGCACGAGCAAGTCATCAGACAAGTCGAGCTTTAGTGCCTTAAGTTTTGAAGCAGTATGAGACATCTGCATGATGTACTCTCTTATGTTCCCTTGCTTTTATACTTCATTGAAATCAAGCTTTTGGCGAAGCGTGCTTGTTTCAGCCTTATCGTTTTTCGTAAAACGCTTTTCAATTTCAGCAAGGAATTCTTTGGCATCAGTTACCTCCTCAGATACTGCGCCCCTAAAGGCTTCTGGAATGCCGTGCTTAATGATCATAAGACTCATGCGATTTGAGCGTTCCCACTTCTCAAAGTTCCTCCTGTCATCAGGTGAACTTGCATCCGTAAGAGAAGCAGGTTTCTCAATCCTGAGAGCAAGGTCGAGATCCATGCAGCCAAGAACAATTAAAACGTTCTCTTTCCAATCCTTGAAGTTTGACCCATTAAGCATGGAGATTGAATTGATATTTGCAGATATTGTGGAAGTGGATGAATGAGTTGTTTAGAGAAAGAGATAGAAATAGCTTACATTAGTACTTTATTATGCAAATAATAATTTCAAATATATTGGTAAGGCCCATCACAAGATACCTAACACAATATCAATAATTAGTCTTTAGACAGAAACATTGACTCGTAAGTGGTACCTCGATGTAGCAATCAAACACTGCCAATAAGACATGTCAATCAATAAACCTTTCTTTGGACCGATTTATTGATCACACGTTAAACCAAATAATCGTCACGCGTTTATCACCACAGGTGCATGTGAAATTCCAGCCAAACATTGACCTTCCTTTGGGCCGATCAATATCCGCATGAACAACACACACACAAAACCTTCTAATAATCAAAGTTAATTAATTTCCACAAGATAGGTTACTTTGGAAACATGTTGCTTCAATTAATTCACTTTGAAATATTATATTTCTCAAAAGAGTCCATCATACCAAAATTTGAACCTGAATTAACTGTTTTGCATATATTTAAAACTTTAGGATTTGAATTTTTGAAGTTCAAAGCTTTAGGATTAAGTAATCATTAAGTTGGAGGGTTAAATTGCAATTTAATTAAACTTGATTGGCCAATTATGAAAGATTTTAAGCTTGAAGGACTAAATTACAATTTACCAAAAACTTTAGTGGCCAATTAATTAAAATCTTAAACTTTAGAGACCTAATCATAAAATTCGAACTTCTAAGGCCCAACTTAATTGATTACTAAAAGCGTAGGGACTTATTTTATAAATTCGTAAGTCTAAAGGGCCAACTTAAATGATTTTTATAATTTTAGGGTTTAAATAAATGAGGGAACAACCAAGAGGATTAGAGATTAAATAAACCAAAATTTTGAAAATTACAAACTAGCCCCTTAGATCTTCTAATTTCGAAGAAGGAGGTCCCTAGGCTAAAAATCACAAAATGCAACAGACTAGGGTTGAAACCCTAGCTGCCGCCGCCGCCGGAGAGATCGCCATGCGAGACCGCGGCGTTCACTGCGGCGGCGTTGACCCATTCTGACCATCTCTGGCGTTGACCAACAGAGTTTTCCTCATGGCGGCGACGCTACCTTTACCAGCCATGACGCCATCTCCGTGTACTGCGTTTCTCCTTCTCCAACGACTTGCCCCTTCATCTCAACATCAACCAACAACAATACACATATTCGACCACAAAAAACCCGAATCCCAATTCGATGAAATCCAAAAAACTGACCATTGAAATCATATATACATATTGCAAAAAAATTGAAATTCCATATTCTTGAACAATATATATATATACATCTATATATATATTCTTGGAATATACATGCATAAAATTGGAATCATATATATCTATACATGAACACAGTTTTCAAGAATTGCACGTATATATATACATAATATATATGAATTCTCCATGAAATATATGCAGGCCATGAATTCAAAAATTCATAAAAAAAAAGATCATTTTAGTGGATCACTTTATTGACTAAAACCTTAAGATAGCACCACACATTTTAATATATACATGTTTGGCCCCACATGTCGAATTTTATCCAACACTAGGCACATGCTCCACGGGCTCCTCCCTTGTCTATTATGGAGTATATGTTATGAAAACTTTTTTATTTTATAATAGTCTTTGTTAGATAAAAATTTTCTAAAATTTAATTAACTTTTCAATAGGTCATACTTCAATTTTTAATCATACATTACACCAATTTTTATCAAAATTTTGCCAAACAAACCTTTAACCCTTAATCTTTAAATCGTTGAGGAATATTGTCATAAGGAGAAATATGGATTGCTCTTAATTAGGGAAGGAAGAAGATCAGAAATAGCAGGACCTAAATAATTCAATTGGAAGTTTAGACAAGAAGTTGAATAAGTGCTTGCAGATTTTATTTATAGTACTTCCAGAGTATGGAGTATTTACTATTTAGTACTCTCTCTGCGAGCATTTAATTAATAAGTGCATCGAATCATATGGATCTACTGCATTTAATTAGAACCAAAATATACACATGTCAATCAAATATTGACGGAGAGTATTGAATTCCATACTTCGAAAGTACTAGAAGTTTTCTTCCTATTTTTTTGCCAAATAATTATCATAATCTAATATGGGTTTATCAACTTTTTCTCTAATTAATTATTCACTGTATATCATTTGATTAGAAATTTTGTTTTATTGCGAGCTTTATTACGAGCTTCAACTAAAAAATAATTTTTAATAACAAGCTTTAACCCAAATTCTACAAAAGATTAACAAGTCATTACAGTTTAAATTATGTTAAAAATAACTTTTTTAAAATTAAAGTATAATTTTTTATGCAATGTTTCCATAAGATTTTATATCCTACCTTCTTTAAGTATATAATGTTTTCATGTGCATTTGTGGTTTCCACGCAACTTACAGTTTATTTGATTAAGTTTAAATTATAATTTAAATTGGTCAAATATATCGAATATATTTTTTATTCATACATTTTGTAGGACCCAAAACTTATAAGCACTTCAAAAATAATTTAGATACCACCAAACATACATTTAATTCTCTAATGAAGAGTCGATTGACTTTGTTGTCCACCTTTAATACATGGAATCTGATATACTAAATCTATATGATTTTGAGATTAATCTTCAAATTTGTTGTAAATTTGTAGAATAATTAAATAATTTTGACTAAATCATGCATTGATAATTTAATAAATAATTACGAACAAGTTTCAGATTATGGCTACTTGATTGCAATAAGTGACAAAACCAAATTATATTGTCTGAAAAAAAATCTTGTTAAAATTTTCTAGTCAATTGAAGTTGATTTTATTTCGTCATGACAATCAAAGCATGATTTTCAAACAATTTCCGACAAAGGTCCCTTGTGGGTTGATTTTCTAGTCAATTGAGGTTGATTTTCAAACATTTCAAACAGTCTTGTTAAAGATAGGTTTTTTTCATTAAATTTGTACTATGTTTTGCTTTGTTCTCGGTCTTGTCTAAAGCAAAAACAACAGTTGTAATTCAAAGTGATGTAGACTTGGAAATATTACAGCACACTATTTTTCTGGGGATAATGATTTTGGTATCCATGTACTTTCATATGGCCAAATATTCATATTTCGATTCTACCCAAAAAATTTCGGGAATACTAAGTTTTATTGCACTTTTAGGACCAAACATGGTTCTCGAAACTACGGCGTTTACAATTACAATATATCCCTCGGATGTGGCACATATTGTTTCTGGTTAATAACATCTACCAGGCCGTGTTTAAAAGTGCCTGGGCAAAAAGACCAACCATAGTGGTGTCAAGTGTGGAAGGACCCTCCTCTACCCAAAGCATTATCGTTACCGTTACCTCCCCAATGACTGGTATAGTTATAGGAGTATTTATTGAAAAGCATAATAATGTAATCTTGTTTACTTCTTCAATGAAATAAAAATGAATACTCTATACATCCCATAAAGATAGAATTACTTTTATTTTCACACAGATTAAGAAATTTAATTATTATAGTAGGAACAATAAACTTTACTTATGTTTAATGATAGTACATATTTTTTACTAACAAAGCACATTAAATAATGACATATTAGAAAAAACTAAGAAATTATCAAAAATAAAAATTGATTATAATTTAGAGCAGATGAATAAATAAAATAAGTTTATCTTTAAGGGACGGATGAAGTACTATTAGAGAAGCACAAAACTCATCACTCACTCTGAGTGCGCGTGTGTTTACTTGTATGTATATATGTATATCTATCATGGTAACAAAATTATCGACAAATTTTGTTATGTCTCTTTCTTTCTCAATCATGGCTCATCTTGTTTAGTACTTCATACTAAACATGTTCTTAAAGTTTATTTAAATGGGGAATAAAATTATATATTAATGGATGAAGCCCTAATTCGTAACTCCTCCATCATTTCTGGTCGAGGCCTGACAACCACATTAGGGATGTGATGGTGTGTTGAATAAAAATAAAAATAAAAAAGGAAGCAAAAGTGCGAAAAGAAATCATAAACACACACACACAAATACTAGTGCTTATCTGGTAGAACTTTTTGTAAATTATAAGTAGTTGGTTTACGAATGTGTGGATAAAAAGTGGATAAAAGTTGTGGGTCTTATAGAATGTGTGGACAAAAATAATGTTTGATCAATTTACGTATAAACACTCTCAAACATGCTATTCGCACATTGTTCGATAAACAAAAGTGATTTATTATTGTGCATTTATACAATTACTAAAATAGATATTGATTATAATGATGTCATTTGGTATTATTATTATCATTGGTAGTATTATAAAATTTGTTTTTACTTGTATAACAGTTGAAATATTTATCAAATATTTTTCTTAAAATCTGTAGCAAGATTCGAGGACGAACCTTCTACAACTCAAAGATTATGATACAATACAAAAGGATAATTAGCACAAAACGTCCTTACCTATTGCAGTCATCGTGTAAAACGTCTGTACCTTCTAAATTTTAGTATTTTTACTCTCACCTACTGCATTTCTTACGCAAAACGCCATTCCGTCCAAAAAGCAACCGTTAACTCACCATACCAGCACGACTCATAATGCATTTAAAGGGTAAATTAGTCCGGCCACATTTTTCACTTATATATATATATATATACAGAGAGAGAGAGAGAGAGAGATCATTACGCACAAATGTGAGGAGAAAGTTGAAAAAGAAGAAGAAGAAAATGAAATCATTTTGAACAAATGTGGAGAGAAAATTACGCACCTTTTGTAGTGATGTGGGTACTCAGAAGTGTAGAACTAGTTGTGGGATTGATGTACTGCTATGCATCGTTCATTTTGATGTGTAATTGACGTTGCGAAAAATATTCCTACCTTTGTATATAAATGTGCATAACGTCCCTACCTGTTGGATTAACTTGTATAAATTGTCCCTATTTTTTCATTTCTTAATGTGCATAACGGCCCTACCTATTTTAAAATTTGTGGTGAACATCATCACCTAGTTGTAGTATCGATTATCAACGTCCTTGCTCACTACAACATACCACGAAATCATAAAATAGTACTATTCCTCCTTCATATGCCACATTGTTTGGCTTATCATAAAATTTGCTTCCATGATGGACTTCAATTGTGAAATAGTCTGTATTGTCGCCTGCAGACACACATATTTGGCCAATAAAAAACCCAATCAGTTTTTGTCAACTTCAATTTTCTTCATTTTTGTCGAAACCATTGAAGAAATCTCCTCTGCGTAAAGAAATTGAAGTTCTTCATCATCCCATAACAGATGTTGTTCCATTAACAGCACCGAAAAAGTAGAAAAGGATTTGGCATTAAAATAATTATTTTTGTTCAAAATGATTTCACTTTCTTCTTCTTCTTCTTTTTCAACATCTCCCCATTTTTCTTCTTATTCACATTAAAGAGCATCAAACAAAGAAGAATCTGAATCCAGATTTTGCTCTATATCCATCTTCTTCTATAATTTTCTCTTTTCATTCCACAAAAGAAAAACAAAAGAAACACAAACCCCATTTTCAACTTCTCTCTCTCTCTCTCTCTCTCTCTCTCTGTCTATATATATATATATATATATATATATATATATAAAAATGTGGCTGGACTAATTTACCCTTAAAATGCATTACAAGTCGTGCTGGTATGGTGAGTTAATGGCTACTTTTTGGACGGAAGGACGTTTTGCACAAGAAATGCATTAGGTGAAGGTGAAAATATCAAAATTTAGAAGATATGGACGTTTTGCACAATGAATGCAATAGGTAGGGACGTTTTGTGCTAATTACCCCCAATACAAAATTTAAAGGTGCCCAATCTTGATTTAAATCTTGGTACTTCATTTATTTATCTATAATGTTTTTCTTTAATTAGGGTCGACTTTATATGTTGGTAGAAGATTAGGGACCAAAGGTGCAAATTAAATTAAGCATAGTGATTAGGTTTTAAGGCAGCACAATATGTATTTTCGGATTTTTGTTTTGATTGAATTAAATAATATTTGAGATTTTTTTGTTCATTTCACATCAATAATTCATTATTTTTGCGAATAGTCACCGAATCTATTGATAAGATCAATTCCCAATATTCTTTTACAATCAACAAGTTTTGATCTGTATTTTTCGATTTCTCAAACAATAAAAATGAAAACGGAAATGGAACTTCTTTTTTTCTCCATTGATTCAATAGTTACAATTAGGTTACATAAATTCAGGAACTATACAAAGAAAAAATAAAATCAGTCTTTGAATCTTGGACAGAAAGTGGACTCAGTGTCAACATTGGAAGTAACTGAAAAGGGTTAACAGTGTAATCTTGTGATTTTGTTCCAGGGAATCACGTGTTCTCTTGTGTTTATGTATATTTATTTTGGCATGTTTTTACTAGCGTTAAAATGTTAGTTTCTATTTATAAAAGTAAAAAATTAATGAAGAACTGGTAAAGCGCACACGAGCTAACACGCAAAATCATAGTGGTTCACCTAATGAATAAAGAGTTGTATGTCACCATGAAAAAGAAAAATTAATTAAAATATAGAATGCCTAATATAATTCTAAACTTAGAATATAGATAAAATGTACTACGGAGATATTTTATTTTATATTTATCAATTCTAATTATATTTAATTATTCGTCCTAAACATGTTTATAGATTTAATTCAAATGATTGTGTGGTACAATTCCTCTCTCTTCTTTTTTACTAGTTGAAAGATTTTATTATTTGAAAGATTTAATTAGTCGTTTTTTTTTTTTTTTGGCCCTAAAGAATTAATCAAATAATTGTGTGGTACAATTAACTTGACCTTGATTACAACTAGGGGCAGAGTTGAGGTTGGTCGTGGTTTGCCCTATAGTAGATGTTTTATTGTATATAAAATAATAATTATTAATTATATTTGACAGTAGTTGACATGCCGGTTCAACCACTGAGTTAGCAATTGAAACACTGACTCAGTGACCCACCATTTTGTCCGAGTCAATATCCAGGTCCAATTTTCAAACATTTGTAAAAATATTGTTAAGAATCGTCATTTGACTTTAGGACAAATCTTCAATTTTTTTTTTTTTTTTTTTTTTTTTTGTAAATTTGAAGAAGAATAAAAATAAAAAAAAAAAAAATGTCTAATTCATTCCTTGAGAATTTAATCATGCAAGGAATTATTAAGAAGCATTTTTAGATTATGGCTAAAGAAGTGAAAAATTAAAAACCTTGTACACTTATTCCTAATCAATCCAGTATCTCTATAGTGTTAAAATTCTAGTATCGACTATATTTAATTGGTGCTATTCGGGGAATGCAATGAATCCTTGTAATATTTGTTGGGTTGTATGCCCAAATAGTTTAATTTTGCTGTGATGAAATGATAATTTATGTTGAATAAAACTTTAGTTTGTATTCATTTATTATTATTGCATTTGTTCAATATTGAGTATGTAAATAAAGTGTCAATGATCACTTGCGATAATATAAGTTGGATACTTGCGTTGAGAAGTATAGTATGACACAACTTATATTTTGATCATCAATAAAATTGTTCACAACTAATGTATAAGGGTTGGCGCCTTGTACCGGAAGGTTGTAGTGTTGACTATTTAATCATTCGGGTTTGTGATTTGTCCTTATCGTAGAAATGGAAAAATAGTGACACTAGTACACTAAGGGTGTATTGAACGAACCATGTGTCGAATTTAATTATATAGCATGACCGTGCGAATAATTAAATTCTACTTGATCACCGGTATTTCATCTAAATCCCTTGACGGGATTGTGTATATATCTTTTCGTTAGTTTGATGGTTCTTTGATTCACTAATGGTGAGATCAATTTAGTTGATCAAATATCTCGGTGAGTTGGGAGCTTGAAAATAAGCGAAGTAGAGAACACGAATTCGTGTCGGGACTGTCACCCTTAAAAAGGGGTCGAATGACAACTTAAGTATTTTCTGTTGAACGGTTATAAATCTGAGCTCAGTGTTTAGCGACGGCTAAACTTCGACATCTGTGAATTAGTTCACAGGACCGTTGAAGAAAATGTAACTTAAAGTTAGTGAGAATAATTAGAAGGGCAAAACGGTCATTCATGCTCATACCTAATTATCAGATCTCATACAGAGATGAAATATATATACGTTAAGTCAGAAGAAAATATTACAGCTTCTGTAATTTTATATATTCCGAGAGTGCAGTCTCTTGTCTTTAGTGGAAAAAGCAAAAGACTAATAATTAGATTGAGGGGTCTAGGGTCGACTAGACGAAATCTAATTATTGGAGCTTGGAAAATATATGTTCGAAACAGTCCTGTGGTAGCTCTATAAAGTTTTGGACTTAATCACGCTTACTATAAAAGTTTTGGACAATTGTAATCGTGATATAAGTTCGGGGATTACATGTGTAATTAAATCAATCATAAACTAATTGGACTTGGATGCAATTAAGACTCTTGTCGTTGTTTGCAATCAGATCACTTGCCGTTATTTATATCACATTGCTTGTGATGTAAATTAATTCCAATTCAATCAATTAAGAAAAGAGAAGAAATTTAGCTTCTTGGTTTTCTAGATCTGACCAGTCCAGAAATTAGTTTTGTTTTTTATTAAAATTAAAAGGTGCCCACACGCCGGTGTAATCCATACTTGGGAGAATACCATAGAAGGCTTGAACGTTGGAAGCACCAAGTTCGTGAATCAAAAAGCAGCAAGTTCGAGCATCAGATCCAGACCAATATCGTTTATCGATTCCGGTATATTACTAATCCATTAGTATTTTAATTATAATAAATACGTGAACACCTAACAAAGATCCTGGTTTTATTGAATTAAAAAAAATTATTTTCTGGCTAATTCTCGTACCAGTTCCCAACAAATGGTATCAGAGCGGTCTAGATCGTTCATGTGTTTGTTATGTTATCAATATCTAATATTTGCATGTTCTAGTCGAGCGATGTCTAGGATTATCTTTTTGTATGTTGATTGAATAATTGGTATTATTTTAAAATGTGATCCAATTATTTTGTGGCCCCACTTATTCATTGTATTTCGTTATTTTGAGTCTGTAACAAGATCGGTGGATTACGACTCCATCATTTTGATTTAATTTCTAATTGCAAAATAGATTTAATTGTGAGCCCTAAATTGGGACATAGTTATTTTTGTAATATTGAAGACTGATGAATCGGACCAAAAAAAATTGGGGGCAGCCAGAGAGCAGATTTGGTGCGCCGGATCTGTGCGATCACAGGTTTCGCGCACCGCAGATCTGCGCTTGCGCTGATCTGGCACGTCACCAGATGATCTGCGCTCGCGTAGATTAGTCGTGCCATGATCTGCTCGAGCGTAGTCGCGCGCTGGAGATCTGCCCGAGCGCAGATCTTGCGCGCCACCGGAGATCTGCGGTGTGCCTCGGATGATCTGTCCGAGGGCAAATCAGACGCCTGGAAGATCTGCGCACGGCGCGCAGCGGCAGGGCGCACAGGCCGGCCAAATCCGCGTGCCACCCTACGCGGTGGTCTTCTCCGTTTTGCTTTGTTTTGTGCTATGGTGGTGGACACTGGGGATCTGCGCGCCTGGTTGATCTGCGCGACATCGCGGCGGGGAATGCGACGCAGCGTGTGGCACAGACCTTGTCGGATCTACTGCTGTCGGTATTGATCGGCCGGAATACTCCAGCCCCACGGCCGAGCATTGTCGCTTGGCGGTGTTGATTTTTTTTTTTTTTTTGGGTTGTTTGGACAAGAAGGTGTTTCAAGGAAGAAGAAGACTCCTGTTTGGAAACTTGGATAGCTTCTGTTTGGTTCCAAGAATAATGGTTGTTTGGTTGCTTGGATATCTTTTGTTTGGTTCCAAGAATAATGGCTGTTTTCAATGGATAGGTTGTTTGGGATAGCTTCTGTCATAATGTAGTTGTTGTGAGTTAGGATTTTATGTTGGAACATGTAAAATGCTTGATAATTGTTTCAATAGATGTGTTTCAATATATAATCTTGAATGATAGTGAAATTTGCTGATTTTTTCTCTATTTTTAATGATAGTGAGGAGTGCCATGAATAGTGGCTGTTTGGTTCAATGGATAGCTACTGTTTGGAAAGTTTGGATTGAAGATTTAATTTAAATATTGGGTTTGGACCCAATTAGCTTTTAATTTAATTCTTGAGTCTAGTTTTGGGCCACAAATAATTGTTAAATTTATTGCTAATGTATGCTTTAAATATTTGTTTGAGATATTATTATTCTGTAAATCATGTCATATAGAATTAATTTTGGCATCGCTCGTGAAACTTAGAATAGAATGCATTACATTAGAACATTGATTTTTCCTCGATTAATTTAATTTAAATTAAATTTTTTTGGAAAGGAAAATTCGTAATAATTAAACTGTATGTTAATTTGATTAATGTGAACATTTGGTAATTATTTTAAATTAAAATCCATTATTTTAAAATATTGAGTGGGAAAGGATATTTATTTAGATAAAAATCCACGGTCTCTTTTTGTCAATCCATAAGCAGCGGAATGCGTTAACCTCGTGCTGGTAACGCAACGGACTCCCTATAGGAGGGCTGCGTGATTCGGGATGTTTGATTGGATTCTTTTTTTGGTAAAATCGTCTAGATAGAATATAATTTGAGATCATCCTATAGATGACGGGATTATTTTTCAAGTATCTGGAGATCTAGACAAAGGTTATACACTCAAATCGAGATCATCTACGAACCTCCTATAGATGCTCTTGTTTATGATCTTGGTGACCAAATAAAGCGATACTGGATTTATCTAGACATTTATTGTTGAGATATGATTTGTCTGGTGAGAGGGTCCCAACTTAATCAGTGGACACGATGACCTTTCCTATAGAGAGGCATGTTGGATCACAAGGATTAAGTAGTCGTTACATTATTATAGTTTTATGGATCTACATGTGCATTCATGCATTATATGTTAAATTCACTACTCAATTTAATATGCAATAATTTTGTCATTTTCAACAAAATGTCTCTCAGTCTATTTTTCGTTATCCTAAAACAAAATCAATTTACTGGAGAAAATTATGTGGATTGGAAACGTAACTTAATGATTGTTCTCACCGTTGAGAAAATTGATTTTGTGCTTGAAGAAGATTGGCCTGGGCAATCCACTGAGACTGTAAGCAAGGACATGAGGGATGCTTGTGATAAGTGGGTAGCTGCAGACAAGTTGGCTCACTGTTACATTTTGGCATCAATGTCAAATGTGTTACAGCAGAAGCATGACAGTCTTGAGACTTCTTATAACATAATGAAAAGCCTCAAGGACATGTTTGCACATCAAAGTAGGAGAGCTCGGTTTGAAGTCATCGTACCTTATAGAACATCCGTATGAAACTCGGAACGCCAGTGAAGGACCATATGTTAACCATGATTGGACACTTCAATGTGGCGGAGAATCTGGGTGCAACTATTGATCAAGATACTCAGGTTGATATGGTATTGAACTCTTTACCTGATATGTTTTCACAGTTTACTGTGACTGTCACTTACACAAGATGGATATGCCATTGACTGAGCTGATGAATGAGTTGCAAAATGTAGAAAGTGGTCTTAAATCTAAAGGTGGCGATATTTATGAAGCAATTGGTAGCTCTCCTGTTTCCAAGCCGAAAGGCGGAGGTGGAAAGAAAATGAAGAGAGCTAACAAGAAGTAGGAAGGCAATAAGACCAACGCAGACGGAAAGCCGAAAGGCAAGTGTTTCAAATGCGGCCAGAAAGGACACTGGAAGAAAGACTGTCCTGATGCACTAGCTAAAAAGGAGCAAAGTGCTGATGGTTCAGGAGAGTAGAAAATTCAGTGAAGACCAATTTACTATTATAGTCGGCACATGAGCAATAGTTTCGGCGAGAGCTCTAGGAGTAGTTTATTTTATTTCAATAGTGGTAGATGTTTAATTTTTAAAGACTGTTACTATGTCCCTTAGATAAGGTGGAATATAATTCCTCTTTTCTTGTTAATAGGACAAGATTGTTCTCTTATTTTGTGCTAACGAGCTTTATTTTTGATGAATAAAGCTCATATTTGTGCCGGATATTTGGTGAGTATCTTTATATATATTAAACTATTCCACAAATGAAATTAATAATACTTCTGCAAACCATAATAAACAAAATACATACCATACTAGTAATACTTATCTATGGCATATTAGGCTTGGACACATCAACCTTAACAGGATACAAAGACTGGCAAAGGATGGTCCACTCAACTCAATTGAGGTCGAACCATTGCCGGTCTGTGATTCTTGTTTGGAGGGTAAGATGACCAAAAGGTCCTTTTTAGCGAAGGGACATAGAGCCAAAGAAGTGTTAGAACTAGTTCATTATGATGTATGTGGACCTATGAGTACACCAGCGAGAGGGGGATTTGAGTATTTTATCACCTTTACAGATGATTACTCTAGATTCGGATACATTTACCTGATGACTCGAAAGTTAGAGGCTTTTGAGAAATTCAAAAATATCGGACTAAGTTCGAGAAACATTTGGGTAAAAGTATAAAGACATTTCGATTACATCCAGATAGCGAATATCTCTCAAGAGAATTCGGGGATTACTTAATAGAAAATGGTATAGTCTCTCAACTGATCGCGCCTGGTAGACCCCAACGGAACGACGTTTTCAAAAGGAAGAAACAAGACATTGTTAGATATGGTTAAATCAATGATGAGTTTTTCAACTCTACCTATCTCAATTTTGGGATGTGTACTGGAGACAGCTGCATATATTCTTAACTTAGTTTTATCTAAGTCTGTTCCCAAGACTCTCCTGGAATTGTGAGATGGGCGCAAACTAAATTTGTGTCACATTTGAATTTAGGGATGTCCGGCTTGTGTGCTAAAAGGGGAGACAGAAAAGTTGGAGTCTAGATCAGAAATATGTCTGTTTGTGGGATATCCTTGAGGCACCAGGGGATACTAATTCTATAGTCCTCAAGATAGGAAAGCTTTTTTTCAATACAAACACGACCTTCCTAGAGGGTAAGTATATTAATAAATGTCAGTCTAAGAGTATGGTTGTTTTGGAATAAATGAGTGGGAGGGATCCCACAATATTAATTCCTGAAACACAACCTAGTGACAGACGACTTATGGTAATGCAAATACCTAGGGAACGTTATCTGAGTGGGAGAAATGATTCATCATCTGATCCCATAGATCAAGAAAATGTTCAAGGTAATGAGAAGGTATTTGTATCACCTGAAGATGATACCAACATTGATGAAAATATTACAATTCAAGATCCATCGTCCATTAGGCGAAGTCAGAAGATCATCAGAAAACCTTCTAGGTACTTGTTAGTAGGAGAATCCAAACAGGCGATCTCCGTATAACAAGTAGATGATTCGACTTCATATAAGGAGGCTATGGACAAAACGATAATTTTCTTGATGCTTTATGTGGATGATATTCTACTCATAGGAAATGATGTGGGAATGTCATTATCTACGAATGCGTGGTTGACCCAACAGTTTTCATATGAAGGTTTTTGGACAAAGCTAGATGTGTTATAGGGATTCAGATATTAAGAGATCGAATGGAACAAGCTGGTAGTTTTGTCCCAAGCTATATATATTGACAAGATGCTTGTCAAATTGCCATGCAAGATTCTAGGAAAGGCAATTTGCCATTCAGACATAGAATCTAACTATTTAAGGAGTATTCCCAAAGAAACTCCTGAAGAGATAGATGACATGAGTAGAATACCTTATGCAATTGCAATGGGTAGTCTTATGTGTGCTATGATGTGCACTAGGCCTTACATTTGTTATGATGTTGGTATGATAACTCGTTATCAGTCTAGCCAGACTAGAACATTGGGTGACTGTAAAACATATCCTTAAGTACCTTCAGAGAACAAGGAACTATATGCTGGTTTACTCTTTGCCATTAGGGTATATGTATTTTAAGATTATACTCTAGGACAAGTGGGAGAATTGTTGGGTTGTATGCCCAAATAGTATAATTTTGCTGTGATGAAATGACAATTTATGTTGAATAAAACTTTAGTTTATATTCATTTATGAAATGACAATTTATGTTGAATAAAACTTTAGTTTATATTCATTTATTATACAATTATTTTATACATTTGTTTAATATTTTGAGTATGTAAATAAAATGCCAATGATCACTTGTGATAAGATAAGTTGGATCGAAACATAATTTTCTTTCCTTTTGAGTCCTAATACAATTAGGAAACCTTTGGGACACGATTTTAATGAATTTTGGGATCTTTTAGGGAAAATTAGGTAAGTATATATATGAGTTATTAACTCATATCAATGGTTGGATTTTTGGGGAGAAAATCAAGAGAAGACGGAAGAGAACAAGAGAACAAGACCTCCTCGACTATCAAGACTTCTTGAAGATTTCTTCTCCTTCAATCCATGCCGGGTTTCACCAATTATTGTTTTTTCTAGTTTAATTATGTTCTTCTAATTTTCTTTAGCCAAGGTAGACGATGAAACCTTGTTTTGATTAAGTGATTATTTAATTATTCAGTTAATTCCTTCTTAAGAGCTTTAGCGTTCATGGCTTGTTCTTAATTAGATTAATTAAATATAATTTCTTTCATCTTAAATATCATGTATTTTTGATAGTTAGATACTTGGTTTAATTAATCCATGCTTGGTGATTAAATATGTTCTATTAATTGCTTTTGATTTTTCGTTATCTTTTATTCGAATTGGGATACATAGAATGCTTAGAGATTCTTTGATTCTTTGTTTTCTTTCAATTGATCTTGATACTGAAAACGCTTAAGTAATTTATGTTTGAAGCATAAAGGGAGCCTATTTTTGATTTTCTTCTTCTGGACTTAATTGATAAACCTTTAGAAACGATAATAGATTGATTTCGTGTTGTCGTATGTTTTTGGGAATTAATTGATAATTGGATAATTGCTAAGTTAGACAATGGTGGATTCCAAACTTTGGTATTTTACACAACTTGAATTATCATTTCATCTTTTATCATATTTCTTTAGTCTTTTAGTTAAACAATTTCAACAACAAAACTCTTCAACTCAAATAGCTTAGAATAACAGTTAATTTGGATTAAATTACACCTTCCTCATAACAATCTCTGTGGGATCGACCTCGTTACTACTTATCTATATTCCAATAGATTCGTACACTTATGAGTTAATTAAAATTTGACATCAAGTTTTTGGCGCCGTTGTTCTGGGACTCAAGGCTCAAGGTTAATATAATCTTAGTAATTTTATTCTTGACTAGTTATAATTTAGGATTTTATTTTATTTATTTTATTTTCGTTTTATTTAAAAAAAAAATTCAAAATTAAAAATCTTCATTGTGCATGCTTGGTCGTAGATCTCTAGAACTTAAGCTAGAACATCTAGATAGTGAAATTGAAAGGACCTTTCACCAACAAAAACGAGCCACTAATCTAGATAAAATTGAAGGAACCAAGCAATAGTAGCTATGGGGATGAAATTGAGGAGAGACCTTTCATTGACTATTTTAGTCCACTAGCTAATTTGAGCACCTCATGCATACAATACCCACAAGTAACTGCTAGAAATTTTGAGCTAAAACCGAGTGTACTTAATTGTCTTCCATCTTTCTATGGTTTAGATAGTGAAAAACCCTATAATCATCTCGACCGATTTTTATGCTATATGTGAGACATTTAAATATGAGAATGTTTCCCCTGATAATGTTAAACTTAAATGCTTTCCTTTTTCTCTGAAAGATAAATCTAGATCATGGTTTAATACGTTGCCTGCAATTAGTATTACATATTGGGAACAAATGGTTGCTAAGTTTTTGAATAAATATTTTCTTGTTCACAAAACTAATGCTATTCGCAGGGAAATTTCAGAGTTTGTGCAGAGAGACGAAGAACCATTCTATGAAGCTTGGGAGAGATTCAATGGGCTTCTTATGAAATGTCCACATCACGGTTATGAAAAATGGCACTTATGCCAATATTTTTTGGAGGGTCTACTATCACATATTCAAGAGTGGTTGATGGCCACAAGTGGGGAAGAGCTGATGTCTAAAAATGCTATAGAGATTTGGAGCTTCTTTTAGAAACAGGCTGACAATTCACAACAGCAGAGTCGTTCTTCTCGAACTGAACCAAAGAAAAGAGGAATTTATGAGATTCGAAGTAATGAACGTAGCTCAGAAATCAAAGAAGTCAAATGCATGATAGAAAATATTTCTACAAAGTTGACTTCGTTGACGAAGAAAACGATTCGACCGAGCGGATGCATGTGCTGATCAAGTAAATGCCCTCAACATGATGAGGAAACCTCCTTACAATCCTTACTCCAACACATATAACCCAGGTTGGAGAGACCACCCCAATTTCTCTTGGTCACATGGTGCTCAACAGGATAATACAGCAGGTCAAGCCCCTCAGCAGACTCATCAACAATTTAATCAAAAATTTTCACAGCCAAAACCATGGGAGGAGGCAATTCAAAAATTGTCAAAAGCTACACAAGCTGCGCTAGAACACCAGAATCACATAATTACTGAGTTTAAGAATGAAGTACGCGCTAGCCAGAACTCACAGGCACAATCCATCTCCAATCTGGAAAACATGATGGGACAACTGGCCTCATCACTCCAACAGTTGGCAACAACCATTGAGAAAGGGAAGTTTCCTAGTCAGCCATTTCCTAATCCTAAAAGAGTGCAACAGAAGAGGCTAAATCGATCATGACTTTGGGACGTGGAAAAGCGTTTGACAACAAAGTGGATATCTCAAAGCAAAACACATCTCAACCACTTTCTCCGTGTATCTTGTCCCAACTGATGATTCAATCCAAGAAGCTCCCAAAGAGGACATTGAGCCATCTTACATTCCAAAAGCTCCATTTCCTCGAGGCTCACAAAGGTAAAGCAAGGTAATTCTATCAATGATATGATGGAAATCTTCAAGCGTGTAAATGTAAATATTCCTTTACTTGACGCTATTAAACAAGTACCTGCTTATGCTAAATTCTTGAGGGATCTATGTACAACAAAGAGACAACTACATATGCTAAAAGGCATTTTTAACTCAACAAAGTTAGCTCTATAATTCAAAGCAACACCCTCCAAAATTTAAAGATCCGAGGTTGTCCTACTATCTCATGTATCTTAGGAAACCATAAAATTGAGAAAGCTTTGCTAGATTTAGGAGCTAGTGTTAATCTTCTTCCTTATTCTCGTGTATATGCAACTTGGACTAGGCGAGTTAAAACCAACCTCTATGATTTTACAACTTGTCGATAGATCTCGTGAAAGTACCCGTGGAATAGTAGAGGATGTTTTGATACAGTTGACAAGTTTTATTTTCCTGTTGATTTTATTGTACTTGATACTCAACCCGTATGTGACTCATACAACACATTCCCCGTAATTTTTGGTCGTCCTTTTACGCAACATCTAATGCTATTATTAATTGCAAGAATGGAGTTATGCAGCTATCCTTTGGCAACATGATGAGAATTGAATATTTTTAATGTCAACAAACTACCACATGATAATGAGGATGTTGCTGATGTGGACATGATAGAAGCATTAGATGATGATTGTTTTGCTTATACTAATTGTGATGATGCGTTAAACATGTGCTTAACTCATTTGGGTTCTTATTTTGATGTTGATAGTGGTATAGAAGAAGTGAATGTTTTGCTTGAATCAGCACCTGTCATAGGTACAACTAAATGGAAACAGACAATTGAGCCACTTCCAACGAGTGCCAAAGTCAGTAGGTGCAAGCAAAGTAGGTCCTCCAAAGCACTATTCAGAGTGCCGTAAGGAAACCAAACAACAAGTCAAGCTAAGGACTATAAATAAGCGCTTAATGGGAGGCAACCCATTCTCTAACCCTTTTATTTACTTGCTTTATATGTAGTAGTTTTAGATAGTTTAAATAATTTATTAGTTTTATTTTATTGCACTTATTAGGTCTCACCATGTCAAGTGCAGGATGTCCCACTTTGCGAGCCGCTTGGCTTTTATCTAGGCAACCTTCTTTTGACCAAGGGTCCCAGTACTACATCTGAGTCCACTTCAACCGGACCTTCAACCAGCCAGATCTATCTTCTCCACGTCTGGGGAGTACCTGATCTTTTCCCTTCTTTATGTGCTTTCGTTTGCTTTTATATTGGGGACAATGTAATGTTTTAGTTTGGGGTGGGTTAAAAAGTATCAGGACACTTCATTGCTTCTGAATTTGTGCATCATTCTGGTCTGTATACCTGAACTAATTAAAAGAAAACAAAAAAAAATTTCTGGTTGCTGTTGAAGATCCTACCGCCAATGATGATATATGTTCAAAATTGAGCACATTTTTAGTAGACTATTAGACAACATTTGAACTCACTCTTTTATCTGAATACTTATCTATGTTAGACCTGATTAAGTAAGCACATAGCCACTATTGACTTATCCGCTTATTGGAGACATGACTTGAGTGTTTGTGTTGACATTATTGATCGAGTATCATGATAAAAAATTCGTTCCTACATTCTTAGAGCTAGTGACTAAACTGCTTTTGAGAACAGTTTGGGGTGTTAAAGTTACTACTTTTGTTCTAAGACTTTTGATGGTTTGGGTTTTCTGGGTCTCATCTTTGGTTGAATGGGTTATAGTCAAGGAATCTAAACTGAGCACTACTCGCAGCTGATAAAATTAAATAAAAGATCTGACTCGAGCAATTAAGCCTGTTAGGGTATCTTAAAACCTGGTGCCCTATGGTCATCTGACTTGGGAGTCATCGGCCCAAAGCTCGCTACATGAGTCCTGTATCTAAAACAAGAAAAAGAAAAGAGAGCGACATTTATAAATTTACATCTTCACTTCTCTATTAGCCTGTGAGACTCGAGCAATTAAGTCTGCTAGGGTATTTTCAAACCTGGTGCCCTATGGTCATCTGACTTGGGAGTCATCGACCCAAAGCTCGCTACAAGGGTCACACAGAAAGCTAGTGAAAGAGAAGTATTGCACAGGATGTAAGACTGTTAACAGGAGTTGAATAAATAAAAAAAAAAGTAGAAGTGCTCAGAAAAGATTGCTAGATTAGAACCTTAGAGACTGAAGATGAGAATTCAGAAATCTCTCACCATCCTAATTCTCAGAATACAAGTGCTAAGTTTTACCACTCTTGTTGAAAAGAAAGAGCCTGAATGATCAATAGAAACCAATTTCGCTAGAACACCTCGGGATTTGAGAGAAAAGCTTTAGAAGTGTGATAACTTACGAGAGGTGTAAGGAATAAATGACTACAAAGGGTTCGGGATTGCTAAAATATCAACAACACAATATTGGTCATGGTCTAATACATGTATAAGTTAAATTTTTGGCTATTCACACACTCACACAAGGTCGAACATCGAATAAGTGAAAATTTTTGTGCTGTTGTTTGATATCCTTCTAATAGTGTTGTTTTATTTTTGAACCTGAGGCATATGGTAAGGAGTTTAACATTGACTAATTTTCCATTGATTCTTTTAGCGTAGTTTTAATTTATATTTTAGTTTTGTTTTTGTTCGAGGACGAACAAAGGGTTAGTTAGGGGTTGTTTGATAAGTGCGTTTTATGCACTTATTTTGGCCTTTGAATTAATCATTTATGTCTCATATAATTGCTTTTATACTCACTCTATTGTATTATTCTTCTTATTTAAGTTTTGGACCTGTTTATAAGCAAATGGAGAAGAATGGACGGAAATAGCAACAATTTGGTGAAATCGGCGAGTAAGTTGAGTTTTTGAAATGAATATCAAGAGACAAACATTGGAGGATGAGGAAGATGACAAACTCATTAAGTTTAAGGTGTTTTGGAGTGACAATGAAGAGTTCAATCAATGGTTGAGACACCGTAAAGCTAAAGAACCGAATTGAGAAACTACCTACCAAGGCGGTGGAGAAATTAGAGTACAAATTTTGATATTAAAATCTACACAAGGCAAATGATATACCATTGGAAAGATAATTGAATTACGAGTCCAACACATTTTACGGATCTCAATTTGGAGTTTCTTACAAGAAGTTATGGCCATTTGAAAAACAGCCGCCGCAGAGGAAACAGCGTAAGCTGGGCGATCGCCCAGGCTTAAATTTGGGCGATCGCCCAACCCTATTTTTCAACAGCAGAAAGCTTTTCCTTGGCCTGGGCGATCGCCCGGGTTTGCACTGGGCGATCTCCCAGTGTATTTTCGGCAGAAACATAATTTTCTTTCCTTTTTGAGTCCTAATACAATTAGGAAACCTTTGGGACACGATTTTAATGAATTTTTGGGATCTTTTAGGGGAAAATTAGGTAAGTATATATATGAGTTATTAACTCATATCAAGGGTTGGATTTTTGGGGAGAAAATCAAGAGAAGACGGAAGAGAACAAGACCTCCTCGACTATCAAGACTTCTTCGAAGATTTCTTCTCCTTCAATCTATGCCGGGTTTCACCAATTATTGTTTTTTCTAGTTTAATTATGCTCTTCTAATTTTCTTTAGCCAAGGTAGACGATGAAACCTTGTTTTGATTAAGTGATTATTTAATTATTCGGTTAATTCCTTCTTAAGAGCTTTAACGTTCATGGCTTGTTCTTAATTAGATTAATTAAATATAATTTCTTTCATCTTAAATATCATGTATTTTTGATAGTTAGATATTGGTTTAATTAATCCATGCTTGGTGATTAAATATGTTCACTTGGTATTTTACACAACTTGAATTATCAATTCATCTTTTTATCATATTTCTTTAGTCTTTTATTTAAACAATTTCAACAACAAAACTTTCAACTCAACTAGCTTAGAATAACATCATCACCTTCCTCATAATCGACCTCGTTATTGTATCTATATTCCAATAGATTCACAACTAATTAAAATTTGACATATAATGGTATAGTGTGACCCAACTTATATTTTGATCATCAATAAAATTGTTCACAACTAATGTATAATGGTTGGCGCCTTGTACCAAAAGGTTGTAGTGTTGACTATTTAATCATTCGGGTTTACGATTTGTCCTTATCGTAGAAATGGAAAAATAGTGACACTAGTACACTAAAGGTGTATTGAACAGACCACGTGTCGAATTTAATTATATAGCATGGCCGTGTGAATAATTAAATTCTACTTGATCACCGTGTATTTTATCTAAATCCCTTGACGGGATTGTGTATATCTTTTCGTTAGTTTGATGGTTCTTTGATTCACCAATGGATGGGATCAATTTAGTTGATCAAATATTTCGGTGAGTTGGGAGCTTGAGAATAAGCGAAGTAGAGAACACGAATCGTGTCGGGAACTGTCACCCTTAAAAATGGGTCGAGTGACAACTTAAGTATTTTCTGTTGAATGGTTATAAATCTGAGCTCGGTGTTTAGCGACGGCTAAACTTCGACATCTGTGAATTAGTTCACAGGACCGTTGAAGAAAATGTAACTTAAAGTTAGTGAGAATAATTAGAAGGGCAAAACGGTCATTCATGCTCATACCTAATTATCAGATCTCATACAGGGATGAAATATATATACGGTAAGTCAGAAAAAGTATTACAGCTTCTGTAATTTTATATATTCCGAGAGTGCAGTCTCTTGCCTTTAGTGGAAAAAGCAAAAGACTAATAATTAGATTGAGGGGTCTAGGGTCGACTAGACAGAATCTAATTATTGGAGCTTGGAAAATATATGTCCGAACAGGTCCTGTGGTAGCTCTATAAAGTTTTGGACTTAATCACAGTTACTATAAAAGTTTTGGACTTAATTGTAACTGTGATATAAGTTCAGGGATTACATGTGTAATTAAATCAATCATAAACTAATTGGACTTGGATGCAATTAAGACTCTTGTCGTTGTTTGCAATCAGATCACTTGCCGTTATTTATATCACATTGCTTGTGATGTAAATTAATTCCAATTCAATCAATTAAGAAAAGAGAAGAAATTTAGCTTCTTGGTTTTCTAGATCTGACCAGTCCAGAAATTAGTTTTGTTTTTTATTAAAATTAAAAGGTACCCACACGCCGGTGTAATCCAAACTTGGGAGAATACCATAGAAGGCTTGAACGTTGAAAGCACCAAGTTTGTGAATCAAAAAGCAGCAAGTTTGAGAATCAGATCCAGACCAATATCGTTTATCGATTCAGGTATATTACTTATCCATTAGTATTTTAATTATAATAAATACGTGAACACCTAGCAAAGACCCTGGTTTTCAACAATATTAACTTTGTATGACAGCATAAAACATGAGTCTTGATCCATCACTAATATGGGTTTATCAACTTTTTCTCTAATTATTCACTGTATTTCATTTTATTAGAAATTTCGTTTTATTGCGAGCTTTGTTATGAGCTGCAACTAAAAATTAACTTTTAATTACAAGCTTTAACCCAAATCCTACAACATTAACAAGTCATTATAGTTTATATTATGTTAAATATATATTTTTTAAAAAATTAAATACATGAATTTATAAAATAAATTATACTTTTTATGCAATGTTTCCATAAGATTTTTTTGTCCTACTTTCTTTAAATATATAATGTTTTCATGTCTTGTGTCGCATTTGCACAACTTACAGTTTACTTGACTAAACTTAAATTATAATTTAAATTGGTTAAATTTGTCAAATATATTTTTTATCAATATATTTTGTAGGACCCACAACTTATATACACTTCAAAAATAAATACAACACAACCAAACATGCATTTAATTCTCTAATAAAGAGTCGATTAACATTGTTGTCCACCATTAGTACAAGGAATCTGATATACTAAATCTGTATGATTTTTGAATTAATCTTCAAGTTTGTTGTAAATTTGTAGAATAATTAAAAAATATTGACAAAATCATGCATTGATTATTTAATCAATAATTAAGAACCAATTTCATATTATGGCTATTTGATTGCAATAAGGGAAAAATAATCCAAACCAAATTGCGTTATCTGAAAAAATATTGTTAAAATTTTCTAGTATGTGTTGTCAATTCAAGTTGATTTTATTTCCTCTTGACAATCAAAGCAAGATTATCAAACAAAGGTCTCTTGTGTATTAATAGCAGAAGATTGAAAGAGAAGTGGAGGAAAAAAGATGGGTTTTTTCATTAAACTTGTACTATGTTTTGCTTTGTTATTGGTCTTGTTTGAGGTGGTCTTGTCTGAAGAAAAAACAACAGTTGTAATTCAAAGTGATGTAGACTTGGAAAATATTACAGCACATTGTTTTTCTGGAGATAATGATTTTGGTGTCCATGTACTTTCATACGGCCAAAGATTCATATTTCGATTCTACCCAAATATTTTTGGGAATACTAAGTTTTATTGTACTTTTAGGACCAAACATGGTTCTGGAAGCTACGGTGTTTACACTAACAATATATATAACAGATGTGGCACATATTGTTTTTGGTCAATAAGGGCTGACGGGCCATGTTTAAAACAGTCTTTGCAATATGACCAACCATTTTGGTGTCAAATGTGGAAGGACCCTCCTCTGCCCAAAGCATTATCGTTACCGTTACCTCCCCAAGGGTGGCTCAAGTTGTAGGAGTATTTATTGAATTGCATAATAATGTAATCTTGTTTACTTGTTAAAGGAAATACAACTAAATACTCTTCTGTCCCATAACGATAGATTTAATTTTATTTTCGCATATATTAAAAAGAAAAATTGCATATTTGGTCTTACAACCTTTCAAAAACGTAAGGGATATCCATAATTTTTAAAAATAGCATCGGACATCTCCAACGTTTGAAGAAATGAACATGGTAAGTCCTTTATGATAAAATTGTCCTCTCTTTTAAATAAACAAAAAACAAAAAACAAGAAAAAAGAAAAATTATCGAAAAATAACCAAATGTAACCCAAAAAAATAAAAAATAACAAAGATGTCATCTTTTTTATCAAACCCTAAAATCCAAAATCCCCCACCCCACCCCCCAAAAAAAAATCCAAAAATCAGCCATCTCAAACCCACCACCAATTGCTTCAAATTTGTGCTCACCACCATTGTCCATCATCAACAATGCCTCTAACACATACACCTCTCGCCATACATGAATGCTAGCTTCTTGGAATGGACTTCCCTTGTCTATAATTGTCTGTCTATAATTTCAATGATGTTTGAAAATACTTAACGCTACAACAGCTTCAAAATCTCTATCTGAAAATCATATCATTGGAACAGTTGTAATGCTCCATCGTAGACCTTGTTGTTACCTGGAGAATCAGCAAATTTTTTAAAAACTCAAGAATGTCGTCGAATGAAAAATTTAAGATGAAATCTTAGTCTAAAATCTGACATATAACAACTTGTCCTAATTTGACTTCAAAAGCAACAATTGAATGCTTCTTGAGGTAAAATCACTACTCAACGTGGTGCTATGGTTTCTAATTAATTCAGAAAAGGGGACAAATCATGGGTTTCCAACATTTTTTAAGTCATCAAGATGATGATACCATCAAATTTCATTGACACGCTAAGGATAAGCATAGCTTTCTCAGCTTAAATACAACGAGTAATCCTCCACCATCACTGGATTTTGGGATTTTTAGGTTTTTGGGGGTGGTGGTGGATTTTGGATTTTGGGGTTTGATAAAGAAGATGACCTCTTTGTAACTTTTTTTTTGTACATTTGGTTATTTTTCAATAATTTTTTTTTCTTGTTTTTTTTTTTAATTTAAAGAGGAGGGCAATTTCGTCATAAATGACCTACCATGTATATTTCTTCAAATGTTAGGATGTCCAGTGCTATTTTTAATAGTTAGGGGTATATCCCTACGTTTTTTAAATGTTGGGGACCAAATATGCTATTTTCCCTTAAAAAATTTGATAATTATAGTTGGAACAATAAATTTTTACTTGCATTTTTTTAATATACTCCTACATTAATACAATGGTTGTATAAGGCACATTAAACAAGAACATATTAGAAAAAAAAAACTAAGAAATTAACTATACTATCAAAAGGAAAATTGATTATAATTTAAAATAGATGAATAAAAAAATAAGTTTATCTTTATGGGACGGATGTAGTACTATTATAGACAGCATCGTTCTCCTATCTTGCCCACTGTGGACGTGGCGTGCTAGGTCACAATTTTAATCCATCCTGGAAAAATGTCCACACCATACCCACCCACCCATAACAATCAGCCCATCACACACACACACACACACACACACACACACACACACACACTCTCTCTCTCTCTCTCTCTCTCTCTCTCTCTCTCTTCGGAGATTTGGGTGCCCCAAAATCGCCTAGTTTCGCCAGCGCATTCACTCTCTCAAAGCATAAAGAAAGGACAAGCTTGAAACCCACTCTAGTAAAATATCTTCCTTTATCTCTCTGTTTTTGAGAACTTAGTTCTTTAGTCACCATTGTGATTCAGAGAGAGAGGGAGTGAGAAAGAGAAAGAGAGATTGAAAACGGGTTTGTGTTTCTTTTTGTTTTCTCTTTTGTAGAATGAAAAGAGAAATTTACACACATCTTCTTCTCAGAATAAGATGGCTATAAAGCAAAATATGGATTCAAATTTTTCTTTGTTTCATGCTCTTTACTGTGAAGAAGAAGAAAAATAGGGAGAAGTTCAAGAAAAGTAAGAAGAAAGTGAAATCATTTTGAACAAAAATAATCATTTTAATGCCAAATCTTTTTCTGCTTTTCTGGTGATGTTAATGGAACATGATTTGTTCTGAGTATGCTCGTGGTGGTCCGGCTACTGTGCAGTAGTGGGTCAGCGACAGAAAGAGGTGGTTTTCACATAAATGGTCGTTTTTTATTTTGGACACCAACTGTGGTGAAATCGGGAGAGAGAGGGTAAGAGACTGATTAACGATCAATAGCCGTGGTGGTTCCAGTATACATGATTTGCTCCGACGATTGCCTCCAAGTCAATGCACCGGCAAAAGGAGGCGATTTTGGGGCACCCAAATCGCCAAAAAGAGAGAGTGAGAGTGATGGGCTGATTGTTATGGGTGGGTGGGTGTGACTTGGACATTTGTGGATGGATTAAAATTGTGAATCAGCACGCTACGTCCACTATGGGCAGGAGAATGGTGCTCAAGCCTCAAACTCATCTCTCTGACTCTGACTCTGACTCTAACTCTAACTCTAACTCTTAGTGCGTGTGTGTTTACTTGGATTTGTATATGTATCTTTCTTTCTCAATCATGGCTCATCATAGGCAGGAGAATGGTGCTCAAGCCTCAAACTCATCTCTCTTACTCTGACTCTGACTCTTAGTGCGTGTGTGTTTACTTGGATTTGTATATGTATCTTTCTTTCTCAATCATGGCTCATCTTGTTTAGTACATCGTAGTAAACATGTCTTAAAAGTTTATTTAAATGGGGGATAAAATTATGTGTCACAATCCTCGTGTAATGAATCCCTAATTCGTAACTCCTTAAGCCATATGAAGCAAAATCAGAAACACACACAAATACTAGTGCTTATCTGATAGAATTTTTGTAAATTATAAGTAGTGGATCCTACAGAATGTGTAGATAAAAAAGTGGATAAAAGTTGAGAGTTCTACAAAATGTGTAGACAAAAATAGTGTTTAACCAATTTATAAGTACTTATAAACATTCAAATGTGCTAATCGTATGTTGCTTGGTAAACAAAAGTGATTTATTGTTGTGCATTTATAAAATTACTAAAATAGATTTTGATGATATTAATGTCATTTGGTATTATTATCATCATTGGTAGTATTATAAAATTTACTGTGTATAACAGTTGTAATATTTATCAAATATTTTTCTCAAAATCTACAGCAAGATCCAAGAACGAACGTTGTCCACCTCGAAGATTGTGATACAATACAAAATATAAAGGTGCCCTATCATGATTTAAATCTTAGTGCTTTATTTATTTATCTATAATATTTTTATTTAATTAGGGTCGACTTTATATTTTGGTAGAAGATTAGGGACCAAAGGTGCAAATTAAATTAAGCATAGTGATTAGGTTTTAAGGCAGCACAGTATGTATTTTCGGATTTTTGTTTTGATTGAATTAAATAATATTTGAGATTTTGCTCTTAATTTCACATCAATAATTTGTTATTTTTGTGAATAGTCACCGAATCTATTGATAAGATCAATTCACCAATTTTTTTTATCTGTGTTTTTCGACTCGTTTCTCGCTTTATACTGCGTCATATCCTTAATAAAAAAAATGGAAATGGAAATGGAACTTCTGTTTTTCTCCATTGATTCAATAATTACAATTAGGTTACATAAATTCAGGAACTATACAAAAATAAAAATCAGTCTTTGAATTTGGACAAAAAGTGGACGAGTCTCAACATTAGAAGTAACCCAAAACGGTTAATAGTGTAATCCTTATATTTTGTTCCAGGGAATCGCGTGTTTTCTTGTGTTTATGTATATTTATTTTGTCTTATTTTTGCTCGTGTTAAAATGTTAGTCCCTATGTTAAAAAGTAAAAAGTTCACGAAGAATAGGCAAGGCGCACACGAGCTAACTCGCAAAAACATAGTGGTTCACCTAATGTATAAAGAGTTATGTATGTCACAATGAAAAAGAAAGATTAATTAAAATATAGAATACCTAATATAATTATGACCTTAAAATATACATAAAATGTAGTTCGGAGATATTCATTTTATATTTCTCTATTTAATAATGTTTAATCATTCATATTAAACATGTTTTTAGAATTAATTCAAATGATTGTGTGGTACAATTCCCTCCTCTTCTTTTTTACTAGTTTAAAGATTTTATTATTTTAAGGATTTAATTAGTCTTTTTTTTTTTTGCCCTTTAGATTTAATTCAAATAATTGTATGGTACAATTAACTCAACCTTGATTACAACCAGGGGCGGAGCTGAGGTTGGTCCTGGAGGAGACCTAGATTTCCCAACCTTCTGGAACAAAATTATTTGTTTTTATTTGTTTGTTTTTTAATTTATTAACATGCAATTTAATAGTTTGACGCAAAATGAATTAATGGAAGGCGGTTAGACTCATTGGCCCAATATCAATTTAATGGAAGGCAATTGTACCCATAAATCTAATAAAATTAATAATACAAAATTGTAAATAATTAGCGAACTCCACTGGACCTCCACTATCTCGAATTTTTAAACCCAAATCCTAAATTTTACCAAAAAATCTTCAATTGCTATTCGCAAAAACTTTTGCACTAGGTTAGCGACTCCACCATACCACCATGCCCCACGGGCCACCGCACTTCTCGGCGGTCACTAGACCACCGGACCGACTACTAGCAGTGAGTGAGTTTGTTTATATGTTTGTGTATAGTGTATAAATAAAATGATTTATATTTTTAGTTTTTGTATCGACTATATAATTATAGTTTTTTCTTATTGAGTATGGTGTGGTTTCTTAGCAAATCAATATTATAAATTCAATAATTTGTGATTGACAATGTTCTTCCAATTGCTACTACTATAGTAGAGATGATGTTTTCTACAATGAATTACGTCAAGATTCGATTACGTAAATGATTGAATGATATCTTCATTGTGTATATATATTGAGAAGGATATATTTGACAAGATCGATGATGAAATAATTATATAATGTTATCAAATTATGAAACTTCGTAAAGAAAACTTGCAATAAGGTATCAAAAAATTGCATAACTATTATGTTGTTTCAAATTTTTTGCATGTTAATTTGAGAACCCCCTCCCCCAATTTAAAATGTCTGGCTTATTTACAACACTTTCCAGTGTCTTAGCACGATTTGAATTAGTATAAGAAATCTGATATACTATTAGTATGTTCAAACATTAAATACAATAAAAATTAGTGTATTAAAATTCGGATCGGCCCGAATGGTTCATTCAGAAACCCTATGATTTGATTGTCAAGAGTGAAGAAATGAGAAGAATGAAAAGAGAAATGTAATCACTGAATTATTCATAGAGAATATCAATGTATATTGTTATATCTTGCTTACAGAAGAATGATATATAAATATAGCTGAATATAATGGTGAAATTGATTGAATTCTATTACTACAGCCAGCTATTCTCTTCTATAACAACAATCTGGTTTCAGCTTTCACGTTTTGCTTCTTCGTACTTTTCTTTTCTGGTTTGATCATTTGGGTCCATAACCTCTCGTTTTCTAACACCCCCTTCAAGCTGGAGACAACTTCAATTACTCCAAGCTTGCTGCGTAGATACAAATGTCTGGAATTCATCAGAGGTTTAGTTAATATATCTGCAGTTTGGTCAACTATAGGGACATAACTTATTACCAACTGTTTAGCTAGAACTTTGTCTAGAACAAAATGCATATCAAGTTCTATGTGCTTAGTTCGTGTGTGATAGACAGATTAGAAGCCAATGCACTTGCCCCTAAGTTGTCACACTAGATTCTAGGAACTTCAGTCTGTGTTACGTTTAGTTCTTGTAGAAGAGATTGAATCCAGATAATTTCTGCAGTAGTGTGAGCTAAAGTCCTATATTATGTCTCAGTGCTTGATCATGCTACAACTTGTTATTTCTTTGAACACCAAGAAATCAGATTATCACCAATATAAACACAGTAACCCATTGTGGACTTCCTGTCATCTGGGCATGATGCCCAATCAGCATCTCCATAAGCAACAATGTTGAGATCTTGTGCTTCATGAATGATCAATCCCATATCAAGAGTCCCTTTATATATCTAAAAAGTTGCTTTAGCAAATTCTAGTGAGCATCTGTAGGATTTCTGATATATTGGCTAATTCTATTTACAGCAAATGTGATATCAGACTTTGTATGAGTCAAGTATTGAAGTGCCCCTATTGCACTCCTGAACTGAGCTGGGTTCTTTAAGGTTATTCCTTCTTCTTTGCCTACTAATCTTTCAGCTACCATAGGAGTGATAAATGGATTTCAAATTCTTGAATCCAAACCTCTTCAATATATCCATTGCATATTTCTTCTGTGACAAATGAAGTCCAATTTCATCTCTATAAAATTCAATTCACAAAAACTTCTTCAGATTTCCCATATCCTTTTAAGGCAAAAGATGCATTTAACTTTTCAATCAACTTCTGCAATCTTGTTCTGCAATTTCCAGTAAATATAATGTCATCAACATACACTAGCAAGTAGATTACATGATCTTTTGATACCTGATAAAACACTGAGCTATCAGCTCTGGATTGTTTAAGATCCCACTCCAGAAGTGTCTCTTTCAGTGTATCATGCCAAGCTCTAAGAGCTTGTTTAAGTCCATATATAGCGTTGCTGAGTTTGCACACAAATGATGGTTCAGTTTGATCTATAAAACCATGAGGCTGCTCCATATAAACTGTTTCCTCTAGCTTTCCATTTAAAAAGCATTGTTGATGTATACTTGCCATATCTCCTATCCTTTTGAAATTGCAACTGTAAGGATAACTTTTAGAGTTGGTGCTTTGGCTATTGGACTGAATGTTTCATAGTAATCAATACCTGAAGTTTGTGAGAACCGTTTTGCCACCAGCCTAGCTTTATGCCTTTGAATTTCTCCATTTGTGCCAAATCTCAATTTGTATACCCATTTGCATCCAATGATCTTCATTGTAGGTTCAGAAGGGACTAACACCCATGTTTGATTTTTTATCAAAGCATTATATTCTTCCTTCATTGCTTTGCACCACTTTCACTCTTCAGTGCTTCATCCAAGCTGATTGGTTCTATTTTATCTAAAGAATGTGAGATAGTATCAACAATATAAGCTTTTGATTTTACAATCCTTGCCTTGGACCTAGTTACCATAGGATGTCTGCATTTATCTGTTTCCTGCTCGACTTCTGGCAAATCCACCTAGATTTTTATTCTAGCCTGAGATTCTGAAGATTCAGGCAATATATTTCTCTGTTCAAGTTGCTGTGACTGTTCATTAATCAATCCTTCATCATTTTCTATTACCTCCTCATTTTCAACAAAAGGTTTGTGTGCAGATTCATCTATAGAATGTATTTTATCAACTGAATCTGGGGTTGTTTTGTAAGAGTTGAATTCAAAGGGAAGATGATGTAGAGTTGTAGGGACTACTTGGGTTGCTGTGTTTTGTTGAGGAAGCCTTCTTTGAAGGGAAAAGCATTTTCATCAAAGACTACATGTCTAGAGATATAAGTTCTACCACTAGAGCTCAAGCACTTAAATCCTTTGTGACATGTACTAGGTCCTAGATAGACACACTTTTGGGTATGGAAATCAAATTTGTGTTTTTGATATGGTCTTAGACATGTGTAGCAGGCACATCCAAAAACTTTAAGAAGTTTGTAATCTGTGGTGTGTTTAAACAAAGCTTTATAGGGTGATTTCTGTTGAATATGTAAATTAGGCATTCTGTTTATAAGATGTGTTGCAGTTAAGAAAGCTTCCCACCAGTAGTACAAGGGCATATGTGCTTGGGCTAATAGAGTTAGACATGTTTCAGTTATGTGTCTGTGTTTTCTTTCAGCCCTTCCATTTTGAGCAGATGTATGGGGCAGGAATATCTAAGGTTAATGTATGATTCAGATGCTAATTTATCAAGGTTTCTGTATTCACCTCCCATATCTGATTGTAAGGCTTTAATTTTTCTTTCAAATTGATTTTCAACTAAACTTTTGAATTGGTAAAGTAATGTAAAACTTCAGATTTGTGTTTTAAGGGATAAATCCAGGTGTATCTAGTACAATCATCCACAAACAACACATAATACTTGAACCCTAAGATATAATTAATGGGGATGGTCCCCAAACATCAATATGGATTAAATCAAGTGGCATTTGTGCATGAGATGATGATAATTTGAAGGATAATGCATGTGACTTGCCAAACTGACATGCTTCACAAAAAGAAAGACTTTTATTACTGATAGTTTTGAATTTATTACAAGATGACTTTAAAACCTGTTGTAATACATAAGCAGGGAATGTCCTAATCTTTTGTGCCAGGTTTTAACTTCTGAATTTAGACAATTATCACTAGTAGACATAGTAGGCTGGTTCATGCTGGTGTTGAGAAGAGTATGAGTAATGTTGGGCTGATGGTAGATGGCTGAGGTTGTATTGGAGTTGTGGTTAGGCAGATTCAATTGATATAGTCCATCTTCAAGTTTCTCCTGTACTAAAGCCTTCCTTGTTAATAGATCATTCACAACACAGCCATTAGGAAAAAATTCAACAGATACATTGTTATCCGTAGTTAACTTAGAGACACTTATGAGATTTTTTTTATTCTAGGTACATGCAACAATTTCTTGAGAACTAGTTTCTTATCAGAATCAACATCAAACATTTTAGAGCCAATATGAGATATTTGCAATGAATTACCATTACCTACCACTATTTTTTCCTTACCTCTATACTCTTTTGCTTCATCAACATTATCCTTATCAGTAGTGACATGATGACTTGCTACAGAATCAACATACCGGGCTTGATCTTCTACTAAACTTGGACTTACAGTATAGGCAGAAGGGTTCAAGCTACAGTTCTGATCAATAGGCCTTTTTCCCATATATTTTTCATCAAATCTGTTATAACAACAAGCAGCCGTATGATTGCTTAATCCACATATTTGACAAGGATGTCTTACTTCATTAGATCTTCCAAATCTCCATCTGCCTCTGGTTCTGCCCCTGAAATTTTAACTTCTTCCACATCTATTTCCTCTTCCACTGTAAGAGTTTGCATTCTGTGGGTTTCCTTGAGTTAGATTGATTGATCCAAAGTTGCTCCTTACTTGACTGAGATATTCTAGCCTACTTTCAAAGGTCGTGATTGTAGAAGATAGCTCATGCCAAGATACTTGATCTCTGCTACTCACCTGCACCACAATAGGAGTATATTCTTCATCAAGTCCAGTTAGAACTTGAGTTACTAAATCAGCATGATCAACTTTCTTTCTAGCTATTTCAAAGTTATCAGCAAGCTGTTTGACAAGTATAGACGTTGTAATGTATGACATGAAATGACACGTCGATTCAACCACTGAGTTAGCAAATGAACCACTAACCCAGTTACCCATCATTTTGTCTAAGTCATATTTGGGTTCAATTTTAAAACATTTGTAAAAATATTTTTAAGAGACGTCATTTTACTTTAGGACAAATCTTCAAATTTGTTGTAAATTTGTAGAAGAATAAAAACTAAAAAATAAAAAATTTCTAAATAATTCGCTGAGCATTTAATCATGCAAGGAATAATTAAAAACCATTTTAGATTTTGGTTAAAGAAGTGAAAAATTAAAAATGTTGTACACTTATTCCTAATCAATCCAGTGTTAGAGAATAAGAAATTGTGGACTACAATGATCAAATTAGAAAACCAATTGACAAGGATGTAAAATAACAAAGAAAACTTAGCACTGATTCATGAAATGTGTGGCCAGAATGTTGTTGAATGGAAGCTTCTAGTGTTAGTCATATTGTTGTAACTAAATCAGTTTTGCATGTGTTTCAGTTTATATATTATTCATCTGCCTGCATTTTGTATTGATCACTCCTTACACAAGTGTGTGTGTGTATATATATATATATTGCATTACAGATGAGCAATGTATTGAAATTCTGTGAATAAAGTCTATTAAACATCTTCTTCTTTAGTGAAATTCTAACTTCATAACTTCAGCTCCCTTCCCTCGTTTTCTATCTTGGTATCAGAGTCTCTCAATGGCGAATGCTAGCCATAGCAACCAATCTCATAGCTCAAACTCTAATTACACAATTCAAGCTCCAGCACTGGTGAACAACCTTGCTCCATTTGGCATGAACTTAACACAGGCAGCATCTGTAAAGCTAGACAGAGATAACTTCCTTCTATGGAAGAATGTTATAATGCCAGTTGTAAGGGGTCATGGTCTGGAAGTATATCTGCTGGGCACCAAGGTATGTCCTCCACAATCTGTCAATTCGCAAGCTGCGATTGAAACTAGAACAACAGTGGAGATGACTCTCAATCCAGAGTACTCTAGATGGATTTCAATGGATCAACTCCTAATGGGATAGATGTATGCCTCCATGACATCAGATATTGTGATGCGTGTCATGGGTTGCAATAGCTCAAGTGAGCTTTAGAAGGCTATAAATGAGAATTATAGAATTCTCAACAGGTCCAGAGTGACCTTTCTTACATCTGAACTGCAGAGAATCAGAAAAGGATCCATGTCTATGGATCAATATCTCAGCACTATCAAGCAATTTGATGATAATCTGGAGATTGTTGGAAAGAAGATTGATCATGTTGATCTAGTTACTCAAGTCTTAGCTGGACTTGATGAAGAGTATACCCCATTGTAGTGCAAGTGAATTGCAGAGATCAGATTTTGTGGCATGAGTTATCCTCAACACTCATGACCTTTGAAAGTAGATTAGAGTACCTCAGTCAAGTCAGCTTTGGATCTATCAACCTAACTCAAGGAAACTCACAGAATGTAAGCCACTATAATGGAAGAGGAAATAGAGGTGGAAGAAACTCAAACTTCAAAGGAATAACAAGAGGCGTGGGGAGATATGGAAGGACAAATGAAGCAAGACAACCTTGTCAAATATGTGGTTTAAACAACCATACTGCTGCTTGGTGTTATAACAGATTTGATGAAAAGTATATGGAGAAAAGACCCAATGATCAAAGTCACAGCTCTAATCCCTCTACTTACATTACAAGCCCAAATTCAGTAGAAGATCAAGTCTGGTATGCTGATTCTGTAGCTAGCCACCATGTCACTACTAATAAGAACAATGTTGATGAAGCTAAAGAATATGGAGGTAAGTATAAATTAGTAGTAGGTAATGGTACTTCATTACAAATATCTCGTATTGGCTCTAAAGTATTTGATATTGAATCTGATAAACCTTTGGTGCTAAAAACGTTGCAACATGTGCCTAGGATCAAGAAGAACCTTATAATTGTCTCTAAATTAACCACGGATAACAATGTTTCTGTTGAATTCTTTCCTAATGGCTGTGTTGTGAAGGATCTGCCAACAATGAAAGCTCTAGTGCAGGAGAAACTTGAAGATGGATTATATCAACTGAATCTACCTAACTCAAGACCTTCAAACACAAGCTCAGCCAATCATCATCATTCTAACATCAGTTATAATCTTCTCAACACCAGTCTGAATCATTCTATCAAGCCTACCAGTGATAACTTCATAGAAGCACAAACTGAAACCTGGTACAGAGGGCTTGGACATCCTCCCGCCTCTATGTTACACCAAGTTCTAATGTCTTGTAGTAATCTCAGAAGTATCAATAATAAAACCTTTTCATTTTCTGAATCATGTCAGTTTGGAAAATCTCATGCATTACCTTTTCAATTGTCATCATCTCATGCTCAAATACCTCTTGATCTAATACACACTCATGTTTGGGGACCAACTCCCATCAATTCTATCTCAGGGTTTTAGTGCTATGTGTTATTTGTGGATGATTGTACTAGATGTACCTGGATCTACCCCTTAAAACATAAATCTGAAGTCCTACACTACTTTACACAGTTTAAAAGGTTAGTTGAAAACCAATTTGAGAGAAAAATTTAAGCCTTACAATCTGATATGGAAGGAGAATACAGAAACCTGGACAAACTAGCCACATAATTAGGCATTGAACTCAGACATTCATGCCCTCACACTTCAGCCCAAAATGGAAGAGCTGAAAGGAAACATAGGCACATAACTGAAACGGTTTAACCCTTTTAGCTAAAGCACATATGCCTCTATACTATTGGTGGGAAGCCTTTCTAACTGCAACATACCTTATAAATAGAATGTCTAGCCTATCACTTCAACACAAATCACCCTATGAAATTCTGTTTAAACACATCACATATTATAAACTCCTTAAGGTATTTGGGTGTGCTTGCTATCCATGCTTAAGACCATATCAGAAACACAAGTTTGATTTTCATACCCAAAAGTGTGTCTATCTAGGACCTAGTATGTCTCACAAAGGATACAAGTGCTTAAACTCTAATAGTAGAATCTACATCTCCAGACATGTTGTCTTTGATGAAAACTCTTTTTCCTTTAAGGAAGGTTTTCTCAACAAATCACATCAAACTAAACTCGTTCCTATGACCTTACATCATCTTCCATTTGAACACAACTCTCACAATACAATCCCAGATTCAACTGATATAATGCATCCTACATATGAACTTGCACATGAACCTTCAACTGAAAATGAAGAAGTGGTAGAAAATGATGAAAGAATGAATAATAAAGTATTACAACAACCAGAACAGAGAGTTATACAGCTTGAGTCCTCAGAATCTCAAGTTGGTATTAAAATTTGGGTGGATATGCTAGAAATTGAGAAGATTACAGATAAGACTGGACATCCTATGGTAACTAGATCAAAAGCTGGGATGGTAAAACCAATAGCCTACACTGCTACTATTACTTCACAATCTTTAGATGATGTGGAACCAGTTATCTTGGATAAGGCACTGAAGAGTGAAAAATGGTGCAAAGCAATGAAGGAAGAATATGATGCCTTGGTGAGAAATCATACTTGGGTGTTAGTCTCTCTTGAACCTACAATGAAAGTAATTGGATGCAAATGGGTATATAAATTGAAATTTGATGCAAATGGATAAATTCAGAGACATAAAGCCAGGCTGGTGCAAAGGACTTATCGCAAACTTCAGGTATTGACTACTATGAAACATTCAGTCCAGTAGCTAAGGCACCAACCTAGAAGGTTATTCTTACAGCAACAATTTCTAAAGGATGAGAGATAAGGCAGGTAGACATCAACAATGCTTTTCTCAATGGAAAGCTAGAGGAAACAGTATATATGGAGCAGCCTAAGGGTTTTATAGATCAATCTGGAACATCGTTTGTGTGCAGACTCAACAAAGCTATATATGGACTCAAACAAGCCCCTAGAGCTTGGCATGACACACTGAAGGAGACATTACTAGAGTGGGACCTTAAACAATCCAGAGCTAACAGTTTAGTGTACTATCAGATTGCATAGGATCATGTAATCTACTTGCTAGTATATGTTGATGACATTATACTGACTGGGAGCTGCAGAACAACAATATAGAAGCTGATTGAGAAGTTAAATGCATCCTTTGCATTAAAGGATATGGGCAGCCCAAAGAAGTTCTTGGGAATTCAATTCTACAGAGATGAAATTGGACTTCATCTATCATAGAAGAAATATGCAATGGATGTATTAAAGAAGTTTGGTTTTGAAAATCTGAAGCCTAGTATCACTCTTATGGCAGCTGGAAGACTGATAGGTAAAACATAATGAGTAAACTTAAGAAATCCAACCCAATTTAGAAGTACAGCAGAAGCATTGCAATATCTGACCCATACAAGGCCAGACATCACCTTTGATGTGAACAGAATTAGTCAGTATATTCAAAATCTTACAGATGTTCACTGGAGCTTGCTAAAAAGACTGTTCAGATATATAAAGAGAACTCTTGATATGAGATTGATCATTCATGAAGCACAAGATTTGAACATCGTTGCCTAAGGAGATGCTGATTGGGCATCATGTCCAGATGACAGAAAATCCACTGTGGGTTATTGTGTGTATCTAGGTGACAATCTGGTTTCTTGGTCTTCAAAGAAACAACAGGTAGTAGCAAGATCAAGTACTGAGGCAGAATACAGAACTCTAGCTCACACCACTGCAGAAATTACGTGGATTCAATCTCTACTTCAAGAACTAAACATAAACTCAGACTGAAATTCCAAGAATCTGGTATGACAACTTAGGGGCTAGTACATTGGCTTCTAATCATGTATATCATGCATGAACCAATCACATAGAACTTGATATGCATTTTGTCAGAGACAAAGTATAGCTAAACAACTGGTAATAATTTATATTCCAACAGTAGATCAAACCGCAGATATATTAACCAAACCTCTCATGAACTCTAGACACTTATATCTACGCAGAAAGCTTGGAGTAATTGAAGTTAGCTCCAGCTTGAAGGGGGGTGTTAGAGAAGAATAAATTGTGGACTACAATGATCAAATCAGAAAACAAAGTGACAAGGATGTAAAATAACAAAGAAAACTCAGCACTGATTCATGAAACGTGTGGCCAGAATGCTATTGAATGGAAGCTTCTAGTGTTAGTCATATTGTTGTAACTAAATCAGTTTTGCATGTGTTTCAGTTTATATATTATTCATCCGCCTGCATTTTGTATTGATCACTCCGTATACAAGTGTATATATATATATTGCATTACAAATGAGCAATGTATTGAAGTTCTGTGAATAAAGTCTATTAAACATCTTCTTCTTTAGTAAAATTCTAACTTCATAACTTGAGCCCCCTTCCCTCGTTTTCTATCTTCCAGTATCTCTATCCTAATCAATGACAGCATAAAAAACAAGTCTTGATCGATCACTAATTATACTTTTTCTAATATGGGTTTACCAACTTTTTCTCTAATTATTCACTGTATTTCATTTGATTAAAAATTTCGATTTAATGCGAGCTTTGTTACGAGCTTCAACTAAAAACTAACTTTTAATTACAAGCTTTATACCAAATCCTACAAAAATACCAAATCCTACAAAAGATTAACAAGTTATTATAGTTTAAATTATGTTAAATATAATTTTTTAAAATTAAATATATGAATTTATAAAATAAATTATAGTTTTTATGCAATGTTTCCATATGATTTTTATGTCATACTTTCTTCAAATATATAATGTTTTCATGTCTTATGTCGCATTTGCACAACTTACACTTTACTTGACAAAGCTTAAATTATAATTTAAATTGGTTAAATTTATCAAATATACTTTTTATTCATACATTTTGAAGGACCCACAACTTATAAACACTTCAAAAATAAATGTAGTACAACCAAACATGCATTTAATTCTCTAATAAAGAGTCGATTGACATTGTTATCCACCTTTAGTACAAGTAATATGCTATATTAAATCTGTAGGATTTTGAGATTAATCTTCAAGTTTGTAGTAAATTTGTAGAATAATTAAAAAATATTGAGTAAATCATGCATTTATTATTTAATCAATAATTAAGAACCAGTTTCAGATTATGGCTACTTCATTGCAATAAGTGAAAAATAATCCAAACCAAATTGTGTTAAATGAAAAATTCTTGTTAAAATTTTCTAGTATGTGTTGTTAATTCAAGTTGATTTTATTTCGTCTTGACAATCAAAGCAAGACTGTCAAACAATTTCCGACCAAGGTCCCTTGTGTATAAATAGCAAAAGATTGAAAGAGAAAAGGGGGGAAAAGATGAGTTCTTTCATTAAACTAGTACTATGTTTTGCTCTGTTATTGGTCCTGTTTCAAGCAAAACATACAGTTGTAATTGAAAGTGATATACACTTGGAAAATATTACAGCACATTGTTATTCTGAAAATGATGATTTTGGTATCCATGTACTTTCATATGGCCAAAGCCCAAATATTTTTGGGAGGGCTAGGTTTTATTGTACTTATAGGACCAAACATGGTTTTGGAAACTACGGCGTTTACACATATCATATATCTCTCAGATGTTAAGAATATATTGTTTCTAGTCAATAACGTCTGACGTACCATGTTTAAAAGTGCCTGGGCAAAAATGTGGAAGACCCTCCTCCGTCCAAAGCATTACCGTTATCGTTACCTCTTCAAAGGCTGCTCAAGTTGTAGGAGTATTCATTGAAAAGCATAATAATGTAATCTTGTTTACTTGTTTGAGAAAATAAAATTGAATACTTCTTTCGTCCTATAAAGATATACTTATTTTTATTTTCGCATAGATTAAAAAATTATTATAGTTGAAACAATAAATTTTACTTAAGGTTTTTTTTTTTAATATACACCTACATTAACATAATGGTAGTACATATATTTTAATAACAAGGCATATTAAATGAGAACATATTAAAAAACTAAGAAATTAACTATACTATCAAAAAAAAATTGATTATAATTTAGAACATATAAATAAAGAAAATAAGCTTATTTTTATTAGACGAAGGGAGTAATATTATAGAAGCATCAAACTCATGTCTTTTACTCTCATTCTCAATGCGTGTGTTTACTTTTATGTATGTATATATGTATATCTATCATGTATGTATATATGTATATCTATCATGGAACATTAGATTGAACAAAACTATCTACAAATTTTGTTATGTATCTTTCTTTCTCAATCATGGCTCCTCTTGTTTAGTACAAAACTATCGACAAATTTTGTTATCTATCTTTGTTGTGAAAAATATTGTGTGATTCCAAGTGAACAATATCGCACACAAGTAATAAAGTGGAACTTGAGTCTGGATTATCGTTCCTATGAATACTATCTTATTTAAATACTGGTTAAATTAATCGTAATCCTAATCTATTGAAAACAATTTGAAATGATTTGATTTGAATATTTAAAGTATAACTACGAATTTAAGGAAATAATATAAGAACGTATGTAAAAGCAAATATCAAGAATTTAGAAAAGAATGATAGTTAAAACGTTTAGACAAACGAGTTCACCATAGTTGTCATCTCTAATTTCTCATATCAAGATTTATTCCTAATGTTGTATTCAGTCGAATTCACGAATTTAACATAATTTACCTATTTCGAGTTCAAATTAGTCATATCTAATTAAGTCAACTTATAAAGTCACAATGATCTTTAATTAGATGAATTAAGTCGCCTAAGAATTCAATTCAGACAGCAACAATAATAAAAGCGTATCTCTACCTTTTATCCAATTGTCGAATTATACTACGTGGTCTAGATTAATAATTTACTTCTCAGTTCATTACAATCCACAAAATCAATGAAATAATGGCCAGTTATTCAAAGCATTAAGAAAAGAAGTAAAATCAAATACTTAAATAATTTATAAATCAAAACTTGAGATTCGAAATTAAAGAATTAAAACTAGGCTACATCATTCATCCAAATATTAAAGTTAGCTACTCATGATTCGGGAGAAAGAAAGCGTTAAAAGAGTTGAATACATAATCAGATTTTGAATGAAAGAGGAAAAGATGTTGAATATCTTGCACCAAGATATCTTGATCTTCACGTTCTAATCTTCTTGATCTTGGTCGTTCTTCGTTTTCTTCGCCGTTCTTTTTTCCATCTTCTCTTGTCTTCTCCAAAGATTTTACCAACCCTTAATTTGACTTAGATTAGGTCTTTACATAGTTCTAATTCTTTCCGAATTGTTTTTAATTCCAAAAAGGACTAAAACCCCCTTAGTTTGAAATTAGGAAAATTAGAATTTCCTTTACGTGGGCCGCGGTCAGGCCGCAGTTTGCAAACCGCGGTTGGACCACAGTTTAGCAAACCGTGGTTGAACCGCAGTTCACCACAACCTTTTATTTGCATGTTGGCCCTTCCACTTCAAATAGTCTACATTTTAGTCCTTAAAATTCTTCTTTCCTTTCAGTTTAGTCCTCTTTTATTTGCAATCCAAGTCTTTCATGTTTTGGATGTTTACCAGTTGGTCCCCACTTCCACGTCTTTGTGCACTTTTAGTCCTTCTTTGCCTATTTTGCTCTTTGTTTCTCTCCAATTCCATTCGAACTTGGGTTTCAACCTAAAAACATCAAATTAACACAAAATTAAGTAAATATTTATTCAAAATCACATACAATTGTCCAGTTTTAAAACTACAAATAAGCGTAAATCGACACATATCAATCTTTCTTTCTCAATCACGGCTCCTCTTGTTTAGTACATGTATTTAAAGTTTATTTAAATGTGGGATAAAATTAAGTGTCACAATCCTCATGTAATGGATGAAACCCTAATTCGTAACTCCTTGAACCATAAGAAACAAAAGTGCGTAAAAAAAAATTAAAAAAAAAACACACACACACAGAGTCTTGGGATGGTGTGAAGTTGTTTTGCAAATCTAGTAAAAATGTTTTTGAATGTAAAAATGTTTTGAATGTAATGAATGATTGTAATGATATTGTCATCTTTTGAATGAATGTGATGAATGTCTTCATTGCTTCCATTTGTTTGAAGGTGTTGAATCTGATTGGAATTGTTGGTTTGACAAAGGAGATGTAGTGAGAAGAGGAGAATATACACATAATTCGTGAAACAGACATTTGACAAATCAAATCCCCAACCTTTACATATTGTTGCATAATATGTCCCCAACATTTACGAATAGTTGCATTCTCCTTCCCCAACATTGAAAAATTGTTGCAATTGACGTCCTCAACATTTAAATTGTTGTTGCAAAATAGGTCTTCGGTGTTCACTAGTAGCACCTATCAATTTCTTTCTCATAACGGCTCCTCTTGTTTAGTACATGTATTTAAAGTTTATTTAAATGTGGGATAAAATTAAGTGTCACAATCCTCGTGTAATGGATGAAACCCTAATTCGTAACTCCTTGAGCCATAAGAGGCAAAAGTGCGAAAAGAAATCAGAAAACACACACACACAATTAAACTTATACTATATTTTGCTTTGTTCTTGGTCCTGTCTGAAGCAAAAACAACACTTGTAATTCAAAGTGATATACACTTAGAAAATATTACAGCACACTGTTTTTCTGGAGATGACGATTTTGGTATCCATGTACTTTCGTATGGCCAAAGATTCATATTTCGATTCCACCCAAATTGGCTTCAGACGACTAAGTTTTATTGTACTTTTAGGACCAAACATGGTTCTGGAAACTACGGCGTTTACACTGAAAATATATCCATCAAATGTGGAACATATTTTTCTGGTTAATAATGTCTGACGGGCCGTGTTTAAAAGTTCCTAGGCAAAAAGTCCAACCATGGTGGTGTCAACTGTGGAAAGACCCCCCTCTACCCAAAGCATTACCGTTAACGTTATCTCCCCGAGGGCTGCTCAAGTTATAGGAGTATTTATTGAAAAGCATAATAATGTAATCTTGTTTACTTCTTCAATGAAATAAAAATGAATACTCTATCCATCCAATAAAGATGGAATTACTTTTATTTTCAAACATATTAAAAAATTTAATTATTATAGTAGGAACAATAAATTTTACTTACGTTTAATGGTAGTACATATTTTTTACTAACAAGGCACGTGAAATAAGTATATATTAGAAAAAAAAATTAAGAAATTAACTATACTATCAAAAATGAAAATTGATTATAATTTAGAACCGATGAATAAAAAAATAAGTTTATCTTTATGGGACGGATGGAATACTATTAGAGAACCATCAAACTCATCACTCTCACTCTCAGTGCGTGTGTTTACTTGTATGTATTTATGTATATCTATCATGGTAACAAAATTATAGACAAATTTTGTTATGTGTCTTTCTTTCTCAATCGTGGCTCATCTTGATTAGAACTTCATACTAAACATGTTCTTAAAGTTTATTTAAATGGGGAATAAAATTACATGTTAATGGATGAAGCCCTAATTTGAAACTCCTTGAACCATAAGAAGGAAAAGTGCGAAAAGAAATTAGAAACACACACAATTACTAGTGCTTATTGTTGGGAATTAAGACAAATTCCTTTATTGCCCACAAGATTATTGTTCAGAGAAAATAACGAAACAGAAAAATATAAAAATATAGAGAAAGATTTACGGACTGTCAATGCTTTTACTATATGAAAAATCATTACAATCATATAGATTCCACTCACCCAAATTCTCAAGTATCTCAAGAAAAATAATATCATAAGCTTTACCGCACCTATCAATTTCTACTCTTTGTACAACCCACAAAGAGAACAAGAAAAACAAATAGGATGCTAGGCTTACAATTATTGTCTCGAAAAAACTCAAGTCACATCTACAAAAGAGAATAAACCACGTCAATTTATAGTTAACATATTATCTAAATTTCTTCCAAGCTTCAACTACAAAGGTGTCCAAGATTTAGAAACTTGTTCAATATTAGTCATCAAATAAATAATATCATATCATATCATATCATATCTTTTCCTTTTCAACAATTGGTGCATCTTTTGATTTTGGCAAGTTTTGAGAAAATATCCCAACAATCTCCACCTTGACGGAAAAATGAGTCAAAACTTAATCATCTCTTCTGGCTTCTGCAGCTTTTCATCTCGATACTTAAAAAAATCGGTAAATTTTGACTATCTCAATTCTCAAAACAGAAAATTAACATACTCTACCATATAAGTATAATCACTTAGAATTAACGAATTCTAAGAATTTCATCGGCTCATGTCGAATAAATTTGCAGAAATATTATGGTGCATCTCCGTTGCTTGACTTACTTGATAGTTAATCAGCAATCGACATCAATTCCACTACACACCTTGCATTAATATCAAGTCAATGCCTTGTGGACCTGCTAGTATTAACACATCCACTATCATGGCAACTAGCGCATGCCACAAGAATGTAAAAGAGAGACATATTGTCCGTATCTGATGTCGAATAGTTAGCCAAGTCTGCTCCACCTTTTGGACAATTTTTCCTCATGTGACCAGGTTTTTCAGTATATTTGTTAGAAATAGGGGTTGGTCTCCTTTTCAAAACCTTATGCAGTTCATATTGAATCAAACATTCTTGACTTGTACTTGCCACAAGCCAAAATTGATTCTTTCATCAAATTTCTCTATATCATATTTGATAGACATATATTCTCTGTGCGCCAACACTCGGAACGACCTAATGCTCTAATACCACTGTTGGAAATTGAGACCAATTCCTTTATTACCCACAACATCCTTGTTCAGAGAAAATAATAAAACAGAAAAATATAAAAAGATAGAAAAAGATTTACGGACTGTCAAAGCTTTCAATATATGAAAAATAATTATAATCATATAGATTTCACTCACCAAAATCCCTAAGTATCTCAAGAAAAATAATATCATAAGCTTTATCGCACCCACCAATTTCTACTCTTTGTATAACCCACAAAGAGAACAAGAAAAACAAATAGGATGCTAAGCTTAAAAAATTTCGCTCAGAAAACCCTCAAGTCACATCTACAAAAGAGAATAAACCACGTCAATTTATAGTTAACATATGATCTAAATTTCTTACAAGTTTCAACTGTCAAGGTGTCCAAGATTTAGAAACTTGTTCAATATATATTAGTCACCAAATATATAATATAATATCATATCATATCCCAACACTTATCTGGTAGTACTTTTTATAAATTATAAGTAGTGGGCCTACGGATGTGTAAATAAAAAGTGGATAAAAGTTGTGAATCCTACAGAATGTGTGGACAAAGATAATATTTGACCAATTTATATGTATTTATAAACACTCCCAAACATGCTATTCGTACGTTGTTTGGTAAACAAAAGTGATTTATTGTTGTACATTTATACAATTGCTAACATAGATATTGATTATAATGATGTCATTTGGTATTATTATTATCATTGGTAATGTTATAAAATTTATTTTTACTTATATAACAATTGAAATATTTATCAAATATCTTTATTAAAATCTATCGCAAGATTCGAGGAACTTCTACAACTCGAAGATTATGATACAATACAAAATATAAAGTTGTGCGTCTTGATTTAAATCTTAGTGCTTTATTTATTTATCTATAATGGTTTTATTTAATTAGGGTCAACTTTATATGTTTGTAGAAGATTAGGGACCAAAGGTGCAAATTAAATTAAGCACAGTGATTAGATTTTAAGGCAGCACAGTATGTATTTTCGGATTTTTGTTTTTATTAAATTAAATAATATTTGAGATTTTGTTCTTAATTTCACATCAATAATTCGTTATTTTTGCGAAAAGTCACCAAATCTATTGGTAAGATCAATTCCCAATATTCTTTTACAATCAACAAGTTTTGATCTGTATTTTTCGATCGTTTTCTCTTCATACTGCATCATATCCTTCTTAATCAATAAAAATCGAAATGGAAATGGAACTTGTGTTTTTCTCCATTGATTCAATAATTACAATTAGGTTACATAAATTCAGGAAAAAAAAATAGTCTTTGAATCTTGGACAAAAAGTGGACTGAGTGTCAACATTGGAAGTAACCCAAAAGGGTTAATACTGTAATCTTGTTATTTTGTTCCATGGGATCGCCTATTTTCTTGTGTTTAATTATATTTATATTGGCATGTTTTTGCTCACATTAAAATGTTAGTCCCTATTTAAAAAAGTAAAAAGTTAACGAAGAACAGGTAAAGCTCACACGAGCTAACACGCAGAATCATAGTGGTTCACTCAATGTACAAAGAGTTATGTATGTCACCATGAAAAAGAAAGATTAAATAAAATATAGAATACCTAGGCTAATATAATTCAAATCTTAAAATATGCTTAAAATGTACTACGGAGATATTTCATTTTATATTTCTCTTTCTTAATTATGTTTAATCATTAGTAACAAACATGTTTTTAGAATTAATTCAAATGATTGTGTGCTACAATTCCATCTCTCTTCTTTTTTACTAGTTTAAAGATTTCATTATTTTAAGGATTTAATTTGTTTTTTTTTTTTTTTTGGCCCTATAGAATTAATTCAAATAATTGTGTTGTACAATTAACTCGACCATGATTACAACCAGAGGCGGAGTTGAGGAGGGTCCTGGGAAACCCACCCCCCAACTTTCTAGAACAAAATTATTTGTTTTTATTTGTTTGTTTTGTAATTTATTAACATGCAATTTAATAGTTTGGTGCAAAATGAATTTAATGGAATTAAGCTGGACTCATTGGTCAAATATCAATTTAATGAAAGACAATTGGATCCATTTATCTAATAAAATTAATAATACAAAATTACAAATGATTAGCGACTTCACCGGATCACCACTCTCTCAAATTTTTAAACCAAATCCCTAAATTTTATCAAAAAAATCTTCAATTGATATTCACAAAAACCCCCCACCGGACCACCAAGCCCCACTGGCCACTGCACTTCTTGGCAGTCGCTAGACCACCAAATCGGACTACTAGCAGTGAGTGAATTTGTTTATTTGTTTGTGTATTAGTGTATAAATAAAATAATTTATATTTTTAGTTTTTATGTCGACTATATAATTATACTTTTTTTTATTGAGTATGGTCTGATTTGTTAGCAAATCAATATTGTAAATTCAATAATTTGTGACTGACAATGTTCTTCTAATTGCTATTGATAAGGTAGAGATGATGTTTTCTAAAATGAATTATGTCAAGAATCCATTGCGTAATCGAATACATGAATTTATATTTGTCATAATTTGTCCAATCAAAAACATCGTACAACTTTTACACATGTCAAAACCATGTGAAGCCGTTCGACTCGTCCATCAACCCCTCCACCTTGGCTGCACAGATCCCAACATTTAGATTTTCATACAAGTGGCCTCATCGATAATGTACTATACACAAGCCCGGACTTTATAGGAGGCTTAAGAGGCGTCTGCCTCAGGCCCAGAATATTTAAGGGCCCATAAATCTTTAAAAAATGTGTTATATTTGTTTTTGTTCATTTTAAAGCATTGGTCTGGGACAAACCAAGTCTACACCTAACCAAAAAACTTACACAATTAAAAAGTCAACTCCAAAATCCATCTTATCCCCAATTTGAAAGTTGAAACCTTTCAAAGTTTGGACCACCAATTTCCCTTTCCAATCCAGCAAAAATCCACTCCCACAGGCTACGTCGAATCAACATAGTTATTAGAGTTGTAAGCGATATTTCTCTTTTACTCATTCTATTTCATTTTAGATAATGTATATATCTAATAAGTAACTAAGTGAGGAAAATACAAACGAGGAGAATAAATTTTAACAAAATTGCCATCTTGACACAGATTATACATACACATCCATTTGCAATTGCTGGAAATATTACAATTTACACAGTAACTCCACACCTAAGGTTTAGACAAACACCTTCTTATTTAAATAAAGGTAAAATCAGTTATTCACTTTAGTACAAACCACACCAGAAAGTTCAAAAGATAATCATAAAAGTAAACCACACCAGGAAGAAATAAAAAACCATATAATGAGGAAACAAATTACACATGAAATCTCAAAACTAATAATGAAACCCCGCGAAACTAAAAATAGATAAGCAATTAGCAAAATCACATCTCGATAGTAAATGACCCAAGAATTATTACAATTTCAATCTGCCAAAATTTGGTAAATTCCAAAATTCGATGCCCACAAGATTAAAAATATCAAAACAACATAAATTAGTGTATGAATAAAAAAAGCCTCACAAGAAGGGGAAAAAACATAAATCTTAATATATATATATCAATAAAAGTCAACGCATTTTCATGCCCAAAACGTCTCCCACATAATAATAATAATAATAATAATAATAATAATAATAATAATAATAATAATATATGCCCAATATCAGGTAATTAAAAATCAAATTTAAGGTAATATATATATATATATATATATATATATATATATATATATATATATATATATATATATATAACTGAAAAATTAATTCATCTAATAATATTTGTATCGATTATTAAAAAAACTTATCTATGCATACTCGAAAATTATTTTCCAAATTATAATAGAAAATTACTCAATAAGTTTTAATATTATATTTTTTATATTATATATTAAATAATATTAAAATATTTATATTTACGCATAGTCAGCAAAAAAATATAATTAAATCAAATGATAGAATTTAATTTTAATTAATTTAATTAATTAATTATCCAACTTCATGTAATTAATAATCAGTATTCCAATACAATTTAATCAGAATAAGCTTTTCAATGTTTCAATTTTCTATGATACTTGGTTAAAATGAATAATATTAAAAATTAACATTTTTTTTTTAAATACACATTTTCCAAAACAAGATAAATTCACTTCAAAACACAAAAAAAATAAGGTTTATGTGTTCCAATATAGGCGTCAATCCGAGTCAGGCGAGTTGAGTCGGCCCGCATTAGAAAAAGCCCGTGCTACGGTAGGTTGCGGACTGGGTCAACCCAGTCCACAAAAATTGAACACGAGCCCGGTCCACCCGTCGGCCCATCCGGGTCGAGCCCATGTGGGCCGTGGTTCGACCCGGTTCAGCCCGTATGAATAAAAAATTAATTTTTTTTTAAATTACTAAAAAAATTAGTTACTTATTGCAATTAAAAAAAATGTTTACATATATAGCAAAAAAATATGTTAAATTACTAAATAAAAAATAAATTAGAATGGTAAATTCACATTTGTTAATTTTTTAATTCAATTTCTATTTTTTATATATATATATTTAAAGACTAAAACATCACACATCTGTCACTTTAAACGACTCTCTGCCATTTTATTTTTTTTTTAATATCATTTCAAATATGAAAGTTTGAATTTTCTGCCTTTTTTAAAAAAAAAAAAATCAAAGCAAGCCAACGGTTAAAGGCTAAACAGCTCGACCGGTTCACGAGCCAGCTCGTGGTTCCGGATCGAGATAGGTGGGCCGATGGGGGTTCAACCGGCCTCCCGTCTTGACACCTCTGCTCCAATGTCTTAATTTATACCGGTTGAGGGATTTAAATAAGTTATTTTTTCAAAAAAATAATAAAAATAAAACATCAATGCATGAGAACTATTGGCAATAATGCAATACTTTTCAAAAAATGGACTTATTTTCGCAATAAAATTTTTATGCTTCCTATAGTGGGTTTAAATAGGTTGCAGTTAAAAAAAAAATCAATACACATAAAATATATAATTATGTTATATCTGATTTATTGTTAAAAATAATAAATAGATTAAACTAATAAATTAGTAATTTTAAAATTAAATTCATACAATTCAAAGCCCACCTCAAATTCTAGCTCCTCAAAAGGGTTCTAGACAAATGATAAATTGAGAACGTTAAATAATCAACGTTAAATTTTATTAAAGTTTTATTACATAGGCTGAAAACGTTAAATAATCAAATTATAACTTCTCAGTGTTTTATTACATAATAAAAATAAATATTGTTTTGTCTTTTAAATTAATTATACATATCTGTTTGTCTCGATTTACATATTTAGAATTGAGTGATGAAGATGTATATGATACTCGGTAAAATGAATAAAATTATGAGTTGACATTTCCAATTAAAAAAATACACATATTTCAGAACAAGATAAATTCACTTCAATTATTAGTAATAATAAATTTGAATGCTACATTAATTAATCAATATAAGATTTAGAGTATGTAAATATTAATAATTGTCTATAAATAGAAAATTAATAAATTTGCAAAATATCATTAACGCAATATGCAACTTTACAATTTAGAAAATTAAATTTCAAATTATAATATACAAATTAGTGGGTTATTTAATGAGCTGAGCCAAAAATTAATTAATTGTTTCATACGCTATGACTATCAATAAGAGTCAGGTCAATCTTTCTCCCACGTGAGATTATATCTGGAAAAAACCAGTTTTTAGTCATGGATAGGTTTGTGTAGCATTGTCTAGAGTTACAAATCGTACGGGGATTAAAAATGTTGATTTGTTATAAGGATGTAATGTCAATCAATTCGACCACAAACATGGTTTTCAAAGAGGCGTTTGAAAATCTGGATTAGCTATGTTGATTAAATGTTATTTATATGATACTTTTTTTATTTGAATGTAATAAATAAATAATATACTCTTAAAATATTTTAAAATCACTATAACGAAAAACAAGTGCCACACGGGTGATATACTAGTTAGTATACCAATTTCAAAAGGGGCAAAGAAACTCACAGGAAAGAGAAGAACTCACGGTAAATAGAAGAGCGCAGAAGCTTTATCAACTTTTTCTCTAATTAATTATTCACTATATATCATTTGATTAGAAATTTCGTTTTAATGCGAGCTTTATTACAAGCTTCAACTAAAAATTAATTTTTAATTACAAGCTTTAACCTAAATTCTACAAAAGATTAACAAGTCATTACAGTTTAAATTATGTTAAAAATAACTTGTTTAAAATTAAAGTATAATTTTTATGCAATGTTTCCATAAGATTTTATGTCCTACTTTCTTTAAATATATAATGTTTTCATGTGCATTTGCGGTTTCCACACAACTTACAACTTATTTGATTAAGTTTAAATTATAATTTAAATTGGTCAAATTAGTCAATTATATTTTTTATTCATACATTTTGTAGGACCCACAACTTATAAACACATCAAAAATAATTTTGATACTACCAAACATACATTTAATTCTCTAATAAAGAGTCGATTGACTTTGTTGTCCACCTTTAATACAAGGAATCTGATATACTAAATCTGTATGATTTTGAGATTAGTTTTCAAGTTTGTTGTAAATTTGTAGAATAATTAAAAAATAATGACTAAATCATGCATTGATTATTTAATCAATAATTACGAACCAGTTTTAGATTATGGCTACTTGATTGCAAGAAGTGACAAATAATCCAAACCAAATTGTATTATCTCAATAAATCTTGTTAAAATTTTCTAGTTTGTGTTGTCAATTCAAGTTGATTTTATTTCGTCTTGACAATCAAAGCAAGATTGTCAAACAATTCCCGACCAAGGTCCCTTGTGTATAAATAGCAGAAGATTGGAGGAGAAAAGAGGGAAAAAAGATGGGTTATTTCATTAAATTTGTACTATGTTTTGCTTTGTTCTTGGTCATGTCTGAAGCAAAAACAACAGTTGTAATTCAAAGTGATATACAGTTGGAAAATATTACAACACACTGTTATTCTGGAGATAATGATTTTGGTATCCATGTACTTTCATATGGCCAAAGATTCATATTTCGATTCAACCCAAATTTTTTTGGGGGTACTGAGTTTTATTGTACTTTTAGGACCAAACATGGTTCTGGAAACTACGGCGTTTACACTAACACTATATGGAACAAATGTGGCATATATTGTTTCTGGTCAATAACTTCTGACGGACCATGTTTAAAACAGCGAAATGCCCAATCATTCTGGTGTCAAAAGTGGAAGGACCCTCCTCTGCCCAAAGCGTTACCGTTACCATTAACTCCCCAAGGGCTGCTCAAGTTATAGGAGTATTTATTGAAAAGCATAATAATGTAATCTTGTTTACTTGTTCAAGGAAATAAAACTGAATACTCCATTCATCCCATGAAGATAAAATTACTTTTATTTTTATACATATTAAGAAAATTTAATTATTATAATTGGAACAATAAATTTTACTTAAGTTTTTTTCTAATATACCCCTACATCAATATAATGGTAGTACATATTTTTTAATAACAAGATACATTAAATAAGGACATAGGGTGGTAATATAGTACTCACAGTGGGCACTAATTATGGTGCGCACTGTCCACGTAGCATCGTCACATTAGTCATTTTTAAAAAGTTGTTGACAACTTTTTTGAACTTTTTAAAAAGTGACCAATGTGGCGATGCCACGTGGACAGTGAGCACCATAATTAGTGTTTATTATGGGTGCTATATTACCACTCTAAAGACATATTAGGAAAAAAAATAAGAAATTAACTATACTATCAAAAAGAAAAATTGATTATAATTTGAAATAGATGAATAAAAAAAATAAGTTTATCTTTATGGGATGGAGTACTATTAGAGAAGCATCAAACTCACCTCTCTAACTCTCAGTGCGTGTGCTTTTACTTGTATGTATATATGTATATCAATCCTGTTCTCCTGCTCGTGGGTTAATTTTATACTGCACACTGCCCACGTGGTGCCACGTAGGCAATTCAATACAAGTAAGCAAGCGACACAACATCTTCATTTGGCTGAATTTTCATACCCACCCGACATTATCTCTCCTCCATTCCCAATTTTCATTTTGCCCTAGCTGGTTCTCCTGCCCACTCTCCGACGCGAAATCAACGCCGCCGCCACCGCCACACCATTGCCAAACCACCTGATTGACCGGTAAGTCTTGACATTTCCGGCTTCTCTGTTCCTCCCTTCCCAAACCCGTTGTTCCCTAACTGACCTGCGACTTGTTGATTGCGACTTCAATCTATATTACTGCTATTTTTATTTTTGTAATATAAAATGGGTTTACTGGGACCAAATAATGTTTTGTAACCCATAAAATCCATTCGAGATATTTAATGCTCTTTGTTTAAATTCCCCTTTACTTCCCTATACTGAGTTTACAGGGACCTATGTTACTGATTGATTGATCAATTGTGTGTTTAACTCGTTTCAATACATGTGCTTCCAATGTCTTGAAATTATTTTAGAAATAGTTGTGTAAAATTTCCATTCAATTCAGGGAGCATGTTATGTGAAATAATGCATTGCTGAAAAAAAAAAACAAAGTTAATTGTAGCTAATAATAATGATACTTGCCCCGTTTTTTATACAATGCTTGGTGTTAAGTGTAATAATACGCTGACTATATGTATTCTACCTGTAAATATTACGTAACTAACATTAACATATACATGACATATTATTGACTGCAACGATCCAATAACTTAAGAATTCAAATGATAAGATTTGCTTGTTTCATATATGACATAGAAAAGATTCATATACGTTTTTGAGAATTTTGTCAAAAAAAAAAAAAAAAAATTGAAGTGGCGAAATTTTATAAATAAAAAAAATTAAACATCCATAATTAAAAAAAAAAAAAAAACCATTAAAAGTACATAATTAATAATACAAAAAATAGTTGAAATTGGTGAAATGAACATCCACTTTTACTTTTTAGGTCAACATTCAAATAAAAATTATCAATTCTTGATGCAATAGGCCATTAATATGCCTATGAAGTGCCTAATAATCTTAGTTTAAATAATAGTATTTACAAATAAATATTTCTTACTAAAGTCTCGATAAAAAAATATAATCACGATATGAATTATTAGCACAACACTTATAGATAATTGAAAATAATTTTCAAATTATGTTTGGTGTGATAAATAAATTATTTATTTTAAATTTACTAATAAGTAAACTTTTTAATTTAAACCAAACATGCTTATATATCAAAACAATAAAATTAGCATGCTTTCACTATTTATATTTTTTTTTTTAAAATGTGTCAAAAAATAGTTTACAATTAAACAAAAAAAAACACTATTATTTTGAAAAAAAAAATGATGTTTATCTATTGACTAATACATGAGAGTCCCAATTTTATAAATTAATCTCTTTAAAAATCTCAAAATATATATTGTCTAAATTTATCTAAGATTGTATTTGATGCAATGTAATAGATTGTATAAAAAATTTATTTTAAAAAAAGAAAAATAATAAAATTAAAACCAGTTATTGCCTAAGATGAGATGGGCAATGGGTTGTATAAAAAATTATTTATGGCCCGTATTAAAAATGGGTTGGGTTGGTTTGACATTTCGAATGCAATTTCAGGGTTGGTTTGGCTCGAGTCCAATTTCAAGTGTGGCCTCGATCTGGTGGGCAGTGCCGCCCAACCCAAATTTATTTGCCAACTCTAGATGTTACAATCAATATGCAAGAGAAAAGCTCGAACTTTTTTTTTTTAAATTTCGAGACCGATGTGGACAATAAGTTGGTTTGACTTTTTGGGCTGATTCGGAGTGTAGAAGGTCATATGCCATCACAATCAGAATGAATACAAGCCATCGCACGATGATGGGACTTTTACTTATGTTGGAAAAATATGTGTCATATTTTTCACTTTTTATATCTTGGCTAACTTAATTAATATAACTGATTTTTAATGATAAAAAAGTAGGTCAACGTTTGCATTTTTGATCGGCTTCGATTAATGTCGATCTTGTTGATCGCTTGATAAGCGATTATTTTTCGGATCGATAAAAGTTGCAATTTTATTCTGCTTTCTATACTTGATATATTATGTCCTCATGAATATTATTGACAGCTCCTTTTGTAGGTTAAAGAATATTTTTCTTATTCTCTTAGATTGGTTTAGGAAAGAAATATTTAGTTTCCTAAATTCTTTCCTTCTACAAATCTAAGAATATCTTTCTATATTCTTTCCTACTAATTCTCTTACCATTCTTGTTGCATATTCTTAGGTAAGAAATAATTCCTAAATTAATTTCTACTTTAACTATAAGTAAGAGTGGAAATCAATAAGGAATTAAGGTTTTGAAAATATTTTTGGTGTTCTTGTTCCATAAGCTTCAAACTAGCCGAATTCATTCAAGGTGAACAAGACATGGCACTTCATTGATTCAACTATCAAAACAAAAAGGTTTTCTTCAAACTCATTGAAGAATCAAGAACTTATTGGTACTCAATGAACAATTCCTTATCTTGTTCAAGCTACTTGGCGTGAAGTTAAGAATGGGGATTCTTAATCCAAGTAGTGGTTGCGGTCAAGTACAATAGGGAAGTGGTGATAAAGTCAAGACCGATGGGTTTGATTCCACTTCATCAACAAGTTAGAAGAAGAAGTATCACAGGGAGTTGATCTGTTTTCTTTTGATTGTTATTTTGTTAATTTTGTGAAATTACAAAAATCGATACTATTGTATTTTTGAACAAGATTATTAGTGGATTGTTTTTACCCAAGGCATGGGGGCTGGTGGATGTTTCCCTTAGGGGTTTACCACGTTACATCTTGTATTCGTATTTAATCCTTTAATTTCTGCACTAGACAAGATTAGGTAAACAAACATGGTTGTGCAAGTCAGAACTGTTATCTCTATATCTTGCCAATTGTGACTACGTTCTGTCCACTGCTTGTTTAATTAAGATTAAAATTTATTTTAATTTAATTAATCTAGGTTTTAGAACTTTCAATTGGTATCAGAGCAGGTACACTTTTTAAGTGCGATCCATATAAACTTAGTTATGGACGGAGCTCCATTTAGACCACCTGTTTTAGATGGTACTAATTATGCCTATTAGAAAATTAGAATTCAAGTGCATATCCAATCCCTTGATGAAAAAGCTTGGCACTCAATTGTCCATGGCTATAAAACTCCCACCATTCTTGAAAATGGTGTAGAAAGAGAGAAAAAAAAGCACGAGTGGGCTACAACCGATTTTAATTATACTAATTAGAATTCCAAAACTTTAAATGCCATATTTTCTTTTGTAGACTCTAATCAATTTCGTTTAATCTCTACTTGTCGGGTTGCAAAAGATGCTTGGGACATCTTACTGAATTGCTCACGAAGGAACCAATATGGTCAAGTCATCCAAGCTTCAAATTCTTACTCTAGAGTTTGAACAACTAACCATGAGAGACGATGAACAATTCAAGGACTTCTATGCAAAACTCAGTGACATCACCAATACTGCTTATACCTTGGGAAAGAAATATTCGAAGATCAAAATTATAAAGAAAATTCTCAGATCCTTGCCTGATCGTTTTCATTCTAAAGTAACTGCAATTGAAGAAAGTAAGGAGATTGAGAATATGAAGGTTGAAGAATTGGTGGGATCATTGATGACATATGAGCTACATCTACAAAGGAGAAAGAAATAAAAGGGATCCAGTATTGCCTTCAAAATTAACAACCATGAAGACGAGGTTGATTGTGAGGAGAGCGAAACACATGAAAACATGGCCATGCTCACCAAACAATTCAAAAAATTTCTAAAAGGAAATCAAAAGGAAAAGAACTTGAATACCTCTCTCCAACAAAAGAAGAGATTTTCGACCAACACTAAACAAAATCCCACTACCTCTATGAATAGATCTAACAATCGAATTTAATGCCATGAGTGTGAGGGTTTTGGTCACATAGCCTCTGAATGTGCAAATACTTTAAAGAAATCTCATACCAAGAAGGCCATGAATATCACTTGGAGTAAAGATGATGAAAAAGATTCAGATGAGGACGAGAATGAAGATGACAGAACCACTGTTGATCAGGTAACGTCCTTAACTGTGAACTTAACCTCTCATACTGATTCCGTGCAAAACTTGATTGTAGGTTCTGACTTCTTGGCAACAACTTCGAAGAACCAATCCGTATGCATCATAACTCATAGCAGACATGAATAAAAATTACAAGATGAACAGGAGAAAAACTTGTCCATTCAAGTCATGATAGAATTTTTGGAAGATGATAAGGCTGAAATTGATTCTCAAAATAATACTCTTACCAACATCTTAAAAGAGAATGATGATCAAATTGCTAATCTTCTAGATGAATTAAAAGTCTCAAAAGAAAGGCTCAAGCAATTAACAATTGGAGCCTCTCGCTTAAGTGAAATCCTAAGCCATGGAAGAACTCCAAACGTCAAAGAAGGTTTGGGATATGTTGGAAAAGGTGAAAGAAAAGTTGGAAATCGATCAACTTCATCAAAGAAACAAAGTCTCAACATTTTCAAACAAAATCGCTCTCATCACCGCTGAACTAAGGCTGACCTGCCTATGCAAGTTCTGATCAATGCCAAGACTTAAAAACAGTCACGACCATCAGGTATACAACCAATACAGAGAGGTAAATTAAAGTACTTTGTAAAATGTTGCATCTGTGGTAATTTAGGACACGACTTCTTTCATTGTTTGTTTAGGAAAAACTTGGCTAATAGACAAATGAGACACATTAGCAACACTAACGTAAGACAAATTTGGGTCAAAAAGGATGATTTAAATTGTTATATGGTTGATGTTGCCTATAGATCCTTTATTCCTAACTCTTGGTATTTTGACAGTGGTTGTTCTAGACATATGACTGGTAATCGATCTTATCTAACTAACTACAAAAGTCATGAAGGTGGTCTGGTTACTTTTGGTGATGGAGTACACGGTAAAATTGAAGGTGTAGGCACTATTCTAATAGATGGATTCTCTCTGTTAAAAGAAGTACTTTTTGTTGTAGGTTTGAAAGCTAACCTAATTAGTATAGGCCAACTCTGTGATGATAAACACTTGGTTATGTTCTCAAAAAATTCCTGTAAAGTCTTGAAGTATGATGGTAGTTGTATTCTACATGGTACTAGATCCAATGATAAATGTTATCTTCTTGACACCAAAATTACTTGTCATATTTCAAAGACTAACTCAACCGAGTTGTGGCACAAACGGTTGGGACATTTAAACTATAGTGATCTATTGAGACTGACAAAGTTGAATGCAGTACGAGGTGTTCCTAAGCTTACTGAAAAATCTGAAAGATTATGTGGTTCGTGCCTAAAAGGTAAGCAAACCAAAAGCACTCACAAGCAAGGTAAGTTTCTTACTACAGCTCATGTATTAGAATTACTTCACATGGATTTGATGGGACCTATTCAAACCGAAAGTATTGGGGACAAGAAATATATTTTTGTTTATGTGGATGATTTTTCTAGATATACTTGGGTAGATTTCTTGAGAGAGAAATCGATGTTTTGAAAAGATACAAATTTTTGCACCTAAAATTAACAATAGAAAAATATTTTGAAGGAATAAAAATATTAAGGATTAGAAGTGATCATGGAAAAGAGTTTGAAAATGCTACTTTCTCTACTTTCTGTGATCAAAACGGTATTTTTCATGAATTCTATGCACCCAAAACTCCTGAACAAAACGGTGTTGTGGAAAGGAAAAATAGGTCTCTACAAGAGATGGTTAGAGTTATGCTAAATAGTAAGAAGCTTAAATTATGGGCTAAAGCTATTAATAATGCTTGTTATATTTTGAATCGTGTGTCTTTGAGAACAGGAACCACTCAAACTCCTTATGAAATCTGGAAATGAAGAAAACCGAATCTCAAATATTTCCATACCTTTGGTAGCAAATGCTATGTGTTAAATGATCGGGAATACTTGGGTAAATTCGATTCAAAAAGTGATGAGGGAGTGTTTATTGGTTATTCTGAGAACAGCCGTGCTTACAGAATTTATAACATGCGTACTCAAACTATCATTGAATCAATCAATGTAAAATTGATAATCCTGATGACTTTTCATCTTATTCACAGGAGCCATATATTCGAGACTTTGGAAGAACAGGTTGCTGGACGTCAACCTACTCAAGACCACCATGTACCTGCACCAGACAGTGATATACATAAGGAACATCCACCATCAAGTTCTGATGTCTCTGTCCCTGCTCCTGGAAGTTCTGACGCACCATATACAAATAACGAACTGGACATGAGAAGGCAACCTCCTTCTTGGATTCAGAAAGCACACCCATTGGACAATGTTATCTCAGATTCTAGAGACGGCATGATGACTCGGAGGAGGCTTGCTAATGAACTTAGAAATGTTTGCTACACTTCACAAATTGAACCCAAAAATATAAATGAAGCCATTATTGATAAAAATTGGGTTCTAGCCATGCATGAAGAGCTAGCTCAATTTGATAGAAATGAAGTGTGGAAACTTGTACCTCGGCCAAAGGACACGAATGTGATCGGGACAAAGTGGATATTCAAAAATAAATCAGATGAACATGGCAACATAGTCAGAAACAATGCACGCTTGGTTGCACAGGGATACACTCAACTAGAAGGAGTGAATTTCAATGAAACATTTGCACCTGTGGCTTGACTTGAATCCATTAGACTCTTACTATCAGTGGCATGTCAAATGAGGTTCAAGCAGTACCAAATAGATGTCAAAAGTGCCTTTCTGAATGGAATTCTTAATGAAGAAGTCTATGTTGAGCAACCTAAGGGATTTGTTGATCCTTATTCTCCCGACCATGTGTTCAGACTCAAAAAGGCTCTGTACGGACTAAAGCAAGCCCCACAAGCTTGGTATGAACGATTAACCATGTTCTTGTTGGAACAGGGATACAAGAGAGGAGGAGCTGACAAAACATTATTCATCAAACATATTAAAACTGGATTAATTATTGCACAAATCTCGTCGATGGCATTGTGTTTGGCTCTTCACTAGAAACAAAATCCAAGGAGTTTGTGACACTTATGCAAAATGAATTTGAAATGAGTATGGTTGGTGAACTAAATTTCTTTTTAGGTTTGCAGATCAAACGGGTTAGATCAGGGATTTTCATCTCATAGGCCAAGTATGCTAAAAATCGGTGAAGAAGTTCGGCCTTGAACAAACCAAGTCGACCAAAACTCCCATGGCCACGTCCTTAAAATTTCCGATATAACCGGGGAAAGGAGGTTGACTCCGAAACTTGCACGGAAGCATGATAGGTAGTTTCTTTGTACTGACGCGCAAGCCGTCCCGACATATCATTCAGTGTTGGAGTTTGTGCACGTTATCAAGCTAAACCAAAAGAATCACATCTTGCGGCAGTGAAGCGAATTATTCGTTATATTAACTGTACTTCTGATTATGGTTTATGGTATACTAATGATACTAACTCTCATCTTGCAGGATACACTAATCTTGACTGGCCGAAACATGAATGATAGAAAAAGCACGAGTGGAGGATGTTTCTACATTGGTAACAATCTCATTGCATGTTAAGTAAGAAACAAAACTCTATTTCTTTATCTCTGCGGAAGGTTTGAATATATTGCGGTGGGTAGTTGTTGCACTCGACTACTTTAGATGAAACAAATGCTATGTGATTATGGTATTGATCAAGACTCTGTTACTATATTATGTGATAACACTAGTGCTATCAATATTTCTAAAAATCCTGTTCAGCACTCTAGGACCAAACATATTGATATTAGACATCACTTTATTAGAAATTTGGTCGAAGAAAAAGTTATTACTTTGGAACATATTCAGACTGAGTATCAGTTGGCTGATTTGTTCACCAAAGCCTTAGATTCTACTAGATTTGAGACTCTACGGAAGGCCGTGGGCATTTGCTTGATGCATTAGTTTTTTTTTTTTTTACAAAAAAAAAATTAGAAGTAGTGTTTTTCTTTTTTTTGATTTTATCATGTGTGTTTGTTTGCATTTGCTTATTTTTTTATTTATTTAAAAAAAAAAGAAGGGGGAGAAGAATGGGTTTTCTTGCAAATAGCATATGATATAATTGTATGATTGGTCTATGAATTTTGAGATTTACTTGGATTAACCAATCAGTATGGTATGCTCATTATACTTAAAGTAAAATATGTTCAGATAAGCACACTTTGAAGACATATTGACTTGTTTGATTGTACCTTACTACTAACTAGATAGTTATCTTTAAAATAGTTTCGTACTTTGTTGTGACATATGGTCAGTATATATGTCTCTCGGCACCATAGTATGTTGTTGTGTTAAATGTTACAATTTCATGGAGGAGAGGGCTACTACTATAAATGTGTGCGGCCGTCCTTGATAATGAATATAAATCATGTAGAAAAGGGCTACCTTTATAGATGTGAGAAAGTCAACTCCATGATCTTATAAATTCATTGCTTTGACAAAACAAATATATATATATATAAATAAAGTCAACACTCAAATAAAGTCAACTCAAAAAAAAAAATTGCTATGATATTCTCGTGCATTACGCTCATATATTTTTATTCAAAGAGATATGTTCAGATGATGACTGGTTTGAAATACATCTCAGTACTAATCTTCTTGACTAGGTTCAATTTGGCTTAGTAGGACAGGTTATGATTGATTAATCCAGTATGTCCTATCACACACTCACGCTATAAATCTGACCAATTAATTGAATCTAATTAAGCGCATATATCTAATTGGAAGATTCTAGTTGATTTTGATATTTTTGGACTGATTGTATAATTTGTAGAACTATGTAATTTGCCCATAAATAAACGATTCAATTTTATCTCATAAAATATTCTCATTATTTTGTGTGATTATTTTGTGTGGGCCTTTTCGTAGAAATTTCAATCTACAATTTAATTTTGGCAGCACAATCAGCTTTAACTGAGAAAGATATGGACGATTTTTAGTTTATGGAATCCAATTGTATTTTGTTCTAATTTAAAAAAAAAAAAAACTAAACAAAAATTCTGTTTTTCCATAAGTTAGCATCTTAGGTGATTTAAAATTAAATTTGACATAAATGATTAAGGAAGGTTTCTATGCCTATAAATGTCCATCTTCTGTTTTTGGTAACTGCTTTACACACGTCCAAAATTAACTCTTCACCTCTTGTGCAATTCTGAAAAATTTTCCCTATTAAACCGTGATTTAGGGCTTTCTCATTCATCCTTCACACTTGATTTTCAATTGCTTAAAATTCTCTCTTGCATTTGTATCTAGGGTTGTGTTAAGTTCTTTGTTTGATTCGAGACAATGGCGAAAGCCAAGATGCCAAAATCAAAGAAAAACGTTGGTGGTTCTTCCAAGAACATTGGTCATCTGTCGGTTGCTGCTGAAACTGCGATGGGGCCTTAACTTTCACCGGTAAGAACTCTCCGGCGAAGTGCATGAAGACTAGAACCCTCCAATTCAGACCCGGATACCTCTCCAGCGGTTATTGCATCTCAGGCTGACCAATCGACGGACATTGTTGCATATCAACCACCGGTCAGCCATTCTAAAAATCAACCCCGTCCAACAACTAATGACCCAATCACCTTTCTAAGCAAGAAAGTAACCTTAAGTGCTCAAGACCCAGATGAAGAAGGAGATGAGGATGATGAATCTGCGGGTAACAGTGGGTCTGACAATGCAGCGGGTGACAGTGGGTCTGATAATGCTAAAATTGAAGAAGAAGTTTGTGAGGATGAAGGGGCTGGTGATGAGGAGTCTGAACAGCCTCTCCCATTCGTAGAAGGTTCAAGTAAGCCCCCTCTCAAAAATCTGATTCTGATTTTGATGTTGCCCTTGATGAATCTTTGAAATCTACTCCGACACCTCCTCCAACGAAAAGGGCCACCAGGGCTGAGAAAGGGAAAGGTAAAATGGCTGATGTTGCTGAGAAGCCCACTCCTGCTGGTCAGAACAAACCTATCACTGCCTTAGGGAGTTCTTACAGAGTGCTGCCTACTCCTAGTTCAGACCCACAAATGTTCAGACTTGACACATTAACTAGAGGTAGACACTCTGTTAACCCCCTCAATTACTGTTTTCTATCGGAGAGTGCTGAGAGTCTGTTTATGTCATTTACCATCTACCATAAGTTCATCATTGAGTACAAGGTTGCGATTCTTAATTTAGTTCGTTTGGTTTGGTTGAAATTGTTGATTTTCACAACTTACATAATCTGTTAATTTTTTCTGGGCCGTTCAATGAAACTCTGGTCAAGGAATTTATGGCCAATGTTCCAAAGAATCTGGGGAAGGCTGGCAATGAATTCAGGTGAAAGGTTTATGTCCGGGGAAGCCATGTTACCTTCAGTCCTAACTCCCTCAGGGACTGGCTTGGGGTGACCACTGTGGCTATCACAAGTGATGAAGAATTGACCAAGGACATCATTGCGCAAGAAATGACTGGCTCTACCTGGCCGAAATCAGGAGAATTGACTGTTTCTCGGCTACTGCCCAAATACAAAATTCTTCATCGAATTCTTATCAACAATATCGATCCATTAACTTATCGATCGAACATTTCGGGGGATAGGGCTGTTATGCTATACAAGTTAGGGATGAGAATGCCAGTTGACTGGGTTAAAATAGTTTTTGATAGAATTGTTTATGAAGGGCCGAGGAGGGCCAAGCAGTACAGGCTACCGCATCCAGCTCTGATTCATCACTTTCTTGTTCATCAAGAAGTGCCTACAATGGATTCAGATCGCTTCTCTGAGGACATTCCATCGCTAGGTGTTCATGAGTTTACAAATTTGGGTAGCGCACCGTATCCCACTCCGAGAATTCCCAGGCATTTTCTATCCTCGTTGGACCATTCTGGACGTCTGGATGCACTAGAAACTCAGTTGGGGCTGGTTTGAACACAGGTAGATCAAATTTTTGTCCTAACCAAAGGTTTTTCTGATGATGTTACTTTCATGCATAGGGTGTTGGGCAAACTGGAATTTCTGGGCGATGAGCATATAAAATCTGCATTCCGAATAGTTACTCCAGAATTCTCTACACATCCTGGAGATCCAATGGAGATTCTGACTTCTGATCCCGTTGGTGAGCCTACTGCTACCCCAGCCTCTGCACCTCTCGCTGATGATCCTCCAGCTAATGCTCCTTCAGATACCCATGCTCGCAGGAGGGTTGCAAATGCATCTGCATCCGGTACAAAGAAGCCCAGATCCTCCTCGGCACTAACTTTTCTCAGTTCTAACTCTTAACCCTCTAACTATTTGACTATGGATGACTGTTTTACCTCTTAAATTCTGCTTTATTTCCTTCAAACAACTGCTTTACTTTTGTTTTTTTTCTTCCTTTGGCGTTCCTCTTACAAAAGGAAGAGTAGTAGTAATTTTTAATTTTTGTGATTGCTAGGTTTCTCCTGCTATGGACACTTTGTTGGTTAAACTTTAATAGTAGTATTCTTAGGTTTATGGTAGTTTGATCATTACACTTAGATAATATCTTGCTAAGGGGGAGCAATTTTAATAGTAGTATTCTTAGGTTTATGGTAGTTTGATCATTACACTTAGATGATATCTTGCCAAGGGGGAGCAATTTTAAAGTTATGGCTAATGTGTGTGGTTTTTGCATGTGGTGTTAACTTATTTGCAGGAGTTCTTGGTTTACACACTAAGGGGGAGCCATAACCCTTGTATGTTGATGCTCATGGGTTCTTTACTTATTCACACACATCACACTTACATTAAAAATCCGATAGTTATGTGTTTGTAATTAAGCAACGCCAAAGGGGGAGATTGTTGGAAAAATATGTGTCATATTTTTCACTTTTTATATCTTGGCTAATTTAATAAATATAACTGATTTTTAATGATAAAAGAGCAGGTCAACGTTTGCATTTTTTACTAGTCTGATTAATGCCGATTCGATCGACCGGCTTGATAAGCGGATTATTTTTCCAGATCAGTAAAAGTTGCGATTTTATTCTATTTCTATACTTGATATATTATGTCCTCATAAATATTATTGACAGCTCCTTTTGTAGGTTAAAGAATATTTTTCTTATTCTCTTAGATTTGTTTAGGAAAGAAATATTTAATTTCCTAAATTCTTTCCTTCTACAAATCTAAGAATATCTTTCTATATTCTTTCCTACTAATTCTCTTACCATTCTTGTTGCATGTTCTTAGGTAAGAAATAATTCCTAAATTGATTTCTAATTTAACTATAAGTAAGAGTTGAAATCAATAAGGAATTAAGGCTTTGAAAATATTTTTGGTGTTCTTGTTCCATAAGCTTCAAACTAGCCGAATTCATTCAAGGTGAACAAGACATGGCGCTTCATTGATTCAACTATCAAAGCAAAAAGGTTTTCTTCAAACTCATTGAAGAATCAAGAACTTATTGGTACTCAACGAACAATTCCTTATCGTGTTCAAGCTACTTGGCGTGAAGTTAAGAACGGGGGTTCTTAATCCAAGTAGTGGTTGCGGTCAAGTACAATAGGGAAGTGACGATAAAGTCAAGACCGGTGGGTTTGATTCCACTTCATCAACAAGTCAGAAGAAGAAGTATCAAAGGGAGTTGATCTATTTTCTTTTAATTGTTATTTTGTTAATTTTGCGAAATTACAAAAACCGATACTATTGTATTTTTGAACAAGATTATTAGTGGATTGTTTTTACCCATGGCATGGGGGTCCGTGGATGTTTCCTTTAGGAGTTTACCACGTTACATCTTGTGTTCGTATTTAATCCTTTAATTTTTGTACTAGACAAGATTAGGTAAACGAACACGGTTGTGCGAGTCAGAACTGTTATCTCTATATCTTGCCAGTTCTGACTACGTTCTGTCCACTACTTGTTTAATTAAGATTAAAATTCATTTTTAATTTAATTAATCTAGGTTTTAGAACTTTCAAATTCTATTGCCAGTAGCAATGTGGATGTTTTTAATGGGTTTTTTGACAATGGTATTGCGCGGAAGAAAATCAGGTGGTTTGAAGATGATGTTTTTCCGATTCAATTGGTTTTAAATGTGGATTATTGTATCTTTCACTTACCTAAACTTAAAGAATTTGATTTGATCCTGGAAGATGGAAATGTGGATTATTGTATTAGATTGTTGTTCTTATTATTGTTTTTAATTAGTTGCTTGCCATTTTATTGACAATGGTCACTAAAAATTTAATTAGTTGCCTGCCATTTTGATTTCTGTTTTGCTTCGACATGGTGTGCAGTTTGCGGATTGTGCAAAGAAATTCTGTTTCATTGTCTCTTCAATCAACAGGAGGGATAGTTGCAAACTCAAGTACACACACATAAACAAATTGCAATCGAAACAAGCTTGATAAGTCACTAGTAGACCGATACATGTCCACATTTCAATCCAACAAAAAACAAAATGAGAAACCAACTACAAAGTTTTACACGAACTAACTGGCTTCTCCGAACTTATAATACATAATTTATTACAACTAGTATGACGATACATGTCCACAAATTACGACTAGTGAACAAATCCGGTCATCCATTGTGTCGATCTTCTCCATCAACCGCATGACATTATGATTCAATTCAACCGAAGTTTTTTGGTGCATTTCGCATCTTGAGAATGGCGCTCCAATGTTGGATCTACCTCGGTCCAGGTGAATCTCTCGCACATGACACCATCCTACAAAATGAAAATATAAATCATACCAATTCTTTTATACAATTCAACATGCACCAATTGAACAATTGACACATACCTTTAAATTGTGGCATCTTCAATATCTACTATGAGGATTCCTTTCCGTGTGCGATGTATGTATCTTCATATATGCACTACATCTATATCTAAGAAGGGATTGCACATCATTTCTACTAGAGGAAGACATTGTTTGGATACCTGTCCTTCATTCGGCGTTTACACCACATCACAAATCATCTCTCCCCCTCCATCGAAACCTTACTTCAAATATAGATTCATAAATAATTTAATGACATTTTAGCAACATTTCATTATAGGCTCAGATATGTTATGATTAGACAAGATCAATATGGAATCACCATGACTGCAAATCATCGATTGCATTTGAAACAAATATTACAACATCCCCTAATCTCATGCCATATGGGTTGCCAAGCAAAAATACGGGTCGTATTTTGTCGTTGCCCAAATCAGAAGTTCATAAAAATCGAGATCAATACATCATCACAGCCCCTTCATTTGCCATTACTAGATAAAAAAACAACATTGCCCATCATCATAGCCCTGTTCTCCTCCATTCCCAGATACTAAAAATGCAGCAAAACCAATAAATACTGCCCAGTTGATTATCACTGAATTTACAGTTGAATTTTATACACAAATAACACTGACATAGATTGAGGACCTAGGTTTTGAATACACCATTGGTCACTTCAACTAATATGTGTGGAAGGGTTGTTAGAGATGTAGAATCATTGGGTAAGAGGAAAAGATAACAACCCTTCAATAATTCCCAAACTTCCTCACCCCTCATATCGTGTTAACAAACAAAATATTTTGGTATGTGTTGGTGGATTTTGAGTAAAGTGACTCCAATGAAGTGCAGAAACAAGAAAACCGAAAATATATGAAATGCAAAGTCAAGACAAGTGTTGAACACTTTGTCCTTAAGTCGATTTTGCCCGGCAACGGTGCCTACGGTTTATGGCAATCAACTCCCAAGATACAACGACTTCTACTTGTGTTTGTAGCACTTCAAAACATAAGTACAACGAACCAAAAATGGTTTTGCACTCCAAAAGATTAATATGAAATGGAAAACCCATAATTTATGCAACAAATGCAAGAATTTTGGTTCAAATGATGAAATATGATTTGAATGTGTTTGTATATCAATTCTGTACTGAATAGGACGTCCCTAGAGTCCTATTTATCATTGATGAAGTGTTGGGAACGAAGAGGTGTGGAGCCAAATAGTGCAACACTTCAAAAGGACATGTCTGTTCGCACTTAGACCCATGCGATCGCATGGTTTTAACATGCTGCGATCGCAAGGTAGGACCAAAAAATATTCTGCTTAAAAATTCAACAAGTTGCGATCGCATGATAAAATACCCATGCGACCTGACCGGGCAGGTCGATCCCCATTTCGACGTCCCGAAGCGGCAAAGTGGCAAACTAATTTGCCTAAATGGATTGGGTCAGGTCTTAATATTTGGCCGAAGTTGACATGAAGTCACTTTTAGTTGTTTTAAACACTTAGTCAATTTCTCGAATTCTTAAACCAATTTCCAACAATCCTCCACATGAATAGAAATTCCTTGATACGCAAAACACGATGCAAATGAAATGCAGACTCTAAAAAATGGAGTACATGCGACAAGTCATAGAATCAAGATAGGTGGCTTGTGGCTTTGAACCTTCTTTAGTTGAGTACAATCGATTTATTAGGCTAGTTGGTGAACGCGATGTTTTTGAACCATTCAGCCATTCGTGTAAACCCAAACAATTGTACCAACACCATAACTTATCAAACCAATTCGATTCTCATGGTTGTATCCATTTTGGCCCTGGACAACTCCTGGTTTCATAAGTGCTCTAAGAGAATTAAGCCTCGAATTCTCGTAGAAGCGGCCCCACTTCACACTTACATAGGTAATCTCTTACCTTTCTATTTCAAGGTTTTGAATCATTAAAAGTATATATGTATACTTATCTTTATACATATTTGACATAGCACTTCAAATTTTAGGAATGGAAATAAGTGCTTTATTCCAAATCTTTTATAACTTAGTTGTCCCATTGAACCAAGATTTTGGGATCTCCAATCTACAAGGTTGGGTTTCCGTTATAGTAATTATATTCAATAGGCGTTAGGCCCATTCTCCTCGAAAGATGGTATACTTGATCTCTTGCAAGTCCTTTCGTCAAATGATCAGCCAAATTTTCTTTTGACTTTACATAATTAATAGAGATTATATCATTTGATATTAACTGTTTAATAGTATTATGTCTCCGACGGATATGTCGAGACTTACCATTATACATACTGTTTTGTGCCCTTGCTATTGCCGACTGATTATCGTAATGTATGTTAATTGCATAAACCGGCTTTTCCCAACATGGAATTTCCTCAAGGAAATTACGAAGCCATTATACTTCTTCTCCGGCATTGTCTAAAGCAATAAACTCAGATTCTATTGTAGATCGAGCTATACATGTTTGCTTAGACAATTTCCAGGACACGGCTCCACCCCCAATGGTAAATACATAACCACTTGTGGATTTTGAATCTTTAGTAGATATCCAATTTGTATCATATCCTTCAACACCGCGTATCTTGAGTAGTGTAATCCATATTCAACCATATCTTAAGAACTAAGAACTCGGTTTAATGCCTTCCAATGTTCAACACATGGATTACTAGTGAATCTACTCAACTTGTTGACTATGTATGCTATATCCGATCTTGTGCAGTTGGTAATGTACATCAAACTGCATATGACACGTGAATATTCCAATTGAGATACAGGCTTACCAGTATTCTTGGCTAAGTGTATACCTAAGCCAACTGGTGACTTAACTGGTTTGTCATCATACGCCTTAAACTTCTTAAGTATAGTCTCAACATAATGTGATTGAGATAATGACAAACCATCGGATGTCTTAGATATTTTAATCCCAAATATCACATCCACCACTCCCATATCCTTCATGTCAAAATGTTTTGTTAACATTTTCTTAGTTGAGTAAATGACTTTTGAGTTATTTCCCATAATTAGCATATCGTCAATGTATAGGCATACGATTACATATTCGTTAGGTGTGTTTTTAATGTAGACACACTTGTCACATTCATTGATTTTGAAGCCATTTGACAACATAGTTTTATCAAACTTTTCATGCCATTGCTTCGGTGCTTGTTTTATCCATACAATGATTTTACAAGTTTACACACCTTCTTTTCATTTCCTGGTGCAACAAACCCTTCGAGTTGTTCCATGTAGATTTCTTCTTCTAATTCACCATTTAGAAACACTATTTTAACATCTATTTGATGTATTTCAAGATTATGCAATGCCGCGATTGCAATCAAGACACGTATAGAAGTAATTCTTGTCACAGGTGAATAAGTATCAAAGAAATCGAATCCTTCCTTTTGTCTATACCCTTTGGCTACTAATCTAGCCTTGTATTTATCTATTGATCCATCCGATTTCAATTTCTTTTTGAATATCCATTTGCAGCCTAAAGCTTTGTTTCCCGAAGGGAGTTCAACCAATTCCCAAGTATGGTTACTCATGATGGATTCAATTTCGTTATGTATAGCTTCTTTCCAAAAATGAGCTTCGGGAGAGGACATTGCTTCATCAAATGTCTTTGGATAATTTTCAAGTAAATTGGTTACGAATTCTGGACCGAATATCTTATGAATTCGTTGCCTTTTACTACGTCTTGGTTCTTCATTTATTTGAAGATTGTCGTCATTTCCATGTATGTTATCATAAGTTCGTTTAATTGAACTTACTTCCTTTTCTTTACAAGGAAATTTGTCTTCAAAGAAGACCGCATTTCTTGATTCAATAATCGTACTTTCATGTACATCAAGTACTTTGAATTTATGAACCAAGAATCGATATACACTACTATTGATTGCATATCCAATAAAGACACAATCAATTGTCTTTGGTCCAATCCTAACTTGTTTAGGTTTGGGTATTTGTACTTTTGCTAAGCATCCCCACACTTTGAGATATTTGTATGAAGGTTTCCGACCTTTCCATAATTCGTAAGGTAATTCAACCTTATTCTTGTGTGGTATTTTATTTAGGATATGATTTGCAGAAAGTATGGCTTCCCCCACAAGTTTTGAGGTAAGCCCGAACTTATTAGCATTGCATTCATCATTTTCTTTAGTGTTCGATTCTTACGTTCAGCAATCCCATTTGATTGAGGTGAATATGGTGCAGTAGTTTGATGAATGATTCCAAATTCTGCACAAAATTCTTCAAATGGTGCAACGTATTCTCCACCTCTATCACTACGAATCATTTTTATTTGTTTTCCAATTTAATTTTCAACTTCGATTTTGTAGTGTTTGAACACTTCCAAAGCTTCATCTTTGCTTTTCAACAAGTATACGTAGTAGTACCTTGTACAATCATCTATGAACGTGATGAAATACTTTTTACCACCTCTTGTTTGTACGAACTTTAAATTAGACACATCCGTGTGAATTAGTTCTAAAGGTGTTGTGGTTCGTTCAACCGAATGAAAAGGTGTTTTGGCCGCTTTTACCTCTACACATGTTTTGCATTTTCCATTATTAAAATGCATATTCGGAATTAAACTTAAATTCATTAACTTGCGTATTGAATTAAAGTTTGCATGTCCTAATCTATGGTGCCATAAATTAGATGACTCAAGAATATAAACGGAAGATGACGTTTTATTCTTCATATTTTTCAGTACAACAGTTAGGACATTCATTTTGAATAGTCCATCTTTTACATAGCATTTGCCTACATACATGTTATTCTTGGTAAGTACAAACTTATCCGAAACAAAGACTAACTTAAAGCCATTCTTACTTAACAAAGAACCTGACACAAGGTTCTTGCGAATATCCGATACGTGAAGAACATTGTTCAGGCTAAGTTCCTTTCCCGATGTCATCTCCAATATCACTTTGCCTTGTCCTTCCACTTTGGATGTTGAGGAGTTCTCCATAAACAGTTTTTCTCCCTCAGTTGGAATGTAGGATGTAAACATATCTTTATCAGCACATATGTGACGGGTTGCACCCGTATCAACCCACCATTCCATGGGATTTCCAACGTTGTTGCATTCTGAAACAACTGTCGATAAGTTCATATCAAATATGCCATTTGATATGACATCAGATTCAACTATGTTCGCTTGGGCTTGCTTCTTTGAGTTTGCGACAATCGACGGAGTGATGTCCAGCCTTTCCACAATTATAGCAGTTGCCCTTGAACTTCTTTGCATTCTTCTTTGTAGGTTCAACAAAATGCTTTCTCTTCTTTCCTTTATTGTTGTTGGATTCTACCACATTTGCCTTTGATTGTGGTATGCTATTTCCAACACGCTTGTCCAAACTTCGGTTGTCTTCTTCAATCCTTAGTTGGACCACAAGTTCTTCAATATTCATCTCCTTGCGCTTGTGCTTGAGATAGTTCTTGAAGTCCCTCCACATGGGTCAAAGTTTCTCAATGATTGCAGCCACTTGAAATGATTCACTTATAGACATATTTTCCGCGTGAATGTCATGGAGTATAATCTGCAACTCTTGCACTTGACTGATGACCATCTTTGAATCTACCATCTTGTAGTCCAAGAACTTTCCCACCATGAACTTCTTTGTTTCCGCATCTCCAGTCTTGTATTTCCTTTCCAAGGATTCCCATAAATCCTTTGCAGATTTCTTGGAACAATACACATTATATAACGTGTTGTCCAAACCATTCAGAATGTAATTCTTACATAAAAAAATATGAATGTTTCCAGGCATCCAAAGCAATCAATATTGCTCGATTGTTTTCTCCTTCTTGTATTGCGGAAGGATCTCCATTCAAGAATTTTGCCAAATTGAGGGTCGTGAGATAGAATAGCATTTTCTAATGCCATCTTTTGAATTCAACCCCAATAAACTTCTCGGGTTTTCCCCATGTGGAATGGAGTTTGAATGTATAGTAGTAGGAGGAGCCATAACCGGAGCCACAACCGGATGAATCATACCGATAGGAATATTTCTTCTTGAAGTTTTCATATTCAAAGTATCATTTGAATTAGTATCAGTATTACCAACTGTATTCATTTCTGTTTATGTAAAATAGAAGATCAACCAAAACCAAGAGATGTCACTTACAACAAAAATACAGAAAATCGACTTAAGATTGTTGGTGAATTTTGAGTAAAGTGGCTCCAATGAAGTGCAGAAACAAGAAAACCAAAAATATATGAAATGCAAAGTCGAGACAAGTGTTAAACACTTTGTCCTTAAGTCAATTTTGCCCCGCAACGCTGCCTACAGTTTATGGCAATCAACTCCCAAGATACAATAACTTCTACTTGTGTTTATAGCACTTCAAAACACAAATACAATGAACGAGAAATGGTTTTGTACTCCAAAAGATGAATATGAAATGAAAAAACCAGATTTTATGCAACAAATGCAAGAATTTTGGTTCAAATGATGAAATATGATTTGAATGTGTTTGTATATCAATTCTTTACTGAATAGGACGTCTCTAGAGTCTTATTTATCGTTGATGAAGTGTTGGAAATGAAGAGGTGTGGAGCCAAATCGTGCAACACTTCAAAAGGACATGCATGTTCGCGCTTAGACCCATGCGATCGTATAGTTTTAACATGCTGCGATCGCAAGGTACACTTTTGAAGACAGAATCTAATCAAGGCTAACTATGCAATCGCATGGCTTTGTCTCATGCGATCGCATGTTAGGACCAAAAAACATTCTACTTAAAAATTTAGCAAGTTGCGATCGCATGATAAAATACCCATGCGATCGCATGGTCGAACCCCACGACTTAACCGGGCAGGTCGATCCCTGTTTCGACGCCCGAAGTGACGAAGTGGCAAACTTATTTGCCTAAATGGATTGGGTCGGGTCTTAATATTTGGCTGAAGTTAACACGAAGTCACTTTTAGTTGTTTTAAACACTTAGTCAATTTCTCGAGTTCTTCAACCAATTTCCAACAGTATGAAACACCGGATCAAAGCCAAAAATGTAAGCCCTTACCTATAAATGAGGTGGTCCAGTGATTTGGAGAATGGCAGTGTTGAAGTCGCAACCAACAAGTCACGGGATAGTTAGGGCACAATAGGTTTAGGAAGGGAGAAACAGAGAAGCCAAAAATGTCAAGAATTACCGGTAAATCAGGTGGTTCGGCGAAGGTGTGGCGGTGACGGCGTTGATTTCATGTCGGAGAGTGGGCAGGAGATCGAGCTAGGCAAAATGCAAATTGGGAATGGAGGAGAGATAATGTCGGGTGGGTATTAATTTAGCCAGATGAAGATGCTGTGTGGCTTTCTTACCTGTATTGAATTGCCTGCATGGCACTGCCACGTAGGCAGTATAAAATTAACCCACTAGGGACAGGAGAATGGGGCTGATTTGTATATTTATCATGGTACTTAGATTGAACAAAATTATTGACAAATTTTGTTATGTATCTTTCTTTCTCAATCATGGCTCATCTTGTTTAGTAGATCGTACTAAACATGTATTTAAATTTTATTTAAATGGGGGATAAAATTACGTATCACAATCCTCGTGTAATGGATGAAGCCCTAATTCGTAACTCCTTGAGCCATAAGAAGCAAAAGTGCGAAAAGAAATCAGAAACACACACAAATACTAGTGCTTATCTAGTAGTACTTTTTGTAAATTATAAGTAGTGGGTCCTACTGAATGTGTAGATAAAAAGTAGATAAAAGTTGTGAGTGGGTCCAACAGAATGCATTGACAAAAATAATGTTTGACCAATTTATAAATACTTATAAATACTCTCAAACATGCTATTCGTACTTGTTTGGGAAATATTTTTGTAGATTATAAATCGTAGGTCTTACGGACTGTATGGATAAAAATGATATAAAAGTTGTGGGTTCTACTAAATGTGTGGATAAAAATTATGTTTCACCAATTTATAAATATTTATAAACACTTATAAAATCAAAAGCAAAATCGAGGAACACGGTAAACTCTAACGTTGTCATAATTTATCCAATCAAAAATATCATACAGCTTTTACACATGACAAAACCACGTAAAGGCATTCGCTGCACGGATCCCAGCATGACGATTTTCATACAAGTGGTCTCATTGATCATGTACTATATAGAAGATTGGATGCAAGAAAACTATAACATGGTTCTATGGATTCCCAAGATTTCTACATTGTCAATCCAAATGGTGGTCCTAAGAAGTTCGCAGAAACCTATATTGACTTCTCTACTTCCAAGGGAGGCACTATCTTGGCACCTCATAGAAACCAAAATGTTGTGCAAGTGAAAGATTGTTTTGTAGACAATATTAGGCCATACCGTAGACAGTGCAATTAACAATATTATAACTTTATTTTGTTGCAATGTTTCCTCATCGACAAAGATTGTTGTATACTCACTCATAAGAATATCTCGGACAGCTATTGGTGCTTGATTATTTATCACACCGCAGTAATTGATCATGTACTTGATTGCCTCCATAGTGTCTTTTTGTTTGTCTTGTCTTTTCTCGTTTTCAAGTTATCGTCGGTGAAAGCTCCGCTTCAATTCTCGATCTAAATCAAATAGATCAAGATCTTTTGTACCACGATACACACTTAACACGAAAATTTAGAAAAGCAGATAAAATTCAGAAAACGGAAATCTTTTAAGCAACCAACGTAGTACAATTTGTTGAGAATTAGCGACCCTAATTCTATATCATTGATAGCAATAATATCGCAGAACTAAAAAAATGCACACAAGAACACGCAAGTTTTATTGAGATCGGCCTCAATGTGAGACGATATCTTCTTTTCACTGCTACAATAATTCACTATAATGAAATAGTGGTTTACAAGAGAAATTGACACTCTCAAACTCTCTGTGTTTTATTTTCTCTAACATCTATCTTTGCTTGACGATAGAATAAACCATAATGACGGCTCCTTATTTATAAGAAAAAATTAGGACAATCGAAATTACAAGTGTGATTAGGCTCCACGTACAGACTCTGCGAAATGCAATCATTAGACTTCATAACTTAACAGAATCTTATTGCACACTATTAGACAACACTGCACAATACAAGTGACTATTTTAACTTCTTTTTAGCACACTGTTTCCTCATTGGGAATGGATTCTTGTACAGCTGAGAAAATTTTACTCCTTTTTAAGAAATGCACTACCCATCACGTGTTTTTAAATCTCCTAGATGTCAACATTTCTTGAATTGAAATGGTGTTATTTTCTATAAATTCCATGTATTTATTATGTGCCTTCCATTTATAGAATGATTTCGTAGAAAAAGAAAGAACCTAATTGGGTTTTCCGGGTTAAGTTCTAAACTTTTTCTTTCATTCAAACTTCCATATCAATCACCTTTCCTCTTCAAGAAACTCCTTTTACCCACCCTTTATTGAATTGATTTTCCCTATCTCGTAGGATAGACCGTAGACGAGTTTGCTGAACTACATAAAATTTGTGTTTATCCTGTTGTACTCTTTTATTTTCTACCGTTGTCATGATTTTTTCCATTGTTCTAAAAAGCCCGCCTAAGCTGGAGTCTAGGCTTGAAGCTCGGCCTCCACGCCTAGCCATGCATCAAGCATCGCCTTGTCTTTTACTTATCTCGCTCTTGCCTAGGACTCGCCTAGGCCCAAAAAACTTGAAGCTCGGCCTCCACGCCTAGCCACGCTTTACGCTTTTTACAATATTGATTTTTTCCAACGCATCCCCACCACTTTTACTGTGTTGTACTTGTTGTAAGAATTAATGTCCAAGGTCCAATTAGTTGGATCAGACTTAATTACATATTAGACCAAATTAATTAATTAGATTAATTAAATGGGTACGTTAGTTGTTGGCAAACAAAGTTCTAGTAAGAGTATAACACATAATTCTAGTATAACTAGAACTAGGGTTAGCGCCGCCTATAAATACTAGGGCCACAACAGTTTTTGGGATAACGAGAATCAAGTGAATCTATTTTCATTACTTGCTAGCACAAGCAAAAGACAGAGCTCAATACAATTACTCCCAAAGTTCTACTTTCATCTATTTTTGATTGTCGAAGTTCAGATCTGTTCTTACTGTGTGGACGGGAGTATTGAAACTTGTGCCTCCAGCTAATCAGATAATCAGATTCCACGGCGTTCATCGAAGTAAACTTCTATCATGAATTCTATCTAAGTACAATAGTTGATCCGACTTATAGAATTGCAGATTTAATTTCCGTTGTGCATGTATACGTCAATTCCTTACAGTGGTATCAGAGTCTACCTTGTTACTTATTAGAGTTCGTTAGACTGCTTTGATGAATTGAACAATAATTATTATTGGTATATTAATTTGATTTGAGATTTGACAATAAAATAAAAATTGTGAATTTTTTACATTAAAATCCAAATTTGATTTAGATTTTACTTTTGGAACAAGTCGATTTAATTGGAAAATTGCCGAAAGTTGGCAGTGCGTGGTGATAGTCCCAAGAAGGTGGCAGGTCCGTTGCTTGTTTAAAGCAGCGGGCGCCGCAGCGAAAATCAATAGTCTCTGCCGTCGATTCCTACGGCAGCAACTCGCAGCAGCACTGCCTTCACAAAGTATGTCAAACAACATTGTTGTTCGTTCGACGACAACAAGATGGGCGCCGATTTTAGACACCGGGGTGCCACTGCTAACAGATTGTGCTCAGTGCCGCTTGAAGAAACCGTTTTAGCGGTTTTTTATTTGGGGACAGGGGCCTCCCATGCAATTTTGGAAAGAAGCCTTTCATGTAATTTTTAAAATTGCATGAGAAGGCCCTCTATTTTAAAATAAAATAAGGGTCTTCTGTACAATTTCAAAATTGCATAGAAAGCCCATTGTTAAAAAATTATAATAAGGCTTTAGAAAGCCCGCTGATTTATTGAATCAAGGGACTGATTGTGCAATTTCAAAAATTGCACAATAAGTCCTCAAATTTTAAAAGAAAATAATGTTTTAAATACAATTTTGAATTTTTTGGAAAATTGTAATTATTATATTTTGTTAATGCTGGTCAAATATTCAAAATTGACTAAAATCGTTTTTAAACCATATTTTGAATTTTTTACTAGATTAAATTTTGACTTTACTTTATAAAATTACAATTTTGACCCTATACAAAATTTATCTTCAATTTAGGGTATGACTTTGAATTGGGAGATAAAATAAATTTTAAAAATTCCCTTTATGAATAAAATTAATTAATTAATTTGATTAATTGCTTAATTTTACTATTGAAAAATTAATTAGATTAATTAGATTAATTATTTAATTATGTCTACTCCATTCTGAAATGTCTAAAATATTTAGACTTACACTATCAAAGCTGCAAATTTAGAAATTGATATATTTTCTAATATTAAATATTAAAATAGAGGTTTAGTGGATGATTATGGACTCGACCCATGTGATTGGTTGTATGGTTAATTATTTATGTTGATTGTTGGTTGGGCCTGTGAGGCTATTATTTATTTAATTGAGTTTTCGTGCTCTTTATTTATATGGGCCTGCATGCCAACAAGTATAGGATACAAGTTGCAATTTGGCCACAAGGAAGCAACTAGTATAAGATACAGGTTGCAGCAGGAGATGGAGATGATTGCTAATGCAACATTCTCTAGGAATTGGCCAACTAGTCTTTCTTTTAGCTCAGGAAGACTAGATAGATAAAGTCCATAATCGTCCACATTTATTATTATGTATGATTGATTACATGTTAGATGTTAGTTAATATACATAAATGTGATGAGACAAACCCTATTTATTAAAATATTAAATTTGTATTAAATAGTTAATATAAAGTGTCTTCCATTGTTATAGTGAAAACCCAGAGTCCATTATCGACGTCAGTTTGTATCACTCAAGGTTGCTCGCTCATGAATATGTTCATCACTATAAAACATTTGATGCTTCTGAACAATTGGTTGAATTTAACTAAAAAAAAAAAATTTTGAGTTACTCAAAGAAATAAAATTTTAGGGACATAATCAAGTACATACATAAGATGTGTGTAACAATAAGTTGTCTACTTGACAATCTAGGAGTTACATAAAGATGTGATTGATAGAAATATCTACCTGGATGTTTTATTAGGATTTGTTGAGTCACTCAAGGTTCTAATAAAATAAAAGAGATCCTAGCCCACTAGGAATCTAACCGGTTCTATTGATTAATGTTTGAGGGTCATTAAATCAATTTAAACAGTGGGAGTATAATTAATTTAATATAAGTCCATGTTAAATTAATTTTCTGCATTTAATTAATTGTTCTATCTTGTTATTTAATTGTTGAATCAAGAGTAACCATATGAGTTTGGGAGGCATATTGGATGCCAACAAACATACCGGACCAAATTTTCTGGATTGGCACCACAATTGGATATGTCATTGAGCAGCCTATGCCGAAAGCTCTTACTGAAGAGGCTATACCAGAGAACGTGCAGACTTACAATAAACACAGTGATGACAATAACACTGCAACATGTGATGCTTGCAGCTATGTCACCGAGTTACAAAAGTAGCACGAGGATATGGATGCCTATACCAATATACATCATTTCAAAGAGTTGAATGATGAACAGTCACGAACTGAACGATATGAGATATCCAAAAAAGTTATACAAAGGTATGATGGTAAAAGGATCTTCAGTTGGTGCTTATGTACTAAAGATAATTGGTAATATTGAAAAATTAAACTAGTTGAGTTTTAACATGGACCACTAGCTGAGTTATGTAGTCCCTACGTAATAGCTTTTCACAGTTCATTATGAACTCCACCATGAATAAAATTTCGTGTACCCTACCCGAGCTGGTAAACATGCTAAAAATTGTTGAGCCCAACCGAATGGGTAGATTTTAGCCATTGACACCTTTAAGGTCACTAAGAAGAAATCTAAAAGGACATTTCAAAAAGAATCCAATAAGGCCTAATATACTAAAAAATAGTTAAAGTAGACAAAGAGAAATTCAAGTCTGATGATCCGTGTTTTCATTGTGAAAATAAATGGTATTAAAAGAGGAACTAAAAGGCATAAAAGAGGTAAAACTAACAACTTATATCTTTAGGATTGCATACTCGGTCATATAAATGAAAAATGCATCACCTAGTTATATAAAGATAGATACTTGGATTCAAATGATTATGAATCATTTGATAAGTGTGAATCATGTCCGTTGGGCAAAATGACCAAGACCCACTTTTTAGAAAGGGAATCAGCCTCTCTAATCCTTGAGCAAACCATAGAAGCCATAGTGGCCGAACTTCTTAGCTCCTCGTCAAGTTGCCTGGCAGCGGGGGCATCCCTTTTGTCTAGTGAAGCTATCATTTCAGGGACCCCAGCGTCCCGCTGTCTCTTCCTTCCCTTCGTCTTTGGCGACACCCCCAAAATTTCTTCTCTCCCGCTCGTAGACGCTGGATAGGACAAGCAACAGTTGGTCTCTGATCAGCTTCGTCTTTCCCTTCGTCCTAAAATGAAGATGAAGCTTACACTGTGATCTCGTGGTCAGTCGATCTGCGTGGTGGTCGTTTCGAGAATCGTCGTGTTCGGACGACATTGCTTTTTTTCTTTGTTCAAAAGGAGATATCTCTGCAGTCTGGAAAAGATAGCAGAAACAGCGGCTAAAATGGAAATTTGAAAAATCACAAAAAGGTACATGAAATGAAACACAACAAACTCTACAACTTTACCTAACAGACACAATTGAACTCCTTAGTCGCCAAAAATGCCTTGAACTTCTTTGGTTTTCGCCAGAACACTTGGTCAATTTCAAGAAGACGCAGAAGTGAAAGAAAAATAAGTAGGAGGAAGTAACGGTTTATATAGACAAAGTCCCCTCAATTTCCACCGTCGAATTCAAAGGATGAAATCTGAACCGTCCATTTAGCGAGCAGGTGTCAAAGGAAGGGTAAAAGGCGGGAAACAAAACCCTAGGCATTTAATGAAGAAAAATATCACGCGTCCCCAAACATCCACCACTCGCCTACAACAATGATGGTGCTGACGCCTCGTTTCATCATTCCCTACCTGACAATGCTGATTGACGGCTTGGTCAGAATCACACCTACCCTAGACACGTCATCTGATTCTAAACCAATCAAAGCCCTCACCCACTATGAATAAACAAGATTCGGGCTTGAGGGACTGTACTGCTTCAAAGAATTCAAACATACATCAGCGAAGAACTCCATTAAACAACTTTAATCAAGGCGATGGTCCACCATAGTATTCGATGTTGACGCCTTCGTCATAAAAAAAATTCTCCAAAGTCCCACGCCTACCATAAATAATAGGCTTGGACTTGGAGGACTATTGTTACCACCCAATTTTAGTAAAGCCTCCACATCAGCAAAGGCAATAAAAGGCCCAAGCCAGGCCCCGCGAAGGCCTCGTAGGTCCAGCGAGGGCCTCAGAAACCCGTTGAAGGCTTCGAAGGCCCATCAATATATTAGCACTCCTGATTCAGAGTGCAGCGAAGCCCATGAAGGGCCTCGACTTTCATGGCCAACCCTAGGGAGCTTCGCCGGGATTCGTATCCATTGTAATTCAAGGGCAGTACGATATTACAGAATAACTAGAGATATGTTTAAAGAATGATTGTGTTTGATTGGCGCGCGGATTTTCACAAAGAAACTAAATATCAATCTCCTAAGGATTAGGCAACGTGATAAGGAAAATCAACTCAAATAAGGGCTAAAATCTAGAAAATTGCATTGCCAACCGATCAACATTATCCTATAAGGAATGAGGATCCAATCAGATATCTAATAGATTGTTTGCCTAAATCAATTAGAACTCTGAAACTATAAATACAACGTCTTTAGTTGTTCTAAGGTACGCATTATTCTCACCCTTAAACTCTGCTCAAATTTATGCATGTTTGTCTCTCCCACACCCAAATGTTATTCTCCGTATATTGTTATCTCTTACATATACCAGCAGTAGATTTGATCGTCGAAGTACCAACGATCGCTAGACCCTTTTTCTCTAGTGATCTTGGTGCCTAACGGTCACCCTAGTGTGCATGTAACATACAAGCTGGCAGGAGATTGATTGAGATCTGTTGACACATGAATAGTGCAAATTCCGACGTCAACAATATTAGATGGTGATCCAACTACCCAGATGTCAAGCAACAAGATGAAAAGATTTGTGAAACAAGAAAAAGATTAATTGTTACGTAATCATTTAATTTTTATAGGATGACTTCATTTGTGTTATCTGTTTGTTTAACTGCTCTGTTGGTTTAATTATATCATACTCAATTTTATGTTCAATTAAATATGATTAATGCTTTGTTGTAGGTCTATAAATCATGTGGTACCTTTTATTATTTTTGGGGTGATACGCTTTAATTTGATTATTATCCATAATTAAATTGCTTAAGTTATTATTTTATTTAATAATCATTAATTAATTTTTGAAATTATTAAATAAATTTTAAGTCAAACTATAAATCAATTTCCATTTTTTTGAGGTACTATTATTGTTATATATTATATAACATTATATTGCTTAATTGATTAATTTATTTATTGAACATTAATCCGCCAAATAAATCAACTTTGAGTTGTTTATATATACTATTATTGTTTTAATTTTTATAAGATTATATATGTTATACAAAAAAAATATTAAAAAGTATTAAAAAAAATACCTCATAATATTCAATTTCAAAGTCTATGTAACCTCAATTTTATCATTAGATTGATAATAGTCAAAATTAATTATACTTATATCATTTAAATGGGAACGATTTCCGTAACACGGTTTTGTTCTAACGCCTCCGGTGGGCATTATAACAATGTCCACTGGGGGCATTAGATCATGTCCGATACATAACATTGATTATAGTAATTTTTCGATTTATCAAGGTCAAACTTCATAATTATTGAAGTTGGATTCGCGGATATCAATTGCCATAACTTATTAGAGTATCTCCAACAAACTCTTTAAATATAGATTACTCTTTAATTTAACGAGTCGGCTTAAAATTCTGCTCCAATGGACTCTCCAATTTAACATTTTAATTTAGAGAGTGGGTTTGGCTCTCCAAACTCTCCACATTTGGAGAGCCAAACTCTCTCTATTATTAAATGCATTGAAATAATTTCAATTTTCAATACTTGATGTGTTGGTTTTAATTAAATAATATATACAATTTGTGAAGAAAATATATGATAAAAAAGGAGGAGAGGGAAATATATTAAATGCTTATTGAGAAAAGTAAAATAAATAGTGAAAATAAAGAGGTTGTTGGAATGTTTAAAAAAAAACTGCTCTTTAAATTTAATAATCCTCTTTAAAATGCTAAAGATGCTCTTTAAATATACATAAACTGCTATAGATGCTCTTAGTAGTACTTAATACCTAATGTATTAATTAAAAATTAATTTTTAATTTGTAATCATGTCTTCGTTTTTTTTCAAACAATGACAAGTTCCAATATATTCCAAATTAATTACACATATTTCAATAATGTATGAACGATTTACATGACCTCGAGAAGAAGCATTTCTCGATTTATCAATTGTCAAAATTCATAATTATTGAAGTTTGTTTTTTTTTTTATCAATTTCTAATAGAATATTATTTATTTAATGCTTTTGTAGTTGTTTCGATTACAATCAATAAACTTTCATATATTTTTATCAAGCACACTTTAACAAAACACAACTGACATGCATCACAGGGGTAAAACACTAGCGTTAATTAAATAGTGATGGAGAGTCTTGAGTTCTATACTTCGAAAGTACTAAAAGTTTTTTTCCCAATTTTTAGCCAAATAATTATCATAATCTAATATGGGTTTATCAACTTTTTATCTAATTAATTATTCACTGTATATTATTTGATTAGAAATTTCGTTTTATTGCTATCTTTATTACTAGCTTCAACTAAAAATTAACTTTTAATTACAAGCTTTAACCCAAATCCTACAAAAGATTAACAAGTCATTACAGTTTAAATTATGTTAAAAATAACTTTTTTAAAATTAAAGTATAATTTTTATGTAATGTCTCCATAAGATTTTATGTCCTTCTTTCTTTAAATATATAATGTTTTCATGTGCATTTGCGGTTTCCACGCAACTTACAATTTATTTGATTAAGTTTAAATTATAATTTATATTGGTAAAATTTGTCAAATATATTTTTGATTCATATATTTTGTAGGACCCACAACTTATAAGCACTTCAAAAATAATTTAGATACTACCAAACATATATTTAATTATCTAATGAAGAGTCGATTGACTTTGTTGTCCACCTTTATTACAAGGAATCTGATATTCTAAATATGTATGATTTTGAGATTAATCTTCAAGTTAGTTGTAAATTTGTAGAATAATTAAAAATTATTGACTAAATCATGCATTGATTAATTAATCAATAATTAAGAACCAGTTTGAGATTATGGCTACTTGATTGCAATAAGTGAAAAATAATCCAAACCAAATTGTGTTATCTGAAAAAATCTTGTTATGATTTTCTAGTCTGCGTTGTCAATTCAAGTTGATTTTATTTGGTCTTGACAATCAAAGCAAGACTGTCAAACAATTCCCAACCAAGGTCCTTTGTGTATAAATAGCAGAAGAATGAAAGAGAAAAGGGGGGAAAATATGGGTTTTCATTAAATTTGCACTGTGTTATGCTTTGTTCTTGGTCGGAAAAACAACAGTTGTAATTGAAAGTGATGTACCCTTGGAAAATATTACAGCACACTGTTTTTGTGGAAATGATGATTTTGGTATCCATGTACTTTCATATGGCCAAAGATTCATATTTCGATTCAATCCAAAAAAAATTGGGGATACTAAATTTTATTGTACTTTTAGGACCAAACATGGTTCTAGAAACTATGGTGTTTAAACTTATAATATATCGGACAGATGTGACACATATTGTTTTTGGTCAATACAGGGGCGGATCCAGAAAATCATGTTGGACCGAGCTAAAATTGAAAATAAGTCAAGTACAAATTTTTTTTACATATAACAAAAAAAATTTAATTACTACATTACTTACTGAAGTTGTATCCTTCGAGCTTTAACAGCATAAAACTCATCTATAATAGAATCTACATCTATTTGTTCGGCAATGTCTCGTTCAATGTAGAGTGTCATACAATAAGCAAAAAATTCATCCTCCATTCTGTTATGAATTGCTGTCTTCACATGTTTCATTGCCAAAAAAGTTCGTTCAGTAGTCGTCGTAGACACAGGTAGTGCCAGTACAAGACGAATCAATCTACTCAGCATAATGTAACTCTGACCTTTTACTTGCAACCAAGAGCTTGCATAATTCAGAAAGTGAAGGCACTTGAAACCGAGGATCGGGAATTATATCATAATGATAATGTTACAACTCATACCTTAAAGAATAAATATCTTGCTCTGTAAAATCACTAAGATAAAACTTCTCTGCAAGCTTGCAAATATCATCCCCATTAAATGATTCAAAAGAATTTCGAGGATCTAAAGCAACAGTCAAATAGAGGAGTTCTACCGATAGCTCATTAAATCTTGTATTTAACTCCATCAAGTGAAAATCTATTGCTTCATTGAAGACATTGAAGTGGTAATGATGCTCAAGTGTAACTTGGTCACGAGAACGACGAATTTTGTAAAAAGAATTTAGATCAGGTATATCAACATCATTTCTTGAGCAAAATGTTTTCACTTGATGAAGAAATTCTTCCCAACCATCTTCTCTTAATTTTTTAAGTATAGCTTTTGTGGTAGAGACAAACCTGATAGCAGCCGGGATATCTTGAGATCTTTTTTGAAGAACTTGACAAAAAACGTTGCTGATTTCCAAAATTTTATGCATTAAATGTAAGGAAAACACATATTCAAAGCTTGTAATGGTTTCAAGAACACCATGAACTTCAGTCCGAGATCTTCCATTTGGAGAATGTACAGTAAGATACTCAAGCACCTTGCAAGTTGTAGCGTACATCTCTATCCAGCTCTTTACCGATTCATAGTGTGAACTCCAATGAGTAGAACTTGAATTTTGCAAATTACCAATCTGATTGGCCCTAGTTCCAGATTTTCGTTCTCCACTAGCTAAGATATCCTCAAGCTCACTTCTTTGAGCAGTTTACAACACATTAATACGTTTAGGAGAAGAATTGATAATATTAACAACACTGTCCAAATGAGAAAAGAATTTTCAAATACAAATCACATCCTTAGCTGCAGAAACCAATGTCAGTTGTAGTCGGTGGGCAAAACAGTGAATGTAGTATGCATATGGACATTCATTAAGAAATAATGCTTGAAGTCCGTTCCACATACCACGCATATTACTAGCACCATCATAGCCTTGCCCTCTCAATTTTTGAACTTGAAGGTTGTGACAAACAAGAACATCACATATCTCATTTTTCAGATTCAAGGACGTAGTGTCACGCTTTTGATTGCAAAAAAGCGTTCTATTAAAATACCATCAGTGTTCACATACCGCAAGATAATGGCAATTTTCTCTTTTTTAGATTCGTCTTGCCCTTCATCGACAAGAATACAAAAAAACTTTCTCCAAGCTCCTCACGGATCATTTGTCTAACTCTATTGGCCATGATGTGCAAAATTTCTTTCTGAACATTTGGACAAGTGTATTTGGCATTTTGAGGAGCTTTATCCAATACAACTTATCCAATATCTGTATTCATTTTTGCAAAAGCCTTCACCATTTCAATAAAATTCCACGGTTCAATGAAGATGAAGATTCATCGTGATCTCTGAAAGCACAACCTTGAAGTGCTAGCCACTAAACACTTATAATTGTAGTCTTTAACCGCAAAAAAAATTTAAGAACTTCCTCTCTCATTATGGCGTGCATCACTTTATCAATATGTCCTGGCGGTCTCATTAAATCTTTAGCTCGTTTCTCACACATATGATGAAGGAGTCGAACCCATGTGAGTGAGAAATGCACATTTGTCTTCTTGCTTTACCCTATTCCAATTGTTAAATTCATCTGTCATCAATGCTGAACTATTGGACGGATTACCATCATTCAGAAATATAAAACAGTAAAAATAATATGTCTTATCTGTTGAAGGCGAATACTCCAACCACCGAAACTGACAGAACCATTTTTTTTTAAACCGACGATTCTGATTTCCAAATATTGACCTCGGATAATTCAAAAGTATTGGTTGATAAGGCCCGGCTTGTAGATATGCTCGTCTAATTTCATCTTGTAAATTAATCTGACACTAATATGCTTCCTTTTCCCCGGATCCCTTTCTATCCAAGTAGATGGTTGAACAGTCAGGATTGTGTTCAGTTTCAAGAGAAGAATTTGGAAAAAGTTGAACGGTAGGGATTGAAGTATCTTCGTCAACTCGAACACAATGTGTACTTGTAGTAGATTCGTCCGTCTTTTTAAAAGAGGAGAACAATGTTTTTCCCTTCTTAGCACAAGGTTGATGGTGATCCATTTTTAATTCTACAAACACAAATACAAAAAATTTTAAAAAACAAGAATGGATTAAAAAAAAACTAATTAATGAAAATCAATATCACTAATTAATTATTAATAAAAATACATAAAATTTCAGAGAATTAGAATGACTCAACACTACAAAAAAAATACCCATTTTGCGACAAAAAAATGTTGTCGCTTAAATAGAGATTTTGTCGCCAAATTAATTTAGCGACAACAAGCTGTTTGTTGCGGGCATTGTCGCGCAATAAGCGCCACAGAATGTATTCTGCGACAACTATCAGTCACTCGTCGCATAAGCAAACTTGCAACATTTTTTGTTTGCCACGGAAAGCTTGAAATAGCAACAACATATTTGTTGCATGTCCTCTCGTATGTTATGTAGCCTCACCATTCAAACTTCAGTTTGATGCTTAAGTTACAGTAAGGCATGACTGTTATACTCTCTTTGGTATGGTGGAAAGGGAGAGCAGAAGGATCATGAGGGGGAATTACAATCATACAAAATGCTTAGCAAGATATCTTTGGTCAACAGGAATGTTTAGATGCAGAGGATCACACATTAAATCCTTAGGATCTTCGGCCAAAAGGAATGGATCTTTCAAGAGCTCCACAACACTTAACCTGTGTGATGCTGGACCAAACATTGTCCCAAGAAACTGTTTCACTTCAGGGTACCTAACTTTATTCAGAGCAGCTGGTTTTATGCCCTGCAGTAAAATAATTATAATGAAAAATAAGTATCAAAACTTTCATTAGATGTAGATGCGTATTAGGATCTTGCTAACTAACATGACTCTTGAGACAATGGAACTGATGATACTTAATGAAGTCAGGTGATTTGAATTGTTGGCACTGATGATAATTAATGAAGTCAGGTCATTAGATGGGCCATGATCACTTGTATACTACCTATTGCTCAACGGTGTCCAAATAAAATGAATATTTGGTTGTTGAAATTTTTGATCTGGTCAAATAAGTTCATAGTGCTTCTATGGATGAGTAAAATTACTATTCATTTTCTCCTTTGATTTCTTTACATTAATCTTGAGAGTCACATATATGAAAAGAAGAGTTAAAACAGAAAAATGATTTCTTGCACTTTCTGCGCCTGTTCAAGTAAACAAAATGTGGAAATTTTCAGTGACTGTGTTATATTTCGGGCATGAATTTAGAACATGCATACAAAGGAAATCTTTATGTTGGACCTTGCATATTTTGATATTATAGATACAGATAAGTAATTTGAATTATATTAGGCTGTCATACTATATCATTTTCCAGATTTTTATATAACATCCAGTGGCAAAGATACAAGAATTGTCAGTTCATACAAGAAGGTTGGACATTGATATTTGTTCATTAAAAGTGATGCCTTAAAGTTTTAGACCCTGTATTACAGTGGTCATGAATGACCTTCAAATCACTAGCCTCGTACTAATTTTGCAACCTTAGCGGAGCTGAAGAGATGCCTTGAAAACTATTTGTCATATTACAAACGTAGGTTTTAAAATGGTTTAGTCCGGGAATGTAAAATATGATGCCATTTCCTCCCCTGTTGATTATGCATTTTAATCATGTGATTTAAATTGTCGGTATTTGCTCATCTGCTAATTTAAATGAAATGATGTTTTTGGTGATATCTGTTATTTTTTTGTTCTAGTTTTTGTGCTAATTTTGGATTTTAATTGTTGATTTTTGCTGGTGGTGTTGGTATTAGTGTTGTTAATGGCAGGGACTATTTGTGCCAAAATTTTAAAGCATTTGGGTCTATTTCTGTAATTATAAAATGTTTGGGATGAGACCAAAGCTGACAAGCATATGAAACAATTAGGACTAAACGCATAACCACAGATCTCTTCAATTCACCTTCTCCAAAACATTTACATCACACAACACACTAATGAAACCTAACTTGGAGACACCAGCACCAGATACACAATACTTGAGCATAGACCTACTACGTAATTTAGATACGAACCAAATATAGACAATAACATCTTCCAATGCCAATGACTGTCCGGTTAAACCTGCTAATTTTACTATTCATTAAGTCATGCATAGATTTAATTGCATGTAATTATTCTTTCAATTGTTGCGAACTTTTCATCAATCACCAATTTTTTTAATTACAAGGGTGAAATGATTGTTTCATGAATTAATTGTAGGCACTACCTACACGTAATTTGACGAGTCACAACTGCGTTAAATATAATCATCATGGTGGTTCAAAATCATTTGTTGCATGTCTTGGAGAAAAGGTAATTTTTTTCTTTCAACTTATAAAAATAAAGATAGTTATATAACATGGATTGTGTTATTTCAAACTGAGACCAATTACTAAAAACAACGCGCGAGGAGAAATTGACCTTTATTACGAGACTCATTACAACAAGAACAAAGAGTGAGTAAATGATGAGGCACGAACAAGATATATAAGTATATTAACACTTATTCTTCTTCATTGACATTTATTATATTTTTTGTTCTTAATATAATTTTCCCCTTTTCTCTTGACATATCTATAGGAGAAAATGCTTGAGATTAAAGAGCAACATGTTCTAGTGAGATCTCAAGTCCCAACTGAATTTGAGATCATGCCGGAGGTTTTAGGAAAATGTAGAGGTTACATTAGAGGACTTGGACATGGTCCAAAACCTGCCTCAAGCCACTCTCTTAATTTGACATCTACTAATACTGAGTAGAAATGCGTGCTAGACTATCTCAATTTGAGACACTAATAAAGATGATCATATCGGGTCAAGTTGGCACGTCTTCACAACCATCCGAACTAGCAACAATCTTCAACAGGCCACCGCATGTTGACTATATATATGTGTCACAAATTTTCTTTCAGTATTGAGAAGTTTATTTCTTGTTTTATGGATTGATAAATTCTAGTTAGGCATTTACCATTTATTTGTTCTCTTTTATGAATAATAATGTGAACTATATATTTGAATTTTTTTTATATTTGTCATTTCTTTCTTTTATTGGTTGAAATCATGTTGTATTTCTACAAAAATCATGGACCAAATCTTTGTTATTTTCATTTCCTTACAAGATTTTTATCATTTTTCCTTCTTTTTTTTATTTAATTTTTTTATTTGGTTCTCTTGTTCCATTTTGACTTATCTCTCAAACATTTACTTATGTTTACCTTTTTTTTTTTTTTTTTTTTTTTTTTGTCAATGTATAAACTACATGAAGACTTTGGATCTTTGGCCTTTTTCTTTGCTTCCTTCTTAATTATCTTTCACAAGATTTAGCAAGTAAGCTAATAAAAATTGGTAAAATGAATACACTTAAAACTTAGTATTACCTATTGAAAGACTATTTTGGACTAAATTAAGTTTAATTTATAAAGTTAATTGTGAATTCTTCACAAAGGTTGTGATTTATCATGATTTTTGACTTTTTCTTTATACTTTAACTCACCTAAGATAAATAGTTTGGATGGAATACTCTTTCAAGTGTGGTTATACTCGGGTTGTCCAATGAAGATTTATTATGGTCGGACACCCTTAAAATTAATTTAAACTTTATGTGATTTTCCAAACTTTTGAAGTTCTCCAGTGCCACTTATTTATGGTACCATTTTTAGATACTACCATACTAGACAACAAGCTTTCCTACTTATGTCGATTAATGTGTTGGGTATTGCCATAGTTGGGCTTGCTTATCTTACTATGAATTATTTGTAATTAAAAAAAAAAAAAATTGATGGCTCTTCCTCATCTTTGCAGATCGAATTTAAATGTTTTAAAATTTTACGATTCACATGTTACACGCAATAAAATAGTATAATAAATAAATTCATATTGAAAAAAAAATCCAATTGCAAGTTTGTGCATACTTATTAATAATTTACTATGATTTGTTAATTAATTGAAATATTTATTTATGAACAATAGTAGAATAGACTTGTGACAAATGGTATTAATTGCAAAGACTAATAGGCTACGAATGTGAATGTCACTAATTTATTTTCCACCATCCATACAAATTATAGCAATAACAAATATAGGTGTTGCAAATTTTTTCCTCCATTCTAGAATTTTTAGAAACAAATATTACTTATTGCAAAAAGTAGACCTATTTCATCACAAAAAACTTTGTTGCAAGAAATAAAAGTTTGTCGCCATAAGTTTTCCACCAAATATATTTTGGTGCCAAGCTTTCCATAATGTTTTTGGCGACAATCTTTATTACTTGTCGCGCATTTAGACATTTCGCGACAACTTTTTATGTTGCCTTATATATATTTTTTTACTTATTTTTCCACCAAAATTTTTGTGACAAACTTTAAAAACGTGTCGCGCTAAATCACTTATTGCGACAACTTTATGTATGTCGCAAAATATCTTGTCGCAAAATAGAGATTTTGTTGTAGTGCAATGACATATTCTCAATTTCAATAGCTAGTATATTATTATCAGAAAAAGCCAAAAAGGGGCCCAAATCAAATGATCAACAAATGAACAAAATCTCCCAAATTTTCATTTTTTATTAAATGTTCAACAGTCAACACCAAAAGACAACGCTTCAAGCCTTCAACAATCAACAATCAACAATTAAACAAAAAAAAGAGAGAGAGAAAATGATATGAATACAAGAATAAGAAATGAGCTACGCATAGTCCGATAGTCGCATACTTAATATGTATTAGCTAAAAAAAAGCAAATAATATTATTTTACTGTTTTTTTGAGTAAAAAATGCAGAATAATATATGCAAATATACATGTAGGAAGTGAAAAAATATAATTTAGTTAAATGAGGAAATTGACCTGAATTTGGGATAAAACGACCTCGACATCGACTACGACAGATCAAGCTCGTGCAAGTGCGTGAATCAAGCGGTGATTCTCTGGCCGTCTGGGTTTCTAATTTCTGTAACTCTGTTGGCTGAATTTGGTTGAATTAGATTAGGATCTAGGGCTAAAGAGTAATGACTACAGGTTCAAGGCTGAGTTTCTAATTTTGGCCCATTTCAAAAATTGAAATTGGGTTGTGAAATTGTAGGCTAATTTAAAATTTGGGCCTAGTTAAATTTTATTTTTTTTTTTTTTACTTAGTCCAACTGGCCCCCAAATCCGCCCATGTTTCTAATTTTGGCTCATTTTAGAAGTTGAAATTAGGTTATGAAATTATGGTCTAATTTAAAATTTGGGCCTAGCTAAAATTTTTTTTTTTTTTTACTTAGTCCAACAGCATCTGGGCCAGGGCTAAAGCCCAGTGCACCCCCCCAACAAAAATCCGCCCCTGGGTCAATAACATCTGACGGGCCATGTTTAAAACAGCCTTGGCGAAATGCCCAAACATTGTGGTGTCAAAAGTGGAAGGACCCTCCTCTGCTCAAAGCATTATCGTTACCGTTACCTCCCCAAGGGCTCCTCAAGATGTAAGAGTATTTATTGAAAAGCGTAATAATATAATTTTGTTTACTTGTTCAAAGAAATAAAACTGAATACTCATTCCATCCCATAAAAATAGACTTATTTTTATTTTCGCACAAATTAAAAAATTTTAATTATTATAGTTGAAACAATAAATTTTACTTGTTTTTTTTTTAATATACTCATACATTGACATAATGGTAGTACATATTTTTTAATAACAAAGCACTTTAAATAAGGACATATTAGAAGGCTAATAAATTAACTATCATATCCCCAAAAAAAAAAATTGATTAGAATTTAGAATAAATGAATTAAAAAAATAAGTTTATATTTATGAGATAGAGGGAGAGAAGCCTCAAACTCATCTCTCTCACTCTCACTCCAAGTGCATGTGCATTCACTTGTATGTATATATGTACATCTATCGTGGTACATTAGATTGAACAAAATTATTGACAAATTTTGTTGTGTATCTTTCTTTCTCAATCATGGCTAATCTTGTTTAGTACATCATACTAAACATGTCTTTAAAGTATATTAAAATGTGGGATAAAATTATGTGTCACAATCTTCGTGTAATGGATGAAGCCCTAAATTATATGTCACAATCCTCGTGAAATGGATGAAGCCCCAATTCATAACTCCTTGAGAAGCAAAAGTGCGAAAAGAAATCACATACACACACACAAATACTAGTGCTTATCTGGTAGTACTTTTTGTAAATTATTAGTGTGTCATATGGAATGTGTAAATATAAAGTTGATAAAAGTTGTGGATCCTACAAAATATATGGACAAAAATAATGTTTGATCAATTTATAAGTACTTATAAACAATCCCAAACATGTTATTCGTACTTGTTTGGGAAATATTTTTGTAGATTATAAATTGTGGGTCCTACAAATTGTATGGATAAAAATGATATAAAAATTGTAGTTCTTACTAAATGTATGGATAAAAATTATATTTCACCAGTTTATAAATATTTATAACACTTTCACAATCAAAAGCAAAATTGAGGAACACAGTCGACTCTAATATTGTCATAATTTGTCCAATCAAAAACATCGTACAAACACGTGTCAAAACCACGTGAAGGCATTCGACTCATAAATCAACCCTTCCACCTTGGCTGCACAGATCCCAGCATTTAGATTTTCGTACAAGTAGCCTCATTGATCATGTACTATACAGAAGATTGGATGCAAGAAAACTATAACATGGTTCTTTGGATTCCCAAGATTTCTACATTGTCAATCCAAATGGTGGTCCTAGGAAGTTCGCAGAAACCTATATTTGACTTCTCTACTTCTGAGGTAGGCATTATCTTGGCACCTCATAGAAACCAAACAGTCCTGCAAGTGAAAGATTGTTTGGTAGACAATATTAGACGATACCGTAGATAGTGCAATTATTGTTTTAACTTCATTTTGTTGCAATGTGTCCTCATCGGGAAAGATTGTTGTAGAACATAATAACCTTCTTAAGCAACGCAGTACAATCTATCGAGAATTAGCGACCCTAATTCTATATCACCAATAGCAATAATATTGCAGAAAAAAATATGTACAAAGAACACGCAAGTTTTATAGAGGTTCGCCTCAATGTGAAACAACGTCATCTTTCCGCCGCTACAATAATTCACTACAATGAAATAGTAATTTACAATAGAAATTGGCACTCTCAAACTCTTTGTATTTTATTCTCTAGCATCTCTCTCTTTGCTTGATAATAGAATAAACCATAATAATGACTCCTTATTTATAAGAAAAAATTAGAACAATAGAAATTAGAAGTGTGATTAGGCTCCGCTTACAACCTCTCTCGACCCACATACAAGCTCTCTCCCTTTTCTCTAGCCTCTCTCAACCTGCGTACAGGCTCAACGAAATGCAATGATTAAACTCTATAACTTAACATAATCTTATCGCACGCTATTAGACAATAATGCACATGACAATTGACTATTTTAACTTCTTTTTAGCACATTGTTTCCTCATCGGGAATGGATTCTTGTACAGCTGAGAAAATTTTACTCCTTTTTAAGAAATGCACTACAATCCCATCACGTGTTTCTAAATCTCCTAGATGTCAACGTTTCTTGAATTGAAATGGTGTTATTTTCTATAAATTCTATGTATTTATTATGTGCCTTCCATTTATAGAATGTTTTCGTGGAAAAGAAAGAACCTAATTGGGGTTTCCAGGGTAAGTTCTAAACTTTTTCTTTCATTCAAACTTCCATACCAATCAACTTTTCTTTCCAAGAAACTCCTTTTACCCTGCCCTTTATTGAATTGATTTTCCCTATCTCGTAGGGTAAACCGTAAACGAGTTTGCTGAACCACGTAAAATTTGTGTTTACTCTGTTCTACTCTTTTATTTTCTACCGTTGTACCGTTGATTTTTTCAACGCATCCTCACCACTTTTACTGTATTGTACTTATGTTTTCAGGTGATGAAGATGGGGACCAAACACATGGAGATACAACCAGAAGAGCTCAAAATAGAGGGTGTTTCATTTGTAGGGAGTTTTATCAATGTTTTAATGCATTATTTTTCACTTAATTAATTAATTGCCACAGGCAGGTTGAATTATAAGTTGCTTTTCACTTAAAAGGATTGTGAATCAATGAATGTTTGTGTACAGAAATCACAGGGGCTTGGTTGCAAGGAAGAAACATTTTTCTCTCAAAAGCAACTGGAGATCCCTAGGAGCCCTAATCATGCCATGGAGTTCTTGTGTAGATCATGGAGCCCTTCTGCCTCTGACTTCCTAAATATATTTTCATCCAGAGTGAGACATTGTTTGATACATAACAAACTACCTTTTTTTTACTAAAACAGAAAACCGTCATAGTATAGTGATTAGCGACAACTCTTCTCTAGTCGATGTTGATTGTGTTAAAATTATAGTTCACTTTTTCCCGTATCTCGGTTAACTTAGTACTAAAGATGGCTTAACAAGTCATCATTTATATGTGCCTGACGTTTGGTATATACCAAATATAAGACATCAATGGATGCATTTAGCCCCTCTCACAAGTCTCAATGATGTCTCGTTCCCAAATGTGCAGAACATCTTAGTACCCAGTGACGTAAACAGAGTAGAAGAACGCGAAGATGACATGATGAACAACATATCGGAAAAGTACACAAGTACAATCAAGGAGGACAACATTTGGGTAATCACCAATATTGTAAGAATAAATTAATCTTTAGCATGTTTGGTATGCAGTATTGAACGAAACTTTTTTTATTTCTTAAAATTGTCTGGTGCAAAACAATATACCTCACCAAACAAGGTATATTTGTCTTCGAGATTCTAACACCTCTCTGGTTTATCCATCCATATCACGTAAAGACTTGGCCAAAAGGAAAATCCTTGACGAGCTTCTTAAGATCACGTAAAGAGAAGAAGAAAGAGGAAACCCGGCTCCGAACATCCCAATTGCATGCTGCTCTTTCACTCACACAGCTTGCTGCAGCCATTGCTGGAATAAGCAGAGGAAAACAGGACTTCACTCAAATCCACAAAGGCAAGTCTGTGGCATCTGGTCAGGATATGGGTGAAGTTGTAGCTTCAGCTGCAGCCTTGGTAACCGCAGCATTTGCTGAAACAGCAGAATCACTGGGTGCACAAAGAGCCCAAGTTCGAGCAGCAGTCAATTCCGGCATGGCCATCCAAAATCAATCGATATGATAGAAGTGACAGCAACAGCAGCAACATGTACATTGTTACATACTTCCCTCTTTTACTTCCCTTCTATCGAAAAAGAAGCTAAAATATCATATATTCTACCCTTAATTGCTCATCATTTTCGTGCTACAACAGGTCTAAGAGGAGCTGCAATTCTCAAATCAAGAACCATGGCAAACACCTTTGCTAGCACCCAAGAAATGCTTAGAATGGATGCTCTAATATGCATAATCATGCCATCAGGTGGGAAAAAATGACTATACTCCAAATCTTTCTGTCTACGACGAATGAGATAAGCAAGCAGAAGCATGATATTTGATGCAATTACATTAGTTCTTATGTATTTCCTACATGCATGTGATATTAATGGCTAAACAAACAAAAAACTCTGCATGCAGGACGTAAAGAATGCACAAAGGTCAATGTATATATAAAGCAGAAACATCTAATATTGAGCTTCAGAAAGAAATATTTTGGAGGAGCTCTAACATCTTCCAAAGAGTGTACGGTCACATTCTTTCTTTTTCACTCACTTACAAGCTGATCAAATACATGCAATCTATATCTTTTTGCGTTCTCTTTCTTCTTCCCTGGTCCTTCATAAAGATGCTAAAAATAACAAACATACATACAGAGCAAGGAAGTCAATACTTACATCTTTCCTCTTTCCCAGACAAGGTTGTCAGCATTTTCGAGGAGACTGGAGAACATCAGGAATACTCTTTTCTCAGTGTCAAGACAAGCAATGGCGTTATCAAACTGCTGTTTAAAGACAAGATGCAGTCGAGAATCTGGATATCAACAATTTTTAATCTTTTAGAGATGCACGGCCCCTATTGCCAAAAAAGGCACAAGGATTATCACTTTCGCTCATCTAATACCATAGTGTGATATATCCAAGATCCCAAGTTGGAGATCAGTTTGAGATCTACTGTGCAAGAGGACCTTAATTACATAAAATTGCAATTGAGCATTCCGAAAGGAAGAGGAAAGTTTCCACAATTGCGTATGATGAAAAATTTGTACAACAAAAGTGATGTTACTTTCATTTCCCAAACTAAAAATATTAATACATCATATCCCACCTACGATACATAGGATACATGACAACTGGATAAGAACTGAAAATAATTAGTGTGATGTGAAAAAAAAAAAAAAAAAGAAATAGAAAGAAAAAATGCATTCTGTTATGTTTTAGTATGACATCATTGCCTATGAATCTGCATGGAGAGGGCATCCATAGCCATCTGGTGATCTTTGTTCATTTCTCTTCAAATTCAACATCAATGACATCCGGTTGAGACTTTTTCGGAGAGGAAGTGGTACCTCGGCTGCCTTTTGAAAAGAAGTCACCCTGTGGCTGCCATACAATGTTTCCACAACTTGCACAACGAACTGTTTGGCTCTTGTATCCAACAAACTGCCTCCTACACGCTGGGCATTCTCCCTGCTCAGATAAATTAATGTGAACGTGAGTCAAACATGCTCATTCTAATTACTACAGCACCATTTCATGCTTAGGGATCTAAGCAAGCATCAGGTCTCAAATGACAAACAAACAAAACGGGGAGGGAAGACAAAGCAGAATGCAAAAATAATTGATTTATATGCAAGGGAAATTCTGTTGTGGTAGTAGAGTAAAAAAGAATAGCTAAAGGAATGTCTACATGTAAAAATTCCATAAGAATATAAATCGTTTTCCAATGGAAAATTACAGAAAAAAATGATATAAAAAATATTTTCTTATTTTTTTTCCACCTTACATTGAAAATGTTTTCATTTTCCACCATTTTCCATAGAAACCAATCAAACACACCCTTATTGGCATTTGCAAGTCATAAAATGCTGAGCTTCACTCAGATGTTAAATTATAAGAACCATCCTTAGCCGGAATGTCTTCACTGGTCATTAAAACAATTGTCTTTTCTATAGTCTAAAATCGATAAGTTTGGAATTCAATTGGTGGTTTAGCATCAAGACTAATGTAGCTTGATTGTAAATATGGTTGAACATTAATGACAACTTCTTGCTTAAGTTGTGCCAGACAAGTCACATCACAAAACTGAATTATTGACAACCAAGGACAACAAATTGGTATTAGTTGTATAAAGATATTTTAATTGTAACAATCCAATGATTGAAAATTGGCTGAGGCTGTGAAGAGTGAATACAGTAAATCGTGTGTGCTTTTTACACCTAAAAACTAGTGTTCTAAAAGGCAGAGTCTAGGCGGGCCTAGGCGTGAGGAAGGCAGGGAAAAAGCAGTCAACCCTACTTTGACCACCAAGTGGGGGTGGGTCTAGGTGCCAAAAGGCGCAAATAATGTGAGCCTAGGCAACAAAAAGGGCACCTTTTATTTTTCAATTTTTTTCAAACTTTTTAAGATAAAATCAACTAATAACTAATTAAATAAAAGGAATAATTATTAATGGTTGTAGAATAATTAAAATAATATTGAACACTTAGGCTCGTAAAACTTGAGACTTGACTTTGCGCCTTGCCACGCCATACACTTTTTAGAACCTTGCTAAAAACTGTTCAAAGTGGCATACGGATTTCTTTCATCTTATTTTCCAACAGAACATTTTCCATAAACAAATGTCACACTTTAGAATCTTTCACGGAGAAAACCCTGCAGATGCCTGAAAACTGAAATTCATTGTGAAATCCTTACAGTATGAATGACAAAAACCTGGATATTGATGAGCAACCGAAAATTGAATGGAAATACTCAAACCAGAGTCGTTTGGTCGGTCAGAAATGTCCTTTTTTTTTAGTATACTGATCTTCAGCAACTTATTACGGTCCAGGGCAGACATACCATATCCAGGACAATTTATTCAGATGCACTTCCAGACCAATTCATTCAATTTATTGCATTACCAATAAAGCATTAAGAAAGCCAAAAGAGGATGAGAACCTTAAACAATGTTACCTTAATGACAAGATTGTTGGCCACAGCCCCAATTAGAAGAGGACCAGCAAATGGCAGTACCCACGTGGCGAATATCAGAATCCGGAATAGCCATCCTGACAGAGCAAACCATATGAAGAAGATTGTCTGCACAAAGGTATATTCAGATTCAGAATGTAAAGAACCAAGACTGAAAGATTTGCAATCCAGTTGTCATAACACTCTGAAACGACATGCCCAATGATCCTAGCTAATGAATATATAGTCCATGCACTGAAAAATCAATTTACTTCCATCCAACAACCAGCGAATGCTTTCAATCAATGTTGAGGCAAAATCTCCTTTTCAGAATAATTAAGGTTCAGTCTATCTGAAACTAACTAATTAGAAAGTATTATCAGTGCAAATCAGAAATAATACCAGTGTTTCATAGTTAACAAGGTATTTTATCGACTATAGAGAAAGAGGCCCTCATTCACTCTTGAGAAAGTTGTCATTTCCAACCCCAATTCATTTGCTTTCACAGCACACAATATGGTGGCCAGTTCTAACCCATAATTGTCTTTCTAAATTAGAAATATCCCATTATATTGTAGCTACCAAATTTATATCAAGATATATAAAAATAAAAGTATAAATCTACAAAACCAGAGTAACCAAATGGACTACAGAACTGAAGGTCCATATTTTACCTAATATCTTGTTAACCATCAAATAGGCAAAATAGTGAATTTGCAGAGTTCATCAAAATACTAACTTTACATTCAACCATATTTCTAACAAGACAGGCCTAACGAAAATGTGAAATATACTTACAGCAAAACTCCTTCCTAGTGGCGTATCGAGAAAATCATTGAACTGCCTCCTGTACTGCAAAACAACAAGTAACAGAACTATATTACTAACCAAAATCCCAACTTCAAAATGAACATCAATTTCGTGCAATATTATTACACCAAAAAATTTCTCAATTAACGAAACATCATCATTTAAGATTCTAATGAAATTCAGAATATGGCTGCTAGCATCAACAGACCCTCGGCCAATTTCTACTAAAATCAAGAGAGAGAGTCCGCCAGCGCTGCGTGATTCCAAACTCCCGGTCAAGTTCTCGGGCACGGTCTGCCGCAGAATTTGTCACCTCCGAGAACCTCTCCGAGACAGCGTACCTCCTGTTAATACGCTCAGCTGTCTTCTTGGTCTCGTACAAAACCTGCTCGAACCCATCATTAGCCCCCCTCCACACGTCCCTCCAGGCCTCGCCTGAGGCCACGCGCTTGGCGAATCCATCAAGGTCACTGCGCCGGAAGGCCCGAATACTCTCAGCGTGACGTATAGGAATGAAATTTGGTTTGAGGGTTTTGCGATAGTGGTGGAAGCGTTGAGTTTTTGTTGGTATTAAAGGGTGCCATGGCAGACTCGACGCCATGACCACAAACAGGGACGCGGGTTTGCAGAAGGCAAAAGGAAGATAGATGAATTATGTGGAAGGCTAGAGAAGATGATCTAAAGATGGAAGAGATTCTAATTTGGCCCCCACTTGAGGTTTGGCAAAGTAACCCAACTAATTTCTTTCAAATTATAAATTTAAATCAATAATCTTCAATATTCAACCGGCTTTCAAAATTAATGTTTGTTTGGAAAAAAAAAAAATTGTAAATTATAAACAGTAAGTTCTACTAGTATATCGCTTTTTTGCGATGGGATTCGACCGTAAGCTTTATATGATAATGGATTGAGGCGGTGAACAGACTTTGAATATGATCAGTGAAGGAGATGATTAATTGAGGGAGATGGATTGAGAATGTAAATAGATTTTGGAAATAATTGGGTGAGGAAAATGATTGAATCAGGGAGATTGATTGAAATAGTTAGCAAATTTTGGAAGAGATGATTTTGTAAAGAGATCAATTTAGACATTTAAGTATTTTTTTTTTTCTTCCCGTAGTAACGGAGAAAACTTCCTACAGTATTGATAAAATATATAGAAAATAAAAATTGTAAATCTTATTAAATGTATAATTAAAAATAATATTTAATCAATTTATAAGTACTTATAAAAACTCTAAAATATGTTAGGTTTAGTTTGGTATTCTTTGTCTTTTAAGAATCAATCAACTCACACATTTGCAGAAAAAATCACCATGAAAAAATCAGATAAGTATTTGGTAAACTCTTGTTTTAAAATTGTTATATGTTTCAAAAGCAGTATTTGAGCGTTCGGTAAATAAAAGTGATTTATCGTTGTAACGGTATTAAATTACTAAAAATGACATTGATTATAATAATGGTATTTTGTATTATTATTATTATCATGAGTGGTTAAATTCATTTTTTTCCTAGTGAAATATTTTTTAACAAGACATTGCATTCGTTAATATTCTTTTAAAATAAAAAAAATAAAAACTAAATAAATTTCAAATTTTATAAAAATTACAAAATAAAAATATAGTCATATAATGCAAAAATTATTTAAATTTATATTATTTTTTATTATCTAACTTGCATCAATTCAGTTTTTCAAATGGTTATTAAAGGAATTAGTTTAATTAATTAGGGGTAAAAAAATGTATTTTAATAATATATAAATAAAAAAAAAAAAGAGAATCTAAAAAGTTGTCATATTTCTACTTCTTACAAAATCTGCTTTTTGGGTGAATCGATTATTTTATAATCACTTTTAAAAATTTTGTCAAACGTTTAAATCAACTTCTGATTATTTGAGAATCAGAAGTTAGCCTCAAAATCAATCACAAACAGAGGCTTTAGAGATTTTGAAAAATCTACGTAATTCTATTAATTTTATTCTTTTAGTATGTTTGGTAAAAGTATATTTCGTTACAACTCATAATTAACTATTTATACCTAGTTGTATCTTTCTACATACAAGAAAAATAGTTACGGGGCTTGAATAGTACATTCATCTCTCCAAAGGAGTCAAATCATTGGACTGGAGTTCAATGGATAATTTATTGGATTGATGATTTTTTTTTTTTTTCTTTTTTGTTGTAAATAGTTTATAAAGTTATTTATTTTAGAGATGGACTCATCAACACAATGTGGTTATTAGTCTGTCTAGCTTATTTATATATATGGTTTTAGATTTCCACGTGATGGAAATTAATCAAAGTAAATGTTAAAATTGCATGTGATTTTTAATTAAATTAGAGAGAATTGTTAAATGTTTCAATGGTTATATTCTCTAACTTTATATCACATGAAGTTGCGTACAATTTTAATGACAATACTTACAATTTTGATCACTTGAGGATTCAATTTCATATATTTAAATATGTTTAAGACCTAGAATGAAAACTCTTAATTAATGAGAACATATCCTATGAGTTACCTCCCCGAAACCTTTTTAATGGAAAAAGATCGGTTTAGTGAAAATTTGACAAGTTGAACTCACCAATCATTGAGATTGACTAGTATCGTATGAAAAAAATGTTGAACCCCAATATTGAGGGTCTCCACCGCTCTTGTCCTGAAACCTTGGTGAAGGATGTAAATCGCAGGATGTGCCTCAATGGAGTAGAGTTGAGAGCTATTTTTTAACTGCGCTTACAAGGGACCAAATCCATACCAAAGGCAGGATTCGAACCCTCACACTGCAGCTGCAAGCAAAGCTGATATCGTATGAAATTGATATGAATATGTGTGCCTCATCTTGAGAGCTATTTTTAATCTATGCTTCACAGGACCAAATCCATACCAAAGACAAGATTCGAACCCTCACACTGCAGCTGCAAGCAAAGCTGATATCGTATGAAATTGATATGAATATGTGGACAAAACACAAACACCTAATTTGTCGTTTGTCAATCTAGTAAATTGTACTATTAATTCTCAATCTTTAAAGAAAGTTGCAGATTTATCTCTAACCTTTTTTGGCATAACACTTTTGTTCTCAAACTTTCGTTCATTAACCGAACATGTCACTAATGACAGATTTCGTTTGTTTTTTATGTTAAATGCCACATGTGACTTGCACGCGGGTTTATATCAACGGTAAATGGAAAAGTCACTAAGTGTTTGGCAGTGCTAAAATTATTTTTTAAGTGCTTAAATTTTGTGGATTATGTAGAATATATAGAAAATAAGTAGGTAGTAAATTATGAATTCTACGAAATGTGTAGAAAAAATATTTTGACTAACTTAAATTATAATTTAAACTAAGGCAAACTAATACTAAAAGACTCCACAAAAAAATTTTAAAAAAATAAATAGATAAAAAATAAACTTCATCTTCTACAACCCCACCACACCACACCACACCACACCACACCACACCAGTTTCTATCCCCAACCATGCAGTCACCGCCACCGCCGCACTCACATTCTTGCACTCGTATCGACATCCATATTTGTTCTACTGTGTAATCTTAGGTCAATCAAGAAAAAAAATCTCACACATCTGAAGTTTGCTGCTTACATTACCACAATTTCATATCTAAAGATTGCTTTGGTTTTACCATCTATATATTTTTCCCTATTCATTATGATTTGTTGAGAATTATGGTTTTTGTGAGTTTTATATTTTATTCACAATCAAATATATGACACATGTATAAAATTATTCTTTCTAAGTTCTTATGTTGTTTATAGAAAAATGATGAATATGTTGTAGGAGGGTTGTGTCTCTTCATAAGAATGGTACTTAACTTAATGCCATTTGTTGTATGTGCATTCTGTAGATGCTCTTTGATTGCATGTTGGATAATTTTAATAAAGGAATTTCGAGTTTTAGTTCATTGAAAAATGTCACTTGGAATATGTAGAATCCAAAGAACACGACAATTTTATATGAAAGGATGTCATTAGTGTACATTAGTTTGGTGATAAATTGAGGGTATATTTTTATTCTTGTTATTTTAATTGTGCTTGTTCAATTTCATATTGTTATATAGTTAATGGGTGTATGTCTTTGTAAATTGCATAAAAATTTTAGTTTTGTGATGATTCATTTTCAAATGATATTTCGCCAATGGGCGATTTTTTTTGGTGAATGTGTATTGTAATTTTAACATTGGTTTTCATTAGAGATGACAAAATTTTGAAAAGCAATTTCATAATTTCATAATTTCATTTATCGTAAATGAATGAAACTGCACAAACTTCATAATATTGCCCCCTATATTTGAGATAAAAATGAAGCAACATTATCATGGTTTTGAAGGATTACTTCTCTTCCCGAAACACTTTCTTGCATTGAATTGAGATCCAATGAAATTAGCCTTTCACGTGACTATTGGATTGCAGTATTCTTTTAGACATGGAAAATGGGAAGTGCTCAAGTTTGGCGTTGCCTATGATTTCGTAGATATAAGAAATCGAATCCGTTTACAAAATAATGAAGCAAATAAGCCAAGATGTGATTATCATATCTTTTAGTTTTGTGCACAATATGATAAATAAATGTTGGTATACTAAAACTTGTGATAGATATATTGTTTTTGTTTGCTTGAATGTAGACGACATGTTGATTATTAGTAATCACATGAATGGTGTTATAGAAACGAAGAGGTTTTTATTTTCCACATTCAAAGTGAAAGATCTTGGTGAAGTGGATACCATATTAGGTATCAAAGTGATTAAGAATAGTGGATGCTATACATTAACACAATCACATTCTATTGAGAATGTGATAAATAAGTTCAAACTTTTGAACATAAAAGAGGCAAATACTCTATTTCATCCTTGCATCAAACTTGTGAAGAATAATAGAATGGCTATTGCACTATTTGAATACGCAAATGTAATTGGTATTCTAATGTACGCAGTACAACGTACAAGACCGGATATTGCATTTGCGATAAGTAAACTTATTATGTTTACAAGTAATCCAAGTGTCGAACATTGGAAGGCTATTGGTAGGGTTCTTGGATATTTAAAGAAGACCAAAAACCTTGGACTCCAATATTCTAAGTTCCCGATTATTTTAGATTGATTTAACGACGCTAGTTGGATATCAAATATGGGTGAAAGTAAGTCTACTTCATGTCGGTATTTACTCTTGGAGGAGGCGCCGTTTCTTGGAGGTTTAAGAAACAAATATGTATAACACTCTCAATTATGAATCAGAGTTTGTTGCATTAGCAAAAACAAAAAAAGATGATCAGTGGCTCTGGGATCTTCTATATAAAATTCCATTGGTTACAAAAAATGAGACTTCTATCTCAATACCATATGATATTCAAGATACATTAGCTAAAGCATATAGTAATTTTTATAATGAAAAGTCTAAACATACGAGTCTTAAACATGATTATGTAAAGAAATTAATCAAATATTGAATAATTTTTCTTACATTTGTGAGATCAGGCGAGAATTTAATTAATCCATTCACAAAGCCACTTACTAAATAGAGTGTTGAAATTCTCAAATTATATTTACCAATAACAATAACCCCACTTGTTATTACGAAATGAGTAATTCACAAGTTCAAATAATAACAACAAGTTATTCGATAAGTGAATGATTCACAATACTTAAATAAAACAAACTATATATTAATGATGTAAGTGATGGTGTTACAGTTAAAGGATTGAGTTAAAAACTCTCAATAAAATTTAGTACGTTGTACAAATGTCTTCATTGTAGCAAAGATACTATAAGAATTTCACTTATATAAACTTAGAAGTGGTACTACTTCAAGGAAATTTCGGAGTTACTTTCGAAAAGTTAGCCATTAACACGCTAAGCAAACTCGTGTGAAACATATTGAATGAGAGTATTCATGTATGTGGCATTGCTGGTATTATCACAAAGAATAAGGGGTTCAAAGCCAAGACTACTTGGGATCTCAATACTACTTTGTGATGTTTACACTAAGATAAGGTTCAAATCGAAAGATACATTAATTTAAGCTTGAATACTATTTAAAATCTAAGTTTAAATATATATTTGAACAAGTGGAGAATTATTCAAAATATTGTTCAAAATATATTAAACAATGCAAAAAATTACGGGACACGAAAATAAAGAAGAAAAGTAAAATATAAGCAACAAACAAGGGTTAAAAAGCCCATGTTGATCTTGGTCGAGGTCCAACCCAGCAAGCAAACCGTGGTGGGAATGCGTGAAAAAAAAAATTCCTCGGTTCCAATTGCACCAAAAGGTGCCACTTCGCGCCCAAGTGTTGTGTCCTTTGATTTTGGATGTCTTTACACTATAAAACTAAGATGAATTTGATGGATATACTAAAATAAATGACATCCAAACAATTTCAAAGTGTTTAACTTCAAATTCATACCACAAATTATCATTTATTCCAAACATTCAAAGTTTTTCCGGATTTCATTAGTGCTAGTGCAATTCAATTTGATGTTTGTAATCCGCTGAAACTATTTGAGTGACGACCCTTTAATATCTCATTCTTTAAGAGAGGATTTAAATATCACTTTTAGGACAATGTTCTATGCGCTTCAAGTCCCGTTCTTATTAGTTTCATTTGTTCTTCTTAATTCAAGTTGCTCCATATTTTAGTTGTGTTTCATTCTCCATCTTCAAAGTAAGTTATTCAATTATTCATCCAATCAGAAGTGAAAAATCATTGTCTTTAGAAAATGAGAAATACCCAGATCCTAATATCCTACACAAACATCTAATCCTTCATTACAATCAAGCCAAAAAACACATCAAATTTTAGTCTATTATATTGCTCAATTTTTAGAACTTTTAACGAGCATTTTGGCAGGCTGAAGAGGCGCTGCCTTTTTCCTTGACAAATTTGCAGTGACTCCTCCACTAGCACAACTCCTCGGCCAAAAGAATTAGACAAATATGCATCCACAACACGTTGTTTGAATCCTCTTCAATAATTGAAGAATGAGTTGAAGGTTCGGAGATAACATGAGGTACAACATGTTGTTCGACCACCTGCGACTTGGCCTTCGTCATTGCTGGCGGTAGGGATGGCAATGGGGCGGGTTCGAGGCCCCCCGCCCTATGAAATTTTTAACCCGCCCCGCCCCGCGACCCACGAATTTGCGGAGCGATTGCCTCGCCAACCGCCCCACAAATTATTTTTATTTTATTTATTTTTCCAGAAACTTTAAAAAATAATTAATAAAAAAAAAAAATTTCATATTGGGATTATAGTGTAGTGGTTGAGATTTATAGTTTATAACTTCAATCTGGGTTCGATTCTTCTTTAGTCCATTTCTAACAAAATTTTAATTTGTATTCTATTTTATAATTTTACAAAAACAAAAAAAAAAACTTGATGGGGCGGGGCAAGGCTTCCCCGGACCTATCCTACAACCTCATCGGAACAGAAAATTCTGCCCCGGACCCGCTCCTATTACCCGAATAAGCGGAGCGGAGCAGGGCGGGGCAGGGGATTTTTTTGCCATCCTTAGCCGGCGGGTAATGGTGGTGGCGACAACAGGTTGTAGGTTGAAGTTAAAATATTTGGTTTGTTTTTTATATCTATCATGGACATTAACCTCAAGTCCTCATGAGTCGAGCCTATCACAAAATATCTCAGAGAGGAAAAGCACATCAAAGAGCTCGTGCTACATGGAGCATAAGAGCTCAAGACTCAAGGTATTAAATTATACAAGGCACTCTCTTCCAAAGAAGTTTCACCCAACCATAACTACAGTTCATAGGGCTTTTAGAGGGGCCCTGGATGTAGCAGAAATGCACAAGGACATATGCATAACTCATCAAGTCGCCTAATCATTGGCAGTAAAACTTATCCGATAGGAGTATCATTGGCCTACCATGAAAAAAGACTCAACTAACTACGTTAGATAGTGCGACAAATGCCAAAGGTTCAAGAGCTTAATACACAACCGGCAGAAGAAATCACCTATGTTGTGCGTCCTTACATTTTTTATCAATGGGGGTATCGACATTCTCGGGGCATTCCCTCAAGCCCGAGGTCAACTCAAGTTCCTAGCCGTTGCAGTAGAATACTTCACAAAGTGAACAGAGGCTAAAATCCTAGCCACCATATCCGAAGTTAAACTTGAAGGTTTCATTTGGAAGTTGATCATCTGTCTTTTCAGGCTTCCCTTACCTTTAAGTCATTGTACCCGAAACTCTAGGTATACCCGATCTCGTGCTCACTCTCTAAGGTCCAATGGTGGTAGAAAGTTAATGGTGAAAGTAAAATAGAGGGTATTATAAGCATGAAGGAAGGTGAAAGGTCAAAAATCCATGATGTCCATCGTGGCCATGTGGCACTCAACTGGGATACCTAACACCCATTACTACGCACGCTGCACAATGGCCAAGAGCGATGGGCACGTCTTTTCACACAACATGATCGTTGTACAGGTGTGTAGCCCACACGCTCGAGGACCCCTATATTCTTTACATCTTACCCTTGAGGTCAGGTTCAAATGCACGTGGGCCGCTGATGATGCTAATTCTTTCCATCACCAAACACTATTCTCCCAAGGGTCCCTATCCTATGACTTACCACTTCACATACCCTAGTACCTTAGGAACCATGTTTTCTCTTTGTACTTTGAATCCACCCTCGCAGTCGAGTTTTTTCTCCAACTTGCTTTGTCCATGATACTCCAACCTCCGTATATTCAGCCACCAACGAAAGGCATAAGGGCAAGGTCCCCTCTCTTTCCTTCGGACTATAATAGGCTACCCCCGATGTCCATCTCTCCTAAGCACAGGGACTCTATCTTAGGAATCCTGCAACTCACCCATATGATCAACCTCCTTACATCTCTTGTATCCTAATCACGTTAGGAGTCTTTGACATCAAGGGTTCTAGGCCCATGTTTGGCCATGCTTAAATTATAATTTAAGCTAGTCAAATATACCTTTTGTCACATATTTCATATGATCCACAAATTACTACACACTTATTATCTACATATTCCATATGACTCACAATTTATAAATAGTCAAAAAATAATTTCAGCACTCCAAACATCAAGTCATCGAAAGATCTTGTATGTGTCCTAATCGTCATATGATTATACCTCAAAACTCTATAATACTTGACATTCATTCTTTATTAAGGTATGCTTTACATATTTTCTAATTTATAGCATCAAGTTTATATTCTCTTGTAGTTAACTGACTTAAGCATTGGAGAGGCTAAAGAGACAATACCCTATGACTGTGTTTTAGGTTGCGGGAAGTTCTAGTCGTGATCTTAGCTAGAGTCCATCCTATTCGAGCCCGTGTACACATATGTACAATTTTTAATAATATCAAAAGTAAACAAGAAAGACATAAAAGGTGGATAATATACGTGACATATGAATTTTTAGCATAAATAAAAAAGCTTCTAAGATTCACTAAAGTAATTTCAATATTTCCGCCATCATGAATTAGATTATACTCGGACTTTGTTTTTCATGGAAATATATTGTGATAACACGACTATGACATTGTCAAAAATGTATTGTTTCATAAATTGAAATTCATTTAGTTTCTAAATCAAGATTTTATTTTTCATTGACAATTATAAACTATACTTATTTTACTAAATTTTTCTAATTACTTAAGAGTGGACATGATTCGATTTTGTTGAAAATTTGATCGAAACGAATTTTAATTGAAATTTTGCACATGAAATCAAATAGCTCCATGTACAATGATGGAACTGAATTGGACGAAAACTGATCCATTATGATTCGATTCGATTAAGCTATTTTTATGTATTCAAAAGAAATTGTAAAGTACAAATTGTTAATTTTTATACTTTCAAGCAACAAAAGTAGTGATTTTTGTGGATACACATTAATTCATGTAAATTCGGATGAATTAGTTTAATGATTGATTTAATTGAGAAATCATAAAAATTTAATTGTGGAACTGAAAATTCGGCGTTGCAGGTAGAGTCAAGACTCGGGACCAAGCCGTTTGGTTCTCCATTCTAAAACCAAAATTAATTAAATTTTAATTGAAAATTGACTAAAACCTACTAGTTTGGGTCAGATGATTGTGTGTGGGCCTACTTGTGTTGATTCGGTAAGGTAACAAAGAAATAAGGGTAATTTTGATTGGAAATGGTGGAAAAAAAAAAAAATTATGTAAAAAGAAAAATAAAAATTATTAAAATGGTGAGAAAATATTTTTCACCAAAATAGCAAAATTCATACTTCAAGTAATTGTACTTTAGAATTCATTTTCTTTTTCCACTTTATATTAAATAGTCAAAGTAGGAAAATATTTTCTTCTGATGTGACATTATTTTTTTTGGATGTGACATTTTTCTTGGAAAATAGTGCAATCAAATGGACCCTAAGTGATAATTTTGCCACATATTTGATTATATATTAAAATTTTATAAGTATTTTAATATTTTAAATGTAATAAATTCAAAAAATTTAACACACATTTTTTTAAAGAAATATAACAATCGTAACAAATGTAACAACAAGTGTTACAAAAAATAAAAACGATATTTTTAGAATAAAAAAATTAATGTTAAAAGAAATGTATCAAACGTAACAAATGTATTTTTGTGAGAAATGTAATAAATGTAAAAAACATAATAAAAAAGTGTGTTAAAAGAAAAGTAACAAAGGTAACAAGTGATGGTTTTGACCAAATTGGTAATAATTTGACAAAATGGAAATTGATTTTGTCTAATTTTGGAAAAATATCATCTTTCTTAGGAGAACATTTATTATTTAAGATATTCTAAAATTTACAAGGTAACAAATACATAATGATCTTTTTTTTTTTTTTTTTTTTTACCAAATTGGTATTAATTTGATAACGTAGAAATTGATTTTTTTATAATTTTGAAAAAAGAAAATCTTTCTTATGAGAATATTTATTATTTAAGACATTCTAAATTTGATAAGATAACAAAGAAATAATGATAGTTTTCTACAAAATTGGAATTAATTTGACAAAGTTGAAATATATTTTGTCCAATTTTGAAACTCAAATATTTCGTGTGAGAAAATTTATTATTTAAGACGTTCTGAAGTTGGTAAGATAACAAAGAAATACGAAACCTATTTTATTAGACGTATAAGTTAATGACACATTGACTGGTGATTATCACCACTAGTGATAAATAATATTACTCTTAATCAAATTATTATTAGTTTGACAAAGTTGAAATTGATTTCGTCTAATTTTGACAAGAAAAAAAAAATCGTGCTGGTTTCATTCTCGATTTTAACTACATAATCAGATTTTAATTCTTCAAGAAATTTATTTTTATATTCTCGATATTAAATTAAAACTAGTATATCGCTTCTTTAAGGTGAAGTTCGACCGTATGATCTATGAAAATGAGTACTGATATTTGAATTATTTGTTCATGGTCAAGTTTTGATAGACGAGGATGATGATCTGAATTGCTGTAGTTATGATTTTAGTATTGAGGCTGTGAGTAGAGCAAAGAAAAGATCGTTTGAGGGAAAGTTTTATTTGAGAGATAGAAATTGAAGAAGTAGAGACACATATACGTATATATTCTTTTTTCTTTCAATAGCAAAGAAAAATCTATACGATCGTGATTATTACTTTATATGATTTTAAATAAATAAATAAATATTCACAATTATCAACACATTTATCACTCAAAATCTAAATTTTCATAGGAACCAAGAATTTTATAACATAATTTATACTTAATTATTTTTTAAATTATAAAAGAAGTGAACTTGACTGAGCGAAGAATCATTTATCTCGAATTCGATTTACTTATTTCACTATATGTGAAATTGAACTTGACTGATCGAGAATCATTCAACTCGAAGTCGTAAACCGAACGAAAGGATGCATAGCCACACACACACACCCAAGTAGTGGGTGGTAGAAGTCCAAATAGTCACAACTGTATAGTACCACAGGTGAAACGTCCCACCAATATCCCCCAAGTTTCCACCTTTTTTAAATATCCATATTCACCAAAAAATAAAAAAAATAAAGATAAAAATAAATAATAACCGTGGCAGCACCGTTTTCTAGATTCTCTCCCACTGCACCAGTTTTCTGTTTTCACATTTTCCCATATAACCCAATTTATTGTCCACAAAACATTCAATTCAATTACAATAATATTTAATTCTTGTTGCATACAGATTCAAATCAAATCAAATCAAAGCAAAGCAAAGCAGGCTAAATTTCAGACCTATTGATCTGTCGTGTTGGTTCAACAATGGGGGACGCGTCGGAGAACCGAGATGTCGGTGGCGAAGTTTCCAAACTGGTGGAGCAAGCCAAGGAGTTGCAGGACTCTGCAGCGGCGCTAATTTCCCGCACCTCACGTGAAGAAGACGCGCTCCGCCTCCGTGTCGCCTCACTCGACTCACGCATCAACTCCCTCCGAAATACCCAGCACGCCAAAAGAGTAACGATTTTGCGTGTATTGTTGTTAATGCATGTGTACTGTTATTAGTTATTATTGATGTTTTCTTTTTTGTTTAATTATTCTTTTGAAAGTTGGAAGGGGAGTTAATTAGAGCAAAATATATATTGAGTGAAGGAGATGCAGCGGCATTTCTTCCCAGCAAATCTCATGGTGCGCTTTACTTTTTGCTCAGTTTTTTATTTTCTCTTTTGTCTTTTGTAGTTTTAAGTAAAAATGAAGAAATGTTGTTTGTAATTGTTATCATGGGAATGCAGGGAGGTTTCTGAGGATGTTCTTGGGTCCGATTAATGTTCGGGCTAACAGGAAGGACGTTCAGTTGAAAGTGAAAGAGGAATACAATAACTTCAGAGTACGATTTCATGTCCAAAATGTCAAAACATTTTATGCTTTGCTTAAACAGGCATATGTTGCATTATTCAAGTTTCTTTATATTACTTACTGGATTTTTTATTTTCTTTTGGATGCGTGATAAGTGTTAATTTTCAATTAAACTGTGGCTATTTAGGTAGAAACTGAGACAGCCAAAAGAAATAATAGCTCATAAACTCTTGCACCAATTAATACCATGTGATGAATGAAATGATAGTTCAGCATGTTAATTTGTAACTATAATGCATGTTTCATCTCCAGGAAAGCTAGTTAGATATAGTCACACGGGTTTTCATTAAGTTATCGTAAGTAACGTGTATTATGTATGTATGGTGGAAATATTGAAAGTTTTACTAGCTTTTGATTATTTTAAGTTTATTGGCTTACGACCTTACAGAAAGCTGCACTTAGGGAGGTATGATTTCTAGACGGGGAGATCATTACATACTGGATTCACTAACGACTGTAAACGATACTATTTCATTTAGGGCATTATCTGATTAGGTGGTTGATTGTTGAAATAATGAAGTAATATGCATCTAGACATGGATGCATTTGAAGATCTAATGCTTTTCTTGATCGGTTTAATGAAATCATGTACACATGGAATATGTAATTTTCCTGATTATTGACATCGTCTACAATCTCATCACAGGATAGAACAGCATATTTGTTCCTCTTTTTCCCATCACTGCTTCTGATATTAAGGTCGTGGGTTTGGGATGGATGTCTGCCTGCATTGCCAGTTCAACTTTACCAGGTACCATGTGCATAAAATTCTTTTCTTGCGTCAGTTTATATTCTGTTGGTGGTCATGCATTTTCTGCATAGATAAACTGAGAATTTTCCTACTCAATTCTTTCTTCCAGGCGTGGTTGTTGTACCTTTACACGGGGTTAGCTCTGAGGGAAAACATTTTGAGAGTCAATGGAAGTGACATACGTCCGTGGTAATTGAATGTTATTTATGGTCGAGTCCCCTGCTGCTAACTTTGGCTGGCCTTTTAATTTGTCTTCTATACAGAAAACCATATATGATTGGATTGTTGAAAATGGGAGAAAATATTGCAATGTGCGAGTCATAATTCTTTCAAAGGGAGTCTGATTTTTACTAGTATTTGGCAACCTTGCAGTCATGTGTATAGCTGCTTACCAGAATAATTGATTTCCAACACATTTGATCTCTTTGTTTCCGTTGGCATTCAGGATTTTATGAGTATAATTTTCATCTGGAGTCCATCTATGATTCCTTACCTAACTTTCCTGAAGAAAGCTAATTGGTTTTAACGAATTGCTTCTTAATAACGTAAAATTTGTCATACGGTTTTTTACCCATGGCTGAAAGTGGTCGGATGCAAATTTGTCCTGGCTGTAGAAAGGGGAACGAGTCGGGAGTTATAGTGTTGGCAGGGTACCAGTGCTGGGAAAAAAATTGTAATGGTGAGGAATGCCAGATCACTTATTATGTGGCAAAATGTTTTCTTTTCTTTCCCTGACATATTTTTAGTCACGTGGTGTGAGGCAAGTGTAGTTTGTGGGAATGTTTAGGTTCTATTGGTGGAACTACTCTGCTACTTATCAAAAGTAAGTGAGAAAAAAAAAACTGCAAAAATGGGTAAATTATGGCTCTGATGGAGGTACATCGGCCAATTGGTTTCTATTATTGACTGAAATCATGTGGTATTGAGTTTTCTTCAATCATCGATAATTATTTTCTTGAGCTTCAATATTTTCATTTCGTTTTTGTCATGATTCTAGAATGTTCATTAGATTTAACCTCTTTCACATACAGGAATAGCAAAACATTTTGAATGTATCCTCATTTCGCTTCTGCAGGTGGATCAAACATCACTATTGTGCTATGGCTATGGCCCTCATAAGTCTTACTTGGGAGATAGAGACGGGACCAGATTGTGCCCAGAAACAGGTGTTTTATGTGATGCTGAACACACACAAAAACTTGTGCATCAATCACCAACTGAAAGATTCAGATGCATATGCTTGCACTGCTTAGTTTCCTCGTGCAGTTATTTTTTCTTCTGTTCTTTCGTCTTTGCGGGTTAATTGAAAATGAAAATGTTCATTTCAGGCAGATTTTTTTCTTATTCAAGACACAAACAAAGAAACATGCACATTACCCCCACCAACTCAGATTTATTACTCATATGCTTGCAGTTCTTAGTTTCCCCATGCAGTTATTTTCTTCTTTTCTTCTTTGATCTTTTTTGGTTAATTGAAGATGGAAATGTTTATTTCAGACAGGGATACAGCTATTCCTTAAATGGGCAATAATGCAGGGCGTTGCCATGATTCTTCAGAATAGATATCAACGGCAAAGACTATATACACGAATTGCGTTGGGAAAGGTACACATAAATCCTTGGTTTCTCCAGCAAGAACTCATGTACTTTATCACCAACTTTTTTTTAATTTTCCCTCACTGCTTTTCTTTTATAAATTTGACCTTTTCTTCTCATGCTTCTATATTTGTGCACCTATCTAAATAACTTGATGGATTTGCATGCACCACAGTTGATTAAGACACGGAAACACGCAAAAATTTCTATTCGACCAATTTATTCATCTGCTTATTTCCTCTCTCTCACAAGAAGGGAAATATATTCTCATATTTGGGCTGAAGTTCATTTAGTTTCACAGTTTATTGTTATCTGATTATTAAAAGAGGCCCTTCCTTTTCATCCAATTGTAAATTTATGCTTGAGAGTATTGCTTGCTTATAAAATTCAGCTTAGCTGACACAAAATTGCCTCACCCATCCATTTCATGCAAGATCTTGTACCTTATTTCATTTGAGATGCTACTTAGGTATGGTGCACTTGATTGTAGGCCAGGAGAATGGATGTTGTTTGGGGTGAAACTGCTGCTGTGCAGGGTCAGTTATTATTGTTGTGCCCTATACTCTTCGTCTTACAGGTATGCTGAGTTGCTCTTTATCTTTACTTAAGAAAGTAAAGAATACTTTAATACAAAAGTTACTGTCTCAAAAAGTTTAGCCTGTCGACTTTGTAGCTTCCGAGACCCGAACCTTTTGGATAGCCACAGGAGTGGACATGTTCAAGATGTCCATAAATGTCATCTCTGTCTTAGTTTTTCCGTCCATGTCTTTTGAAACCACAGAAGTTGACTGGAACAAGATGTCCATACTTTATTGCAGTAAGCTTTTGCTCTTTGGTTTCAGGGTTTTGAAGCATACGTTGGAGTCTTGTTGCTTAGAACTGCACTTGCTGGATTTATTTGTGAGTGGCAGGTAAAGAAAACTATGTAATTGCACATTTATTGAATGTCTTTGAATTCATTCCTTTATTGCAAGTTCACTTCAATGTCTGATTTCAAACTCTCAAGAGATCTGTTCCATTTACATTTATTCCACACTTAATTAGGTCTTGTGATTCACTCATTTCAGGTAATTACCTGTGGGATTCTTCTCATCATCATGGCTGTTGGGAATTTCGCCAACACAGTGCAGACGCTGGTAACAAAATCTCAGGTTAAAGCAAGGATGAGAGGAAGAACTAGGCAAGATGTGGATCAGTGATCTGATGGCAGGAGTTTGTGATTGGATTGATAAGCTCAGATTTTCACCAATGCTGAAATAATTTTATGTGTATTCAGCTACTTTGTGTTGCGCAACTTTTGAGCTTAATATGTTGACAATTTTCTGACAGCAACTTTGTATTATAGGATTTAGAGTTTTATCGAGTTCCTTACATTTGTACTAAAATTTAATTACACAGGACAGATGTTTTATGTGCATTACTGTGGTTTCATTTGATACCCCTTTACTTTCTGACAGGTGACGAAGCATTTTTAGCTAGAGTTATGCAATGATTTTGATCTCGATACTCAGGCATTACTATATCCTTTGATGATGTTAAGAACATCCCATGTCATTCATCATTTATTATTCTAAAGAGAAACGTTGCCGAACAAAAGTCCTCAATTCATTCATCATTTTTTCAGAAGAAAAAAAGTCGTGGAACAAAATTATGAATCCAAGATTAGTCAGTAAGAAGCCCATGCTGAATGTGTTGGTGTCGTCTCAGGAAGGAGCAGGTTAGCAACTGAACTTGACTGGAACAGACCGAGCTTCTCCAGGAGTCTCTTGATTATCACACCAGCAGCATATGAAACACCCGAAACCATAAACCCCATAATAATGAAGGTTGCTACTGTTTTTAAGTACAACTTTTGGGGTCTCTGACAGTGTGCCTTTCCGATTGCTAGCATAACAATGCATATAAGAGAAGCGGCTGCAACTGCTAAAAGCTTGAATTCTTTGTCATCACTCTTGAGAAAGGAGAAACCATAGGTCAATGGAGGCACTAAACCGAATATGAAATATGACAATAGGGCAACAGTTGCATGAAGCACGAAACTCTCTCTTCGACCCAGGAGTTCTCTGTAACGATCTCCATGCTCAGTTATCTGATTGGAGACTTGTTCTACGCGGTTGCTCTTTAGTTCCCAAAGCTGTAAATTGTACGTGTAAACATAAGATGCATGTTAACTGAGTACACAAGATTTTAGCTCCTCCTTTTCCTCTAATACTCTCCAGCACTATCGGATCCAACTTACTAAACATGCCATAAGAGCGGGGGTGCAGAGTTGGCAATTTGGTTGGAACAATCTAAATGGGTAATGTGTAGATGGGTGATATAGGAACCAAATTACTACTTACATTATGAATAATGATGAAGAGTCCGCCGATCAGATTAGCCAATCCCAGAGCTATAACATTCACTGCAGTGACATGAAGAAGGGTCAACCAGAAACATAGTCACGGTTAAGATTGGATAAGTCAAAGCGAATAAATAGTTAAACATCATTAAATTTTCATTAAATTCAGAAGATGGGAATATAAGGATAAAAAACATAACATTTCTGTGTCCAAGACTGATCATATTGTGCAGCAGTTAGTAACTAGGCAAGAGATGCTCAGATATCATATTATTCTGTTGGAAATCAGTAAAGAGAGAGACGTTTAAAGTTTCTACTAGTACATGTAATAGTCAAACACTGATGGCATATGTAATATGTCATACTGAAGCACTAGATAGAATTAAGAAAATCGGACTAACGTTTTGTCAGTTATCCTGTGGAATATAGTGTATCAAACATGATGTGAGAGAACAAATTACTAGAAATTGTTCAAACAATCAATGAAAAAGATTTGAAGTACACTTACATGTGGCGGTATCACCCCCGGCTGCAGATGACACAACACTTAGGCTAGTAATTGATTCAGCTAGTCCACCATATACTATGCTCTTAATCACTTCAATTTCATAAGCTTTTCTTGTTTCAGTTTCACGATCAACAACACAAATTTGAGTCCCCGAATGCAGTGCACTTGCTGTTTCTGCAGTACGGATTATATCTTGTGTACTTTGGGAAGCAGCTGCTTCTACGGGTGGTGCATCTATAGTTAGTACTGTATGTAAGCCTGCATCAAAATTTACACAATAAAAACTTGATGGATAAGTGTGAGACCAATAAATATGCTTTTTTTTAAAACTATGAGGCTGTTCTATTAATTGAGCACAGGACATTATCTGGATAAAGGAAGGAAGTTATTTTAGTTGTTAAAGAAGTCATATAAGAAGAGTGATTTGTGCTGTGTGATTTGAGCAAGTTTTCTTGCACCTTAACCATGGTTATTGTGAAAGTTCTAACAATAATATAAATTAAACTAAGAAGAGAAGAACAAAGAGAGAAAGAAGAACCAAATATTAAGCAAACGGCGTAATAAAAAATACTGATACAACTGGTTTATATAATAAAGTAAACCATAATTTATATTAAATAAACCAATTAACTAATATATTTTAATATATTGGGACAATCTTCTAATATATATGAAAATCTTTTAATATATATTCTACTATTCCCTCAAACTCACGATGGTACATCAATAAGCAGCGAAAGTTTGTCAAACAAGAAACGAAAACGATGGACCAAATGTGACTTTGTGAAAAAGTAAGCAAGCTGCAACGATGAAGAAACAAAAAGTAAGGAAATAGTGTCATGCTGAAGATGGTGGCGGATAAGATAACATTCAATCTTCATATGCTTCATGCGCTCATAGAATGCAGAGTTATGAAAATCTAAATAGCACTCTTATTATCACAATACATAGGTGTTGAAGAGGAAAGAGAAATACCTATGTCGGAAAGTAACCAACGCAATTACACAATCTCAATAGAAAGAAAATGAGAAGAGAAAAAGAGGATAGGAAGAAGGAGAGATGACTTCCGGATTAACCGAAAATCCAACCAAGTTCCAAATCCAAAAAATAAAATAATAGATGTAAATACCAAATTGCAAATCTAGATTACTTAAGATGCAAATTCTAAATCTAAATCACTAGATGCAAATACCAAATGCCAAAAACCGAATCCCAAATCAACAAAATCAAAAAAAAAAAAAAAAAAAAAAAATCTATATTATCACCTTGATGCAAAACCAACCAAATTCTATAACAAAACAACTGGACAAATTCCAAATTCTAAATTCCAAACTGATTTTGACATAAATACTCCCAAACAAGCCAAAAGGTCCAAGTAATCTAATCAATCAAGACCAAAAAAACCCGTCGAATCTATAAGAAGACTCTAAAAAAAAAAAAAATAGCCAATGAAAGTATCTAAAAGATACAAAAAAAGATTTGGATGAACAAGTGGCACAAGACCACTCGCCGGAGAACAGAAGCGATTTCAAGTTTAAACCAATTCGGATCAAACTTACTCATACCATGTAAAAGTTTTAACAATAATATAAATTAAACTAAGAAGATAAGAACAAAGAGGTAGAAAGAAGAACTAATCTTATTAAACAAACGGCATAATGAAAAATATTGATACAACTTATTTATATAATAAGGTAAACCATAATTTATATTAAGTAAACCAATAAACTAATATATTCTAATATATTGGAACGATCTTCTAATATATATGAGAATCCTTTAATCACCAAACGTAGGGAGGTTTACTCCGCTACAAGCACAAAAAAAAAAAAAAACTTCTTTGTTCGTCACTACGTCTTCATCCTCTCAAACCAAAATCCATATATATCTCTCAATTCCTCAATTTCTCCATATTCTTCTCCATATTTATCAAAATTAAATTCTCCTCAAACAAAACTCTCTCTCTCTCTCTCTCTCTCTCTCTCTCTCTCTCTCTCTCACTTCTCACTCAATCTATTAAAATCCTCTACGGTCGGATTCCAACACAAAGAAAAGCGATATAGTATATATTCTAATAGTTATGACCTAAGAAAATGTTTATATTTTATCAATAATTACTGCAAGGTGGGGGCAAAATTAGTCTCAAGGAAAGTGGCTATCATCAAACCTTGAAGCCATTCTTGAATGTTCGTTTTCTAAATTTCCACCACTTTGTCATGACAAAGTCAACCATGATTAATTAGTTGTCTGCTGGGAAGGAAGACTAAGTTCGAGTCTTGCCAATGGCATCATATTTAGGAAGTACTTGTGAGTACACAAAAATGGTGCACGTGATAGGACAAGAAATAACTACTCCCAAGTCATGGATGAATTTCATTCAATAACGAAAAGTAAATTAATATGAAGATGTATTACGACCTGCATCTTTTTCTGCAGCCACCCGCTTAAAATCTTTTGCAATGTTAACTGGTCTACCTTGTATAACAGGGGCATCATTTACCAATGATATGCTGTTAACTTTATGTGACTCCCCCATATGGAATTCCAATTTGGTTTCAGTGATAGTATGCTGAGAAACTTCAGTGGGACAGGCTCCACCTGTCAATTCAAGGCAACATAATCCTTCTATAAAATATATGAGTCCAAAAACCAGGATGATAGAGTACGCAAGAAAAATAAGCAAGTCAGAAGAAAGGTAGAAACCTTAATTTCCCAATGCCAGTATGAAATGCAAGTCACAGTAAATAAGATGGTAAGCATGCATTCAGACAAGGATCATTTATCAGATGACAGAATACTGAAGAAAGCTATATAAAAATTCAATGAGTTATCGTAAAATAGTGCAAGTCTGAAGGACAGGTCAAAGATGGAGAGAAAAGAACATATTCTGCTTGTAATTTGTGCCAATTTACCTATTTAAATCTACAAAGCAACAAAAAGTAATTCTTGCAGCATTGTTCTTTGAATACAACATGCAAATGGGAATTTCACGTCAGAGATTTAATAGTGAACTGACAAGAAGACTGATCATGTACCATTTTCACTAGTGAAATTTGTAGTTTTGGTTTCAACTACAGATCCAGTAAGAAATGAAGCTCCAACATGTTGCTCAAATTCATGTGAAATATCTACTGATACGTTCACTTCGCTATCCGCATCTGATTCTTTAAGCACTGAATCCTCATCTGCAGATGAACCATCAATTATGCATGGATTACTCGAATGAAAATGAAATGCAGTCGTAATTTTATAGAATTGTTTTCAAGTTTTATAACCAAAATCTTTGTGCTGGAGAAAAATAAAAATAGGGAATGAACATTCTTATCACAATGCCTCTAGGATTTTGAAAGGAAAAAAGCTGTCTCTTTTTACTTTTGAAAGGGCTGGATAGAACTTTATACCTGCACTTCCTTTTTCTGTTATGGAATTGGGCATTTGGCCATTCTCTGTTTTCTCAAGAGTAACCGATTCCTCAGTTGAAGAAATCAGTAACTTTAATCCACCTTTTGGAGAAAATAAGGTACCATTCTCTACAGAATCTCCATTAGTAGCTTCTCTCCCGTTAGGAGTTTTTGTTACTGATAGATCTCTTTCACAGTTGGCTTGAACTTCTTTGGTTAACTTTGATTCTTTCAATTGATCACTGGTATATACTTCCAAGTGTTCCACAGTAGAATCTGTTACACCAGAGCAAAAGGAACGCCGTTATAAAAAGAACATAAAACATGAAATGAAATGTATCAAGAAAAAGGTGCCATGGAAGAAGGAAAAAAAATCATGAAAATATGATCAGTAATATAATCACTGGCAATAACATTGGAAAACAGGTGCTGCATATTTTCTCAAGGCTCCGACAAATTTTGTATTTTATAAGATCTTATTTCAGCTTCAGAAGAAATGGTAGAATATGGTACCCATACCTTTATTCTGTGGTGTAGCATAATTTTCTCCTGCACCAATTACACCCGTGCTATTTAACGAAGGTCCTTGCCTTGGAGAAGATACAATCTTAGCATTACCTTCCACAGATTTGTTGGTCTCGATAGTACCTGCACGTTCTTCAGAAAATGGGGCAGGTGTGGATGCTTTTTGAGCTGATGAGGATTGACCAGTCTGATCACCCAAGTTAGAGGACGACATAAGTCCAACATCAACTTTTCCCACTTCTTGTCCAAGTCTACTTCCTGCACTACAGAATCTGTTGAGTTCTAGAACATAGTACTATTCAATTCATATATCTCTTTTCAGAATTTAATATAATCCATGTTTGGTGTGCATATCAGACAGGTGGACACTATAATGGAAGAGATTTTAGCTTCTTTTCTTTATTATTACTCATGAGCACTATCCAGTCCTCCATACCACACAAGCTATACAGCTCAGACGATGTCATTTTGATATCTACCAAACAAATTTCCGTTTTTCTCCTTTCTTTCTCTATTTTGTTTACGCCTAAAGTACATTAGGCAAAGCCCCTGTCCATTCATACTAGTGAACTTTCCAATTGATAGTTCAACACACACCCAGCTCATAGTGTTTCATTCTATGCTCCAGAAATTTCAATCAAATAATAAACGATGTTATCTATATAGATCCATATTCCAGCTGCCCAGCAATGATTATAAAAGCAAATGACATTATTCTGTGGACATGCTGTAGAAAAGGACACATCCAAACTTAAAATGCACCACAAAGATTTAGTACCGTCATGATTTAGATAGTTGACGGGGTTACACAGAAATTACCTTGTTCAACTGATGTTTCCTGCCTTTTCGACTCAAATATGGAGGCAAACCAGTTCTTTTTCACACTTGGTACTTGGACATCCTGGGCGTTCTCTTTCATGCTTTTCTCTCCAAATATACGGAACAGCTTAAACCCATTCCCTGAATATTCAAAAGAAAAATAAACTTTTTGAAAGTATATATACGATAATATCTTTCACAACAAAGTTTAATTCCAGATACTGGAAATAAGGAAGGAACATTGTTTAATAAAGGCTATTAAGAGGAGGAAGAAATAAAGGAGCGGTTTAGCATAAGCTTTATTGTAATGTGACAGTGGTATATTTGACTCAAGATTGAGAAAATAAAAAGTGAGTTGGAATCTTTATACTGCATTACTCCCAATAATTATCAAAACGAGGCATCTGTAATATCCAATCTCAAAAATATAGCAAATATAAAGGCATGCTTGTTACAGAGTACTAGATAGGATTGAGCACGATTAAGGAAGAAAAAGATTTTATAATCTTGTCCATTGTACTGTACGGTTCTATCCAATATCGTGCATCAAACATGACTTAAGATCACGATGCACAGTGTGGTCGACACTGAAAAATTCTTACTTGTTGGAATGAAAAAACTGAAGCATGATAAGCATCTGAATATTTCAGGCTCTCGCTCTCTATCACGACCATTATCATCCGCGTTTGGTGTTGGAATACCATCGACGCCAATTTCATCCATAGGATGAACTTGATCCTGGGTTTCCTGCACAATGCCAGAAACCACCTCGGAGTTGGCTTCCCTTTCTAGTTTGTTACGCTTAACCTCTTCATCAAAAACTCGAATATTGCGTTTTCTTTTACGAAGAATAACCCTTCTAGTGATACAAGAATTGCAATTAGGACAGTATAAATCATGTGATGTCTGCTTCTGTAATACCCTTTCAACATCTAATTCCGTCACTTCGAGTTCATCCCCAGTAGTTGGGTCAATTTCTGCACTTTCTATCTCTTTTGAAGGCTCAATATTTTTGCTAAATTCTTCAGATGAAATTTCAGAAGACTGAAGATGTGATATCAACGAACTATTATCCTCAAGATCTCCTTGATGTTGACTGTTTATAGTAGAAGTAGAATTGTTCTGAGCAACAAATCTCAGTGACGAGATGTCTAATATGTCATTTTGAGGATTTTTCTTGATTTTCTGTTCTCCAGAGCAAGTAGAAGTAAACTCAACACCTGAAATCATATAGTAAACCCATCGCTTATATTAAATGTGAAACTGCACCAGAAAATCCACAATACAATGTGATAATCAATTTTGGAAAATTGCACGGTCCTTAAATTCATGCAAAGGAAAAGACCGAAAATGAGAAGAAAAAGAAAACAAGTCCGAGGAGTATATTTTCTAGATCAGTCCTCTATTAGGACATGGGAAAGGTGGATGTGATCAACCAAATTACCATATCATTAGCCAGAAGCAATGGAGAAACTATAGTTCATCATTATGTACTAGTGTCTTCTCACAAGCACAAAAGTTACTACACAAATTGTGTTATTCTCGATAAATTTGGAACGATTATGTGAATCCTTTTCTGCACTCCATTCGCCTCGGAAGCAGAAAAGCGACTGTCTCTAATTGAAATACAAGAAGCAAAGAATACACGTCATTTGAAACAAGAAGCTTTTAGTACCATTCTCCTTAATTTCTTTAAGTATAACTTTCCAATTAATATAAAGAAAAGTAGATTCTACTAATTTCAATTGCTTCTATCAACTTTAATGTACTGACCTTCCGTTTCACAATTGAATTGATTTAAAATTTTGTCATTCATCAGCTTATGCAAGTGCCCGTTATGGTTTTGAATACGGTCAACACAGAAACTTCCACTTTGGTTGGTCCAATAGCAGATTCGACACTTCCATATTCCTTCAGTCACAGAAAAGAGAAGTGACTGCAATTATCACAATTGCAAATAGTGCCAAATTCATACTTAACTAATGAAAGTAACTGTCCAAAGGTCGACCAAGTTGATTCTTAGTACTAATCTTTGCTTATAAGCTAACAAAACTGGGAGAGTACCAGCAGAAGGAATAATTTTCTCTCTTTTTGTCCTCCTTTTTTTTTTTTTTTTTTTTTTGGAGATATGCTAGATAAAGAGTAACAAGGAAGAGACACATCAAGAAGAATGTTCCAGAAATCAAATTCAACGACAACCATAATAACAACAACAACAAAATTTCAGACTTTGAAACTTAGATTAGCAATGGCAACAAACTAACAGCTTGTTTGGCTAAGCTTAAATTATAATTTAAGTTGGTCAAACTAGTCAAATATATTTTTTATCCACATATTTAGTAGGACCCACAACTTATAAATACTTAAAAAATAATTTCAGTACTGCCAAATATGCACTAGGCCTAGTTCCTGATAAATTTTCAGTAATCTACGTGAATCCTTTTCAGCCATTCCAATTGGTGTATTGCTGGTTCCACTGGAAGATCTAAAAACTATAACGAACAACGTTAGTTTTCGTCGACTTCTAATTTATTCTATCGAGATTGTATCACTCTTATGAATGGAGATCATTGAGATTGTATCACTCTTATGAATGGAAATCTCCTTAGGTATACGCAAAACATGTCCAAAACTGCCTTAATCGTCCTTCCCTTAATTTATCCACAATTGGCTTAATTTAGATTAGAAAATACTGCTGGTATTTCTTAAGAAATTAGGACTTTCCATAGGTTGTATTACTCAATACAGAATTTAACTACATGCAAAGCACTCACGGAGAGGATTGAGCTTAAAACTCGGGTCCCATAGGCTTCCAAAGGGTTTTAGACTTTTAGTGTTTGGGCAAGGAAAATTATACAGTTCCACCGCCCAGATCTACTCTCTAACTTTAGTATAAACTGACATCAATTACCTCAGGCCATATACTTCACACTCTGCGAATTGTGACCTTAACCTTCTTTCACTAACTGCACAACAATTCAACATTGTTTGTACTTCTAATGAATTTATTGCAATTATTTTACTTGCTCAATTAATTTATGCAAAAGATCCCATAAAAATTTTCAAAAAACTAAATCGAATTCAATGACCGCAGGACCGTGTAAAAAATGAAATGTTTCCAAGAAAATTAGAAGCCAATCACCTCAAGTGACAGAGAGATTAGAGAGCAAGATGTGCTCCCACACTTCAAATTTGCAAATGACGTTCACCCTTCCTTCCCAAATCAATGATACACAACATAAATATAATGGCATATATAGAAAGAAAAAATGAACCATTGGGGAAGGCAAAAACAAAAAAGAGGGCTCCTTTATTCTTTCATTTTTCAGACCGGTAGGTTTAAAAAGAGCCATGGAATGGGGTTAAGGTTGTATTTAGTACTATCTAAATTACCCCTTTGTGGGCCAATACTTTTCTCCACATCACAGTATTAATTAACTAATTAAGCAAAGATTGAGAAACCAGTTAAACAGTCCCAGAATGTGAGGAAAAAAAAAAAAAAAAAAAAAAAACCCAGAATATATTATTAAGATTTTGTACCTTCATCTTTATCATAGTAAACACAATTGTCTGATTTTTCCTTCGCATTTTCCTCTTCAAGAATTCTATCAAAATCCTCAAGTATTTGCTCATCTTTAACAGTTGAGTTGCCATTTTCAGCTCCATTTGCAGTCACTAATGGCTGAATTTCATGCCCATTATTCTCAGAACTCCAACTAATGCTCACTTCAGTTTCAGTTCTTGATTTCCTTACTTGCAGTGTAGACTCCTCCTCTTCTTCCACCTCTTCTTGCTCCCATTTTTGCTCTTCTCCTTCCATTTCTAACCTTTTCACACACACACACTTTCTATATCTCTGTATGTATGTAGGATTTGCTTACCATAAAAAGGAAAGCTGGCAAGCACACAGCATTTTGTGCAAAAATGTGGTGAAACCCAAGAAAATGTGTAGTTGAAGCAGATGGAACTTGGGAACCTTATCTACAGAGTAGAGTGTGATTTTTCTGCATCACTACTGTAAAGGAGCATTTATTGTTTTTTTGATCGAAATGTAAATATATATTATATTATGATCAAGGAGGCAGGAGCATTTATTGTTGTGTGGAAACAAATTTTGTAATTACTGCTTACAATGGTAAGTCAAGTCCCCCAAGTCATGTACAAGTTGTGGCCTTGTGGGTGCCCATTGCTATTTCAAGACAAAACACTTAGGGTGTGTTTGATAGCTTTCCATGGAAAATGCAAATATTTTTCATGTAAGTTGGAAAAAATTGAGAAAAATTTTCCAAAACATTTTTGCTAAAATATTTTCCATTTTCCATCTTAAATCAAACACAAAAGTGGGAAAATAAAACGTTGATTTGTGAGAAGTTTTTTCCAATGGAAAATTTGTGAATCAAACACACCCTGGGTTTCCAATCTTTTGATGGGAAAACATTTTATATATAGAAAACTTGTTAGGTAGAAGTTTTGGAAAAAGAATTGATTTTTTTTTTTTTAATATTGTTTACTTTTCAAAAGTTTTAAATGTGAAATAACAAAGATATCTTTATTACCTTAAAATAGAATTATATTAATTAAGGACAATTTTATCATTTTACTTTTAAAATTTTTAAAAAAAAAAATATCATGCCTAAAAAAATCTATTTTTTTTTTTTATCGAAAACCTCTATCAAACAAGATCATAGAGTTTTAAGATAATACTAATCTCTAGTTAAATACATAGCACGTTTATTTATTTAAATTATATTTTTATTATGAATAATTTTAAAATTTTGGTAAAAAAATTTTTTTATTTTGTGATATTACATTCATATTATTTTATCTAAAAGTTTGAACTTTTAAAAAAAAATTTATTGAAATTTTGTCTTCAAATTTATTCATGATATATTTAAAAAATTACTGTATTATTCAAATCAGTATTTGGATTCTCATGTAATATTTTTATGTATTTTTTATATTCTTTTTCTTTTTCTTTTATTTTAGTCGACGGTGAATTACTAAATATACCTCTTGCACAATGTATCACGTTGGTTTATTTTATTTTTTAATCCTACTTCAAGTCTTACGGAAATTAAAAGTGGCAATCCGAACACTATGAAAAAATAAAATAAAAATTAAATGTTTGTTTAAACATAAAAATGAAACTATAAGCGTTATTCTTCATAATTTATTAATCTATCACCTTTAAAATCAAATCTAGTACGATAATGACATTGCAAGTAGGGACTAATAAGAATAATAATAATAATGACATTTTAAAAATAAATAAATAAATAAATAATAATAATAATGACTGCAACTAGGGAATAGGAAAAAGAAAAAGAAAATATTATATTGTACTTGAAAATTATGTGGGCGGTGGGCCTAGTGAACATGAAAATTTAGGTTGAAATATAGAAATTTCTTGTGCCAACATTTATATTCATTATTTAAAAACAGTTGACCTAAAAAGTATAAATATAATTTTGAAAAATTGCTAATGTCTAGAATTGAATAATTTAAACTTTGTTCTATATCGAGTCTCTCCAAATTTGCACAGTTTTAGGTCGAGAACGTAGATATATATCTTTGTGACATAATCGATACGTTATAAGTGTCAAGTGTTTAAAACTCGTAATGTAAACAAGAGGCAAATCAAAATATCACGTAAAAGACAAATACATGATTTTTTTTATTATAAATAAGAAAATTTTTCGAAGTTCAATAGACATTTAAAGTGTATTTAATGTAGATAAAAATTATATTTTTAAAGATTTTGATAAAAAAAAAAAATTAAAATATGTAATTGAAAAGTTTATAAAAAAAAAATAAAAAAATTAAAAAAAAAAAAAAAAGTCAAATAAAAGCTTCGTTAATCTCGTTTAATTTTATTCAAATATAAAGTACGAAATGCACCTTAAACCACACAAAAAGCAATTGTACTATCAAGCACCTTTTTCTCGAGCTTTATAAAAGACGTGTTAAGCTTCCATGGCCGTCTCGTGATACACATAACGTCTTTTTCAGTGATTCCCTCAAGTAGCTTTTGTATTGTTCCTTCTATCTACAACGTTGATTTTTCAATAATTATGATACAAACATGATAATGAAACCCATCAATCACATCAATTATGTTGCGTGGACCACAATTGATTATAACGTACTCTATTATTTTCCATTTACTAATTACGAATTAATCACTGCATGCCGTAGCTGATCTAACAATAATCCTAATTTTAATTTTAATGACGACACGATTACACGATTGATTAACTTCTTGTGAACGAAAATATTTAGTTTTCTCAATAATGTCTTAATTTAAAATTGATTAAATTTTCAGAAAAAGAAACGTATTAGACTAGCCATCTTGATCCGCAATATTTACAAGTTTACAAGCCGATCTCATCCATAGCTTTGGAAGACAGTCCATAAGTTTGAACTATATTTTCAGACGAGTCAGTTCAAATTAATGTTCTAAAAAGCGTAAAACTTGACTAGGCGTGAATATCGAGTTTCAAGTTTTTTGAGCTTGCGCGAGCTGCAAGCGAGGCGAAATAAGGACAATGCGATAATGAAGCGTGTTGCTAAGCGTGGTAGCGTTTTCAAACTTAAAGCGGAGCCTGGGCAGAAATTTATCTGAGATTTTTAGAACAATGGTTCAAACATGTATACTTAAAGGGATGGCAAAAATATCAGATCCGTCCCAAATCCAATAGATATCCGATCCGAATGGAACGAAATATTCTCGATCTGCGGATCAGCGGGGCGGATCGGATCATGTGTGATCCGATCGGATCTATCCCGTTTGAAAATATAGAAAGAAGAAATTAGAAAAAACTAGTAAAGTAGTAAAATTTGTTTCAATGTTTGTTTAATTTTTGAATGACAATTGACAAAAAAAATATAAACAGATCGAGATCTTGATCGAGCACCGATCCACCCCGATCCAATCCGATCCGATCCCGCTCCCTCCGATCCACCCCGAAAATGGCGGATCAATTCGCGGATTTAAATTTTCTAAAATTAATCTGAGACGGATACATATCAGATAGATTTAGACCGATTCAATTCGAATCGCCATGTTGCCATCACTATATACTTGTCTAAAACAGATTTGAAGTAAGGCAAGCCAGTTAGGCTTAGCCCATATTTTTAAAACGGCTAGTCAAGTCCGTGGAGAGCCTAAATTCAATGGGTATGAAGATGGGTTAATTCAAATCAGTCTACTCGTTTGACATCTTTGATCGTACTTGATACTTAATCGTCAATAATAAATAAGACAATAATAGAATAAAAAAATAACTTTTCTGCAAAATTACCATTATTACTAATTAATTACTACATGTGATAGTGTCGGCCAAGCCATAAATTTTGGTCACCAATTCTCCCTTCAACACCCACCTACCCTCATGTCATGTTGAGCGCTTCAATATTTGTTTTGTTATTTAATTGGTTTTTCATTAAATATTAAATGATTCAGAAAAATATTGTACTAGGATTTTTCAATCTTATCATCTTTCATTTTTTATTAATAATTTATTTTAACAAGTTATAATAATGAAAAGGCCATGACAGGTGACTACAGATCCCATTTAGATACAAGTAAATTTGAATTGACCAGAAGAGATTTATTCCCCGAATCGGTGAACACGGTTTTGTTTTAATACTCATAGTGAACATTGTTATAATTTCCACCAAAGACACTGTCATCAATAATTATTGGATGAAACATAATGACCCACTTTACATTTATTCAATAAATGTTGGACAAGTGTCCCGATAAGCATTAGAACGAGAGTGTCGGAGAACATATCTTCCCGATTGCTACGTGGCATCATCCACACAGCAATCACCAAATCCCCTCCCCTCCTCTTTTTATTTAAACCCCCTTATTTATGTAACTCCACCTCATATAAACCCCACCTTCTGAATCCATTTATTTTCTTATGAAATTTGTCAACATAGCTAATTAGAAAATTCATCCGTTACTTTAAGAGAGTTGCTCAATTTTTCAGCCTCTTAAAGATTGCGTATAGATTGATCATAGCATTTCAAAAGATTAAGAAGACAATCACACAATTCCAATGTTTAATGTGTCCAAAAATTTAAGACGAGATAACTCTTCAACTGATTTTCAATATATAAAAAAAAAAAAAAATTTAGAATTAGAGATTTGAAATTTCTAATAATAACTAAAATATTAATAGAAAAATTGGCGTAAATAGTCTCTAACATTTGTCTTTAGTGCGCAAATAATCCCTAAAAACCTTTATATTTTTGACACAAAAGTCAAAAGTCGTAACCTATGTATTTTGGTGGACAATTCATCCTTATTTGATAAAAAGACAAATATGCCTTTATTTTTAATTACAAAAATTTTCAATTGAATTCCTATTCATTACAAAAAGTACAAATGAATCCAATACTTTTATTTTTTTATGAAAAATTAAAAGAAACTAACAAATTGATAATATACTAAATTATTTTGTATATTTTACGAACTATTATAAAATAACTAAAATTTAAGCTCATAAATATTAACAAATGTGTTAATTAAAATTATTTTATTATTATTAAGTAATCATATTATTTAAAATTTAAACTTTAATTTTATTGTTACAACATAAAAAAAAATATAACTTTGTCGCCAACTTAATACTCAAGTATTTTTATTTAATTGAACTATTCGTTTATTAACTACATATATTAGAGCTCAAATTGTATTATTCATATTTTAATTTATCATTTTATTATCGTTCAAAAATAAAGAACACATAATATATAAATTAATTTTGAAAAATTGCCAATAAGTTATCCATAACTCGACTTATTCTAAATTAATTCTAAATACTTTTCAAAATTGCCAATAAGTCATACTAATTCGACCCAATGCCATAATTACCCCTGTAATCCTTTTAACCAGATTTAGCATATGTTTGGAGGTGCTGAAATTATAATTTAAGTGCTTATATTATAAGCAGTTGGTAAATGTGTGGATAAAAAGTAGTTGTAAGTTGTGGGTCCCATAAAATGTGTGGATGAGAATTATGTTTGACCAATTTGACCAAATTGAAATTATAATTTAAGTGGTGCAAAACATATGCTTAAATCAGTACATTATCGGTAAGAAAATCCCGATCACATCACGAGCAAGCTCTCCCAGCATATAGGTGTCCTATTTCATAGTCTTTTTGTTTGCAAAGTTGGTCACGTGGTTTGCTACTCTTGTTTTGCATGTGAAAGCTAAAACCATCACGAAGATTCACTCGGGGTCGAGAAGAATCATGACGGCGCTACAAAATTACTCTACAAAATTTCTTCAAGCTCTACAAAATTAATGGGCGAGTTCGTATGGTGCAAAGTGTTTACAAGATGGCTTGTGTCAAGAAAACAATGATGAGGAGAGAGAAGAATAGAGATTGAGCTTATGGCGGATGGCGGGTGGCGGGTGGCGGAGATGAGGAAGAAATTATAACAGTTTCAAATAGAGGATGTCAATGAGGAGTTCGAGAATGCATGTTTTGGAGGATATTGATATTAAAGATGATAAAATTGAAGAAGAAACAGGGAGAGTGAGTATTTGTATACCGCCCAAGAATTCTCTTTTGTTGATGTGGTGCAGATCTGATCATATGGAAATGGTCGCTTTGCTAACCGCTTTAGGCGGGATGCAAATGCTGCTTCTAAACAAGAAGTTGTCGATGAAAGTGGAGAAATATTAATAAAGAGATTGAGGATATTGAAGAACAATTAAACTTACAAGTAGGGGTGGGCGTGGGTTGGTTTGGTTCGGTTTTGAACCCAAACCGAAACCAAACCGCCTAAATCGGTTTGGCCATTAACCCAAACCGAACCAAACCGCCATCTTGATGAAATCGAACCAAACCGAACCGACCAATCTTGGTTCGGTTTGGTTCGATTGAGCGGTTTGGGCCTAATGTTTTGGGCCTAATGATAATAACTCATTTCAAAAGTCCTAAAACTAATAAAAAGATAGTTACTTGCCGTAAAGAATTGCTTATTTTCTTCTTATTATTCCATCTTTCCCTATATAAACTCTCTTAATATTCTATCTTTCCACATCCAATTCATCCTTTGGAATGAAAAATATCACAAACATACCGAATTATAGAAATTTTAGCTTATTTTAGCAATAATATTCAACTTTCATTCATCAAAGAAATTCTCACTAAGATTCGAACCCGAATAATTATTGTCCATTTAGCCATATTAGTGTCCAAATCCCAAAGCCAACATACTCAGTATTATAGGAAGCTAAGCATTAGCTTGATGTATAAGACGTTTAATTAAATCCTAAAGTAGAAAACCTATGAAGCTAAAGCTATATGACGTCGTCGACTATTTAAAACCACAGTGTTAATCACTCTACCTCCGGAGAGAAAAATAATATAATGTGATATCAAAAGGTGAAAATATTACAATTGGGTAGAATTCTCATTTCGTGGATTTTTTTTATTCGTTCGGTTTATAGCGGTTTGGTTCGGTTTTTTTCTCAAACCGAAACCGAACCAAACCGACTATATTTTTAAATTCATAAACCGAACCAAACCGTCGAGAGGTGAAATCAACCAAAACCAACCCGGTTCGGTTCGGTTCGGTCGGTTTGAGCGGTTTAGGCGGTTTAAATGCCCACCCCTACTTACAAGAATGTGAAGTTGCGGATGAAGTAAATGATAAAATTCCTCAACAAAATGTTGGCGTATCAATTAAACAAGAGATCTATGCAGAAGCGAGAATCGTAGCGAAGTGCCTCAAAATAATTTGCTGCTGTAAATAGTTTAATTTGATGAATTTATGTAAAGTGACCATAATTTGTTGTTGTAAATTATAGCTTGAATTTACATATGAATGATTTGTTTGATTAATTTTTATAGAGTGACTATGATTTGTTCTTTGTAAATAGAAGCTTGAATTTATGTAGAGATGATAGTGTATTATAGAAAACAGTGTCATAATAAAACAGTATCATATAAAATAGTATCATTATATTAGTTGTGACAATGATTTACTGTTATAAATAGCATATTGATAATGTATTATAGAAAATAGCTTGATAATTTATTATAAAATAGTAACTTCATACTGTATTAAGTTAGCCATTAGATTATTCTCTATGTTATTAGTCGTATGTTTTATTTGATACTGCATTATAGAAAACAGTATCACAAAAAATAGTATCATAATAGAAATGGCATAAAATTCGCATACGTATTCAAAATTTTTATTATAATATGTTTTCGGAATAACCTCGACGAACAAGTTGAGACCAGTGGCTTTGCCACTGCTGATAATGAATTTTAACCGTTTAAAGTTATCTCTTTAGCTTAAAATGGCAATCTTTAATTTTTCTTGTCTAAACAAAGATCATACATACTAAAACAAGATTCATAAAAAATGTATCTTAACATATCGAAACATACATAAAAGTATCTTAATAAAACAAAGATCACATACACAAACTATAACCCAATAAAATAAAGTATCATAGATTAAATAACAGTATCATAGGTTAAAATATTAGTAGTACAAGACCATTGATATTGTATGCATTTAATAACAATATCATAGATTGAAACAGCAATAAATTGAAACATTGTCATAGATAAAAACATAAATAGAACAATATCATATATAAAACTAAATACAAGATGTTTTAATGATTGAAATAATGATAATGTTCTTAAAATGCTCCATCAGTAGTAGAAGATCATTGATACTGTTTACATTCAATAACAGTATCATATGTTAAAAACATTATCATAATAAAATAGTATAAAAAATAAAAACATGGTAAAGAAGTGGAAGAGCCGATGAATTTCTGTAGAGTGGCTATCATTTGTTACTGTAAATAACAACTTGAATTTCTGTAGGAATGAAAAAGTTCGATATGGAAGAAATCATGATATTATTTTATTTGATATGGGCCATTAGATATTGTTAGTCATGTGTGTTATTTGATACCGTATTATAATAAAACAGTATCACAGAAAACAATATCATAAAAGAAACGGACATAAAATTTCCATACGTGCTCAAAATTTCTATTACAATATGTTTTTAGAATTGTCTCGACGAGCTGGTCAAGAGCAATGGCTTTACCACTGCTAATAATAAATTTTAGCAGTTTGAAGTCGTCTTTTTAGCTTAAAACGATAATCTTTAGTTTGTCATACTAAAACAAGATCACGATAAATATATCTTAATATATCAGTATCATACATGAAAGTTTTTTAATAAAACAGTATCACATAGACAAATTACAACCCAATAAAATAACAGTATCATAAATTAAATAACAGTATCATAGGTTGAAACATTATCATAATAAAACAGTATCAAAGATAAAAATATGGTATAAATATACCATATCACTTTATCTAAACTAATACACTGCTTTTCTTTGCAGTAAGATCCGACCGTAGAAGATTTTAATGGATCTGGTTGAAAAGAATGAAAAATAGAATTTTGTTTGAGTAGAGTTTGATTTTGAAAAATATGGAGAAATTGAAAGAGAAAAATATGAATTTTTGTTTGAGAAGATGAAAACGTGGTGACATACATACTACTTTTTTATACTCCTAGTGGAGAAAACATCCTTATGATCAGTGATAAAACAGTATCATAGATGTTTTACTAGTTAAAGTAATTATATTATTCATAAAATGCTCAATTAGTAGTACAAAACTATTGATACTATTTACATTCAATAACATTATCATAGATTAAAACAATTATTATAAATATTTTACTAGTTGAATTAATTATATTGTTCTTAAAATGCTCCATTAATAGTATAAGACCATTGATACTATTTGCATTCAATAACATTATCATATATTAAAACCAATGTTCTAAAAAGCGTAAAGCGTGGCCAAGCGTGGAGGCCAAGTTTCAAGCTTTTTGGGCCTAAGCGAGGTTTGGGCGAGGGTGAAGCGAAAGCGGCGTGAAAAAATGTTTTCTTATTTTAATATCATTTTAAATATTTTTTAAAAAGATAAAATAAATTTCTTAACTAAAAACGCACGCCTAAGCGTGACTATGCGTACATAAGCGAGTCTAGGCGCAACTTTTTTAGTTAAAAAATAGTTGACCAAAAAAGCGCGCGCCTAGGACCTAGACGAGGCGTGGAGGTCACACTTTGCGCCAGACGCATTTTTTAGAACACTGATTAAAACAATATCATATGTTAAAATATTATCATAATAAAACAATATCAAAGATAAAAACATAATATAAGTGTATCATAACACATTATCTATATAAAACAGCATCGTAAACAAAACAGTATCATATATAAAACTAAGTACAAAATATTTTAATGGTTGAAATAATGATATTGTTTGCATTCAATAATAGTATCATAAGTTAAAACAATATCATGTAAAAGCGATGATCATATATAAAACTAAATACAAGATGTTTTAAAAAATCCATTAGTAGTGTTTGCATTCAATAAAATAGTATCATATATAAAACTAAGTACAAAATTATTGATACTGTTTGCATTCAATAACAGTATCATAGGTTGAAACATTATCATAATAAAACATATACAAAGATAAAAGTATATTATAAATATACTAACGTGCATTATCATAATAAAATAGTATCATTGAATTAGCGCTTTTTTTAAAATTTTAACGATATGTTGGTCTTTTAGTACTAAATTGTGACTTTAATTGAATTAAATTTTGACTATATAACTTTGGTGCCCATGAGTACAACAATAGTGACCCACCCTAAATTTACCCATTAATTTTTATTAGTTTTATATTAAAAAACATAATAAGATTGGTTCAATGTCATAATATTATAAACGTCATTTTGTTATTTATGTAACTTAATTTTTATTCAATTTTTTAACACCACATAGCAATTACATATACACAATAATTTTATATGTTTTTTTTATAAAAAACTTAATTGACATAACTATAATAATATATTTAATATGCTATATTAAATATTATTTAATAAATGTATCGAATATATTTGCACATTTTACAAATGTTATAAATCCAATTGCAATTTTTTTTAATTAAAACTAGGGGCACTTTTGTCTTTTTTATCAAATAAAGATCAATTACGAACTAAAACACATAGATTAGAAACTACTATAATCCTAATTTTAATCCTAATTTTAATTTTAATGACGACACGATTACACGATTGATTAACTTCTTGTGAACGAAAATATTTAGTTTTCTCAATAATGTCTTAATTTAAAATTGATTAAATTTTCAGAAAAAGAAATGTATTAGACTAGCCGTCTCAATCCGCAATATTTACAAGTTTACAAGTCGATCTCATCCATATCTTTGGAAGACAGTCCATAAGTTTGAACTATATTTTCAGACAAGTCAGTTCAAATTAATGTTTTAAAAGCGTAAAGCTTGACTAGGCGTGAAGATCGAATTTCAAGTTTTTAGAACTTCAGCGAGACCTAGGCGAGAGCGAGATAAGGACAATGCGACAAATGAAATGACTAGGCGTGGGCCGGTCAGCGCTTCAAACTTAGGCGAGCCTAGACGAAATTTATACGAGATTTTTAGAACAATGGTTCAAACATGTATACTTGTAGGAATAGCAAAAATATCCGATCCGTCCCAAACCCAATGGATATCCGATCCGAATAGAGCAAAATATTCTCGATCCGCGGATCAGCGGGGCGGATCGGATCATGTGTGATCCGATTAGATCTATCCCATTTGAAAAATATAGAAAGAAGAAATTAGAAAAAACTAGTAAAGTAGTAAAATTTGTTTCAATGTTTGTTTAATTTTTTGAATGACAATTGACAAAAAAAATATAAACAGAGATCGATGCGGGATCGAAGAGCATCGATCCACCACCTCGATCCGATCCGATCCGATCCGCTCCCTCCGATCCACCCCGAAAAATGGCGGATCAATTCACAGATTTGAATTTTCTAAAATTTATCCGAGACGGATACATATCGGGCAGATTTGGACTGATCCAATCCGAATCTGTCATGTTGCCATCACTATATACTTGTCTAAAACAGATTTGAACGAAGGCAAGCCAGTTAGGCTTAGCCCATATTTTTAAAATGGCTAGTCAAGTTCGTGGAGAGCCTAAATTCAATAGGTATGAAGATGGGTTAATTCAAATCAGCCTACTCGTTTGACATCTTTGATCGTACTTGATACTTAATCGTCAATAATAAATAAGACAATAATAGAATAAAAAAATAACTTTTTCTGCAAAATTACCATTATTACTAATTAATTACTACATGTGATAGTGTCGGCCAAGCCATAAATTTTGGTCGCCACTTCTCCCTTCCAACACCCACCTACGCTCATGTTGAGCGCTTCAATATTTGCTTTGTTAATTAATTGGTTTTTCATTAAATATTAAATGATTCAGAAAATATTGAACTATGATTTTTCAATCTTATCATCTTTCATGTTTATTAATAATTTATTTTAATAACTTATAATAATGGAAAGGCCATGACAGGTGACTACAGATCCCATTTAGATACAAGTAAATTTGAATTGACGAGAAGAGATCTATTCCTCGAATCGGTGAACACAGTTTTGTTCTAATGTCCATGGTGAGCATTGTTATAATATCCACCAGCACACTTGTCTAACAATCATTGGATGAGTATAATAGCCCACTTTACACTTATCCAATGAATGTTGAACAAGTGTCACAGTCAGCATTAGAACGAAAGTGTTGAAGAACATATATTCCTGATTGCTACGTGGCAATCATCCACACAGCAATCACCAAATCCCCTCCCCTCCTCTTTTTATTTAAACCCCCCTATTTATGTAACTCGACCTCATATAAACCCCCCTCCTGAATCCATTTAATTTCTTATGAAATTTGTCAACATAGCTAATTAGAAAATTCATCCGTTATTTTAAGAGGGATGCTCAATTTTTCAGCCTCTTAAAGATTGCGTATAGATTGATCATAGCTTTTCAAAAGATTAAGAAGACAATCACACAATTCCGATGTTTAATGTGTCCAGAAATTTAAGACAAGATAACTCTTCAATTGATTTTCAATATAAAAAAAAAAAAATTAGAAATTAGAGATCCGAAATTTCTAATAATAACTAAAATATTTATAGGAAATTAGTGCATATGATCTCTAACATTTATCTTTAGTGCGCAAATAGTACCTAAATACCTTTATTTTTTGACACAAAAATCCTAACATTTGTGTTTTGGTGGACAATTAATCTTTATTTGATAAAAAAACAAATATAAACTTATTTTTAATTAGATAAATTTTCAATTGGATTCCTAACCTTAGCACAAAGTACAAATGAATTGTCAATTTATTTTTTTTTTTTTTTATGAAAAATTAAAAAAAAAACTAATAAATTGATAATATACTAAATTAGTTTGTATATTTTACGAACTATTATAAAATAACTAAAATTTAAGCTTATAATTATTAACAAACGTGTTAATTAAAATTATTTTATTATTATTAAATAATCATATTATTTAAAATTTAAACTTCAATTTATTGTTACAACATAAAAAAAAAAAAAAAACTTTTCCACAAACCTCATACTCAAGTATTTTTATTTAATTGAACTATTCGTTTATTAACTACAAAATATTAGAGCTCAAATTGTATTATTCATATTTTAATTTATCATTTTATTATCGTTCAAAAATAAAAAATACATAATACGTAAATTAATTTTTATTAATAATTTTATGTTAAAAAACATAATAAGATTAGTTTAATGTCATAAAATTATAAACGTCATTTTGTTATTTATTTAACTTAATTTTTATTCAATTTTTAACATCACATAGCAATTACATATACCAAAAGAGTAATAATTTTATTTTTTTTTTTATGAAAAATTTAATTGACACAACTATAGTGATATATTTAATATCCTAAATTAAATATTATTTAATAAATATATCGGACATATTTGCAAATTTTGCAAAGGTTAAAAATCCAACTGCAATTTTTGTTTTATTAAAACTAAGGGCACTTTTATCTTTTTTATCAAATAAGGACCAATTGCGCACTAAAACACATAGATTAGGAACTACTGTGCCAAAAAAAACAAAGGTTATGGACCATTTCTACAATGAAGGTAAAGGTTAAGTACCATTTGCGCTAATTTCTCATTTTAGTATGATTAATTAATTTAAAATACTTAAATGAATAGCCCATAAGATAATATACACCTCGGTCCACCTGCACCCAACAAAAACTAAACACAAATTTAAAACGAAAAATAAAGAATATTACAAAAAGCAAACAAGCATATGACTTAAATATTTCGAAATGATTAATAGTTGTCAAAACTAAGCTTAATTTGGAAATTCAAAAGGGATTAATAGTTTAGATAATTTGATATTCAAATAAAACTCGTAATAAGTAATAACACTTTAAGAAGTCTAATTGCAACGTTACGAAAGTGAATTTTTTATTTATAGGCCGAGCGTCATGAAAATCAGTGACATGAAAGTTGGTTCTCATCTCTAGTAGGTACACTAAATATGGAGTCACTAACTAATATTTAAAAACCTTCATTGTGATGTCCAACTATATCCAGACAAAAACAAAAAGGCCAGCTAATGTGCAGCAGTACCATGCATGAAGTATATACCATTCTCATTGGCAGTGTCGACTGCCGAATACCGAATTCCAGGAATCAGGATTCCACAAACATTTTTCCATCTGATGATACATGCATTTTCTAGCCGGACACCCGAATCTCGGCCACGAATCATCCGAAATTGGGTATTAGGAAATTTTAAGACTGTTTGGTTTTTGACAATAAAATGTAGATTCTATCAATAAAAACATAATATGGAGACAAGACCAAATCTTTGAAAGTGGATCAACACAAATCCAAACCTTATGCCAATTCATATTTGCCTTGAATAACCTATTCAAGTCTGTGTTCTCTACTTCATGTCCTTTTGCAAACCAGTAACATCAAAACCACGCTATATATTTCAATACCAAGGCATATCCAGAAAATATTCCTCTTTAGCATAGTAATAAGTGAAGCTTCAAAAATCAGAGACATGAATCACATATTTAACGACACATTTGCACGCAGTTCTGACAAGCAGTCAACTTTCAGAAAAAATTATGCAGATTGTAGATGATAATAGAGATGAAACAGAGGGAAATAAGCCTGTTACCCCTCAAGCTTTGCCATTCCATAAACTGTTGAGTCAGGCGGATGCGCTAGATTGGACAATGATGGCTCTTGGTACTTTGGGGTCCATCGTCCATGGCCTTGCCCAACCTGTTGGGTATATGCTGCTGGGTAAAGCCCTTAATGCCTTTGGTAACAACATCAACGATACCGATGAAATGGTTAAAGCTCTTAAAAAGGTATATTATATATGACACTAAACACAGAGTTAGAGTGTAATTATTGGTATTACTTCCATTTATACATATCAATAATAACTAAAAATGTTGCATCTTTCTGCTTGATCAGGTTGTGCCCTATGTGTGGTATATGGCTTTTGCCACATTTCCTGCTGGAATACTGGGTAACTTCTGTGGCTATTCTGCAGTACTGGATACTATAGTAAATAAGATTTTATCTTTTCTCTTTCTTAATATTATTCTATCCAATCGTCTCTACCAAATGTGCCATGATAGTTAATATGATATGAATGGAAGTTCATTACTATATACTGGACACCAATCATAGTAAGGTACACTATAACACTGTCAACTAAAGACAGTTAGCTATTGCAATAACTATCCCAAACTCTAAACATCCAACAATCAGAAGAAAGTACTCACTTCATAGGAATACAAATAATGCAGCAAAAATTCAGTTCTTAAATACATTACTTACTTTAAATGCAGAGATAGGATGCTGGATGTATGCAAGTGAAAGACAAGTATCTCGTTTAAGATTAGCATTTCTAAAAGCTGTCCTCAGCCAGGAAGTTGGGGCATTTGATACAGATTTAACAAGCGGGAAAATAATTAGTGGTATTAGCAGCCACATGTCTATCATACAGGATGCAATTGGAGAAAAGGTATTAAGCTCATACTCTAGTATCATCAAAATCGCGTTCAGCGGATTGTCTATGATTTAGAGATTATAAAGTTCCATAAATGTTGTCTATAACTGCTAGATGACTAATATATGTCACAATTAGGTGCACTAACAGGTTAGATAGTTTGCAGAATCCTATGATGCACCGATACGGATATGCGTGTTCGATACGACACGTATCGAATATGTCGACACGCGACTTTTGAAAAACTACCGACACAAACACGTCGTCGACATGTCGATTAATTTTTTACACGCGATTTTTGAAAAACTACCGACACCGACACGTCGGTTATTTTTTTTTCAAATTTTATAGTGTAAAGAGAATAAAAATTTCTATACTTATTTCATAAAAAACAAATATTCAAAAAATGATTGACTCATTTTAATATTAATAGACAAATAATTGACCAATTTAAAATGTTAACAGGACCATAAGGATTCATTTATTTTTTCTAAACCTTAAACAAATACCCGACAATGTGTCCAATACGTGTCGGTGTCCGATACGTGTCCGTACTTCTTAGGCAGCACCTTTAGAGTAACACTTGCACATAGCACAGAGGAATAACCATATGGATTCTCACTATATTTAGTAGCAGAATTGCGATATTCAGCACTCACGCAAGACTGAGTACGAATCAGATGGCATGTACATTGCAAATTAAACACACAAACAAGAAATAAATTAACCTAGAAATCCAAACTTGTCTCCTTAAGAGAAATTTGCTCCCTCTAGTACTAAACATCTCGAGCAACTTCATAAACTTTGAAGCCAAAATATATGCAGATTGAAGCAAAAATGCGTTAAGAGGACATTGATTTGTAATATCATGTAAAAGTGATTACTACACTTCACAAGTCCATTTCTATCATTACATTCTGACATGACAAACTTATTTAATAATTTCAATCATAAATCTCGGTTTGCTTTCCCCCCACGTAGAAGCTTTTCCATTATTATAAGTATTTAAATTTTAGATTACACTTTGAAGTGCACATCTTGTGTGCCAAAAGATACATTTGAATGAATGTTATTCTTTGAACTAGAAGGAACAAAAATCTAATATCATGTTTGGCGGTGCGGAAATTATTTTTTTAGTGCTATAGAATGTGTGGATAATAAGTGCGTAGTAAGTTGTGGGTCCTACGAAATGTGTAGATAAAAATTATGTTTGACCAGCTTAAATTATAACTTAAACATAGCCAAACAAGGGCTAAGTCAAACGAAACGCACTTTTAATATTTTAATTTGTGAGTGTATGAACAAAAACACATATCACTTCATTGTTTATAGAACAAAGACGTAAGTGATTTTTTGAAAGAAAAGTAATATAAAATTTTATAATTATGAGTATTACATCTAACAATTAATGATTCCTTTATATCTTACCTTACTGATTAAAAGAGGTCAACTCTATATACATGAGCATTTGTTCGTGCGCAAATAAGTAATCATATGATGGCCCATCCTTCCCGATAACATCATACTTGGCTCCTGCATCAGTTTTCCATCTACAATCGTTATTTTTATCATATTTTTGAAATGCAAGATAGGTCTGATATGCACAACGGCTTCCACATCATATGTAAGCTCACCCCGAATAAACACACAAGAAAAATTATGATAAAAAAAAGAGACTCAAAGATAGGTTATCCAATTTCATCTTACAAAGTTTCTGGCTGACAGTTGGGACATTTTCTGGCATGCTTCGCGACTTTTTTTGGGGGTGTCTTGATTGCTTTCATATCCAGCTGGGAAGTGTCACTTCTAGCATTATTCGTTGTCCCAATGATTCTTGCAATTGGAGCCACTTATACAAGGAAAATGAATGCTATATCAGCAACAAGGATGTCATACCTGTCAGAGGCCACGGCAATGGTAGAACAGGTAGATATTTAGTACCATTACTTATAACTTATCGTCCCATTAACATGTAGGCAGATTTTTCCACTAAATTGAAATCCATTTTACTTAACAATGCGCTTCTTTGCTATGTGACAGACGATTTCCCATATCAAAACCGTTTTTGCATTTGCTGGAGAAAATTTAGCAATCAAATCCTTCGTAGAATGCATAGAAAGACAACTAGGTATAAGCAAGAATGAAGCACTTATAAAGGGAATTGGGACTGGAATGTTTCAAGCTGTGACCTTCTGTTCATGGTCTCTTATTGTATGGGTCGGAGCTGCTGTTGTATCAGCCAAAAAATCAAAGGGAGGAGATGTCATTGCAGCAGTCATGAGTATTCTCTTTGGAGCTATGTAAGAAGTGAAGTCCACTGATACACAAATATTTTGCACACCATGTCAACCATTACAAGCGTTTTCCATTTTTTTGTTCCAGATCTCTCACTTATGCTGCACCAGACATGCAAATCTTCAATCAAGCAAAAGCTGCAGGAAAGGAAGTTTTTCAAGTGATCAAAAGAAAGCCCAAGATATATTCCAACCCTCAAGGGAAGACGGTGGACCAAATCAACGGAAACATTGAGATATATGATGTGCACTTCTCTTACCCATCTCGAAAGGAAATTATGATCCTTCAAGGGTTTTCATTGTCAATCCCAGCAGGAAAGGTGTTAGCACTTGTAGGAAGCAGTGGCTGTGGCAAGAGCACCATCATCTCACTGATAACAAGATTCTATGATCCCATAAAAGGTACACCTAAGCTGTCTCATGAGAAGTCTACTTGAACAATCCATTAAATCTAATTTACATGGACACCGAAATAAGCAGCACTTTACTTTCATGTCAGAATGCTACCTAAGAGCGTTAGACAATTATATATCCACTACAACTGGATTCATTTTTTAAGGAAAATCATAAGCTAACTGAGTGTATAACACCTCAGGTGAAATTCTCATTGACAACCACAATATCAAGGACCTTGATTTGAAGTCCCTAAGGAGAAACGTAGGACTAGTTTCGCAGGAGCCGTCCCTATTTTCTGGCAACATCAAAGAGAACGTCAAGGCAGGAAAAATGGATGCAGATGATGATGAGATCCAGAAAGCAGCTCAAATGGCAAATGCACACTCTTTTATATCCCAATTTCCTGATCATTACTTAACTGAGGTAAGATAAGTTAACAACATCTTTGACAGATATTACTTGCAAAGTTACATATTTTAGAACATATAAGCATGTGCATTACCAACTTATTGAACAGTTTAATATACTGCTATGAGGTTTCTGCCTAAAGAGCATTTTGCTTGAATTGAAGAAAGTACAATTAGAAATCTGGATTCAGCAGCTTTCTTTCCATCTTTTCGTGCCATCACTTATGCTTGACCAACTAAATGAGTATAAAAGCTAAATTAGACAAAAATTTCACATTATAGTGCAATCTAAAGACCCTTCAGGTGCATCTAGTTTATATAATTGCCTGAAGTCACTTGCCAAATGTAGGCAAAAACAGAAACATCACCATGAACATGAGCAGATGAGGATAGGAGGAAGCCATCAATGACATGGTGCACTAATAACAAAAAAGGAACTGCTGAACTGAAATAGAGGATATACAGCAGCAATAGTAAATAAAAATCAGGTCCTATTGATAGTCTGCATAACAAATTCAATGGTTACTGTTTATCCTGTACACAAAATCAAGCTAAAGGATGGCAAATGTTGCAACATACTTCACACTTGCTATGTATATGCTGTTCCCTTCTGTTGATATCAGTGACCGTATGCATCTGCAGTATAATTTTAGACAGAAATATACATGTATGTTGGTATATACCTGATATCGGCAAACTTACCATATGCTGATTGAGCATTTTGTCACACCAGGTAGGAGAAAGGGGTGTCCAATTATCAGGTGGACAGAAACAGAGAGTTGCAATAGCAAGAGCCATCCTAAAGAACCCTCCAATTCTTTTGCTTGACGAGGCAACCAGTGCACTCGATACAGAATCAGAAAAGCTAGTTCAAGCTGCCCTGGAGACAGCAATGAAAGGGAGGACAGTCATCTTGATTGCCCACAGATTATCAACCATTGTAAATGCAGATATAATTGCAGTTGTAGAGAATGGAAAAGTTGCAGAGACAGGAACGCATCAGGACTTACTAAACACCAATGAATTTTATCACAATTTGTTTACCATGCAAAACATTGATACAAGGTTGTAAAATTAAGTAATCTCTAATGATCTGCACTAATGATAAACTAAAACCTTCTGTACTGACCGTCTCAATGAAACATATTACAGAGTAGAGGATTCAACTGAAGGAACAGCAAGTATTCAGACACAGATTTCATCTCGGTATCTTGACCAGCCTGCTACGGTTACAGAAAGCTACACAAGTTTCACACTGTCTCCCAAGAAAGAGGAACCACGGGAAGAAAGGGAAATGTTTATATTCTTTAGAATCTGGTCTGGCTTAAAGAAGAGAGAGATCGTAAAGATTTCCATCGGCTCTTTTGCAGCTGCTTTTGCTGGCATCTCTAAGCCTGTTTTTGGCTACTTCATCATTACAATAGGAGTAGCATATTTCAAAGATCATCCAAAGCATCGAGTTGGAAAGTATTCGATAATGTTTTCTTTGATAGGGTTTCTCTCATTGTTCGCCCACACTCTGCAGCATTTCTTCTTTGGTGTGATAGGAGAGAAGGCCATGAAAAACCTGAGACAAAATTTATATTCAGGTATCCTAGCCATATAAATTCCTGTTTGTCTACTTTATCAATCTAAGAACTTCTGTAGCAATGGATTCACATGAACTCCTCGAAATTTTATCTTACAGCTATATTACGTAATGAATTAGCATGGTTTGAGAAGCCCGAGAACAGTGTCGGATCAATTACATCAAGAGTTATGAATGAAACATCAACAGTCAAGACCATCATCTCTGACCGTATGTCTGTTATTGTCCAATGCATCTCCTCCATAGTGATTGCTACAGCAGTCAGCATGAAAGTTAACTGGAGAATGGGTCTGGTAGCTTGGGCAGTGATGCCATGCCACTTCATTGGAGGGATAATTCAAGCCAAGTCAGCCAAAGGATTTTCAAGTGGTAGTACTGCAGCTCACTCGGAACTTGTTGCCCTTGCTTCTGAATCAGCAACCAATATAAAAACCGTGGCATCTTTTTGCCAGGAAGAGCATGTCATTCAAAAGGCCAAAACTACCCTCAAGAAACCAATGACAAAAAGCAGGGTAGAAAGCATCAAGTATGGGATCATTCAAGGTGTATCCCTTTGCTTATGGAATATTGCTCATGCTGTTGCATTGTGGTATACAACAATTCTGGTTGACAGAAACCAAGCAACCTTCGAGAATGGAATAAGATCATACCAGATATTCTCTCTCACAGTACCATCAATCACAGAACTATGGACGCTGATACCCACTGTTTTCTCTGCCATCAGTGTATTAACACCTGTGTTCCAAACCATTGACCGACAGACTGAAATTGAACCGGACTCGCCAAAGAATTCACCATGTGAAAGCCTTAAAGGGGATATTGAATTTCAAAATGTCAAGTTCTGTTACCCCTCAAGACCAGAAATTACCATACTCGACAGCTTCAGTTTGAAAATTGAAGCTGGATCGAAGGTTGCTCTTGTTGGGCCAAGTGGAGCTGGAAAGTCCTCTGTTTTGGCACTCATTCTCAGATTCTATGATGTCAGCAAAGGAAGAGTCCTGATTGATGGGAAGAATATAAAGAAATACAACCTAAGAAATATAAGGGCACGGATAGGGTTGGTGCAGCAGGAGCCGCTTCTCTTTAGTTGCTCAATTAGAGACAATATTTGCTATGGTTGTGAAGGAGCTTCTGAAGCTGAGATCATACAGGTGTCAAGAGATGCAAACATACATGAAGTAGTAAGCAATTTGCCTAGAGGATATGACACTATGGTAGGGGAAAAGGGATGTCAACTTTCTGGTGGACAAAAGCAACGAATAGCCATTGCAAGGGCTCTACTGAAAAGGCCGGCAATAATGCTCCTCGATGAAGCAACAAGCGCTCTTGATGCAGAGTCTGAAAGATCCGTGATCAATGCTCTGGAATCACTAAAACTGAGCACAACATATGTCACAGTTGCACACAGACTTTCCACAGTAATCAACTCAGATGCCATAGTTGTTATGGATAAGGGAAAGGTTGTGGAAATGGGCAGCCATTCAACCCTAAAAGCAGCAACTGAGGGAGTGTATTCAAGACTCTCCAGGCTCCAGAGTATCACAAGAAATTGAAATATCTACATGTACAAAAATTAAATCACAGTCAGTGCAAGTCTTGTTGTATTTCTTAAGATTGAAACAATCATAAAGCACTACTAAAACAGAGACTAATTACTACAACCTTCTCAAATTAGAATGAGACGAAACAAGATTGTGCAAACACACTGCAAGCTGATACTGCAGCTTCTTCAGTGTGTAGCACCTCTGTTCATTAGTTATTGCCACCTAAGATTTTTGCAGAGCTATTATTTTCTACAAACAAAGCTTTGGAAAGTAAACTTTCTGATACCACACATGAGCTAGAATTTTGACTAAGTGATCTAGAAATGGACTAAATAGCTTGCTATTTAAAAAAACTGGCATTTGCTCGTGGAAAAAGAAAAACCAAACATACAAATATCTGAAATTTACAATTTCAGATTCTTCTGATCACGTCTTCTTCAAATTTATACTCACATGACAATTGAGATTGAATTTGTCAAGTGCGAGAAAGATTGGTGACATACAAAAAATACCACGCGGTAGCTTGTTAGTCCTATCCTAAATTTGTCTTGAAAGATCAACCGTCTAAACAAATACTGGAAACTGACAAACAAAATAACAGAACAATTCAAAAGACGAAACACGTGAAAAATGTGAATGCTGATATCGTATATGGCCTCAAATGGAAATATCATGATTGGACCATTTTGTCAAAATCATATCATGTGAAAGTTATATCAATTTAACCGCATAGCATGAAATTTCTTATCCTACCATCAAAATGAAGACAAAAATCATTCATCCTGATGCAAAACATAGATTTTGTCCAAATTTATGCGAGACATAAAAATTTGTATGATATTCACATAAATCCTAATATGAATATACTTTCCAACAACAAAAACACAGATGTATTCATAATAACGCGAATAAGATTCTGCCTTTTAACGTAAATTTGTTTAACTCTTTTATGAATCTAAATTGATGGAATACATAATGAGCTATTCGACAAGTTCTATCGAATAATTACATATGATTTACTTTTGCTTATAGGAATCCGAATTGTAGATTCAGTGACAGGCTAGACTAGAGATTCTCCAAAAGCCAAAATATTATCCAACTGTATTTATACAATTTTAATCGTATTATGAATATTTTTGGTGTTTATATAATTCAATTGATTGGGCTAATCTTGACAGTGACTAAAAATCACTAGGCACTCAATCTTGGAACATATTTTCTTATTCAAACACTTCAGGAGGATTAATCTCTAAGATCAGCTAGAAAAAACAAATAAGGGGGAAAACCCCATAAACTACTATTGTTCCGGGACGTGAAAGTAAAAATCCTGCAGTGCTTCAACTTGACAATAAGCAAACCAGCTTATGATGTATATGTTGAGAATTGAGACCAACTCTTTTATTGTCCACAAAATTCTTATTTAGAGAAAAATAACAAAACTAATGATAGTGAAAGATTTATGGAATGTCAAAGCTTTCACTTTATCAAAAATTGTTTCAATCATATAGATTTCACTCACTCAAATCTCCAAGAATCTCAAGAAAAATAATATCCTAAGTTTTACTACATCCACCAATTTCTACTCTTTGTACAACCAACAAAGAGAAAAACAACTAAGATGCTAAGGTTACAATTTTTCTCCAAAAAAACCCTCAAATCACATCTATAAAAGAGAATAAACCACGTCAATTTATAGTTAAGATATGACCTAATTTTCTTCCAAGTTTCAACTACAAACAAGTTGAAAACTTGTTTAATTTTAGTCGAACTATATATCTTCCAAGTTTCAACTACGTGTCTAAGATTTAAAAACTTGTTCAATTCTAGTCTACAAAGATATCTTCCAAGTATTGAAGAAAATTTCCCAACAGTATTTATACATGTGTCTAATATAATACCGCGATACAACCATATCAATAAAAGATACTGGAAAAATAAATATACATCAACTACTGAAAAAGAAAGTACATACACACACACACACAGAGAGAGAGAGATGCATATACGTACAAATGGGAGTGGGAGAGATTTACGTACGAGTTTTGAGGTTTCTGGCGTAATCTTCACTGGCAAATTGATCGTTAGCATGAATTAGGAAATTGAAAATCAACGCAAAAATCAAAAAAGGCAAAAAGAAGCGCGTTAAATGGTGTTGTATTATATTACACTTTGGATAACATCTTGGACCGAAAAATTAGACTCATTTATTTATTTCAACGAGGAGACACCGAGACAGATAGGGAAATGGAGAATATACCTCTCGATTTCATTGGATGTAACGGTTCGATTGGGAAGATTTAAATTGTACCGACTCTATTTCATATGAAAGGGGACATAAATTTTTCAATAATTATTAAATTTTTAGTTACTAGAAATTTTAAATATTGTTAGGTATTAATTAAATTTTAGAGAGTTACACTCTATTAATTTCTTTTCGCGATTTAATAATTATCAATAGATAGAAGTGTGCATATGGTTGACTAAACACCCATGTAATATATATTTGAGGTTAATTCTAGAGTTAAATATTTTAATAGTTATTGAACTTTTAATTATATCTAAATCACCGATTGAAATTTTAAATATTGCTATATATTCACTAAACTTTAGAAAATTACAATCAATTAAGTAACTGCCAATTGGCAAAAGCGCACCACGTGACCGACAAAATGTCCATATAGCACATATTTGATGTGTCACCAACTAATTGAAGGTTCACCTCCATGTCATCATAGCGCTATTTGAAAATACAATTTATACATAGAAAATATTTATTATATCCACCAAATTGAAATCTATCAATGTCTATTCTCCAAATTCAATTACTAACCCTAACACCTTAGGCCTTATCACACGCGACAAATTGACAGCGCTACCCCCACAAACTAGCCTAATTAAGAAATATCATTTTGTTTAGAAATCAACATATGCACATGGTGGTAAGGCCATAAACCTGTTCGTTTTTCTTTTTTCTTTTTATCGTATTATATACCCAAAAATCTACCAATACGAAACTCTTCTCTTTAGGAAACATAACTCTAAACATGAAATTTAAGTTTTACGATGAATTTCACGTTGTATGTTGTTTGTTAAAACATGTATTTCACGTTAAAAAATATGTATTTTGGTTATATTGAATTTCTTTTAGAACTAGCTACTATTTTTTTTTTTTTTTTGTACTGTTAGATTTGGAGGATCCAAACTTTACTTTGATTTCTGAAGATGATGATGATATACTGTATGAGCAAAATGTCGTAGAAAGCATTGAAATGAGAGTTAAAGAAAGAGTATTTGAAAGAAGCTGAAGAGGTTGATAATAAAATAAATAACTTAGAGTATCGATTTTTAGAAAAATAACTAAATGATTGAGCATTTACTTACAAAAAAGCAATTTGAAAATTATATTTTATAATGAGTAATGTAAACTTGACTTATTTTTAAGAACAGTGAATCAATTTTGGTAATTAAAATCCTAATAATTATGACTCATTTGTATAGTTCAAAACAGATAGTGCCTTGTAATTTCTAAATTATTGCATAAATTTCTCACAATTAATGTCATTTAAAAAATTATTAACTTCAAAATTAATTCTAGATTCGATATTCAAACATTGTAAAGAGTGTGACAATATCATACACCAAAAGAAAGAGATTTTACGACACAAATAAATAGAGTATTTCAACTTAAAAATAAATTTAATTTCCTTGAGCTAAAAATGAAGGGATGAGGGTGTTATTTTACCATATTTAGATCACGAGACATATTTTACATCGATAACTTGATAATATAACATGTAGCCCTCTCGACTTTGCTATTGAATATCATAATAAAGAACAAGAGAGCGCTCGTCTTGAATTGTTTCGTATTGCTTTGAAGCCATTTTTCTTTAGCAAAAACGGAAGGGATACGATAATTTAAGAACACCAATATTACATTTTCTCCAAAATAAAAAAATAAAAAATAAAATAACATTTAGTCATATATTTACATGATCTGTCAGTCCTCTATTCCACTGAACGCTGCTTTATAACACAGAATTTCTCAAGAACTATTATTCCCTACTACCTGAAGTTCTCTTATCTAGGAAGTAGAATATACTTCCAGAAAAAAAAAAAAGTTACTTTTAAGCATAGTCGAATGTGCTCCTAATATTTTTCTTTGATGGAAATCCGAGCTGCACTCAAATTAGCAAATCTTTCATTTCTTTGTAAGCCTTGAGTTCCTCGAGTGCATCGGTTGTATTTCGAGGCTTGAAAAATTCAGAAGCCGTTCCAACTTCTCTCTCGACTTCAGTCTTAGAGGATGTATAGCAACTAGAATTTTGGCGCAGAGGAGGAGCTGTTCTTAGCATGTGAACAAGGACCCCGACAGCTGCATCTTGAGATCTTTTGGCAGTAGAGGATGCTTGGGGCGAATCTTCTGAGTTATTTCTCCCATCGAGATTCTGGCTGTAGAACAAACAGAATGGCACGAGTCAATTGCACAGGAAGAATAGTAGCATAAAAGTAAGACGCATATCAATATATTTACTAATTTTGTATCTTACAAAATTGGGAAAATTGTACAATTGGTATCGAGCCTATTGCCCGAGTAGCTAGTTCGTCCCGAACCTTTCATTATAGTTGCGCACTCACCAATGAAGCAAACCGTCCAAATCTTCGACAAATCGTCACATGGCCCTCGTGAAAACATGCCTCATTAGTCCAAGTTGGAAAGAAAATAGAGCTTCATAAAGTTAGACGTCTGATGGCCACATGACGATTTAATTGAAATCTGGACTGTTTCCATCGCTGGGGACTCGTAGTGCAACCCTAATAAAAGGTTGAGGATGAACTTGCTACTTGGACAACAGGTTGAAGACCAACAATGCAATTTTTCCAACAAAATTTTATGCGGAAAATGAGAATGCAAGAAATGCAAAAGATGAGCCAGCCAAAATGATATCTCATCATTTTGAAAAAAAAAAAAAACAAAGAACTCAGACCAACTTGGAGTGGTTTCTGTTACTCGATAAAAGTAGAGGTAGAATGCAATTTTAGACCTAGTTTTATTGTGGTGTGATGGTTGAATGAGATTTGATTGATACAATTAATCCCATATTGCTTCCACTCTATAATCAATTCGCAACTGCATTGACACACTATGCAGAAGCTGGAAAAGTGGTTTTAGATTGTCAAAGTAGAAGCACGCATCGTATTCTACACGACGTGCAATTCCCGATGTTAGTCAAGAACTAGCAATTGAATTGAATACCTAAATCAAATTTAGAATTGCAAGGATGGCAACAGAAACTGAAGTACAAAATCAAAGTAAATGCGCGAAAATAATTGAGGCACAAGCCCATTCTAACCGCAAAATGTGTACACGTTTGACGACAATAAACTCATCAAATCATTATTTCAAGAAACAGATGGTAAAAATCAGGGCCATGTCACCTATGCAAGTTCTTAAAAAGTGAATAATCGTAAGTATAACACAATGAATGCAAAATTCAAAAACCACAAATTCCCAATATCCAATCATGCCAATTTCAAAAGTTTTAAGTTGTAACTATTATTGTTCACTTCATTATCAAGTCTCGTTTGTTCGATTGATTCAGGTTAACTTTCATTGGGATTTCACATTAAGGCTTGAGAAACTCCACAGAATTAAAAAAAAACAAAACAGAACAAAAAGGCAGAAGAAAATTAACACAGAATTCTATTGATTTCATCTCAAAGCCCTAGCGTATATTAACATCGTGAACAATTCTTTTGATGAAAGTAAATATATTCCATTTACCTGAATTGAACAAGATTTGTTTCTCTAGCATCAATCAAGGCATAACTGGAATTAGTTTGCTCCATAAAATCTTCAAAGAAGGTAGCCAATTTTGGCGGTGGGGGTAGGGGAATACTTTACTTTTATGGTGTACTGTAAAGTCTTTCTGCGAGAAACTTTAATAGGACCAAACACGTTTGTTACATGTACATCGTAAGCATGATTACCTGGCTTGGAAATCAGGAGGGTCGACGTCATCAACAATAAATGGATAGGAGAAATCGTACTCGCCAAACTCATCCTGGAAAGACAATCTGCTAGAGCTTCTCGAGAATCCAATACGTGGAGAACTACTTGAAGATAAAGGACCTGAGAAGCGTCCAGAATCTTCTTTGGCATCTCTTGACACCTAAAATATAAGTACAAAATGTAAACAACCTAGCACATATAAGAAGCATACAACTAGTCAAAATAACAAGAGGAATTAAAAGAATCCCATCTTAGAAACAGCCTACCCGTGGACCGAGGTTTGTTAACCCAGAACTTGGCTCTCCAGCCCTCAGCGAATCTGATTTCCTCATTGACCTAATTCCAGATGAGGACTCCTGGGACAAAGGATCATTTTTTGTGCTCCTAGGAGATAGAGGCGGAAGAGAATGCCTGTTTGGATCTGACAGATTAGGAGAAAGGTATCTTGGACTTCTTCCCATTATCGGATGCGGAATACTCATGGGAGAAGTTTCTGAATGCATACGACTCTGCACAGGATTCCCGCTAGAAAGGTATGTAGGAGGAGACGGGGAAGGAGAAGGAGAAAAAGGAGGAGAAAGTAAATCATCAAGTGCCACTTTATGATAAGCGGGTGATCTTTGGTTTTGAATCCTATGGCTGTATACGTCAGCAGGCGAAGATGAGAACTCGTATGGTGACCGGTATAGAGGTGGAGATCCACTAAATGGTGGATTCTTTTGAGAAGAAGCGTCCCCGTGGATCCCACTTGTCCAGCTGTGCCGACGTTGAAACGGGGATGAAGAAGTAGGTTGACTCCCTCTTATGGGGAAGGACGTAGCACGAACACCCTTCCCAGACGAAGTAGTAGGGAATGGTCTGATAGGCTCGGTAAGTGGGCTGCCAACATAATCAGTAATGATCTCTGAGGGAAAAGATACAAAAGCATCCAGGTTGAAATCAGACAGATCTCTACGATACGTCACAGATACAGAAAGGGCACCTTGTTGGGTGTCAATCGAAATGAAATTATGTCTCTTCATCAACTCGTCCTCCTCCCTCGAAAATGGAACAGCATATGTACAAACCTTGTAATTGATATCAAAATCACAATTCTGACTTGAACCTCGTTTACGAAAAGCCTTATATGCAGGAAGAAGTCTCAACATTGAATAAATGGAGCGTAAGAGTATTATTGATTTCTTGTATGTCTTCTTGTAAGAGGCTTCGCTAATTGGATGAGCTACTGCCCTTTGATGCTCGTGCTGAACAGCCCACCTCTCTATTACCGTCTCTATTACCATCTCCGACCCCAAAGTAGTACTCGAATTATGCTCTGATGAAGACTTTGGCAATTCTTGAACAAGTATAATATCAATAACCATGGGTTCCATGAAACTTCGATTCCAGAAACTCAAGTTATCCATGGCTGAAGGACGATCTCCTAGTACCAAATTGAACCATTTATCACTCTTTTTTACTTCCCCGCGACTAGACGGCCGGATGGCAGGAACCCTCGAATCCAATATCATGTGCAAGTTTTTCAAGAAAAACTGATTAAGTATTTGTTCCAACCTCCCATTTTCCCCCCGACGATAACTGTGCAAATCCATATCTTTATGTAAAAGCAAACTTTACATCAATTTTCCAATCTCAACTATATGAATGAATCTGTGCATCTAACTCTTTTCCACAGTTGGGAATCTTTCCCAACTCTTAATTTTCAAAGCAACAAAAATCCGGGTTTGTCCGGATCTTTTTTTATTCCATCTATTTTTTTTTCTTTATTCAAAACTGGTAATCTCCTAGCACAAGCTCCTTAAAAAAAAAACCCATGTATATATACCTGAAAATACACCCAGAAAAATATAATTAAGGAAGAAAAATTCCTTCACTGGAGCATAATTAGTGATGCAAATACAACGCTCAAAATATGAACATATGCTATATTTATGATTTCATGCAACACAAAATACTACAACATATGCAATATACATATAAAAACAAAATGATTCAAGAACTATGCATGTCAAAATTGAACATACACATAAAAAAAAAAAAACGAGAAAATAATTAAACATGAAAATACAGATCAAAGATTCTTGCATTTGAAATCATTAAGAACCCATGATTAATTTCATATCACACTAACCGATTAAACGGAAATACAATCAAACAAGTAAAAATGACAAGATTCATTTAATTTACACGGGTTTTTATTATTGTAAACTGAAAATAATTGATTATAAGTAAAAGAACTTACTTGGGAGAATAGAGTTTCTTGAAGAGAAAATAAAAAGGGGGGAGGCGTGAGATCAGAAGGGATGAGAATTTAGAGAGTTTTAGAGAGAGATTGCGTAGAATGCAGATTGCAGACTTGTTGGCATCCTAGTAGTTAGAAAGAGAGAGGGACAAAGGTTCATTTTTATATTTATAGTTTAGATTTAATTAAGGTTAATTAATAAGGTTTTTGTGATGAATTTATGTCTAATTTTATGTTTTTTGTCTTATTAAGATGGGATTAAGAAGGGGAAGAAAAAATTTGGTAAAATTATAAATTAAAATTAAAATTTTCCAAATATGGGTTTAGGTTAAATTAAGCCAGCAAATTATAAATCTATTCATTAATCATTGATTCGTTTTGCTTCTGTTTTTACTAGTTGTAGATGTGGTCATCAATGCTTACTTGGAGTCTCTCTCTCTCTCTCTCTCTCTCTCTCTCTCTCTCTCTCTCTCTCTCTCTCTGCTAAAATTATTTTTTAAATATTTATACATGTTTGACACTACTTAAATTATAATTTTAGTTGATCAAACATACTTTTTATCCACATATTTTATAGCATTCACAATTTATAAACTCACTTTATCCACACATTCATCCACAACTTATAATATAAGCACTTAAAATATAATTTCAGCAAAATAAAATATAATTATAAGTTATGAGTCTATAAAATGTGTGAATAAAAAATATGTTTGATCAATTTAATCAGATGAAATTATAATTTAAGTATTTTTAAACAAGCGTTTTTAACATTTTCCACAATTTTGGAATGTGAGTCTTTTAGATTTAGATCTTGACTATAGTAGAACTTGTATATTTTTATGTTTTTTTCAAAGGTATAATAGAACTCGTATTTAATTGAAATTTTGATTGAAAATATGTTAAGCCAATAAAATCGGAGGTTTCTATTTGTTCACTATCTATTGTCGCACGTTTATCATTATTTTCATTCAAGGCAACTAATAGTATAAAACTCCTTTCCACCTTTTAGCACTGAACACGTGTCGGACTATGTACATCGGTTTCATCATAATAGTGTGTTTTTAGCTTTTTTATCAATTAATATTGTCTACAGTAGCCTATTTTGATTGATAAAGATTTTTTTTTTTTTTGAATCTTCTTGTAAATTTAGTAATACTTAAGGTAAAGAAAGATTAAAACAACATAAAGTTGTTTAGTGTACAGTATAAAATCGAGTTAGATAATATAAAACAATATGTTAATCTTGTCTATCAAATGCATTGTTTATTTTTAATTTGTTATTGGATTATACAGTATATCTTATCAAACAAATCGTGATTATCTGGATCTTTTGTTACATTTTTCAATTTGACACTCACCTTCTAATGTGTTGAGATAAGAATGAATCTTTCGCAATCTATAAGGACAAAATCAAAGGTTCCTTTATTGGGCTATTAAAACGTATGTTATGCCACGCCTAGGATTAAATTGTTGGCACCATTTCCTTTTTATTTCAAACTTTTAATAAGTACTTCTTCCGTCACAAAAAGATAGACTCGTTTCTTTTTTCACATGATTAAAAAATATATTTAATATAATTGAAATTATAAATTTTTCTCACACTTTTTCTATTATACCCCCACCTATAAAATAAGTGGCATATAATTTGGGACAGATAAATAAGAAAAACGAATCTATCTTTGTGGGACGAATGAGTATTATTTGTTGGAAAGCTAGAATGATATAATATAATGGGAAAATTGGTGTAAATGGTCTCTAACGTATGACATTAGTGCGTAAATGGTCCATAACCTTTCATTTTTTATAGAGTGGTTCATAACCTATCCACTTAGGTGCGCAATTGGTCTTTTTTTTACGAATTTCGTTTAAAATCTATCCATTTAGGTATGCAAATGGTCCCTCTCATTTTTATTTTTTTTTGTCTTTATTAGTGGGGGTAAAATTGTCAAGTTACATTTCTTTGCTTTTAATTGGCGCAAATGGTCCGTAACCTTTACCCTTACTATAGAAATGGTCAATAACTTTTATTTTTTGGCGCAACAGTCCCTAACCTATATGTGTTGGTGCGCAATTGGTTTTTATTTGATGAAAAAGACAAAAATATCCTTAGTTTTAATTAAATAAATTTGCAATTGGATTCCTAACATTTGCAAAAAGTGAAAATAGGTTCGATACTTTAATTTTTTTATAAAAAATCAAAAGAAACTAACAAATTGATAATATACAAAATTATTTTGTATATTTTATGAACTATTATAAAATAACTAAAATTTAAACATATAATTATTAACAAATACGCTAATTCAAATTATTTTATTATTATTAAGTAATCATATTATTTAAAATTCAAACTTTAATTTTATCGTTACAACATAAAAAAATAATTTTGTCACAAACTTGATACTCAAATATTTTTATTTAATTGAGCTATTCATTTATTAACTACAAATATTAGAGCTCAAATTGTGGTCTTCATATTATAATTTATCGTTCAAAAATAAAGAACACATAATGCGTAAATTAATTTTTGTTAGTATTTTTATGTTAATAAAACATAATAAGATTAGTTCAATGTCATAAAATTATATACGTCATTTTATTATTTATTTAACTTAATTTTTATTCAAGTTTTTCAAATCACATAGCAACTACATATACCTAAAGCGTAATAATTTTACATTTTTTTTATAAAAAATTTAATTGACACGACTATAGTGATATATTTAATATGCTAAATTAAATATTTAATACGCTAAATTAAATATTATTTAATAAATATATCGGACTTATTTGAACATTTAATAAAGGTTACAAATTCAATTACAATTTTCTTTAATTAAAATTAAGGGTATTTTTGTCTTTTTCATCAAATAATAACCAATTTCACACCAAAATATATAGGTTAGGGACTGTTGCACAAAAAAACAAAGGTTAGAAACCATTTCCACACTAAGGGTAAAGATTAGGGACCATTTGCGCCAATTGAAAGAAAAAAAAAAAAGAAATGTAACTTGACAATTTTATCCCACCAATAAACAAAAAAAAAATGAAAGGAACCATTTACACACCTAAATAGATAGGTTTTAAACAGAATCCGTCAAAAAGACCAATTACGCACCTAAATAGATAGGTTAGGGACCACTCCACAAAAAATGAAAGGTTATAGACCATTTGCGCACTAATGTCATACGTTAGGAACTATTTGCACCAATTTTCCTAATATAATTGAATTGTTGTATTTCATTGGGGGTAAACTACAATATGAGTGGCTATTCTTTTAATTTTATAACAATTTTGTCATCATTCAATTTTAATCGTGCATATAGTCCCTATTATCACATATGGTATACACTGACGGAATCTGTTAAAAATAAGGGTAATTAGTACGTTTCGTCCCTATCCTTTGAGTCTATTGCGCAAATCGTCTATATCGTTTGAATTTTGGCATTTTTATCCTTAAATCACCCATACTTTGCACAAAAGGTCCTTTCCATCTAATTACATCAACATGAAGTGAAATCTTGTTTTGTCATGTGTGTGTGTGTGTGTTATGTGTGTGTGTGTGTGTGTATATATATATATATATATATATATATATATATATATATGCATATTCCATACAAAACAAGATTTCACTTCAGAAAAACAATGCATCGTTCTTTGTGTAGGTGTGGAACGTGAATAGAGATGAAAACATCGTGAATATATATGCATATTCTATACAAAACAAGATTTCACTTCAGAAAAACAATGCATTGTTCTTTGTATAGGTGTGGAACGTGAATAAAGATGAAAACATCTTGGACACAAGCCAATCCTGGTCTATGCTTCTTTACGTGCCAACGCCATTTGGTAATTGTTCTCGCACAAGTATGAATTTCCATTTTCTGTATTTTTTGTATGCCACTGAAATTGTAATTTTTTTGCAGCAAAATGGAGGATGTGGCTTCTTTTCCTGGTGTGACCCACATATGTGTCCCAGATCTATGGAGATAATAATTGGTTTACTTAGATCCAAGAATGCATATGAAAAACAAGTGTTGATTCTGCAGAGAAAGAAGAAGATGCTCCATTTTTGAATTTGATGTACTGGGTTTGTTTGTGGGTTGGTTGTAATGTAGATTATGAAAGCCACATCTTGAGTTTAGAATATGGTTTTTTGGGTTTTGTTGGTGGTTGGTTGTGTGAAGTGATTGTAATTTGTATGTTCAAAGCGATAATGTATTTGGTGTTATCTCGGAAAGTAAGTAGCGGATGGAAGAAGAAGACCCAACAACTGGGGTGTAATAATTTGTTTGTGCAAAACGTCCCTGTGATATAAACATTTTGCATAAATCGTCATTATCCTTTGGAGTTCAATGTGTGTATTACTCTTATCCTTTTGGATGGATTGTGAAAACGTCCATATCCTATAATATTTTTGCACAAATAGCCCCTCTATATTTACCATGAACACAACTAATCAACAAAACAACACAGCAATTACACCTTCAATGTACAATTACATCAGTAACTTACCAACAAATGAACACATCCAATCAACACAAAATAAGTAACATAGAAACACATTCTTCATATGCAACAACACGGTTTACAAAACGTTGTAAAATAGTTACATTACATTACTTGAACTTTTACAAAAAACATTGTTCAAGAAGCAAAAACACAGAAATGGGCAGTGATCACATATTAGTAGCAGGTGGCGGAGCTCCTTTGCAAGATCTCTTGTTGTGGCTCGGTTGACCGTACTTCTTGCACCTCATTGTTAGTCCTTTTCTGCTCAAGTTTCCACTTGTTGAAGGTGTAGCATTTGCAGCTGCTTCTGGTGTAGCATTGGTTGAATTTTGTTGCTCACCTACCTCTTTTCTTCTGTTCTTCTTCGGCCTTCCAGCTTTTTTGGTGTAATATGATGGCGTAAGTGGGTTGAGTCCCAGATTGGCTATGCTTGTGGACCTGTGATAGCATAAATACTTGGGGTGTATGTCCAGAGATATGCATCTCGTTTGTAGATATCGTCAACGTGATCCATCACCATCTTGCCACGAGAATGCAACGCAGCAATCACATGGCAGCATGGGATTCCAGTTAAATGCCAAGCCCTACATGTGCATGTCTTCAAACTGGTGTCAACATCATGGAGGATGTTGCCTGCATTATGACGTACTTGGAACTTCAAATGACCACAGTAATCAACGTACTCTGATCTGTCCAGTTTTCTGTTCTTCTCCAAAAAAATTTGTATTCTTGGGCCTACATCTCCATTCCACTTCTCACCTTCTTCCCTTCGAGCCACAATCCTCTTCATCAAGTACATTCAAATCTCTTCAAACATTGTTAGAATGAGCTTCTCTCTTGCACCAATGATTGTACTGTTGAATCCGACCAAAAAAAGAATTTAATAAACTAGAAGTTTTGGTACTTGATGACTCATTTTTTATTATTTTAAGTAAAAATCTGTAAAATAAAAATAAAAAATTTAAGATTTATTTGTCCTTTTGAAAATGTTAGAGTCCCAATTGTAATTTTTCCATTGTATTTTTTTTTTTATCATTTTAATTTATTTAAGTCAAGTATAAATTTGTCAAAAAAGTCATTTGGGGACCATATGTACAAATAAATAGAAATATGGGGATGATATATGCTAAAAAAATTGAATGTAAATAATATTACTACAAACCTGAAAGAATGTGGACGATTAGAGTAATTGACCCTTAATATTTTTACAACATTCTCCATTTGATAACTATTTATACAATAATTGCTTCGTTAAACATCTGGTTTTGACAAAAACTAGTTGGACAATAATATCAAACGAAATGGGAAAAAGGTATTGTTAATTGCTAAAAATTTGAAATACTAAAATTGTTGCCTCATTAAAATCTTGCCAAGAAAATTCAATAGGATAAAATCTAGATGAAAGAAAAAGAGTACAACTATTCTCCCAGTCAATCACTGAAGATCTTTGAGTCGACACATTCTCATCTCATGCACTAATTTCATGAATGTAGTTGTCCACAATATTTTTGTGAATAAGTCAGCACATTATCACTCCAGCGAATTTATCGAATATCGATGTCACCATTCTTCTGAAGCTATATGTATATAAGAATTTTGGATAAATATGTTTTGTCTTGTCCATTTTAATATAACCTCACTTAAGTTGTACAATAAATGTTGCATTATCTTCCATTAATTATTGTTGAGCTATCTTTTGTAGAAACTAATTCGCATAACGCTAAGATATGATGAGTCATATTCCTCAACCATACACTTTTTCGAATTGCATCATAGATTGTAATGATTTCAGAATGATTTGAAGATGTTACTGTCAAAGTTTGCTTCACATATTTCCATGCTATAGTTATTCTTCCACATGTAAACATATATCATGTTTATGATCTAACTTTATGTAGATCAGATATATAACCTGCATGTGCATATTCCACTAAGGAAAATTCTAATTTTTGTGAAAAAATTAATTTCATGTCAATAGTACCTCTTAGTTAACTAAAAATGTGTTTAGCACCACCACTTCAATGTCTTTGAGTTGGTGCATAAATACATCTTACAATGAGATTTACAGAAAAAGCTATGCTATGTCGAGGTTAATGCTTCAATTGTAGTAATATATGATACTTCAAGACTAATAATCTTTCCCCATTTCAAGTAGGCGAAATTGACCTTTTTTCACGTCAAGTGATAGAACGACCATAAGCGATGCCAAGAGATATGTTTTATCCATATAAAAAATGTTTTGAGGCTTTTTTGTATAAGAAGATTGAAGAACGAATAATCCTTCTTCAAAATGTTAATCTGCAAGCCAAGATAGAATTTGATTTTTCTCAAATAATCTGCAGTTTTGTTGAGCTCTTAAGGAGTTCCTATAAGATTGAAATAATCGAAATAATTGCCACAGTTACAAATCCAATATTTGTTCTCTTTAAGAAAACACATGGACAAATATTGTCATTCTTACAACCTTCTTTCAATAAATATTCGCTAAGACAATTATACCATATGCGTCTGGATTATTTTAATCCGTATAATGACATTTGCAATTTGATTAAAAATATAGTTTTGGAGAATGAATCATTTGTTTCTGGCATTTTAAATCATTCAGGAATTGTCATGAATAAGTCACTATCAAGTAAACCATACATATAGGCAGTTACTATATCCGTAAAATGCATGTCAAGCCTTTATGAGATGGCCAAACTAATTAAAATTCTCAAGGTAATGGCGCCAATCACGGAAAAATATGTTTCCTTATAATCGATCACAGGTCTTTAAGAGAAACATTGTACTACAAGTTGGGATTTGTATCTTGTAATTTTATTATTCTCATTCTCTATCCTTACAAAAATTCACTTGTATCCTATAAAGATTACATTTTCAGGCATTCAAACTACATGTACACACACTTTGCGTTGTTCTAAATATTTCAACTCTGCCTGTATGGCTTCTTTCCATTTGATCAATCATTTCTTTGATGACAGTCTTTAACAGATGTGGTTCAAGATCCTCATTATTTTGCATAATTTCAAGAGCCACGCTAAAGACGAAGATATTGTGTATGACAATATTATTTCATTCCCATATTTTATGTGATAACAAATAGTTTGTTGAAATCTCGTTGTTTTCGTACAGTTATGGTTTTGCAGGAATTACTTTATCTGTATTTGATTGATCTATCTTTTCTATTATTTTTTCTAAGAAAAATTCCTTTTAAAGTTTTTGGTTGGTTTTTTTCTTATACCTGGTTTCGGACCCAAACTTCAGTCCGTTTTATGATCATATTATGGCTTACAGGGAAAAAAGCTTGAAACAGTCATGGAAAACATTTTTTGTTACTTTCGAGGAACTTAAGGAAGATGGGAAGAAACATGTGAAAAGATTGGCTGAATTCTTGACATATCCATTTGAAGGTGAGAATAAAGAAGAACAAGTGGAGAAAATTGTGAAAAATTGTAGTTTTGAAACATTGGTTGAGGAAATTGTGAAAAATTGTAGCTTTGAAACATTGAGTAATCACGAGATAAACAAATCAAGCGAGATGCCGTAGTGCTTTCCATTGTCGTGTAATCCCTTTTTCAGAAATGGACATGTTGGTGATTACAACTACTACCTTGAGCCTGAAATGATTTACCAAATTGATGCCATTAATTGACAAAACCTTCATGCCTCTAGTTTTGTTTATGGAATCTAATGCTAATCTGGTTTCAAAAAATCGGGAGGAATTTCTCTCTTACGGTTTTGAACCCAAACTCCAACGAGTTTTGAGTACAAAATTAGAAGGAGAAAATCATAGGTGGGGTGGGATTGGATTGGGAAAGAAGATGATATATTTTTTCTAATTGTTGTAAATAATAGAATGGTAAAGCGATATTTTGCATTTTTAAAAAAGTTAGAGACCTTAATTACAATTTTTCTATTATTTTTTTCTTTTTTATGTTATTTTAATTTATTGAAGTTATGGGCAAAATCGTCAAAAAGGACCATTTGGATACCATCTGTGTGAATTAATGAAAAGATGTGGATGATAGTTACGAATAAAATTGAATGAAGATAATATTGTTACAAAACTGAAAGAATGAGGAATGTGAGTATAATTTACCCTACAACTTTTTGAGTCAACGAACTTCAGATTCATGACAATATTTGATTCAATTATTTTTATGATTTTATAATATATGCCACAAGAGAGTGCCGAGAGTTTTTCTTTTATCTACTTCTGGCCAAATACAAAATAAGTTAGGCAAACATATTCAATATTATTTTCTTGTAAGGTGTCGATGTGATATCAATTACGGATATCTTTAAAACTAAGTAAATTTCTTCTAGATCTTTATATTATTTGGTAACATATTATTAGCCATTTCGGAGATTTCAATAATATTTGATACACCTGATATCGTATTACTATTATTTTCTGCTAATGTTAATTTTAAAAGTACTGTTTGAAGAATTATATGCGTGGTTGTATTATCTACTAAACAGACATCTCAACAATTCATCTTGAATCACCAAGAATAAGCACTAGAAGATAAATTAAAGATCAATTTAATTTATACTTCTGGAATATTAAAATATTGATATATAAAATGATGCTTCTTCATGAGCATTAACACAATACTTTTCAAAACTATTATCATATATAAAGTTTTGTGTTCACGAACAACAATATGATATTCTTCTAAAATATTAGAATATTCATATATTTGGAGTTATACTTCATCAGGAGTACATCGCCCTGTTAGGTAATTAGGACGGGATGAATATCATAGTCCCCACCCGAATCTTTTTGTTTTGTTTTATTTTTATGTTTTAAGATTTAAATCGTATTTTAAAAAATAAAAAATAATTAAAAAATAATTAATTAATTGAACGGACGATAAATGAAGATATTTTAATCCTCGCCTCCCAAAAATCTCCGACGGAATGGGGATGATAAAGTCCACCTTGACCCTGTTTTGTCCCGTTGTTATCCATACTATTTATTTACATAAAGTTGCACTCTTCAGGAACAACAACATAATATTCTTCAAAAATATTGTTATAAAATAATTTATGTTCCTTTGAGCGGAATAATATAATATTCTTTTAATTAAGTTGTGCTTCTTCATTAGTAACAACAAAATTTCTTGTAAAATATTATCACATAAAAAAATCAACGGTTCTTCAAGAGTAATACACAATATTCTCTTAAAATATTGGTGTGTTGCAATAAATAGTATTAAGTAATATGCGTCTATTAGTAAGAAATATAGACATCGATATATCAAAGGGGAATAACGTATATGAATTTGTTGTTGTGTATATAAGATCAAGAGGTCTTATATGTTGTCATAATTTGACAATTTATAATTTTATCGGTCGAATTATGTTGTCTCTAGCTATCATTCATGAAAAAACAAGTTAATGGTAATTGCCACAAACAGTCTCCCGATCGTGGTGTATCTATAGGTATGTGTATTTGTATATGTTTAAATATTTTTTTTATAAATTTTACCATTTAAATTAATTAAATATTTACTATCTTAAAATTTATAATTCTTCAATACACTGCACAAGCAAGCACGGTGTAAGATTATAATCACTCGTTAGGATATGTTTGCTCTGCGTAATGTTGGAATAGGTTGTTTGTAAATTAGTTTGACCAATTTTTGACCAAATATTCGGGAGGATTTCGATAACCGATTGTTATAAATTTATGGTCAAATGCATTCAAATCCGTAAGTAGATGTTTGTGGTACCTTTGGTTTCGCAAAATTATTTTCGAATGAATGAGAAATTAATAACAAAAGTTGACACATTGAAAGTAAAAATTTATATCATATAGAAAGATGACATGATTTTGGACCAATTCATATACCTCTAGGAATGGTACCGCATGTCTTTAGGAGTGAGGAGGTTTAGATGCTATCGGATTTGGTTCAAAGTCCACACGCACACGCCATCGGCTGGGCTGGGCTGGGAATATATTCTTTTTGGGAAAAATAAATATAAAATAATTTTTATTTTTTATTTTTATTTTTATCCTCCAATATTAAAATATTCGAATTTGACACGTGTCTAGAAGATGTCTGTTGAATTAGTACATACACAATTATTCAAACAAGTCCTTTCGGGTCTTGTGTCTGTTCAATTAAGTCTTTTTAGGTGATATATTGTGAGGTCTGCATGGAGGTTGGCGTGTTGGCTCTCTCCTCGTCCCCCCGCCACTCACTGCACATCTCTCAATTTACAACCTACTTAGTCAAAGGACCTCTAACACAAAGGGGGCTTCGCCTTCGGACTTTTCCATTATCAGAAGCTTTTTTAGGTAATATGTCCGTTCAAACATAACTTTTGTAATTTATAAATTGACCCCCAAAGTCATGCGAATATTAATTCCAATCATTGATACCATTTTATCGAATTTTGTCTTGCATATACTATTCGAGTCCTAATTTTAGAGAGTACAAAAACAATTCAGGTTCATCATCCTTTAGGTTTGTAGTGCTACTATCGAAGGGAATAGATCGTTAACGTTTTCTATAACACTGTAAGCACTTAGATGGGACAAATACGTCATAAGAAAAGAGAGTTGAACTCTTGCCTCGATCTGTCTATTTCCATTTTCGTCTTGTCATCTTCTTTAGAATTTTGCATTTTCAATTTCAAGTAAATCTTTTGCATTACTTTTATAAACAAAATAAAATTTTATACTTTAACTATTTTTCTAACAAGTAATACATGGCATGATTTTTAATTTTATTTCTTCTTTAATTATATCTAATATTATTGAATTTAGCATTTCGTATACATCGTTAAGATATATTTTCCGAGCGAAACTGAAAATAATTAAGAAAGAGAATATTTATCAATAGTCATGTTGTTGTCAATACGTTACAATATGACTTAAACGTAGTCGCAAAAATTGAATAGGAACAATTTTCATGGGAAAGAAGGCAAATCAGACTTCTCTTGTGTTCATATAAATGAGAAAAAGACAACTGAAAAGATAATTACTGTAAAAGTGCAGATAAATTATGTTGCTAAAAAAAGACAAAATAAATTGAACTAGTCTTCTACACTTCAAAATTTTCAAATAGACAACTCAACCAAATAGAATAGGGTTAATTTTATTCATTAAAGTTACCTTCAAATTTTAAAATGGTTATTGAAATTCAAAAATTACAGTATTTGTCACTAAAGTATATAATCCTTTCACAAATGGATACTCTCTTAAGTTTCTAATTTAAATTGATGATGTGGCAAACAATATACATTTATTTATTAAATAGTAGTCCATGTACTTTATATAATATTCACTTTATTCCTTATATTTTCAATTATCTTTCAGGTAATTCTTCCAAAATTGTATCTTAGATCCTTAATCTTTTTATATCTTTACGCTTTGGCCTCCAAATTTTTAATTATCTTTAGTTAAGTACTCTAAAAATTGTATTTTAGGTCCTTCAACTTTTACATCTTCAAACTTTGGTCCTCCAAATCTTTGATTTTAGTGGCCAAAATAAGTACAATTTTAGTGGTCAAAATAAGTGCACTTTCAATTAAATCTTTAACTTTACACTTGAATTTTCACATAAACGCGTTTAACAAAATAATATAATTAAAAAATAAACTACTTGATATAACTCACAAATATCCACTTTTAGTAGTCAAAATAAGTTTAAAACTCGCACTTATCACTTAGAGTTGACAAAATATATTTCATTGACAACTCTAGGTGATAAGTGCAAGTTTTGTAATTATTTTAACCACTAAAAGTGGATATTTGTGAGTTTTGTCAAGTAATTTATTATTTAATTATGTTATTTTGTTCGTTTAGGTAAAAACTCTATTGTAAAGTCAAGAATTTAACTGAAAGTGCACTTTTTTTGACCACTAAAATTGTACTTATTTTGGCCACTAAAATCAAGAATTTGGAAGACTAAAGTTTGAAGATGTATAAAGTTGAATGACCTAAGATGTAATTTTTGGAGAACTTAACTGAAAGATAATTGAAAATTTGGAGACCAAAGTATAAAGATGTAAAAAGATTAAGGACCTAAGATGCAATTTTTAGATAACTTTAATTGAAGATAATTAAAAATATAGGGTCTAAAGTAAATATTATATAAAGTATATGGACTACCATACAATAAATAAATATTTATTATATGCCACATTATTATCTACATCACTATTTCAAGTTAGAAACTTAAGAGAGTGACCATTTGTGAAAGGATTATATACTTTAATGACCAGTGTTACAATTTTTGACACCGTTTTAAAATTTTAAGGTAACTTCAATGACCGCTAGTGAAATAAATCCAAATAGAAAATGTACAAGTAGAGAAAAAACTTTTGTCCGATGTGAAATAAAAAATAAATAAAATATTTGTCAAGCAAATTAGTAATCTCTGAAATCATTCAAAGTAATATGAAATTCATGTCACGGCTTCATTAATGAGTTAGTTCAATCAATTGAGTCACATTTGTTGAAATGATGTTGTATATATTTTACATGTTACTTGGTGCAGTTCAAACATTAGTTTTAGTATTTCTTACTTAATTATCATGTTTTATTTTAATTAGGCATAATTTATATTTTATTAAGAGATTAGAGACCAATAGTGTAATTTTTATTAGGTTTGCATCATGCTTCTTCATAAGCCTCCAGACAGTGTGTTTTGTTGGTAGTTTTTTTCTATTTAAAATTAATAAAAGTTAGTGAGGTTTTCTCCAATTTTCCAATTCGAATTGGTATTTGCTAAAATCAACCATTTCGCGAAGGATAAACGAATATTTAATTTTTAAATTTAGAGTAATTTTTATGATCAACACGTTTTTAGGCACGTTCTTTGTTATTGCTAATTTCACGACTCCATCATTCTAGTATAAAATCTCGGCTACGTCTTAAGATTCGTTAGGTCTTAATGGCATAATCGATGTTACATGACAAGGCGCACAACTAACAGATTTGTTAACGCGATTAGTAAAGATGACACAATTGCATCGACATATGAAAGTGTTGAAGTAGCAAATCGGTAAGTTACTACAGTCGACAACGCGGTGGCTATAGAGCCAGAAGCAGAGGAAGACTCCAACAACAATGATTACCTTTTTGCCCCCTTTCCATCTCGAAAGGCGGATAGATGTTGATTTAGGCGAGCATAATAGTGGCCCAACCTTTTTTATGTTGAGCTTGAAGAAGATGCTAGGATCTTCGAGAACCGTAAAGGGTAGGTAAAGGATTTTATTAGATTTGATTTTATCTAGTTCTAGAGTAGTGATATAGCACTGATAAGTGTGATTTTACACTTATCTGGACCATCAAAAGTAGACAATTGTAAGTACTTTAAGTGATTTTTCTACTTAATTATGTGTCCATTTAATTGTTTTAGGTCAAAATCCCGAGATCGGATGGAATTGGAGAAAAAGAAAAGCAAAACAGGCGAAAAGGGACTGAAGGCGTACAAAAACTTGGATATGGGAATCAACTTGCAGACATTCAAAATTTTAAGGACTTGGGTTGCAAATAAAGAGGACTAAATTAAAATGAAAGAATAAATTAGAGGACTAATGATGATGAAATCCAAATTTGAAGGACCCGCCTCGCAAATAAGATAACTAAAGAGGAGAAAGGACAAAATTATGACTAAGGACCAAATAAATTACAAGTCAAACCTTGGAGGACTAAGCATGCAATTTATGGATTGGATCAAAATTTGGTAATTTCCTAGCTGTTTGACCGCGGCTCGACAGTGGCCATGCGCGGCAGACGCGTCTGGATGGTTTTTGGATTATTTTTAATTTCAATCAGGGTCTTTTTCGTCTTTTCATGTATATGAGTTGTTAAATTAGTAATATACTATATAAAGACCTAACCTAGGTCAAAAGATGGGGAGTGAATTCTTGGACGAACACAAGAGAAGACGGAGAAAAGAACGACCAAAATCAAGAAGATTGGAGCAGGAAAACAAAGATTTCTTGGTGTAAGATACTCAATTTTTTTTTCTTCTTTTATTCAAGATCCGGTTATGTATCTCAAACTCTTCATCTTGTCTTTATCCCGAATCATGAGTAGCTAAAATTCATAGTTTGGATGAACGATGTAGTCTAGTTTTAATTTTTTAATTTCGAATATCAAATTTTGACTTATAAATTGTTTAAGTATTTGATTTTCCTTCTTCTCTTAATGCTTGGAATAATCGCCATTATTTCATTGATCTCGTGGATTGTAATGAACCGAGAAGCAAATTATTAATCTAGACCACGTAGTAAAATCTGCAATTGGATAAAAGGTAGAGATACACTTTTATTATTGCTACGGTCGAATTGAATTCTTAGGAGAATTAATGCATTTAATTAAGGATCATTCGACCGCTTAAGTTGACTTAATTAGATAGAACTAATTTGAATTTGAGAGAGGTAAATTAGGTTAAATTAAGTGAATTGACCGAATACAACTTTAGGAAACAAATCTTGAAAGGAGGAATTAGAGATGACAACTAGGTGAATTCGTTTGTCCAAACTCTTTAACCATTATTCATTCCTAAATTCTTGTTATTTGCTTTTACATAAGTTATTTGTACTATTTTCTTAAATTAAGTAGTTTTACTTTAAATATTCAAATCAAAATATTTCAAATTGTTTTAAATAAATTAGCATTACGATTAATTTAACTAGTATCTAAATAAGATAGTCTTCGTGGGAACGATAATTCGGACTCAATAGGTTCACTTTATTACTTTTGTACGATATTGTACACTTGCAATCACATTATTTTCACAACAAGTTTTTTGCGCCGTTGCCGGAGACTATTCTTATTTAATATTAGTTTAGATTAATCGTTAGTGTTAGTTTTATTTTTATTTTTTTTAATTTTATAAGTTTTATTTTATTTTTTTTAATTTTATTATTATTGTTATTATTTTTATTTTATTTCTTTTTTGTCTATTTCTTTCAAATGACAGATGATATTACTGCACAACTAGTTGCATTGACAAAGTAGGTGGAGCTCTTTGTCAGAAAACAGACGCAAAGAATGAATGTCATCCAAGCAACCATCATGTGCGAAAATTGTGGGGCTAACCACTCGATATCGAATTGTCTGTTATTGGCCTCTCAAGAACAGATCAATTTTGTGCTATATAATACACATCAACAGTATAATCCAGCGACTGTCCAAGATTTTGAAATTGATGAGGGCAACATGAATTTTGGAGATTTCATCGCAATGCACCAAGCTAATACAGTGAGATATGATGAAACTTCTGAAACTGATGAGGACAACATGAATTTTGGAGATTTCATTGCAATGCATCGCTAATAATCTGATGAGATATGATGAAACTTCAAAATTGATGACGATGACTTGATCTTGAAAGATATATGGAAACTATCGGTCCCACAAAATTTTTGTCCATACTTCTACACGTTCTCAAGTGAAGTTGAAGCCAACCAATTGGAACACATGCCAAACATTACAACAATGAGTGAAGAGCAACTATCCAAGATTTTGGATAATAGACATGTCATCCAACCCGATGAAACACCAGCTAAAGAAGAAGAGTATGTGGAAAAAGAGAAGTTGATCCTAAATGAGCAAAATAAAAAAGCGACATTTAATGATGTTTCACTTATCAAGCAATTCTCCGACTCCCGTATTTATTCTAAAATTGATTTTGTGATCAAGGAAGATGAGGAAGTTGAGGTTTTCGTAGTGGTGTTCGAACAAGGTGCTAAACTACAATTATATTTATCTGAGAAGCACAAGTTAAATTTTTGGAGGATAAATGAAAAATGGTGCAAAGTCAATAGATACAAGTAAAGCAAGTCCTCAAAAGCACTATTTAAAGTGCTATAAAGCAGCCAGACAATAAGTCGAGCTCTAGACTATAAATCGAGCACTTAATGGGAGGCAACCCATTTTCAATCCCTTATATATTTATTGCATTGCACGTAGAATTTTAAGACTGTATTAAGAATTAGAGCACGTTTCCCAATTTTTAGTAAATGAGTACATTTAATTATTTTTATTTATTTCAGGCTATACATCGTCATTCCAATCACAATACATACTGATCAGCTGAAAGACCGACGTTGTCTCCATATCTTTTGATTCGGGTTAACTCTTTCTTTTTTTATTTATTTTGCTTTCTTTTGTCACATTAAGGACAATGTGGATTTTAAGTTTGGGGGTGAAATTTTATTATTTTCATTATTGTTATGTGTGTGTGTGTTGTTTAAACAAAAAAAAAAAGATTTTATTATTTTAATTATTGTTATGTGTGTGTGTGTGTTGTTTCAAAAAAGAAAAAAGAAAAAAAAATTGTTATGTATGTGTGTATGTTGGATAGCCTTGCCGGCTAATGATGATATATATTTGAAACTGTTATCGATTCATGAATTATGACTATGTGATGCTACTTATGCCTGTTATTTATAGACTATACTTATCCATGTAAAATATGATTAAGTGTGAGCACAATAGTCATGAGCATTACTAACTTTGGTTGGTGTATTGAATAGAACACAATGAAAGAATAGTGAACCTAAGTTGTGAAACCAAGACCACCAGTTGACGACTCAATTACCTAACCAGTTGAAAGGATAGTTTGGGGTGGTTAAACCATTGCAGAAGCTGTTTAGATAGGTGTTGATTCCGTGCTTGAGTAATAGTTGTGTGGAGTGTATTTGGCTACTAGATGGAATCTAGGTATTGACCGGATGCTAGGAATCTAATTCCTGCTTATTTATCTTGCAAAAAAAAAATGAAAAGCATTGCACTTGCATTATCTTATACTTACATTAGAGCCCTAGTTGACTTCGAGTGATAAAGCTCATTGGAGTTTTCAAAACTCGGTGCCCTAAAGTCTATCAGTCTTGGGAGTCATCGGCCTAAAGCTCGCTACAAGGGTCATCTAAAAAGTTTAAGGGAGTGAGGTCTTACACATAAGATATATATCTATATATGATTATATATATAAAAAGAAAATTAAAAAAAAAAAAGAAGAAGCAAAAGCAAGATTGAGTATTTGTGCGCATAACTTGGAGATTTAGATGACTAGTGGGTTTGACTTACTTAGAAGAAGCTTGATGGCCAAAGCATTCAATAAAAGGGAGAATCATCACAGATCTAAATAGCAACTGCATTGGCTAGACCTAACCAAAATTTGAGCGGTAAAATAATAAGTGTTTTGAAGACAACTTTAGAGTTAACACTCAGGTGAGAGAATGAATATCAATATGGGAGTGTGTATTCTTACGAGAGAGAAATGAAACATTTGACCATTGGGGACAAAATATTACCAACATAAAAGCTTAAGTTGATTGGATTGACTATGCGCACACATATATCAATCGAGTATTGGATAAGTAAAAATTAATTTTGGTAGCATAATTTAGAAAAATTTTATGAATTGATTGAGTTGTTTCAAAAACATGAGGCAAATACTGCAAGCTATCTACTATAGTATATTTTAATATTATTTGTTTGATTGTTTAAGTAAATAGTCATGTTCGAGGACGAACAAATATTCAAGTTTGGGGGTATTTGATAAGTGTGATTTTACACTTATCTGGACCATCAAAAGTAGACAATTGTAAGTACTCTTAATTGATTTTCTACTTAATTATGTGTCCATTTAATTGTTTTAGGTCAAAATCTCGAGATCGGATGGAATTGGAGAAAAACAAAGCAAAACAGGCGAAAAGGGACTGAAGGCGTACAAAAACTTGGATATGGGGATCAACTTGCAGACATCCAAAAGTTTAAGGACTTGGGTTGCAAATAAAAGAAGACTAAATTGAAATGAAAGAATAAATTGGAGGACTAATGATGATAAAATCCAAATTTGAAGGACCAGGGCTGCAAATAAGATAACTAAAGAGGAGAAAGGACAAAATTATGACCAAGGACCAAATAAATTACAAGTCAAACCATGGAGGACTAAGCATGCAATTTATGGATTGGATCAAAATTTGGTAATTTCCTAGCTGTTTGCCGCGGTGCAAACTAGGGTCCGATCATGACCATGCGCGCGCACGACGCGTCTGGATGGTTTTGGATTATTTTAATTTCAATCAGGGTCTTTTTCGTCTTTTTATGTACATGAGTTGTTAAATTAGTAAAATACTATATAAAGACTTAACCTAGGTCAAAAGAAGGGGGGTGAATTCTTGGACGAACATAAGAGAAGACGGAGAAAAGAACAACCAAGATCAAGAAGATTGGAGCAGGAAAACAAAGATTTCTAGGTGCAACGTACTCAATTTTTTCTCTTATTTTATTTAAGATCCGGTTATGTATTCGAAATTCTTCATCTTGTCTTTATCCCGAATCATGAGTAGCTAAAATTCATAGTTTGGATGAACGATGTAGTCTAGTTTTAATTTTTTAATTTCGAATCTCAAGTTTTGACTTATAAATTGTTTAAGTATTTGATTTTCCTTCTTCTCTTAATGCTTGGAATAACTGGCCATTATTTCATTGATCTCGTGGATTGTAATGAACTGAGAAGCAAATTATTAATCTAGAACACGTAGTAAAATCTGGCAATTGGATAAAGAGTAGAAATACACTTTTATTATTGCTACGGTCTGAATTGAATTCTTAAGAGAATTAATGCATCTAATTAAGGACCATTCTGACTGCCTAAGTTGACTTAATTAGATAGAACTAATTTGAACTTGAGATAGGTAAATTAGGTTAAATTCGTGAATTCGACCGAATACAACTTTAGGAAACAAATCTTGAAAGGAGGAATTAGAGATGACAACTAGGTGAATTTGTCTGTCCAAACTCTTTAACCATTATTCATTCCTAAATTCTTGTTATTTGCTTTTACATAAGTTACTGTACTATTTTCTTAAATTCGTAGTTTTACTTTAAATATTCAAATCAAAATATTTCAAATTGTTTTAAATAAATTAGCATTACGATTAATTTAATTAGTATCTAAATAAGATAGTCTTCGTGGGAACGATAATCCGGATTCAATATGTCCACTTTATTACTTTTGTGCGATATTGTACACTTGCAATCACATTATTTTCACAACAAGCACCCACAATGGACACTAATTATGGTGCCCACTGACCACGTGATATCACCACATTAGTCACTTTATAAAAAGTTAACTTTTTTAAATTTTTTAAAAAGTGATCAATGTGGTGATGACACATGGACAATGGGCACCATACTCAGTGCCCACTGTAGGTGTTATATCACCACTCTCTAATTTTAATTGAAAAAATATTGTAGTATCATTTTTGGCAAATAGAAGTTTAGTTAGTTTTTTAGACGTACCATATAATCACAAATAGACATAGTTATAAAAAATTCTCTCTAACTCATGCAAGACATGCTGACGAAGATTTCGTCTATCTGATGTGGCACACTCAAAAATTACACTCCGTCTAGAAATTTGTCTAAATTTAGACAAACTTCTAGACGGAGTGATTCAACGCAGATTTAAATTCAACTCAACATTTTATTAAAAATAAAAAGTTAGACGAGGGAAATAATTATTGAACACTTGCCAATTTTAAAAAAATAAGAAAAAAATCACAAAGCAATATTATTAGTTTTAAACGGTATCTATTAGAAATAATTTATAAGTTGACTGTCTATTCAATAGACGTAGTACTACATAGATTAAAAGTCTGTCTATTTTACTATTATGTAAACTACAATAGACAGAATGCATTGAAAATACTCTAATGAATTATTAATATTGTTTCAAGATGTTAGCTTATCGTGAAGTGATAAAACAAAGATATTGGGAGAGTGATTTGCGTTGAAAGAGTCCCTTCAAGTGAAATAATCCAATAACTTCCAATAATATGGATTATTGTATCAATAAAGAATTAAAGAAAAACAAAAAATGAAGAAGTTGGGCTTGGTTAGTTTAATTTGAAAATGCATTTTCAACATGTTATGTGGTGCTTGTGACAGTTCATTCTCTATTCATGTATTGAATAGATTTTCACTACTGATGGTAATAGGGTGGATTCGGATCGGATCAATCTGATACGTGTTCATTCCATGATAATTTTAAGAGATTCAAATCTATAGATTGATCTGTCATTTTTCGGATCAAAGCAGTGATCCGCAGACTAATCCGTAAATTTTTTTATTTATTTATGTTAATTGTCATTCAAAAAATTAAATAAATTTTACTACTTTTCTTCACAAACATGAAACAAACTTTACTACTTTTCTTTTCTTTCTTTTTCTTCTTCTTTTCCCTTTCTTTTCTCTTCTTTCTCGATTATTCTTCTATTGGCGGCTGTGTTTCCCCAAATGGAATCAATTGGGAGACAATATTGTTTAGGTAAAGCACTTCTAAATTGCAATTGAAGCCCCTGCTCCAAATCTTTCATATATTTATTATTTATTCCATATATTTATTTTTCGAATAGGACTGATCGAATCATCGGATAAGGGTACACATGATCCGATCCGACCCACGATCTACCCCTAATTACCAAAACCTGTCCCGATCCGCTTCGCTGACTCGTAGATAAAAAACTTTTCACTCTACTCGAGGCAGGTATTTATCGAGATTGGTACAGATAAGATATTTTTGCCATTTCTAATTATCACCACTACAAGGTTGGATATGTATTAATATCATCATCAAAGTTAACAAATCTACAAATACTAGATCCATATGGCATAGATATAAACAAAAAAATTGCAAGTGCTTCTTTGCCACAGTTCACTGAACAACAATGGAGATTGAAGTGATGAGCTAAAATCAACAAGGAAAAGAAGTTTACAAAAGTACAATTGTGACACCAGTGAAAGATACAACACAAGATTTGAGCGACTTGAGAAGAATGGTGCTGTTCAAACATTAGTTTTAGTATTTCGTTTACTTAATTATCATTTATTTTATTTTATTTGGGCATACTTTATATTTTATTAAGAGATTAGGGACCAATGGTGTAAATTTTATTAGGTTTGCACATCAGCCGCCAGGCAGTTTGTTTTATTGGTAGTTTTTATATTTAAAATTAACAGCTCTATTTAAAATTTTTATTAGTTTTATTGGAGGAGAACAGGTCTATTTAAAATTATATAAAATTAACAGCTCTATTTTAATTATTTAAAATTAACAGCTCTATTTAAAAAGGTTTTGTTCTCCTCCACACTTGTCCAAATGGAAAAAATAAGCTCCCACTAGATGGAGAAGAACAAAACATTTAAAATTAATAAGAGACCAATTTTTAATTTACGTGGCACTACGTTTATTGAATAGACGGTCAAATTAAAAATTCATCTCCAATAAATTTCATATAAAACTAATATTAATAGTTATGTGACATTAATTTTTTTTTTAAAAATTGACGAGTCTTCAATTTTTATTTCTCACGATTTTTTTTTTTATAAAATACTGGGTTAGATTTAAATTTGCTGAGTTACTCCATTTTGAAGTCCATCTAGACGGAATCTATTTTTGGTGTACCATATCAGTTAGACGAAGTCCTCGTCAGCATACATTGAAAACGATTTATAAGTTCGTCTATTTGTATTTGCTAGAATTAACGATTTTACAATCAAGATCAAATATTTAGTATTATTGCGCAGAATTGATTCTTAAATTCGCAATATTTTTTTGTGAATCAACGCATTTTGAAACGCATTCTTCGTTTTCGCTAATTTCACGTTTCTGACTTCATTGGCCCTACACAAGAGGTGTTACAGATTGAGAGAGCTTATTGAAACATGTGTTAAACTCAAACTCGTTATAATTAAGGTGCTAGAAATTAATTAGATGATTTTTTTATAAAATCCAAAATCGTATAACTCAAGTTGGACGAGATATAGCGCATATTTAGTAATGCTGAAATTATTTTAAGTGCCTTAAAATTATAAGTTGTTGGTAAATGTGTGGAGATAAAAAAGTGAATTGTAAATTATGAATCCTATGAAACATGTAGATAAAAAATATGTTTAATCAATATGATTAATTAAAATTATAATTTAAGCAATCCAAACATATCCATAATAATAAGAGATATGGTGAATTTGTTCAATGAGAAAAAATAGAGATAATTTTGTCATGTACTAACATTTTCCTTTGATTTTTAATTTTACTATTCTTTGATTTTTATTCTAAAAATACTGATTGACAATGAAATTTAAAATCATTGAAAATAATTCATCCAATTCATCACCATCCCATCATTCCCGTCACCTCCACCCACTAACATTTTTCATTTTCAACCCACCCCCAACTCTCTCTCTCTCTCTCTCACACACACACACACACACACACACACACACACACACACACTTACACTTCTCAATATGGATCCCTCCACCCACCACCATCTTCAAATTTCAACCCACCCCTCCCTCTCTCTCTCTCTCTCTCTCTCTCTCTCTCAAATTTCTCACTCTTTAAAATCAAAATTGAGTCCACCACCCTCTACGAATATGAGCCATATTATGGTCCTTTGGTCTTTGTTTCCACTAATGGTTATTTCTAGAATAAAATATTTAAATTTGGGGTGGTGGGTCACGATGGTGGTGATAAGTCTGACGAGGGCAGCACAAATCTGGAGGTGGTGATGGGTCGTGAATGATTGATTGTGACGACGACGATGGCAAATCTTCTTTCTCTCTACATAAATATGTATATATAATTATTACTTAATTACATAGACTAAAACAATTGGAATTGATGTTTGATGGATTTTGTTTTCTTTTCTTTGTATTTTTTCATTAGTATAATCAGACTTAAAATTTGGTGGCGGCGGCACCAACAACAATGTTGGTGGAAACCAACGGTGAAATTTGTGTAACAAACGTGTGACACAATTTTTGTAACAAATGTAACAGAAAGTGACGGCGACGAAATTTGTGTAACAAATGTAATATAATTTTGTAACAAATGTAACAAAGTGACGGCGGCGACGAACACATGCGACAAAATGTGTGTAACAAATGTAACACATATTTTTTGTTACAATGTAACAAATGTAATATACATTTTTTGTAACAAATGTAATACATATTTTTTTTGTAACAATTGTAATAAAAAAAATAAAAACAGTATTTTTATAATAAAAAAAGTAGAAAAATATTTTTAAAAATATTTTATTTTTTATGCTTATTTGTGAAACTATCGGAATGAAATATTCTATCCCACTTTACTTGACCAAATCGATTTACATTCTATAGATGTGTATTAGCAATAACGAAGGACACGCCCACAATTGTTGGTGTTTACATCTTCTCAGACTTCTAAACACATGGCCCATTCCGTGGCCCATTCGGTGTCATACAAGCCCAAAATTAAGAGTAGAATAAATGGGTCACAGACCAGCCCATAAGAAATTAAGAATTAAACAAAAAAAGGCCACGTGCTCAGGTCAATGAAGTGAGTTTTAAATTCTTTCCCATGTTATTTTAGATCTTAGCGAGAAGAGTGATTAACTTAATATTTTAATCACAATTAGACAAACAACAAAGCAGCAATTTTAATTAATCTATCGACCATATTGTGTCAGTTCATCATATTTCGTCATATTCGAAAAGTGATAGAGTTTCAAACTTGCAACTTTGCCATTAATGACAATTGTTAGGAGTTGCAAGTTCACTAATGACAATTTATTGTGGTGTGGTGGGGTGGGGTGGGGTGGGGTGGGGTGGGGTTATTTTGTGCTTTTTAAAAGTTTTTAGTCTTTATTTGTAATTTTCTTTTATATTTTGTTGTTTTTGGCTTTTTTTTTTTTTTTTATTTAAAGAGGATGTCAAAATCGTCAAAATATGTCAATTGGTGACGTGATTTGCAACGAATTGCAAAGATTAGAGATGTCTGGTGCTAAAAAATTGATTAGGGATAGATTTGTTACAAATTTAAAAGGTTGGAGACCAAAATTGTAAATTATCCTAAAGAAAATAGTAATTCATTATTCCTAACAATAGGTTCTGTGACTCTTTCTGTGTTTAATTACAACTTCATTATTCCTTAAGATAAAAATGAAATTGATTTCGATTTGAATTTTTTGTGCGATGGCCCAACAATAGGCGGGTACTTGTGATATTTCGAATGAGATGCATTTTATTGAACTCCATACTATGATCAATGTATAACTAATTTGTTTAAAGTAGTCAACTTGGTATGGTTAAGCTCGTAACATCTTTTCATTATTCAAGATTGTAAAGAATTTTTGAATTTCATTCTTATTGATAAAATCGTTTGTTAAAATACGAGAATTGTAACTTTATATAAATGAGTAATGTTATTTATCATCACTAGTGATCAACGTTAATTTATGTGGCAATTGAGTTCACATTCTATAATTGTGATTGTATTTGAGTAATGCTAGGTGTCTCTACGGATGATTAGTACCAGTCAATATTGCTCAAATGCTACATAGTGATACATAGCGTTTCTTATTGTATTTTTTTAAAGGAAAAATTCTACTTGGGGTCCAAGACTCTTCATTGTTGGAACTCGGATTCTTTTCTGATGAAAAATGTTAGTTCCAACTTTAGTCACAAAACATCAAGCATGCGATGGTTTGTTAAAGGGTAAAAATGTCCACAACCTAAATTATAACCTAAAAATCTATTTCTATATTAAGTATTATAATTTAGGTTATAATTATTTGATTAAATAATTAATGAAGAAAACTAAAAAATATATATTCACACGAGAGTTCAACTCTAGAAAGTCAAATGCCTTTTGGCGTATAAACAAGCCATATTTCAAGATTGAGGAAACTTTTTCTTCTCTAATTTAATGCAAATAAAATCTTTTGAGTTTACTTTAATCTCTAACTTACTAAATTGAACCAAGTGTTGAATAAGAATAGCTCAAAACTTAATTTTATAGTCGAAATATTTATTTTTTATGGTCAAATAAAGATTTGGTAATGTATTATTTTTAAATGAAAGTATAGACAACGAGAAAAAAAATTCAAATATTCAATTTAAAATCCAAATCACAGTTCGATCCCACTATTAAAAAAAAATCAATTTTTTAAGTGCAAATATTATTTATTTATTTATTAGTACTCACCCTTCCAACAAACTATGACTCGACCCCTATATTGAACGCTGATGAGTTGTGTTCGATTTTACATATTAAACATACACTGAATATAATACAATTTGTAAGAGAAGAAATTAAACGAGAGACAAGTATAATTTTTGAGTGAAATTACAAATGAACCCCACATTTATCATTATCAATTCATTTCCTTCCATTTTCTCTTCCATTCCAAACAACAAAGAAAACCTTTTTCCTTCATTTTCAGTCCTCTCATTTTATTATATCCAAACAAGTGAGGGACAACAAAATTCCCCCAAATAACTTTCTTTTATCGTGTCTAATTTTTGCGATTTTTCTTTTCATATTTTAAACAAATCCCAATTATAGTAACTATTAACATGTTTAGTCCAACTCAAAATTTGCTAAAAAATCGACTTTTTTTTTTTTTGAAACTTTTGAGCTCGACCCAACATGCTCATATCAAAATAGGTAAAATTTCTCTCATTTTCTTTCCCATCAATTTTTGCTTTCAAAACATAGTGAAATAATAGAGAGGGGACCTATGAAGATCCCACTTATAGTTGTCTACATTGTTACTTTTATTTTGGGCCATGGTTTTTCTTGTCTATTGGTAACAATAAGATATAAGAGTCATGTCATCCACAAAATGTTGAATAGAAATATTGTATGCCTCACATAATAATAATAATAATAATAATAATAATAATAATATATATATATATATATATATATATATATATATATATATATATGTATGCGTAATGCTACAATGATAACAAGTTAAATCAAAAGTTGAACAATTATGAATAAAATATCTAATATGTCACTTGAAAAGACTCAATTCAAATTTCCAAATATGTCTTTTCAAATTACATATTTGATAATTTATCAATAGTAATTCAAGTTTTGGTCCATCTTTTGATTAATCAAACATTTTCCATAATATAAAATCCTTATCTACCTTTGTTTCACATACTTTTTGTTTAAGAAGTAAGAACTCAATCAAGATTTGTATCCAACATAAATTTTCACACACTCAACTCAGTTGACACTGAATATGTAAAAATTGAAAAATATGAAATCATTCAACTTCTGTTTTCTAATTATAACAACCGTAGGAAATATTTTCTATCGTAATGGAAATATATGGAAGAATCAAAAATAATATGTCCATCAAATAATTTTTTTCTTACTTTAATTACTGATTCAATCCTAAAACCATAATCACTACAACTCAAATCGTCATTTTCGCTCATCAAGATTCTATGAAGAACAAAAGTAAGTGGTATAGATCTAGACGAATCTTTCAAACTAGTTTAAATATTTTCCACCTCTAGTTCAACTTCAATATGTCCTCAAATCGACCATTTGAGCATTAATCTCTGACATATTTTGAGTTAATATCTGAACCAATTTTTAAAATATTAATTTAAAATTTTATATTATCGTACTTTATGTTGCTCGTTTAATTATGATCACACGTTAGAATCCTAGTTTCAGAAATAATAAAAATATTTGTAATAAGAGATAATTCATATATAGATATTCTACAACAAACAATCAGGTACATAGTACATTGAACCTGGACATACCCAATATGTGCCTATAAAACAACTTCTTTAATGTACATTTCCCTCGGCAATTCATCGTTAGTAATCTCCCCTGAGCTTAATCCTCGCCACCCCCACCCCACTTACTAGTTTCTCATCTTTTTCTACGAAAATGGCTCCGACTATTGCGGTGCCCTCCGCCAATACGAAGCCTCACCATCGCGTCGACGCCGTGTCGGAAGGCGCCGAGGTGTTGAAGAAAAGAAACGAGGAGTTGGAGAAGGAGCTGAAAAGGAGTCTGGAGAGGGAGGATAAAATGAAGAAGGAATTACAAAGAACGTGGGAGCGGCTGAGAGTGGCGGAAGAGGCGGAGGAGCGGCTGTGCTCCCAACTCGGAGAGCTCGAAGCTGAGGCGCTCGATCAAGCCCGGGCTTACAGGGTCCATACGATGTCGTTAATGGAGCAACTTCATTCTGCACATAAACTTCTAGAGGAAACTTCAATTTCTCTCTCCAATCCTCAATAACCTTTATGTGGGCATGTCTAATCATTCTTAAAAAGTGCTTTTAAGCAGCTTTTAAGCATGATCGAATTTCATTCAACTTTGTTATATAAGTATATATGAAAATATCCATTTTTTCAGTTTGAAATTTCTTTTATTTCCTTTTTTCTGGTGAGGGGTGTTTAAATCCAATAGAGGTTATTTTTTTCCTTGGTTTGGATTTTCTATGGATGCCTGGAAAAATCAGGAGGATTTGTGTAATGTAATGGGGAATTTGCTTGATGTGGAGTTGTGCACTGAGCTGTTTCATTTAAGTGGAAATGAAAGATTTTTGTGTTTCTTAGTCAATGTTTGGTTGGGTTGAAATTGTTTTTTAAGTATTTATAAATTATAAATTTTATATATAGTCAATTTAGGATTAATTAGTTGGGGGTGCTTCTAATTTTTTTTTTTTTAAAGAGAATTTCAATAGCACGAGAAAAACGAAAAGACAAAAGTAACGGCACAACAAGTCTTAAAAACAATAGATTAACTTAAAAACAAAAATGAAAGACAAGATGTACCCAAAATAAAGTACAATACAAATACCTTTAAATCACTACTTAAACTTACAATTTCTCAAAAGATTAAACCTATCAATGATTAATTCTAAACTAGAGTCAACTAAAATCTCAAATTTTCAATTCACAAATTCTAATAAAATAACAATATACAATTTGAAATTAAATTTATCAAAATTTTATATTTAATTATTCAAATCATACGAATATCAATTCACGTCAAATAAATTTTATTTAAATTGATGTTGAAATTAGTACAACGAGATATGCTTATTAAATTTATTTTAAGTGACTATTTTTTATTAGCTATTTTAAATACACTTTTACGATTTTTCGTTTTAAAATATGTGTCACATAGCTGGTCGCGTGGTCTTGGAAAAAAATACTAAGAACCTACCTGACAATTAAGAAATATAGCTCAAAAATAAGTCAACAAAGGGGCAACAAATTAGATTTATCGACCCAGTTCGTATAACTATTTTTAACTCGCTATTGCAATTTTATCATTTAAACGGTTTGGAAAATTGAAAAATGCAATACAAAATACGTAGTGGGTACTTCAAAACAGTATCATAAACCTTTCTTAAAGTTCAAGAAGTGTGATCCAAAATTGATCCGCAAATTGACTTAGTGAAATGAGGAATAAAACATATTATTTCTTTTAAGAATGTCAAAATATCATTCCCCAAGCCGCCACGCTAGGTAATCGGGCGGGGACAAAATCATGCTCCTGGCCCATAATTTTTTTTTTTATTTTAATTTTCAATTTTCAATTGTATTTTAAAAAAACAATAAAATTAATTAATTAAACGGGAGGTAAATAGGAACATTTCAATCCCCGCCCCCGCCTTACCTTCCAAAGATCTCTCAACACAACATGATGGTAGGGGCCACCTCGTTGCAATCCCTAATTTCTTTCTTTTTTTAGCAAGGAGTCTTGAGCTCGCCCTGCCCATGGGCTAAATCCGCACCGGTTCTATGAATTATGTTGATAATAAATGTGTAGTAAGTGGTGAGTCCTACAAAATTTATGATTAAAAAATTTGTTTGACCGATTTAAATTATAATTTAAACTTAACCAAACGAACGATTAATATCACCTTCTTAGCCCTTTTTTTAAGGGTAATTTATAGCCGCCATCTTCAACTTTTGGAATTTTGGCACTTTTATCCCCATTCTTCTTTTTTTTGCACATATATCCTCAATGTTTCATATTTTGGTGGCATTAGTCCTTGTTGACGGATTTTGTCCAATTTGCCGTCTAATTGGCACGTGTGCCTTACTTGGGCAATAAATCAAGAGTAAAACAAAGAGTATTATCGTCATAGGGTAAAATCTTTTGCAAAGCATAATGATTTGTGCACAGTTGATTCTTCTCTTTCATCCATAGCAATTGTATATGGTTGTTGAAGATTTTCTTGAGTTGCGTAAAATTCGTATATTAGGATTTGGGAAGTCGTATAAAGATTGGTAATCATGGATTTTGTAAGAAAAATAAAACTCACGCAAGGTGAAGTCAACCCTTCATACGGTATGATTATAACCTATTTGCAGTTTTAACATTTATTGATTTGATTATTTTGATTTGGTAGTAAAAGCCCCATTTTTTTGTTGTCATAGAAGAATTCTTGGTGGAGATTTTGGACAACTTGAAAGCCAAGCTCTAGATGGTTCAGAACCTCTTAATACTCAAATGGAAATAGATGACATTGGAATGGAGGGCGTACAATGTAATGTGAAAATAGAACAAGAGAAAAATTATGATGGTTTTATTGATAGTGACTATGAGCTGGATGAAGTTGAGATATGGAAACAAGCAAACACAATGCAACATGCTTTTACATTCTCATTTGAGCACTGGTATGCTGGAGCACATATTGATCGACAAGAATTAGATCAAGCAGATTCAGATGATCTTTAGAGTACTAGGAGTGACAATGAAGATGAAGGTGACATCATAAGGGATCCAATATTTATTGAAAGAGTTAAGATGCTAGACCCACATTTTGTACTAGGTAATTGTTGCACATCATTAATCCAACATATAACTTATTTGAATTTAAAGTAGTTAAGCTTTATATAATAAGCTAATTGGTTCGTACTTCTTTGTATTTGTTTGTAATCAGGTATGCGATTTTCTAGTCAGAAGATTTTGGAACATGCCATACAAGAATATTCAATTAGGAATAGTAGGGGTGTCAGATGTGTGAAGAATGACAAAGTAAGGGTAAGAGCTCGGTGTCAAGAGGGATGTTTTTTAGTGATAAAACCACATTTAGGGTGAACACCTTAAATGATCAGCACAAATGTGCATTGGTATTTGAGAATAGGAGCACAAATTCTACTTATTTTGCTAAGAAGTATTTGGATATTTTTAGAACTAATCCAAATTTGACATTTGAGGCATTTGATGTGTAGTAGTTGTATCAAAATGGCAATAATACACAACTAGAGCTAAGTGTTTGGAAATTCTGAAAAGGAGTAACCAAGAACACTACATGCTCTTAGTTGATTATTGAGCTGAATTGAAGAAGTCTAATGTTGGTAGCACAGTAGTATTAAAAACTCAGCTCGTAGGGAATGATATAAAGGAATTTAGAAGTGTATATGTCTATTTAAGTGCTTGTACAAAAGGATTCATAGCTAGATGTAGAAGAGTTATTGGACTTGATGGATGTTTTTTAAATAGTGATTTTGGAGGCTATTTATTGAACACAGTAGGCATTGATGCAGATAACTCAATTTATCCCATAGCATATGCTGTTGTTGAAAGTGAAAATGTGACTACATGGAATCTATTTTTTGATTTACTATGTGACGATGGTGGAATGGGAAATAGTCATGGGTGGACTTTCATTAGTGATAAGCAAAACTGTTTGATTGATGGATTGAATCATTTGTGTACGGAAAGTGAACATCGATTTTGAATTAGACACTTGTACAACAATTTTAGAGGAAAACGCAGGGCTTGGTGTTAAAAAAATTGTTGTGTACTGTTGCAAGGGCTACAACTATAGTAGAGTGGATGATTGAGATGGAAAAGATGAGAAGAATAACGATATTAATGCTTATAATTGGTTGGCAGAAAAACCAGCAAATCAATGGAGTAGATCACATTTTAAAGATGATACAAAGTGCGACATTATGTTCAACAACTTGTGTGAAAGTTTTAATGCAGTGATCAAGGAAGCAAGTGATAAACCTATAATAACTTTATTGGAGAGGGTTAGGTTTTACCTAATGACTAGAATGGCAAGAAAAAGGGAGGCAATTCACAAATGGTAAGAACCATATGGTCCAAGAATTTGCAAAATTTTAGAGAAAACCCAATATGAAACTAGGTTGTCTTCCATTTTTAGCAAGAAGAGATAAGTTTCAAGTAACATATACACATAATGGAAAGATATATGCGGTGGACCTGGCATCCAGAATGTGTACATGTAAAATGTTTCAATTAAGTGGGTGACCTTGTTGTCATGCCATTAGCTCTACAAATAGAAGTAGGAAAGATATGAAGGAATTTGTGGATCATTGCTAATCTAAAGAAAGTTACATGAAAGCATATGGTCCAGTTATCATTTCAATGGAAGGACCAAATTTTGGATTGACAAAGGCAAACATCCAATAGCTCTACCACAATATAAAAGATAGGCTGAGAGGCCAAAAAAAGTTAGAAGAAGAGAGCAAGATGAACCACCACCTTTCACCAACAAGAGAAGGAGATCTCAAATGAAGATGACTTGCAAGTTATGTGGACAAACTGGTCACAACAAAATGTCTTTCAAGAAGCAGCCTCCAGACAGAAATCAGGCTCCAGCATCAACCAATGACCAGGCTCCACCATCAACCAACAACCAGTCTCCACTTTCATCCAACAAATCGTCATAAATAATGATCTACATTGGCTTAGTCTTTCTTTGTGTTTTTTTTTGTTAGTCATGGTAGATCCAAGACATACTCTTATGTTATATTTTTGTCTCATCAATTGACTACAATGTATAATATTTTGTAAGTAGTTAGAAGAAGAGATCAACTCTTGTGTATGTTATGTTGTTTTGTTGAATCAAAAATCGTTGGGAGACTGGAATTTTATTGCCTATTAATCAAAGTCTGGTTTTGTAATTATATCAGTGTTATATGATTTGTGCCATTTAATTACAATTTGATGCTTGAATGTAGCTTGAAATGTCGCTTGAATGTAATAAATTAGGTAACATTACTATTGTTGCAACATTACTGCTGTTCTTATACTTTTTTTTCTTTACTGTTGTAAATTGAGAAATGATGGTCTATTAATGTCCCATTTATATGTCAACATGTTAAATGCCTTTTTCAAAACCCTGATGCAATTGATGATCAGAATGATCATATGAATTCTTAAGTTTTACATGTTGCTTATTGAAGTCATTTTTAAGTTGATGAAATGAACTAAAAAGATAGAGAGTGAGTTTACATAATGGTTTCAAATAAACCAGAATACCAAAAAAGAAGGGCATCAACATCTGGTTTCAAATAAACTAGATTGCACCATATTTAAGTGCATCAACATTACTATATACAAACTTATTCTGTATAAATCAGATTGCACCATTTTTATATATACCAGATTGGACCAAGCTATATAATCCAGATTGCACCAAACTATATTGTCATTGAACCAGGAATTTGCACAAGCTATTTTGCAAAACATATTATCATTAAATATGTCATTAGATTAAAAAAAATTTACATTACACACTTCATTACTACACCAACTATTTTGCAAATCAAATAATAATAACTGCAATTACAATCCAAATCTAGTTACTCCACACAATCAACTTAGAATTCTTAGAACTAACATTATTGTGTCGAATACTTCTCAACTCTAACCTTTTCTTATCGCCACTTCCCAACTTCAACCTTTTCTTGCTCCATTTGCCAACTTCAACATTTTATTGTCGTAGCTTCTCAACTTCAACTTCCAACCTTCGCATTGATTTCAACAGCCAGGTATTATTTGTTTTGATCTCTTGCACATTGGCTAATCATGCCATACAAAGCAGTTGCATCCATATTTTTATAAGAAAAATGTCAAATCTCTGTACAAATTGAAAGTGGAAAAATACAAATTAGGGTTTTAGTTTCCTTACCAATTTCTGGGAAGAGTAAAATCTCATTCCAGGGTTTGAATCTGTCCATGAAGTCTTGAGATCTAGACAATTCCCACATATGCATATCATCCAATTGCCATTCTTCACCAAATGCAGTGTTAGGAGAGTTTTAACGAGAGATGGGAGAAAATGTGAGAAAAAATTGAGATTAACAATTGAACTTGTGTGTCGTTGAGAGAGAAAAATGAACGTTTGAGCTCTTTGTTTTACGCTTGATTTATTGTCCATGTGAGGCGCACGTGCCAATTAGACGACAAACTGGACAGAATCTGTCAACAGGATTGATGCCACCAAAATATGAAACGTTGAGGATATGTGTGAAAAAAAAATAATAATGAGGATAAAAGTGCCAAAATTCCAAAAGTTGGGGATGGTGGCTGCAAATCACCCTTTTTTTAACGCTTGACTTCTTTACTTTGACATCTTGTTTGACAATTTCATCTTTGACTTGATTTACATGTCTCTAATTCAAAATTCATACATTTGATTTTAAATTTATTGATAATAAAATTATTATTTATGTTATATCTAGATTTTCAAAAGCAGTTTACCAATTACAATCATAACACTCTTTATCTCTTCTTATTATATAAAACAACAGGAAAATTGAATGAAGTTTGAACAAAGAAAAAATCCAACCACCCCTCCCTCCCTCGCCTCGTTTAAAGTAACCCAAACTAATCGATGGTGGACCAAAAACTAAGGTGGTGTTCTCTTTGCGTTTGTGTTTTGTGTTTTGAATTCATTTTGTGTTTTATATTTTGAGTGTTTATTTTGATATTTTTGAAAATGCGTTCTTTTTGAAATTTTCGAAAATTGTTTTTGAAAATAGAAAATTCGAAAACGCGTTTACTTGTAATTTTTATAAATTTGGACTTACTTGGAATTAAAAACAATTACAATAATTAAAAACAATTTAAACTTGGAATTAAAAACAATTAAAAACATTTAAAAACATTTTATTATGGAATTAAAAAACATTTAAAAATCATCAAACACAATTAAAAATAATTAATTATAGAATTTAAAACATTTAAAAACAATTAAAAACATTTAAACACAATTAAAAATATTTAATTATAGAATTAAAAATATTTAAAAATCATTAAAAACAATTAAAAACATTTAAACACAATTACAAATATTTAATTATAGAATTTAAAACAATTAAAAATATTTAATTATAGAATTTAAAACATTTAAAAATAATTTTTAGAATTAAAAACATTTAAACACAATTAAAAACATTTAATTATGGAATTAAAAACTAATTAAAAACAAATATGTTTGGAATTAAAAACAATTTAAATCAATTCAAAACAATTAAAAAGGTAAAGAGAATGCTGAGATTCGAACCATTAACCATCACTGTTGGAGACCGCACACTTGCCATCTTGGCTAAGCTCCGCATTTTGTAAAATAAATGCGAAATGACTTAAATTATTACTATTTTGACTAGCGTAAATGAAAAAAAAAAAAAAAAAGAACGCCTGATTTGGGACTCGAAATGCAGACCAATGGTACAAAATGTGCGTTTTGTACCATTTTGGAAAACATAAGGATTTTGTACATAAAACACGAAAATGGTTAAAACATCATTTTGTGTTTCCTTTGAAATTTTTTTTGGTGTTTTAGAAAATGCATTTTCAAAAATGAGAAAGAGAACATGTTTTCATTATTTTCAAAAACACAAGACGGAAAATTGCCCCAAAACATCAAAGAGAACACACCCTAACTCTCTAGACCTCCACCCAACCCCAACCCAAACCCAACCCAACCCAACCCAACCCAACCCATCCCATCCCAACGACCTAGACTAACCTATGGAGGTGGACCAAAAACTGACTCTCTAGACTCGTAACCTACCTCATCCCCACCCAACATGCCGTTTTAGTTCTTTATTTAATTTTGAAAATAAGCCAAAAAAAAAAAGTTAAAAAACCATTAGGCCCAGTGGTTCTCTCAAGCTGTTTTACATCTCTACTCTAAATTCATATATGTTGTTCTAAACTTGTAGTCCATATATTATTGATGGTTCGACACATTACCTATTCTTAGCAAATAAAAAAATTTCAACACATTTTTTGATACGTCAGTCTTTTACACATTAACATCTTTCTATTTACCAAGAAATGGCAAAGTGCTGAAAAGTCAAAAATGTGTAAGAAGAGTTGAGACGTGATGTTTCGAACTTGCTATTCCCTTGGTTGTCTTTCCAATACATTTTTAACACCTCAAAAAATCACCCATTTTAGCATATAAGAAGACGACAAAGTGTAATGTACTAAAATGTAAAAAATATATTGACATCTTTCTATTTGCTAAAAAAGGATGATATACCAAAGTATTAAAAGTGTATTGGGCTACAGCACATTAGATTCATTTAAAGATGACAATCGGGCAGTGTTGCTAGCGGGGTCTAGTGGCTCACCGTAAAAAAGCTCGGCCCATTATGGTCGAGGCCGAGCCAGCTTGGCTCTTGAAAAAGACGAGTTAGCCCGTTGGACCAGCTAGTGGGATGGTCCAAGGGTCGGACTGTCTTTAGCTCATAGAGCTAGCCCACGAGCTCTGTGGGGCAGCTCGTGGGCCAAACCCCAGCATTTTTAAAATGCTGGAGCTACTCTAACGATCACTTTTGTGACCGTTGCATCCCAAACGATCACAAAAGTGACCGTTTTGGTCCTGAACTTATTTTTTTTTTCAATGATTCTTTTTTCTTCTATAAATACCCACTTCCACTTCTAAATTCATCACAAATTCACAACCCAATCAACTTACTCAATCCGAACATATTATATTTTCAATATTAGCTCTTTTATTGTGCAATTTATAGTTAAATTTACTTATTTTAGTAATTTCTTCTATTTAATTTCTATATTTCTACATTTCTACAGTTCTATTTTAGTGTTGACCATCAAATTGATGATGATTTCAGTGGGTTTAATGATATTCCAATTCCTGAATTTGGTGATGATTATGGGATTGAGAGCACTGATTCCATTGTCGATTTAGAGGACATCGATAAGATTTAGAAATGACTAACATTAATACAACAAATAGGTCAAGTACTAAACGAAGAGCCACAAAACAAAAGATTCGATGTTGAAATCAATTCAAATTAGTGCACACCAGTACAACATTAGACGGACAATCAATCTTCAAGACAATATGCAAATATTGTAAAAATAAATTTGAATGGCAAAAGGGTGGCGGCACAAGCCATCTAAACCGACATTATCTAAAGTGTATGCAAAAACACGGAGGTTGATACCAATCAAACTCAACTTCAGTTCGAATCTCTTTGGTGAATCTTCTAGTTCTAGTCAAATCTTAACAATTGAGTGTATTCACAAGATAACATGCGCCTGGAAGGCATGACTCAGCTGGTGGCAAGTGGTGAGTTCTCGCTTAGCATAATAAAAAGCCCTCACTTTACCAAGTTCGTGCAAAGACATCTTCAACTAAGGTACTCACCATTTGCTAGAAACACTGTTCGTGCATATACTATTGCTTTATTTAATAAAAAAGAAAGAAAACATAATTCTTGATTTAAGCAAATATTTTGGTGTTGTATCATTTACTCCGGACTCATGGTCCGATAAAAATCATAAAGGATATATTGTTGCCATTTTATATTATATTGATAAATAATGGATTGTACATAAAATAATAATTATTTTTAAAGTAACTGATTACCCTCAAAATGGAATACAATTTTTTATTTATTTAATGAATATTATTAAAAAATTTAACTGCGAATCTAGAATTCGCAATTTCACATTTGATAATGCTATGTCTAATAATATAGTAATAGAAAGATTAACGTGAGAATTAAATCTAGATTTTGATGTCATTTTATTTAATGTTCGTTGTGTATGTCACATTTTTTAATTTAATTGTTCAATTTGGTTTAAAATTTATAAGTCTACAATTAGAAAAAATTAGTTATGTCATAAATTATATTATTGTCTCACATTCTCGAAATCAAGTATTTGATGAATTATATGTAGAGAGTTCTCTTTCAACAAAATGTTTATGTACAGACATAAGCAATAGTTATAACTATACTTATTTAATGTTTAAATTATGTGAAGGTCATGAAACCTGTATAACTGCCTATTATAACGGTCGACACTCACACGATCCAAATTATGATTACAAACATATGATTAGAAAATCGCATTTCACGTGAGAAAATTTTTAAAGTTTTTTTCGATGCCACTAACGCATGTATGTGCGTATATTATCTTAGCAATCTATTAGTTTTAAATTATTTTTATTTTATTGCTAATAATTTTAATAGGTATAAGACATTTTCAATTTTTTTTGATATTGGAGAAGCAATTGAGATGAAGTTTAGACAATATTGAGAAGAATTGTCTATGTTCCCATTAGTGTCAATTATAGACACTAAAGTAAATTTAGAAGATACAAAACATACTGTGTCGATAATTTCTAATAAATTAAGTTACGAGAATCCATTAACATGCGGCAATCTAAAAAAAATATTATGTGAAATTTACGACATTTATGCGACAAAAATCGATAGGAACGTTATAAGACCTGTATCAATCCCTTCTTCGTTATCAAATGCCGATAAGTTTCCTTAGTTCCGTTAGGAAAATTCAAAAATCTAGTTGTTCTTCTTCTTCTTCCCTTTCCCGTGCTACGAATGTAGAAACAAGTAGTAAAGACGTGCTTTTAAAGTTAACTAAATATTTTGGTCAGACATGCTTAATATGTTAGATGAAGAAAAGGAAAATATTTTAATATATTTAGGTAGTGTAGACAAAAATGAGCATCATCTTCCATACCCAATGTCCGTTCCAGCCACCAACTGCTTATTATAATTTCTGTACTTTCCTATTGCGGGCAGAAATGTACTAACACCTCCTGTTTGGGGAGATCAACTATATAAATTTAATTATCGTGTTTGAGTCTGCTTTTCCTGCCCATGGTGGGCAGAAAACAGATAAAGTAGAGTTCTTAATATGAATGATTTGAGGTCAAAATTTAAACCAGACATATTAAAAAATTTAATGTGTCTAAAAATTGGGAGAATACATAATTCCGAATTCAAAATAAAGTAGAGATCATATTAATCGAAGAACTTCAAGAGTTGGTTACATAAAATTTAAGTATAATTTGTATAAATTTATTTATTTATTCTTACTTTTATATTTTACCCAAAATTATAAATGTAACAACTTGTTTTTATACAATTTTAATTTCACCTAAACTAAAAATAAATTGTCCAAGTCCAAAAAAAAAGAGTGTTTTAAATGTCAAATTTATCAAAATTTATTGAATTTTAACTTTTTAAACTCCAAAAAAGAATGCATTCTACAACAAAAAAAAGTGAACCAATCCCATAGACCGGCCCATGGCTCGGCCCATGAGCGACAAACCAGTCCGGGCTCTTTTTTGGGGACGAACCGAGCCCAAGCTCAGCCCATTGCCAATCTCCAGGTTCATTGGAGGGTTGTCTCCATAGCATTCAACTAGTTATGCAACTATTTATGTCAGCTGCTAGGATGAAAAGCAGACAATATTTTAGGCTCACCCAATTTCAGAAATGAGAAAACTAATTTCAACATAATTGTTTATTTATTGTTCAGGGATCTTGAAATAGATGTCATCACCTGCCTAAAGTGAAATGCCTTTTTCTAGTTTAAGGGCAGATCTTCAGAAATTTTATTTGCTCCTCAACCTTCTTATTTCTAAACTGAACAAAAAATCAAAATCAATTTCGTTTAAGAAAAGGTTGAGCTTCTAAATTTAACACTCGAGCCATTGTAAGTCACAAGTGACGCGGTTAGGAGTAATTTCTATTCCGACTCTAAAACCTCAATACCCTGCTATCAAACCATAAAAGCTAAAAATAGACCACTAAAATCAGCAACAAGTAAATAGAACTAAGTCCTAATAAAGCAAAATGATAAACTAAAAGATATAAGAAATTAATTCGATTAGATAATTGCTAAACTATTAGAATACTTTGGAGAAAATGTTGAACACAAAATAACTTTTACCAAGTTAACAATGCAAGTATAAGACAACATTCCACCACTCGACACAGTACCATAACAAAATTGTTGTCGTCTCATCATTTAGAAGAATGGAAACTATTTTATAACCAGCTCACTTTAAGGAATGAATTCAGTAGCACTACTTCAATGGCTACCTCTCCGCCTTTCTTTCAGCTCCGAGTCCCTGCAGGCGCACGAGTGAATCACAATTCAACGTTTTCAAGTATCAAAATATTAGGGTAAAGCAAGGCTAATACCTCTCTATATGATCAAGAATAAGAAGCCTTGGTCCTGGAGGTATTTTGACATCTCTGAGAGCACTGAAATCACAATGGCAAATAAAAAGGAATAGGTGACATGCAAAAACACGATACATTTAAGCAGAAAATTAAAATCATTAAGAGATGTTTGGCTAAGGTTAAAAATAAGTAAAAGTTAGTTACTTCTTGTTTCCAAACATTTTTGATGCCAAAATAAGTAACTTATTTTCAAGATCAATACAAAGATATATTTATACCAAAACTAGCATTTACTTAAAAGTAAACTTTTTAAGCTTAGAAAACATGCTATAAGTCGGAATACTTACCTATCATTCAGCAAAGGCAAAGTGTTGTCTGTCAACAATCCTTTCTTAAAATTCTTCTCATAGTTCTGCAGGCCAAGGCTGCTCAGCATGGATCTTGTTTTTACATATTGCACATCTTCAACTGGTGGTTGTGAAAACTTCTGGCCTAACTGCATCAACCAATGTTTAATTTTCCCAGGACATTAGCAAATAGAGATACCGAAAAGAAAAATCTATAATGGAATGAAAAATCTCTATCCTTCACAAAACCTAAATTCCATTTCATTAAAGACCGTGGAAACAGAAGTCTTCAAACTAAGCAAAATAGAAAGGTAAAGGAACGGAATCACGGGACACTGATGAATGCATCAAAGAAATTTTTTGACTGGATTTAGCATGTTCACATCCCAGATCATTTAGCAAACTTCGAGATGAAATATAGGGTCCTAATTTCAATTAAAAGCCAGATTTCCTCCACTTAACAATCACCTGGAAAATTCCACCTTGAACGAGTGCAAAGAAAAGACCAGAAGTAACAGCATTTGCTGCCTGGTTAGGCCCGCCCACCCCACTTACTAATGAAAACAGGGCCCCAGAACCAAAAGCTGCAACCATGCTGCAAGAATTGAAAGCAGTCAATCAGCAATTTCAAAGGAAGACAACAAACATGGCTAGAAGAATTGAAGAAACGACAATGTAAAAGAACAGAATCAAAATATAAAGGACTGAAATGCAGATGATCGTTTAAGGAGAAAACATAGAAGCAATGGACAAAGGAGAATTATCAGATCGAAAAAGATCCATGCGAAAACTGCAGAGTGTATATTGGGGTCAATCATGTATCTTGGACAAGTTCACAAATTTTCCAATTAGCATGATTGACTTGGTCATTTCCATCCTAATACATACATATTGATTCGTGTATATTTGGAATCTAGACAAACTTGAGAGTTGCATAAAAATTCTGTTCCCCTTAATAAAATCAATTAGATCAAAAGCCCAATATTTCCCTCCCCTTCTTGAGAACAATATTGGTTGTTAGTATTTAGTAGCCCTTGAACAAGCACTTTTGATACTTGATAAAAGTGAAGAAAGAAGAAGCAAGGTAGCAGATTGGATCTTCTGAAACTGCCACAGAATTAAAATGTTGGCAAGCACATCTGGCTGAATAGCAATTGCAATTCGACATGAAAAAAGATAAATCTAAGACTAAAAGCAAAAAAAAAAGGTAAGATCCACTAACATGCACTTAAATCATCCGAGGATACATATGCTCTTTCAGTGAACCCATTTGAAGCTGTTAAGTGCTAAGCATATTACAATATCCCTGATTTTAAGATCTTGTTTAACAAAGCAGAAGATTAATGATAGCCTAGTCAGATAAAACTAATACAGAACAGTCGTGTTTTGTGTAGCCTAAAGGAAATAAAATAAGAGAGGCAGACCCCAGATTTAGCACTTCTAAATAATTCTGATCATATTACCTCATGAAGAGTAATATCATTTTAGTTGGGAGTGATATGCAGAAGCTACTGTGGCAGCTTTATAGTTATTTTCTAAGTAATATTACATGTTTCGATGATTGTTTAGTCACCCAATTTAAAGTTTGGTGATACCAACCACTACATGCATTTACTAAAGTTTCATGAGAAAATAAAAATTTTGCATCAGGCACCTTCAAGCAGTTGCCTTCGGGCATATGCATGAACACCCATATATGAGCATGCATGCAAATAGTCACCCAGGAAGCAGGAGGACACTTGGTCGCGTAACTACAGATTAACCAAGAATTACATTGAAAATAGTTATGTGCAAACTTTACAAGTCAATGTCAAGTGAAAAATCACACATAAAAAATCTAAAGGTGCACAAAATAATTGATTTCCCGAACATACAGAAAGAGGGAGAGATAGAAGAAAAAAGAGAACTGCACTGTGCACAAAATGTCTAATTTTTTTGTTAAATAAGGAGTTGAATGAAAGAATCGGGCTCTCTTTATTCAAACCTCCCTTTTCTTTTGGTTTTGTCTCTACTTGGACCTGCATGCATATAGAAAGTACCAATGGGTGATGCATTGAGTAAGCTTACCTAGATTGAACATCCTCCTTGCCTCTCAATCTTCTCATGACACAAGAAATGCCGGCATTGACACCCGTCATGACAGCAAAATTGCGGGCTTGTACCAAGGGACCTCCTGCAAGAGCCTGCAGGCATAAAAGGAGAGTAAGACTTTGTTATCAGTTCTCATAATATCTAACTGAACACGCGCTCGTTGATTACTGAAAGAGGTGCACTAAGTACAGCAGAAGCTAAAATCTTTGGTGTAAATGATTTAGTTCAATGGTTTCACATATAAGTTATAACACATCTTCAACAAAGGTTATCTGAAAATTACGACTCCTCAAAACTTTCTACAACAAATATCAACGATGTGCAATCCAAGCACAAGCATCTCCAGAATCATAAAGGTAGTAGAACACAATCTCTAACTAATCCAATCCAAATGGCGAAAGACAATAAAATTGCGGATCTATTTCAAATCGCCACTCCAGAAACCCTCACACTACTTACAAACGGCAAAAGTTGAAACCGGAACTTGAGATAAAGTGACAGTCTTTAAGGCTTAAGAATACCAAATTCCCAAAACCCAGAACCATGAGCTAACCCAAACCGTCAAAAAACATTCCATACCAATATGTATAACACAATTACGCATATATCTATTACACACAAATAAATATATACCAGCACAAGCGCAAAGAGGAAAGTATAAGAAATAGACCTGGGCTTGTTTAAGAGACGCCATGGCTTCCGGGTTCAAGTTGACGGCCTCGGTCGGAGGGGTAAAGAGGGAGGATGAGTCGCCCGTTAGAGTTCCCATGAAGGCGCCGATGGCGGCACCCTGGGCGGCACTGGTGGTGGTGACGACGGCAGCCTCCACAGGTAACGACTGCTTGGCCAACCACCCCTTGAACCCAATCTCAAGTTCCTTGAACTTGGCCTGCAACACTGCAATCGGATTCTGCTCCCCCTGGCCCATAATTCCGCTGGCCTTCGTTGGAATTCCCACCACCATAACTCCTTGCTTACTTTCAGCCATAGTTTGTCAAAATTCTTTGGTTTTTGCTTCAATTCGTGTTGAAAATGTGGAAATTTTCACTTTTTAGTCTAAAGTGGGAGGTTTAGATATGATATAGGGAATGGGGAAATGGATAACAGAGGTAGTATTTTACTGCCAAAATTACCCCTAGAACCCATAAAAATGGTTACCGAGCTTGCATATGGCCCAGAGATGCAAATGGACAAACTCACATATTTGCCCTAATTTGAAAATTCACTCCACTCTTTACGTGCCCTTTTGTTTTATGTTTTTTGTTTTTAGCGTGTTTTGTTTAAAAAATAATAAAAATTTGAAAACAATTAATTTTAACTATGTTGTAAAATATAGAAAATAATATTGATGATATATTTAGATATTTTCTACAAGTGTTTGAAATCCTATATACATGTAGGGGTGAACATGGGTCGAGTCAGTTTTTGACCCGACGTAGTAAAAAATCGATTTGGCTTTAACCGACCAAATCTAAAAATTGAGCCCGCCGACTCGATTCGATTCGGGTCGATTCGAGTTTTCTGTTTTGGGCCCGAATAAAGCTTAATTTAAAAAAAAAAAATTCAAAATCGAGTCATTTTCAGACTGGGTTTTACAGGACCCAAAACTGTCCAAAAACAGACTCAAACTGACCCGAGTCGATTCGGGCAGGGTCGGGTTGTCGATTTGTGGGTTTTTTTCCAACCCTATATACATGTGTCCATTATTATAATGAAATATGCAGTTTATCTCTATCTTTTTCAATTATTTTCTCTAATTCATAACACGTTAACAGCGCGAATATCTAACTAATTAAGTTAGCGAATAAACTATTTTTCTATTCAAAAGAGAAGAAAGACAAGAAATTCAATCAATTTAACTAACAAAATAATTCTTCTTTTCTATCTAAAAGAAAATGTTAGTATTGTTTTTAATTTACAATCAAATATGTGCATCCTTTTACAAATTTCACAAACATATATGTGCATAATTATTTCATAAAAGATATCAAATCCATTCAAATTTCTATTGTAATCAAAGCTTAATTTTAAAATATTATAATATAATGTATGAATTCATCTCTGACAGAATCATTGTTTTTGGTTTTTATATCTTTTTCAGTTTTTTTTTTTTTTTTTTTCCAACTTGGGTGATCACGAAAGTTGAAACTTTTGCATGAGTTCTTCTTTTGTTTTCCACCTCGTATGACTAGTAAGACCTTATAATACGTGTTCAAACATAGATTTAAATTTAGCATTTGTCATGCATTAAAAGTAGATACACAATTCTTTCCCAATACGAAGAGAAATCTCTTGAAATTGCAATTGTATGCATATAAATGTATGCTATCGTATTATTTAATTTTATTATGTTATATTTCATATCATAAATATATAAATATTTTAGAAGAATGTTTTGTTGTTCTAGAAGTAGCACAATTTTATATTATATTAAATTTCAGTATAATATTACATGTTCTAGAAAAATATAATTTTATAAGATTTAATATTAAACTATTGTTCCTGAAAATAATTTTTTTTATAAAATTTAATATTTTAAAATAATTTGTTGTAGCTCCTGAAGAAACACAACGTTATGTGACAGAATATTATTTGCACAACATTCGAGAAAATATTGAGTTATTGTTGCTAAAGAAGCGGTAGTCCAAATAATAACTTATTGTGCTCTTGAAAAAGCACATGTCTCGGAGGATATAACATCACCTAATTAAATAAAAAAAAAATTGTGATATATATGAATAATTTATGAACTAATAGAAAGTATATAAATCATGTCATGTCGACATTGATTAATGTGACTCATTGATAAGTTATTATATAATTAGGGGTAGGCAAAACCCGACCCAAAACGGTCGGACCGACCAAACCAAACCCACCCGACCGATTTGGGTCGATTTTTTAGATTGTTTGGGTTGGTTAAGGGTTGGTATTTTCATAGTTTAATCGGTTGGGTCGTAAAACCCGACCCGACCCGACCCGACCCGACCCGACCCGACCCGCTTTACTATTAAAAAAAAAAGGGTCATATAACAACTGAAAGTCCAGAATCACAAAAAAAAAAAACCCTAACCCACGCCTCTTCTCACTTTACGATCACGTGCGCACACACACATGCCGGAAAATTCTCAATCATGCACACACACATGCCAAAAAATGCCATTTATACCGCCGGCGAAGACACCATAGCAGGCCATTCTACTCATGGAGTCACGCTCGCTCGCAGATCCAATCCCATTCACGCACGCAGCAACAAAAATCCAATCTCTCTCTAGTCCACGCCCCACCATCACCTCTCCACCACTGGTCAAAATACCTATGGCTGACCAATCAGTCACTCACGCTCACTCCGACTAGTTAGTTTTTCTCTCATCATGGTAAATTTTCAATATATCTTGTTTTATTTTTCCCTTCTTTACATTTGATGTGAGATAGAGTTTTATTTCTTTCTTCAAATTTTCAATCCGAATCAAATTCCAATTCCATCAACATGGCCACTGTGAACTCCATTCTCTTTAAGCCGAAAACCGCTAGTTTCCACAAAACAAAAAGAAAGAAAGAAAAAAAAAAAATCAAAATGGGAATCCTTGACTCGACCCAACCCGCCTGCTTGATCGGGTCGGTTTGGTCGGGTTTAAAACCGTGGTGGTTTGGGTTGGGTTGAATTTTTATCAAAGCGATTTGTTTGGGTTGGGTTGGGTTGGGTTTGGGTTTGGGTTTGGGTTTGGGTTGGGCCAAAACCGACCCCACCCACCCCTATATATAATTATACAATGCCTAGCGTAAAATTAATTATATTTTCCTTTTTGTTGTATAGTTACTCAAATAACAAATATCATAAAACGCGAGTTTGTTGCACTTGATCTATCTGGTAAAAATTATTTGTCATAGATCCTCAATGCTGAAATTTATCTTATCTCAAAGGCCCTAAGGTAGACAATGAAAGAAAGAAACGTAGCATTTGTGCAGGATCGTGCAAAAGCACTTATTTTTCTCTATAACCATATCCACGATTGATTGAAAAAAGATCGAAATGTTCTTTGGAAAAACTTGACTGAAATATTTGACCACCATACGACTGTAGTTTTTCCCAAAGCCCACTTTAAAACTGTTAGTGAGTACAATTTTATACTATTCAGAATAACTTCAAAATTAACTCTTTGCGGAGAGAAAATAACTAATGAAGATATGTTGGAAAAGACATCATCCACCTTCCATGCCTCCAATGATATCCTGCAGCAATATCGTGGTCGTGGTTTTAAAAAGTACTCAGAATTCATATCATGCATGCTAGTTCTGAACAAATTAATGAGTTGTTGATGAAAAATCATGGGATACATCCAACTAGTTCCACTGCATTGCCTAAAGCAAATACAACATCAAGCCATGGATGTGGACACAAACGCATACACGAACAAGGTAACAACTTTAAAAAGTACAAAACAAATGAAAATAATTCATCCAATGAAGAAAATTGATTTAAATGTGGAATCAAATGACATTTTTCACGTACATGTCGTACGGTAAAACATCTTGTGGATCTCTACCAAAGATCATTCAAACAAAAAGAAAAGGTGTATTCTAATTTTGCTGATTTTAATGGTCCATTTGACGTGACTCACTTGGATGTCTCTAATTTTTTTGCTGATCCAAGTGGCAATATTGATCATTTGATAGGGGTTGGTGTGTTGGAAATATAAATTAGTTTATTATCAATATCTTAGTAGTTCAATTTGATTCAGAAGTTTAGTTTGAAATATGTTTTTATTTTTTTTTAAAGTTTAAGACTTTAATTTGCATTGTCAAATCTTTTCAAGATTGATTGAAGTACTATTTTAATTTTAACTACTTTCTATTATAAACTTAATTTTTTAAAATATCTATCTGGTCATGTTTATAGATTCATAATGAATTGTCATGATATATGTTTAGCTGATAGTGCATGCATACTATTCTTCAAAACAAAAAGTATTTTTGGACTTCACATTAGTAGAAAATAATGTTAATATGATATTAGGTGCATCGAATATCGTTAAAGGCTCGAAAAGAGATGGTATTATCTTACCAAATAATACAAAATTATATATAAATGATGTACTTCATTCTAGCAAATCCAGAAGAAATTTGTTAGTTTTAAAGATATCCACAGTGAGACGATGCAAGAAAATAATAATGAATATATTTGTGTAACTTCTTTTGTATTTGACCGAATGCAGATAAAAAGAAAAATTCACGGTACTCCCATCTATCATGTATTATATATTTATAAAAACAATTTGAATCAAACAATGTTACGAATCTAAAGTTGGTTGAACCAAAAAGTTTTATGCTTCGGCATTATCGACTTGGACATCTAGGAGCAATAATGTTGCGCCAAATAATTAACAATTTAGATAGACATCTTCTAAGGAACCAGAAGATTCATTTATCAAATGATTATCCATGTGCTACTTATTCACAAGGTAAGTTAGTCATTAGACATTTTACTACGAAGGTTCATGTATAATCTCCAACTTTCTTGAAAAGAATTTATGGAGATATATGTGGGCCGATACACTCACCATGTAGACCATTTTGTTATCTTATAGTTTTAATCGATTCTTCTACTAGATGATCACATATCTTCTTGCTTTCTCTTGTGAAATACAGCTTTTGCTAGACTAATTACTCAAATCATAAAATTACAAGCTCAATTTTCTAATTACTCAATCAAGAAAATCCATCTCGATAATCTTCAATTTAGATCATAAGCATTCGATGAGTATTATGTCAATTGAGATTGTCATTGAGCATTTAGTTGTACATGTTCATACAAAAATGGTTTAGCAAAAGACGTTTGTCAAACGTCTTCAATTGATTACTTGACCATTACTTATGAAAACAAAACTCTCAGTTTCTATTTGGAGTCATGCTATATTACATGATGCATCATCGGTCCGTATAAGATCAACTGCTTATCATCAATACTCACATTTACAACTTGCATTTAGTCACGATCCTAATGTCTCTTACCTACGAGCTTTCGGTTGTCTTGTTAAAGTCCCGTTTTCACTCCCATATACATACCAAAATGGGTTCCCAACGAAGACTTGAAATTTATGTTAGTTTTGATTCACCATCCATTGTTAGGTACCTTGAATATTTAATGGGTGGCTTATTTACTACACGTTTTACAGATTGTCATTTTGATAAATTGAATTTTTCAACTTTGGGAAGGGAAAAACTATATCTTAAAAAACAGCGTACAATTTAATGGAATGAAACAACTTTATCTTACTTTGATTCCCGAAGTAATCAATGTGATCAAGAGGTTGAAAAAATAATTCATTTACAAAGAGTTGCAAATCAATTATCTGATACATTTGTTGATACAAGGAAAGTAACAAAGTCAAATGTACCAGCAGAAAATATTCATACAAATATGTAATAACAAATGATTCTCAAATACGCTGGAAGCGTGGTCCACCAGTGGTGCCAAATACTTTGTACCTAAAAAAAAAAGGTACAAGAGAAAATTCAACTAAAAACTTTTAATGGTAGAAATGATTGATGAATCAAATACTGATAATGTGATTTCTGAAGAATCACAATTGTCCGAAAATAATGAGATTTCAATAAATTACTTATTATCTCATAAATTATGGAAACTAAATAATATTGTCAAGAAAATATCTTCGTCTTTAATGTGGTACTTGATATTATGCAAAATAAGAATTCTGAGCTACAATCCATTAAAGATTGTCAAAATAGAAATTGTTGATCAAAATAGAAAGAAGCCATACATGATAAATTGAATTCTTGAGAAAAAGACGCAAAGTGTTTGGACCTTTAGTTCGATCTCCTGAAAATGTAATCCATGTATAATACAAATGGATCTTTGTAAGAAAGATGAATGAATACAATGAAATTACAAGATGGAAAGCAAGATTTATAGCCCAAGGCTTCTCACAAAGACATGTGATTGATTATGAGGAAACATATTCTCCCATAACGGACACCATCACATTTAAATTTTTAATAAGTTTGACTATATGCGCCTTATGGATATATATGTATGGTTAACTTGATAGTAACATATACATGAAAATTCCTGAAGGATTTAAAGTGCCAGAAGTAAATGATTTATTTCTCGAACTATGTTCTCAATTAAATTGTCAATATCATTACATGGATTAAAACAATCCGGATGAATGTTGTATAATCGCCTTAGTGAATATTTGTTGAAAGAAAGTTATAAAAACGACGATGTATACTCTTGTATTTTCATAAAGAAAACATATATTGAATTTTTAATTTTGGCAATTTATGTTAATGATTTAACTCTTATAGAAACTCTTGAAGAGCTCAATAAAACTGCAGATTAGTTGAAAAATAAATTTGAAATGAAAGATTTGGAAAAAACTAAATTATGTATTAGATTGCATGTTGAAAATTTCCTAGAATGATTATTTGTTCATCAATCTTCTTATATAGAAAAATTCTAAAGCATTTTTATATGGATAAAGTACATCTATTGACATCGCATATGCTCGTTTGATCACTTGATATGAAAAAAGATATATTTCATCCACTTGATGGATTTAAAGAGCCAGAAGTAAATGATTTATTTATCAGAACTATGTTCTCAATTAAATTGTAAAAATCATTATATGAAATAAAACAATCCGGACGAATGTGGTCTAATCGTCTTAGCGAATATTTGTTGAAAGAAAGTTATAAAAATGACGATGTATGCTCTTGTATTTTCATAAAAAAAAAATAGATATTGAATTTGTAATTTTGGCAGTTTATGTTGATGATTTAAATTTTATAGGAATTCTTGAAAAAGTTCAACAAAACTGCAAATTATTTGAAAAATAAATTTGATATGAAAGATTTAGGAAAAACTAAATTCTGTATTGGATTGCAAATTGAAAATTTTCCGGAATGATTATTTGTTCATCAATTTTCTTATACATAAAAAATCCTAAAGCGTTTTTATATGTATAAAGCACATCTATTGACGTCGTCTATGCTCGTTCGATCACTTGATATTAAAAAGGATCCATTTCGCCCACTTAATAATTGGAAAAAAAACTCTTATACCTAAAATATCATACTTAAGTGTAATTGATGCATTAACATATCTTGCAAATTGTACACGACCGAACATAGCTTTTTCTTTAAATTTTCTTGCAAGTTATAGCTATGTACCTACTTAAAGACATTGAAATGGTGTTAAATACATTTTTCGTTACCTAAAAAGTACTATTGACATGAGATTATGTTATTCACAAAAACTAGGATCTTATTTAGGAGATATACTGATGCATGTGAGTTATCTCTCAAATCCACGTAAAGCTAAATCACAAACATGATATGTGTTTACATGTGGAAGAACAGCTATATCATGAAGATGTGTGAAGAAAACCTTGATAGCAACATTTTCAAATCATTCTGAAATTATTACAATTCATGAAGTAAGTTGAGAATGTGCATGGTTAAAGAACATGACTCGTCATATACAAGCATCATGCGGATTAACTTCAACAAATAATAATCCAACAATATTATATGAAGACAATACAACTTGTCTTGCACAACTCAAAAGCTACATCAAAGAAGATGGGACAAAGTATATTTCTCCAAAATTTTTCTATACACATAAGCTTTAGAAGAATGGTGACATCAATATTAAACAAATTCTTCCAAGTGACAATTTGGCTGACTTATTCACAAAAGCATTGTCGACATCCACATTCAAGAAATTGGTGCATGAGATTGAGATGCGTAGATTTAAAGATTTTCAGTGATTAACATCAGGAGAGTAGATGTAATCTTTTTCTTTGGTCCTGGTTTTGTCCCCCCTGGATTTTTGTAATAAGGTTTTAATGAGGTAACATTTTCTTAATTCGCCAAATTTTAACAATTAAATGTACTTTTTTTTCTTCTTTCGTTTGATATTTTGTCTTATTGGATATTTGTCAAAAAAAAAAATTTAACGAGATATTATTGTACTGATAGTCATCAAAGAGAGGGTATTGTAAAATATAGAAAATAATATTGATGACTATAATTAGATATTTCTTACACAATCTACAAGTGTTTAAAACCATATATATGTGGGTTCATCATTATAATGAAATATATAGTTTCTCTCTATTCACATATATTATTCTTTCTAGTTTATAACAAACCACATAATATTGCTAAAAATTGATTTTTAACAAAATTAAACAAGCACTTAAAAACTAGAGATAATTAAAATACAATAAAAGAAAAGGGAGATATAAGGGTTGGTGAATTGCACAGGTTTTTTTCGACGAATTTTTTTAAATTAGATTTTAAGAGAAAATCACTTAAGGTTGGTTAGATCTTATTATTGTATAATATTTTTAGACAACTTATCATTTTTTACAAAATTTCATAAAATTGACTTAATTCTTTTCAGTTCATTAAAGTAGCTCAAAAAAAATAATGATTAGCCATGTAGAGAATGATAAAAATATTTGAACTTAACTGACATTCATTGTATTGAATTACATACGTATTTATAGAGTTGTGCAAGTAACATATATGAAGCTAAAGTATTTAAGACAAGTGAGAGGTACAAAAGATATCTACCACGAGATTATTGAGAAGATGTGTATAATAAGGTTACCTACATATGAGATAATATTGTCTATATAAGAAATGAATTATCTTTAACGTGACCTTTAAGATGGTAGTCCCATCAGAAAAACCAATCTTGGTTCAAATGTGGTGAAAACGAATACGTGAGAGGGACTTCATCCAGGCATCTGCAAGTTGATCGGAAGTGGAAACATGGGAAACATGCAAAGCTCCTAATTGCATGCATTCAGGAACAAAAGTGAACGCTAATTTCAATATATTTCATTTTTTAGTGCAGCATGGGGTTGGCGCATAGATAAATAGCGTCGACATTATCATAGTAAATCATTGGCGGAGAGCAAAGTGAGACCCCAAATTTATGAAACAATGATCGAATTCAAAGAATTTCGATGACAATACAAGAAACAAAGTGATATTCAAATCTCGGGAAGAGCGGGCAACAAACTTATGTTGTTGAGAACTCCAAGTAATGAGGTTGTGCCCAAGAAAAACAACATGGACACTTGTTGAAGTTCTATCATCAATATTTCCAGCTCAGTCGACATCAGACATTGCATGAAGAGAAAACAGAGAGTCGCAACAAAGGAATAAGACATGGGGAGGGGTACCACAACAATAGCACAATAGGCGCTTGAAAGCACACTAGTGATGAGTAGTGGGCCTATGAATAAATCACTCCATTTTATTCACCATGAGAGATGTTTGGGCGAGTAATGACTAAATATTAGGGACTTCCTATAGTCTGACGACACTCAGTGACATTGGTGAGAGATTAACCATCATTAAGAGAAAGACTCAGAGATGTGATAATGGAATCTGAACAATCTTTTGCACCCAACATTTTTGTGCACTAAAAAATATTAAATATGTATTGATGTTGAGACAAGTACGTTTTTGGTTGGGACTACCTGAATACCCAGAAAATAAGATAGAATACCGAGATCCTTAATGGAAAATTGAAAATCAGGTTGAGATATGAATTGATCAACAGACTCTAGTGCATTTTATGTGACAACAAAGTTATCCACATAGACAAGTATATATAGAATGCAACTAGAATTATTATATAAACAAAGAAGTATCGAAAATGTAGTTTACAAAGCCAGAGGTAACTAGAAAATTAAAGTTCATTATACCACGTGCGAGGATGAGCCTGTTTAAGATCATATATGTCTTTGTGAATGGAAAACATAGTTAGGTGTAGAATTGTCTATAAACTCAAGTGGCTAGGTTATATAGACAATATCAGTTAAAGTATCTTAAAGGTAGGTGTTATTGACATCTAATTGATGGAGTTGCCAATTAGAGGATAGTGCAATGTTAAGAACAAGACGTAAAATGGTTGGTTTCACAACAAGATTGAAGGTTATGAGTGGAGTCGATGCCAAGGCGGTAAAATCCTTTAGCAACAAGGCGGGCTTTGTAAAGATCACCTTCATCTTTGCGCTTAATACGATACACCCACTTGCAATCAATTAGATTAAGAAATATATCGTAAAGGACCAAAGACCAAGTGCCGTTGTGAATTAAGATATTAAAATCATACATCATGGCAATCATGAATGAGGAATCTAAATGGCTTTACAAAGGTAGGTGGGTTCGAGTTCGGTGGAGAAATTGAGAGTATTTGCAAAGTTAAGCTTCCGAATTGGTTTTCTGACATTGACCTTGGCCCGGTAATCATAGTATTAGTATTAGTGGACGATGGGGGTTGGGGTGGCTACGAATGGTAAGGTGACCGTGTTGGATAAAATTCAACATGTGGGGCCAAACATGTATATATTAAATGGGTGGTGCTATCTAGTCAATAAAGTGATCCACTAAAGACTATTTTGGACTAATGGGTATTAAGAGCTTGTTTGACAAAGCTTAAAAACCAAAATGGGTTTTTTTCAGCCGTAATGTTTGACTTTTCAACCCACTTTTAACATGAAAAGTCAACAATTTCAACTCAAATAAACCAATATTGGTCAAATAAACTAAAAATTGGTTTATAAACTAGTTTATAATCTCTGTCAAACGGGCTCTAAGTGTCGTGAGATTAAAGTGTAGAGACAGATACAATGTTTTAAATTGATGAGGGGCCAATTTAACAATATTGAAACATAATAACCGCCTCTAGCTTATATATATGTGTCATGGTCCCCAATTGAGCGTGACTTTTCATAACTCTTTGTATCCCCATCAACAAGAGACACTAAGCGAAAACCACGGATCAATTGGAAGACCATAACCCAGTTCGATCAAACAAAATCATGAATTGAGTGCACGCCTGCTTTCAAGATTAATCTTGATAATTACAACATGATGGTTTTAAGTCATAGATGTGTAATCATCTATATTTATGAATTCGGTAAAATTAATCTAACAAGTGGTATCAGAGCCACTTTCATGTTGAATTATCAGATTTATATGGACATGTATTTTCATAAATTCTATTAATTTTGAAATATGCATATATATGGTATTGAGTTCATGTGGAATTTAAAAGTTCAATATTAAATTTGTGTACTGTTTTTCCACGTTCAGCCATGAAGAAATCGTGAACTGTAAAACTGGAATTCCAATTTTATGCATGTATATTCCAAGAATATATATATAGATGTGTATATATATTGTTCTAGAAATATGGGTTTTTTTTTTAATTTTTGCAATGTGTATATTGAATTAATCGAATTGGGTTACGGTTTTTAATGGTCGGATTTATGGATTTTGTGGTCCGATTTGTGGATTAAATGATGGAGCCGTGAGTAAGGACCTCGCAGCGCCGGGCGTACAGGCGTGCGCATCATCGTCGCTTCGCCGCGCGACAGCAGCGTGTGGAACTCTGCAGGCACGGGAGATGGTCTTTGCAGCGGAGACTCCGGCGGTGGCGCGGGGGACTCCGGGTCTCGTTGGTGGCGGCGGCGCGCGGCTTAGGGTTTCAACCCTAGTCACAGCATTTTGTGATTTTGGCCTGTGGACTTCATGCGGAAATTAGAAGATTTAAGGGTTGGTTTGCAATTTGTGAAATTTTGGTTTATTTAATCACTAGTCCTCCCGATTATTCCCTCATTTAATTAAATCCTAAAGTTTTAAAATCATTTAAGTTGGCCCTTTAGACTCTTGAATTTATAAAATAAGTCCCTACGCTTTAGTAATCACTTAAGTTGGCCTCGAAGTTCTCGAATTTTATGATTCAAATCCCTAAAGTTTAAGATTTTAATTAATTGGCCACTAAAGTTTTGGTAAAACTTCAAGCTTAAAATCTTTTATAATTGGCCAATCAAGTTTAATTAAATTGTAATTTAACCTCCAACTTAATGATTACTTAATCCTAAAGCTTTGAACTTCAAAAATTCAAATCCTAAAGTTTTAAATATATGCAAAACAGCTAATTCGTGTTCAAATTTTGGTATGATGGACTCTTTTGAGAAATATAATATTCCAAAGTGAATTAATTGAAGCAACATGTTGCTAAAGTAACCTCTCTTGTAGAAATTAATTAACTTTGAATATTAGAAGGTTTTTTGTGTGTGCTGTTCATGTGGATATTGATCGGCCCAAAGGAAGGTCAATGTTTGGTTGGAATTTCACATGCACCGTGGTGATAAACGCGTGACGATTATTTGGTTTAACGTGTGATTAATAAATCGGTCCAAAGAAAGGTTTATTGATTGACATGTCTTATTGTCGATGTTTGATTGCTACATCGAGGTACCACTTACGAGTCAATGTTTCTGTCCAAAGACTAAATATTGATGTTGTGCTAGGTATCTTGTGATGGGCCTTACCAATATATTTGAAATTATTATTTGCATAATAAAGCTATTTCTATCTTTTTCTCTATACAGCTCATTCATCCACTTCTACAATATCTGCAAATATCAATTCAATCCCCATGCTTAATGGGTCAAACTTCAAAGATTGGAAATAGAACGCTTTTAATTGTTCTTGGTCGCATGGATCTCGACCTTGCTCTCGTGATTGAGAAACCCCGCTTCTCTTACGGATGTAAGTTCACCGATGACAGGAGGAACTTTGAGAAGTGGGAACGCTCAAATCGCATGAGTCTTATGATCATTAAGCGCGGCATTCTAGAAGCCTTTAGGGCGCGATGAATCGAGGAGGTAATTGATGCCAAAGAATTCTTTCACGAAATTGAAAAGCGCTTTTATGAAAACGATAAGGTCGAAACAAGCACGCTTCGCAAAGCTTGATTTCAATGAAGTATAAAGGCAAGGCGAACATAAGGGGAGTACATCATGCGGATGTCTCATATATCGCTTCAAAACTTAAGGCACTAAAGTTCGACTTGTCGATGACTTGCTCGTGCATTTAGTATTAATATCGCTTCGCACATTTCAATCAATTTAAGGTCATTTACAATCGTTCAAAAGGAGAAATGGACTCTAAATGAGCTCATTTCTTATTGTGTGTAAGAGGAAGAAAGGTTGAAGCAAGACAGAACTGAAACTGCTAACTTGGCAAGTACCTCCAAAGATAAGGGCAAGAAAAGAAAAATGTAATATGAAGTCGCTAAGGGTCCGTAACAAAAGAAACCACATAAAGACAAAGATGGTTGTTTCTTTTGCGAAGCTGAACATTTAAAAAGGATTGTACCAAATACAACGCTGGCGTGCAAAGAATGGTACATTTCTTAATTTGGTCTGCTTACGAGGTTAATTTAGCTTGAAGACCTAGAAACACTTGGTGGTTAGATTCGGTGCTAATACTCACATAAGTGTTTCTATGCGGGGTTGCTGTTCTCACCGAAAGTCAAATGATCTTTGAAAGATTCATCTTTGTGACGACGGAAAATCGGTGGAAGTTTAAGCAATAGGCACTTTTAGGTTATTGTTAGGAACCGGTTTTATTTAGATTTGAAAACACTTTTGTTGTCACCGTCGTTTAGATGAATTTGGTTTCTATTTCCTTATTGGACAAATTTAGATATCATTGTTCTTTTGAAATTGTCGGTTTAGTCTTTCATTAAATTCAAATATTCTTGGTATTGGTTCATTATGTTCATACGATAACTTATATTTGCTTGATACTATTAAGTCATATAATGAAACCTTGCATGTGGAATCACGTGGTACTAAGCGAAAATTAAATAAAGAAAATTCGCAAAACTATGGCACAAGCGCTTAGGTCACATCTCAAAAACAAGAGTTGAACGACTTGTGTTAGATGGCATTTTGGATTCCCCGGACTTTACGGACTTTGATGTTTGTATTGATTGTATCAAGGAAAATGACCAAAATAAAAAAGGTTAGGTGCCAATAGAACTTGAGACGCCTTAGAATTGATACACACGATATTTGTGGACCGCTCCCTCGGACTTCTTAGAATGGTCAACAATATTTTATATTATTCATAGATGATTATTCACGTTATGGGCATCTATATCTTATTCATGAAAAATCCGAGTCATTTGGACATGTTCAAGGCTTTCAAAGTCAAGTTGAGAATCAACTCAACAAAAGGATTAAAAGCGTTAGGTCTTATCGTGGTGGTGAGTACTACTGGCGGAGATATGACGGTTCGGTGAACAACGTCCAGACCATTTGCTAAATTCCTAGAGGAATATGGAATCGTCCCACAAGACACCATGCCGGATCACCTAGCATGAATGGTGTAGTGAAAGACTAAACAGAACTCTTAAGGACATGGTAAAGAGTATGATTAGTCATTCTACTTTACCAAAATCACTCTAGGGAGAAGCATTAAAGATTGCAGCTTATAAACTAAATAGAGTACCAACTAAATCTGCGCTAAAACACCTTATGAGCTTTGGACAGCGTAAAACTCGTTCTAAAGCACTTCTACATTTAGGGATGTCCAATGAGGCTAGGCCTTATAGGCCACATGAAAATAAACTGGACTCCAAAACTGTAAGTAGCTATTTTATTGGTTATTCGAGCGATCAAGGGTTACAAATTTTATAATCCCACACTTAAGTCAATTTTGAAACGGAACCGCAACATTTTTGAGGATGTTGAGTTTGGGGGAGAAATAAGGTTAGAGACATTGTCTTTGAGGAAGGATCGATTTCGATTCTTACTATTACTGACAATGTGCGTGTTTCATACTGTCATTGATCAAGAAGTATATCCGAACCTCGTGAAGATAATGTTGAAGAACCTCTCACCATTCCGTAAGTACAAACTCAACAACTTCAAGAACCAATACCATTAAGGAGATCCACTCGAGAAAGGAAAAATGCTATTTCTAATGATTTTATAGTATTTCTCCAAGAACATGAGGAAAATAATGGAATGATGGAAAATGATCCAATCAACTTCCATCAAGCCATGAAGGGTTCTGATTCTCAAAAGTGGATTGATGCCATGAATGAGGAGTATAAGTCTATGCAAGACAATAAAGTTTGGGATCTTGTCATATTACCAGAAGGTGCGAAGCCTATTGGTTGTAAATGGATTTTTAAAACCAAAAGGGATTCAAAAGGTAATGTGGAAAGATATAAGGCTCGTCTTGTAGCTAAAGGCTTTACACAAAAGGAAGGCATTGACTTCAAAGAGACTTTTTCTCCGGTTTCAACGAAAGACTCTTTCGGATGACGATCATGGCACTTGTTGCACATTTTGATCTTGAGTTTACATCGGATGGATGTTAAGACAAATGTTTCTCAATGGAGACATTGATGAGACGATTTATATGGTGCAACGTAAAACTTCGTGTCGTGGAGACTCAAGAATATGGTTTGCAAATTAAAGAAATCTATCTATGGACTTAAGCAAGCCTCCGTCGGTGGTACTACAAATTTCATCAAGTGATTATCTCGCTTGGTTTTGAGATAAATATTGTTGATGATTGTGTATATCACAAGTTCGATGGGAGTAAGCATATTTTCCTAGTTTTGTATGTTGACGACATACCGCTTGCCACTAATGATATAGGCATGTTGCACGAAACCAACACTTTTCTCGTCAAGGAATTTTGAGATGAAAGATCTTGGGGACACCTCTTTTGTATTAGAGATTCGATACACCGAGATCGCTTCCTCGGGTATTCTTGGATTGTCACAAAAGAGCTATATCGATAAAGTTCTTAAAAGGTTTGGAATGCATGATAGTAAACCGTGGACACCCTCATTGCTAAGGGAGACAAATTCGGTCTCAATCGCTCGAAAAATAATCTTGAAGTTAAGGAAATGCGAAAGATTCCCTATGCATCACCGTTGAGAGTCCGATGTATGCTCGTGTTTGTACATCGTCCGATATAGCATTCATTGTTGGAATGTTTGATGATATTTAAGTAACCACGGGATGAATCATTGGAAAGCAACAAAAGGGTTATAAAGTACTTGAAGAGAACAAGAGATTGCATGCTTACATACAACCAGATCGGATCGCTTAGAGATCGTAGGGTACTCGATTCTAATTTTGCGGGATGCCAAGACAAGAGAAAATCCACATCGGGTCGCATATATCGCTGGTGGAGGAGCTATATCCCGGAGGAGTGCTAAATGTACACTCGTAGCTTCTTCCACTATGGCAAAGCAGAGTTTGTAGCATGTTATGAGGCATCTAATAATGGGATATGGCTACGAAATTTTGTCACTGGGTCATGCGCATTCAATGGTATTGATAGACCATTAAAGTTATATTGTGACAATAACTCTGCAAAGGTTATATTCTAATAACATCGAGTTCAACTAAGTCAAAATACATTGACATTAAATTCCTTGTTGTGAAAGAAATGGTACAGAATGGACAGATTTCCATATAGCATATTGGGACAAACTCCATGATTGCGGATCCGCTTACTAAGGGATTATCACCCAAGGTTTTTCATGAGCACACTGCTCGTATGGGTGTTGTATTTCTTGAGGATATCATGTTTTAGTGAGAGTTTGTATTTTGGTTGCTTTATGTTAGTTTTTGGACACATTTGTGTATTTGGATTATTTTCTGTACAGAAATAAAGTATTCAGTTCATTCCATTCTGTTACATTATGTTTGGTATTGATCTCACTTAAGGAATAAATTAGGACCAATTGAAAATAGACATGTTTGGATCACATAACATGTAATTTTCATACTACACTCTCATGATTGATCTATGTCATTTGGTTGTATTGGTATACGTGACCATTGATGGATTTAGTTACGATTAATGTAACGAAAGTCGCTTTGATTCTACATTGATATGACTAATGGACGAGATTGTTTGGAAATACCCTTAACAGTGATAGCAAAATTTTGAGCTCATAAGATTGTACACATTTGTAAGGATATATGTATGGCCCAGTGGGAGATTGTTGGATAAAATTCAACATGTGGGGCTAAACATGTATATATTAAATGTGTGGTGCTATCTTAAAGTTTTAGTCAATAAAGTGATCCACTAAAGACTATTTTAGACTAATGGGTATTAAGTGTCGTGAGATTAAAGTGTAGAGACAGATACAATGTTTTAAATTGATGAGGGGCCAATTTAACAATATTGAAACATAATAATCGCCTGCTAGATTATATATCTGTGTCATGGTCCTCAATTGAGCGTGGCTTTTCATAACTCTGTGTATCCCCATCAACAAGAGACACTAAAGAGAAAACCACGGATCAATTGGAAGACCATAACCCGATTCGATCAAACGTAATCATAGATTCAGTGCGCGCTCCGCTTCAAAGATTAATCTTGATAATTACAAACATGATGGTTTTAAGTCATAGATGTGTAATCATCTATATTTATGAATTCGGTAAAATTAATCTAACAGACAGAACTTTTGGCAAAGAAGAGCATGCTGGGGATGGAAAACAATCAGGATGGAGTGGCTATGAATGGCAAAGTAAGTATCTTACTTGCTCGAGCGGGTAGAACAGAAGCGAGGTTGATGCTTTGGTTTGTTTTTGCTCGATCGAGCCCATGAGGTACTTAGATGAGTTAGATAATTGTGCTAGTTGAAGGTGGCGATACAAGGATAGTACTTTGAGGTGCTCGTCGATCGGAGCTGGAGTAATGTATTGAAAGTGGCACCATTGGAAGGATGTTGGAGGACGAGGCACTTGACGTCGAGGCATTGGGAATGGAAGCGAAGGGAAAGATGGATTCAACGAATATAACATGTCCAGAGACATAAATTTTATTGGTGGAGGGATCAACACAATGATACACACTTTAAGTGAGAGAATAACCAATAAAAATGCAGAGACACAAGTGAAACTCAAGTTTGTGCTTGTTGTATGGCCTTAACCAATGATAAGAAAGACAACCGAAGACACCAAGTTTGGCGTAGTTGGGTGGGTGTTTGAAAACTATTTCGAATAATGACTTCATTGAGAGACTTTTTGTGGGTAATCGATTTATGAGATATATTGCGGTGGCGAATGCATAATTCTAGTAAGAGTTAGAAATAGAAGCACAACGAAAAAGAGTGAGACCCATTTCAACAAAGTAACGGTGTGGATGCTTGAAAAATTTATTGTTGGTGATCACGAAATTACTGATTAGGATACTATCGGTGGCCACCGATGCACACCCGTCAACTATTACCAATGTAAATATCAGTAATGTTGTCAGCAACTAATGACAACAATAAAATTATTTAGAACAGAAATTTTTAAAATTCGGAGGCCTACTTCCATTTTGGGAGGTTTTTACAATAATTGAGAGATATTTTTCTGACTTTTTATACGGTTGTGATGTGTAGCATGAAGCTTTTATACAAAAGTTAGACGATTGATGTCCAAATTTGACGAAAATATATTCTTATGGGCGCAATGATCAGAACTTCTAGGAACAAGCTCATGACGTGCTCCCTAAATGTATATGGGCAAGGAGCCTATTTCGAGTTGGCAGCCAAGTGAATGAAACCTATCGGATCTTAAGGACTATTGGTCAAAGTGGAATTTACTTAGGAATTACATGTTTTCACGTCAATAGTGACAATTACTGGTCACCTTTTTCTAAATATGATGTAATTACGACAAAAATAGCAAATTACAATTGTACGAAATTGTGTTCTACTTAGAGCATATTCAATGCACTCCTTCTATTACTTTTTAGACGTGTCATATAAGCACAAATAGATGGAGTTACAAAAAACTATCTCCAATGCATGCTGACGATGACTCCGTTTAGTTGATGTGGCACACCAAAAAATATACTTCTAGACTCGAGTGGCTACCACAAACTTAAATCCAACTAAGTGTTTTATTAAAAAATTGGAAGAGAGAAATAAAAATTGAAGACCCGCCAATTTAAAAAAATAAAAATTAAAAATTAATGCCATATAAATAGTAATATTAGTTTTAGACAACATCCATTGGAGATAAAATTTCAATTTGACCGTCTATTTAATAGATGTAGTGCTACATAAACTGAAAATTCGTCTATTTTATCTACTACGTAGACTACAATAGATAGAGTTCATTGAAAATGCTTTCATATCCTAGTGGAACGTTGGTGATCAACTGTCCAGCATCATATATGAATTTCGCGAAATAAATGCCAACTTCATGGATTAAGTATTGTGGTCTTTATTTGATAACAAAAATTCTAATCATATTTTGATTAATTCTTTTCTCTATGGATTAGCTTTTGAAAATAATAGTCAAAGAAAATTTATTGCGCAACTGTTTACTCACGAAAATCCTGTCAATAATTGATGACAGTATTAACAACGTTGATTTCTAACAAAAAAATTAATATCTTTCGATGATTCTAATAGAATTATCGACAATGATTACCAACTACTATAATGTCGGTGATGTACTCGACAATCACCAACAATGCTCCGATAGTTGATCTCTGACAAAAAGACTTGGTATCGGCAAAATTTATTATTTCTATATTTTTCTGTAAATTAAACTATACTTTTAGTTTTTATTTATAATATTGTCCACAAACAAGTTAATTTTACTGCTATTTTATACTTGATGGAATTTTCTCATCGTATTTAATTTTATTAATTTACTTATCAGCGAAATTTTTGTCGATAAATTAAATTTATTTATTTATAGTTTTAATATTAGTAAATGAATGTCATTCGTAATCTTAATTTTTATTATTATAGAATTTTCTGAAAGTAACATTTATTATTATTATTATTTTTAATTACTTTATATAATGAGAGCAATTCTACTAGTCAATTGAATTTTGCCTAGACAAATATTTTAAATTATCATCGACCAAAAAAAAATTAAAAAAACTCAATTATTAATCTTAAATTGTTATTTTTAATTATTATTTTGTTGTCTAAGGAGTTTTTCATCAGTAATATTTTTTTTAATACTTTATTTAACGACATATTTTTCTCTATAAATTAAATTTATTTAATAAGTTTTTGAAATTATTATTAACGAAAAATCTGATTCAGAGATAAAAGTTTCAAAAATTTATAAATTGAAAAAAAAAAAAAATGACTTCAAATCCAAGTACTCACTCTCGCTAACGTCACGTCGGAGACAGGCAATTTCCCAAGTAGGTCTCTTTGAAGATCATTTTCATTTGAAAACTGCTTTCATGGGGGCCGGGGCCACTGTGTCCATGTGGTTCCTGGGACCAGTAGTTGCTGTTTGTTTCTGGACAACAATAGTAATACACATGCACTTATGTTTTGAGGAATTCTAACTAGATTCTCATTTGAAGAAGACATTCAACACGTTATATGTCGGGCTTTCTCTAATTCACAAGATCAATTAATTGTGCGCAAGTGTTGTTCACTTGAAACCTTCTCTCTTTACCCTTCCAAGTTTCCATTTGAAAATTTACCACTACAACCAAATGCTGTTTGCACAGTAGGTTTTGCAGGTACACGGTGCCCTCCCAGTAATTGGGACGGCCTGTAATAGGCAGCAACTCGTGACTAGCTATTACTCAAACCACCAAAGTAATTCTCAGGTTCCGAGTAATCATTCGACTGTAGACCTTTTAAAGGAAAAATTAAGAAGTCCTTATTTCACATCGACCACAAAAAAAATGGGCCTTCTGAAAATTCCCCTTTACGATTTAGGCCAAGAAGCACTGCTAAAGTAAACATGAACTGCTGCATTTAATTCTTAATAATGACTTAATGAACTAAAAAGACGAGAGAGATTGTATCGGACAAGACTTGCTCCTGCATTACAAGAGATCCAGTAGTTTCAGTTTCTATGGTAAAAAGAGTTTATACATAAGTTATTTATACCAGTGTTTCTTATGCAAAGAGCAAGACTTAATCAGTACTATTAGGGTTCAATGAATCCCGAGCACATTCTTGAAAAGAGTCAATCAGAAGGAAAGGTAAATCATGGTTGTATGATTCACAATTCAACAAAATTAAGAGAACTATTTACTGTCTCTGGAAACTCGTAACTACAAATTGATCTTAGCAAACTTTCTCATCGAAGAATGCTTGGGTGAACAAGAAAAATACCTTTGTATTCAATTTCCAACAGCAAAGAACACTAGAAAGGGTTGGCTGAGATAGAACTGGAACTCAAATAATATTTTTCATTTAACGTGAATCTTTCTGCCGCCAATGATGTTGAATCGTATCCTACGACTGGAACTCCAGTTGTCAATGCATTTAACAGATCCAACCAACTGATGAGAGAGCCTGCATTGGTTGAATTTCCAATTCAGCAGCACGGTTGGCATGTCAGTGAACTGCAATATATCCAAGCGCCATATTTTCTCCTGCACGAGAGAACAGATAGATAATGAGAAACATCCTTAAGATTCAACATAGACTACTACCCTATCCAATCATTCATTAACAGTAGAAGCTATAAAAATGCCAAACTTTCCCGTCCAATACAATGCTTCAGTCCCTGCAAAAATAGCATTAACTTTAGGATCCCGTGCATAGAACAACCAGAATAAGAACATAAAAATTAAAAAAGAAGAGATCGTGAAACATTAAATATGAGAGAAACTTTGCTGCTCCTCCACAACCTGAGACACACATCAAACCATTGTAAATTGAGAATGTCTCTACCAACTATCAAAGTACAGTTGCTCCTTGTAAACTGAGTAATTAACGTTACAACAGCCACCAATGGTGGAAGGAACTCAATGCTTTATCAAATCAAAGAAAGTTTCCCGGAGAACGAAGATCGCATTCAGTTAACACATACAAATAAAACCAATCCACTGCATGAAGAAGATCACATATTCACATGCTCCCGTCAAAACGATATACCCAACGCGTTACTTCTTGTGAGAGGAAAAAACGTTCGCAATAACTAATTCTAAAAAAAAAAAATAATAATAAAGAAAACAAAAAGATAAAAATACTGTTAAGTAGTCGTCTTAGTTAGCAATGCACTGCCAAATTCAAATGCTGAGAGTTCTAAGGAACCCTATCTTGTCGAAATTCAAGTTGTGACATGCTATTAAATGCAACTCAAACTTCATTAAAGTTCAAAGGATCTAGCACAGTTGATTTCCTAAAAGTTATGCTGATGGAAGAGCTACAACTCAATAAAGTAAAGTCAAATATAAAGTTTCCCTACATATAACCAGGACAATAAGCTCCGTCAAATGATATGCTCATCAAGTTCTGTAGTCCATACTAGTTCCAGGAAAAAGTAAAACTCAAAGGGGGCTAAAGGAGAAGGTGAATAGGAAATTAGTAGTTATAGTATCTAGTTCATATCCATGCCCTCGCCAATTTGACTGCAGATCGGACCAACAGCAGAGAATGATTTCTCAAATGGTGAGGTTTTATACTGTGCATCCCTTCTGCGCTTAAAAGAGCAACTCTCAGTGGGGGAACTCTCAACTTCAAGCTTCCTCCGGATACCTCTCACTGCCTGTTGCTCAGCCGGAGACAGAGGAAAAAACTGCTTGCTCACTCGGCAAAGGGAGATATGGTTATCATACAAAATTCTCTGATTACAGTTTCTGTCACAGATGTGTGTCAGTCCAGTTAGTCTGCAGCGGAACATGTTCCCACAGACAAGTTCATTTTCACATTTCCAATCGCACTTGTGAACAGGCTTAGGTCCATCTTGGTCAAGAATAGTCGACAAGTAAATAACATTGGTAGCAGCTACCATAGATTTTCCAAATACCTCCATTGATTCTGTTGATTTGCAAATGTTAATCCTACAAAGAACTCCAAATTCCGGAAGCTCTGACGTAAATGTTCTGCAGACCCAAGAAAAGATGAGCACATCAAGTTTTAGGGAGAATCAGGGATTAGAGGATAATAATAGAAGGAAACGAGTTTAGCTAGCTTAGTTGGCAAGAGTTTGCTTTCATGACAAAGTAAAAACCAAGAGGTAGCTACTAATATTCCCTAATGGAAAACTACGATACAAGTTGAACCGAAAATTGCTTAAAACATTTAGGCCTGATAGAATTTATGCACTCTTCACTATGTTTACTAGTCACCCATGTTTCTTACTCCCCTCCCACCAACCACAACTCGTAAAGTTCTGATAATGCCAGATCGGGTTAGTGCAAAACAAGCTGCTGGAAGGAAAGGATATGATGGCAAATTCACCTTGTCCAAACATGGTAATTTGGTAAGAAACCAAAGGTTATATTGGCATTCAACAATTTTCAATGTTAACAAAGTAGGAATATAACTTAATTAGTACAACCTTTGATAAAGGAACTAGCAAACAGTCTCCAAATTTTTTTGAATCAGATTGTCAACTGATGATCTTGGAATAGGTTGCAACATATATTTTTCATGTAGATATGTGAAAGAAGAAAAAAATAATATTGATTAACTACATTATTTGAATTGTCCTAACCTAAATTCCAAGTACAACCAATAGATACAGGCTACGTTCATTCATAGCCAGTTAACCAATTATCTTCCTCCTTTCCTACCACATTTTTCTATTTGCATGAAAGATAAACCTCTATAAATGCAGTCAAGAGGGCAAATATGAATTCCAGATCATCTTTTAGAGCTGAGATCTTTACCATGTAAAATCAATAAAGAAAAACTATGTATTGTACCAATAATGAAAATATGTCCGGATAAATGTAAACTCCCAATCTATCAACAGCCAAATTTTGGGACCCGGGGGTAAGGATCATTGGTTTACTATCAAAAGAAAAAAAAAAGGCCATAATTCAAAATATGCTCTTTTTCCGGGGAAATCAAAGAAAAAAATCCCATCCCTCCAAGTGTAGATCTTGGGTAGGCTTACTGATTGCCAATGTTATCTACTTAATCTAGGGTTAATTTCACCAACGGTCACTGAAGTTACTTTCAAATTACAAAATTGTCAATGAAGTTCAAAAGTTTCATTGGTAGTCACTAAAGTTAGAAATCTTTTCACTAATGGTCACACCATTAAATTTCTAATTTAAAATGGTGATGTGGCATGATAATGTGGCATTTATTTATTGCATAGTAGTCTATATACTTTATATAATATTCACTTTAGTCCCTATATTTCAATTAAATTTTTCAAAAATTGCATCTTAGGTCCTTAATCTTTTACATCTTTACACTGTGGTCTCCAAATTTTTAATTATCTTTCAATTAAGTCCTCACAAAATTGCATCTTAGATCCTTCAACTTTTTACATCTTTACACTTTGGTTCTCAAATTTTCAATTATCTTTCAGTTAAGTCCTCTAAAAAATTGTATCTTAGGTCCTTCAACTTTATACATCTTCAAACTTTGGTTCTCTAAATTCTTGATTTTAGAGGCCAAAATAAGTGCAATTTTAGTGATCAAAATAAGTGTACTTTTAATTAAATTCTTGAATTTACACTCGAATTTTTACCTAAACGAATAAAATAATATAATTAAATAATAAACTATTTAGTGGTCAAAATAAGTGTAATATTCACACTTATTACTTAGAGTTGACCACTAAAAGTAGACATTTTAGTGGTCAGACCCTACAATATTATTTTGTTCATTAATGTGAAAATTCAGTGTAAAGTCAAAAATTTAATTGAAAGTATACTTATTTTGACCACTAAAATTATACTTATTTTGGCAACTAAAATCAAGAATTTTGGAGATCAAAATTTGAAGATGTATAAAGTTGAAGGACCTAAGATGCAATTTTTTAGAAGACTTGACTGAAAGATAATTGAAATTTTGTCGACCAAAGTGTACAGATATAAAAAGTTGAAGGATCTAAGATGTAATTTTTGGAGGACTTAATTGAAAGATAATTGAAAATTTAGAAACCAGAGTGTAAATATGTAAAAAGTCGAAGGACCTAAGATATAATTTTTGGAGGAGTTAACTGAAAGATAATTGAAAATTTGGAGACTAAAGTATCTCTAAAAGATTAAGGATCCAATATGCAATTTTTAAAAGACTTAACGAAGATAATTAAAAATTTGGGGACCAAAGTGTAAAGATCTAAAAGATTAAGGACTTAAGATACAATTTTGAAGGACTTAATTAAAATATAGGGACTAAAGTGAATATTATATAAAGTACAAGGACTATCATATAATAAATAAATATCAAATCATCATTCCACATCACCATTTTAAATTAGAAATTTAATGGAGTGACCATTAGTGAAAAGATTTTTAAATTCAGTGACCACCACTAAAAATTTTGAACTTCAGTGACCATTTTGTAATTTAAAGGTATCTTCAGTTACTGTTGTTGAAATTAACCCACTTTAACTAAAAGAATTAAAAGATCAATAAATGTTATGCCTCTTTAATTACCCTGTTCACTTCTTCTACAATCCAACCAATTAAAGAGATACTCCCTCCGTCTCAAATATATAGGCTAATTGGGTTTTTCACACGGATTAAGAATGTTATTGAAAAAGTAAATTTTACAAATAGTTTTTCTAATTTACCCTTATTTAATGAGTATTATTTAATGTACAATTTCAAGATTAAGTTGAGAAAAATAATTATAAATAAGCAAATTAAATAATGGTATTTTAATAAAAGAACAAAAAAAAAACACCTCAAAAATACAAACAAGCCTATATATTTGGGACTAAAAAAATGAAATGTGGCCTATATATTTGGGACGGAAGGAGTAATTGGTATAGATGATTTATTGATCATGTATGAATGTATGTACGCGTACTGCGTACATCTACATCTACATCTACATCTACATCTACATCTACATCTACATCTACGTTTTTACTAAAAGAATTAAGAGATCAATTAATGTTGTGCCACTTTAATTGCACTGTTCACTTCTTCAACCATCAAACATTTATAAAATTCACATAAAATCAATTAATAATCCGAATCCAGACAAATAGAACTCGGAACCTTCAATTAGAATTCAAAATTAATTAAACTGTTCACTTCTTTGACTTTAAGCATCAAACATTTGTAAAATCCACGAAAAATCATATCTTAATCAGAATCCAGATAAATAGCACTCGAAACCTTCAAACTAGAATTCAAAATAACATTACATACATATACATACATACATATATAATGACTTACCCGGTGACGCGGAAAACCAAGACGCACCAGCTCCAGCGCCCTCTCTCTCTCTCACACACACACACACACACACAGCGTTCTATGCCTAGAGTGAATAAAAGAATGCAGAAATTGACGAGAGAAGGTGTGATATTTATAGAGAAAAAAAGGATAAGATGATCCGATTCTCATGTAGTAGTAAGTAGACGTTGGGAAAAAATTATTATAATTAAGCAAAATTAATTTAATGCAAATGTAGGTGAAATGCGAATGAAATTTCTACGAAATGCAGCTGAATTTGTCTTCAGTGTTAGCTTAAAAAGTGGTAGCGGGAGTTAATGCGAATCCGAGTGAGTACGAGTAACACGGCGGTGCATTCACCCATGCGCCATACCCCTATTTTGTCTCCTGTAATATTATAATTTATAAATAAATCAGATGTGAATTAAATAAGGAAAATTGCCTATAAGTCAGACGACTTGGGTCAAGACATTTTTCAAAATTAATTAAGTAATTTTAAGCAATATTTTAAATTAATTCCAAAATTACCCTACAATTGCGTCTTCTTCTACATCTACAAACCTCCATCAATCATTTGGGCATGGGCAAGTTGATCGGTGATCGTCCGGTGGTTGCGCTGCTCGGTGGAAGAGGTCACGACGGCGATTTAGATCTTGAACCTAGGTAAGGCTGCGATTTAGGTGTCTTTGGCGAGAGGCTAGGTATGAGTGCGACGAAGGTGATCGAGCGTGATTCGCCCATGGTGAAGTTCGGGTCTACCATAAAAACTTGGTTACGGTTTTACGGTTTACGGTTTCGGCATTACGGTGTTTCACCTATTACGGTTTTACGGTGTTTCATGCATTCTGGGTTTTCGGTGTTTCTTACGTGAATCAATTAGTTGAAATACTTTGTTCGGTTGAATTCCAATTTTAATTGCAAACAAGGAAATAGAAGTTCAAAATTACATTCATTCAATATTTAATTACGGTCTCACGCCGGTGGTGGTGGATATTGAAAGGTAGGGGCAACAATGGATTGTACACATTCACTTGCTTCACATACACAAGTGGTTTGGTTAGTAATTGGATTTTGAAAAGAATTGAATTGTATGTGAAAAAGAATGAAGATATAGAACAAAGATAGGTGATAATGCTCCACCATTTGATTGAATTGGGAAAAATAAAGAGAAGTGAAATATGTTGATTCAATACCATAATCGAGTGTAGCTTGATCTTGTATTATATAAAAAGCAATGTCACGTAAAAAAAAGATATCACAATAGAAATGAATATAGAATTCGCATTACGTGCGTCTTTCGTAATTTTATTATAATATGTTTTCGAATGGTCTCGACGAGCCGGTCAAGACCAGGTTAACTTTCGCTTGGCGCATAAGATGGATTTTAGCCATTGAAATCGTCTCTTTAACTTAAAATGTCAATCTTTATTTTTCTTGTCAAAACAAGATCACAAAATATTATCATAATAGAAATGGCATAGAATTTAGCATACGTATCTAAAATTTTTATTATAATATGTTTTCAAAATTGTCTCGACGAAACGAACAAGACTTCATTTGCCACTCACGTCACGATAGATTTTACTGCTTTGAAGTCATCTCTTTAGCTTAAAATGACAATCTTTAATTTTATTGTCAAAACAAGATCATACATCCTCTAAAAAGCAATTATCACGTATAAATGTTATACATGAAAATATGTTGTTCAAGTCCATTGATCTTGTTTGAAGTAATTAAACCTGTTCTTAAAATACTCCATTAGTATTATAAGACCATTGATACTACTTGCACTCAATAACATTATCATATATTAAAACAAGATCACAAATAAAAATATGATATAAGTATACCAATTCACATTATCTAAATAAAACGATTATCACGGCTAAAATAGTATCATAAAACTAAGCACAAGATATTTTAATGGTTGAAGTAATGATCTTGCTTTAATACAATATCATAGGTTGAAACATTATCATAATAAAAGCAAGATCACGAGATAAAAACATGATATAAGTATATTAATTCACGGTTATCATAGATAAAGCAAAGATCTTTTGATATTGTTTTAATCCATAATCTTGCTTTTAATCCTATGATCTTTGTTTGAATGTCTTACTTTTAATCCATGATAATGTTTTGTTTAGGTAATGTGCATTAATATAAATTGAATGTCCGTAAACCGAACCAAGTTTTGTTTAGGTAATGTGCATTAATTTAAATAGGAGCTTGAATGTTCCATCATCTAATATTTGAATTTCTTAGTTTTAATCCATGATCATTGCTTTTAATGCCTTAGTTTTAATCTATGATAATCTTGTTTAATTATAGCAAGGTTTAATAGATTGAAACTTTGTCATAATATTTCACTATCATTTGAAACATGTTTTAATCCATGATACTGTTTTAATCCTGTGATCTTGTTTGATTATGGCAATGTTTGAACCTCGTGATATTGTTTGAATGTCTTAGTTTTAATCTATGATATTGTTTTAATCCATGATCTTTGTTTTGTTTAGGTAATTAGTATATTTTGATACTATTTTAATCCATGATCTTTGCTTTTATCATGTGATATTTCATGTGATCTTTGATATTGTTTAATTATGGCGAGGTTTGAATAAGTGATCCGCTTGTTTGAGTGATCTTGTTTGAATGTCTTAGTTTTAATCCATGATAATGTTTTGTTTAGGTAATATGCATTCATATAAATTGATATTTGTTTTAATCCATGTTTTAATCTATGATCTCGTTTTACATAATAAAGTATCAAACAAAACATATGACTAATTAAACGATGATCAAAGATAAAAGCATGATATCATAGTCATGTGTGTTGTTTGATACATGTATTATGTAAAACAAAGATCATAAAGCAATATCACAATAGAAATGATCATAGAATTTGCACACGTGCTCGAAATTTTATTATAATATGTTTTCGGAATGGTCTCGACGAGACGGTCAACACCAAGAGCTTTGCTCTGCATAAGATAGTTTTAGCCATTTGAAGTCGTCTCTTTAGCTTAAAATGACAATCTTTAATCTTTTTTTTTTCAAAACAATTCCTCTAAAACAAGATTATCACGGATAAATATATCTTTATTGAAGCCACCATTCATCTTTCTCTTGTTGAACATCCTTTGAACTTGATCCTTTTTCATTAACACTCCCAGATTGATCGGATCCTAGTTCTTCATTATCACTACAAGAATCATAAAAGTTCACTACAAGAATCATAGGTTTAACAATCTTTAATTTTTTTTTTTTCAAAACAATAAATCCTCTAAAACGAAGATCACGGATTAATGCTACAAATTAAAGCTCTTCCAAGATATCCGAGTCCCTTAAAAGCAAGCAAACACATACTTCGAGCAATGCCAAGATGAAGAAAGAATAATCTCACTATCATTAAAAAAGAGAAAAAAAAATCAGCAAATTTCACTATTATTAGAAACAGATCATATATTGAAACACATCTATTGAAACAAGATGAAGCATTTTACATGATCTAACATAAAACCCTAACTCACATTTATCAAAAACTAGTTGAATCGTTAAATTTCATTAACTATGTTTTCAATTTGAACAATATCTCAATATTTGAATGATTATTTTAATCGAAAATGGTTACTTTATTAAAAATAAAAAAATAAAACAATATCCATGAGTTTGAATTGTTTGTTAGTTCTTGAGATTATTTTAAACAGGCATTGAAATGATTTTGTTGGTTTTACGTGTTTAAATGACTTTTTAATTTTGGTCTTTTATTTTATGCTTTTTCCTGGAAATAAAACCAACATTTTGTCGAGTTAAATTCCATTTTTGGTTAGTTCTTAGATTATTTTAGCGAATTTTTTCTATTTTTTGCTTTTTCCCCCGACATCAACCAATCAACCAATCTAGTCCAGTACAATTTTGATAACACTAGGTTGCATGTTCAACTATCTAGTTGTTTCCAAGTATGCTTGCACTCAACGAAAAAACTCTCTCACAAACATGTAAATTTATATTTGAAGTCTTTTACTTTCTATTTAAAAATCATGTAACTTTGTGTGTTTGTGTTCATTTGAGACAATTTGCATAATATAATCTTTCAAATTCAAACACCCTGTTGGAATTTTTGGTCCCAAACAAACAAAGGAGCAATGATGATTAAACGGTTCAGTTTAATTATACTTCATAGGCTTGACCAATTATTGAATACTTATTAATAATGTCCAATCTCCAACAATTAAACAGCTCAATTACAAAACGGGTCAAAATACTTTATAGTTAGCTTTGAGTAATGGGTCACTATCCAGTTTCTCGGTTAACTAATCATAGGATAACTCACTTACCTTTAGGGTACTTTTTTTGGTCATTGCTTGCAATATATATTTATGATAATACCTTAAGGTGTAAATATATATATATGGTGACTGCCCTATTATTTGTGAGGAGCTGTGCCAAAAAGCTGAGTGCTGGGGGTTGAGAGAGCTTCCGTGAAATAAGAATTGATGATTTTTTTTTTTTTGGTGGATTAATATAGACACGTGCACAGAGAGAAAACAATTTGTCTGCCATTTTCTCTGCCTCTTCTTCACATCTCTGTGTACGGTGCTGGCTGATCTTATTTCTGTCCCTCCTCATTATTCTTCTTTGTGGAGAATAACCTTAACTTTTGTGTGGAATATAGTGGGTTATTTAGGAGTGTGCTTTGACCAAGATTTGTGGTGTTACCATTGTTGGAGATTGGCTAATCTAAGCCTTTTTCACTCACCATTGTCGTCCTGTTGATTGAAGATTGAAGATTTTTTCATTTTACTTTCAATATTGTCTATTGATTATTTGTTTCTCTATATTAATATAAATCTTATTCATCTCGGTAATTTAGATTTATTATCCAACACACCCCTTGTTAAGACTTTGTCTTAAGAGGTCTTGTTCCTTATACATCGTTTGAGTAATCTTTTAATTGTTAGCACGGACCAAAAAAGCGCGAAACACCAACTTAAAATGTCTGGCTCCGTAATTGCTTGCACTTTTATAATTCTATAAAAAAAAAAAAATCATTTAACGATCAAACTAATATTTTTCGTCAACAAAATGATCTGATGCATAAACGTTTAAAAAGTTCAAACTCTAATTGTTGGACATTAAAGATTTGAGACTCCATCGTTATACCGATTAAAAGTTTGAGTGCTATTTACCCAAACTTTAATATTTTTTCTATTTTGTTTTTTCTTTTATTTTTGTCTTGGTCTTCGTGTTAAACGTTAAAATAGAGAAAGTCGCCCGGGTAAGACTATAAGCGCCTATCAACAGATCGACACGTGGTTTATATGCGGTTTTTAAGGATGATGTGGCAGATTGTCTACTGTCAATATCGTTTGCTTGTTTACCAACAGCGTTGACTCTTTGGCCCAACAATTAAAGTCCCTTCACACCGTGTGGGCCTAGGAACCCGATTCATGGATCTGGTCATAAATTCTAAAAAGGAGTTTTACACAAATTAGCTACTATTTAAAAATATTTACACGAAAATATATATATATACCACAAATTTCAAATATACTAAATCTGTATTTTTTTCTAATTAGTAATATTATTTTTTAATTACATTATATACTATAACTAAAGTTAATTAATAGAGAATTATTATAATCCAAGATTGTAAAATCTATAATTATGAGATTACTCTTTCAATGATCCAAATATAACTTTGATATATTTGTTCGAAAAAAAAAATCTCTTCACAAAAACAAATTCACACGAAAACTGAAAAAAAAACTTTGTGAAATTTTCAATGGCGGCTTACATATTTGACATCATACCATACAACTCAAGTGAATGAAATGTAACTGACAGTCAGTCTGTAATGTGTCATCATATGCAACATATGTCTGAATATAGAACTACATATGTCTGAATATAGAACTGTAACATCCTATGAGAAATTTACATTTTTCTCCGACATTTGTATGGAACACATAACGGATGTATTTCATTAGACCGTATTGAATGACAAAAATTCAAATGTAACACAGTAACGTCTAATCAAATTATCATAATGTTACATAAAATGCTAAAAGTTACACGTAACAACCATTGCAACATAAGGTAATTGAACATTGAAACATATAATCACATATTAATTTTGTATATATTACATCCACTTATACCCAGGGAATGTAACAGCTAATGCAACATATTGTCATAATGTTATATATTCACCAAAGTAAACATAGCATATCAACATATTATTTATCTATAGTCAGAATGAACGTGTATCCATTTTATCATTAATTGGTAAAAGTAATAGAAATTATTCTTCTTGTTCCATAACCATTAACAACATAAGAAACAAGCTGCATCCATAATTCAGCTCACATAAATGAATTAAAACAAAACTTACATGTATGATTTTTGGGTATTCATTACTGTTGTTTTTGTTCTTCGATTTCAAACCTCCTGGTAAAGACGAGTTCAATGTGTTTAGGTTTTTGCAATTACAAAATGGAGGAAAATTCGGTTATACTGAAGACACCTGTATTTTGGGGACTCTGTTCAAAAAAAGGATAACGGATGTAATTTAAGGATTCAACTTGGATTTTATGAGCTATAATGTAGGAACGTGAATTAAACTGATTTCCATATTTATCAAACTATTTTAATTTAATATATTATAAAATATAAAATAATATGTAGTATTTTTAAGATTAAAATGACAATGTTTGAAATATATTGTAATTAGTTGTATAAAGACAAGTATGGGGTGTAATTTTCACTTCTTAAAACAAGCATCTTTTAAAGAAGAAAATATCACATTTGGTCTCCAACCTTTCAAAAACGTAAGAGATGTATGTTAGAAATAAAATCTATAGTTTTTAATTACATACTAATAATTAAAGAAACCATTTATCATGCTTAAATTACCAAGTATAATAATTCAGAAGAATACATGTCTCCATTGGTGTTGAAATCAAGAGAGTTTGATCTTCCGCATTTAATCACCTCAATAGTGATCAATGGAATCTCTGTCTATAATGATGTAGAAGAGAAAATCAAAAGTTGTGATTGACCCGGGACCATAACCTTTATTTATAATATTATGTATACCATAGTCCAATTAAAAGTCCATCAATCCTAATTAAATTAGGATCCGATCTCTACACATTACAAAGTTCGTACTCAGTTTAGATGTTTCTAGGGCCCAATCAACATATCACTTAATAGTCATATTAATTAGATAGCCCATATAATTGCAATACAATATGTAACCCATTATAAAGATAAATAATTAAACAATTTCTCACTTGAGCTACATATGTTATCCGAAATAATTATATCTTAAACTTTATATGTATACTTAAATTGCTATCTTGCCTTGAAACATCTTCATAATTACAATCCGGTCCATCTACTATATTAGCATAAGATCAAAGCGGCCTTCGTCACATTAATCGATAACTAAACCCATCAATGGTCATCATACCAAAATATTCAATGACATAAATCGAGTATGGATGTGTAGCATGGAAATTACATGTAATGTGATCTTAACACATGTCTATTTCCAACTGGCCCTACTTTATTCTTTAGTGAAATCATACAAAAGCTTTCCAATCTTAATGTTGAACTACAAATGGAAAGACCAAAATCAGAGATTGGTTACAACCATTATACTTTATTATGCAGAAAATAATCATACAAAGTGTGTCTACTACCAAAAAGTATCAAAATACAAACTCCCACCAAACCAGCACATCGTCAAAAGATACAACATCCATATAAGTTGTATGCTCATGAAACACTTTGGGCGGTAAACCATTGGTGAGGGATACGCAATTATGGAGTTTGTGCCAATATACTCTTATAGACACTTGACTATTTTGAACTATTTTTTTAACAACAAGAAACTTGATGTCTATATGCTTTGATTTCATAGAGTTTCTATTGTTGTTGAAATATTGCATAGCCGATTTATTGTCACAATATGTCTTCAATGGTTTTTCAATACCATCTATAACACGCAGCCCAGTGACAAAGTTTCGCAGCCATATCCCATGAAGCTATGAACTCAACTGCTATGGTGGATAGAGCTATGAGCATCTACTTAACACTCTTTCATGAAATAGCTCATCCAGCCAGCAGATAAATATAGCCCAATGTGGATCTCTTACTGTATTGGCATCCAGCAAATCGGAATCAGAATACCTAATGATCTCCAAATAATATGACTTCCGATAGGTGAGCTTGAAATCTTTTGTTTTCTGTATATAGCGCATAACCTTTTAGCCGCTTTCCAATAATCCATCCTAGGGTTACTTTAAATATCTGTATAATAATCCCACTATGAATGCTATATTTGGATGCATACATACTTGAGTATACATAAGACTCCCTATAGCCTATGCATAAGGAATCTTTTGCATTTCTTTCACCTCAACCTCATTCTTGGGGCATTGACTGAGTCTTGAACTTGTCTTATTTAGCAATGGGCGTATCTCCTGGTCTACAATCTTTCATGCCGAAGATATATTTACTCCCACTGAACTTATGGTACACACAATCATCAACTGAATTTACCTCAAATCCAAACGAGATAATGGCTTGATGGAATTTGCGATACCATTTACAGGAAGCTTGCTTGAGACCATAGATAGATTTCTTCAATTTGTAGACCATTTTCTTTGGATCACCTGATACATAGTTTTGTGGCTGCATCATATATATCGTTTCCTCAATATCACCATTGAGAAACGCATTCAAAATGATCTACTAATGCCATTATTATCTTAAAATAGTCTTTCGATAAAATCGGAGAGAAAGTCTCTTTATAATCAATGCCTTCTTTTTGAGTGAAACACTTGACAACAAGACGGGTCTTATATCTCTCAACATTGCCTTTTGAATCTCTTTTGGTCTTAAATATCCATTTGCAACCAATGGACTTCGCACCTTCAGGAAATTTGACGAGATCCCAAACGTTATTGTCTTTCATGGATTTCATCTCATCTTCCATGGCATCAATCCACTTTTGAGAATTAGAACTCTGTTTTGGCTTGATGAAAGTTGATTGGATTATCTTCCACCACTCATATGTCAACCTCATGTTCTTGGAGAAAGACGATATAGTCATCCAGAAACGTCATTTTCCTTTCTCTAGTGGATCTTCGCAATGGCATTTGTTCTTGAGGTTGTTGAGTTTGCTCATCATGAGCAACAACTTTATTTTGGATAGGAAAGTTGTCAACATTGTCTTGATAATCTGGATTTGCTTCTTGAACAATGTCACTAATCTGGATCATTGTCACTAGCGACAACAGGAAGAGAAACGAGTTTCTCTTCAAAGACAATGTTCTTAACTTTATCTTTCCTCCAAACTCAACATCCTCAAAGAATTTTGCATTTCTAATCTCGTAAAAGGACCTAGTCGAAGGATCATAAAATTTATAACCCCAGGACCGTTCTGGTATCCAACAAATAAGGGATGTATGGGGTGTAAATACCACTTTTTAAAACAAGCATCTTTTAAAGAAGAAAAAATATCATATTTGGCACCCAACCTTTCAAAAACGTAAGGGATGCATTTCTAACTTTTAAACATAAAACCGGACATCTCCAACGTTTGAAGAAATATGCATGGTAACCAGGGACGGACGGGTCACATGGCGAGATCCTACGTCCGCTCATCTGCTAGAATTTTGTAAAAAAAATGGTGCGTAAAATATTTTGGGCCAAGTTCTGTAGCACAATCCAACCCAGTCCATATCCATTAGACTGGAAAAATTTTTTATTAAAAAAATTGTAGTCCAGGTCTAGCCCAATTAAATTGATCCATCACCCATTTGCAGTCCAATCCAAAAATTCAAAATCAGCTGAAATCTAAAGAAATCTGAACTAAAGACCCAATACAGCAATACCCATCTAAATCCAAATATTAGATTCAATAAAAAGATTAAGAGAGGAGAAAAAACCTACGAAATGAGAAGAAGAAGGTCGACTCCGGTAGAACTTAGAAGGCGATTTCGGCGCGAGTTAGTAGTGCCTGAAAAGTGAAGCTAAACCATTGAAGGACGAATCACAAGGCGATTCCGACGAGCAAAACCGCACAAGACAGATTGGCTAAAATTTGAAGAAAGGTATTTACTTTTTATCATCTTCAATGAGTTTAATCACCTTCTCTTCACCGCCATTTTGGAGTTTCTGTGTGCGCAGTAGAATTGTAGAAAGGTTTGGAAATTGGAATGGAATTTGCATTGTGTTGTGTACTTGTGTATTTGTGGCTTTGTCATATCTAATCATCGCCTGCTAATCAAAATAGGTTAAATTGTTTATTAGCTCCGATTGCTTATTAGCTTATTACTTATATTTGATTAGGTTAAATTGTTAATTAATAGTTTAATGGTAGAATTAGTTAATTAATACAACAGTACATTTATTACTTATTAGGCAAAAAATGGTTAATTAATTTTAGTTATTAGTTTAAATGGTTAATTAAATTATTTATTAGTTATTAAATTCTATTATTATATTTACTTATTAATTATATTGTTGCCTTGCCAGCTAATTATTATATTGTCGTTGCTAGTTGTTATTGTTTAAATTGTTGCCTTGCCTGCTAATTATTACATTGTTGTTGATAGTTGCTCTTGATTATATTATTGCCTTACCGGCTAATTATTATATTGTTGTTATTAGTTGCTATTGATTTTATTATTGCCATGCCGGGCTTAGTACATTATGTATGGGAGTTGAGACTTGGTACTTGGGATTAAATAATTTGATTGAGAAATAATTTTCGTAATTTGATTACTTGAAGTCTTGAACCGTTGAGTGACTAATTTATAGTCTACAGAGAAGACATTAAACATGAAAAGGTTTTTCAACCTCAAAGAAAGCCCTGGCCGGACCAAGCTTGGTACGAAGTTGCTCTAGTCTTCGCTTCTAATGCTATCAATACTTGAGTTCGACACCTTCACAAAGTTCATTACCTGTTGATAATGATGGTACTAAGAAGTCTCGAGTTGATATCAATGTAGATGCCTTTGATCTTGAGTATGATCCTGGGAAACGGCCCCCAATCAAATCCTACGACCCTAATATTAGAGACGAGGTTATGATGATTTACTTGGAGAGAGGTCCTTGTCAACCGCACATATATAGTTTTCCAAAAACAATTATGGGAAAAGATAAGTTTTCCAAAAACAATTATGGGAAAAGATAAGAGGTGTTTTAGGAAGGAATGGTTTGCCGATTTCCTTTGGTTGGAGTATAGCATTGAGAAAGATGCCGCTTTTTGTTTGCACTGCTATTTGTTCAAACCCGATAGAGAGGGTCAAGGAGGTGGAGAAACATTCACAAAAACTGGTTTTAGATATTGGAAACACAAACAAATTTTGAAAGATCATGTCGGTCTTATTACTAGTGCTCACCATCATGCTCTCACAATTTGCACCAACTTGATGAATCAAAGGCGAAGTATTTCTTTTGCATTTTCAAATCAAAGTCTTGAACAATAAAAGAGGTACACGACTAGATTGATCATGTGTTAGTTGTTACCGATTTTATCTTGATGCAAGGATTGGCTTTTCGTGGACATGATGAGTCGGAGAAGTCTCTTAATAGGAGAATTTTTTGAGTTACTAAGTCGGGTACACATATAGATGTGAGGAATGAATGATGTAGTTCTTGGCAATGCTCTTAGAAATGACCAAATGATTGCACCAAGCATTCAAAAGATTTGGTTAATTGCTGCATGTGGAGACAACAAAGGCTATCAAGAAAGAGTTTGATGATTACGTGTTTTCGATCTTAGTAGATGAGGCTCGTGATAACTCGGTGAAGGAACAAATGGCGATTGTTTTGAGGTATGTAGACAAATCCGGATCCATCAAAGAACATTTTTGGACATCTCTTATGTCACTAATATCGATGCCCAATCACTAAAGGATGCAATTAATGAAATCTTTTCTAAGTACTGCATCCGAGTATTTCTAAGCTTAAAGGACAAGGTTACGATGGAGCTAGTAACATGTCGTAAGTTCAACGGGTTGAAGGCTTTGATTTTAAGAGAGAATCCATGTGCACAATATTTTCATTGTTTTGCGCACCAACCCAATTATGTCTTGTTTCATTGCGCGTAGAACCCAAGTGCTTGCCGATTTGTTTAACATCTTTGAGTATCATAGTGAATTTGGTTGGTGCTTCATGTAATCGTGTTGATCCTCTCGAGTAAGCTACTACTCCGAGATTCTCATGAAGCTCAATCTCAAGAACTTTGTAGTGGTAGTGACAAGTTTCAAGACATGAGTTTTGCTTCGACCGGGTGATACCAGGATGGAGTTCACATCTACTCACAATTACCCATTTTATTGGTATGTTTAATAACATAATTGATGTGCTTGAGAATATAGCAGATGATGACATAAGTTTAGATTTGAAAAGAATGGCGGGAAGACAACTAAGTATTATGCAAGACTTTGAGTTTGTGTTTTGTCTACATTTTATGTTCGAAATTATTGTAGTGATAGATGATCTTTCTCAAGCCTTACAGAAGAAAGATCAAGATATTGAAAATGCTATAAGATTATTGAGTTTGTGCAGGGTTTATTGCAAAATATGAGGGACAATGGCTGGGATAATTTGTTGAGCAGGATAAATGAGTTTTGTGTTGGTAGAGAGATTGTAGTGCCTAACTTGGAGGATATTGTAGAGAGGAAAGGTCGACCTAGATGCGGAACTCATCAGGTGACTTATCATCATCGTTTTATGTTGACTTATATTGCCATGTCATAGACTCAATCTTGCGAGTTTAAATGATCGTTTTTCGAGACTAGCACCAAGCTCCTTACTTGTATTTCATGCCTCAATTCAAAGAACTCATTTGCATGTTTTGATACGACTAAATTAGTACGCTTAGCTCAGCTCTATCCTATGGACTTCACTATCGAGGACATCATGTTACTCGCACCCTCAATTGAATAAGTTCCTTATGCTTGTCGGAGTGAGGCGGCATATACCGATTTGAATATATATCTTGCATCAATGTTTGAACAAGTCTCATCACATCGGGTTTTGACTCTACCTATGTGAGAGTCAAACCAATCACAAGAGAGACTTGTCAAACAGATGTCATTGTTATTTCTCATTGGTTTATAGGCTCATCATATTGGTTTTGACTCTACCTATGGCAACCATGCTAGTGTTGAAAGGGCATTCTCGCCTATGAATCTTATTAAGAATGGTTTGTGCAACAAAATGAGTGATTTTTGGTTGAATGATAACTTTGTTGTTTACACGTAGCGGGGATATTCAAAGAAATAGAGAATGAGGCGATCTTGAAACAGTTTTGCACTATGCAACCTCGGAGAATGCAAATTTATCTAGTTTCACAAATTGAAATTAGAGTTGTACTAAACACTTTTTAGTATTATTACGACTTGTATCAAATTATATTTCACTATTATATGATTTTCTTGTTGTTTGATAAGTTACGTATTTATTAAAAATATTTTCACATTCTTTTTTCACAAGCATCGATCGTTGAATTTGACCGTTGACCAATCAACGTCCGTCCTAGTTGAACTTCAACTCTAGATCCTCCACTGATGGTAACGTTTGAAAAAATAGGCATAATATGTCATTTATGACAAAATTGTCTCCTCTTTAAATTAAAAAAAAAAAACAAAAATAAAACTAGAAAAAAGAAAAATAATCAAATGTACCCTAAAAAATAAAAAATAACAAAGAGACCATCTTCTTTATCAAACTCAATAATCCAAAATCCACCACCAGCCCAAACCCCCCAAATTCAAATCCACCAATATGGTATCTGCCCCATACTACCTTCCGCATTTGGATGGTCTTCTCAACGTTGAAGTCTCTTGTTTTCAAAAACCTAAAACATATGAATAGTTCTAGGCACTGCTGCTGGTTTCTGATGAAATAAACTAAGACATAAGCAACTAATTAACATAAACAAACATTTGCGTAAGATCATGTATAGACCAAATGTTGAAGTTTATGTCGTTTTTCTAACTGTCATCTTCTTGTCAAATATGCTATTTTTCTAACTATTTATTCTGGGTCATGGCTGTGTGCAATGTACAACAATAAAGTGCGTATTTATCAACACTGAAATTATTTTTTAAGTATTTATAAATTGTGATTCTTATAAAATATTTGGATAACAACTAGTATTAAGTTGTGGATTTTATATACTATATTTGACTATTTTGATCAATTTAAACTATAATTTAAATTTAACAAAACAAAATGATTATTTACAGAAAGCGGTATTTGGATCTGTAAAGATCCAATTGTATACGTTTCATTATCATGTAATCAAATCTTGTCAACTTTAAGATTGTCTATAAGCCTGTGTAGATTGACATTATTTTGAATGAAAGAACACTTCCAATTGGGGCACCCTCCGAGCTGGCTGGTCCAATTTGTGAATTTCAAAACAACCACACTCTCTCTCATACACTCTCCGTGAATATAAGAAGAGAGAAGAAATCAAAACCTAAACTACGTACAAAGAGAGATACAAAAAGGGCTTTTCATCTGCTCACTTCACTTCATATAGCATTAAATTTTCCTGTTTCCTTCAATTACTGAGGTGTGGGTGTATTATCTAATGGAGAAACAGATTCTTGATTACGTGTTGGTACCCGTAGGACTTCTGGCAATGGTGGTTTATCACATTTGGCTTCTCCACCAGATCGTCCGCCGTCCGACCCGAACCGTCGTCGGCATCAATGCAATCAATCGCCGGTTTTGGGTTCGCGCCATGATGGATGTAATTTGCCTCAATTCCATTTATTTTATTCGAATTCAAATTACTTGATTTAAATTCGTTCGCTATTTCTGTTTCATACGTCTTTGATAAATTAACTCATCCCTAAAATTGAAATGATGCATACAAATTATTAATCTATGTTTAATTTCCATTTATCAGCTGAGTTATTTAATTAATGGAGGCTTAGGCTTTAAATTTAGAGAGAACAAAGGTGTGAATAGATTTATTTTGTTTAAGATGAGATGCTTCAACGTGGTTTCACGGCATATAAAATACCTAATGAATTTAGCCTACACGTGATGGTGCAAATTGAAGATAATTAAATAAACGAGTTTGTTCCAGTTGTAGCAGGAAGTTTTTAGACGAAGTGGTTGAATGCATTTTGCTTGGTTTCATTCATGAAGTGATAATGCACGCCAAATCAAATTATTTCCAAAAATGGTAATCTAAAATAGTGTTTGTAATGGACGAAAAATTGACAGGATACATCAAAGAATGGGGTTCTGGCTGTACAGACACTAAGAAACAACATAATGGCATCCACTCTTTTGGCATCGACGGCAATTATGCTCAGTTCCCTCATCGCTGTGTTGATGACAAGTCGTGGAAGCTGTGACCACCCCATTGGGGTGGTTTACGGCGACAAAAGTGAGCTTGGATTCTCTATAAAGTTCATCTCCATATTGGTATGCTTCTTGGTGGCATTCTTGCTTAATGTGCAATCAATAAGGTACTATAGCCATGCAAGTATACTCATCAATGTGCCTAATTACAAGAAGAAAGTGACTTCAAGTTTTGATGAATATAACAAAGATAATTGTGTGACGCCGGAGTATGTAGGGAAAACAATGAATAGGGGGAGTTATTTTTGGTCGTTAGGCCTTAGGGCATTTTACTTTTCATTCCCTTTGTTCTTGTGGATTTTTGGACCAATTCCAATGTTTGTGGGTTGTCTTGTTATGGTCTTCTTGCTGTATTTTCTGGATGTGACTTTTGCGTCGGAAGAAGATGGCCATCGCCACCGCCTGAAGGAGGATGAGGAGGCGGTTTGTTGAAATGGTGGAATTATTATGTAGTTTAGTCATTAATAAACAGATGATGATTGTAAGTTGTAGTTTAGAGGGTAATTTGGATTCAATTCAAGTTGAATTGAATTGCTCTTTTATTTAGTAGCCTTTCTTTCCTTTCTACCCTGTATATTACCTCCTAAATAACTGAATATGATTAGAAAAGAAAGACGTGTATCCAATCCAATGTAGCAACAGTACAACCTAGTTTGGTACCTTGGAAGGAAAATTACTGGACACGATTAGAGAAGAAATACGCGTAAAATATTTGTTCGTTGTTCGTCTAATTCAATGTACCTACATTAGAACCTAGTTTAAGCTGAACTGTGAAGGAAGATAATTTTTGTTTGCTTATATGACCATCCAATGTACACAACATGTTGAACAATTAAACGGTGCTCTCTCTCTTTTCCTAAACTGCTGCACTAGATGAGGATGTAGTTGTGTGTAATTCTTGCAATATTCTTATGTTGATGAAACTCTTTATGGCGCCCTGGTATTGTGTATGAAACATGCACTCAGTAAGTAACTATCTAGACACTCCCACTGTATAAGTAACTATCAAGACACTCCCACTGTATGTGGAATTAAAAAATATATTTATTGGATAAAAAACTTGGATAGTTTTCGTATTTTACATCTTATGAGAATAACATCTCTAAACTTTAAACTATACTTCAACTTAATTTAGTGAATTCCTTTAGTCTCTCCGTCTGTCTCCACTCTTACAACTAACGAAATGATTAGTTGATAGATTAAATTGTTTACCTAGGCATTAATTTCGTCCAACTCATCATTTAAAGACCTGTTCGGTCCTTGAATTATACACTTTGTGCGCAAAAGGTCTCTAAATTTTAAAATGTACATGTCTAATCCTTTAACTCAACATCTACTTTGACAAAAACAAAAAAAATAAAAAAGACAAGAAAGGAAAAAGGAAAAAGAAGAATTAAAAATATTTTAAAATAAACAAAGAAAAAAATATGTTGCACCCACACCCAACCTTACTGTGGGAATCATCCGCCACTTTGTGTGCCTTATGGAAGCCTTTTTGTCGCCCTCGTAAGTTATTTTGTTGAGTTGGACAAAAATTTCGTCCTTGTACTTAATTTTTCTTAAGCTGGACGCTGGGTTGGACACAATGCCACATAAATAATTGTGTTCATCAACTCAATCATTTCTGTTTTTTGGAATGACAAGATAGATGAAGGGACTAATGGGTTCACGTTGTTAAGTTTAAAGACTAAACATGTAAATTTTAAAGTTTATGGACCTTTTATGTGCAAAGTGTATAATTCAGGTACTAACCATATTTTTTAGATGTTGAGTTGGACGAAATTAAAAATCACGTAATCAATTCCGTTTGTAGACTTATTATTTCCGTTAGTTAGCATAGCGAAAAAAATGGAGGGACAACGGGATTTACGATGTTAAGTTAAAATACTAACGAAGTAAGATTTAAAGTTCTATTATTAACACATAGTTTAAAGTACGAATGGTTTTTATTAGACCTGGGCATCAGATGTGTCGATTTGGGTATTTCAATACTCAAAACCACCTATTACACTTTGAATATTTCATAAATGGAACAATTTAAGTCCACGTAATGAGTTGGTTTGGGTTTGGGTTTGGGTTCGGGTTCGGGTTCGAGTTCGGTTCGGGTTCGGGTTTATCCATATCCATTTTTTTTTTAAACCGTGAGCTAACAACATGTTTTTGAAAAAAAATAAAAATTGCAAACCCGTTAATATTAAATACATTAGATATTATAAGAATGGATACCAAAATTGCAAACTCATAAATTAAAGTTAGAAAAAGAAAATTACCTACAAAATTGAGGACTTGTCATTGTTACAGAGGAGTTTCGCATTCGCCATATCGCCTTCATTACCGCCGTGTCCGTGTTGAACGATCTGAGATGAGCGGGAGTGCAAGAGAATAAATAGCGATTGAGAATTTGAGATTATGATATTTAGAATTGAGTCAATTAAGTTTGAGTTTATGGGTGGTGGGTTTTGATATATTGGTTTGGATCTTGGACAGTTGGACTCTTGTCTTTGGTACCGTAGTGATGGGTTGGATTATTTGATCATGGTGAATAAATTGTAATAAACAAAAAAAAAAAAATTGCCTATAAGTCACCCGTAGATGATTTGTTTTAAATTAAATCAAAATATTTTTTATAATTGCCATTAAATCATACTACTTTAGACATATTTCAATTAAACTTGTAATTATCATGTGACCTAAATTAATTAGAATTACATTCAATTTAAACTTCAGTAGCAATGTACGTGCCCATCGGCCATCGTCTTCTCCCGCACCTCCCATCGGCTATTGTACATCGTCGCTAGCATTTCGCGACTCATCGCTAGCCACCCATACATTTTCCATTGTTTTTGTGAGTGATAATAGTGAATTAACAGGTTTTTATTGTTCTTCCTCATCCTAATCATGTAAAAGATAAAATTTTGAATTTTAATAGCCTGCTATTGGTATCAGAGAATGACAGTGATTCTTAGAAATATTTGGCAGTTCTTGGATTACAAAATTTTGGAAACAAATGATTCTTAAATGTTATTTTGTAGGTGTATTCATTTTTTATGAATGATTTTTCTTATTTTTCTTGAATTAGATTGTTTTTGTTAGATATATTATTTTTTTGATATATAGGAACGCAATTGTTTTGTAATCATTTTTTGGTCGAATAAAAGAAAGTAAAATTTATTTCATATACATCAATATTTTAATGTATTTTGAAATGTTATTATTATATATTCATGTGTGTTGTTTGATACTATCTCATAAAAAATAGCATCTTAACAAAACAATATCACAAACAGTATCTATTTAAAAATAGTTTCTCACAATACAATATCACAAACAATATCTTATTAAGAACAATATTTCAATAACTTAATATAACAATATCACATATAAAAGTATCTTAATATTTCAGTAGCAGAAGTACATTATTATAATAATATAACAAACATATTAGTATCAGTGTCTTTGTAAACAATGATAGTATTAGACACACTCAAAATAGAAAATTTCAATCCAACAAAAGAACAATATCATAATAAAATTATCTTAATAAAACAGTATCATAAGCACATTTGTATCAATATCACATTAACAGTATTTGTATCAATTTCACAATAACAATATCATAAATAATAATATCGTATAATTAAAGATAGCAAACAAGTTAAGCAAATATAACAATATCGGAAATACATTATTATCAATTACATGCTTGGGTGAGCACAAATGTTATGTTTTAATAGAAAACCATAGCACAATATCTAAATAAAACAATATATTAATAAAATAATATCATAGTAAACAATTATCTTAATAAAACATATTAAGTAAGTATCTTAATATATCAGTATCATAAATGAAAATATCTTAATAAAATAGTATCACACACAAACTACAACTCAATAGAAGAATAATAATAATATCAAACATTTTGAATGAAAACCGTATCAATGATCATGTACTACTAATTGAGCATTTTGAAACAATATTATTGCTTCAACCATAAAATATTTAATTTTGAATAAATATAACGAAAACTAGTGTACAATATTAAAAGTAAAACAATATCAAACATTTTTCATAAAACATTATCATACTAAAACAGTATCTTAATAAAACAATATCATAATAAAACAATATCATAAAAAACATAATCATAATAAAACAATATTGTGTTTGAATTAGCGTTTTTGCAATTGCAGGGACACGTTAGTTTTTTAGCACCGAAATATGACTATAATTGAATTAAGAGCACATGAACGCATGATCAGTGATTGACTCTGAATTTTCCCAATAAAAAACTTATAAAAATTGACAAATTTAGTTCCAGAGTCAGGTACCCACAATTTCGGTTCAAGAACCAAGAATCGACTCGGACCCGTTCGACTTTCAGTTATCGATTTCCATTTATTATTTTTTTGGGAATCGAACTGGAACCTCCGGTTCCGATTCGGAAGGTTCGATTCCGATTAAAATATTCACCCCTCGTTTTTACCTATATTTATTTGGAGAATTTATAAATCTAGACAAATGCAAATGATGATTTTTGAAAATAGCAACTTTTAATAACATTTGCAAAAATAGCAACTTATAGATACAAAAGCTATATATACCATTTTGGGAAAATTGGTGCAAATGGTCCATAACGTATGTCAATAGTGCGCAAATGGTCCATAACCTATCCATTTAGGTGGGCATTTGGTCTTTATTTGTAAAAAGACAAAAATATCCTTAATTTTAGTTTAAAAAATTACAATTGAATTTCTAACCTTTGCAAAATGTGCAAATAAGTCCGATACATTTATTAAACAATATTTAATTTAGCATATTAAATATATCACTATAGTCGTATCAAATATATTTTCATAAGAGAAAAATATAAAATTATTGCATTTTAGTTATATGTAATTGTTATGTGATATGAAAAACTTGAATAAAAATTAGGTTAAATAAATAACAAAATGACATATATAATTTTATAACATTGAACCAATCTTATTATGTTTTTTTAACATCAAAATACTAACAAAAATTAATTTACAAATTTTGTGTTTTTTATTTTTTAACAATAATAAAACGATAAATTAAAATATAAAGAATACAATTTGAACTCTAATATTTGTAATTAATAAACTAATAGCTCTATGAAATAATAATATTTGATTATTAAGTTTATGACAAAGTTTTTTTTTTATGTTGTAATGATAAAATTAAAGTTTAAATTTAAATGATTACTTAATTTTAATTAACACGTTTATTAATAATTATGAGCTTAAATTTTAATTATTTTATAATAGTTTGTATAATATACAAAATAATTTAGTATATTATATATTTGGTAAAGTAGACAAAGCCACTTTTCAATTTCATATGTATATAGTGGACTGACATTTTTACCCATACAATTTCAATCACTTATTTTGGAGAGAGATAACGCATGCAGTCCAATTTTGACTTTTAACGGAGAAAATGGACGAAAAGTGTGAAAAGAACCTACAATGCCTATTTCTTCATACGTTGATAACATGTGGTGCTATTTTTTTAGATTAAGAGCATATCCTCAACGATTTTGAAACGTTGGGGGACCTTTCATGCAATTATCCCTTTTTTTAAAAATAGAAGTATAAGACCCATTTGTACTTTTTACAAAGGTTAGTAATTCAATTGAATATTTTTATAAATAAAAAGAAGGGCATATTTTTTTTTATCAAATAAGAACCAATTGCGCACTTAAATGGATAGGTTAGAGACCACTCCACCAAAAATAAAAGATTAGAGACTATTTGCACGATAATGGCAAATGTTAGGGACCGTTTGCACTAATTTTCCACCATTTTGCAAAAATGTCAACAGTTTCTTTTCTGGTTCCCAAGAGAAGCTACCTACTAATTATTTTTAGGGTCAATTTCACTAATGGTCCCCAATTTTTTAGGTTTGTAATGATTTTATCCTATTTTTTTTATAGCGGATATCATCTACATTCTTCTATTTATTCTCACAGATGGTCCCAAAATCACTATTTTTCACTATTTTGACAATTCTTTGACAATTTTATCTCTTGACTTATATAAATTAAAATGATATGAAAAAAATACAATGAAAGTATTGCAATTGGATCCTTAATTTTTTCAAAAGTATTAATAAATCATAAACTATTTTATTTTAGGGTTAATTACACCAACGGTCCCCATTCTTTCAAGTTTGTAATGATTTCATCCACATTCTTTTTTTAGTAAATATCCATCTCATTCTTCCATTTATTCTCACAGATGGTCCACAAATAACTATTTTTCACTATTCTGACATTTCTTTGACAATTTTGCCCATTGACTTAAATAAATTAAAATAATAGAAATCATTGCAATTGGGTCCTTAACATTTTCTAAAGCACAAATAAATCATAAACTATTTTATTTTATACATATATGTGTTCTTTTCTAACAAAAAAGAATCATCTTTCTTCCTAATTTATATGTGTTCTATCATTTTAATTTATTTAAGTCATGGGGCAAAATTGTCAAAGAATTGTTAGAATAGTGAAAAATAGTGATTTGGAGACCATTTGTGAGAATAAATGGAAGAATGTGGATGATATCTCGCTAAAAAAAAAATGAGGATGAAATCATTACAACTTGAAAGAATGGGGACAATTAGTGTAATTAACCCTTTTTATTAAAAAGCGATAGTTGAATTGTTTGTCGTGCACAATGTACCTGAAATGTGAACTATCGATAAAGAATAATTTTTTAACTAAACTGCCGAGTAAACCGATTAATTTTATTTTTGACAATAGCTCAACCCACTTTTTTCGTTTGCACATTCTTTTTCAACTAGACATTAATTAAAAAACTCAATCTCTTCTAACAATTTTTGAGCAATTATATTCATCATATTTTCAAATATAAAACAACAAAATTAATCTACCACAAAATTTATTGAATTTTTGCTCTTTAATAACTCGAATTAATCTATCAAAAACTTTGGATTGAGTTGTGTGGCAACTAGCGGTGGTGCGAGGAGGTGGAGAAGCTTCAATTTTAATTTTTAAGTGTTTTAATTGTAGATTTGATTTTGAATTATATTTAAGCGTATTTGAATGTGATATGTATAATTGTAGACTACATTATATTGATTCAAATGACTTTACACTTCTATTTTTGACTTTTTTTTTGTATAAATGGTCCCTAATTTTTGTACTTCTTACGCAGTTGGTTGAAACCTATCATTTTATTTTTGACAGTTTAGCTCTTATTTCAAATATTTTTAGCGACAATAGTCCTTTTCATCAATTTCCTTCTAATTCTCCGTTAAATTTGACGCTGGAAAATTTGGGATTTAAAAAGTAAAAAAAATTTATAGCAAAAGTCCATAATCTTTCAAAAGTGTCAAAAGTTCCCAAACCTTCTAATCCTAACACAAATGACTCCAAACCTTTTTTTTTATTTATAATTTTACCTCTAACTTAAATAAATTAAAAATAACTCCTAAACTTTTTCAATAATACAAATAAGTCCTAAATCTTTTTTTTTTACACTTAAAATATTAAAACATATATCATCAAGTCCCAAAACTTTTAATTTTGTTCACCAAAATGACATTTAAAATGTGTTTCATTAAAATCAGATTTTTTGGTAAAAGTTGTTTAAACGTGTGATTGAAAAGTTGTGAGACCATAAAATATGTGGTTAAAATTAATTGTTGACTTTGACTTTAGCTTTTAGAAAATCAAAATTAAAACAAACGGACTTTTAGGGCCTGCTTGAGAGTTTTTTTTTCCACTGGTTTTGACCGGTTTTGGATGGCACCGTTTATGAGGGGTTGGGACAACTCGTGCTTGTTAGTTTTTTGGAGCACCGGTTTTGGGTGGTTTAAAAACCACCCAAAAACGGTGTAGTGTAATTTTGAGTGTTCTTCTCAACTCCTCAAATCGACGGTTTTTGGCCGTTCTTCAAAATTTGTTTCAACTTTACCCTTCTTAAACAATTAAAATCTGCAAAAAATAAAAACATTTCTTCAACTCCTCTCTCCACCAACAAACCAGACGCTTCTTCTTCCAACCGATCACATAAAGGAAAAAATCAAATTGACCAATTTTAAAAAGGTAATCTCCTCTGTGAAATAGTGCATATATGTGCTCCATATTTTTGTGTGTATATATGTGCTCCATATATCTATTTGTACGTATATGTGCGTATATGTGTGCTCCATATTTTTGTGGGGTCATGAATTAAAGATGAAAAAATTTGAAAAATTGGTTTATGATCACAATTAATTTTATTAACTTGGTTCAATAATATAAATTTAATAGTATAATTTTGATTATGAGAAAAAATTAAGATAGGAAAAAAAGTGGAGAGAAAAATTACACAATACCATATTATTACACAGATCTTCTTTGCTTTCTATATATATAGACATATATGTAATTTGATTGTTTTAAAAACTTTTAGAACCATTTGGATAATAAACTCCCAAGATAACTCACTTGGATAATAAACTCCCAAGCATGAGTTGGACAGCTTCTAAACCGCTATTAAAACTACTCAAACCGGACCGATCATAAACGCCAAAATTCAGACTTTTCAAAAACGCTCAACCCTCTCTAGACCCTCCAAACTCATTCTGCAGTCTTTTTCCTTAATCGCTTATGTTGAGACCGCTCTACCACCGAGCTCTTGAGGAACAACGGGAGAAGTGGGCTATTTCTTTGCAAAATTGTGTTGAATTTCATATGTGGCAATTCCGCCAAGAACTCTCTTGAAAAACTCACTACTTTTGCTATTTCCTCCGGTTTTGATATGATATTTGAAACATGTGCCCCTCGAAACAAACCTTGCCCCATCTGCTCCCTCCTTAAATAATCCGAGAAAAGTCAAAACCACGCGAAAAAGAAATAATATCAAATGCATTCAAACTAGCAAGCCTCGGAAGACTGGTAAACCTCATTCTAGTATCCAATTCAAACTCCGACTCGGACAACGATTGATCAGATAAAGACTCCATATCATCATTCTCATCATCATTAACACTGCACAATTTATCATCCTCAATATAAATTTTCACATGCTAAAAACCCATTTTGAACCATTTGTTATTCATAATTTACGGGATTGTGATTCGGGTTTACGGATTTGTATCAAGCAAATGGGTTAAAAATTGAATCAATTTCGCCGATCGACTCCTCCCACCGGTAGTACCACCGTACATGCACCCTCACGTTCGATCTTCTCCAATCGAGCCCCGGCTTTAGCCATGGACACGAATAATAAAAAGAGCGGAGGAGAGAGAGAGTCTTGATTCAAGATAATTGTATAGAGAGAAAGAGAAGGATTTACAATGGAGTGAGAGTTTCACCCCTGCAATTCTACTCGAGTTTTGTTTTGGAAATGAAGCGTGCGGTGTAATTCCGAGATTTAACGGAGAAAATAGATGAAAAATGTTAAAAGGGACCTCGGTTTTGTTTCTTCAAACGTTAGGGATGTCTGGTGCTATTTTTTTAAGTTAGGGGCATATCTCTAACGTTTTTGAAACGTTGGGGATCTTTGATGTAATTATCCCTAAATTAAAATGATAGGAAAAAAAATACAATGAAAGCATTGCAATTGAGTCCTTAACTTTTTCAAAAGTATAAATAAATCATAAACTATTTTATTTTAGGGTTAATTACACCAACGGTCCCCATTCTTTTAGGTTTATAACAATTTCATCCACATTCTTTTTTAGCAGATATCACCCCATTCTTCAATTTATTTTCACAGATGGTCCACAAATAACTATTTTTCACTATTCTGACACTTCTTTGACAATTTTGTCCTTTGACTTAAATAAATTAAAATAATAGAAATCATTGCAATTGAGTCCTTAACTATTTCAAAAGCACAAATAAATCCTAAACTATTTTATTTTATACGATATGTGTTCTTCTCCAACAAAAAGAATCACCTTCCCCCACCCCCCCACCCCCACCCCCACCCCCACCCCCACCCCCAATTTATAGGTGTTCTATCATTTTAATTTATTTAAGTCAATGAGCAAAATTATCAAAGAATTGTTAGAATAGTAAAAAATAGTGATTTGGAGACCATCTGTGAGAATAAATGGAAGAATGTGGATGATATCTACTAAAAAAAGATGATGATAAAATCGTTACAACTGAAAGAATAGGGACAATTTATGTAATTAACTTTTTTTTTTTAATTTAAAAACTATAGTTGAATTGTTTGTCATGCAATGTACTTCGAAATGTCAAACGACATTTGAACTACCGATAAAGAATTTTTTTTTAACTAAACTGTTGAGCCGATAGATTAATTTTTATTTGTGACAGCATCTTAACCCACTATTTTCGTTTCCACATTCTTTTTCAACTAGACATTAATTAAAAAATTCAATCTCTTCTAACAATTTTTGAGCAATTATATTCATCATATTTTCAAATATAAAAACAACCAAAATTAATCTACCACAAAATTTATTGAATTTTTGCTCTTTAATAACTCGAATTAATCTATCAAAAACCTTGGATTAAGTTGTGTGGCAACTAGCGGTGGTGCAAAGAGGTGGAGAAGCTTCACTTTCAATTTTTAAGTGTTTCAATTGTAGATTTAATTTTGAATTATATTTGATCGTATTTGAATGTGATATGTATAATTGTAGACTACATTATATTGATTCAATTGACTTTACACTTCTATTTTTGGCTTTTTTTGTACAAATGGTCCCTAATGTTTGTACTTACTGTGAGTTGAGGACCTATCGTTTTATTTTTGGCAGTTTAGCATTTATTTCAAATATTTTTGGCGGCAATGATCATTTTCATCAATTTCCTTCCAATTCTCCGTTAAATTTGATGCTGGAAAATTTGGAATTTAAAAAGTAAAGAAAAATTTGTAGCAAAAGTCCATAATCTTTCAAAAATGTCGAAAAGTCCCCAAACCTTCCAATCCTAACACATATGACTTCAAAACCTTTTTTACAATTTTACCCCTAACTTAAATAAATTAAAAATAACTCCTAAACCTTTTCAAAAATACAAATAAGTCCTAAATCTTTTATTTTTTTTACAATTTTACACTTAAAATAATAAAAAATATGTCATCAAGTCCCAAAACTTTTAATTTTGTTCACCAAAATGACATTTAAAATGTGTTTGATTAAAATCAGATTTTTTGGTAAAAGTTTTTGAAACGTGTGGTTGAAAAGTCGTGGGACCATAAAATGTGTGGTTAAAATTAATTGTTGACTTTGATTTTAGCTTTTTAGAAAAATCAAAATTGAAAACAAACAGACTTTTAGAGTCTCTACAGATTTTGTCCAGTGGTCCGTTAATTAACAAAAAAATTATACCCATGATAAAAAAGGTTCTTATTATTTAGTAATTGGTATGAAAAATAAATTTAAATTTAAAATTGATCAAAATTTAAAATTGGTATGAAAAATAAGAACCTTTTTTTAATTATTATTTGGTAATTGGTATGAAAAATAAATTAAAATTTTAAATTGTTCAAATTTTGATCATGTATATAATTTTTTTGTTAATTAATGGACACCTGGACAAAATCAGTAGAGGCTAAGAACCCGTTTGTTTTCAATTTTGATTTTGTTAAAAGCTAAAATCAAAGTTAACAATTAATTTTAACCACATTTTATAGTTTCACAACTTTTCAACCACACATTTCAACAACTTTTACAAAAAAAAAAATGATTTTAATCAAACACATTTTAAATATCATTTTGGTGAACAAAATTAAAAGTTTTGGAGACTTGATGACACATTTTTATTATTTTAAGTGTAAATCTATAAAAATAAAAAGATTTAGAACTTATTTGTATTTTTGAAAAGATTTATGAGTTATTTTTAATTTATTTAAGTTGGGGGTAAAATTATCAAAAAAGTTTGGAGTCATATGTGTTAGGATTAGAAAGTTTTGGGGACTTTCTGACATTTTTTGAAAGATTAAGGACTTTTACTGCAAATTTTTCTTTACTTTTTAAATTCCAAATTTTCCATCGTCAAATTTAAAGGATAATTGGACGAAATAGATAAAAAGGTCTATCACTGCTGAAAATATTTGAAATAGGGGCTAAACTACTAAAAATGAAATGATAGGTCCTCAACCCACAATAAGTACGAAAATCAGAGATCATTTGTACAAAAAAGCCATTTTTAATCTGTATAATATGATATTAAAAATAAAGAAGATAAAAAAAACCCCACACAAGTGATTACATTTGGAGGGCTTAGGATTTGTGCCATGCGTGGGATTCCGTTGCCGGCCAGCCGGCTGGTTCCCTGCCTAATACTGACAACAAGAAAATGAGAAAAAATGGTCAATTATCGATGATCCCCACAAAAAAAAAAAAAAAAAAAAAAAAAAAAGTTTAAGTCAATTTTTAATGTTGAATATATGATATTGAACCCAATTTCCCTTTCACAGAAAGATGACTTTTGTGGCAGGCATCTCTAATAATACTCCTAAATATCTTCTAACATCTATCCACACGTTTGATATGTTAGGTTAGTTAGAATTTTAGATAGATTTGAGAAATAAAAACGTATAAACAATTTTACTTACAATGTTGTATTAAGATTTGAGATTTTATTTTTAAAAAGTCAACTTGGTTGATAAAAGTAGTCCAAATTTTTGTATGTTGATTAATATTTCGATATTTAACAAAAGTGTGATTTATCATTTAACATGTCTTCGCAAGATGGTAGCTCATATGAAAATATTAATCTTGGAATTCGTGTGCTTGTTTTTTACTCTTAATCGGATCGAATTGCTCGTTGTAACTTAATGGATTCTGATACCATATTAAGAATTGGAGCTCCATCTTAAAATGTCAGTCTAGTTAAAAAGAATAGTCAAAATTTTATATGTCAGTTAATATTTTGGTATTTAATCGATGTATGATTTATTTCTTAACATGTATACATTTGAATCTTGATGACATATTAAACGTATTTTTAAAGAGCAGTAGTATTTTAAAAAGCGTAAAGCGTGATTAGACGTAGATGTCAAATTTCAAACTTTTCGGACTTAGGCAGCGCGGGCGAGGGCGAGGCGCGGGGCGTGGGCGGGCGGGCGTGGCGCCGTCTAGATGGATTTTTCAGAATGTGTTAAAGAGTTTTTAGTTTCACTTAATCTATTAAAATATTTGATCTTATAAAATATGTAGATAAAAAATATGTTTGATCAATTTAAATTATAATTTAATCATGGACAAACAAGCAGAAAGACAAGTTTCACAATTTATTCGACCTTAAGATTTTTTACCGTAAAGTTGCATTACTAAACTGCAATTTTGGCTCTATAATTTTCTTCAAATTTTCCCATAATGTGCTGAGAAAACAAGGATTTCCACCTCTTTTCTTGCTTGGAAAATGCTGCTCTGGACCTCGGAGGCCACAAGGATTCCCCTTTGAGTTTATTATATTCTTGAATATTAATATATTCTACTTATAGTTAATTAAAACTATATAGAAATACACAAACAGGATCATATGACGATAGATTATCGATTTAGTAGTCTACCACATTCATCGTAACTGTAGTTATGTCAAAGACGAAGAGTTCCTTCAATATAGACCTACATATTAAGTTGAGTGGATTTATCTTGTGCTTTCGTGTCTAACATGACATATCTACCGTCTACAGTATTTATAAGCACATACAATTTGTCTATAGTTTAGAGCGGATTTTAAACACATACAAAATTGAATCGTACTAGGATAACGTGCCCGAACGCTTAACTTTATTTTATTTAAATAAAACAAAAATTATAATATTTTCCTAAAATATTTCAAACCCAACAATGTGGAAAACAAATCGAACCTTAAAATTAACTTGGAATCATCAAAATTCTGATATGAGAATCCTAATGAAAGTCTTGTACTCTTGTGAGTTGACAGAGTTGTTTGTGGTATATATATTACGACAATTTAATATTAATCATTTAAGATTCTACCAGTTTTATCCAGTTGTCGTTAGATGCACAACTTCCTAGTTCAAATAGGCATAAAAATAATAATAAAAGTATTTTTCAATTCCAGCTAGAACTCCTATACAAATCCAAATTCTTCAGTCCATACTGCCTTCAAATTCCCCTCTTGTTTCTCACTTTTATCCTCACCAAATTTCGTAAATTTCTTTTCAGTTTTCCGTTTCTATCAAAATTCCAAATGGGTTTACAAGGAGATGAAGAAACGGGGAAAGGGTCGCCGAAATCAGTTCCAAAACCGTCCATTTTCCGGTACAATTCACCGCTTGTTCAGGTGGCCCTGATTGGATTGGTGTGTTTTTGCTGCCCTGGTATGTTTAACGCTCTCTCAGGGATGGGCGGAGGCGGCCAGGTGGATCCCACCGCCGCCAACAATGCCAACACCGCCCTGTACACCACCTTTGCCGTGTTTGGAATCTTGGGTGGTGGTATTTACAATATTTTGGGACCCCATCTTACACTTTTTGCCGGCTGCTCTACCTATATTTTGTATGCCGGATCGTTCCTTTACTACAACCATCACCAGCACCAGGCTTTTGCCATAGTCGCCGGCGCCTTGCTTGGTATTGGCGCTGGGCTTTTGTGGGCGGCGCAGGGCGCGATCATGACCTCGTACCCGCCACATGACCGGAAGGGGATCTACATTTCCTTGTTCTGGAGTATTTTCAACATGGGGGGTGTCATAGGTGGTTTAATTCCTTTCATACTGAATTTCCACAGGGCTGATGCTGTTTCAGTGAATGACGGTACCTATATTGGTTTCATGGTTTTCATGTCCATTGGAACAGTTTTATCACTGGGAATTTTGCACCCTAGTCGTGTTGTGCGTGATGATGGCTCGCGGTGTACTAATATTAAGTACTCTAGCGTGTCAGTCGAAGTGGTTGAGATTCTGAAACTGTTTCTTAATTGGAAAATGTTGCTCATGGTGCCTGCCTCTTGGGCTAGTAACTTTTTCTATAGTTACCAGTTCAATAATGTTAATGGGGTTCTGTTTAATTTGAGAACTAGGGGGCTGAATAATATATTTTACTGGGGTGCACAGATGATTGGCTCTATTTTCATTGGCTACATAATGGATTTTAGCTTTAAGAGTAGGAGGACTCGGGGGTTAGTTGGTATTGGAGTTGTCGCTGTGCTCGGGACAGCTATTTGGGGCGGGGGGCTTGCAAAACAACTTGATTACTCTCGTCATGATAAGCCGACACACAAGCTGGATTTCAAGGATCATACTGATTTTGCAGGGCCATTTGTGTTGTATTTTAGCTATGGATTGCTTGATGCCATGTTCCAGAGCATGGTCTACTGGGTTATTGGAGCCTTGGCTGATGATTCTGAGATCCTTAGCAGGTATGATACTGACACACTAAGAAGCACAGACACGCCATCAGCACCGGCGTGTCGGTGTCGAACACGTATCGGACACCGACAAGTATTGGACATTTCGTCGGTTATTTGTTTAGGGTTTAGAAAAATAGATCAATCCTTATATCCGGTCAACATTTTAAATTGGTTAATTATTTGTTTGTTAATATTAAAATGAGTCAATCATTTTTTAAGTATTTGTTTTTTTATGAAATAAGTATGAAATTTTTATTTTCTTTACACTATAAATTTTGAAAAAAAAAAAAATTAACCGACGTATCGACGACGTGTCGGTGTCAGTAGTTTTTCAAAAATCGCGTGTAAAAAATTAATCGACTTGTCGATGATGTGTCGGTGTCAGTGTCAGTGTCGGTGTCCGTGTCGGTGTCGGTGTCGGTGTCGGTGTCGGTGTCGGTATCGGTAGTTTTTCAAAAATCGCGTGTCGACGTATCCATACGTGTCGTATCGAACACGCGTATCCATATCGATGCATCATAGCTGACACATAATTGTAAACTATAGCACATTGGGCAATTTTATGTTGGTCTAACTATTGTTGAATTCACATGTTTTAGGTATAATGGATTCTACAAGGGAGTACAGAGTGCGGGGGCAGCGGTCGCTTGGCAAGTTGACACACACAATGTGCCATTCCTTAACCAACTAATAGTGAATTGGGCACTCACCACAGTAAGTTATCCTTTGTTGGCTGTGCTGGTCATGCGAGCTGTCAAAGATGACGAAGAAGTTGAAGGAAAATCCAAGGAGGGTGCCGCACTCCTGGAATCCATTGATGAGAAGATGGTGCACTTATCAAGTTAACTTAAGACTTAAAAATGTGAAAGTTTTAATTTTCAAATTTGCATGTTTACCTATTTGTAAATGAAGGGTCGGGTGAATAACATTCAACAGATGATATGTACCACAAAGAATTCACTATTGAAATTCATGGTTTTCACCGATTTTGTGTTCCAAGTGTTTGTTGATTTCTTTTCGGCCTGCTAAATTTGTCCTTTCACTTATATGCTCCACTGAGTGATGTTATTCAGTTGTGCATTTTTGAGAATTATATCTAAATTTTTTTATCATGTCTGTTGATGTGTCTTCAATCTGTAAAATTTTCTGATCACTTCTAGTATTCTCCAGCGAGTAATGTTTTTAAATTATGAATCTCCAAAAATCATATCAAACAATATTTCCATGTCAGCCCTTTGAGAAGGCAGACTCAGACTTAACCCCTATGCTTACGTATCCATAAGTGCAACGTCCTCTATATATGAGGAAGTTATGCTCCAAACAATGTGAGCTAGTAGGAATCATTGAAATTGTAGGCTATAAATGATATGAGCAACACTGCAGTTTATCGAACTCTGTAGTTTCAATAACTCCGTAAGTTTAAGGATAGCCAACCAAATCAGTATTGACAAGTGATAAGGGTTCATTGAGTTCTTGTGTTGAGTTGAGCCCTGATTTTCAAGAACTTTGCCTAGAAATGACTACTGAAGTGATGATAAAGATGTTGAATCACTGTTTGTCTTATCTTGTTTAAATTTTCTAATAATTTTCCTTGTTATAACGAACCTAAATTTGAACTATTGTCAGCAACTTAAAGAATAATGAATAAGTTACTGAAATGATCTCCGGAGACTATGTCTTGCTAATATGATAGCTGTCTTTCTCCTAATCAGCGGTCGTGGCAATATTGATAAGTCCAAACAGCTACGGCCAGCACAAGAAGCTCTCACTGAGACAATCTTCTATAACAAGTTCGACAAGTCCACTTCATAGACCTTTGTCTAAGCAGATGCTTATGCGTTCTTTGTATACTTCGTGTCAGCATTTGTCATTTGTTATGTGTCTTTTCAATTATCAAACTGGTAGTATATGGCATATATGCACAGAATAGTATCTCAGCCTAGGTTCAGTTCTTCATTGCTTATACAAGAATACTTTCTAGCTTGATCAAATAATAATATAAGAATATGGCAAAGGTTAACAGATTGAGTGCATCAAGAGACCTTTTGATTACCTAGTCAGAACTTTTCCTGATGATGTTGGCTTCTTAGTAACTTTCTGAATCTAGGAGATTTAGATCCAGCAACAAGGACCTGTTTCTTCCTCCGACCAATGTCTTATTCCCCACACATTTCTCTCATCATTTGTTCAAGAAGACAAGTATTTTGTGGGCTTTGTTCACCAAGTCACCATTATGTCTCCAGTATTTGTAGTTTTCACCTGGTATGGTCTAAAAGATTATACAGAAATTTAGTGCGGTTCCTCAGTATTCTGGAATCTCATCATTCGTTCAAGAAGACAAGTATTTTGTGGGCTTTGTTCACCAAGTCACCGTTATGTCTCCAGTATTTGTAGTTTTCACCTGGTATGGTCTAAAAGATTATACAGAAATTTAGTGCGGTTCCTCAGTATTCTGGAAAATGAAGTTTTACTAATTAAATCACAATAGAACTAGATGAAAATTTCTCTGGTTCTTTTATCTTGCTTTCTGATATGGTTTCACGGTGTAGGGAGGCGTACACACACAAACAATAGCATGAAATGATTGTGATATTTAGGAAGTGGTAAAGAAAATCTCACTAATTTGTAAGTACCTGTGAGACTATGTATCCTTGTTAAAACTGTGCATTACTTTTGTCTATATATTAGCTAAATCATACTTTTTCTCAGGGGCCATATTCGATATTTGTTGACTAAATGTCTAGATGGATAGATGTGTATCTAATAAAAGTAAAGAGAAGTGTCTTCTATTTATGACACACTGACACTCAATGAATTATCAATTTGCATATCTTTGACACATTGCTAAAAGTTTGAAATAGTGGATTTTGATGAAGCTTTTATAAGAATACAAGCAGTCTCTTATGCATGCATTCGAATTAAATTTGGGTGCTGTATTTGCATTTGAAATGCAGTTAAATTTGGATGCAGTGTTGGAATCTAATCTTATCTTGCTCCAGATTCACTAGAAAATTTATTTTTGTACTTATTTACATGAAATATATGTATGATAAATAACTTTATTATGTATCTTCTTTTCTCTGTCTTTTGTTCTTGTCTTCTAATTGCAAGTAGAGGTTCTACATTTCCTGAAGTATAGTACCATGCAGAAACAGTGACATATTGTTTGGTTGTTGTTGGAAGCATGAACTATTCCGTGTTTCCAGCATTATGTTCTCGTGGTCTTTTCATCCACAAGGGCTCCTTAAGACTTGTGTGTTCAGAAACTGCTTGCACGTCATGTTGTATTAAAAAATCATACATAATGACAGTCGTAGAATAATCAAATTTGTGATATCAGAAATGCAATTAACATTCTTGTACTCTTGTGCAATAAAGTCCTGTATGAATCCAAATTCTGCAGTCCCTCCTAACATAAATTGCCACCTGGCTTTTCTCCCAGATTTTCCTATCCAATTCCACAACCACTATTTTCATTCCCTGAATTTCAGTTCCTTGGAATTTCCTCTCCTTTCTCCGTCTCCATCAAAATTCCACATGGGTTTACAAGGAGATGAAGAAACTGGACAAGGGTCGCCAGAATCACATCCCAAACCATCCATTTTCCGGCACCATTCCCCCCTTGTTCAGGTTTTCCTGATTGGATTGGTTTGTTTCTGCTGCCCTGGCATGTACTGCGCCCTCACTGGGATGGGTGGCGGCGGTCAGGTGGATCCCGCTGCAGCCAACAACGCCAACACTGCCCTTTACACCACCTTTGCCGTGTTTGGAATCTTGGGTGGTGGTATTTACAACATTTTGGGCTCCCACCTTACTCTTTTTGGTGGCTGCTCTACCTATGTTTTGTACACAGGATCATTCCTCTACTACAATCATTACCACCACCAGGCCTTTCCCATAGTTGCCGGTGCCTTTCTTGGAATTGGTGCCGGCCTTCTATGGGCAGCGCAGGGTGCCATCATGACCTCATACCCGCCCCATGACCGCAAGGGTGCTTACATTTCTATGTTTTGGAGCATTTTTAGCATGGGGGGTGTCATAGGTGGCCTAATTCCTTTTATACTCAATTTCCATAGGCCTGATGCTGTTTCAGTTAATGATGGTACCTACATTGGTTTCATGGTTTTCATGTCCTTTGGAACAGTTTTATCACTCGCAATATCACACCCTAGCCGGGTCCAGCGTGATGATGGCTCACGGTGTACTAAAATTGAGTACTCTAATGTGTCAGTCGAAGCCATTGAGATTTTGAAATTGTTCCTCAATTGGAAAATGTTGCTTATGGTGCCTGCCTCTTGGGCTAGTTTCTTTTTCTGTAGTTACCAGTTCAATAACGTCAGTGGGGTTCTGTTTAATTTGAGGACTAGGGGACTGAGCAATGTAGTTTACTGGGGCGCACAGGTGGTTGGCTCTATTTTTATCGGGTACATAATGGATTTCACCTTTAAGAGTAGGAGGACTCGGGGATTAGTTGGTATTGGAGTTGTGGCTGTGTTCGGGACAGCTATTTGGGGTGGGGGGCTTGCAAAACAAGTCGGTTACTCTCGTCATGACTTGCCAATGCACAAGCTAGATTTCAAGGATCATACCGATTTTGCAGGGCCATTTGTGTTGTATTTTAGTTATGGATTGTTTGATGCCATGTTCCAGAGCATGGTCTACTGGGTCATTGGAGCCTTGGCTGATGATTCTGAGATCCTTAGCAGGTATAATATCAACATGTCTACCAGTGCCTGCCACATTAACTAAAAATAAGCTCTAGCAGAGTGTCAATTTGATGCTAGTATAACTATTGTTATACATACATTTTAGGTATACTGGATTCTACAAGGGAGTACAGAGTGCAGGGGCAGCGGTCGCTTGGCAAGTTGATACACAGAAAGTGCCATTTCTGAATGAACTATTAGTGAACTGGGCACTCTTCACAGTAAGTTATCCTTTGTTGGTCGTGGTTGTCATGCGAGCTGTCAAAGATGACGAAGAAGTTGAAGGAAAATCCGAGAGTGCAGTACTCCCTGGAATCCATTGATGACATAATGGTGCATTTATCAAGTTATTTTATAAACGTCAGAAATGAAAAAGTTTCAATTCTCAAAGTGCGGTGTTTTCCTATCTGTAAATGTAGTTTTCAGTCTGCAATATTTGACCCATCGACTAATGTTATCTCGTATGGATTTTTGAGATTCATATTCAACAAATTTTATCATGTCTGTCGAGGTGTCATAAATCTGCAAATCTTTTCCCCGTTCACTTCTTGTATGCTCCTTGATATGTACTATGCATTACAGATTTATTTAAGAGGAAATTGAGAGTTCTAAACAGTACAAGTAACATTTAGGAATACTGATTTCTGTGGATTCAATAATTTAGCCATGATTTTTAGGATAGCTGACCCCATACAAGTACTGATAAGGCTATCTTGAAATGTTGAGGCTGAGTTAAATCCTGATTTTCAAGAACTTTGCCTAGAAATGACTATTGAAGTGATGTTAAAGACGATGAATCACTCTTTCTTGTATCTTGTTCCTCCTTTCTACAAATTTTCCTTGTATATGGAAACTAAGTTATAAACTTTAAATGCCTCGTTAAATTTGAAGACGGATGTTTGAACTATATTGGATGCAACTTCCAAGAGAATTATGAATATGTTACTGAAATGATCTCAGCATACTTTCTTTTAGCTCTAATAATCAGCAATCCTGGCAATACTGATATAGTGCAAACAGCTAATGAACAAATGGCCAGCTCAAGAAGCTCTCAGAGACAGTCCCGGCAATATCTGAAGTTTCCTAATTGTATAAAATTGAGGGAGATATATGTATACTGTGGTTCTATTCAACTTTATGCAGGTAAAAGGATTTTCAGAACGTGAATCTTTGCTCGTATACTTTCTTTTAACTCCGCTTTGAGGCGCCGAAAAGGTACGAGTTTGAATTCGACATCTCAATATTAGATACAACAAACTTACTACCAGTGTCTTTTAGCCATAATTGTTTCACATTTGAGTGAAGTAGCTATGATTATTGAGAATATGTAGCTAATGAACTTGTAAAACCAAGAATCAGTAACACAGAAAATAAATTTTTTAAGCAGAATTATGTATAAATAAATTCAATATTTGTCGATTTTTACAGAATTTTATTACACGAGCCTCAACAAATCAACTTGCACAACCAATCCATCTCTAATTGTGATAATAATACAGCATGACTCTAACACCTTATACTTTAACTAAAGGTGCATCACTTTTGTCCTCAGATTTTGGAGCAGCAGCCTCGGCTTCTGGTTTCTCAGGGGCAGCAACAGTTTCTGCTACCTCTTTCTTCTCCTCATTGGCCACCTCTACAGCCTCTGCTGGTTTCTCTGTCTCTTCTGGCTTGCTCTCGACCGGAACAAGTTCTTCAATAACCGGTTTTGTCTCAGTTGCCAGGGTTACTTCCTCAATTTTCGGGGCCTCTGGAGCTGGTTCAGAAAGATCTACTAAAGGTTCTTCTTTAGTCTCACTGTCTTTCTTCTCCTGCAATTATTGACCATAAGAAAACAACACAAATCTTATATTACAAATGAAATTGATCGTTTTACAATAGCACGTAAGGTCTTTTAGGATGGAACCCCAGTTTTAAAGTTTTCGTCCCAACCTAGGTTAGGGGGTCGTTAGACAATAGGTAAGATGCAATATGATGCCATTCAGGAGTGGAAATAAGTATGATAGGATCATTGAAGTGAGGTCGACTATAATCTCTAGCTTTCCAAGAATTATTAAACATAAAATAAGAGCCTTGGTTTCAACTCATTGGGATAGAGATAAGCAAATGAGAAATTTTCGATGTTTATGGATCATTCAGATAAACGCAGTAATTCACGAAAAGGAAGTATACATGATTAAATAGAGTGTTTACCTGTGGAACGGTCTCAGCCTCGGTCTTCTCAGGGGCGGCCGGGGTCTCAGCTGGGGCAGCCGGTCCTTCAACAGGGGCTGGTGCCTCGTCGAGATCCAAGTCTTTGGGCTTGCTCGTGCAGCCTCCCATGATGTGATTGGTGGGAAGATTGGGCGAGCAGAGAGTTGGATAAAAAACGACGAGAAACTTGGAAATGGAAACCGTTTACACGACCGAACGAACTTTGTTATGAGGCTGAAATGAAAAGAAGGCAAAGCAAGAGATTATATAGAGGTGGATAACAATCTGTTTGATTGTTTTAAGGTCTTTTTTTACAACATGCATACATGTTTGTGGACAACCTGTGTATTGATATTGTCAAAGGTACACCACGTTTTTCGCTGACATCTGGGGTTTTTCTTTTTTCTTTATCAAGAAAGTGGAAGGCTTGTTTTCAAAAGTTAGTTATGACAGTTACAAGACAATATTCTTGGTGCCACAGTTTTCACCACATAATTATATGTTTGTGTGTGTGTACGAAAATCTAATCTAATATATATAATCCTGGCATTGAACCCGAAATATAACATGAGCAGGTATTTATCAATATTTTTGAGAAATTTGGAGATGTGGCAAAAAATGATGGGTGGATTGAAAATGTGTCTATTTTTAAAATATTTGAAAACATGGTTATTTTAGATGCAAAATGTCAAATATATCCTTTTGTAAAAATGATAATTTTTTTGTGTGCTCACATTTTGAGACTAATATAATAGATTTTAAGAGATACTATCAAAGTGGATCTTGCAATTATACATAAGATAATATCAATTAGCTCATAATATCAATATATTATCTCATTTTCATAAGGGTGATTATATTGACACCACACTTTTTATTTGTTGCACCACATTTTAATTGCACATAAAATCATCTTCTTTTGTTTATTGTAACATTTATGTCCATGACATTTTATTCAACTCTTATATTCATTTTTTCATTACTTAGCACATATTATTCTTAATGATGGTTTCTGTCAAAATATTCTGTTTGCGTGTTTTGAAATAATGAAAAAAATATTTTGTCGTACTTTTGTATTTATTTTTTTTTTTTTAAATATGAAGGGCAAATATGTCATTTTACGTACTCCAACGGAGTTTTTGGACATAAACTGTTATTTGACACAAGATGTGCTAACTAATGAAAAGTTAAAATAAGAATGATTTACTATCTGAAAAAACTGCCAACTTTTTAAGTAACACGGTGACGTGTCCGGTCATTACATAATGAAACTTTTCATTTTTTTTCTACATTGTTCTACCCAAAAGATGCATTAACTACTTCTCCACTCGATTAATAAGATGTTAATGCAATAGAATACAATAATTTATGTTATTAAGTTACAAAATTAATATAATGTTAATTTATTGGAGTGTAATAATTCATGATTTTATGTTATATTTAACATGAATTGACCCACCACATCACCGGTTGAACGAGCAACCCAGTAATCCGCCTATTTGTTTGGGTCGATGTCTGGACCGGATCTGATAACTTATGATCCAAATTATGTTAGACTATTCCAATAGTATCTTTTTTTATTTTATTTTATTAATTGACAAGTATATTCATGCCTTCATTGAACCGGTTCACTTAACACTTCAATTCCATATATAATATACATTGTATTTTTTAAATTTATTCATTGATCTCACATTGTATTTTGTTGACCTCCAAAAATGGCTGCCAACAGGAACCCCACGCCTCCTCTTTCTAAGTGTATTTCTCCTCTTACTTGAACTACCACGTGGTTTATTCAACCACGCAGATATGCCTAGGCCCGGGTGGGTAAGTAACCAAGAATAAAGAGAAACACACTATGGGAGAGGTAATAACAACTTGAGGGCCTCTAACTAACGATTTTCGGTGGTAGTTATAACACTTGAAAAATAATTAGTATGGAGGACTTGATATTTCTTGTGAGAGTAATATTTCAACATCATTTTCTTGTGGAAATAACCTTAGTATTTATAGGTAAATTCTACAAGAATGATCCCCTTCAATGTGCGACACGTGGTTCCATCTGAAGGGTTCTTGAGTCACATCTTCGGTATCACGTCATTAGCATTAATGAGAAAGTCACTTTCAGCCGCAAACTAAGGGGCTATGACTGTGGTTGGCAGACAGTCCCATAAGTCTTTTCAAGATTGAATTGCAAGTTTGGCAGAGAGGCTTTCTCAGCACGTAACTAAGGTCGGACTTTTATAGCCTCGATTGCCAAAGCTCCTCGGTATAAATAGCCTCGGCATAAGTAGCCTCGACACAAACAAAGCATCGGCATAAGTAGCCCCTCGAGTCTAAGCTCCTCAAGACAAACAAATTTCTGGTTGACTTTGATCGCACCCAAGTGGGATTCTCCGCCCACGTGGGATTGGGGTAACAATAGTCCCCAAAGTTCGGGACCTTTGTTATTTATGAAAGGTCTTTGGACTTGGTAGCGTCCGGAAAGTGGCGATTCGTGAATGGGAGATTTAGTCCCACAAGGTCCGGACCTCTCATTCATGTGAGGGGCGAGCTTGGAGTGGATGATAAATTCAAGCGTGAGCAGTGTGCTAAGTGATCTCCATAGCTTAGAGAAGCTTGTCATGAATAGCTGGTCCCAGTGGGATAGGCTTGGTAGCATAAGCGAGTCTCCAATGTTGGAGACGCTTGCGCTGAAGAGCCTAGTCCCAGTAGGAGAGGCTTAGTAGCAAAAGCGAGTCTCCAATGTTAGAGGAGCTTGATGCAGAAGAGCTTATTCCCAAGTGGGAGAGGCTTGGTAGAATAAGCGAGTCTCCAAAGTTGGAGAAGCTTGATGCAGAAGAGCCTATTCCCAAGTAAGAGACGCTTGGTAGAATAAGCGAGTCTCCAAAGTTTGGAGAAGCTTGATGCGGAAGAGCCTAGTCCCAAGTGGGAGAGGCTTGGTAGCATAAGCGAGTTTCCAAAGTTGGAGAAGCTTGATGCGGAAGAGCCTATTCCCAAATGGGAGAGGCTTGGTAGAATAAGTGAGTCTCCAAAGTTGGAGAAGCTTGATGCGGAAGAGCCTATTCAATGTTGGAGACGCTTGATGCGGAAGAGCCTATTCCCAAGTGGGAGAGGCTTGGTAGCATAAGCGAGTCTCCAATATTGGAGACACTTGCTGCAGAAGAGCCTAGTCCCAAGTGAGAGAGGCTTGGTAGCAAAAGCGAGTCTCCAATGTTAGAGAAGCTTGATGCGGAAAGCCTATTCTCATGTGGGAGAAAAAGCGAGTCTCCAATGTTGGAGAAGCTTGATACGGAAGAGCCTATTTCCAAGTGGGAGACGCTTGCTGCAGAAGAGCCTAGTCCCAAGTGGGAGAGGCTTGGTAGCACAAGCGAGTCTCCAATGTTGGAGAAGCTTGATGCGGAAGAGCCTATTTCCAAGTGGGAGAGGCTTGGTAGAATAAGCGAGTCTCCAAAGTTTGGAGAAGTTTGACGCGGAAGAGCCTATTCCTAAGTGGGAGAGGCTTGATAGCATAAGCGAGTCTCCAAAGTTGGAGAAGCTTGATGCAGAAGAGCCTAGTCCCAAGTGGGAGAGGCTTGGTAGCAAAAGCGAGTCTCCAAAGTTTGGAGAAGTTTGACGCGGAAGAGCCTAGTCCCAAGTGGGAGAGGCTTGGTAGCATAAGCGAGTCTCCAAAGTTGGAGAAGCTTGATGCGGAAGAGCCTATTCCCAAGTGGGAGAGGCTTGGTAGCATAAGCGAGTCTCCAAAGTTGGAGAAGCTTGATGCGGAAGAGCCTAGTCCCAAGTGGGAGAGGTTTGGTAGCATAAGCGAGTCTCCAAAGTTGGAGAAGCTTGATGCGGAAGAGCCTAGTCCCAAGTGGGAGAGGCTTGGTAGCAAAAGCGAGTCTCCAAAGTTGGAGAAGTTTGATGCGGAAGAGCCTATTCCCAAGTGGGAGAGGCTTGGTAGCATAAGTGAGTCTCCAAAGTTGGAGAAGCTTGATGCGGAAGAGCCTATTCCCAAGTGGGAGAGGCTTGGTAGAATAAGTGAGTCTCCAAAGTTGGAGAAGCTTGATGTGGAAGAGCCTATTCCCAAGTGGGAGAGGCTTGGTAGAATAAGCGAGTCTCCAAAGTTGGAGAAGATTGATGCGGAAGAGCCTATTCCCAAGTGGGAGAGGCTTGGTAGAATAAGCGAGTCTCTAAAGTTGGAGAAGTTTGACGCGGAAGAGCCTATTCCCAAGTGGGAGAGGCTTTGTAGCAAAAGCGAGTCTCCAATGTTAGAGAAGCTTAATACGGAAGAGCCTATTCAATGTTGGAGACGCTTGATGCGGAAGAGCTTATTCCCAAGTGGGAGAGGCTTTGTTGTATAGACTCTTCCAATATCAGATGAGGCATGATATTGGGCCTTTCCCAGCTGGTGCCATGCCTTAATGAAGAAGCTAGACCCTTGTGTAGGTATGACGCTTCTACAAAGACTAAGTCCCAAATAAGAGAGCCTATTTGTAGAGGCCCTTTCAATATCGGATGAGGCATGATATTGAGCCTTTCCCAGCTGGTGCCATGCCTTAATGAAGAGGCTAGGCCCTTGTGTGGGTATGATGCTTCTACAAAAACTAAGTCACAAATAAAGGAGCTTGTTTGTAGAGGTCCTTGCAATAAGCCGCGGGTACCTCTTTGGAGAGGCGTACGAGAAGATTTTACCCCAAACTTGATTACGTACTAGTGCCTCTTTTTATGGGTTGCATTTCCAAATCAAATGATGTAACGATAGGCGTGGCGCTTCTATATGGCCAAGCCTCTTCTTAGAAGTCTAAACATCCAAACAATCGAAACTTGATTTATAAATATTCAAATGTCGGTGCCTCTTCTCGTGAGGTGTCACATAGGCTCCAACGACTTACAAGCAATGCCTTAGGAAATTTAAACCATTAATAAAGTTGAATAAGCTTGTATATATAGTTTTCGAGTGCCTCTTCTTAGGAGCCTCAAACAAGCAAACAATTGAAACTTGATTTATAAATATTCAAATGCCGGTGCCTCTTCTCAGAGGTGTCACCTAGGCTCCAATGACATACAAGCAATGCCTTAGGAAATTTAAACCATTAATCAAGTTGAATAAGCTTGTATATATAGTTTTCGAGTGCCTCTTCTTAGGAGCCTCAAACAAGCAAACAATTGAAACTTGATTTATAATTATTCAAATGCCGGTGCCTCTTCTCAGAGGTGTCACCTAGGCTCCAACGACATATAAGTAATGCCTTAGAAATTTAAACTATTAATCAAGTTGAATAAGCTCGTATGTATAGTTTTCGAGTGCCTCTTCTTCAAAGGACCTATGCTAGCCCCAAATAGTACTTGCATAGCATCATTTCTTCAAGAAAACTCGTTTGTCCAAGGAGGTTTAAGCCTCTTCTTCAGAGGACCTATACTAGCCCCAAATAGTATTTGCATAGCGTCATTTCTTCAAGAAAACTCCTTTGTTCAAGGAGGTTTAAGCCTCTTCTTCAGAGGACCTATGCTAGCCCCAAATAGTACTTGCATAGCGTCATTTCTTCAAGAGAACTCATTTGTCCAAGGAGGTTTAAGCTTTTGATCACGTTTCTCTCGTGGTTGAATGTGTGGTTTCCCACAGACGGCGCCAATCTGTTGACCTCTAAAAATGGCTGCCAACAGGAACCCCACGCCTCCTCTTCCTACGTGTATTTCTCCTCTTACTTGAACTGCCACATGGTTTATTCAACCACGCAGATATGTCTAGGCCCAGGTGGGTAGGTAACCAAGGATAAAGAGAAACACACTATGGGAGATGTAATAGCTTGAGGGCATCTAACTAACGATTTTCCAGGTAGTTATAACACTTGAAGAATAATTAGTATGGAGGACTTGATATTTCTTGTGAGAGTAATATTTCAACATCATTTTCTTGTGGAAATAAGCTTAGTATTTATAGGCAAATTCTACAAGAATGATCCCCTTCGATGTGCGACATGTGGTTCCATCTGAAGGGTTCTTGAGTCACATCTTTGGTGTCACGTCATTAGCATTAATGAGAAAGTCACTTTCAGCCGCAAACTAAGGGGCTATGACTGTGGTTGGCAGGAAGTCCCATCAGTTTTTTCAAGATTGAATTGCAAATTTGGTAGAGAGGCTTTCTCAACACGCAACTAAGGTCGGACTTTTATAGCCTCGGTTGCCAAAGCTCCTCGGTATAAATAGCCTCGGCATAAGTAGCATCGGCACAAACAGCTTCGGCATAAGTAGCCTCGGTAGTCTAAGCTCCTCGGCACAAATAGCCTCGGCTGACTTTGATCGCGCCCAAGTGGGATTTCCACCTTGGCCCACGTGAGATTGGGGCGTAACATATTTATTATTTAATAGATAAAGTGATTTATTTAAAGAGTCACATGTTTAAGGAAAGAAGAACATATGCGAAAGTGGTTTATTGAAGTTTGTGTAGAACCTTCGTATGATTACTAGAAATTGCCATGTACTTTATTTTATACGAAATGAAGGATGAGCTACTTGCATAAGCATTTCCGAAGGGTGGCAAAAGAGCTGCAATGAGCTTCATATGCTTCAAAGTATGGTGTCGAGATAGGAGCAAGAGGGTCACGGAATTTTCTTTCAATATTCCTAGAAGCTCAAAAAAGTATGATGATGGCGACAGGACAAGGAAACACAACGTGGGAAGATGGAAATACATTCATTGAATCAAAAAGACTTGTCTGGTTTCTGAAGCTATGGGAGAGGGATGATAAAGAAAAATTAACATTTTTACGAGACTTTAAAAAATATTTGAAAAATAATGTGCATCGCACGTTGATACATATCCTAATCGTTAATTGTTAGGAATTCTCTTTTATCGAACATGATTTATTTTTTCCAAACTATAATCACGACAAGAAATTTATTTTTATACCCAAAATCACCGTTCTACTTCTATTATATTGTCTTTTTCATCTACACGTAATTTACACCTTCGTCCGCCCTAATCGAGATTCTTGATTTGAGTTGAGATGGGGATCAAGAAAAAAAAAAGATAATAAACTAATTGAGCAAATAAAGAAAATCATGATTGTGAAAAAAGTAGAAGCAACATGACAGACCAGAGGCTAGCTTTATGCAAAATAATTATTGAACTGGGGTACATGTTCATGTTATCAATTTTTAGAGAAGATAAATAGAATATTGAATGGTGCACATAAACTCTGAAATCTTATCTTTCCACTTCTATTGAAAAGATAATTAAAAAATAATTTTAGACTAACGTATGATTTTAATCTATTCTTTAGAAAAAGGCAACACGCTACAAGATGACTATCACTACTCCTCGAAAGTATGTCGGGAGCAATTCTACTTAGGCCTTCAAATGGACAAGAGAAGTCGATAGGTATTGCGTCTTTGTCCATGTTCGAATACGAAGAAAAATAAAAATAAATGCAAAAACCTTTTAGTGGAATGAAGTATGTCTCACCCCATCTAGCTTTTGTCCTCTATTCATCTTTGTCAAATGGACCAATAATCTAGTGGAATAAATTTTGGACATTGATATACATAGAACTAAAAATGATGAAAATTAGGACCGGTCTTCTTTATTTTATTTATTAATAGCTATTTTCATTTTCATTTACTACATTTTTATTATTTATTATTTATTATTTTATCATCGACCGTATGGAGGTTTACTCCGCTATAAGCACAACAAAAAAGACTTCTTTATCCGTCACTACGTCTTCATCCTCTCAAACCACAACACATATCTCTCTCTCAATTTCTCAATTTCTCTATATTATTCTCAATATTCATCAAAATCAAACTCTCCTAAAATAAAACTCTCTCACTCTCATTCTTCTCAACTCCTCAATCCATTAAAATCTTCTACGATTGGATTCCACCGCAAAGAAAAGTGGTATACTAGTTTATTATATAATTTTAAAAACATATAATCTGATGGGTGCTAAAATTCAGGGACCAAAACAAATAAATTTTATCTATCAAATTAAGCACTCACCAACAGAAACCCACAAATTTAGGACTCCAAATATATGAAAATCTATTATGAAAAGTAAAATCAATTAGAATCAAAATCAAATATTTGTATAATGAAAAAGCAATAGATTCATATTGTATACAATCATCTCTCCTCCTCCAACGAAAATGGAGAAATACATGGCTGCCAACCCGCGAAGCCACCAGACTTACCACATCGTGCTTTGAGTATGTATATTTAGGATTTCTTTAGTTCTTGTTGAATTTTCAACTCATTTCATTCATCTTTACGGAACCTAGAAACTTTTATACAATGTCAAATATACTTTGGTTGATAATTTTTTTTGCAAGCGTTTAATAGCAATGGTGAGAAAGACATTCGATTCATCAGTTTTTTTTTTTTTTATTATTCGTTATTTTCATGTTGTTATTGATATATATTGTTGAACAATTCGATAATGTAGATTGTTAATCTATGTTATTACCAAACAGAATTTACACGTTACTGATTAATGATATAACTCTTATATGTTATTACTTTAATTTGTTAATCTAGATTGTTACTAAATAATATGTGAACTAAAATTGTAAACTATTAAACTTTTATGACATGTTTGTGTGTGAAGTGTATGTCTTTTCACTAACTGTTTTTTACATTTTTAAATAAAAAATTGCATTTGATGTTTTTTGGATATCCAAAAAGTTTCACGCTTTTGTGTTACATGAGAATGTTGCATTCGCAAAATGTTTTCTAAATTGTGTATGATAATTATGTGTAATCTGTAAATTTTATGTAAATTCATGCAAAATAGATTTTTGGGTCGTTGGAAATCACATATTGCTTATTGGGATGAAAGTCTTTTTGGCGTTTTTGAAATTTGAATTTGACCTGATTTTGTGAAATATTATTTGAAGAAAATAACAGTTGAATTAATTTCTAATTGAACATTCTCATAAAAATCAGCCTTATTTGGCTTTTAATAAGGCTTAGTATTTCTCAATGCATTATAGTAACATTCTAGTATTATTCTAAGAGAAAATTTGATGACTATGAATATTTAAGTTTACATTTTGGTAAATGATATAACTTTCAACAAATTAGAAAACTAGCTACAAATTGTAAAACTCAGGGTTACTCTACTCCAATATTTATCTCCATAATTTACTTTAAAATTGTAATTAAAAGTTATTTAAATAAAAGATAAGATTATGTAACCGAATTTTGAATGTGACATAAGATAAATATGTGATATACGTATATAAATATATTATTTCTCATCATTGTCTATCCCTAAAATTTGGAATTAGTTAGTATAATATTTTACAATTACATGAAATGTTTCTTAATGAATTGTGACTCGAATTTGAAAAGTGTGACCTGCAAGCATAGTATTCTGTGAATTGATATTGTTGTTCTGGCTGTCTACATGCATAAGGTAGGACACAAAATTTGGTACGTGACGTGAATGTGATAATGAAATAATTTCAAGTTTTATTTGTTTTGAATTCAAATTTTTATAATTGAATTTTATGCAATACTGTTGATTATGTTTTCATGATTTTAAATAAAAAATAAAATATAAAACAATCACTCAATTGTCAATTCGTGACCACATCGATGGTGTTAGTCGCCAATTAAAGTTAACTTTTAATTTTGTTATGTTTTAAAATCATTCATCATTTCACAATAAATATACCAATACTACATTCTATGACTTGAATGGGTCGGTTCTTATCATTATTTGGTGATCTCTTTAACAGTATATGGTGATCTCTTTAAAGAATTTATCGTTATTTGGTGATCTTTTTATATCACAATAAATAAAATTTGTTTTAATTTTTTTAGAATTTTTTTTAGAATTTTATATTTTTAGAATTTTGTTTATATAAATTTTGTTTTACATTTTTTAGAATTTTATATTTTATATTTAGAAATTAATTTTTTTTAGAAATATTATTTTTTAGAATTTTATTTTATTTAAAATTTTTATTTTTAGATTTTTTGTTTATATAAATTGTTATTTAAATAAAATTTGTTTTTATTGTTTTGTGTGTTTTTCATTTTTTCATTGAAAATACTCAAAACGTCCAAAACCTTATTTTGAGTTTTGTATTATAAATTTAACCTTGTTTTCGAAAATGAAGTTTTAAAAACAATATAGTAAACAAGTTTTGAGTGTTTTGTAAAATTGAAAAGTGAAAATAATTTGAAAACAACAAAGAGAACATGCTCTAGGTTTTTCTAATTCAAATTTCTAATACAAACAAGGCAAAAAACATTTACACACGAGGATTTGTTGAACCGTGCATCCTCCTCAACAATTTTTAGGAGGCATCTCGATATTTCAGATGAGTTGAACAATGAATCTAGTCAATAAACTTACTTTAACACTTATCCTGGCTCTATTTAAATATCTTATACTTACAAAACGAAGCCCAAGATACCATATCTAAGAGCATGTTTGGCTAAACTTATAAGATGCTTGTAAGTACCTTTTTGAGAAGTATGCAAAGCTCAAAGTCGAGTATAAAATCCATCTGCGATTGTCTAATATAGAAAATAAAAACGAATTGAATCGAGTAAAATTAAAAAAAAAAATATTTCGTTTCATTCTCAATATGTAGTCTTTAAGGATAAGCGACTTGAACTCAACCCCAAATATTATGATATAATCTTCTGACCCAGTGTTTTAAAACTCAGATGGATCCGATATTTAAATCGAAAAACCTATAACCCGAACAAAAATTCAATTTGGGTTGCTTTATTAGACCGATATGCGACGACCCAGGAGAAAATCGAAAAACCCATCAAATTTTCATAAAAAAGCCGATGACCTAAACTTATTAGTGAAAATTAGGTCATACACCTTATTTTTGTTTATGTTTTGAATATTACTAGATTGTATTTTTTTCATCACTTTTACTAAATTTCATATTAGTTTGCTAGACATCAGATAAATAATTAATTTTATCTAAATCTATTTTGTAACCGTTTAAACTACAATTTAGGAATTTAATCACAACCGTAGGGGTTTTTTCATCTATTGGCCCCAAAAAAACACACATACGATCTGTCTTCATCTTCATTCTGAAAATTGATTTTTCTCCATTATAAATTCTTCAAATTCAATCTCCTCAAATCAAATTCTCAAATCCACATTCTTCTTCATCTGCTACATCATTCTCAAAATTGATTTTTCTCCGTCATATCTCTCATGTTCTTCAAATTCATTCTTCTCAAATCCACTTTCTTATTCATCTACTACATATTTGAATTTGAATTGTAACCTACGGTCGGATCCACTGCAAAAAGCGGTATATACTAGTATTATTGAATCTAAAATTATGGAAGAATTAATGATATTACCAAATTAACATCCATCCATTGAATGCAATACGTCTCTTCGCAACATAAAACCCTAAAACCCCATTTCTCACCGTTTCATCACTGCTATCATCATGTAAAATAATCCCACAAAATTTTAATTTCCCGTGTGTTCTCCCACTATTCAACACCATAATCTACTAGAGAGTTTTGATTTGGTTTTTGGAATCTAACTCAACTCCTCGTTAACATAGGATGGCTCCATCATGCACAACATGAAATCGAGGCATAAACCCGAAAGAAGAAGAAATAGTTCTGCATCAAAGAGAAATCGGAGAAACCTAAAGCTACAATCAAACCCGAAGAGAAGAAGGTCAACATTCCGGTGTCGAAAGGACAAAATGTAAAAAATTTCCTTCTAGTTACATTTTTCATTTCATGCATCCAGTTTTTGTTTCTTCAACATATATTGTCATGGAATTGAATTTGTGTTTGGGCTTTTATTAATTTAGTGGTATTTTTTATAATTGCCTTCCATCTTAGTGTAATCGAAATTTCTCATTTTCTGTTGCATTTTTATTAATGTTGTTCCTAAAAAATTTAAGAAGATTCAAGTGTCAATTGGACTTTTGGTGAGGATGGATTTCTGTTGAGTGTGTTATTTCCCGCACTAGTTGATTTTTTCTAGTTTTTGTAGTTATGAAATTGATTACTTGTTTGGGATATGATAAAATCAGGGATATTTCTTATGTTTTTCTTTCATCTCTAGTGTAATAACAATTTCTCAATTTGTATATTTCACATTTAAATGTATTTTTTGAATAATTTACTCCGCATTTGAACGATAGTGACCCCGATTTAGAGTTCGTGTGTTTGTATGTATTATATAAGTGGCAACAAATTTTGGTATATTGACCAATGTTTCACTGAAAATAATAATGTGCCTTATGTTGCAACAACTGTTCGAAATATAATATTAGGACATGAGAAAATTGTCTCCCAGTTTTGTTAATTATTGATGATAACTTGTTATCGAATACTGTTGACTTGATACTATTTTAAAGTTTGTGACACCTCTATTTATTCTTCAATGGTATGATCATTCACTGTGATGTCTATGCCTAATATTTAATTTCGTTACTAAATGTTACCAGTCAGACGAGTCTCTGCAGGATATTTATGTGCATCTCTCTCAAATCATTTTATATTGATATTGCGGCCGAATATCGATAATGTCTTATGTTGCTTGCAATTGTTTAATGTGTTTTTTATTGGTTGAACTTTAATTTTCGATTCTTTACACAACCTGAGATACTCATGTCCGTCGTTTACAAGCTGACCATGAAGTCTGATAATTAGTCATGTTATTTTTGGATGTTACTCACGTTTGAATGTTGTTTCTACAACCAATACCACATTTAATTTTAATGTTGTTGTTGACGTCAGAATCTGCACTATCCACGTGTCAACAGATCTCCAATCAATCCTCTGCCAACCTGTATGTTACCTACACATTATGACGACTGTTAGGCACCAAGATCACCAGGAAAAAAGGGTCCGACGATCGTTGATACTTTGACGATCAAGTCAACTTCTAGTATATAAAGTAATATACAAGAGAATAACAAATTGGGTGTGGGAGGGACAAGCAGGCAGAGATTTGAGCAGAGTTTAAGGGTAAGAATAATGCGTACATTAGAACAATCGAGATTTTGTATTTATAATCTCAGAGTCCTAATTGATTTAGGAAAACAATCAATTAGATATCTGATTGGATCCTCCTTCATTATGAGATAAGAATGATTGGCTATCAATGCAATCTCTTAGATTTTAGTCCTTATTTGATTTGGTTTCCCTTATCATCTTTAGGAGATTGATATTTGGTTTTCTTGTGAGAATCCGTGTGCTAATCAAACTCAATCTTTCTTTAAACACATCTCTGGTCATTCTAGAATATCATGCTGCTTGCTAATTACAATGGATACGAAGCCCAACGAAGCTCCCTGGTTTGGCCATGAGCGCCGATGCCCTTCATGGGCTTTGCTATACTCTGATTCAGGAATACTAATATATTGTTGGGCCTTAAACGTATCCATGAGGCCATCGCTAGGTATCTGAGGCCTTTATGAATCTGGAAGGCCCTCGCTGGGCCTATAAGGCCTTAGCGAGGCCTAACTTGGGCCTATATTGGGACCTTTACTGGACTTTTGCTGACGTGGAGGTCTTACCAAAATCTGGTGGTAACAATAGCCCCCTAGGTCTAAGCCTATTATATATGGTAGGCGTGGGACTTTGTAAAAAAAAATTTCTAACAAAAGCGAATTCTGTGGTGGGTCTTTGCATATACACCTTTGAATTACTTACTCATGCACCTTTGAATTACTTACTCAATACAGTCCTCCAAGCCCGAAGCCTATTATTTATGACAGGTGAGGGCTTTAATTGGTTTGACCTCAAGTGACGTGTCCGTGGTTGGTGTGATTCTGTCCAAGCTGTCAATCAAAGTTGTCATAATGGTCAGGTAATCATGGGTGAGAGAGTCTGCGCCATAAATGATGCTGGCACGTGGTGGACAGTTGGGAGCGCGCGTCTTTTCGCTTCATTAAATGCCTAGGGTTCTGTTTCTCTCCTTTTGCCCTTCTATGGACACGCGTCCACTGGATAGACGATTCAAATGGCGCGTTTTGAATTGGATAGCGGGGATTGAGGGGACTTAATCTATATAAGTCCTTGTTTCTTCTCATTTATCTTCTTCTCGCTTCTACGTGTATCTCAAACTTCGCTGAGTATTCCGGTGATAACCAAGAAAGTGCAAGGCATTTCCGGTGGCTGTAGGGTTCAATTGTATTCTTGAGGCAAATAATACAGAGGTTGTTGTGCTTTATTTCGTATACCGCATTTGTTTTTTTACGGTTTTTTGGTTTGGACGCTGTTTTTTGCCATACTTTCTAGTGATTGTGGTGATATTTTTTTTTTTGAATTGAGAGAAGTAGCGATGCCGTCTGAACACGATGATTTACAGAACTAGTCGGCCGCTAGGACAGATCCTGACATAATGGGTGAAGCTTCGTCTTCACCTTCTGTCGAGGGGCAAGAAAAAGTTGATCAGGGGCCACCATCGCTCGTCTGCCATCAGTATCCACAAGAGGGAGGGAAGTAAACCCAGTTGTATCGCCAAAGGCGAAGTTGGAAAATGGACGGTGTAGTGCTGGGGTACCTGAAATGAGAGGGTCACTGGATAAAAGGGATGCCCCTGCTGCTCGGCAGCTTGACGAGGAGCTTAAGCATTCGGCTACTAAGGTTTCTATGGCTTGCTCAAGGATCAAAGAGCTCGTGTTGAAAGATATCAAACTGTCTTATGATATTTCTACTTCTGTGGAGCTTAGAGTCCTTGGTCCCGAGGAACTTGCTGACAATCCACCTGAGGAGTTCATCGTAATTTATGAATCGGTGATGCAACAAGGTCTTCGCCTGCCTATGCATCATTTCTTTCTTGAGGTTCTGAGAGATTGGAATTTGGCCCTTTGTCAAATAACACCGAATGGTTGGGGCCAGATGGTGGCGGCATTTCTGTTGTGGAGGATTGTCGAAGCTGGTGGGGACTTAACCCCTAGAAAATTTAAATTAATTTACCGACCCTACCGATCTGTGGGTTGGTTTAATATTTCTCCCTGGCCGGGCCAAAGATGAAGGACGACGACCAATAGTCCCAACAAAGTGCATAACTAAAATGAGAGATTCATCTTCATCGGAGGGGACTGAGAGTTTACGTCGAGGATCCCCTTCTAAATGTGTCCATTCCCCGCCAATTTAGAAAACTTGGTAAATCTTACTGCCTTGTGCGATTTTTTGATCATTGTCCCTAACTCAATGCTTCGTTTAGCTTTGCAGATTGTGGAAAGCCGCCCATTCCAAAAAAGGATCAAGGTGACTTGCGACTGAAGTGGGATAAGTTCGCGCGCTCGACAACGACTTTATGAGCCTCATCAATATTCTCTAGGATGACGACTTCATTGATTCGCTACTTTACTAATTTGTAAGCTTTGTTTATTGAATTGTGTGGGATTTGTCTTAATAGGCATTCGTAATACCTTATGCCTTGGTTATTGTGTTAGCGACATTTAGATTTAAGAATGTCCCTCATTTCGTCTTGCCCGGCTTGCGGACGGGGTGAGTTCCTCGGTGCAACAACCCTCGTAAGATGTGCCATCGTTATCGCAAGACGTACATCATGCAACGCCACTGAGGACGATTTACCCTTCGACCCCCGCTACTCAAGTTCCATATTAGACTACTCCTCCTCCACCTCTGTCTTCACCTCCTTCTCCAAGCTCCATCCCCTCGAAGGACAAGGGAAAGAGGATCGTCGAGGGTACAAGTGAGATCGCTGGTCAGAAGAAGAAGCTTTTGTGGCCCCGGAGGGAATCATGAGAGATGCTCACAAGACTAGGTGAACTGAGGAGCGTCGTCAATCCTCACTGAATCCTGCTGGAGGGGTTGGAGATGCTGGGAATTTTACCTCTTTGACCGGCCAAGGCGGTCGCGTGCGTATTATCTATCGCAGCAGTGAGTTGGACCCTCGGTGATGGAGTTGTTCCCTGCCTCTCCTGCAATAATGGCGGCAAGTGTCTATAAGTATTGGACCCAGACGTAGGAGAAAGCTTCAATGAGCGAACTCTTCCGATTGGCAGAGATGAACTTGATCCAAATGATGGTTTTGACCAAAGAGGTATACAACACCCTCGAGGGCTTCGATGGTGAACGTAAGGAAGAGGCCAAGTCGAAAAAGTTATTCGAAGATCTGAAGGCGATTCATCTTGAAAATGCCTAATTGGAATCAGATAAGAGGGCCCTCCAATTCAAGTTAGATCTGGTAGTGTCCAAAGAGGCCGACATGAGTCTAAGTACGAGATTGAGCTTAAGGCCGCAAAGGAGAGTTTGAAACAGGCCCGAGATCAAAAGAGGACTGTCGAAGCCTCTTAGAAGCGTACTGAAGAAGCTCAAAAATTGGCCGAGGATCGGGCCTTCACAGTTGAAACTGTCGTAGCTACTGACAACAGCAACTTGGAGGTTGTAGTTGCAGAGAATGTTAAGCTTCTGGTCGAAGCCAGAGAAGAGGTGTAGATGGTCAAGGCAGAGTGTGTAGATATTGAGGCCCGGGCGGTTATGGCGTACTAGGACGGGTTCGAAGACACTCCTGAGTACAAAGACCTCGTCGATCGCTTTATGACGGCAGACAGGGAGCAACTGCTTGAGAAGATTGCAGAGACTCACTCAGAGTGGGATATCTCCTTTCTCCGGTATGCCCTTGACGATGTCCCTGCTTCTGAGGTCCCTGCAGCAGTCAGAATTCTCTCGCATGCCAGGGATCAGGATAGAGGTGAAACCTAAACCACTACCCCCGTTATAGGAGAAGGCCCGTATTGTGCCGACCCTAAAGAGGCGGCGGGGCAGTAAGACTTATAAATATTCATTCATTATATTGCGTTCGTTCCAACATTATCAATCAAATATATTTTTTGTCGCTTCCCTTGCATAAAGTCTATTTGCATGAATTTATTTATAATCAGTATAGTTTCTTACTTGTGACGAGGCCTTGCTGCCGAAGAAGATATCTTTTGTTAAAAGAATAACTCATATGGTCATCCTTTTTGTTGGACACGAAAAGTTGAAATTAAAATTGAGGAATCATTCCTACAGGCATTAATAGTGCAGACTTTTGTTCTGAAGTTTAACGTCATTGAGGTCTAGGTAAATAGAAGGACGGACGTGGCATGTGGCATTCCAAACGTCCATTAAATGACCATTAGTTAATAGCCTCATTTAATGTCCTGCGTTTTTATGCAAACCTGTGTTTTGTATTTCCCATGCCACTCCTATAAAAACTCCAAAGGTCTTTCATTTTTCTCTCACTCATCCATAACTCTTGTGAATAGAGAGTCACGTCCATAAATTGCATCACCGTGAACCTTTCCAAATTAACAAACCCAAGTTCCTTCTAATTGTTTAAGTTGTTCAATCTTTGGCCTTAGACTACATCAAGGATAGACGATTCAATTAAAGGTTTTGAATTGGATAGCGGGATTGAGGGACTTAATCTATATAAACCTTGTTTCTTCTCATTTATCTTCTTTCCGACTAGGTTTCTTCCAATTTCCGAGTATTCTTTGTTAACCAAGAAAGTAAAGCATTCCGTGTGTCGAGGTTCAATTGTATTCTTAGGCAAAAATCAGAGGTTGTTGCGCTTTATTTCAGTATCCGCATTTGTTTTTAACATTTTTGGTTTGACGCTATTTTGCCATACTTCCGTGATTGTGGTGATTATTTTTAATTGAGAAGTGCTAGTCGAACACAATGATTTAGTTTAATCTTCCGCTAGGATGATCTCGACATAAGGGGACTTCTTTTCTTCTCTTTCAATTGGTAAGAGAAAGTTGATCAGGCTCCACAGCGTGTTTTCAAGGTTCACCAAGCGGGAGCACTAACTTTAAAATTATCGCCTAGCGGTTGGAAATGGACGTGTAGTGTGGTATACAAATGAGAAGTCAGCTTTAGGAAAATTGCCATTCCTATGTCGATTAAGACATTGACAGGAGTTAAACGATCGCTTACTAAGGTTTCAATGCTCGCTCAAGGATCAAAGAGGTCGGTTAAATATCGACTGGCTTATGATATTTCTACTAATGGAGGTCGAGTCCTTGGTCCAGGAACTTGGCTTGACAATCCACTGAGGAGTTCATCGTAATTTATAATCGTGATGCAAAAGGTCTTACCTTGCATCATTTATTTCTTGAGGTTCGAGAGATTGGAATTTGGCCCTTTGTTAAATAACACCGAATGGTTGGGGCCGGATGGTGGCGGCATTCTTGTGGAGGATTGTCGGTCGGTGGGGACTTAACCTCAGAAAATTTGAATCAATTTACCGACCCTACCGATCCGTGGGTTGGTTTAATATTCTCCCGGCCGGGCCAAAGATGAAGGACGACAACCAATAGTCCCAACAAAGTGCATAACTAAAATGAGAGATTCATCTTCATCGGAGGGAGCCGAGAGTTTACGCGGAAGATCCCCTTCTAAATGTGTCCATTCCCGCCAATTTAGAAACTTGGTAAATCTTCTCGCTTGTGCGATTTTTTGATCATTGTCCCAACTCAATGCTTCGTTTACTTTGTAGATTGTGGAAAGCGCCCATTCCTAAAAAGGATCAAGGTGACTTAAGACTGAAGTGGGATAAGGTTCGCGCGCTCGACAGCGACTTTATGAGCCTTATCAATATTCTCTAAGATGACGACTTACTGATTCGCTACGGACTAATTTGTAAGCTTTGTTTATTGAATTGTGTGGGATTTGTCTTAATAGGCATTCGTAACACCTTATGCCTTGGTTATTGTGTTAGCAAGATTTAGATTTAAGAATGTCCCTTCCTTTCGCCTTGCTCGGCTTGCGGGTGGGGTGAGTTTCTCGGTGCAACAACCCTCGCAAGATGTGCCATTGTTATCGCAAGACATACATCATGCAACGCCACTGAAGACGATTTACCCTTCGACCCCCGCTACTCAAGTTCCATATTAGACTACTGCTCCTCCACCTCTGTCTTCACCTCCTTCTCCAAGCTCCATCCCTCTGAAGGACAAGGGAAATGGGATCGTCGAGGGTACAATTGAGACTGCTGGTCAGAAGAAGAAAGCTTTTGTGGCCATGGAGGATATCATGAGGGATACTCGCAAGACTAGGCGAACTGAGGAGCGTCGTCAATCCTCACCGAATCGCCTGGAGGGTTGGGGATGCTGAATTTACCTCTTTGACCGCCAAGGCGGTCGCGTGAGTATTATCTATCGCAGCAGAAGTTGGACCTCGTGATGGAGTTGTTCCCGCCTCCCGCAATAATGGCGAAGTGTCTATAAGTATTGGACCCGACGTAGGAGAAAGCTTCAATGAGCGAACTCTTCCGATTGGCGAAGATGAATTTGATCCAAATGATGGTTTTGACCAAAGAGGTATACAAACCCTCGAGGGCTTCGATGGTGAACGAAGGAAGAGGCCAAGTCAAAAAGTTATTCAAGATCGGCGATTCACCTTGAAAAGGCCTAATTGGAATCGATAAGAAGGCCCTCCAATTCAAGTTAGATCCGTAGTGTCCAAAGAGGCCGACATGAGTCTAAGTACGAGATTGAGCTTAAGGCCGTAAGGAGAGTTTGAAACAGCCCGAGATCAAAAGAGGACGTCAAGCCTCTTAGAAGCGTCAAGAAGCTCAAAATTGGCCGAGGATCGGGCCTTCACAATTGAAACTGTCAGAGCTACTAACAACGAACTTGGAAGTTGTAGTTGCGAGAAGGTTAAGCTTCGGTCGAAGCCAGAGAAGAGGTGTAGATGGTCAAGGCAGAGTATGTGGATACTGAGGCCCGGACGGTTATGGCGCATTAGGACGGGTTCAAGACACTCTTGAGTACAAGGACCTCGCGATCGCTTTATGACGGCAGTGTGGAGCAACGCTGAGAAGATTGCGGAGACTCACTCAGAGTGGGATATCTCCTTTCTCCGGTATGCCCTTGACTATGTCCCTGCAGCAGTCAGAATTCTCTCGCATGCCAGGGATCAAGATAGAGGTGAAACCTAAACCACTACCCCGTTATAGGAGAAGGCTCGATCATGCCGACCCTAAAGAGGCGGCGGCAGAAGACTTATAAATTTTCATTCATTATATTGCGTCGCTCCAACATTATCAATCAAATATATTTTTTGTCGCTTCCCTTGCATAAAGTCTCTTTGCATGAATTTATTTATAATCAGTATAGTTTCTTACTTGTGACGAGGCCTTGCTGCCAAAGAAGATATCTTTTGTTAAAAGAATAACTTATATGGTCATCCTTTTGTTGGTAACGAAAAGTTGAAATTAAAATTGAGGAATCATTCCTACAGGCATTAATGGTGCGACTTTTGTTCAAGGTTTAACGTCATTGAGGTTGGTAAATAGAAGGACGGACGTGCATGTGGATTCCAAACGTCCATTAAATGACCATTAGTTAATAGCCTCATTTAATGTCCTCGCGTTTCTATGCACGTGTTTTGTATTTCCATGCCACTCCTATAAAAACTCCAAAGGTCTTTCATTTCTTCTCTCACTCATCCATAACTCTTGTGAATGCAGTTAGTTAATCCCAATGGTTGTGACTTTTCCCGACAAAAGATGCAAATGAGGTTTTTCTGCCACTTGTTTACCTAGTTCTAGTATTCAACTTAAGTACATCGTGAAGGAATGGACAGAAAGCCAACATTCATAGGACCAAGTATGTTCGTACAAGTGTCCCGAGTATACTTCGGATCAGTGAGGGTGTGCTAATACCGTAGAAGGAGTTGGGCCTAGTAGCCTTAGTGAGAAGTTCTCAAATGGTACCTCCACAATGGACATCGATGATAAATTCTTCGATGATCCTAATTCGGATGACGATGCTGAAAGCCATCTGATAAAGGTGTCAATGGAATTTTTTGAGCAGTATGGCCTTATTAGTCACCAAATCTACTCATATTGATTTGGGAGAGATTCTCTATCTTGGTGAAGTCAGACTTGTGCCATTGACAAAGCCTGACGAAGCCGACGTAGTCCCAAAGATCGAGATTAACTAAGTAGACTATAGATCCTTCTTGTGCCGACCCAAAGAGACGACGTGGTAGTAGGACGATAGTCATGTTTATTTCTTTTATCTTGTAATCCGATTATAAATAAATGATGAAAAAAATTTGATTATCCTTGTCTATTGCGTAATTGAGGTTGAAATGAGTTATTCGAACCGTAATCAAACATGTTCAATTCATAGGCTTTAGAGAACTAGCTAACTAAACCAAGTCTTTGATCGATAAATTCTGCGAACTATGCGAGCTTTTGACTTGACCTAATTAGAACAATGCTGTTCTTTATCATCGTGGTGCCTTACCTAGATCGGTCCTCGATCATGGGGCCTTTGCAATTATTTCCATGCGTGATCGTTCAATGATTCCAACAAACTTGCAATACTTACATCTATCCGTAACCTTTCCAAATTAAACAAAAACCCAGAAGGTCTCTTCATATTGTTTGAATTGTTCCAAATCGGAGTTTGGAGTGAAGATCAAAAGCTTGATCAATTATAAAGAGGGAAGTAATCAATTCTAAAAGATTCTTGGTGAGAGTTGCTTGATCTCATCATTGCCACTTTCATCAAAGCTTCTTCCTTTGAATAGTCGCGTTTTTAGAAATAGAGTTTCAATTCCCATTTCACTTGCAATTTTTTTGCTTCATCCGCTTAGCAATAGAAAATCCGGTTTCTCTATAATCATAAGAAAGGAAACAAGTCCTTTTAAGAGGTTGATAGCAATCAATCAATATCCACATTTTCGGGTTGAAGAAATTTACTTCGGATATTGGGATTGCATGCAATAACTTTGTACCATATCACCATGCCAAGCAAGAATTCAAAATTTTCAAGTTCGCGTATATGTTGCTAAGGACCTGCCTTCACTCTTTATTTTAAGGATCTTCAACCAATATCTACCAATTCCGCAGAAGCGTCTCTTATTTTGTCGAGTTTGCTCTTTAATTGGCCGGACACTTTCAACATGACTTTCCCCGGCGTGTTTTGTGACAATGGCTTCACCAGTCGGACCTTCCACCTTATCTTTGAAAATTTTTCCATCTCTTGGTAGAAGAAGAATAATATGTAGATCGAATTCTCTCGCATGCCGTGGATCAAGATAGAGGTGAAACCTAAAAACCACTACCCTCAAGTATAGAGAAGCTCGCATTATGCGCCGAATTCTCTAAAGAGGCGCGGCAAGGCAATAAAGACTTATAAATTTTCATTCATTATATTGCGTTCGCTTCAACATTATCAATCAAATATATTTTTGTCGCTTCCCTTGCATAAAGTCTCTTTGCATGAATTTATTTATAATCGATATAGTTTCTTACTTGTGAGGTGCCTTGTCGCCAAAGAAGATATCTTTGTTAAAAGAATAACTTATATGGTCATCCTTTTTGTTGGTAACGAAAAGTTGAAATTAAAATTGAGGAATCATTCCTACTACAGCATTAATGGTGCGTACTTTTGTTCAAGGTTTAACGTCATTGAGGTTTGGGTAAATAGAAGGACTGACGTGGCATGTGGCATTCCAAACGTCCATTAAATGACCATTAGTTAATAGCCTCATTTAATGTCCCGCGTTTTCTATGCAAAATCAGTTTTGTATTTCCATGCCACTCCTATAAAAACTCCAAAGGTCTTTCATTTCTTCTCTCACTCATCCATAACTCTTGTGAATGCGCTTAGTTAATCCCAATGGTTGTGACTTTTCCGACAAAAGATGCAAATGAGGTTTACTATAGATCCTTCTTGTGAAGACCTAGTAAAGAGTGAGAAGTTCTCAAATGGTAGTCCAGGACATCGATAATCATGTTTATTTCCTTTTATCTTGTAATCCGGTTTCAATGGAATTTTTAAATAAATGAGAAAATCAATTTGATTATCCTTGTGCATTGCCGTAATCCCAAAGATCGAGGTTGAAAGACTATAGATCCTTCTTGAGTTATTCATGATTTCCTTTTATCTTGTAATCGTTTCGATATCAAAGAAAAAATGTTCATTCGTTGCGAATTGAGGCTTGAAATGAGATACCTAATCAAACAAACCGCACAAACTACGCGAAGTCTCTTGATTAGGTAACCACTGCGAACTATGCGAGGCTTTTTGACTTGACCTAATTAGAACAATGCGAAGCTTTTTCATCAGGGTGCCTTCGCCATAGATGCGAGGCTCCTCGATCATGGGGCCTTTGCAATTATTTCCATGCGTGATGCAGACTAATGATGTCATCCTTGCATAAGGAAGGTGCAAATCAACAGATGCATTTAAGTCATGCAGCCTTTAAATTTTCTAAGGTTTTTTAGAATGCATCTTTCCTACACGTGTCTCATTATCCGACTATGCCTCGCATTATGGGATCTGTAATAACGGCTGAGATCAGGTGTTCCACCTATATATATATGCCTATGCAACTTCTTATTGCTCCATTCACTTTCTTCTTTCTTTCAGAACTCATCCATTGTCATTCATGGCCGATTTTTATTTTTCTAGGTTACCAAAGTTTAAAATAAGAAGTGGGAGACTTGTGGGTGAAAAGAGGCCATTTTTTCACAACTCCCGGTACTGTATGCGTCATCTGTTCCAGCAGCAACTATCTCAATGGTGCCGGAGGTAGCGGTGGACATTTTATTTGCAGTTCCGTCGGTACTAAAAATAGCAATGGACACTTTTTCCGCTCTCCCTCTTGAAGAACCTCTACTTCCGTCTGAAAATATCCAACGACTAGACACGGGAAAGAGGGTTATCAATGATGAATGAGAAAAAGCTAAGCTAAAAAGGGCCATGGAAGATAAAGTCAGTGCAAGAGATTCTCGGAAGGGCCAAGCGAGGTCGAGAGACTCCTTTTCGAGAAACTTGAGAAACCACTCTCCCTCTTTGAGGTGCGACTCGGACCTCCATTCTTTCTTTCCACGGCTGGACCGAGTGTATCAATATCGAGTCTCGTCAGGATAAATTGGACCCAGCCATTTTGGAAAAATTATCGATTTCATCTGCCATAGCGGCAGGCTTCAGTTTATAAGTATTGGACTTCTACCTTTACGAAGGCAGCGGACAATGCAGAACTGTTGGAGATGTTAAAATTGGCAGAGATGTATACCTCTCGGAACCATGTACTCAACTGCGAACTATTCAAGGTGTTGGTGATGAAAATTGATGAACTGCACTTAACCGTTGTGGGTGCAGAGGATATTGATGAGTTGCGTTCAAAAACAAGATCCTTTGTTCGAGGCTTGCAGTTTTTGAGGATGCTAGGGTGAAGGCTGAGTATAAGATAAGCATGGCCAAAATAATTTAAAAGTTGTCTGTCATGGCTCAAAAGCAAGTTGAGTTGAAACTCAAGGTGTGTGAAGATATGGCTCATGCTAAACATAAAGAGTTAATGGAGGCCTTAGCAGAGCTCTCAAAGGCCAAATGGTTGTTGGCCAAACTGGTTGTCTTTGGTTATGCTGATCCCAAAGGTTCGGTAGAGACGTAGGAATCATGACCTTTTGTAATATTTGTTTGTGAGGTTTTCATCCAATTCATTAATGATAAATATTTCTGTTTCACATCATTTGTAGTTATCTAATGTTTTGCTTTCGTTACGTGAATGTGTACGCGTAGAAGCGAGATAAAAGAGTTGGCCGCGAATCACACTCTCTCGCTGCCAAGCTTTGTTTACCTGTTTGATTGAACGTTGAATGTTTATCCAGCGAGTTGAAAGAGTTGGCCGCGAACCACACTCTCTCACTGTTGAGCTTTCTTTACTCGTTTGATTACGCGTTGAATGTTTATCCAGCGAGTTGAAAGAGTTGGCCGCGAACCATACTCCTTCGCTGTCGAGCTTTCTTTATTTGTTTGATTAGATATTGAATGTTTATCCAACGAGTTGAAAGATTTGGCCACGAACCACACTTCATCGCTGTCGAGTTTTTTTTACTTGTTTGATTACGCATTGAATGTTTACTCAACGAGTTGAAAGAGTGGGTCACGAACCACACTCTCTCGCTGCCGCACTTTTCTCTCTACTGTACGACTGGGCAGAGAGTATTATAACTTGGAAAGTATTGAACTTTATTGAAATAATGTAGCGTCTGAACAAAGCCGAAAGAAACACTAATATTCAGCTTAGCGCTGACAAAGAAAAAAACAAAATAGAATGAAAAACTACTGGTAGTATGGGCACATATGCGTGATGTTCCAGGGATGCCTCATCTCCTTTCTCTCTGAGTCCTCCAATCTGTAGGTTCTTGGTATCGGTCCTTCCCAAGTGGGTCTGAGGGTCCCAGCCCCCACTTCTCTATTAACTAGGAAAACCTTTTTGAGAATAAAGTTGTTAACATGGAAAGTCATGTTCTTAACTTTTGAGTTATAGTATTTAGCCATCTTCTTTTGATAAACCGCCAGACGAAGTTACGATTTGGCGTACCTTTCTTCCTGCAAGTCGAGGTTCACCTTGCCTAGATCCTCATTGATCACTTTGTCGAAGTGTAAGTGCCTTGTGGAAAGTATTCCTACTTCGACGAGAATCATTGCTTTTGCTCCATATTCTATGGTGAAAAGAGTTTCGCCAGTCGCTGTCCGAGATGTGATCCGATAAGACCATAGAGTCTCGGGTAATTCTTCAGCCCACCCTCTTTTGGCGAATTCCTACTTTCTTTTCAGGGTGTGCTTGATGATCTTGTTGACAGCCTCCACTTGGCCGTTGGACTGGGGATAGTAGGGAGTGGAGAAATCTCTCTGAATGTCGAGCTCTTCATAGTTCAAGTTAAATTTCTTCCTAGTGAATTGTGTACCGTTGTTAGAAACAAGGGAGTGGAGTATCCCAAAACGACAAACGATGTTCTTCCAGACAAACTTCCACGTGTTCTCCTCCGTGATTTTAGCCAGAGGTTTAGCTTCGCGCCACTTGGTGAAATAGTCCATCGCTACGACCGCAAACTTGACTCCACCCCTTCTAGTTGAGAGGGACCTATGGAGTCGATTCTCCATTTGCCAAAAAGCCAAGGACTGGTGACCGGGGTGAGGTTCTGAGCCGGAAGCTTCGGTACAATAGAAAATTTCTAGCACTTGTCGCATTTCCTCGCATAAGCATGCAAAACCTTTTTCATGATCGACCTATAGTATCTTTACTTCAATGTCTTTTGTGCTAGGGCCATCCCTCCTGAGTGATTACTGTAGATTCCTTCATGAGATCTCATTCATCACGTAATCTACCTCTTCCTGAGTAATTCAGGGCAGGAGAGGGTGGCTAAAACCTCTCTTATACAAGATCCCATCTTGTAAGACGAATTTCGTTGCCCTCCTGCGGAGCTTCCTTGCTTCATCTCTGTTGTCCGACAAAACTTGGTCGGTTAAGTATGCGATGATCTCTTTCATCCATTTGGAAGACTCGATGATCATCATGGTATTCTACGGCAGAGTCTCGTCAGTGGACGGTCGGCTAAGCTTTTCAACCGGGATGACTCTCATCAAGTCGGAGTCTTTACTACTCACCAACTTGGAAAGAGCATCGGCATGACAATTCTTGGTCCGGAGAATCTGGAGTAGTTCAAATACCTCGAAATGGGACAGGAGATCTTTGGCCTTATTCAGATATGCCACCATAGATTGCTCGCGTGCTGTGAAGGTTTCATTGACTTGGCTAACCACCAGCTGCGAGTTGCTGTAGATCTAAATTTTCTTTGCCTTCATCTCTTGTGTCAGCCTCAAGCCTGCTAGGAGTGCCTCATATTCGGAAGCGTTGTTTGAGGCTTTGAACTCCAGGTGAAGCGCGCAGTTGAGATTATGACCGTCGGAGTTAATCAACAAAACCCCGGCTCCAGCTCCAGCTCCAGCTCCAGCTCTCACCCAAGGATCCATCAACATACAATTTTCATGTTGGTACCTCATGAGGCTTAGCTTCAAGCAAGCCTCCTGGGATATGGGCAAACTTGGACATAAAATCTGCCAAAGCTTGTCCCTTTATGGAGGGCCTTGGATTATAAAAAATGTCAAATTGGTTGAGCTCGATTGACCATTTCACCAGTCTTCTCGAAGTATCTGGCTTCTGGAGAATTTATCTCAAAGAGATTCATCAAGACATCTATGCTATGTGACCGGAAGTATCTGTACTATCCACGTGTCAACAAATCTCCAATCAATCATCTGCCAACCTATATGTTATATGCACACTAGGACGACCATTAGGTACTAAGATCACCGGAAAAAAAAGGTCCAGCGATTGTTGGTACTCTGATGATCAAGTCAACTGTCGGTATATAGAGTAATATACGAGGAATAACAAATTGGGTGTGGGAGGGACAAGCAGGCAAAGATTTGAACAGAGTTTAAGGGTGAGAATAATGTGTACCTTAAAACAATTGGAGATCTTGTATTTATAACCTCAGAGTCCTAATTGATTTAGAAAAATAATCAATTAGATATCTGATTGGATCTCTCTTCCTTATGAGATAAGAATGATTGGCTGTCAATGCAATCTCCTAGATTTTAGCCCTTTATTTGATTTGATTTCTCTTATCACGCTGCCTGATCTTTAAGAGATTGATATTTGGTTTTCTTGTGAGAATACGTGTGCCAATCAAACGCAATCTTTCTTTAAACATATATCTAGTCATTTTGGAATATCGTGATGCTTGCTAATTACAATGGATACGAAGCCTGACGAAGCTCCTTGGGTCGGCCATGAGCGTCGAGGCCCTTCATGGGCTTCACTATATTCCGATTCAGGAATGTTAATATATTGTTGGGCCTTAAACGTGTCCATAATGCCCTCGCTAGGTATTTGAGGCCTTTATAAATCTGGAAGGCCCTCACTGGGCCTATAAGGCCTTAGCGAGGCCTAACTTGGGCCTACATGGGACCTTTACTGGGCTTTTGTTGACGTGGAGGCCTTATCGAAATCTGGTGGTAACAATTGCTTTGTCCAGACTGAGACTATCTCATCTCTCCAAACAAATGGTCACTTGGCAAAGTAAATGGCCACTATCCATTTTTTAATTCAATGTATGTAGTGGCGACTGTGGCACATTTGTTATCAAGTTCGCATAATACATAACTGAGAACAAGATTAAACATATGCCTTAAAAATTTGACACCAAAGTGGTTCGTCTCAACATGGCTACCCAATTATACAAGTTTGCCTCTAAGAAGCCGGAGTTACACCTATCCGGATGGTTTCTGACCTACTAAAATAGATTCAAGTATTGACAAATGTGTAACCGACTGGCATTTTTATCAATAATTTTGTTTTTTTTTTGTTTTGAATTGTATTATTCTGGCTGAATAAGTTTGTGAATATTTCATCTTTTGGATTCGTTCATGATAATGTCTATATAAATAGATTGACATGTCGTTTTACATTTGATCTGTTTTGTAGTTTATCTTTTGAATATGCATTATGCAATCTTGGTTGAGAACGAAGGCATAAGAATTTCTTTTTTCGAAGTACTTCAAGACCTATTATATTTCTGATCTTAGAATTTACAATGGTTGAGGTGTTTTGATTTGAATAGAAGATGTTTTATGTTATCAGTCTTCGATCGATCCTCATGTATGATAGTATATGTTACGACTTATTGATTCAGTGAACTAATCTTATTGTTGCCTACATTTGTTAACATGTGTTTCTTATTAACATTTGTAGGATTCTCTTCACCTTGTATTGGTGTCTATTAGTTATTCTACTAATAAGTACTCTATTTGAATAGACATTCTAATTCGAATTTTATATCCAAGTTTTGCACTCGATTTTTCTTTTTTCCTTTCATTAATATTATCTTTGTTTTTTCTTGTTAATTAGTATTAACTAGTGCTGTAAAAATTTAATCATTCTCGACTTCAAGTTAACTTTTTGTTTGTTTATAATTTGCTTAGCCTTCCAATTTATTGATATTGAAAATACAGTATACTTATGAATGGAGCAAAATCAAAACCCGAACATCCAAACAAATATGAAGAAAATGTAAGACTAATGACCTTCGAACTGATTTCTAATAACTATACCATGACTTTTAAGTTATTATTGATGGATAGTTGAACCTTGTATCAGAAATTTCACGAATTCATGGAATTTGATATGTTGAAAATGCATTATGATGAACATGGCTATATTATGATATCCTTTTAACATTTCTTGATCAAGTGAGACTTCATTGTTCTTCCTAATAAGCTTGCTTGATGAGGTGGGATTAGAGGTGTAAAATGCATTGAACAGATCTAACTTTGCTCGTCTAGGCAAAGGTCCGCCAGCATTGTTCATGAGGAGTCAAACAATCCACCACGGCCAACATATCTTTTGTACTAAACGTGTCCCAAACAATTAAAATAGCGAGTACATAAAAAATTACAACTTGTAATGCAAAGAATTTCGAGAAGTATGTGTCTATTAGCAGTTTAGCACATAACTCTATTTAAACGAAAAATATACGAGTACACTCAGAAATCTAAAAACTAGTTTAAATTCACCAAAAAAGTAGAACATGTATCCTAGATAATTGACATTTTGGCAAACTGAAGAAAAAATGAGTCTCGTTTCAGATAATATCGAGAAATAAAGATATTATGCAATTTAACCACATAATACAGTTTCATAATTCCTAAATGCTAGTTGTATCCAAAACCACCATAGCACCCAATTCAAGTCCAGACCTTGGAAGCAAGCTTTTCCTCGGCCTTTTGAATCTTCAAAACCTTATTCACAATATTCTGCTCTTCCACCAAAAAAGCTCTGATAATCCTACAAGTCCCGAAAAGAAAGAGCCTCGTGAACTTACATATAGCAATACTTATGACAAATCTATTTGAAAGTGTACATAAGTGGAATCACACTAAAAACTAATTTCCCTTACACACAACACCCCCACCATAAGCTCGGTTTACAATCTTCCCGTTTCTAGATAATCTAGACCTCCTGTATTTAGCAGGTCTCAAGTAAGGAATCTGCAAATATGAAAAATTGAACAATTTTTCGAACAGTAAGAATTTCTCCCCTTTCTCTAACAGTTGCAAACAATATTTAAAATATTTGCAATCGACATGATACCCAACTTTGTTTTCCGATCCATATTGTATTATGTGATTGATCTTCTCATCCCAAATGACAACATAATGAAATTTTTTATTCAATCAATAAGCTCACGTGCGAAAAATCATGTTTGTAATTTATAATCATTTTTATCTAAGAACTGAATTTTTATTCTGTTGATCTTTTGTTTGAAGTGGTTATCAATTGTACTATCCAAAAAAACACAGATGTGTGATGTTCTTCAACAAAAATTCAATCTTCAACAATGTCGATTTAAATGATCAAAATTTTGCTACTTTCATGTACAGTAACAAAAAGATGTTATCACCTATCCAACATCTTCAACATATCATGGAGTATCATTTAAATATTTAACAATTTTACCAGTAATTTTCTTATTGATCCTGATCTCGAATTCATCTCTTTAAAAATTTGCATATTTATGATCTTCTTAAAAGTAATTCGAACGAACAAGGAAGACTTTTACGTGTCCAGGAAGTAACACATATGTTACTTGTCTTTGAAATCTGATCTCCAATAGAAGATCATCAGCTTGAATTTTGAATTCATGTGCATATTCGCTGATAAGTTGCCGAAAATTGAAACTAATTGAAAGTTATATGGTATGAATATTGTAATTGTGGGCTATATTAATAGTCATGCTGTAATTGTAGGCTACATTAATGATTTTTGAAACGGTTTGTTTCATCTGATAAGGAGAGTTAATGGGGTTGAGTATCAATTCCAAAATCATGGGCTAGTTTCAAGATGTAGTGAATCTCTCTTAATTTGGTAACAATCAATAATCTTCATTTATTTGGTCCAATAAAATTGAGATTAATGGATCTAATTAGTATATATATATATATATATATATATATATATATAATATATATATATTATCCCAGGATAGACCACTCTAATTATATATGTATATATGTTATTAACCCAGCTTCCACCCATAATCGTGGATTACATCACTCACCTTCATTGCTTATTGAAAATATTCAAATATTATTATTGAAAATTTTCAAATATTATTTGAGATTTGAATAATCTTTTAACACTTTATGCTTTAACTTTAGCTTTTTTTTAATTGCTTTTTTCATATGATTTTTTTGACTTCATTTTGAAAATCTTCATCTCCTTGAGTTTTAGAATAAGGATTGAAACATAGTTTAAGATTAATTTAATGAAAGGTAATTACTATCACTATTTTATTATTTAATAAAAATAACTATATTATATTTAACAAAAGTTGACCCGCTAATTCAACCAATGAATTAACAGTTGAACCACTGACTTAGTGACACCTCTTCATCCAAATCCGTGCCTAAATTGGGTGTGAAAACTATGTTTTCCCCAATCTGACATTTCTAAGGCACGATCTAGCACAGATCATGTCATGGAGGTTTCGGGGAAAATGTGTGTAGTTAAGGCTGGACATTCCTGCCCACAATTGTTCTCAGAGATTTCGTATTGACAAAAAAGCAATGCCGGGGAAATCATCTCAGTTTAGAGTTCTAAACAACGTTAATTCCTGTTAACTTGGAAAGCGAATTAGAACGGATGCTAATAGGCGCAATCGAAAAACAATGTTATAACATCATAAATGTTGCTGCGCGCAACCAGCAAGATAAAGAATGTTACATTTGCCATTAGTTACAAAATTGTTTCAGATTTTCTACAATTTCAACGTTGCCTCTTCAAAATGTAAATGTGCTCGCCCAAAGAATAATGCATCCAGAACTCCGACTCAAATATAATAGGCTAGCATGACTTGACTTTCTATCTCTGCAGTAATATTTTCTATACCCTTTTAAGGAATTTGACTGGAGGGCATAAAACAGCCAACTTCAAAAAGAAAATATATTTTCCAATGCAGATGTGACAATTACCTAATTATCCTTCTTCGGGCTTTGTAGTGAGAAAAATGATTCACCGTGACGATCACCATAAGTTTCTCCATGACGATCACCATAAGCACGTTCCACACTTGTGTGCTTCTCATCACCAGATTCCCAAGATTGAGTGTCGTTCTTGGTGTCATCTGTTGATTCAGCCCCTGGAATATTGGGAAGCCCATTGCTAGAGGTGTTGCCAATTAAGTTCTTGTATATACTGAGGGCTTGAGCCATCATATTTGCAGGATTGGAAGCACTTGCAGGAAGCAACATCGTTGTCCCCTATATGAATGAAAAGGAATAGAACACATACAGAAACAAGGAAATTCAGTAGAAATTCGAGCCTCCTAAATTGTAATCGATATCAAATCACAATCTTCTGTGCTTTACCTCCTTTGCAATCATACCAAACGCTTGTATGTATTGCTCAGCAATTCTTAAGCTAGCTGCCTGCAAATCCAATGATACAATATTTATGATTTTCCTCATCATCGAAACAATTATATATGTGTAAAATAGAGAGACAATATTTTTGAATTTTTTATATACACCAAACAGAACAAAAAGAACCTGCTTCAACATAGGAAGATGTTTAGACTTAAAAATTTGAAGAACCTCACCTCCACACCCCCGATTTCTTTAAGGGCTTGTGACACCATGGCAATTCCTTTTGCAGTTGCTTGAGCTTTAGCAAGAATAGCTTCTGCTTCTCCTGTTTAAAGACGGTTAAACTGAATGGCAGACCTTATTAAAAAAAAAAAAAAAGCAGTAAAACATCTTTACATTTCTCACGGACTGAAAACAGATAGAGCTTTTCTCCTTATTGAACTTTTAAGTTGAATACTGAGCAAATTTGGTATACTTCATCCAACCATTCAAGACAATCTTCTGCTTGTGAAGGAGGACAAAAGAGGCCTAATTTTGATTAATGCAAAAACGTAACTAACCTTGAGCACGATTAACCTGATCCAATTTTGCAGCTTCCGATTCAAGGATCACCGAATTCTTCTTTCCATCTGCAATATTGATGTTTGCCTGCCTTTCTCCTGTTATATAAAACAGCACATCAATCTAATGAACAGAAGAGAGAGAATTATGTACTCTCTTGGAATTTCTTGAGCATATTCAAAAATCAAGCTGTAGAATATAATAAGTTCATCCTTGAGTAGTTTAAGATGCATTATACTTTTGTTTAACAAAAGATGACGATTCATTCATATCCTGATCACAACAAAAGTTACAACTTACAAGATATCTAACCAAAGGGCGGGACTGAGGTGGACAAAAGTACCCGCTCGACCCGAACGTTGGTTCTTCGTTAGTGAGTATTAGAAGTGAGAACCAACTAGTTATGGTTTGGTTACCGGTTCTAGGCCCAGAACCGAAGAACCGAACCAAGAACCGAACGATTCGTGTACGTTGGTGAATGATTTTTATTAGACAACTTGTTTTTGTGTTTTTATATTTGGACTAGACTTACTATTTTGTATTATTAAGATGGAACATTGTGTTCAAAACTTGATATGTTGTTCTTTTGTGAATTGATTAAAGTTTGAAAATTATAATTTGTTAGATTGTTGTATTGTTTCAAACATTAGAAGAAATGGAGAGTGAAAATAATTGTTGGAATTATAAAAATTTAACTATGGAATTGAACCAAATGGTTTGGTTCCATTTACAAGATATCTATTAGTTCTTGGTTCGGTTCTCTTTGGAACCGGACCGAACCGAACCGTGTCCACACGGGACAATGACTACAGAAGAATATATATATATATAGACCGATCTCCTCCCCACTGACACTTGTCCAAGTGTAGTTGAAGCATATATATATATATATATATATATATATATATATATATAGTATATAGTACAGCAGGTTAGAGAGAAAGTTGTAAAACTTAATGACTTAAAAACAATAATAGATTCAAACATTTTTAGTTCTTTCAAATGGGCTTTATCAAGGGAAAAGTTTGAGATAGGCATCTTCTTAGTAGATTCATTCACTTGCTTTTTTCCGTAGAACTTCCCTATTGATTGTTTTCATTCAATATTTAGAATGTCCAAATTTGGCATCTACTATCCCAGTAGAGTCTATTTTATTTCCTTATATTCGGACTAGCCTCATATAGGCAGTCAATATTGCGCTTTCAACCAAGTGAAAGTCAAAAACCTCTTGGCCCCACATATATTTTTAGGTAAAAGAATGTTTTCCATGTGTACACTGCACATAATACCTATCAAACGACACATTAACTTGAAAAAAATGGACAATTTGTGTGTCACTTGATGGTTTCTTAGGCCATATTAAGTGTAAACAGATGTAACACTACAAAATGTTTCCTCAGAATCTTGCAATCAAGCACTAATGGGATTACCATTTACATGCTAATCTTAAATGTTGGAAAATAACATCATCACAATTATGTTTGTTTTTAAAGGACAAAAAATTTCATAAGCATGAGACAAGATATCATGCTTGAACTCAATCCAACCAACATCTTGGATTGAATTAGGGCTGTAAGAAAAAACCATCAAACCGAAAAACCAAACCGACACCGCTTTTTCGTAACCGTCGGCTTAGTGCCACGTGGACCCATCAACGATACAGTTTTGAACCAAAACAAACCGTTTTAAAATGGTTTGATTTAAGTTTTGGAATTTTATTTGCGTCTTGAAACCAGATCGGGTTGTTTAAGAATAAAAAATAAATAAAAATGAAAATTTTAAATTTCCGGCAAAAATTGGTCCAAATTAGACAAGGGTTAAACTCCTATATTACAATCTTAACTTCTAAATAAAATTATAACTACTAAAATTTTAAACTATATATGGGGGCTTTGGTCATTGGTCACTTACCAATAATAGCCCTAATTTGATGAAACCAATCAATGTATCAAATTGCTCATTCATATACCAAACCCTCATTTTCACACTGCAAATGTCGAAGTCCGCAAAGCACCGCAAAACCCATCATTGCTCACTCTCTTATAGTGAGGATCGTGAAGATCTTGTTGGGAAGCATCACGTATTGTGACTTAACATTTTATTTAATAGAGTTGTAATATGACTTTATATTAGCTTTTATTTTGTACGATTTAGCCTAAAAAAGTAAATAGAACATTGTTGTAGTTTTTATTATGACTTTATTGGGGTTTTCTTGATATTCAAATTTATAAATTTATATACATAGTTTGTTTTATTTAACCGCCAATAAAGTATACAAATATTTTATAATCAATTAACTAGCAGCATTAAAGTGATTGGAAAAAAAAAATGTACGATGAAATCACGGTTTAAAACCAAACCACCAAACAGTTAGGTTTAGGTTTAAGTTTTGAGTTTTTTCTCAAATTGTTTTAAACGGTTTGGTTTAAGTTTGGATTTTCCTCAAACTATTTTAAACGGTTTGGTTTGAAAATATGTCAAATCGCCCAAACCGAACCGCGTATACCCCTAGATTGAATCACAGTTTATCATTATAGGATCAAACATTTGTGTTATTCTATGAATTATATTAGATACTCTACCAAATGTAATATTAGACAACATGCAGCATAACAAAGATTATTGTACCCCAGTGTCCAAAACTTCACTTCCTTAAGACAACATGAATCACCACATTCAAACTAACCAATGAGGAGAGCAGGAAACAATATCCATTACCTTCAGACTCAAGGACTTGAGCTCTCCTTTTGCGCTCCGCTTCAGCTTGCATTTCCATTGCTGCTCTCACTCCACGTGGAGGAGATATATCCCCTGCATTTTCATGAAAAAAAGTGATATAATGAAATTTTTTGATTGGCTCTTCCCAAAATATGTAATCCAAGATTTAACTTAGTGCATGTTTGGTATTGCTAAAATTATTTTTCAAGTGATGAAATTATAAGTTGTTGGTGAATGTGTAAATAAAAAGAGAGTTGTAAGTTGTGGATCCTATCAAATGTGTGGATAAAAATTATGTTTGGCCAGCAATTATAATTTAAGCAACTCCAAACATGTGTTTAGTCGCAACAGAAATTCAAAAGGATTTCTTAAACCAAGCTAAGAAAGATCCCTAGGCAAAGACATCACCCACTTATTTCATAACGAAGACATTTCAAGCCCCAGTCCTTTGCAGCATAGTTGATGGAAATCTGCAACAAATATGATTTTGAACAGTCAATCCAACACCAATAGAAGGAGAAAGCTTAACTGGAAAATAAACAACTTACAACACAAAGTAAACTACATAATAATGACAGCGAAGAAAACCTTGAGAAACAATCCCATGCAGTTCCACTGTTGGGAAATGAGATATGAATGTTCATATTTTAAGCAAAATGCAGTCGGCATGAAAATGTTAATTTCATGAGCACACTCAGAAATAGTCTCCTTTGGAGATCAGTGTAACTAAGTGTTGATCAGTTGTAACTTGTACGTTCAAAGAAGTGCGAAAATAATTATGATTAATATCTTCCAATCGAACATAATCATTCATATTCATATGTTCAGAGAAAATATCTATTTAAGACACTTTATCAAGTTAAAGGCGATTGGTACAATTTTCTCAAGTGAATATGAATATAGAAGTTCGTATCTTGAATTTCAATATATTCTTGTAGAATTTGCACTTGAACATGAGTATGATCTTGAGTGGTGTTGTGGACACACATTATTATGCACAACCATTTTTTACCTCTTTTTAAAATCTACTCCAATTACAGCTTTCTTACTATCACCAGTAACCACACCAACTCTAACAAAATAATTAAGCTAATTTTTTTCACAAGTTATTGGTGTTACATTGAGGTTTTCTAGAAATATTTTCCTTCAAATATCATTTGATCTTACACATATTGTGAACTATATAGAAGTATTAACATAATATATCTAACGAACCAAAACAATTACCTTCGAATGCCCAATGTGAGCGAATATTATCTGACAAAGTTGCACACATTACCCCACCATTCCACGTTATAAGTTTAGTCGCTCGTTCAGATCTCAACTAGTCAACAACTTAAGAAGAGCTTCAGTACTTCTTTTCGCCATGAACGACGCTTCACCTGCTCCATCCCCCGTCCACTAATGCTCTTGTACAGAGCAAAGAGAAAGCGGAGAAGTGCTGCTAACACAGCATAAGAGGCCTTTGACAGTTCTTCTTTTTCATATTTTAGCATTCCCTCCCACAAGCACAATCCCTTTTAAGTAGGGCTGGGCAAAAAACCCGCAAAACCGACCCGACCCGACCCGACCCGAACCGACTTGGGTTGGTTTCGGGCCCATTTTTCAGATTTTTTTTTTTTTTTTCGGTTTGGCTTTCTCCAAACCGATTTAAATCGGTTATTCGGGTCGGGTCGGGTCGAAAACCGACTCAACCCGACCCACACCCACCCCTACCCCTACTTTTAAGCACTTACGACACAGATATAGTGCTTTTCTAATAGGAGTTCTATATGATGATATGTTTAATTTATCTTATGATTTTTACTTCACATGATAGCAAACTTCCATTCAGAGAAGCACATTCATTACCAAAGAGCCTCACCAAGTGTTGGGCTAGAGAAAGAGACATTCAAAGAGTAGATCATATAAGAAACAAAAATTGATTGTAAATCAGTGTCAAGTAACACAAGTGTACTAACAAATATAAAATATTTCCAACTTATCCTATCGAATGCCTTAATTGGATAACCAACAATGAAGAATCCAATAATTAATAATTGAAATCTCACCACAATCTTCTCATTGAGAGTGTCCCTTTCCTCGAAAGTCTTGTCAAGAGTGATCTTCCCAAGCTCACTTCGCATAGTTGTCTGAGCAAGCTGAATAACAGCATACAACGGATCCTTAACTCCATATGAAGCCAACTTTGGGTCCACAATCTGCGCAGGAGCTGGTCTTGTTAGAAATTCATCAATAGCTTTACTTCAAAACCACGCCATCAAATCAAATCAACTCGAAATATACACCTTCACATAGAGGACGCCATCAATCAGGATGCTGACATTGTCCTTGGTAATAGCAGACTGGTCAGGAATGGGAATAGCTTCTTCTTTCAGTGAATGCACGTAAGCAATTTTCTCGACTAATGGAATTAGAAGATGGATTCCAGGTGTTAATGTCTTCACATACCTCCCAAATCTCTCAATTACAAATGCTTTCTTCTCAGGCACGATTCGGATTCCCCAATTCACAGGTGGCGTAATCTCATACCTACACCAAAAATCAGATTATCAATAGTGACAGACTGATTATAACTAGTGACTTCTAGTAGACAGAGAAAATCATAAATAGCAGAATACAGAAGCACATTAAAGCAGGGAAAAGACTATATAACTAGTAAATAAATGAGTATAATTAACAAACATAGGCCCGAGAATCCAACTGCCAAGTGAGCCTCTAAAGCACCACAATGTGCCCCAGCGCTTGTGTGGTGGTTTTTTTGTTTTTGCATTATAACAAACCATTAATTCTTTGACGCGAACTCCTCGTGTTGTTTTCCACTTTGATAATTTCTCCAACACGAATAAGGATTCAACAATTGAGGAACTGGATTAATAACTGCCAACCAGTACAAATTACAACTGGTACTTTAACATGGCATACGACAACATCAATTTTAACTAAAAACCCATGCCTAATGAAAGAACTGGAATAATATGAGAAAAAATTACAAAAAGTACAAAGTAGAAAAATGTGCAAGTGAAATGAGCAAACTATTTTTAAAATACCGAGAGCTAGGATCGTTAGGGTAGCGGATGTGGCGGCCGGAGGTGGAGAACGGGGCGGAAAGCTGACGTTGCAAGCCATTATAATAAGGTTGTATAAAACGCGGCGGATGAGCGGCGGAGCTCGGCGGCGACTGAAAAAGAAGCCTTTTTACGGCACTAAGCTTGTGGATAGAATTTGATTTCACGATATTCATTTCGTTGTAGTGAATTTTCACAAAATTTGGGGGAATACTTTTTGCTGGTTGTTTGAATTGAAATAGAAAATTGTGGGTTTTGAGAGGAGATGGGTTTTAAAAATAGAAATGTTAGTCAGGGGGTGTTGTAACGTGTGTTTCCAGACCCACCGGTCTATAATCGCGTGTCATTCAACTATGAAATTATTTTTTACACTAGTATAATCCTTTAGGATATTGATCTAACGTCCACGCCGCGCGTTGTTATAACGTCCACCGAGGGCGTACGCGTATACGCATAATTATATGAACAGAAAGCCTCAAGGAGTATTGTTATATCGCTTGACATGTGTGTCATGCGATAATTGCATGAGTGATGACTTACACTCATGCAATTATTGACGACATCGTCCCGCAAGCGCGTATAACAATGCCACCGGAAGCATTAGAACCAATTCTACTGCTTTATTATGATGATAGATTAAGGCAAGAAAAGCATTTTTAGAGATGATGTGTGATTAGAGATTATCGATTGAGTGAGATCGATTAAATAGGTTAGTAGAACAGATTTTGAAGATGATCGATCGAAGAAAATAATCGAATCAATGAGATGGATTGAAGTGGTAAGCAAATTTTGAAATACAAGATTTTGTGAGAAGAGAAATTGATCTATAGTGATACACGTATATTTAAGTACTTTTTTTTTCTCATAGCGGAGAAAACTCATTACGTTCGTGATAAAATTGTAAATCATGTCAAATGAGTAAATAAGAAATAGATAGTAATATATGGATAAAAAATATATTTCATCAATTTGATTAGTTTAAATTATAATTTAAGTTTGATAAAACATATATTTGAGAGCTTGTTTGATTTAGCTTTTTAACAAATTTTAATAAAAAGTTGATGAAATATATGATTGTTAAGTTAATAAAAATTGTGAGTCATATAAAATGTAAAGTTAAAATTAATTATTGATTTTAACAACAGTTTTTTAGCAAATTTTTAATTTGAATCAAACAAGCATTAAGTTTAAATTATAATTTGAAGGGATAATTGCATATTTGGTCCAGCTCAACCTTTCAAAAAAGTTGGGGATATACCCTAACATTTAAATATAGCATCAGACATCCCAACGTTTGAAAATTTTGGCATGGTAGGTTCTTTATGACGAAATTTCCCTTCCCTTTAAATAAACAAAAAAGAAAAAACAAGAAAAAAGAAAAAAATGATTGAAAACTAACCAAATGTACCCAAAAAAAAAAAAAACGTAAGAAATGTACCCTAAAAATAAAAAAATAACAAAAATGTCATCTTCTTTATCAAACCTCAAAATCTAAAATCCACCACTATCTCCAAAAATTCAAAATCCACCCAAAATCATTAACAGTTGAATTTTTTAAACCTTGGATGTTTTATCCATGGAGTTAAGCATTTCAACTGACACTGCCACTGTCAAAACCCCAGAAAATGAGATTTTTAACAATATCAAAAATCTTACTTTTGAGTCTGAAAATCCGAAATCCACGTCGAAATTAAATGTGAAAACTGGCTTTTCACAATGAAAGCTTACCCAATTATAGCGGTCGATCAACGACTTTCCCGGCATTGATATTCGAAATCCTCAATTGCCTCGATCCAAAACATTTCGAGATTGTGTTCTCGTGTCAACACTTATTTGTATAGGCTTCATGCCCCGAGCACCGGTGTGGAAGGAGTTTTACCGTGAGAGGTGGGGCCATGTAATAACACCGCCAATTTTGGGCCAAGGTATTCAAACGAGAAATCATGGAAGGAGCTGTTTGTGGAGAGAGAGATCCACAACAAGACTTTTATGGGACGTTTTAGTATTGATACTATGTGTGGGCATACTGAAGCAATTAGGGCAGTTTTTGTATTGGCTTCTAAGAAGATTGTTTTTGGAACGCCCCGGATTTTCTCAACTCGGAGGGTCACTGAAATAAATCTCCAAAATATATATGATGACTCCAAATAATATTTCTCAAGCCCTTGAAGGGTTTTAAAAATGAAATTGTTGTGAAAAAATAATAAGTGTGCAATGGAAAAGGGATTTTCTACAAAATTTCATAGTTTTGTCTATACCGTGATGGGTGTCGCCACAATTTATTAGACTATTCAAACGAACTCTAAAAATTACAAAATTGGAACTATAGATACTTGGGACTACAGACTACAATGTTTTAAAATTTCAAACTTTAGCCACGTCATTTGGTAGGTGAAAAAGATAGTTGAAGATGCTTGAAAAACTGTCCCGAGGCAATCCGTTCAAACATCCATAATAAATTCATCCAATAAAATTTTTGAGTGATTCCAATTTCTGTTATTAGGCCACATATAGGCCTTTCCATATCAACTACTTTCACTCAAAAACTCCAACCGTAGTAAAATTTATGATTTATCGAAAAGTGGACAGTAAGATGAAAATTCTAAAAAAATGATCTAGGCAATTTTTAATTTAAAACTTTGAACGGCAATTAAACCAACATCTTGTTTTCCATACATATTACATAATTAAATACTGAATCAAATGCTTAAAATAAATTATTTACATCATAGTTGACTCGATCATCTCAACGACAAAACTTAAACTAAATAAAAATTTCTATGATAAGCTCGCTAGCCTATCGCCATCGCATCAACGCCAAACAATTCAATCTAAAAATTTGTTTGTTTGGGAGGTGAGTATTTCATAAGAAACACTCAGTAGAAATACATACATCATGTGGAAAAATTATATGTAAACGTAAATTCGACATGCCATCATTTTGAAACGAACATAGTAACATAAAAATTGGTAGCCGGCACCACATAACATCATACGTGATTACCTTCAATCACTAACATGTTAAAGTGATTACCTTCAATCACTATCATAAAATTTTTTCATAAATTAGTTGCATGACATCTATATCACGTCATAATTTTCCAAACATCAATTTAAAAATCATTGTAAAAGTAGTAAGTAAAACTACATTGAAAACGAGTTTTCGGTTGAAGCTTTGATAAAGAAAAATTGTTTCTACATCTTCTCAAAAATCCAAACCCATAAACTATATAAATATGTGTGTATATAGGGAACTTTTGTGAATTAAAATTCAAGGTTAACAACCTTCACCACTGGTCAAAAACTGAACCAAAAGTCGGGAGAAAGGCTGTGCATTTAGGACTGAAAAATGGAGAAGAAACACATACAGCGGGGGCCAAATTTTGGGATCTTTTGGAGAACTTTAGAGATAGAAATCTAGGAGAGAAAGTATGTGATCTTTATTGTAAAATAATTTGAAGAGGAGCACTACTGCTGGCTGAAATCTAAGGGACACAGGGACTTCTGGACTATATTTCTTTAGACTGAAATGAGATGAAAACAAAAGTTGAAAATGGAAGATTTGTTCTTTGGAACTCGGGGCTTATATTGAGAGGAAAGATATAGATTTTATGGATCAAAACTAAGACTACAAAGTCTATTGTTTGGGGCGAATTTTTCTCGGACGAGAAAGAGGAAGAACACTTGCTTTGAAAATGGAGGGAGAATTATCCATTTGCGAGGCGCTTCTTTAGGTATTAATTGGGACTGCTTTGGGACGTGATTTTTAGTCATGAGAGGGTGGTTTTCATGATGGATAATGGGGCGTTTGGCTGGAGTTTAAGTGGGGAAAAATGGCTGCAAATGAGGGATCTATTGGAACGTGTATACCGATCATGGGGTCATTTAATTTGGCTAAAATTGGCTCTTGGAGGACGGTTTTTCGAGACCATGGGAGGAAGTTTTGGTGGGAAAACATTTTGCATTGAGGGCTGAAAAGTGAGGGAAAGTGGGGAGAAAATGGAAGTTGTGGAGCAATCATGGGGACGATTTTCTTCACTTACATGGGGTCAGTACGGTTGGTCGCAAATCAAGAGTCGGGTTTTTTTTTTTTAGATTATGGGGGTTGTGGGGACGGTTTTCAGCTTTACATGGACACGCACAACCAACCTTTAATCATCAAAGTTTTGTCCTCGGCTATTTAAAATCTTTTCCTCTTTTAATTCCCACGTTATCCCTAATTTTTTTAAAAAGGGATCCTTTTTCTTAGCTGCCACAACTCTATCTTTGAGTGTTGGTTTTAATGTCGGACTTGTTATCATTGTTGATGCCCACACTGGCTGCGCCAACACTTCAATTCTTAAATTCTCAAATCATTAATCAATTTCTCTTGCTTCGTTCACAACACTAACAAATGACCTATGATCTTCCTGCTTAGAGCACCCGCGACTACATTAGCCTTATCAGGATGATACATGATAATGTAGTCATAGTCCTTGACCAACTTTAACCACCATCATTGTCTTATTTGTAATTCTTTCTAAAAGAAGAAGTACTTGATACTCTTGTGGTTGGTGTAAATCTCACCCTTGCTTCTATTGGCACATTATCCAGTATCGTCTCTTCCGATGAGGTGCGATGTCTGATAAGATATCCTTGATATAATGCCTTAACCCTCAACTGTAATACCTAAACTCTTCATCTCCTGGTTGCCAAAACACAACATCTTTCTCCAAAATACACAATTGCGGCAAGGTTATTTCTTAGCCAAAATATACCCAAAATTATATCAAAATATTTCATTCTACCACAATCAAATCGGCATCTAAGATCAAACCATCAAAAAAAAATTATGCACTACCTTTGTTATTTTATATATGTCAATAGGTCCTACTAATGACATACTAACCTCAAGTACACTATTATTTTTCTGACATGTAACATTAATAGCTAGGCATGCTTCAGAGGTGCCTGGGGTTTGATCCTTTGACCTTTACTTTCAAAAAATGGTAAGCATACAATTAACGCCAACATCTTGTTGTCACGACTCGTAGTTCATCGCCCTAATACATGCAATCCTATAGCTACCGACATGATGGCCAAACGACCACTAAGGATCCACCAAGTCACTTAAAAATTATAATGGGAACAAGAAACAAGATTATTATAAATCTGTATAGACTTGGATGTTTATACTTAAGCAGCATCGTTCTCTTGCTCATGGTGAGTAGGAAATAAGTTGCCCATTCGTGAAGTGACAAGGCCATGTCAAAAAAAATTTCATGTCGGCTTTGCGATATGAGCAATTAAATGTGGATTTCACCAAAAATTCTGTTGTACTCTCTTCGCCGTCAGCTTCACATTTTCCGACAATCAATGCCGTCAACATAATTCTCCATAGACCACCACATTCAGAATAGAGCCACCCCCACCAACCACCAACCTCTTAGTCCCAGCACGACTGTCACCACTTCATTTTCTCTGTCACTAGTCCATCGCTAGACCTGGATCTGCTCCAACCTCCAACCACTAAAAAGGTCACAACCACCACCTCCGATGACTTGCGCCAACGTTGTCAACCGCTAACCGCCAACCTTCAGTTCTTCGTCAAAACCAAAAACTAGATCTATCTCCAGATCTGAATTTGCTCCAACCTCCCAACCACCAAAAGTCACCACAAAAATCCAATAAAAAGTCCAAAAATTCACCACCGAATACCAAATCAGCTTTGCAACAGAAAGAATTTTCACCACGCAATTCTAGGTGGGTTCCTTGGCAAAAAAGTACTCCATTTACGTGCCGGAACACTTGAAAGCTTGGGTTTTCTTCTTCTTCATAGGTTTTGTTGTGGAAGATACTTTTGAAGGTTGTTGCTCACAAGAAACTTTGGTATATTGATTAAATTTTCAGATTTTATTATATTGATTAAATCTTCACAACTTTTTTTAGTATATTGATTATATTTTCAGATTTTACAACGGGGTGTTGTGGGATTTGTACAGTGGAAGATATGGGGTTAGGGGATTTGTACATATGACGGGTGGGGTGGGGTGGGGTGGGGTGGGGTGGGGGGGATTAAGTTATGTGGCCCAATTAAGTGGATAATGAAATGCATTATTTGGCAAGTATTGGGTGAGGTGGCACACCACCTTACCAATGGGTAACATATTTTCTGTCCATTGTAGGCAGGAGATCGGGACTGTATACTTAAGTAGTATTCTATGGCCATTAGTTTTACTAATAATCTTGTGTTTTTTAATTGAGGCTTTGATGTTTAGACTTCTTGATTTTTTATGCTCACTCATCAGTGCGATCTGGACTTTGGAGAATACTAAAGAGATCTAAGGGTTGGAAGAATAGGAGATCAAGGATTCTAGGATCAAGATCGAGGTTCAAATTCAAGAATCACAAGGAAGAATTAATCACTGATCATTCCTCTATTGATATTATGGTTTCTATGGATCATGAGGAATGATGCGGCACGTAGATATAGCTATGGAGCCGAGGAGGATCATTTGGAGAGTTTACCACACCATCTCGCTTCTCGCATACACAGCCGCTTATTTGGCACATCCATTGGCGTGGAGACATGGACATCGCTCCGCTTTTGGTGTCATTATTACCACCCCTCCCTCCCCTCCCCTCCCACTTTAGTTTTCAAGGCGTACTCCACCAGCCGGGATCCTACAAGATCAACATCGATGGATGCGCTGAGGACGGGTTGCTAGTGGCGGAGGGATTATCGAGATTCGTCGTGAGACGGTGCATTTGGGCATTCATCTCTTTCTATGGCGATCGCACCATTCTCGAGGCGAGCTACGAGCTATACTAGACGGGATCATTCGCCTGTGAGCTTGGGTTATCGAGTTCTATGGGTGGAGTTAGACTCTACATTAGCGATCCACTGCATCACCAAGGGAGGAGGACCTTGGCATATTCAGGCTACTCTACGGCACATCAGGCATCTACTAGCACTGGACAGGGATACTATCACTCACATCTTCCGAGAGGGCAACCAGGTTGCTGATCTTCTTGCATCAGAGGGCTGGGATCGACGCTACTATTATGAGTACAGCTCTCAGGATCTTCCACGACGACATCGTAGTCTAGTCCAGATTGATGATTTGGACTTCCCTACGTTAGAGGCTTATAGTTTCTTTTTAGACATTTGTATGGGAGGTAGTACCTCCTTATTTATTGATTGCTTTTGCATTTACTCTTTCATTCGATTGTGCTTGAGGTCGGGTTTTATGCCCCCCCCTTGTACTATTATGAGCTTTTATATATGGTTGGGGCTTCCTTAACCCCCGTCCTTCCCCGATGGAGGCCTAAAACCACATTGGGTTTGTGATGGTGTGTTGATTAAAAAAAAAAAAATTAATCACTGATTATGTATTCTACTTTAAACACCTATGTGATTAATTAGGATAAACTACAACGCGTTGTAATCATCTAGCTAAGATCAATTTTTCATTTTATTAAAGAAAATTTTATTTTTATCAATTTCTACGAACTAGTTTCCAACAATTGGTATAAGAGAGTAAGTCTAGAATTACCTATGCGCTGCAATTATTCTAATTGTGATATTTCATGTTCTAGAGATGAGCAATCCTAGGATTTCTTATTTTATGTGATTTATTGAATGATTGTTTATTGTTTATCTGGATGAATGAATGAATGATTTTATCGGTTGTGGCCAACCGATTTTGTGTTTGTTAGATTCAATTGTAAGCCATAGATGAAAGATTATACGAATTGATGTAATTAATTTCTTGCAAATTAGACCAAATTGTAAACACTAGATGAAAGGGTATAGGAAATTGATGTAATAATTTATTGTCGAAATTGAGGTTTTTGTTGCATTGAATTGATGATTGAAGAAATCGAAGGAAATGGGATTGATTGAAGCCAACAGAGGTGAGCAGCAACGGAGTATCACTGTCCTATTGTTAGCAGAACCAAGAAGAACTGCTGGTGCACATCCCAGGCTTACCGGTGTCGCCTATGTGTTGTTACCATAAGGTAGTAGTTACCACTTAGTGCACCACGCACGTAGTAAGAACACCACGTAGTAAGAACGCTACACACACAAAATCATGCAAGTAGGATAGTGTGATGCACGACACCGATAATGGCACGGTGGTGCCTATGAACTAACATGCTCAAGATGCACGAAAAATGATAATGGCATGTAAACTAACATGCTCAAAAATGCACGAAAAATGCAAAACTTAAAGTCCTAAACTACAAATCAAAATTTTTGCAACTATCTACTAACTCTAGTAATAATTAAAAAAGATAGGTTGTTAGGTTGTTTTCTAAGAAGCACTTGTTAAAGTCTTTAGCTCGACTTAGTGCAACGATCACTCGTCGAGGTTAAAGTCGAGTTTTGAAAGTCTTGCATTGCTAGCTTTGCAAGAGTTCTCCTTTGCTCTCTAAATTTTACCTTGGTCTTTTTCATCTTTTTGTCCTCCAGCCAGGCAACCCAACTTCAATTTCGCTTGCAATCCTCTTGGCCAATTTTTACTACTTTATCAATTCTAAAGTACTCTTCAAGGTCAGAAAGTTACTTGGGTGCTGTGAACACATTGAACGACTCATCCTACACCATCAAGATCACATCACATTTCTCAACATTAATTAAGGTTTGGCTCGTTGCTAAGAAGGGTCGCTCATAATCGCTGCCATATACAGGTCTTCCTCAATATCCAACACAATAAAACGACTCATCCTAAAAAGATCACATGGTTTGAATTTATCATATTTGAATATCCAACACATCATTTATCTATTTTGATCAAGCTTTTGCTTTCACATCTTCCAAACCTATTTTCATATAGACAAAAAATGTGTATCAAATTAACACTTGCACCTAAATTATACAAAGCATTGGGATTACAAAATTTCCAAATAGTGCAAGGTATTTTGAAACTCTTTGGATCTTTTAACTTCAAATGCAACTTATTTAGCATAATAACACTACACTCCTCAAAAGAAACCATTATCTCGTACTTCTCAAGCTTTCTCTTTTGGGACAACGCTCCTTTATGAATTTCAAATATAATGACATATGTGTCAATGATTGTGTGAAAAGAATGTTGATGTGTAATTTCTTGAAAATATAAAAAAAATTAGCAAATTGCTTGTCAAGATGAGTTTTCTTAAGCCTAAGCCTCTGAAGAAATAGAATGAGAGGCAAGTAAGGTTTGATAGAAACATTTATCTCACCTATAGAATGTCTGAATTCTCTTTCTGAGCTGCATCTTCCATCTGCTTAAACTGTTCCACTTGTTCATCATCTGTAGTTGGTACCTTTTCCTTAATAACAACTGGTCTATTGACATAAATTTCAAGCTATTGGACTCTACTACGAGTTATAATGGCATTCACTTGCTCTTTTGGGTTGAACACAGTGTTGCTTGGTAGTGCACTCTGTGGTCTTTCTGATACCAACTTGGCCAACTATTCCATCTTCTTTTCAAGAGTTTGGATCGATGCTTGCTGAATTTGAAAATTTTGGTCTTTTGCATGAACATTTCAGTCTTCTGCATGACTAAGTAGTCATGTTAGTAAGATTTTCCACAATATCCTCTAAAGATGTCTTCTTTTCCTGCTGTTGAAAATATGGTGGTACTTTTACAGCGTTCATATTATTACCCCATAAGAAATTTCAGTGGTTTCTTCAGCCATGATTGTATATGGCAGAAAAGGAGTTGTCTTCTAACCAAAAATGATTATGTACATAGCTAGCCTTCTCAATTGATGGTGCAACTGTTTGGAGTATCGAGCACTTAACCATGTTATGGTTTGTATTACAATTTTTACATACTATACTCGAAGTATGAATTACATTGGCTTAGTGATTTGAGGCAATGTGTTCTACTCTATTTGCTAATGCAGTCATATGTGTTCTACTCTCTTTGCTAATCTAGTCATATGTGTTGATAAAGCTGTGAATGCATCAACCTCGTGGAGTCATGCAATCTTCTTGGGCACTACATGCTAAGAAATAAATAATGTGCTAGGTGGCTGTCAATTATTTCAAGTAGCTCAATAGTTTCATTTGCAGATTTGTTGCAATTGAGCCATTTGCTGCATTATAAAGTATAATTCGGCTTGTTGAAGTCAAACCACCTTATAAGTGCTTAACTTGTAACCACTTTTTCAAGTCATGTGTGGCACTTTCTGGGCAATCTTTTGTATCATTTTCAGATTTTGTAAAGAGCTTCTCCTTCAAATTTTGCAAAAATGGTAATGTCTTGCAACAATTTGTTGGCCTTGGCTAGAGGCAAATACTTTGTGAGGATTTCTAAGAAAGATCATCCCAGATAGTAATATTCTTTGCTAGATGAGATGATGATCAATCTCTTGCTGCTCCATTTAGTATATGTGTGAACAACTTCATTGTGATTGGATCATCTAAAACATCTATATACACTGCTAAGTTACATAGTTCTAAAAAATCTAAGATGTGGGCGTGTGGATCTTCATCTGCAGTCCCATTGAATACAAGCATGTTCATCATCATTCCTATCACATCTGGCCTCAATTGAAAATTATTCTTCCGAGAGCAGGAGGTGTAATGTTGGAATGATTATTAGCGTGAGGTGGAATGATGAGCTCTCCAATACATCTGTTATCTTCGTCAATTTCAAGCACAACCACTACATCTTGATAAGACAATATAGTTGGATCTTCTTAATTGTCATTGTTTCCATTGCAGTGAAGCATTCGATATCTGAATCATCAAGAACTAAATCCGAAGAGTTCGACCATGTCATGTACTAGATGGAGAAAACCTAAATGAGCAAATAGAAAAAGAAAAAAATCCAAATACACAATAGAACTAACTAAAATAAATAAAAATTAAAGAACAATCTCATCAACGGCACCAAGACTTGTTTGTGAAAATCACAAGTGTACGATATCACGATAATTAATATAATAATGAATAAAGTGTTGATCTGACGAGAACTAAGCTAATAAATATTGATCTAAATTCATCTTAACTAATTATTTAACAAGTTTGTGAAAAAAAAAAAAAAAATTGTTTGTGTTCTACTAAAACTACTAAAAAAAACAATTGAAAATAAGTATTGGTTGGAATCAATAAATTTAAAATGTTATTGCTTTTTGATTTCACTGTAGTTTACTTGGTTCAATTTTACTTTTTAGATTTTGACAATATACATTCATGCATTTGATCGTATTTTCCTAATTTATTTGACAGTTCCTCTCGAATAAAGTCCAAACTACTTTTAAACATGAATTCAATATATTTCTATGTGAACTACGAGTTTGTAAATTCTCACATCATCACACAAACCATAGAAGTATATTATCTCATATCCATATATATGATTTTCGTTATTTGGGTTTAAACTCATAAATCTCTACTTGGTCTCAAATGGTTCATAAATCATTAAAAGTTGATCAAGCTTTTAAAGACATTACATTCAACAAACGAAGACAAAGCATAAAAAATATACTTTAACATTAAAACATAAAAATAGAAATTAAACTATTGAAATTAGATTACATCGTTCATTATAACTATAAATTTAATCGAGCATGTTCATCAACACAAGCACAAAAACTTTAAGTAAGAGCCTTTACTTTAGGTTAGGCCGGTCTCATCATTCACGCAATTTCCCCGTTCATCGATTGATCATTCGAGTATGCATCCAGTCAGCACATAGTGAATGAAAAAAGGTTCGTACATAGAGATTCCATCAACGGCAATTTTCCTATTCAAAAGAAGAGAACAATATCACTCGGATTACGAATAAAATATAAAAATTAGAATTACGAATCTTCAAGTTTTTCTCATTGACCTTCTTCGTCAAATCGCAGATGAGAGAATTTGTATATTTATGTGTATTTTAACATGTTTTCCAAATTTCCTTTGATAATTAATAAATTTAGTATATATATACATACAAGAAGAGTTAAGGTCGTGAAAATCCGTGCAAAATATGCCAAAAGAGTCGTTGCAAAATCTGGCTTTCGAGTTGCAATTGAACTCAACAAATGTAACTGCAGCCGCAATATAGAAGCGATGTAAAACCACATTTTTGGGGCACTTCTTGCGGATGCGGAGTTAGAGCTCGTGGGCAAGAGTACTCTCATTTGCCTTGCATTTTGTGGCAACCCGGAATAAAATGAGCATAATTTTTGATATGAAACTCTAAATTGCAATTTGTAATTTATGTTGAACTCTAAATTTGATAAAATTTTCAGTGATACATTTTACACCTTGTAAAAAACCACTGAATACTGTCGTGATGTTCAAATTGTTTACTTATTCCAGTGTTCAATGCCTTTTTTCGCTCTTTTATTTGCCGTGATGTTCAAATTGTTTACTTATTCCAGTGTTCAATGCCTTTTTTCTCTCTTCTATTTGCTAATGTGTTCTCTCAAGTTCGGATTATTCTTAAGACATGATGAAAATCGATACTACTAGGACAAATCACTAATAATTGTATAATAAATTAACATATAAAATATTTTTATTAATACACAATCGTAGTTTATTGATAACCAGAGAACCACCCCATGTTGGAGCCAAATTGGACTGGCAATAGCTTTCATTTCCTTGTGAATGTCTTCGCCAAGACAATGCATTTGAAAGGACTAAATTTTTTTAACTCGCCAAAGCTCAACGAAAAATTAAAAAAGTTCAGCCATGGGAAATTTTACTTGGCTCGCTAGGTGGAATCACAGCAATCTCATCTGTATTCTTCTCTTTTGGTTTGACAATGAAGTAAATTTCCTCAAAATTGATAAGAAAACTATAAATAGCTTAAATTTGGGATTTTACAGCATCCATTATTGAATTCAACTGCTACAGCTTTGTACTCATCATATCACCAGGCCTTCATTCAATAAATTCGCCCAAGTGGAGGCTAGGCAGCGTCCACAGAGAGAAATGTTGAAATCTTAGCCTAATCTTAGTGTGAAATAAAAATGACTCAAAAGTGTTTTGAAATCATAAATCAAATGTTGTATCAAAACAAGACTAAGAATGCTCGTCGTTTCAAGTTGATGTTGCCCCCAACAAGACAATTCTCAATTGACATGTCACTTCCTATGAGCCTCATAACTCGAGGCAATGCCTTTTGTCAACGGCACACTAAGTGTTGTAACGATAGATTTGCTAGGAAAGAAACTCAGGTCGCCGACCAAGGGACCGTCGACAACATTTCACATGCCCACTTTACTAATACAATTTAAACTCAAGAAAATAGAAATTGGTCAACATCTCAAAAGAACTTACTACAAAAGCAAACAGAATCATTCCAAATTTGAAATCTCATATCACAAAATTTCAAATTACCTTTTAATGCGTCTATAAGTCTCCAAATAAACTTAATCATAAAGAAATAACGGATCCAAAAACAAAACATGACACAATATTCCTACGGTTTAATAACTCATTCTTCCTCAGCTATGGCTCCCCTCTCGCTGACATAGATACCGTCAAGGAACTTCCTGATATCCTTGTTCTTCACATGGCATTTCTGTCGATACAAATTTAAACAGCAATATCGTCACAAGGCCCGTAAGGTAATTAATTAACTTACAAATTAACGTTACACAAGCACGTGCAGATGTAAGAATATTAGAGATGAACAATGTAAGAATGGATAATTATGTCTGAGTGTATATAAATGTCATAAACATGCAGAGTAATTGGGTGTTACCTGGTTTATCAGAGCACAAGATCGAGAAACAAGCTCAATGTCGTTACCATCCAACACCAGTTCATCCTTCACCTTCTCAGATCTCAGAATGGAAACTCCTTCAAGCATTTCCACCTTCCTAACCTGATACAATTAAAAACAATGTCAACCATATCCGAGTTCAAAGGCTAATTAACAAACAAGCACATAAAGAGCAGCAAGCCAATGGATCTAATAGCATATCAACAAATTGAGATGGCCACTAACCCACAATTTCAAATATTGTTACAGAATCAGCACGCAGATAATTGTTAACGCTTACTGAAATCAAGTAGCAAATTGCTTCCCTAAGCAAAGGATACAAACACAATTTATCCACACATGATTCTTACTGATATATGTACAAATGATCGCAGTTAAATGCTGATTATATTTCCTACATACACATCAAAGCTCCAGTGTTAATGACAATATAGTAGAAAAAAACCAGTATTACAGTAAAAATCAAAATCTTCACTCGCCACACTCCTTAAGAAAGGCCCAATGGCTTAAATCCCCACACAAATAGTAAAGAGATTCACTCCAAGCCCCAATGTTCTCACAAATCCAGCTCTAAACAATCTACCAACATAACAGTAAAATTAAATCAGAAAACCAAAATCAAGTGCTCATGATAAGTTTTTATTGACAAGTTTGATAAAGAGAAAAAGGTAACAAATTTCATTCGTGCTGCCATTTTTTACGAAATAACGTTCAAATATGGCATAAAACCAACTGTCAACAAAATAAAACCAAAAACCCAAATCATCTCCCTAAACTATTCAATACAAATCACACATCTAATAGCATAAAACCCTGAACCCTAGATTAACCACCTACAAATCAAAACACAACCGTAAATGAAAACAGATATATATACATAAACAAAAATAAAAACATGTACAGATATTTTTTTTACACATGTATCTAACCAAACTACATAAAAACGCATAAATAAATATTAAAAAGGTTAGGGTTTAAACCTTCTTCTCCCCAAGGAAGTTACGGATCTCAATCGACTTGTTACCATTAGTGATGGAAGCGTTGATCGGAAAGTGAGCATAGACAAAACGCATCTTGTAGCGGTATCCCTTAGTAACGCCAGTAATCAGGTTATTGACATGGCTGAGTGCCGTGCGGATGGAGGCGGTGGTTTTCCTCGACCCGAACCAGGCCTCAACCTTGAGCTTCCTCTTCCCAGTCTCCTCGTCGGTGATTAGCTGGAAATCCAAGTTCAAATGTTTGAAGTTTCGGGTCAGTATTCCCCTCGGACCCTCCACTTCAATGATTTTTGCTTTGACCTTGATCTTCACCCCGTCGGGTATATCCATGGTTTCCGACGAGAGTATCGTCTTCATTCTTTTGCTGTGAGTAGCGCGTGCTTGTTTTGAGAGAAGTGATGTAGGGCAAAGGCGATTATCCAATCTACGAGAAGGTGTTTTATACTGAAGCCCTAGCACTCTGATCTGGGCCGATATAATGTTCAAAACTGGGCCAGTGGGTTCTACACCTGAGTTATGGGACATTTACACAAATAGCACAAACTATCAAAAATCCATTTTGTAGCAATCCTTATAAACTGTCACTTCAATATTTTGGCTTTATATCACTATAATTAGGATTTGTTTGGTTTTAATTAAAAAATTATTAATATGTTGAAGTCAAGTCAACAATTAATTTTAACCACAAATTTTATTAGACTTACAATTTTTATTAATATTCCAACTACACACTTCATAAACTTTTATTAAAATTTACTAAAAATTTGATTTTTAACAAAATCAAACGGCATAGTGTTTCTCTTATTGGTCAATAAATGTCACTGTTCTAAAAAGCGTAAAATGTGGCTAGGATTGACGATGTATTTCAAGATTTTCCAGCTTAGGTGAGGCATAAGCGTGGGCAATGTTTTAAAAAGCGTAAAAGCGTGGTGGCAGTGCGAGGACCAAGTTTGAAACTTTTCGGGCCTAAGCGGTCACCTGGCGAGCGAGAAATGAATAAGGCGAGGACGAGGAAAAGGCGTGATGCGTGGCTAAGTGTGGAGGTCGAGTTTCAAGCTTAGGAAGCTTAGGCGGACTTTTTAAAACAGTGGGCGTGGGTGAGGCGAAGACGAAACATGAAAAAATATTTTTTTATTTTTAATATTATTTTAAATATTTAAAAAACAGATGAAAAAATTCCAAAAAAAAAAATCACACGCCTGGGCGAGACTTGTGGCCTAAGCGAGACGTGGAGGCTACACTTCGTAACTAAACGCACTTTTAGAACACTGATAAATACATACGTCATAAGGAGGATGTATGCATTTAATAGTTGTGGTAGCCGTGCATTGCAAGATATTATGAAATTTCTTTCTGATATCTTGGAAAATTGTTATTACGTATATTATATTGTAATTTTTTTCAAAAAATATATAGTAAAAATATTATTTTAGATATTGGATCAATACTAATTGATGGTTTTAGGCCCCGTTTGTGATTGATTTTGGAGCCAACTTTTGATTCTCAAACAATCAGAAGTTGATTTAGACGTTTGACAAAATTTTTAAAAGTGATTATAAAATAATCTGACTCACCTTCGCGCAATGATTTTGAAAAGCAAAGAAAATGATGTTTTTCGTATTCTCGCTTTTAGCTTTTTCATTTATATATTATTAAAATACCAATTTTACCCCTAATTAATTAAACTAGTTCATTTAATAACCATTTGAGAAACTGAATTGATGCAAGTTGGATAATAAAAAATAATATAAATTTAATTAATTTTTGCATTATATGACTATATTGAGCACCGATCTTTATACAATATTAAGCTTTCAAGGACCTCAATACGACTCAAAGATATAAAGAAATAGATTTGAGAATGTATTTATATCTTGATGAATGATAAATATAAGTTTGGTTCTAAGAGAGATTAACATTTTAATAAATAGTAATTGATGAGAAAGCTCAAGTGTTAGAAGAAAAACTTTGTTGATAATGATGAATCAAAAGTTTGATTTGATCAAACAAAGTTTTTCAATGAGTGATATTGAAGATATAAATGCAATAAAGCTATAAATGAATTTTCTAAATATGATTCTCTCTATAAATGCTCTTGTAAGTGTTGTTGAATGATAATAAATGAAGAGGTATTTATAAAGATGAATTTTCACAATTTTCTGTTGAAACGGATGACCAGACGGTCGACAGGTTAGAATTAGCCGTTGGAACAGTAAAAATCAGAACATATACTTTTTGAAAAATGACAACTAGACGGACGATCGGTTCACTCCAAATGGTCGACTGTTTCCACAGTTTTGAAATTTTAATTTTTGACTTTGATAAAAGTATTTTATGCAAGTGATAATGACATACGTTTTGTGCATAAAAATATTTTTGAGCTTTCATTCATTTAATTGTTAAAAATCAAAGAGTTAAAACATTTACAATTTTATCTAGAAATCTATTCTTCAATCTTGATCTTTGAATCTTGAATTTCGGATTTTGAGATGCTTAAACTATTGTATTGATTTAGCTTTGATATTGACATTGCATGAGAGTTCAATTTGTACCGCTTTGAATATTACTTGAAAATAGATTGTTAGTAAACACAACTAATTTATTTGTTATAATCAAAACATTAAGATTTAAAGTTAACCATAGGTCAACACTCATTTCCTTCGAATTAGGGCTATTGATATGACAAATCATCGCTATAAGTGACACAATCTACAACGAAGACTTCGTCGCCTCTATTAGTTTGACTTTTGTTGATTAAAGCGGCGACCAGTTAGACGTAAGACATATGGCGAAGACTTTGTAGTTGTTTCTATGAATAATTTATAGCGACGATAATTTTGCTACTATATGGTATTTTAATATATTTTTAAAAAATTTAATTTAACATAGTACATAGACACTACAAGTTTCCCAAAGTTTCCGTCGTCGTCCTCGTTATCCTCCTCCTTATCTAGTACAACCTCTAGTAATCTCTACTCCATATTAACTGTAAGATGTGTAATAGTCCTCTCCATTTGACAGAGTTGGACCTCGTACATCATAAATCGAGGATTGTCAGAGGGGCAAAATCAGAAGACTGGCTCGCTACTCGTGGGGCGTTCGATGTAATGGTGGAATCCAGGGAGGGAAATCTATCTTCGAAACCCATTCCATTCTATGGATGTGTCATTCTCGTTCTCCGAGAACTTCTTTCGTAATAGCACATTCGTCCATTGACACGCCACTAGAGGCGGCTTGGGTCTGCTGAGTCTCCCTCACCTCAACAAGTTTATCATGTGAAGGGGAAAAGATTAACAATATTGAATGCTAAGAAAACAATTACAATATTACAATGCAAGTTTTACTTACGTAGTCACCAGCTGCCTCCGGATTTACCCAATTGCTAGACCGAAAGGTGTGGAAGGTCTAGAAGGATTTAATAACGCCCGGCCACTACTAGGTTCCGGGGTTCCTCTACGAAATTTAGTTAAACATGCATATGTTATGCTAAAGATGACATAATCGAAAGATTTTAAATTTACTCGTACATGATCATACTATGTGACAAAGAAGTTCTTCTAGCCTTATGCGTTCGGGTATTTGGCCTTAACCTGATTAGCCCTATTTTTTGCTGACTGTGCATGAAGACACAGAAAGTCGACGTTACGTAACTATAAAATTTATACGAATATTAACATAAAATCTTAAACAGAAATGATAGTATACCACGAAATTAGGACTTGTGAAGAACTCCACGCACTTATGCTAGTCCTCAGTGGACGGCTCAGTCCTTGCTCGTTGAAGTAATTGTGTGCCTTCAGTTTGTAATAACGATCAATCACCAAGCGATCGACAACGTCACAGACCACCTGTTATCGGGCGATCGATCGTCCTGAAGGTTGAAATAGCGCTACAACATCTAAATAATATTAGTTAATGTATATGATATGAAACAATTAGTTTTACACTAATTATAAGAAAAAAAAAATTGTATTAACTTACTTTGATGATCCTATGCAACCGTATCCACTGCTCTTTTGGGACCTCCATCCAAGAAGTGTAGCACGCGGGGCACAATGAACTTCACTTGGTTTACGATCAGGCACATGAAGTGCTTCACATTGTTTTTGATCGAATTCATCGTCTGTTTGACATTGTCGAACATGGTGGAAAGTGGCATCTTCCCATTCATCTACCAAACCTTCTCGAAGTTTATGCCCTAAGAAATATCCCATCTCTTTGCTGGCGGGACTCTAAAATAAAATATGTTACGATTAATGAAAAATTGAATGATAATTAAGTGCCAATAGATAATCATGAAAATAAAGAATGTTGAAACAAAAGTTCTTATCGAACTCTTGTTGAAACAAAAGTTCTTACCTAACATGGAATTAGACTTCCTCTATCCCATCAAAACTTGTCCAGAAATATTTTTCAAAGCATTAATTTGTTTCATTATACTTGAACATCCACATAAACAAGAAAAAAATTAGAAACTTCACAATAGGTCTAAGAAACTATTATATTAAGATAAGGGTATAGATGGCAATGGGACGGGTCGGCCCACCCTGGATAAAGTTTTTTTTTTTAACAGAAAAAAATAATTAAGAAAATGAAATAGTAATTTTTTATATATATGTAGGAAATAAAACAAAAGAAATACAAGGTTGAGGTTGTGATGTAGTGGTCAAGAGTTTTAATTTCATAACTTCAACTCGGATTCGATTTTTATTCAACCCATTTAAAAAAAGTAATTTGTAAATTTTAATTTTATTTTATGATTTACCAAAAAAAAAAAAAATTAAAGTGGCGGGTTGTGGGATGGAACTAGGTTGCCTTAGACCTGCCCCTATTATCCTAATAGTCAAGGCGGGGCGCGAAACGAGTCCGGGTCGGCGGGTTTTTTTGCCATCCTTAGACAAGGGTGTATTGCAAAAAAACAAAAAAAATATTGGACACACAACTTGGTCTATTGTGTGTCGAAAAGTAATAAAATACATAAGGGTTAATTACACTAATGATCCACATTCTTTCAGATTTGTAATGATTTCATCCTCATTCAATTTTTTAGCAGATATCATTATCATCCTTCATTTATTCGCACATATAGTATCCAAATGAGTATTTTGATAATTATTTAACAATTGTGACCCTAACTTAAATAAATTAAAATAATAGAAAAAAGAAAATACAATGAAAAAATTACAATTGGACATCTAACCATTTTAAATGTACAAATAAATTCTAAACTTTTTTTTTTTTTTTTTACAGATTTTCACTTAAAATAATAAAAAATTTGCCATCAAGTCCCACAACATTTAATTATGCTACCAAAATGACATTCTCTACAGATTTCGTCTAAAACAAGTAGTGGACATATCGTAGTCAGAACTGGCGAGTGACAATAATAACAGTTCTGACTTGCAAAACAGTGTTCGTTTACCTAATTTTGTTAAATACAAAATTTAAAGAATTAAATACGAATACAAGATGTAACGTGGTAAAATCCGAAGGGAAACATTCACGAACCCCTATGCCATGGGTAAAAATCCATTAATAATCTTGTTTAAAAATATAATAGTATCGGTTTTTGTAATTTTGCAAAATTAACAAAATAAAAATAAAAAGAAAACAGATCAACTCCTTTGATACTTCTTCTTATGATTTGTTGATGAAGTGGAATCAAACCCACCGATCTTGACTTTATCGCCACATCCCAATTGTACTTGACCGCAACCACCACTTGGATTAAGAACTCTCGTTCTTAACTTCACGTTAAGTAGATTAAATAAGATATGAAATTGTTGCTTGAGCACAAATTTATTTTTTATTTTTCAATAAGTTTGAAGAAAACTTTTTTGCTTTGAAATTTGAATTAATGAAGCATCAAGTCTTATTTTCACAAAGAATCCGATAATTTGGAGCTTGGAGAAATAAGAGCAAAAAATATTTTTCAAAGCATTAATTCTCTATTGATTTGTATTCTTACTTATAGTTAAAGTAGAAATCAAATTAGGAATTATTTTTTACCTAAAAATCTGCAACAAGAATGGTAAGACAATTAGTAGGAAAGAATATATAAAAAGATATTCTAGTTTTGTATAAGGAATGAATTTAAGAAACTCAAGATTATCTTTAAATATTTTCTTCTTAAACAAATCTAAGAGAATAAGAAAATATTATTTAACCTACAAAATAAGCTGTAAATAATATTCACGAGATCATAATATATCGTGTATGGAAACAAAATAAAATCATAGTTTTACTGATTTGAAAAATTAATCTGCTTATCAACGCAATCGATCGAACTAGCGTTATCCAGACCAGTCATAAGTAAAAGTTAACATCATCTTTTGACATTAAAAATCAGTAAATTTAATTAAGTGAGCCAATATAAAAAAATGAAAAAATATGACACATATTTTTCCAACAATATCCCAATTTGGCGTTGCTTAATTACAAAAACATAACTATTGAATTTTTAATGTATGTGTGATGTGTGTTATGGTATGTGAACAATTAAATAAACTATGAGCATCAACATATAAGGATTATTGCTCTCCCTTAGTGTGTAAACCAAAAAACTAATGCAAATAAGTTAACAATATATGCAAATATCACACATTAGACACAAACTTTAGTATTGCTCCTCTTTAGCAAGATACCATCAAAGTTTAAACATCAAATCACCATATACTACTCTAGCAAAGTAACATCATCAAAATTTAACTAACAACCACAACCTTACAAACTTACAAAAATACTTACTACTCCTCATTTTTGGAATAAAGTCGCCAAAGGAAATAATAAGGAGAGAAGAGAAAACAAAAGTAAAGTAGTGTTGAAGTGAAGTAAAGCAGAATGTAAGAGTTAATACAGTCATCCATAAGAAGTTATAACCAAATAGTTAGAAGGTTAGAAGTCAGAATCAGAAGTAGTCAGTTCCAAGAGGGTCTGACTTCTTTGCACCAAATGCAGATGCTTTTGCATCTCTCTTGCGAGTAGAGGTATCTAATGGAGCAATAGGCAGAGGAACATCAGGTGGAGGAGCATCAGCTGGAGGAGCAGTAGGCCCACCCACTGGATCAGTACCGGGAATCTTCTCATATTCTTCAGGGTGTGCCGAGAATTCCAGAGTGACTATGCGATGGGCAGACTTGATATGGTCACTTTCCAGGCATTCAATTTTAGTTAAGACCCTATGCGTGAAATCAAATTCATCAGAAAAACTTTTGGTTAGGGTAAAAAGCTATTCTACCCGAGTCTTAACTAGCCCCAGCTGATTTTCCAGTTGATCCAAATGCCCAGACTGGTCTAATGAAGACAGAACGTGCCTAGGATCTCTAGAGTGGGATGTGGTGTACCACCCAAATTTGTAAATTCATTAGCACCTAACATGGGAATATCCTCAGAGAACCTATTTGAAACCATGGTAGGCACTTCTTGGTGAACAAGAAAGTGATGGATAAGAGCTGAATGTGGTAGCCTGTATTGCTTGGCCCTCCTCGCCACTCATAAACAATCCTATCAAAAATCATTTTTACCCAATCAACTGGCAACCTCATCTCAAACTTGTATAGCATGATAGCCTTGCCCTCTTGAAATGTCTGATCGATGAGTCAATGGATCGATATTGTTGATGAATATCGGATGGAGAACTTTATATTTGGGCAACAGGGGGAAGCGATCGGTTATCCAGATTACGGCGGTAGAGCCTGCTCGGTTCTGCTGATCTTCGTCCTTGGTCAATTCTTCATCACTTGTAACAGCCACGAAATTCAGCCCAAGCTAGTCTCACAGAGAATTAGGACTGAAGTTAACATGTCTTCTCGAACATAAACTTGCCACATGAATTCATTGCCAACCTTCTCTAGATTTTTTGGATCATTTGTCGTAAACTCTTTGACCAGAGTCTTATTGAACGCCCCAGAAAAACTTAACAGATTATGTAGTTTATGAAAACCAACAATTTCAACCAACCCAAATGAACTAAATTCATGAATGGCTACATTGCACTCAATGATGAACTTACGATATGAGGTAAATAAAAGAAATAGACTTGCAGCAGCCTCAGACATAAAGCAGTAATTGAAGAGATTAACAGAGTGTCTACCTCTAGTTAAAGTTTCAAGCCTGAACATTTGCAGTCCGAACGGGAGTAAGCGATGACTATGTAGGCACTCCTTGGGCGAAAGGGAGAGTGCATTACGACTAGCGCTTATGGGCTCTTCAACAGCATCCTCAACTTTACATTTTCCTTTCTCAGCCCTAGTGGCTCTTCTTGGTGGATGAGGTGTTGGAGTTGACTCTAAAGATTCTTCAAAATTAACATCAAAGTCAGAATCTAATTTTTGAAAAGGAGGCTTAATTGAACCTTCAATGATTGGGAGAGGACATTCAGACTCTTTATCCCCAGTCCCTTCATCCTCGTGAGCTTCTTCTTCAATCTCAGCATTATCAGACCTACTGTCACCCGCAAATATGTCATCCTCATCTCCTTCTTCATCTGGTTCTTGAGCACTTAGGACAAATTTCTTGCTCAGAAAAGTAATTGGGTCTTTAGATGTTAGACGGGGTTGTGATGTAGAATGGCTGACCGACAGCAGATAGGCAACAATGTCTGTCGATTGGTCCGCCTAGATGCAATAGCCGCTAGAGAGGTGTCCGAGTCTGAACTAGAGGTTCTCCAGTCTTCGTGCACTCCATCGGAGAGTTCTTACCAGTGACAGTTGAGGCCCCATTGCAATTTCTGCAACAATCGGTGGATTAACAGTGTTCTTGGAAGAGCCACCAGCGTTTTTCTTTGATTTTGGCGTCTTTGTTTTCACAATTGTTTGAATCTGAAATAAAGAACTTAATACAACCCTAGAATCTAATGCTAGAGAGAATTTGATGTTAAGCAGTTGAGAATCAAGTGTGAAAGATGAATGAGAAAACCCTAAATCGCGGTTTAAAAGGATAAATTTTGCAAAATTGTACAATAAAGGAATGGTTAATTTGGGACATGTTTAAATTAGTTACCAAAAACAAAAAATAAACTGATGGTTGTCAGTTATGTACATAAAAACCTCCCTTAACCAAAAAATTTGAAATTCGAATTTATTCCCTTAAAAGGCTATTTTATGGAAAAATGAATTTTTAAATTAGTAAGATCAATTCAGTACAAAATAAGATTGGATTCCAAAAAAAAAAATCATTTAGATTTTTCTCAGTTAAAGTTGATTGTGCTGCCAAAATTAAATTGTTGATTGAAAATTCTACGAAAAGGCCCACATAAGACAATCACACAAAGTTAATGAGAATGTCGTATGAAACAAAAAAAAATTTATTTATGGGCAAATTTCATAGTCCACAAATTAGACAATCAGTCCAAAAATATCAAAATAAACAGGAATCTTCCAATCAAATATATGTGCGCATAATTAGATTCAATTAATTGGTCAGATTTATAACGTGAGTGTATGATAGGACATACTAGACTAGTAAATCATAACATGTCCCACTTAACCAAATTGAACTTGTCAAGAAGATAATTACTGGGATGTATTTCAAATCAGCCATCATCTAAACATATCTCTTTAAATAGAAAAAAATATGTACGTGCCAAACAAGAGTACCATAACAATTTTTTTGAGTACTCAAAGTGTTGACTTTATTGATATATATACTTTTTGTTTTGTCAAAATACTGAATTTATAAGATCATAGAGTTGACTTTCTCATAGCCATAGAGGTAGCCATTTTCTACATGATTTATGTTTATTATCAAGGACGGCTGCACACATCTATAGTGGTAGCCCTCTCCTCCATGAAATTGTCTGTTTAACACAACAACATACTATAGTGCCGAGAGACATAGATACTGACCATAGATCCACAACAAAGTACGAAACTACTTTAAAGATAACAATCCAGTCAGTAGTAAGGTACAATTAAACAAGTCAATATGTCCTTAAAGTATGATTATCTTAGTATATTTTACCATAAGTGTAATGAGCATACCATATTGATTGGTTAATCTAAGTAAATCTCAAAATACATAGATCAATCATACATTTACATCATATGCAATTTGCAAGAATACCCCTCATCCTTTTTTTAAAAAAAAAAAAAAGGGTAAGTAAATGCAAACAAACACGCATGATGAAATAAAAAGAAAAAAGAAAAACACTACTTCTAATAAGTAATTTTTTTTTTGAAAATAAAGTTAATGCATCAAGCAAATACCCACGACCTTTCGTAGAGTCTCAAATCTAGCAGAATCTAAGGCCTTGGTGAACAAATCAGCCAACTAATACTCAGTCGGAATATGTTCCAAAGTCATTACTTTTTCTTCGACCAAATTTCTAATAAAATGATGTCTAATGCCAATATATTTGGTTCTAGAGTGCAGAACATGATTTTTAGAAATATTGATAGTACTAGTGTTGTCACATAATATAGTAACAATGTCCTGATCAATACAATAATCATATAGCATTTGTTTCATCCAGAGTAGCTGAGTGCAACAACTACCCGCAACAATATACTCAACTTCTACAGTAGATAAGGAAATATAATTTTGTTTCTTACTTAATCATGCAATGAGATTGTTACTAATGTAGAAACATCATCCACTCGTATTTTTCCCATCTTCTATGTTTTCAACCCAGTCAGCATCAGTGTATCCTGCAAGATGAGAGTTAGTATCATTAGTATACCATAAACCAAAATCGAAATACAGCTTAATATAGCGAATAATTAAACTTCACTCACACGCAAGATGTGATTTTTTTGATTTGGCCCGATAACGCCGCACAAACTCAAACATCGAATTATATGTCGGGACGGCTTGCAGTTAGGTACAACAAACTGCCTATCATGCTTCTGTACAAGCTAGAGTCAACCTCCTTATCTTGGTCATCTCTGAAGATTTTAAAGGACGTGGCCATGGGAGTTCTGACTTACTTGATTTGTTCAAGACCGAACTTCTTCACCAGATTTTTAGCATACTTGGCATGTGAGATAAAAATTCTTGATCCAACTTGTTTGATCTGCAAACCTAAAAAGAAATTTAGTTCACCAACCATACTCATTTCAAATTCTTTTTGCATAAGTGTAACAAACTCCTTGGTTTTTGTTTCTAGTGAAGAACAAAACACAATATCATCGACGTATATTTGTGCAACTGTTAATCTAGTTTTGAAATATTTGATGAATAAAGTTTTGTCAGATCTCCATCTTTTGTATCCATGTTCCAACAAGAACATAGTCAATCGTTCATACCAAGCACGTGGAGCTTGCTTTAGACCGTATAAGAACTTTTTAAGTCTGAACACATGGTCGAGAGAATAAGGATCAACAAATCCCTTAGGCTGCTCAACATAGACTTCTTCATTAATAATTCTATTCAAAAAGGCACTTTTGACTTTCATTTGGTACAGCTTGAACTTCATTTGATATGCCACAGACAGTAAAAGTCTAATAGATTCAAGTCGAGCCACATGTGCAAATGTTTCATCAAAATCCACTCCTTCTAGTTGAGTGTATCCCTGTGCAACCAAGCGTGCCTTGTTTCTGACTATGTTGCTATGTTCATCTGATTTATTTTTGAATATCACTTTGTCCTGATCACATTTGTGTCCTTTGGCGTAGGTACAAGTTTTCACACTTCATTTCTGTCAAATTGAGCTAGCTCTTCATGCATGGCTAGAACCCAATTTTCATCAATAATTACTTTATTTATATTTTTTGGTTCAATTTGTGAAGTGTAGCAAATATTTCCAAGTTCATTAGCAAGCCTCCTACTAGTCATCATACTGTCTCCGGAATCTGAGAAAACATTGTCCAATGTGTGCTTCTCCAACTTGTTCTTCCTTAGGTTCTGAATATTATTTGTATTTGGTTCGACTTCCGTGAATGAATAAGATAAAATTCCATCATCGATTGTCTTGAGTAAGTCATCAATTTTACATTAAGATTGATTCAATGATAGTTTTTACATTGATTGATTCAATGATAGTTATAAATGTTATAAATTACAGAAGCTCACCGTTCTCATAATAACCAATAAACACTCCCTCATCACTTTTTGAATCGAATTTACCCAAGTATTCTCAATCATTTAAAACATAGCATTTACTACTGAAGGTATGGAAATATTTGAGATTCGATTTTCTTCCTTTCCAGATTTCATAAGGAGTTTGAGTAGTTCCTATTCTTAAAGACATACGATTCAAAATATAACAAACAGTATTAATCGATTTAGCCCACAATTTAACATGAAGTTTTTTACTATTTAGCATTATTCTAACCATCTTTTGTAAAGACCTATTTTTCCTTTCCACAACTCTAATTTTGTTAAGGGGTTTTAAGAGCAGAGAATACATGAAAAATATTATTTTGATAACAGAATGTAGATAAATTAGCATTTTCAAACTCCCTCCCATGATCACTTCTAATCTTCAATATTTATATTCCCTAAAAATATTTTTCTTTTGTTAATTTTAGGTGCAAAAATTTAAATCTTTCAAAAACATCAGATTTTTCTCTCAAGAAATATACTCAAGTATATCTAGAAAAATCATCCACACAGACATAAATATACTTCTTGCCACCAATACTTTCAATTTGAATAGGTCCCATCAAATCCATGTGAAATAATCCTAATATATAAGATGTAGTAAGAACTTACATTGCTTGTGATTACTTTTGGTTTGCTTACCTTTTAGGCACGAACCACACAATCTTTCAGATTTTTCAGTAAGCTTAGGAACGCCTCGAACTGCATTCAATTTTGTTAGTCTCAACAGATCACTATAGTTTAAATGTCCCAACCGTTTATGCCACAACTCGATAGAGTTAGTCTTTGAAATATGACAAGTAATTTTGGTGTCAAGAAGATAATATTTATCACTAGACCTAGTGCCATGTAGAATGCAACTACCATCATATTTCAAGACTTTACAAGAATTTTTTGAGAACATAACTAAGTGTTTATCGTCAAAGAGTTGGCCTATAGTAATCAAGTTGGCTTTCATACCTACAACAAAAAGAACTTCTTTTAATGGAGAGAATCTATTAATTAGAATAGTGCCTACACCTTCAATTTTATCGTGTGCTCCATCACCAAAAGTGACCAGACCACCTGCATAACTCTTGTAGTTAGTTAGATAAGATCGATTACTAGTCATATGTCTAGAGCAACCACTATCAAAATACCAAGAGTTAAGAATAAAAGTTCTGTAGGCAACATCAACCATATAACATTTTAAATCACCCAAATTTGTCTTACTTTGGTGTTGCTATGGTGTCTCATTTGTTTATTAACCAAGTTACTATATAAACAATAAAATGAGTCGTGTCCTAGATTACCACATATGTAACATTTTACAAAGTAATTTGATTTACCTCTCTGTATTGAGAATTGATACATTGGTTGTATAATTGATGGTCGTGACTGTTCTTGAGTTTGGTATTGGTCAGAACCTGCATAGGTAGGTCAGCCTTAGTTCTGACGGCAATGAGAGCAGTTTTGTCCGAAAATACAGCAGACTGTGTTTCTTTGATGAAGTTGATCTGATTCTCAACTTTTCCTTTACATTTTCCAACAAATTCCAAACCTTATTTGACATTTGGAGTTCTTCCTTAGCTTAGGGTTTCACTCAAGCGATAGGCTCCAATTGTTAGTTGTTTGAGCCTTTCTTTTGATTTTTTTAATTCATCAAGAAGATTCACAATTTGATCGTCCTTCTCTTTTAAGAGATTGGTTAGAGTGTCATTTTTAGAATCAACTGCTACCTTATCATCTTCCAAAAATTTCATCATGACATGAATAGAAAAATTCTTCTCCTTTTCATCTTTTAATTGTTTGTTCACACTGATGGTTAGAACACACACAATTTGGTTCTTTAGATGTTGTAGTCAAGGAATCAGAACCTGCAGTCAATTTTTGCACGTAGTCGACTAGAATGTAAGTTTACAGTGAGAGAGACGTTAATTGATCATCAATAGTTATGTCGTCCTAGTCTCGAATCATTTTCATCATCTTCACTCCAAGTAATATTCATAGTCTTTTTGGTACGAGATTTCTTTAGAGTATTTGCACATTCAGAAGCAATGTGTCCAAAGTCTTCATACTCATGGCATTGAATTCAATTGTCAAATCTATTCATAGATGTAGTGGGATTTTGTTTTGTATTGTTGGAAAATCTCTTCTTTTGTTGGAGTGGGGTATTCAAGTTTTTACCTTTCTAATTTCCTTTTAAAAACTTTTTAAATTATTTTTCATGAGTTCACTTTCTTCACCATCAATCTATTCTTCGTCTTTTTCAATTTTGAAGGCAACACCAGATTCTTTTTCTTTCTTCCTCATTTGTAGATGTAGTTCATATGTCATCAATGATCCCACCAATTCTTCAACCTTCATTTTCTCAATTTCATTGCTTTCTTTAATTGCAGTTACTTTGGAGTGAAAACGGTCAGGTAAGGATGAGAATCTTCTTCACAATTTTACTCTCTGAGTATTTCTTTCTTAAGGTATAAGCTGTATTGGTGATGTCACTGAGTTTTGTATAGAAGTCTTTGAACTGTTCAACATCTCTTTATGGATAGTTGTTCAAATTCAAGTGTAAGAATTTGAAGCTTGGATGACTTGACAATAGAGGTTCCTTCATGAGCAATCTATAAGATGTCCCAAGCTTCTTTAGCAACCAAACAAGTAGAGATCAAATGAAATTGATTAGAATCTACAAAGGAGAATTATGGCATTTAAAGCTTTGGAATTCTAATTAGTATAAGTAAAATCAGTTGTAGCCCACTCGTCTGCCCTTTTTCCTCTCTTTCTACACCATTTTCAATAATGGTTGAAGTTTTATAGCCATGTATAATAGAGTGCCAAACTTTTTGAAAGTTGAATCAATGAAGCATCGAGTCTTGTTTTTCACAAAGAATCCGATAATTTGGAGCTTGGAGAAATAAGAGCAAAAAATATTTTTCAAAGCAGTAATTCTCTATTGATTTGTATTCTTACTTATATTTAAAGTAGAAATCAAATTAGGAATTATTTCTTACCTAAAAATCTGCAACAAGAATGGTAAGACAATTAGTATGAAAGAATATATAGAAAGATATTTTAAATTTGTAGAAGGAAAGAATTTAGGAAACTCAAGATTATCTTTAAATATTTTCTTTCTTAACAAATCTAAGAGAATAAGAAAAGATTCTTTAACCTACAAAATAAGCTGTAAATAATATTCATGAGATTAGAATATATCGTGTATGGAAATAGAATAAATTCGTAGCTTTATTGATCAGAAAAATTAATATGCTTATCAACGCAGTTAGTCAGAACTGGCGTTATTCAGATCAGTCATAAGTAAAAGTTAACATCCTCTTTTGACATTAAAAATCAGTAAAATTAATTAAGTGAGCAAATATAAAAAGATGAAAAGATATGACACATATTTTTCCAACAATCTCCCAATTTAATGTTGCTTAATAACAAAAACATAACTATCGAATTTTTAATATATGTGTGATGTGTGTTATGGTATGTGAACAATTAAAAAAACTATGAGCATCAAGATATGAAACTTAAAGAAATTAGTTGATTGAGAGCTCAAACAAAAACAGAGCTTCTACGCATGTAATCTTTGCTTAGCTATTTTGAAAATCTTATATGAATGACAATACTGTCAATGAGGTTGTGCTCAATTTCCTAAAATACAAATAGAGTAGTTTATGCAAAGTTCGAGTTAGTTTTTGTTAAGATTTTTGTCTCAAACAAATAAATGGGCAATGATGATTAAATGGGTTGATTTAATTATACTTCGCAGGCTTGGTCAATGATCGAAGGCTTATTATTAATGTCAAATCTCCAATAATTAGGTAGCCCAATTACAAAGACGGATCAAAACTACTTTATAGTTAACTTTAAGTAATAGGCTACGACCTAGTTGCTCGATTAATTAATTCTATGTTGACCCATTTTATATTAGAGCACTTAAATTAGTTCTTAGCATGCAATATACACATATGGTAAACCATTTTGGAGTAATATTTGTACATATTGGCTGCCTTTTTCTTTGTGGAAAGGGAGAGAGAATACGAATACAGAGACTAAAAATAAACTTTGGCTACTTTCCCCGCCTCTCTTTCGCGTTGCTGTGCCAGCGGCGCTTTGTTGACCTTATTTCGTCATTTCTCCTTCTTTTTTGTGAAGGTTAACCTACCATTTGTGAGGAATCTTGTGGGTTAATCTGAGCCTCTTTTTTTCACCATTATTGTCTCGTTGATTGAAGATTGAAGATTGAAGTTTTCATATTTGCTTTCAAAATTGTCCAAATTATTTGTTTCTCTATATTAAATAATCTTATTTAAATTGGTGTTTTAGGTTTATTTTCTTACAGTTCTTGATAATTTTTGCTTATGGCCCAATACTATTTCTTCTTCCGACCTAAGGATTACAAAGACAACACTACAAAAGACACACACATACAAAGACAAAAGAAGCTCAAATCTCTCTATTTATTCTCCTAAATCAGAAAAATTGCACAGCTGAAACAAAGATCTGACATTGTGGGAAATGAAGAGGCCTACACAGCTGAAACAAAATAATAAGACAGTCACAGTCATGAAACTTTTGGTTTCAATTCGAGTTTTTCCAATTTCCAGTTGGGCTAATATGGAGAACTACTTCAAATGCATAAAGAATCACGTATATAGGAAATAAAATTGAATCACTAGCTAACCCGTTCTATTCAATTTTTAAAGTAAGTAAAAACAAACATTAAGGTCATGTTCTCTTTGGTGTTTTCAACCCGTTTTCCGTTTTGTGTTTTTAAAAATAGTCAAAACGTGTTCTTTTTGCCATTTCCGAAAATACATTTTTGAAAACACCCAAAAATTTGCAAAGGAAACACAAAATGACATTTAAGTCGTTTTTGCATTTTCTTAACAAATCTCCTGTGTTTTCCAAAACGGCCAAAACGCGCGTTTTGGCCGCGGAGGTCCCCATTTTGAATCTTGGTTGCGCTTTTTTTTTTTTTTTTTTTTTCATTTTACGCTGGTCAAAATAATCATGATTTAACAAATTTTTGCGTTTTTTTTTTAAATAATACGTGGTTCCTATCCAACATGGTCAGGTGCGCGATTTTCCAAGCAGCAGGTTATGGGTTCGATTCTCTTCTCCTTTCTTTCCAAGCGTTTTAATGGTGTTTTTAATTCTTTTTAAATGTTTTTAATTGTTTTAAATGGTTTAAATATTTTTAATTCCATAATTAAATATTTTTAATTGTTTTTAAATATTTTTAAAATGTTTTTAATTCCATAATTAAATATTTTTAATTCTTTTTAAATGGTTGTCATTCCATACTTAAATATTTTTAATTCTTTTTAAATGTTTTTAATTCTTTTTAATGGTTTTTTAAATATTTTAATTCCATAATTAAATGTTTTTAATTCTTTTTAAATGGTTTCCATTCCATAATTAAATGTTTTTAATGGTTCATAATTGTTTATAATTGTGTTTAAATGTTTTTAATTCCATTTTGAAATTATTTTTAATTCCAAGTAAGTCAAATTTCTAAAAAAATTCAAGTAAATGCGTTTTCGAGTTTTCTTTTTCAAACAATTTTTGAAAATTCTCAAAATAACACACTTTCAAAAATCTCAAAACAAACACTCAAAATACAAAACACAAAATGAATTCAAAACACAAAACTTAAACGCAAAGAGAACACCACCTAAGATTTTGAAAACTATAATCCAAGGTCTTACAAAAAATTTCTACCTGTCAATTTTTAGGTTTGAAACTGTAGAAGTGCCTTTAACTAGAAATGGAATAGTAATACTCATGAAATCACATTTGAAGTGTGCTAAACTATTTCTGAGTGCAAATATAGTGATTCTTAATGCATTAAATCAAAAGAAACATCCCAAAATTCTTCAATACGTTTATAGAACATAGATAGCTGAGTGGAAATAGATGCCAAAAGAACAAGAAATCCATCGTTTAATGTAAAGAAAAACAACCCACCCACGTCAAAGTAAAGGCTGGAAATTGATAATACGCAAAGCTTTGTACACAATAAAATCCAAAAGATTAAAGCAGACCTAAGAAAAATAATGAAACACAAAAAAACACATATATATCTAAAAACGAGAGAGAGAGAGAGAGAGAGAGAGAGAGATGTACCATATATATAGCGACGACATTTTTTAATATCTGGCTTGACTATAGTGACGATATATGTCATAGCTATTGTCGTTACAGAGATGTAGAGACAACATTTTCATGAACGCGCTAAAAAACAAACGTTATTAATTTTCACTCCAATTTTTTCGAATATATAGGGGCGACATGTCGTTGCTGTATTATACCGTCATAGCTATACTATATTTTAATATTATTATTTATTTTTAGTAACAAAAATAATATTTATTTGTTGTCGGTATGATACCGTCGTCGCTATACTATATTTTAATATTATTATTTATTTTTAGTAAAAAAAATAATATTTATTTGTCGTCGTTGTATGATACCGTCGTCGCTATATGGATTAGAGTCGCCACTAAAAACATCCAAAATAATATTATAATTGATTGTAAATGGAAAAAATTATTTATAAATTAATAATGTAATTTTAATTATATTAATATTAACTATAAACATAATTATTCAAAATTAATTTAAATTCATTAATTAATACAAAATAGTTAGAAGAAAGTTTGGTTACACACAACAAGATTCAATCTGAGTCACTATCATGATATATATGATCATCATCGTCGTCACTGTTGTTCTCGTTACTATCATTGTCTGTTTCTTCGTCCTCGTAGTCTTCCAATATATCGTCTTTCAAATCTTTATCGATAATATACGATGTATATCTAGTAGTGTTAAAAAACGATTCACTAATGAACCGCGCATGAACTTTATCAGCTTCAGACACGTTCACTAATAACTTGCATGTTAAAATTTTTTATGGGCATCTCGCGAGGAAGGATAATCTTGATATGTCACATTTACTCTAAATGGCAAGTGGGAGATTTTTAGTTTAATGCCCTTAGACTAGTATTTTGTAAAGGACATTATAAATTATAATTTGATTTTATCATTATTCGTGTATTTAATTTGAGTTATTAATCTAAGTCTCCATGATCATAAAAAATGTTACAAATTGTATACTCGATAAGTTGAGTATGGTAAGACACAATTTGTGACGTGATCAAAACCATATTGTTTGTAATTGGTACATAAATTGACATTTATCTTGATAAAATTGTATTGTTTTTATTGGAATTTGTCTAGATCCGAGAAACATGAACAATGATGTGTTCGGTGCACATTGAACGTGACTGCTTAGACGACTTCTTCGCGACCACTAGGAATAAAACTTTACTCGATCATCAAACGAGTCACATAATGAGTGGGTAATGTACCTTTAATTGCTAGCTCAAGATCTTTGAGGCAACAATGAGTGAGATTTTGATTAGAAGATCGATCTTGGTATTTTGGGATTAGGGTGAAACAATTTTAGGTCATATATTTACAAAAAAGAATCTTTTAATCATTTAGTTGAGTCGATAGTCACCCCCAATGGATTTTCTAGTAGGCAATCAACATATTTGCCTTGTGAAAATGAAAATCGGAGGACTATACATATTGGAAGAGCAAATCAATCATTTTTTCAACTCCAATGTTTTGGCAGTTAAACAGAGGTTGACTTGTGTCATGATGATTGGAGGATATTATTATTAGATCATGACTTGCTTTCATAATTATCACTTGACCCGAGAGTGCAATTTCGGTTCTTTAGTGGAATGGACTGAAATTAATAGATAAGTCTCAATTGGCCAAGAGTTCACTAATTTGGAGACATTATCCATTAGAGTTCCGATCTTGTGAATCCAATTTGGTCCCTCTCTTAGCTCCAAAATAAATGGAGGACATAATTGATATACTATACTAAGTCCAATGAAAATGGTGCATATTAATATAATTACACTAGGGACATTAGTGTAATTGGCCTTCTTAATTGTTTCTTAAGTGTTGCCCTAATTGTGGGCCTACACATAGGTTACTTAAGGTACACCGCCAGTCACATTATGGGAACTGGCCATGCCCGAAGTCGTTACCTTAACCGCAAGGAGGGGGATGCTGAAGGCAAGGCTAGTGACTGGAGTGAAGTCCTAACAATCGACCTTAGTGATCCGACGGTGCCCAGTGGTAGGGCCGTCAGCTTAACGGATAAAAGCTCCACAATGGAATCTGTTAAGTGAGATTTCGAGTAAGTGTTTATATAGTCTTCTTCTGGAGAGTAACTCCCGATATAGCAAAAAAAAAGACGTGTAGGTGGATCAACTCATCAAGTTCCCATTGAAATAGGATCCACACAAGGAAAAGTACTCACTCCAAGCCATACATACGACTTTCATCGAATACGACTTTCCGCAGAATTCTATACGTATCTATGAACAAAATTCCATACTCGATCTCATAGATATATAAAGAATTCTGCGGAAAGTCGTATTCGATGAAAGTCATATGTATGGCTTGGAGGTAGATCTTTCATGACTTTCGACTCATCATATAATAATCCATAAATTGCAATAGAAAAGAAATAAGGGAGGTTTGTGATGATTTTCAATCTTTTCTACTAGGTAATCTAGTATCCTTATGCATGAAGATAATCAATTCGGTACTTGACTTTCTTGTGCTAGAACTTTGGCTCGAAAACAAGTTCTACATTTTGTCTCTGTGGATCGAGGAGAAAAGGGCTCGGCGTGTACATGAGAGAAGTAGGGAGGTAAATCTCTTTCAAATATACAACATGGATTCTGATAATGCAATGTAGTTGGACTTTCATGTCCATTTTCAAAGGTTAAGGTTGTGCAAACATCATATTTTTTCCAAAAAAAAAAAGCATCTAATGAGATACAAGACTTAAGACTAAGGGAAATTAAGATGACTTGCTTGATTACTAAGTATGATCATATAAAGCACGCATCTAGGGCAAATTCCTTGAGTTCATTTTTTGTAGATTTAAGCCATTTATTTCATTATCTTTTCGAGTTTCAAAGATTCTATCTTATTTAGTTTCTTCTCTAAAAAAATTAATTTTTATTTAAATTTAGAGCCATATTCCAACAATATAAACATTTGTGTTATCAAACTTCAAAATATAATTTCACGAAATAGGAAAATAATTACATCATCTATAAGAGCATCTCCAATGCAACCGTAGATTGCAAGGAAAAAAATCTCCCATGTAAGTAAGTAAAATAGGCAATGTCTAAAAAAAATTATTTCCAATACAAGTTGTCAGGCACTCTGTCAAGTTGACGTGGTAAGAAAAAAATAGACAATGTCTAGCACTCTGTCTAGTTTCAAACGCTCCGTTAGTATTTAAATTTTCTATACATATTTAAATGTAATCTAGTATTTATTTTAATAAAATAAAATTTACTTATATAGCAATCCATAGAATGCATTAGAGACTAAATTTAAACTTGAATCGCTATTCATTAGATATCAATGCCATGTAGATCGGAAATCTTCTAATATTTATGCCACTTAGATAGAAATAATGTACTAGAGATGCTCTAATCTATAATATATTAAATGTCATATAACTTGAGAATCATTTTTTATATAATTATTTTATCCAAAATATATGTAGAATATTTCAATAATTCCTTCCATAAATACATATTAGAAGAAGTCATAGAGACTTTTTAACTCTTTGATTAAAGTCAATGAGACTTCCATAAATATTTGTTGGAATATAAACCAAATTTAATTATATTTTCATGTAAATGAGAATTTTAGTAGTCAGTTATGTGTTTAATAACTAGAATTTAGACAAATAAAATCAAGTTAATCCGTGTATTAAATACATACATGAATTATGAATTAAAATGATATAGGGAAATGCATGTAATTGATAGATACACATAATACGATAAATACATTATTTGGAGATCCTATAAAAATGTATGTAATTTTATAGATTTTGTAAGAAGTCAATCTAAGAAATAAATTAAAGTTTTGTCCTGAATTGATTTAGAGTAATATTAGAGTCCTAATATATTAGAATATATTAGATGACCTGTCTTTTACATAATATAAATTAGAGTTTGCCTTATTATTTAAACTATATAGTTGTATCTAGTACTTCACTTATGCCGTTTGCTTAATAATATTGGTTCTTCTTTCTCCCTCTTTGTTATTCTCTTCTTAGTTTGATTTATATTATTGTTAAAACTTTCACATGGTACCATAGCACGTTTGATCTGACTTAGTTTACACTTGAAATCACTTCCGTTCTCCGACGAGTGGCATTGAGCCACTCGTCCGACTAAGTCTTTTTTTTTTTTTAGATATTGTCATTTGGCTAAATTTTGTTTTTTAGATTTTTCTTGTAGGTTCGTCGGGTTGTTTTGGTCTTGATTGATTAGATTATTTGGACCATTTGGCTTGTTTAGGGTATTTATGTCCAAGTCGGTTTGGAATTTGAAATTTGGAATTTAAAATTTGTCCAATTGTTCTGTTCTGGAATTTGGTTGGTTTTGCATCCAGGTGAGAATATGGAATTTTTTTAGTTTTGTTAATTTGGGATTCAGTATTTGATATTTGCATATAGTGATTTGGATTTAGAATTTGCATCAAAGTAATCTATATTTGCAATTTGGTATTTGCATCCATTAATTTGGATTTGAAATTTGGTCCCATAACCTAGAATTTGGTTGGTTTTGTTTTCGATTACTCTGGAATTTGGTCCAGTTAATTTGGAATTTGATATTTGGCCATGCTAATATGGAATATTGGTATTCGAAAGTTTTCATTCTATTGATTTGAATCTCCTTCTTCTCAAAACTTTCTCTTCTTTATCTTATTCTCACGTCTGCCTATCCCATTTTCCATTCTTTCTATAATTCTAGTTTTCCCATTTTCCATCGTTTCGTAATTCAATTTTTTATCAAGTTAATCTAAAAATTTGGTCTTAATCTAAAATTTTGTTTTGAAGTTTGCATTCTTTTGATTTGATTACTTTGATATGTTCGGATTGGTGTTGTGGCTTTTGTAATGAAGTTGTCGACTCATGAGCGCATAAAACATATTGAGATTGGCTGTCATCTTATTCATCACCATCTTCAACATGACACTATTTTTTTACCATTTGTTTCTTCATTGTTGCAGCTTGCTGACTTTTTCACAAAGTCACGTCCGATCTATCGTTTTCGTTTCTTGCTTGACAAACTCTCGCTACTTCTTGCTACAGCATCGTGAGTTTAAAGGGAAATGTTAGAGTAAAATTAGAGTTCTAATATATTAGAATATATTATATGATTGTTTTACTTAATATAGATTAGGGTTTGTCTTATTATACAAACTAGTTGTATCTAGTATTTTACTTATGTCGTTTGCTTAATAATATTAGTTTTTCTTTTCCCTCTTTATTGTTCTCTTCTTAGTTTGATTTATATTATTTTTAGAACTTTTCATAATCTTCCCCTCTCAAAGTAAATATCCATTTTCCTACAAAGTGATATGAAGCTCGCTTTCGCTTCCAATAATATCAAATATTAACTAAAGAAAATGAAAAAAAAAATGAACAGATAAAGATGTACAAAATACAAATAAAATATTTACGCCCACAATGTTTGTCAAAATTTCTTTCACCAATTCTGTCTCTCTAAGACACATACAACATGCAATAAAATTATATATAATAATTCATGATAAGAAAAGAAGTAAAAACTAAAATTTCACATAATCATAATGAACTCCAAAGCCCACTCTGTAGTACTAATATATAATCTAATTTATATATAATAATTCACGGTATATAAAAATAAAAATAAAAGATTTAACTCACATATGACGGACGCAAATTATGTTTAATGAATTATACATCTATCATTAATATTAAGAAAAGAAGAAAAACAGAAATTTTATATAATGAATTCAAATGACAAAGGGACATTTCACAATGGACACTTATACATTACACTTTCAAGAGGAATTTCGGTACAAATGAAGAGTAGAATAAGACTTTAGTTAAATTAGATATACATGTTCTAATAGAAAACATTGTATACATAGCGGTTCTCAATAATAATAAAATCATTTTCCATAAACAATTGATATCAATTAATATTAACCAAAATCTAAAAATAATATTTGCACAAGACTTTTAAAAAACCTCGGAATAATGTGCAACGAATATTTACCACAACTAGTTATAGATAAATGACCATACTAAAGTGTTAGTTCAAAAATGTCAGAAAGAGTTTATGACTTTTGGCACTTTAATCTTCGTTCTTTAATTTGTAAATACACCTTTCTATTCATTGCACCTTAGTAGTAAATAAAGTTAAACATAATTAAATAAATTCATTATTACTACTTGTTGTAATTGTTATGACTTATGGTCCATTTGAGATTGATTTTAGAGAACAATCTTTTTTTTTTTTTTTTTTGACAATTAGAAGTTATTTTAGACGTTTGATAAATTTTTAAAAAAAATTATCGTAAAAGAATTTGTATTATTGGTGTTGACGTCTGAACCTGCACCAGTCCACGTGCCAACAGATCTCCAGTCACTCCTCTGCCAGCTCGTATGTTACCTGCACACTAGGACGACCGTTAGGTACCAAGATCTCCGGAGAAAAAGGGTCCGGCGATCGTTGGCACTCCGACGATCAAGTCAATCACCGATATATGGGAGATACACGGGACGGGAACAAAAGGGGTGGGGAGAGACAAGCGCAGCGAGATTTGAGCAGAGTTTAGGGTGGAATTTTTAAGCATAAAAGTGCGTCATGAAAATTGCGTACTAAAGAATGCGTACTTCGTAGTGCGTCATGAAAATTATGTACTAAAGAATGCGTACTGAAGTGCGTACCTTGGAATAATCGAGTCCGATATTTATAGGGAAAAGAATCCTAATTGATCTAGGGAAGCAATCAATTAGAATTCTATTGGAATTCTCTTTCCTTATCGATAAGGTAGGTTCCAATCTCACCGTGATCTTCCCGAGATTGCATCCCAATCTCTCTCAATCTCTAAGATTGTGTTGTTTGATTTTATTAGATTGGGATATGGTTTCCTTGTGACAATCGATACAATCTTCCCGAGATATCCTCTTAGTCATGCGGACCATAACAACACGAAGCCCTGCGGCTCTCTCGGATCGGCCATGAATGTCGAGGGCTCTTCATGGGCCTCGCAATACTCGATTCGTGAATGCTAAGATGTTCGATGGGCCTCCGAGGCATTCGTCGGGCCAATGGAACCTTTATGAATCTGGAAGGCCTTGGCTGGGCCTATAAGGATTTGGTGAGGCCTAGATGAGACTTTTACTAGGACTTTCTTGACGTGGAGGCTTTACCAAAATCGGTGGTAACAATTGGCAAAAGATTTTGAGAAGTAACAAAATAGTAGCTTCTAAAATTATGCTTTTAACTTCTCCAATTATATTATCAAAATATCAATTTTATCTTAATTAATTAAATTAAATATTTTTGTGTCCTCTTATTAGAATTTCAATAATAAAACATCTTTAACATTCACGTTAAATACATTTGTCCTATTATATAAAAGATAATTTAAATTTATTTTATGTTTTTTTCTTTCTATTATACGAAAATGGAAAAATTGAAAAACCAAATTGCTGCAAGTCATCACTGTTTTTAAAAAAGCCCGCCTAGATGTAAGATGCCACCTTCACGCCTCGCCTCGTCCTGTCTTTGTCTCGCCCTCGCCTGGGCCTTGCTTAAACTCGAAAAGCTTGAAATTCGGCCTTCACGCATTGCCATACTTTACACTTTTTAAACATTGAGTCTAATGCATAAAAAATAATTTCAAATCTAATTGGTTTTTGTACTATATGAATATGCTTTTATTTTGTAAATTTTATAAATTTTGAGATTTAATAGATATTTATTATTTTTGTTTTAATATAATTATGGTGAATGCATTGTCTTGGAATTTTTTTTTTTTTATAATATTATATAATGTTATAAAAGTCAGTACTATTCATGATAATAATAAGAGAGAATTGGATAAACTACCTAATTCGAGAAGTGTATTTTGAAATATACCTATTTTTTATAACATTTGATAAATTGACCAAATTTAAAAATTGAGACAAAATTATTCCTAGATTACTAATTGAATATATATTATATCAATTTTCTTATCTTCCCATGCTCACTATTTTTTTCTCTAACTTAAACACACACACACTCTTCAATTCCTCCACTATTGTCGCCGCCTTAAGCTCTATTTTCCACTACTCTTTGTTATTTTTGTGATCGATTCTCTTATTCTTATCCCAAATTTAAATACATTGTCATACGTGTCACTGATTTTTGAGCCATTTGAAGAAGTCGACCAATTTAAAAAATTTGGAATGAGTTATAAGTAATTAAAATTTAAGAAAATTAGTGTATTTTTGCTGTAAATCACACGAAACTTAAATTTGATATATTGTATCTCTATTTTTTTCGATATATTTTATGTTGTTGGGCAATTTTTTTTTTCAATTTAATTTGTATTTTAGTAGATTATATTAGATATTGAGTTTAATTTACAAATTTATCCAATCTAATTTGTTGGTATATTTTGTTGCTGGAGAATGAAATTGTTTACATTTGCAAAAAAAGCAGAAAAATTGGCACAAAACTTGTCTCTTTGTTGACAAAATGGACGATCATTTTGTCGATATCATTGACAAAAGATATCGACAAAATGACCGCTTATTTTTTCGACATTTTGTTGATGACAAAATGAGCCTTGGTTTCCATTTTGTCAATGATAAAATAGGAATTTGTTGCTTCGACAAAATGGGAATTTGTTGCTTGTTTTCATATCGACAAAATGGGATCATCGACAAATATTTTGATATCGAAATATTTGTTCTAGAGATAAAAGTTTTTTTTCGATATTCAATTCCAATTGACATTCACTAATTAAAAGTTAAAATTAAATAAGTGTCTAGACTAAGTGATATAAATTTGTCTATATCATCATAATACAAAAAAAAAATTAAATATCGATTTTTCAGACTAATCTCTCGATTTTCTTTAACAAAAAAATTAATCATCGATTTTTGTCTTGATATATCAATTTTAGGCGATAAACTTCTCTTAAAAACTATTGTATGGCTGTCAACTATCGTTAAATCTTAACCACACAAAAATTGGTCATTTTTACAAAATGGTATATTTGAAATTTTGCATCTAAAAAATGACATATTTGTAAATGTTATCAAAATTTGTCATATTTCCACTTCAATATTTACTTTTGGATACATTTCAAAATTCTTCTAATGATAATAATACAAAAGAACATTATTATAATCAAGGTCCATTTTAATATTTTATACAATCATAATAATAAATCTCTTTTGTTTACCAAACGTTCAAATGCTGATTTTGAAACATGCAACAATTTTGAAACAAGAATTTCCAAACACTTATCTCATTTTTTCCACAACTGATTCTTTATTTTGTTTACCAAACGCTCAAATATTGATTTTGAAACATATAATAATTTTGAAACAAGAGTTCACCAAACACTTATTTTTTCCACAACTGATTTTTTCTGTAGCACAATAAAAACTGATTCTCTTAAAAGCGCATCAATACCAAACCAAACATTAAAATATATAAATTCAAATGAATATAGGTGGATAGGTAGAGAACTTTCAGGGGCACGAGATATGACTATCTAAATAATTGATGCAATTCACAAATGGAAATTATGTATATTTTTAGTAGTTTTCTTATTTGAATATTCTTATCATAACTAGTTTTATAATTGTGATGACCATGATACATGCATCCAAAATAAATATAGGTGGATCGATATAGAATACTTAGGTGCACGGGATATCACTCTCTAAAGAATTCATGCAGCCCACAAATGGAAATTAAAGTTTGTTTTAGTAGTTTTGTAATTTGAGTATTATTAAGTAAACAACACGTTATAATTATGATGAATTATTAGATACACACATCCAAAACTAATATAGTCGAATGGGTAGAGAATACTTAAAGACACAAAAGATTCACTTAGTAAAGAACTGATGCAACCAATGGAATTTGAGTAATGTTATTTATCACTACGGGTGATTATCACCCGTTTATGTGGCAATTGTAATGTCATTAAATGATAGGTCTAATTAAATATGGAGATATGAAACTCATTTTATTTGACCTATTATGTAATGTCACATAGACCAATGAATTTAATCACTAATGGTGATAAATAGCATTAGTAGTGGAATTTAGAAATTGTTTGGTAATGTGATTTGAGTATTCTTATATTAGTTTTTATATTTTCCTCTCATGTTATAATTTTTATTATGATAATTTCGTACTTGCCTTCTGATAAGTACAATTTTGTACTTATCGGGACTTAAGAAAAGGAACAATTATGAGTATTCCTCCATTTTTTCCCCACATAATTGCATGTTATTTTGATATTTATAGGAAAAACCTGAGTTTGATGTTGATTGGACGAAAAGAAAGCAAATAAAAGTGAAAAGGGACTTAAATTGGACAAAAGAACCTAATGGGGGACTTACATGTAAACAATGGAAAGATGAAGGACATGGGTTGTAATAAAAGAGGACTTATTTGAAATGACAGAAGAATCAAGGGACTAAATCACAAACTGAGAAAAGCTGAAGAACTTGACATACAAATAATAAAGGACTGAGATGCAAAGTAAGAAGTTGAGAGAATCATGTGATCGCATCGTTAAAATAAGGTGCGACAGTAAAAGGCCCAAAATCAAAGCAGAGTGGACCAAGCTACAACCTTGAGATCGCAAGGTGTAAAACCATGCGATCACATGGTTGTAACAGGGGAAGAAAATTATGCTTCCTTGTGGAAACAAAACTATATTCGGTAAAGAATCAATACACAACTTCAAGGACGATTTGAGGGCAACCGGGATACATATAAAAGGTGGAGAATAGAGATATCACGCGACACACAATTGATGAGGAAGATACAAGACAAGAGGTGAAGATTGAGGGGGCGGAATTCAAGATCCTTCGATGAAGAATCACAAGTTGTGTTTACGTTTTCTTCTTTCTACTCCGGATCATGATTAATTCATATTTTGTACTATTTTACGAAACCATGTCTTGTTAAACTAATAATAGCTAGGATTAACGATGAAACCACACGTTTTTTGATTAATTAGTTTTCGTAATTTTATTGATTCCGGGTTGATTATTTATTATTCATTATCTACGTTTTTTATGTTTGATCGCCATTAAAACAATTTTGTGGTCTAGATTGTTTTCGAGAGATTCAATTTAGATGAAGCACGTAATAATAAATAATATAGGGTCCAATAATAGATACATATTACTATTATGATTTATGAAATCTTGTCGGATGATCATTGTGATGTAATGCATGTTTTTATATTCGAATTTTTGCTAGGGATAGTTATATTCATATAGACATAGAATTGAATGACCGTCGAGAGAAGCTTTTGATTATTTTAGGATCGTTGATTTTCAACCTAGGGAAATAAATTGCAAAGACGATTAATGGATAATTGATTATTGAAATGTGATTGTGGACTTGTGAATCCTAGTGGTCGTAATATTCGAATTTGATACTCAAGCTATTTTTGGTTGCATGGCAATTTAGATTTAGCTTAATTTAGAATAGGATAATCGTAGAATTTGAAATCTTAAAAAAAATTATTTTAAATTTGTTAAAATCTAGAATATTAGTTAATTGGATACTTGATCGCTAGTCCTCATGGGTTCTACACTTTTCTCACCACTTTATTACTTGTTACTTGTTAAGATATGTCCACTTGCGGGATTAAAATCGACAACAAGTTTTTGGCACCGTTGCCAAGGACTAGTTTTATTGATTAATAAGTTAATTGATTTTTTTTTAACATTCATTTTTTTATTATTGGCTGAATTTCGACTATTTTTCATTGTTTCAATTGTTGATTGTGCATGTGCCATTCGAATAAGCTCGATTTGCTTGATTTCGATCCCGGAATCGAACAAAGTTTTCACCAAAGACAACGTGAACAATAGAAAAAGAGAAAACAGTAAAAAGACATAATGGGTGACAATAATCAGATCCGTGATCCACCGCCTGCAGATGTTGAAAATCTTCTCGCTCCTATGGTGCGACCAGCCGAAGTCAACCAACAAGATATTCTTATGGCCGAGTATATGATGTCCCTATTGTTGAGAATTGGTCTAGCATAATCTATCCACCATATAGACACGACAACTTCCAGCTGAGACTAGGTGTGATTAATCTGTTCTCGAACAATCTACCTTACTATGGGAGAACCGACGAAAATCTGCACTACCATCTCTCTCACTTTGTGGAATACTGTAAAATCTTCAAGTATCAAGGTGTTAATGAAGAAGCGCTTAGGATGAGACATTTTCCACACACACTAAAGGATAAAGCTCGAATATTGTTAGTCTCATTACCGTCAGGTAGCATTACGACATGGACAGAATTGGTCCAAATTTTTTTGCTGAAATACTCCATCCTATCAGAGTAAACAGATTGAAATATAAAATATACAATTTTCAACAAACAGATTTGGAATAACAATTGGTAAAACCGTTGATAAAAGAAAGAGATGATGTATATGAATCCCTCACATATTCTTCTGAATGATATGTATCCACGGGATTAATTTGGAAAACGATTAGGGAGTATGCATTAGTAAAAAACATGCTTTTGAGGGAGACATACTATTTCACCAATCGAGTCACAAGTATCTAACATATTCATACCTAACTATTTTCCACAAAGTGGTGACAAAACATATAAGATTCGGCAGCTACCACAGCCCCTGCTTTCATACCTAAATATTTTCCACAAAGAATTACTCAGAAAATGTCTATGTCATGGTTTTCCTTCAGTGGCACAAAATCATTACTTCTACTCTGGATTGACTCCAAACAGTCATTCTTTAGTAGATTCTGCAGTAGGTGGCTCTATCCAAAATAGAGCTTCCAGAGACCTTCATTGCTTCTACGAAATGATGAGTGAATAGTTTGTAATGTGGCCAAACAGAGGGTCGCAAAAGAAAGCAACATGAATGCACGAGTAGACATCAATACGCTACTATTGGCAATAATTGATTTGTTGGCAAAATAGATGGAAACATTGAATCATTCACAATCCGCGAATATGGTTAAGCTGTCCATTCAGCTATGTGCAACTTGTGGGATGAACCATCAATCATCAGAGTGCTCTTTAACTACCATTGATCTCCCATTACATGAATAAGTAGTTTATGCTCAGTACTTTTTAGTGACAGTAGAATAATCCATACTAACTAACCTATAATCTGGGGTAGAGAAATCATCCAAATTTCTCCTACGGCAATAACCAAAATATTCGAATCCGCCAAATTAAGGAAGACCATATGAAAGGAAAGGATGATGGAAAGAAGCATTCTCTAAACTATTAGAACGAATGAAAAATGAACTCAAAGAAGTAAAACAAAGACAGGATGCCTCTATGAAGAATGTAGAAAATCAGATTGGGCAGTTGGCTAAGCTATTACTGAGTGACAACCTGGTACATGGCCCAGCAACACTGAGGTAAATTCAAAAGTGCAAGTAAATGCAAGTACCATGAGAAAAGAATTGATATGCCAGAAATTCATATAAAAAGACCAGGTATAGTAAAGAAAACTGAGTCCAACAAAGAAATAGTGAACAATTCTGATAAATCAGAAAAAAAAGGTTGAGCAAGAAAAAAGAACTCTCCACCAGATTATATTTCGCCACCGGTTAAGACTTGTGTTCCTCCAATTCTATTTTCTCAAAGGTTGCAGAAACACAAACTAGACAATCAGTTTGAGAAATTCCTCGATGTGTTTAAGAAACTCCAAATTAACGTACCATTTATCGATGCCTTAGCTCAAATGTCGATATATGCAAAGTTTATGAAATAAATTGTCTCAAATAAACAAAAATTAGAGAAGCATGAAACAGTAATGCTCACTGAGGAATGCGGCATTATCTTGCAAAACAAGCTATCTCTAAAATTAAATAATCTAGTGAGTTTCACTATTCATTGCAATGTTGATAGTTCTTTTCTCGAAAAAGCATTGTGTGATTTAGGTGCTAGCATTAATTTGATTGCATTACTCTATTTTTAGACAACTAGATATCGGAGAAGCTAAACCAACAACAATATCACTACAGTTGGCTGATCGATCCGTCAAACGTCCGCATGGTTGTTGAAGATTTATTAGTGAAAGTGGAAAAGTTCATATTTTCGATCGACTTTATTATCTTGGATATAGGAGAAAATATGGATTTACCACTTATCTTGGAACGACCTTTCTTAGCTATTGAATGAGCACTAATTGATGTACAAAAAGGCCAGCTATTGTTGAGGTTGAATGAAGAGCAAATCACCTTCAATGTATTCGAGGAAATTCCATTTTTGAGCTCCTCTAACTCATGCTTCCATATTAATATTATTGATCACGAGGCAACCAACACTTTTACATTGGAAAATCCTTCGAATCCATGGGAAGCTTGCATTATACATTCACAAGAAGCAACCTCCGACTCCCCTGTCCTTGAGAAATGTGCTAGATATTTACACGAGGCTGAAATGATGGAAAGAAGGAAGAAGTGCATGGAGTTAGGTATGAGACTTTCTCAACCATTACCTTCCATTCAACAAGCTCCGAACCTCGAGCTGAAATAGTTATCGTCTCACCTTCAGTTCGCATATCTCGGTGAATCATCTACTCTTTGTGTCATAATTGCAAGTTTTATCGACAAGATCAAGAAGACAAATTACTCCAATTACTTAGAGAACACAAATCAGCTATTAGTTAGACTATCGTAGACATTAGAGGAATTAGTTCATCTATTTACATGCACAAGATATTTATGGAAGAAGCGTATAAATCTACAGTGCAGCATCAATGCAGATTAAAACCACATTTATAAGAGGTAGTCCGAGCAGAAGTTTTGAAACTACTTGATGCCGGGATTATCTATCCAAATTCGAGATAATGCATGAGTAAGTCCAGATAGTGCATGAGTAAGTCCAATTCAATTGGTGCCTAAGAAATGAGGAATCATGGTTGAAAGACACGACAATAACGAGCTCATACCAGTCATGTTAACTATGGGATGGTGGGTTTACATTAGCTATTGCAAGTTGAACAATGCAACTCAGAAAGATCATTTTTCTCTACCATTCATCGATAAGATGTTGGAACGGTTAGCGGGTCATTCTCACTATTGTTTCTTTGATGGATACTCATGGTACAATCAGATTAGGGATGAATATGGGGGGTCGACCCGCTCGCTCTGCCTTGTGACCCGCAAATTTGCGGGGTGGGGACACGCCAACCGCCTCGGTTAAGGAATTTTTTTTATAAAAATAGAAAAAAAAATTTTAAAAAAAATGAATTAAGAATTTTTTATACATATGTAGGAAATAAAATAAAAGAAATACAAAATTGGAGTTGTGGTGTAGTAGTCAAGAGTTATAATTTTATAACTTAAACCCGGGTTCGATTCTTGTTCAACCCATTTTTAAAAAAATGATTTGTAAATTGTAATTCTATTTTATAATTTACTAAAAAAAAAAAAAATTTAAAGTGACAGGTTGCGGGGCGAGGCAGGGTGGTGTTGCCCCGGAACCATCTCTGATCCTTCACAGGGCGAGTATTTGTGCCCCAAACCCGTCCCATTACCCTAATAGTCAAGGGACAGGGCGGGGCCGGGTCGGCAAATTTTTTTGCCATCCTTAAATCAGATCCTTATTGTAATGCCCTGGATTTTCTCAATCTGGAGGGTCAATAAATTATCTCTAAAATATATTTGACGACTCCAAAAATTATTTTCCTGTGCCCTTAAATGATTTTAAAAATATAACATTTGCGGAAAATACAAGCGCTCAAGGAAATAATGATTTTCTTTTAAGTTTCTATGGTTTTGCCTAAACCGTGATAGGTGTCGCCACAAATTATTTGACCATTCAAAAAATTCTAAAAAAACCAAAACTTTTAATGTGGATACTTGAGACTACATACCAGCATGTTAAAATTTCAAATCTTAGTTGCGTCGTTTGATAGGTGAAAAAGATAGCCGAAGTTGCTTGAAAAGCTATCCCGAGTGTCTTAAGGCAACCCGCTAAAATATTCATAAAAATTTCATACGATGATATTTTTGAGTGATTCCAATTTTTGTTATTAGACCACATATAGGGCTTTCCAAAGCCACTGATTTCACTTAAAAAGTCCAACCGTAAGCTGAAAATTTCATAAACGTGAAACTATGCATTTTTAACTTGAAACTTTTAACGGCAAAGGAACCGACATCTCATTTTTCATAAATATTACATAATTAAATATTGAATCAAAGACATAAAAATATTGTATTTACATCATAATTGACTCGTTCATCTCGACATCAAAACTTAAACTAAAAAAAAATTTCCACGACAAGCTCACTAGCCCACTCTATCGTATCAACGCCAATCAAATCAATCTAAAAATTTGTTCGTTTTAGGGGTGAGTAGAAACACTCAGTAGCAATATATACAACATATGGAAAAATTATACATAAACATAAATGCAACATGCCATTATTTTAAAACGTGCATAGGAACATAAAAATTGTTAGCCGGCACCATATAACGTTATATGTGATTACCTTCAATCACTAACAGTGATGTTTGTTAAAGTGATTACCTTCAATCACTATCATAAAGTTCCTTTGTAATTAAGTTTGCATGGCATTTATATCACATCATAATCTTCCAAACGACATTTAAAATTGCAGTAAACATAGTTAGTAAAACTACCTTGAAAAATGACGCTTTTGTTAAGTTGAAAAGTGAGTGAAAATGGATGTCGATTTCTCACTGTTGGGACCGAATTCTAGATAGAAAAGAGATGGAAAAAGGTGACAAAATTGTAACTTTATTGTTGTAACTTTGGGGCCAAAAATGGATTGCAGAGAAGGGGTAAAAATCTGATTTTCTATTGGCTGAAAATGGGGACTTTTGTGCTGGAGAAAAGTAACTTACGGTTGAAGGAGAAAGGGACCTTGTTGCTGAAATTTTGGGGACTTAAAAGAGGGAAAAAATGAAGCAATCCAAAGGGTTAGAGACTTATAGTTGGGGGACGAAACTTTGAAGAGAAAGGGATTGAACTGCAGGATAAAATCAAGGCTAAAACTTAGTGCTGAAGCTTAAATTGAAGATGGAAAATTGGAGAATTGCTGGAGTGTTTTTTTGTTTGAAATGAAAGGAATTAACTGTGTTTAGGGGCCCGAAATTTGAGACTTTATGGGGGCTAAACACTGTGATTTGGTGGCTGAAACAATGAGGGAAAAGATGGGACTTAGATGGCTGAAAGTCTAGAGATAAAGGAGCACTTAGGGGGCGGTTTTTCTGTAGTTTTCATGGGAGCAGTTGGCTGAAACTTTAGTGGGTTAAATGGTGGATCAATGGGGCTGTAGTTCGGTTTTCTTTAGGTGAAAAAGAAGGGATTTGGCTGAGTTTTGAAGAGATTTGAGTGGTGGAGAACATGGGGGCCGAAAATGTGGTTTGGGGCAGTTAGGAAGTCAGTTTTTCATCAAGGTTTAGGGGCTGTTTGGAGATGTTTTCTGACAAGAATAAGGGGCTATTTGGGGTTAACTACGGGTGAAAAATTTTGTGCTAAAAGCTTACTAATTTCGGCATCAAAAGTGGGCGGTTTTCTTTGCTAAAAACTGGACTAGCATAGGCCGAAATCGATGTTAAATATTTTGCTTATTATTTAATTTAAACGGTTGGCTTAAATTAAATCAAGAAATTAAACCAAGAACATTTATTTGATGCAAGAAAATTTAACGAAGCTTGGTGATAAAATAATACTTCCTTTTCGTCAATTAAAATTTAAAGCAAACGCACACAACATTTAACGTGACAAAAAAATATTTAAAAACGTACTAGGCGATTCGTGGTGGCGTTGAAAGTAAAAAGTTTATTTACTTGAAATTAAAAGCCGAAAAAAATCCGGTTGTTACACATATAGCCTTAAAAGATCAGGTTAAAACGACGTTTACTTGTCCCAATGGCACGTTTACGTATCAGAGAATGTCGTTTGACCTTTGCAACGCTCCTGCCACATTTTCAGCGTTGTATGATGTCCATTTTCTCAGATATAGTAGAAAAATCATTGAAGTGTTCATGGATGACTTTTCGATTTTTGGGTCATTATTCGATGAGTGTCTCAAAAATTTGACCCTTGTACTTCAGCGTTGTTAGAAAACGAACTCAGTGCTTAATTGAGAAAAATGCCACTTTATAGTCCAAGGATAATTATATTGGGACACTAGATTTTGGTTAAAGGCATGCTGGCAAAGCGAATATTTAAGTTATAGAGAAACTTTCTCCGTCGGCAATAGTTAAAGGTATTCGATCCTTTTTGGGACATGCGGGATTTTATAGATGGTTCATAAAATATTTTTCCAAAATCACCAAACCATTGTGCAATCTGTTGGTAAAAGAAGTCAATTTTGACTTCTATGTAGATTGTCTAAAAGCTTTTAATATCTTTAAAGACAAGCTAATTTCGGCACTGTGATTATGGAACATGATTGGGATTTACCATTTGAGCTCATGTGTGACGCAAGGGATTTTGCAGTTGGGGCAGTTTTGAGGCAATGAAATGATAAAATCATACATGTCATATATTACGCTAGCCGAACCCAATGATTCTCAAATGAACTATGCTACTGCACAAAAGTAATTACTAGATGTAGTATTTGCCTTCGAAAAATTTTGATCTTATTTTATTGGATCGAAGGTGATAGTATACACAGATCATGCGGCATTGAAGTACCTCTTTGCTACAACCAAGGTTAATTCGATGAATATTACTTCTCCAAGAATTTGACTTGAAAATTTAGGATAAGAAATGAAGTAAGAACGTGGTGGCCGACCACTTATCGAGGTTGGAGCATCCCATAAAAATGAAAAAGATGAAATAAATGAAAAATTCCCAGACAAGCATATTTTTTGGGTAGAGCATGCTAAAAATGAAGGAGAAGTACCACGGTATGCAGATTATGTGAATTATCTTGCAAGCAATATTGTACCACCATATTATGATCACCAATGACGAAAAAAGTTTTTCTCTTGGAGCTTAAATACTAATTTTTGGAGAATCCTATTCTCTACATAAGGGGGACATATAAAGTGATTTGGAGGTGAGTATCGGAAGAAGAGATGGAAACAGTTTTGGAACAATGTCACTCTTCGCCATACGGAGGATACTTTGGTGCTATCAAACATGCATCCAAAGTCTTGCAATCTAGATTTTATTGGCCGACATTTTTTAATGATGCTTATAATGTGGTGACTAAGTGTAATCGTTGCCAAAAGACCGGAAACATATCATGAAAACAAGAAATGCCTTTCTAGGCATATTGGAAGTAGAATTGTTCGATGTATGAGGAATCGATTTCATGGGATCATTCCCACATTTGTTCTCAAATGTATACATCTTGGTGGCCGAGTACTATATCTCAAAATGGGTAAAAGTTGTAGCTTTACCTACTAATGATGGCCGATTGGTGGTAAATTTTCTCAAAAAGAACATCTTTAGGCATTTTTTGACCCCTCGGGCAATTATAAGTGACATAGGTAAATATTTATGCAACCGACAATTTGAAACTCTCTTGAAAAAATGTGGTGTGAAACATAAGGTGACGACCCCTTATCATCCAAAAATGAGTAGCCAAGTCAAAATTTCTAATTGGGAGTTGAAGAGAATTTTGGAGCTAGCTGTGAGTACTTCGAAGAAAGATTGGTCGAACAAGCTTGACGATGCTTTTTGTGCATATCGCACGGTATTCAAGACTCCAATCGGTATGTCACCATACCCATTCATTTTTGAGAAGGCGTGCCATTTAACAATCGAGTTGGAGCATCGAGTCTATTGGGCAATGTGGAAGTTGAACTTTGATTTAAAGGATGCCGGTGAGAAAAGAATTATTCAATTGAATGAAATGGATGAATTCTGATTTGTGGCATGTGTAGATGCCAAATTATACAAAGAGAGGACGAAGAAGTGGCATGACAAGAATATCCAACGGAAGCACTTTGAAGCGGGACAAAAGATTCTATTATTCAATTCATGCCTCAAGCTCTTTCCGAGAAAACTTCGTTCAAGATGGTCTGGGCCATTCACGGTAGTGAAATTTTATCCACATGGTGCAGTTAAGGTTGCTCGTGATACAAAAGACAAGTTTAAGGTGAATGGACAAAGTCTCAAACCATACTTGGACGGTGAATTTTTTAAAGAAAAGTCATTCACCATGTTGTGAAATTCAAAGTGATCATCTTGACAAAGTCAAGTTTAAGACTGTAAATAAGCGCTTAATGAGAGGTAGCCCATCTTTTCTACGGTTTTACTTCAGTTTGCATGGCATATGGTATGTGTAGGATTGCATTATGTATTTAAGAACGTTTCAAAATGTTGGACTTAGGAGTGAATTTTAGGTAGTAAGGAAAAATCATAGTCATTGCACGTTCAATATAGGCACATAATTCAACAATAAACATGGACATAGGTTGTTAAAAAAATTAACAGAAAGTGTACTATGCGATCGCATGGTAAAACCAACTGCAATCACATATCTTGGGCAGCTATGAATGTTCCACTTGCGATCGCGGGATTTTAACATCTTGCGATCGCAAGGCACAAAATAAGCTTGGTGCAGTTCCATAACAATGCGATCATAAGGCTTTATAGACTGCGACCGCATGGGCTGGGCAGATTCAAATCTACCCAGTAATTAACCCTCTTGTGATCGCAGGAGTTTAAGCCTATGCGATCGCAAGGCAATTCAGGGAAGCTTTTTAAAAACACAAGCACACAGCCAATTGCCAACCTATAAAAATTTAGAAAATCAAACTATCTCCCCTCCAAACACTAAGGCCCTGTTCTCTTTGGTGTTTTCAACCCATTTTCTATTTTGTGTTTTTGAAAATAATCAAAACGTGTTCTTTTGCCGTTTTCAAAATGCATTTTTGAAAACACTTCAAAATTTACAAAGGAAACACAAAATGATAAAAAGGTCGTTTTGCATTTTCTTAACAAAATCCGGGTGTTTTCAAAACGCCCAAAAGCGTGTTTTGGCCGTGGAGATCCCGGTTCGAATCTTGCTTCCGCCTTTTTTTTTTTTTTTTTCATTTTGGCTGGTCAAAATAAACATCATTTAATCATTGTCTGCGTTTTTTTCAACAATACGGCTGCTTTCATCCAAAGTGGTCGAGAGCGCCATTTTGTAAGCATGAGGTCCCGGGTTCGATTCTCTTCTCCTTTCCATATTTTGAAAATGTTTTTAATTCTATTTAATGGTTTTAAAATGTTTTAATTCTTTTAATGGTTTTAAATATTTTAAATTCTATAATTAAATGTTTTTAATTGTTTTTAAATGTTTTAATTCCATAATAAAATATTTTTAATGGTTTTAAAATGTTTTAAATGTTTTTAATTCCATAAATTAATGTTTTTAATTCTATTTAATGGTTTTAAAAAGTTTTTAATTCTTTTTAATGGTTTTTAAATATTTTAAATTCTATAATTAAATGTTTTTAATTCTTTTTAAATGTTTTAATTCCATAATTAAATATTTTTAATGTTTTTAAATGTTTTAAATGTTTTTAAGTCCATAAATTAATGTTTTTAATTCTTTTTAATGGTTTTAAAATGTTTTTAATTCTTTTAATGGTTTTAAAATGTTTTTAATTCTATAATTAAATTTTTTAATTTTTTAAAATATTTTTAGTTCCATAAATTAATTTTTTAATTCTAAGTTTAAATTGTTTTTAATTCCAAATCCAAATTTCTAAAATTTTTTCAAGTAAACGCTGCTCGAGTTTTACATTTTCAAAAACAATTTTAAAAATTCCTAAAAGAACGCATTTTCAAAAATCTCAAAACAAATACTCAAAACACAAAACACAAAATGATTTCAAAACTCAAAACACAAAACTCAAACGTAAAGAGAACACCACCTAAATCTTTCACAACACACGTATCATTGTAGAATCCAGAGCAAGGTTCCTACTTCATTCATCATTCATCTATTCTATCACTCATCAAGCTCAAAAGGTAACATAAATTCGTTCAATTCCTTGTCTCTTTCCATGTGTTCCAAATTTTTTACTTTGTGATGAGCTTTTTGAAATATTATGGAAGAGTTTGGGATTAGTAGACTTGGGATTGATAAATTGATGATAATTGAGTGGGTTATTATCGATTTTATGGTGAATTTTTTGGGGATTTCATGGTTTGCCCAAATCACTTGAAAGAGGAAGAAGTAAGCAAAGTGTTTGCTAAAATGTCCCAACCAAATTTTCCATGAAATTTTAGCAATAAGCATGATCGTAGGGTAGTATAATTGGTCATTTCTGTCACGTGAAATCACTCACCTAAGTTTGGCATGTATTTATCTTAGAAAATCGACACTTGGGCATAGAGGCCATGTCCCGTGCCGAGTTTCGTTAGCACTTTCATCCTCCATTTGGTAGGTCCAAATGACATCGAAATGACTTGAAATTTGAATATGTGGTAGATCAAAGTATGTGCTTTCATATGTTACTATGCCATTTGACTTTTGAACATTATTGTGTCAAATTCTCCAGACCTGAAGTAGCTTAGTTGAGCATAGTTTTGCGATGAAATTTCCTTGATTTCGGGATAATTTGGGTGATACTTGAAATCTTTTATGCTATTTCTCTTTCCTTATACATGCCTAATACTACTTTGCTTGATTCGTAGGTCATGGATCCAAAATGTTTCGTCACGACTGTCGCCAAAAAAAGGCAAGAAGATGGTGACCGGGAGCACTTCAAAGCGAGCACGCACAAGCAGTGGTTTCTAACGGTCACGAGTCAATGGAGCATATGGAGAGAGTGGACAATACAGCTAGGACATTTTTCACTCTGAGCTAGGACAATACAGCTAGGAGATTAAATGAATCACATGATAATAAATAACATAGATACAATCATAGATAAAAATTACTATTATGTTTTATGAAATCTTATTGGATGATCATGTTTTTATGTTCGAAATTTAGCTAGAGATAGTTATGTTCACATATAGACATACAATTGAATGACCGTCAATAAAAGCTTTTGATTATTTTAGGATCATTGATTTTTAACCTGGGGTAATAAGTTGAGAAGACAATTAAGGGATAATTGATTATTGAAAACGTGGCTGTGGATTTGTGAATCCTAATATTCGTAATATTCAAATTTGATACTCAAGCTATTTTTGGTTGCGTGGCAATTTAGATTTTTTAAAAAAAAATAATTTGTGATATTGAGTTTGTTAAAATTCGAAATATTAATTGATTGGATAATTGATCACTAGTTTTCGTAAGTTCAACACTTTTCTCATCACTTTATTACTTATTACAATCCGTCCACTTACAAAATTAAAATTGGCAACACCTTCTAACACTGATTTCTTTATACAATTTTAAGATTTCCTTAATTCCTTCTATCCTTAGGATTTTGTTTTCTTTTTATAAACAAGACAACTATGTTTTTCTTTGACAAAAACATAAGAAGGCAAGTAGACTTTCTAAAAAGGTAGGACTCGTAGAATGAAAAATTGAGCATACTCAATTATTGTCCAATTTTCAGTATGTTATACGAATAAACTTGTTCAAATTCTCGACATATCATCTTAATGAACGAATTTTCGATGTTTATTTTCTAGTGTTCATGAGTGAATCAATTAATTATTTTTATTTTTTTATCACATGCCAAGTGGAAGGGTGCAATCTTTCAAAGGATTGCCTTTTAATCTATGAAAATTTGCACGTTTTGCAAAACAAAATTAAAGCTTAGACGCTAATTAGGCAATTCTTGGTATTATATTAATCTATGAAATTTGCACGTTTTGGGAAACAAAATTAAAGCTTAGACGCTTTTGTTTTACAAATAACAAACTTGGTCCGAATTTTTGGTTGCATGCATACGAGGAAAAAAGAAAAAGTCATTAAAACTTCATTTGCCCAAATTTAGGACCTTCTTGTTATTTACTCACATATATTTGCTCATGCCTTTCTCATTTCCCAAAAATTTAGGAGATGTTATCCACTCAAATTCATCTACTTGGTAATGACAAAGTCTCGTTATTTAAACTAATCCATTTGTTTGACGAGGATTGACTCGTATACTATAGCTCAAAAGTCCAAGATACATAACGGGTTGAGTTCAAGGTCAAGTAGTCAAGATGAAAAGTTTAACTGGGTCAAGTATAAAAACTAGATATCCGGAAAGTAAATGGGTCGGGTATGCACGAGCGGGTTCGGGCCGACGATATATATAATTCGACATCTCACAAGAGTCCTAGTAGAGCAGGAGTTCTGTGTAGGGGTTTGCTAAGAATCCGATATATATACACGAACACTTTACATTAAACACATCAAAGGAAAAACAAACACGCATGTAGAGAGAGAAATACATTATACATGCAAAACAACTGTTTCAATCTCCACATACGGCACGAGAAATCATGAAACGTGGGCATATTTTGTTAGCATTTGTTGTTCTCTCTCTCCTTATAGCAGAAGTTAAGAAAGATTTGTTGTAATTCTAGAGAGAGAAGTATATACATACAGTCATACAGATATATATATATATACAGAGAGAGAGAGAGAGAGAAGATGGATGTGAAGAAATGGATAGTGAAGGGTCGAGTACTGATTGGTATGCTGGTGGTACAAGTGATTGCAACAGGACTGCAACTTCTTTCTAGGGTTATACTGAGTCAAGGAACCTTTCTTTTCGCTCTCTTGGCTTATCGACATATAGTTGGTGCTATTTGTGTTCTTCCTTTTGCTCTCTACTGGGAAAGGTTTAATTAATTAATTATCTTTTATTTTTACTTATAATTAGTTAGCTTATAATTAATTAATTTGAATTATGTTTCTGTATATTTCAGAGGTGGATTAAAGAAGCTAACCTTGTTAGCTTTTTTCTGGCTTTTTATGGTAGCCTTAACCGGGTAAGTTTTCAATTTTTATTTTTATTTTTATTTCATTTATTATTTGCATGGATAAATGTGTGTTTTAATTTAAGTTTTTTTCTTCTTTTTTCAATAATAAAGGACTAATTGTTATCAATTTCTTTTAAGAAAAGACTAGAAAGTGAAAAAAAAATTAATTGATTCTAGTTTGTACGGTGTACAAGAGGTTTTGTGAATGTGTGAATGTCGTCGCATGTTTGATTGTTAGACTAAAAAAAACTGGTTGTTTCGTGAGTATGAATGTAAACGAGGAGTAAATGTCACATGTTTGATAGTTGAACTGAACAAAACTAGATATCATTAATAAGATAAACGTATTAAATGTTTACCAATTGTGGTTATACCGTCCAAGCTATCAAATGTTACCACATGGTAACACCGTTCGCTGCATCAAACATCTAAGCCCATGTTTGGTTAAGTTTAAATTATAATTTAATCCAAATAAACATACTTTTTATCTATATATTTCGTAAGAAAAATAACTTATAACCCACTTATTATTCACACATTCCATATTTAGGACACACAACTTAAAAAATAATTTCAATACTTCCGAACATATTATAAGACACAAGATGGGGGGGCGGACCGAACTGTAATCTGGTTCCGCTCTGAAAAAAATTAATTTTTGAAGTACAAATTTTTTTTTTTACTAGTCTCTCCTACAAAAAAATCTTGGCTCCCCGTGATAAGACATGTAAAGTCGGCCCCACGTATGAAGAATTTTGATATGACGATGAACTAAAATTCTCAATATTCTTGTGACTTTTCCATAACATGAAACTGAAAAGATGGCCGGTAAGTTTCAGAAATGCCTATGCCAAAAGTTGGCAAATGGTATATTCCTTTCTGGTTTCGTTATCTCTTTGCTTTTGAGTTTTGAGTTGGAAATGGCCTTTATAATTAATTATTTTACAATCTTAAATTCCTAATACTTAATTATTTCATATAAATTGTTTATTTTAATCTAATAATTATAAATATATTAGTAGTGCGTAGTCGATTTTTTTTACATTTTTTTTTAATTTTCATAGAAATAATTGTGTTTTTTAATATTGTGGTTGCCTTGTTAGGTCCCAACATGGCAAAATCTAATTAATATTTTTTTCTGGCTAGAGATTTTTAAGAATAATAATGTAAATAGAGTAGGTAGAAAACTAATGGATTTCCCTAAATTGTGACAATAAACTAATTAATGTAGAATATAAGTAGTGGGTCATACGAAATATGTAGATAAAAAACGGATAAAAATTATGAATCCTATGAAATGTGTAGTGCTGGAATTATATTTTAAGTGCTTATATTATAAGTTGTGAGTGAATGTGTGAACAAGAACTGCGTTGTAAGTTGTGGATTTTATTAAATGTGTGGATAAAAAATATGTTTAACCAATTTGACCAGTTCAAATTATAATTTAAGCAATGACAAACATGAACTAAATAAAAATAATGTTTAACCGAATTATAAGTACTTTTAAAGACACAAACATTTGTCACAATTTAGGGAAATGCATTAGTCTTCTACCTACTCTATTTACATTATTATTCTTAAAAATATTCATATTCTCAATTTCTATTTGTTTGGTTTTTGTTCCCTCCACTCGTTTTGTATCTATACATGATGCATTTGTATCTATATATTTATATATACATAATGCAGGATATCAATGGCCATGACATTATTCTATATGGGACTAAAAGACACCACAGCTACATATGCGACCAACTTCATGAATCTAGTCCCAGTTGTTACCTTTATCTTCTCAACAATCCTAAGGTACTTATACATATAGGCATGCACACATAATATACGGCATATTCGGTATGCGAAATTACAACATACTCGACAATATTGTTAACCGTAAAATTTTGTACCGTTTAAATACAAAAATAATAATCAACATATAAAGACTTAAGCGTGGGTGGAGCCAAGATTTTTTTAAGACGGAACTACCACTTGAAAAAAAATTCATATCTCCGGCCCTGGACATTATTCTACTCTTCTTAACAAGTATGACCTTTTAAAATACAACAATAGACTCGATTATGAGTAATCTCCTACTTCCCATAGGCAAGTGTAATGTTGTCCACATCCAATGGGCAAGGATGTGGACAACATTACACTTGCCCACTGGAGGACTCGATATGATATTAGAACCCAAAAAGTTCAAACGCACAATTGATTTGTTCAAAGAATAATCAGTTAGTTAGATTCCAAGATTAATTTCTCAAACAAATTACTATTATTATAGAAATAATAATCAACGTAAGGAATTTAAAATGGAACTTCAACACTCAATAGTCAATAATCACTAACATATTTAATATTATCCAGTACTGTCATTAATGTTTTTCCGAAAGTAGCTTATGTTGTGACTTTTAATTAATTTTCATCTATATTGTTCCTTATGCTGAGAAGAATAGAGAAACTGAGACTGAATACATGGGCTGGGAAAGTAAAAGTCCTAGGTGCAGTATTATGCCTAGCAGGAGCATTGACAATTGCCCTCTACAAAGGGAAAGCTTTTCATATCAATCATTTTAATCAGCAACATGCAATTATCAAGAATGACAACCAGAACAGGACAAGAGGGACTCTACTTTTAGTAGCTAGCATCCTCTCTTATGGTATGTGGTTCATAACACAGGTAACAACCCTAATTTAATTCTTAATTATTTCATGATTTTTGTGAATCAATCGACTACGTGTTAGGTAGGTTGGATTGGACTCAAACTCAAATTTCTCCACAAGATTTTTTTTCTTTAATTAGAGCACGATTGCACTAGAATATTTGGATATGTTACTTTTTAAAGGGTAATTTGCAGCATCCGTCCTCAACTTTTTATTTTTGGCACTTTTATCCCCATTCTTTATTTTTTGGCACTCATATCCTCAACCTTTCTTATTTTGGTGGCTGAAGTCCCCAACTTTTGAACGTTTGACACTTTTATCCTCATTCTTTATTTTTTGGCATCCATATCCTCAACATTTCTTAATTTGGTAGCTGAAGTCTCCAACCTTTGAACTTTTGGCACTTTTATCCTCATTCTTCATTTTTTTGCACCCATATCCTCAACATTTTTTAATTTGGTGGCTGAAGTCCCCAACTTTTGGACTTTTGTATCATATTTTTAAATTTTTTAATTAAAACTTATAAAAAGTCTATTTAAAGCCAAATTTTGTGAGTAATTTTATCTATAAATGTTGATTTATTTAAAAAAAAACTTATTTTTACAAATTTTATGAGATTTTCTTCATGTTTTTGCACCCATATCTTCATTCTTCATTTTTTTGCACCCATATCCTCAAATTGAGCATTAATCAAAATATAGTTTTCTAAATAAAACTATTTATCTGAATAATACAATATTCAAAAAACAGTGTCTGGTCATCAACCCAAAAAAGATAACGGGTCAAATGTCAAAAGGTCGAACCAAAATCGACCCGGTTTCAATTAAAATTCAATTTTTTGCACCCATATCCTAATTCTTCATTTTTTTGCACCCATATCCCCAAATTGAGCATTAATCAAAATATAGTTATTTAAATAAAACTATTTATATGAATAATACAATATTCAGAAAAACATGACTGGCCATCGTTCCGAAAAAAATAACAGGTCAAAAGGTCAAAGGGTCGAACCAAAGTCGACCCAGTTTCAATTAAAAAATTAAAAATTAATCTAAAAATCTCATAAAATTTTTAAAAATAAGTTTTTTTAAATAAACCAACATTTATAGACAACATTACTCACAAAACTTAGCTTTAAATAGATTTTTCATAAGTTTCAATTGAAAAATTTAAAATTATGATACAAAAGTCCAAAGGTTGGGGACTTCAGCCACCAAATTAAGAAAGGTTGAGGATATGGGTGCAAAAAAAATGAAAAAAAAAATGAAGAATGAGGATAAAAGTACCAAAAGTTTAAAGGTTGGGGACTTCAGCTACCAAATTAAGAAAGGTTGAGGATATGGATGCCAAAAAATAAAGAATGGGGATAAAAGTGTCAAACGTTCAAAGGTTGGGGACTTCAGCCACCAAAATAAGAAATGTTGAGGATATGAGTACCAAAAAATAAAGAATATTGATAAAAGTGACAAAAGTTCAAAGGTTGGAGATGGAGGCTGCAAATTACCCCTTTTTAAATAAAATAAGTTACTTTTAAAAGTAGTCATACTTTTGTGTCAAAATTTATTAGAGCTTGTTTGGTACATATTCTAATGGGTTTTTGGTTTTCTATTTTTTTACTTTTGGAAGAAAATGATCAAAATAACCCTATTTTCTAGTCAAATATTGCGGCTACTTTGAAAAACAAAGGGTTATTTTGGTCATTTTCTCCCAAAAGTTAAAAAATAGAAAATCAAAAATCTATTAAAATCTATACCAAACAAGCACTTATGTTTAATTTTCACCAATAATAAAAATTATTTACTTACTTATAACTCAACTATTTACGCTTACCTAAATTTGCACTAAGCCTTGACTAAACATATTTAGATACACTATTTTAATCAAGGTTAATGGTGAAGGTAAGATTTTTTAGAGAGACTAGTACTTTCAAAAAAAATGCACTTCAAGAATGGGTTTCTGCTTGGAAAAAAAATCCACTTCAAAATTTGATCTTTTTTGAAGCGGGACCGGATTATAGTACGATCCCCCCATCTCAACCCCTGATTTCAACTAAAAAAAGTTACAATTTTTTATGAAATTAACTCTTATTTACTGATTTTGAACAATAATGAACAAAAAAAATTATAATTAATTTTTTCAAGTTAAAACAAACATGCTCTTAATCTTATTCAGTCGTGTCCAATTCAACATACATAACACGTCCTTATATTTTCAATCCCTAATTAAACACGTATTTCATATCTAATTCAATCTTTAATTTCATATCTTCATCATAAATCTATGCTACAGGTTAAATTATTCAAAGTATTTCCCCATAAATTTTGGGCAACAATGTTGACATGCATCATAGCATCAGTACAGCTAGTGATAATTGGAACATGTATAAATAGAAAACCAGAGGCATGGAAATTAGGTTGGAATCTGCAGCTAATCACCATATTGTACTCGGTAAGAAAAGTCAACTTTTCACGAGAATATTTTTGAGTTACTTTTTTCTCTCAAACAAATTCCAAAGTTACTTTATACAAGAGTCGCGCCTACTAATAGTAACTTTGGGTCATGTTTTGAAATTAAAAAAAGCAACTCAAAAGTTACTTATACGGTTAATCAAATATCAAACATGCTCTATATTTTGTCCAGTCGAGAGATTTTTGTGTTTTTGAAAATCCGACTGAACCCTTCTTGATTAAAATTTTCAATTGCAGGGGACATTGGCCACTGCTACATCATTTTGTTTGATTTCATGGGCAGTTGCTAAACGAGGACCGACTTATCCATCCATGTTCAATCCGTTGTCACTTATTTTAGTGGCCATAACTGAAGCTCTCTTCCTCGGTTCACCAATTAATGTTGGAAGGTACAAATCTCACTAGTCAATTCTATTTCGGATATCGACAATCAACAAATTCAATTCGATTTTGACTATTATTTTCATTTGTCACTCTTTGATTGGTTTCAACTTCTTTTTAATCAGACTTTTATTGCAAACAAACGAGGTGTACTGGTCTTGCGCCGGAAAAAATTAATTTTTGAAGTGTAAAATATTTTTTTTACAGTAAAGATTTTGAAGTGAAATTTTTTTTTTCTTTAAATAGTAGTCTCTTTCTAAAAAATCTTAGCTTTCTCCCTGTTTGTGATAACATTTTTGGGTTTTTTACAGCTTGCTTGGCATGTCTATGATCATAGTAGGGTTGTACTCATTCCTATGGGGAAAGAGCAAGGAGCCCAAAGCCAAGGCTGCCGATACGGCTGAAGAAGGCGGCGCAGCCGTGGTGGAACCAGTCGGCTTGGAATCGATTGCCGTAGTTATGCCATCTAATACCAAAATCTGCCATGTTGAAGATGATAAGCAAATGGAAGTCGCACTCTGATATATACAACCTCATCTTCCTTCAAAATAAGTGAAAATATGGTACGAGGTGTATCTAGCTAAGATTTTCATGAAATTGTTGGGGTTGTTGTTGTTGTGTATTGTTGTTTTTGGATAATCAGATAAAAGATACTAATGTCAAAATTATGATTTTGATTGTATTTGTTAATATTTTCGTACAAAGGAAAAATACTTTAGTGGGACAGTCTTATATGCACATATGGTAGGATCGTCTGCTCAAATTACGACATATCGGATTCTTAACCACTCAAGTCACGACACCTAAGATGTCAAGTGGATAAGAGAGAGAAATAGAGTGGGTAGACTGACCCACTCGACATTCAAAATGTCGTGACTTGAGTGGTTTAGGGTCTGATGTGTCGTGACTTAAGTGGACAGCCTTACAACGTGTGCATATAAGACTGTTCCACTAAAGTATTTCTCTGTACAAAAGCTAAAACTTCTCAGAGTTTTTACTTTTTAGAACATTTATGTCTTGTTTGATAAAGTAATTATATAATCTTGGAAAATAAAAAGTAACTAAAGGAAGAGAAAAAAAAAATGAAATCTTGTCAACTAAACTGTTATGTCTAGACTCGAGTACTACATACCAATCGTAGTTTTACGATATTGAACTTGTATTATTAATCCAAAAACTTTTACTCAGACAAATCTTTTATGATACAATAAATGTAAGATTTTAAGAATTTTTTGAATGTTCATGGGCCTCTTTGCATGTTGGACATGGTATTTGGGTCGTGGGCTTGGTGATGGGTTCATGGGCCTCTTTGCATGATGGACTTCAATTGATTTTAATATGAGAAAATTATAGAGAAACTAGGTTCTCCACCAAATTTAATTTAATTTTTTTAAATTTACTGGATTATATTTTTTTAATCAATATTATTATATATGATATATATTTTACTGGACATAATTAAAATAATAATTTATTTTTATTTATATATTATTCTATTTTATAACCGTATTAACTAAAAACAAGGGAATAATATATTTAATCTATAATTATGGAGCAAATCAAGTAATTAAACCATTTGATTATACAATCATTTAATAGTACGTCTCTTACAAAATTATATAACATCACGGAACCCAGAAAACCCTGGTTTCTTTCAATAGAGGTGAAGTCATCCAAATTTCATCCTCATTCAAATCTAATTAATTGATATTGTTTCCTGTTCAACATCATAATCTTCCATCTCATTGGCAATCGTTCTTTGAAGTAAACTCCACTCTTCGTTAACAGAGAATTGCATCTTCGCGCAGCAACTCGAAATTTAGTTGCAAAACCAAAAGGAGACGAAATTTATATGGGTCAAAGAGAAATCAGGGATTCCAGTGCCTGAAGTTTTTGATGTTCTCAAATTGAATCATTTTCATGGCATTGATTAATTTTGGAGTACTTTCGTATAATAGAACCTCACATTTGAACTATTCTGGTATCTCATTTATTTTTGTGTTTTATCAATTTTTTTATTGCATTCTATCACATTTGTTCCAACAAAAATGCAGTTATGTTTGTTCATACTGATCCATATACTTTTGCATAGGGTAAGTTTTTTTTTTTAAAATGACCATGCATGAAGTTTCAATTTCCTGGATAGATGATGCCTTTATTGATAGAAAATCATATTTATATATATTTTCTGTATTTTGTTTTTTTTAGCAGTCTACCCATAATTGATAAATCGATATCGATAACTATTAATGAACTGTTTTTGTTAATGTTAGATGATAAATCAATATTGAATTCTATTAAATTTGATACTTTATTCCAATGAACTTCGATAACGTAGACAATTGCTTAAAGTTGTTAATTCAATTTGCCAATGGGTTTTGATAATATTCATTACTCATTTAAATACTTATGGATACTCACATGTGATATTTTCTATTGGTTTTTGTTAATGTTCATTAGTACTATAAATACATGTAGATACTCGTGTATGAAAATATAACTCTTTGTTTTGATACTCTGTTATGTTATCTTGTACTATATGTTTCTAAATAATGTTTATACTAATTGATACTATTCTCGCTTCATAACTTTTGTATTGATTTGAACAGAATGAGACTATCTCATTTTACATGATAAATGAACTCTTGGCAAAGTGATTGTATTCTCTAATATCATGATATTCAGCTCACTCAAGGGAAGGATGAATGATTTACAGAAGAAAATATTCCGTGAAACTTGCTTTGCCTACGTCTTGGATGTAGAAGATATTGTTGTAAATCACCAACTAATACATCAAGTTCTGCTGAGGAAAGTGAAGCAATTAATGATTCTCCAATTTGAATTTTGAAATTTCCTAAATTTTTGTCAATCAGATTTTACAGCCGCACCTTTATCTAAATGGGAAAGAGGATTTTTATTATGGAGTTTATTTATCAAATGACTATAATAACCCTATTGTTTTATCCAGTATTTGTTGGTTAATATTCAGTAAAATTCTATAATTGCAAATGACCCAGTACTATTCTAATCCATCGTTGATAATAAGGCATATATGTAAAGAACCCAAAATTATATCCTCCATCTACAATTTTTTTAAATTTTGAATTATGCTATATTAATTTTTTCTTTGTAATAATACTATAAATACACTAATTATACTAGATAATAAAAAAAATTATTATTTAAATATAATTCAAACATATCAATTAATACCGATTTCAACCTATTATTCAAGAATCAAATCTTATCTAGAGTGATTAAAGATAATTACTAAATTATCTCTTTTCTTGTGCACACTCCATCATTTCTAAATTTCTTTATTTCTGGGTCGTAATCGTAGAAAGAGAAATCTCTACAATGGCTTGAAGAAGCCAAATTATTTTTCTTCATTGTCAATGGCTTCTGCATGCAACAGTAACAAAATCAGAGGTAAAAGCAATAAGAGACGAAATAATTCAGCCATGAAGAATAAAAATTTTCTCAGACATTGAAGAAGAAGTTTACCATATTGATTCCCATAAGAAAAAAACTTTTCTTGCTTATCGATTATCGATTATCGATTTTTCGACAACACTATCAATTTCAAACTCGATTCTACATAGTAAATGCATTTATTGTCATAGATTTTGAGTTCGAACGAAACAATTTTTAATTTTTAATTATATCAATATTTTTTGACCTTTTTGGAACCCATACACATTAATGAAAAATGTTTAGTTACATTGTTACATGTAAAACGGTTTGTCAATATGATAACATTATGTGTGTTGCCCTTATCACGTGAACATGTTTTCATATTGTAGTATATTAATTAATATCGTTTAGTTAGATTGTTACGTGATTTTCCTAGTTATAATGTTATCTTCGATTGTTCACATCTTATATTAACTTATTGTGTAATGTTAACGTCTTAAATTAATTAGTTACATTGTTACGAAATATATTAATTAATATCGTTTAGTTAGATTGTTACGTGACTTTCTTAGTTATAATGTTATCTTCGATTGTTCACTTCTTACATTAACTTATTCTGTAATGTTAACGTCTTAAATTAATTTATTTACATTGTTACGAAAATTCATTTCTCTGCATTCAATTTGATTCTTTTTTTTTATGGATGTTAATTTGAAATTTGAATTCTCCATCTTCTTCGCTAGTAAGGTATAACGAATGATCATTAACTTAGTTTGTTATAGGACGTTGATTCTTGGCTATTGTCTCTATCAATTTGGTATCAATCCTATTGAAATAGATTTCATTAAAAGTCCAGTAGATATTATAAATTTTGATTTATAATATAGTAATATTATAATTATAAATTTATCCTAGTATTTTTGAAATTTATATTTACAAGTAGTGTATATATGTAAAGAACCCCCAACATAACATTTCCCATTTATAGATGGTTCATTTACATAGGAACCTCCGACCTCGTATTGATTTCGATGAAGTTCATGTTATCTTTGGTTAAATCTCAAAACATAGGAGCAGGGGCGGATTTAGGGCTTCAATGTAAAAAAAAAAAAAAAAAAAAAAAATAGTAATAGTCTAGTTTTAAAGTACAAAAAATACAGTTCAGTTCTCTAAAATTTTTTTGTCCCGCCTCTGTATAGGAGTGATTAATATAAAATGCATGTACGACAGGACTTTTTAAAAGTTCTTGTCAACACTTTGACTTGGCTTGTTAATAGGATATGTGGTTAATGTTTGGTGCCAAGTTTGATAGACAAATATGCTTGATTACAAGATAACTTATCTAAAAATGCATGTTAGAAGCTAATTTTTTAGAATAAGACCACGCAAACATGCTTAACTAGCTATTTCATAGTTTTGCTAAAGACGATGATCTTAAGTTTAGTTTAAAATATAATACAGACAACTTGTTTAGTAGGATGGACAAAAAATTGTAATCGTATTGAAGAAATGAACTAAGTCAAAATATTGTCCAAACTCGAGTACTGTAACCAGATAAATGCTTAAGTTACAATATGGTAAATTATTTTGAAGGGTTGTTAGGTGGTTAATTAGGTCCATTTTTCCACCAAACCTTTCTCTATATGAAGGTTTTTACTTAAGGGTAGGGGTGGGCAAAAACATAAACCACCACCCGACTCAACGATTTTTGCAAGAAAATCGGGTCGGTTCGGGTTCGAAAAAATAATTTTGTAATCGGGTCGGGTCCGGGTCGGGTCGGGTCGATTTGGGTCGTCCAAACCGACCCGATAATTTTGTTTTATTTTTTTTCATTTTCTGACTTCTTAGTTATCACATTTTCTACTTTCTAACCCAAAAAACACTTAATCCAAATTTTATACAAAACGCAACCCAGTAAAAATTTGAATCCAAACCCAAACCCATGGCCCAATTCGTACCAATGATTATTACCATTTACCATTTTGGCTTTTGGGTCTCAAATCAACAGCAAAACCTAAACCTAAGTAAGAATTTCTGATTTTCTTCACTCTTCAGTCCGCGTTCGCGACCGCCACCGCTACCGGCGACTCCACTGTGAGTGTGAACCTATGATCTTCAGCCGCGACTCCACTGTGAATCTGTGATCTTCAGCCGCGAATCGACTGTGAATCTGTGATCTTCATCACTCTGCAGCCGCACTCCAGACTCCATAGCAGTGGACGCGATCTTCAAAATCTGTAGCCGCACTCCGTCCGCTGTCTTCGACGAAGTTTTGTCCTAATTTCTTCAATCTCTCGGTCTCTCCTTCATTATCTCGAATAACACAATAGACCAAGGTTCTTCAATCTCTCGGTCTCTCAGGCTGTGTTATTTTTTCTTTTTTTGAATGTTTTGTGTTGTTAAAAACTTAAAATTTATATAAAATGAAGGTTTTTTTTGGATGTTAAATTTATAAAATGAAGGTTTTGGCATAATATTATGATATTATCCAAATTTTAGAATGTCTTAATTATCACAGATTATTTATCACGGATTTATTGAAAATACGTTTATCATAATGTCTAATGTCTTAATGGTCGCCAAAGAAAATCATGTCTTAATTATCACGGATTCACGGTTATAATGTCAGCCATTTCATCTCTATCACTGTGATTCATCTCTATAATGTCAGCCATTTCGTTCTTGAATCTGTTTTTTTTTTTTGTTAGAAACCATGTTTTTTGTTTAATCTGATTGTATATGTTAATATGTATTTTAGAACCTGATAGCCTAGAATGCATTACCCTTTGACATTGTAAAATCTTTGGTCCCATTCTCATATCTGTCAACGACTTGTGTCCTTCCTTGATTCTGATTTCTTCATTCAACTTCATGTTAATATGTAGATTTCAATATGGACATGGACGGCGAATTTCAATCTACTGGTGCCACTCCGTCAACAACAAACACAGGTACAGATCCTACAAATATTCATCCACTTCCACCATCAACTTTAGGTAAGAGAAAAACTTTAGAGGTTTGAGATCATTTCACAATAGTAGGGGATCCAAATGCGGAAGATGTTAGGTGTGAGTGTAAGTATTATGGACAATCTTATGCTTGTGGGACTAAGAAATGTGGTACAACTACTTTAAGGCGCATTTAACTAGTCATTGTAAGAAATATCCGGAAGAGTTGAAGACCAACGGCAAAAAATCTTAAGTTTTGACAAAAGATAAGAGGGTGGTGGGAGTAATCTTATGGCAATTGGGTTTAGTAAGAAAGCATGTAGACTTGCATGTGCTAAGATGGTGATTCTTGATGAACTACCTTTTAGCTTTGTTGAGGGTAGTGGATTTAGACACTTTTGTAGTGTAGCATGTACTAAGTTTGAACCACCATCTCGTAGAACTGTTGTTAGAGATATTTACCAACTGTTTTTGGATGAAAGATTAAAGTTGAGAAATATATTTACCACCCAAAGACAAAGAGTTTCTCTTACTACAGACACTTAGACATCTATTCAAAACATAAATTATATATCTCTCACTGCCCATTTTGTTGATTATGATTGGATGATTCAAAAGAGAATTTTGAATTTTATGTCATATCTAATCACAAGGGGTGAAACAATTGGAAAGTTGATTGAAAATTGCTTACAAGAATGGGGCATTGATAGGGTGTTCACAATTAGGGTGGACAATGCTAGTGCAAATGAAACGGCAATTTCATATTTGAGACGAAAGATGTTGGGTTGGGGCATTGATAGTTGTGTTTTGGATGACAAATATTTGCATATGAGGTGTTGTGCACATATTGTGAATATGATAGTGTGTGAGGGGCTAAAGGAAGTACATGATTCAATAATTAGTATTCGCAATGCAGCTTAAATATGTTAAATCTTCGCACCGCGAGATACGAAAAAATTGAAAGAGTGTGCAACCAAAGAAAAGATTGAATCAAAATTAATTGTTTTCTAGATATGCCTACGGGTAGAATTCTACCTATTTGATGTTGGAGGTCGCTTTGAAGTATCGAAAGCTTTGAGCGATTAGAAGATGATGATGGACATTTCTTACGGTATTTTCGGGAGGATGATGGGGGTAGAAGAAGGGATGGACCACCTACAATCCGTGATTGGGAAAATGCATCGATTTTTGTTAAATTTCTTAAGAGTTTTTATGATGTTACTTTAAAGTTTAGTACTTCATTACATGTTAGTTCCACAATGTATCTTCATGAAGTATGTTCACTTGTAGCCGATTTAGAGGGTTGGAGATCTAGTGGAGATTCTCTTTTAAGTGAAATGGCTAATAACATGAAACTTAAGTTTGACAAGTATTGGGGAAAGATGGACAATGTAAACCAAATGTTGTTGGTTGCTATGGTGCTTGATCCTAGATACAAATTGGATTACATTGAGTATTGTTTTTGTGATATTTATAACGATGACGTTGTTGGTCGTGCCATGGTGATGGGGTGAAGGATAATTTGATGACTATTTTTTATTGGTATGTTCGGTTTGAAGGGAATACTCAAAGCGGTGAAGAGATTAGGGATGTAGATTTCACAAGTGGATTTTCTTCTACAAGTCATGTAAGTACTGCTTCTAGTGGGTCTTCATTCTCGTTTGTCGAAGTTTAAGGAAAAATTTGCAAAGAAAAGACTCGGTTGAACTAAAAAATGACTTAGAAAGGTACTTATTAGAAGGTGGTGAGAATGTAGACATTAAGGACTTTGATGTCCTCAATTGGTGGAGGGTACATGGAAGCAAGTACACTACCTTGTCCAAACTTGCAAAAGATGTGTTGGCAATTCAGGTGTCCACAAGGGGGCTTCAGAGAGTGCTTTTAGTACTGGAGGAAGAATCCTCGATCCCTTTCGTAGTTCTTTAACTCCAAAAATGGTTGAGGTTTTGGTTAGCACACAAAATTGGCTCAAATCTACTCCAAGTGAAGAAAGATTTTATATGGAAAATGTGGGGTATTATAACATATTGGGTGAAGGTAATTAAACATTATATATTTACATTATTTTTGTTACTTATATGTGTTTGTATATTCACTTATTGATTGTTCAATTATTATTTTCGATTTTATAGAACTTTCGGAGACAATCACGAAGAATAAAGAGTCCAGCAACGAGAAGTAATTCATGCATATGTTAAATGTTTTAGGTAAGTAATATTTTTTTATGCCTTAACTATTTTCGTTTATAAAGTTATTACATTTCCAATCTCTAATTAAATAACGAACGACTTATTAATTTGGTGTGATATATTGTTTCCAATGTAGGTTGGAAAATACAATGATTTTGGAAGAGAATTACGATTGGATTATTTTGAAGAGAAAATGTTGTAAAGTTGTAATTCTCGAGATTGTAAAATTACTATTTCTTGTTTTGGATAACTGTAATATTTTTACTTTTATTATTTTACTGCTTGTTGGATAATTGTAATATTTTACTTTAGTTGTTTGATTTGTGCTTTATTTAAATTTATGAATGCGATTATGTGGTGGTATCTTAGTATGTTAAAGTGTGAAACATGTAATTTGGAATTACTCTTATGTTGTGGGCTTGTTGTTGCTATATTGAACAAGGTCAAATATATTTCGATTCATTTGCTTCTTATGAAATTGTGTAAATTGTAAATTTGTATTTCGATTCATTTGTATATTTCGATTCATGTGAACAGAGTCAATTTGTAATGTGTATTGATGCAATATTGCTTTTTTTTTTTTTTTAAATATAACAATTCATGTTCTTATAAAATTGGCCAAATTAGAGTGTTACATATCTTATTACAGCTAATGTAGAAACACATAATAAATGGTTTGGAAGGAAAAAAAAATTAAAAAATTCTGACTCGTGAAACCGAACCGACCGGGTTGGTTTGGTTTCAAAATTATCCAAACCAACTTGGTCGGTTTGGGGGTCGGGTTGGGCCCGAACCCGACCCGTGCCCAGCCCTACTTAAGGGTCTGTTTAGGATTTTTTTTTTTTTTTTTTTTGGTTTTAATCGATTTTGGGTAATAGAGGTTGACAAAATCGGTGCTTACTAGTTATTTTGGGCCTTTGGTTTTGATGATTTTTCAAATTATATTCTAATTTTATCTTTGCTAAAATAATTATTTTCAAATCTACCATAAACCTAAAATACATATTTCATTCTTTCTATTCTCTCTAAACACACATTTTGCATATTCTCTCCAAACAATAATTTTTTTATGTTCTATTGAATTATTTTTTAAAATATTTGGAGTCGAATATATATTTTTATTTCAATATATTGACGATTCAAATATGAGCTTTTTAATAAACTTTAATATAATTAATTATTGAGCAAAATAGGGGAAAAATTAGTAAAATTAGTCCAGAGGTTCCATACACAATAGAAATGGTGTCATATTAAATTGTAAGAAGTGACTTCATATTGTTTACGAATACACACCCCTTTTAATATATGGGCATATATATAATTTTTATATATATATATATAAAAAAAAAAAAAAAAACTTTCAAAACTTCTAGATAATAAACTCCTAAAACGCCCAAAAACACTATTAAAAATCACTCAAAATTGGACATCTCATAAACGCCCAAAACATGTACTGTAAAACACTTTCATAACTGGTACCCAAAACTCTCAGGCACGCCCTATTCTTCAGCTAGTCGAAGATGCAAAAAGCCAACAATTATGTTGTCACTATCATAGTGCTTGTTTGTCTATACTTAATTTATAATTTAAGGCCTTGTTTGGTAGGGATTAAAAGTAGTTTTTGGTTTCTTTTCTTTTGACCAAATTGATAGCCGTCTGACAAAGGGATGTGATATGAATTAAATGACCAAAATGACATTGTTGATGTAGAAAGTAGCCCAACATTTGATCCAAAAAAAGGCTGAGGAGGTAATTTGACTACCCAACTAGCCGCAACATTTGACAAAGGTGGGCCCCTTTTGGAGAGAAATTTGACTAACAAAAAAAAACCCTTTTTATCTTTATCAAACAAGTACATTAAATTAGTCAAACTTATTTTTTATTTTTATATTTTATAAAACTCGCAATTTACTACCTACTTAATTATTATCAACATACTTATTCATAAATATTTAAAAATATTTTTAACACAGCCAAACATGTAGTTTCTTAATAAAATGTTGAGGCACGTTTTTGTTGGGAAGCAGGTGTTAACGGAAATGCTGGTGCCAATCTTTTGAAAGTGTTGGAAAGAAAATAAATGTTTTACCAGACTTATTTGTGTAGTCATAAATGTTTTTCTTGTTTGCTGGTAAAGCTATTAAAGTCTCCATCCTGGCGTGGCCACAATAATTAATTTGGGTTCGTCTGCCTGAATTTGATTTCGTCTCTTGGTTCGACATCTACTAATTAGGTTCCTAGTAATTACAATGGACAATGTTCATTTTTAGTCTACCCTCTCGTGCCTAACTTGTTATATATATATATATATATATATATATATATAAGTAGTGGATTTTAATGAAATATGTAGATAAAATTTGTGAGTCCTACGAAATATGTGGATAAAAATGATATTTAAATCATTTACATATATAATAAGCTCCTAAACATATCGTAATAGTCAGTTCAGTGCCATAAAGTATCGCAAATGGTGACCAAATAAGTTAAATATTCGTGCAAAATTATCTAGCATTAGAAATTGCTGAATCCAATCTATCGTACCAAACATATGATGATGCAATTACACAGTAGAAAAGGTTAGGCTGAGGAAAGCATCTTGAATAAAAGTGTGAACCTCTGATGAATTTAGAGCAATGTAACAGTAAATGAGCTCCTCCATTTGATTCCAATCTTGAATTCCCAGATTTTGTATCACTTGGATTATGGATTCTCTTATATCAGAAAATGGATCTGTGGAATATTTAACTGCACAAATACAATCTTCAAATGCACCACAAACATCTTCTGGTAACCTAGCTGAAAAGCTTATTCTTGAACTTCTTCTTCCCTGCAATTTTTTCTTCTCCCCTCGTTTTGCACTTTCTCCATTTCTTGTGTTGAAAGCTACGCGGGTAGAAGGAATTTCTAGTGGAGCAGTGAAATGAGTAGAGATCGGGTTCACAAATTATAGATATTATTATATGATTGGGCTGCATAAATGCATCATGTGCCTGCATGGTTGAACCCATGGGCTGTCCAAATAAGGACATGCATTAGTAGTGGGTATTGAGGATCAAACCATGTTCATGTGGGACCATTGTATTTAGGGCCTGACATAAGTGAAATATGTAATGGGGTAGTCTACAGTTAGTAGGCATTTATAGGGGTAACAAATAGGTCGAACGATTATGAATTCACTAGCTCAATTTGTTTGGACTCGGCTCAGGCTCGTTCATAAATGAATTGAGCCTAATTTTTTTAGGAGCCGAACTTGCTTGGCTTGTAAAAAACACAAGCTAGCTCGTGGCCTAGACCCATAAGTTGACTTGTCGGAAGCTTGGCTCGTCCTATGAAACCCACGAGCCATGGACCAAACCGAACCCTTAGTGAATCACGAGCTGAACTCAGGCTCGACTCGGATCCACACGGGCGGAGCCGGGCTCCTTTGGTTATGGGCCAAACCGGCTAGGCTATGCCTATTACCACCCCTAGTCTCAACTAATTAGAAGAGTAGAATTAGTATTTATTAGAATGGAAAGTGTGTTCAACTCATCATATCGATTTGATTTCAAAAATGTTGTAATAACTCTTACATAGTCTTTAGTCAACACGACTGAATACAATAACAACGAAGTTATTTCACATTTGAGAATTTATTATATTGATTAAAAAATATAGAAGTGATCAAGAATCCAACACAATTTATTTCTTATTTTCTCATTTTTAATCATATGTAGAATATAATTGATAGATAATCTAAACTAGCATTTTTTATTTTTTCCTCATTTTGTTGATTGTGTTTTCCACTGACATAGCATTTGTTTCTCCCATGTACCTTTCTGTGACACTGCACATGCATGGTAGGCCTTTATGAAGCAGTACACGGTTTTTATGGGTTTATTTCATTATTTTTTAAAATATTTATAAATTATAGATCACATAGAACATGTAGATAATAAATTTTTTAATAATAAATTATGAGTTCTACGAAATATATGAATAAAAAGTATGTTTGACCAATTTGACCAACTTATACAAACTAAAATAGATCATATGATTTACAGTCAAATAACATGATAAACAAAGAGTGACCATATGCTATCAATATTTTGCATTAACTTGAATATGCAAAATAATAGGTCGGCCATTCGGTCAGCTCGACTATCTCTAAATGAGAATGTAGTAGTTGAATTGATTATATCGTTTATATTATTTATGGTGGAATTTTACGAAGTTCCTAAAATTTATTTAGTACATTGATTAATGTAGTGTGCATCATTTCTCAAGTGGGCAATTGTTGCAATGATCACTTGATATTTTTAAAAATCTATGGTCGGCCGGTCTCTACATTGAGAGGCAATGATTTGTCTTTGATTAACTACTTCATTTCTTAACCTTTTGTTGGGGTGTCGTAGTTAACTAATTGTTTATTGAGAACTCAATTGGATGCTGCGGTTAACACACTTTTCAAAATCGATTGTGCCCAGTGGCAAAATACCTTGTTATCACTTTGTCTCGTATTATTTTGTCCTGTTAAATAATCATGGTAGAAATAGATGGTCCTCGTTCTAAATTTTTCAAACCCGTCCTGATTTTTTAATTTTATCTTAATTTTTTTTTTTTAAATTGAAATTATATTTAAAAAATTAATTAATTAAATGATACGATAAATGAAGATATTTTTAATTTCTGTCCCGTCTCTATCTCGCCTCCTGAAAATATCTGACTCGTGGGATGAGAATGGGCCGGCCCGACTCTGTCCTACCTCGTTGTCATCCCTAATTCTCATTAACAATTTGTAAAGTTGGGGTCGACATATATAACAGAAATTTAAAAAATTAATTCTCTATACAAGATCGATTTTGATGTTATAACATGATTTGAGATAAAAAAAAAAAAAAAAAAAAAAAAAAAAAAAAAATCGTTATCTTTTAACAATTCAGACTGCAAAAAATGATTTTTGTTGCAGAGCAAAAATTCCTTTATATATTCTAGATCTTGGTATACCACAGTAGCCCAAGAGACAATTAATTTATTCAAGATCTTCATCTACCACAACAATTCAGCCATTCATGTGTACGTTCTGCCTCTATAAGTAATCCAAACGGGAGAGTTAGAAGACAAAATTTCTAAATGTAGGAATTATGAGGTGGACGATTTCTACCATCTAGACGGCTAGACCAGGGGTTGAGAATTATTTTTGTACTAGAAAAAATCTACATTCTTAAACCCTATTGTCCTCGAAAATTGTGCCAAAATATCCCTAAAATACTTTTAAAAACGACATTACCTAAATCCTAATCGGGTTTGGAAAAAATGGCTTGCCAAAATATCCCTAAAATACCATTAAAAACGACATCACCTGAATCCTAATTGGGTTTGGAAACAATTAATTGGGTTTGGAAACAATGGCTTCGCGCGTGCGAAGCCGAAGCTTAGGCACACAAATGCCCGTCATGGCCTAGGTGCGCATACTTCACGTGCCATTGATTTCTGATGCGCGCACAATGAGTTCTAGGATTTACGTCTTTCAGTTTCATGCGCACGCTAATTTTTCTTCTTTTGAGTTTTTTCAATCGGGCTGCCTTTTGCCCATGTTCTACCCAAAATAACCTAAAATCAACACCAACTCGAGATAAATGGTCAACAACTGGCAAAATAGAAGCAAAGATTATCAACTATTCAAGTCTACAAATGTCAGGATATACCCCTATTATCTAGGAGTGATGAATCATATCTTTATCATCTATCAATCTTCATGTGATTTCCTCCTACCTAATCAGTGTTGTATTAACAATCCTGAAAATAGAGTCATATCTAACACCATTAAATGTATGACGATCCACACATAAGATTTCATGATGATCTCAAGTCTAAGAATCAGTTTCACAACTGTCATTGAGAGATAATGTATTGACACTGAGATAATCACTCATATAGAATCTTTATGACGGATCTCCAATGAACTTGTTAATCTAACAAGCATCTACATATTCACTAGAATGTCCGCACACTCTAGTTCTTGAGATAAACTACTCTCTTGAAAGAGATAAGTATAATATGTGCTAGCCTATCCAAATCGAAGATATTCGTATCTCATTAGTCAATACGACTAGGGATCAGTTCAAGAATAAATCAACATGAAATGTATTTCACAATCACAATTCCTTGTAAGAACATATCACTCACATTTATTCTTCGCACTCCATTATACATAATCATTAATTTAAATAGATAAGATAACAGAGATGCCAACAAATAGAAATAATTTCATTGATAACAAAACGAAGTTATTATACCTATATCAACTATTGAAACTAGTATACAATACTAACAAAAATACCAGTGACAAATCGTTGAATTTAAAGTTCGTGTTTTGTTTTCTCACATGTAGTAGACGTTTTTAAAAGGTCGGGCGCTATTGAGCTAATTTTAGGTTGGGACAATACTGAGGTGGACAACACTTAATGCATTATTTCAGTTCATCAATATAGATGGACGGAGCTCAACGATAGATGGTTGTACTGTTAATCTCGAACTAATCCCCAAATATTAGACTTTAGCATAGTTCGACTTTTTTCAAATTGTGACCTAACTATCCACCACGTCATGTCAAAATGTCACGAGAAAATAGAATTTCTTATGCTATCAGCTTCGTATTAGTGAATGGTCAAATTTAGTTCACAACTTTACTTAGAGGTCACGGTTACATCTCATTAAAATGATATATATAAAATTGGAGATCGTTCTACCTATTAATACATTTGACAAATAAAATTGATAAATAATCACGATCCTTAATTTCAACTAATCTAACGATCTACATGTATTAAAACTAGGGAAAATTGCAAATAAGTCATCTCCACATGACTTGTTTCAAATTAGGTCAAAACTTTTTTTTAAATTGTGATTAAGTCATACTTCACATCAATATTTTATATTAATTCCAAAATCACCCATTTTAACCATATTTTTCATTGACACACTCTTTCAACTCCACAAACCTCCTCCACCCCCGGCGACAACCTCCGACGACCTCCGACGACAACCTCCGGCCACCTCCAGCACGCCTCCACCTCCGGTGACCTCCTCCTCGACCTCCGGCGACCTCCGGCGACAACCGCCTCCACCTCCGGCGACCTCCAGCGACCACCGCTTCCACCTCCAGCGAGTGCTTCTAAGGCGCATGTCACTTTTTAGGCACTTTTCTTGGTGAAGATTTTGGATCACTTTTTAGGCGCTTTTTTGGTGAAGATTTTGTTAATCGTGAAACTAAAAAATAACGTTTTATGGACTTTGGTCACGAGTGTTTGAATCCTTATCTTTGGTTTGTATGCTTTTTATTTCTTCATCTTACGTGGTTGTACTCTATTCTTAATGTCTTAACAGATTAGCATTGATCTATCCGTCTTTTAAGAGAGAGGCACCAATATGATTAACTTTGGGTTGAGTATTTAGGTTGAGTATTTTAGCATTTATGTAAACAATGAGCATTTTTCGCTTATATAAACAATGAGGTAACATCTGTTGTTGATCTTTGTATTATAGAATAGCAATTTGATATTGTATTAAACAAAACAAAGATCACAACATAAATGAGCATAGAATGTTGTATATATGAGCTTGAATGTCAGTAATGTGAGCTTGAATCTTTGTAAATATGAGCTTGAATACTCTACTATCTTATGTAAATAGGAGCTTGAATGCTCCACCATCTAATTGTTTGTAAATAGGAGATTGAATGTTCCATCATCTAATGTTTAGTCATGGTATTTTATTTGATACTATATTATACAAAACAAGATTATCACGAGAAAGATATCACAATATAAATGGACATAGAATTGTTGTAAATAGGAGCTTGAATGTTCCATCATCTAATATTTGAATGTCTTAGTTTTAATCCATGATCTTGTTTTTAATGCCTTAGTTTTAATCTATGATCTTGCTTAATTATGGCAAGGTTTAATAGATTGAAACTTTGTCATAATATTTCACTATCATTTGAAACATATTTTAATCCATGATACTGTTTTAATTCTGTGATACTGTTTGAATATATATATATGTGATCTTTGATACTGTTTAATTATGGCAATGTTTGAACCTATGATATTGTTTGAATGTCTTAGTTTTAATCTATGATACTGTTTTAATCCATGATATTGTTTTGTTTGGTAATTAGTATATTTTGATATCGTTATAATCCATGATAGTGTTTTAATCCTGTGATACTGTTTGATTATGGCAATGTTTGAACCTGTGATATTGTTTGAATGTCTTAGTTTTAATCTATGATATTGTTTTAATCCATGATATTGTTTTGTTTAGGTAATTAGTATATTTTGATACCGTTTTAATTCATGATACTGTTTTTATCCTGTGATACTTCTATGTGATCTTTGATATTGTTTAATTATGGCAAGGTTTGAATAAGTGATACTGTTTGAATGTCTTAGTTTTAATCCATGATAATGTTTTGTTTAGGTAATATGCATTCATATAAATTGATATTTGTTTTAATCCATGTTTTAATCTATGATACTGTTTTACATAATAAAGTATCAAACAAAACATATGACTAATTAAACAGTATCAAAGATAAAAGCATGATATCATAGTCATGTGTGTTGTTTGATACTGTATTATGTAAAACAGTATCACAAAAACAGTATCACAATAGAAATGATCATAGAATTTGCACACGTGCTCAGAATTTTTATTATAATATGTTTTCGGAATGGTCTCGACGAGACGGTCAAGACCAGTCGCTTTGCCACTGCCTATGATGGATTTTACCCATTTGAAGTAGTCTCTTTAGCTTAAAATGTCAATCTTTAAAAAATTTTTTTTCAAAACAATTATTACAAATTCTTTAAAAGCAATTATCACGGATAAATGTACATCATTTTGCTGCAAATTAAAGCTCTTCCAAGGTATCTGAGTCCTTTAAAAGCTCAGAGCAATGCTAAAATGAAGAAAGAAGAACGCCAATCATTCTCAAGTTAAAGGAAGTCATCTAAAACTATGTAGGCATATGTATTAATCCTATGATAATCTTTTTTGAATGTCTTAGTTTTAATCTATGATCTTGCTTTTATTTAGGTAATGTGCATTAGTATATTTTGATACTATTTTAATCCATGATATTGTTTTATTCTATGTGGAATGAGTTTTATTTATGATACCGTGCTTTTATTCTTTGATACTGTCTAATTATGCCAAGGTTTGAACATGTGATACTGTTTGAATGTCTTAGTTTTATCTATGATACTATTTTAATCTATGATATTGTTTTGTTTAGGTAATGTGCATTAGTAATTTTATCTTGTTTTAATCCATGTTCTAATCCATTATATTGTTTTGCATAATACAAGATCAAAGATAAAAGCATGGTATCATAGTCATGTGTGTTGTTTGATACTGTATTATGCAAAACAGTATCACAAAAAATAGTATCACAATAGAAATGAACATAGAATTTGCACACGTGCTCAGAATTTTTATTATAATATGTTTTCGGAATGGTCTCGACGAGACGGTCAAGACCGATCGCTTAGCCACTGCCTATGATGGATTTTACCCGTTTGAAATCGTCTCTTTAGCTTAAAATGACAATCTTTAATTTTTTTTTCAAAACAGTATCACAAATCCTCTAAAACAGTATCACGGATAAATATATCTTTATTGAAGCCATCATTCATCTTTCTCTTGTTGAACATCCTTTGAACTTGATCTTTTTCATTAACACTCCCGGTTCTTGATTGATCGGATCCTAGTTCTTCATTATCACTACAAGAATCATAAAGGTTCACTACAAGAATCATAGGTTTAACAATCTTTAATTTTTTTTTTTTTTTCAAAAATATCACAAATCCTCTAAAACAATATTACGGATTAATGTACATCATTTTGCTTTGCAAATTAAAGCTCTTCCAAGATATCCGAGTCCCTTAAAAAGCAAACAAACACATACTTGAGTAATGCCAAGATGAAGAAAGAATAATCGCTCACTATCATTAAAAAAAGAGAAAAAAAATTAGCAAATTTCACTATCATTAGAAACAATATTCATATATTGAAACACATCTATTAAAACAGTATCAAGTATTTTACATGTTCCAACATAAAATCCTAACTCACAACAACTACATTATCAAAAACTAGTTGAATCAGTTTATCCAAACTCTATTTATTAACTGCGTTGCATATGTTTCAATTGGAACAATATCTCAATATTTTCATGATTATTTTTAACCGAAAATGGTTACTTTATACAAAAATAAAAATAAAAAATATGTTCGCCATTGAAATATCGACTTTCGAATTGTTTGTATCTTGATTCTGAAAAGTTACGGTGAGAAGAATCAAACACAAAAGAAGATGAAAATTATTAAAAGTAAGTGAAGGAATTTCTAAAAATGACTATTGAAATGATTTTGTTGATTTTTACGTGTTTAAATGATGCTTTTACAATTGGAGGGTATATTGGTCTTTTAGTAATAAAGTATGACTTTAGTTGAATTAAGATTATATCATATGACTTTTCAATCCACTATGGCGTTAACAGTGACCGGCCCAAAATTTTCCCTTAAAACTTTTATTGTGATGTATTTAGATGTGAGTATAAGGATGATTTGGGTAAAAAGCACTAGGGTCCCTAACATTTGAACGTTATAACGATCGGGTCCCTAACCTAGGGGTGGCAAAACAGCTCGTCGGCTCGTCGGGCTCGTCTCGTAAAAGCTCGGCCCACTGGGACTCGGGCTCGTCGAACCACGAACACAAGCTAGGGCCGAGGAGAAAAAAAAAAAGCCGAACTCGTTGGGCTCGTTCTGAGTCCAAAAACGAGCTTGTGGACACGAGCTCACGGGCTCGCTTCGTGAGTCCAGCTCGTGGGCTTGTGGACACGAGCCACGAGCCGGCTTCGTCGATCCGGCTCGTGGCTCGTCCCACAACGGTCACGATGATCATCCAACGATCGCGATTTCAATGATCGCATTTCGGGCCATTTTTTTTTTTTTTTTTTCTTTCATGGTTTTCTTATAAATACCCTATTTCTAAACTCATTTTTTCACACTTCAATCTTTTATCTCTCATTCAATTACATACTCAATCTATTATAAATTCTCAAATCTCAATATTAGTGTTCCAAGTAATTAGTATCTAGTATCTTATTATCTAGATATTACGCTATAATTTTCTACTTCTACTAATTTTCTACATTTCTATTTTCTAATTTTTACGTTCTACTAAATCTTCATCTTCTCCTATTTTCTTTCTCTATTATTCCAAATGGCATACAACCGAAGTGATGATGATTTCGATGGTCTTAATGAAATTCCAATTCGGATGACATTATTGAGCAATTTGGTGGTAGCACCGATCCAATTGATTTGGAAGACATTCATGACGACGCGCAAATACATGAAACTACCATTGACTCTAGCACCAAACGAAAAGCCACAAAACAAAAGGCTAAATGTCGGGAGCATTTTGAGTTGGTGCCAACTGGTAAACTAGTGAACGGAGTCCCTGAGTTCAAAGCACAGTGTAAACACCGCCGGGAGAAGTTTGCTTGGTAGAAGGAGATTGGCACGACCCATCTAAACAGACACTCCAAAAGTGTCAATACAAACATGGAGGTGTGGATACAAATCGTGGCACATCTCCGGTTTGGATCTCCGGGGCGGGTTTAGTGGTCCTACTCTCAACAACCGGATATACTCACAAGAACTTCTGCGACACGAAGGACTACCGGAATTGATAGCAAATGTCGGGTTTCTACTATGCTTGGTGGACAATCCTCATTGGACTACATTCATCCAAAATATCTACAACCAAGTACGTTAGTATTTCTAGAAATACACTTCAGAGAGATACTATTGTTAGATATAATACTAAAAACAAGCTATTATTAATGATATTAATAATTACAATGGTGTTATATCTTTTACATCGACTTATGGACATGTTGTAACAAAAAGGATACATGGTAGCAATCGCACACTACATTGATAATTCTTGGTTAATGCATAAAAAGTAATAGCATTTAAACAAATAGACTATCCTCATAATGGAAATAATATTTATCAAGTTTTATTAAGTGTGTTACATAAATTTAAATGTGATTCTAAAGCTCGTAGTTTTACATTTGATAATGCAGCCCCCAAATAATATAGTAATTGAAAAATTAATGCAACATTGTAATCCACAATTTGATGTTATTTTATTTCATATTCGTTGTGTGTGCCATGTGTTTAATTTAATTGTACAAGATGGATTACAATTTATACGCCACAATTAGAAAAAATTAGATTTGCTATTAATTATATTTCGGTTTCACCATCAAAGAAAACAAGTTTTTGCTGCTTTATGTATAGAAAATGGGTGCAATCAAAATGTTTTGCAACCGATGTTGGCAATAGGTGGAATTCAACATATCTTATGCTTGAATCGTGTGAAGGTTATGAAGATTGCATTCTCAGTATATTATAATGGTGGAAACACTCACACTACTCGAATATGATTTAGAATTACATGATTGGAAAATATGTGGTCATGTTAGAAAATTTTTAAAAGTTTTTACTGACGCAACAAATGCATGTTCTCGGTGTTTATTACCCAACTACTCCACTTGTTTTAAATCATTTCTATTATATTGCTAACAATTTTCATAAGTATAAGAATTTTGCTCTTTTACTAGTATTATACATGTCATGGAAGCTAAATTCGTAAAATATTGGGAACAATTACCTATGTTATTTCCATTAGCATGTATCATGGATCCTCGACTTAACTTAGAGGGTACAAAAGTAACAATAATGGCAATTTCGGATAAATTAACTTTTGGAAATCCAAATCACGTGTTCTAATTTAGAACAAACTTTATGTTCTATGTATGAGATTTATCTTTGAAAAGGCCGGTACAAAACGTTGTACGACCCCCCAATCCAACATATATTTCGTCGTCAATCGATGACATTGACTTATGGAGTTACGTCGGTACACATAGGACCACTCAAAGTCAACAATTAGTTGGTTCTTCTTCTAGTTCTTCTTCCTTCCCTATTCTAATGATACACACAGTAGAGTTAGGTAGGTATTTTGCACATGATGTACTTAGTATGTTAGATGAAGAGGAGAAAAATTTTTTGATATACTTAAATGGTGGAAACAACATCAACGTAGTTACCCAATTCTTTCCAAAATGGCACGTGATCTACTAACACCTCCGGTGTCAACCAGTAGCATCGGAGGTGCATTTAGTATAAGTGGCGGGGTTTTATCGATATCGTGTTAAGACTCAAAGTCGACATTTTAGAAAGTTTATCGTGTCTAAAGGATTGGGATGATGCCAACTTGAATCCAAGACAAAGTGGATGTAATAATGTCTGAAGAACTTGAAGATTTGAATATGGATTAATCATATTCGTAGAATCGTAGTAAGTATTATTTTGCATTAATATTTCTGTATTTGAAGAATTTTTCTTATTTTAATAAAAAATTGTACACGTAACATCTTGTTCGTGTACAATTTTAACTCCGCCTACTTTTAAAGTAGCCGGTCCCAAGCCCGAAAAAAGGAGGAGGGTTTTTAGTTTTATATTTTTAACATAAACGATTTTCGATTATGTATTCTTTTTTATTTTCAAATTTAAAAAAATGTAAAACACAAAAAAATAGAGGTGGATTTTAAATCTTTAATTTTTAACATAAATGATTTTTATTTCTACTTTATTTTTATTTTCAAATTTCTTTTTATTTTCAAATTCAAAACAAAAACTTAATCAAATATGAGGATTTTAAAAAACATAATCAAGATGATTCAATAAAAATTTTAACATAAAGATAAATATTTAATCGGCTCGGCCCATTGCCATGTCTACCCTAACCTTTGTTCACTAGCAGCCGGAGTTTCTAACCTTTCAAACATACGTACCAGAGGTTCTTTTTTGACGAAAAACGTCAAAAATTCTATTAACTCACCACGCGCTCAATTTTTGAAGGGCAAAAATTGGATAAATAGCACTAGGGGTCCCTAACCTTTGAACGTTGAAACGATCGGGTCCCTAACCTTTGTTCACTAACAGCCGAAATCACTAGCAGCCATACATACCAGAAATTTTCTTATTGTTATTCTTCTTCGCAAACGCGATTTTTTAAAACTGATAATATCAAGATTAGAGAAGTGATTCTTGAAAAGCGATTGTTTGGGCGCAATTTTTGTCCAACACCACTCACTGGCAGCAGTCGCCACCGCCGGAGCGACACTGTCTTAGTTGGGTATACTGTCTCAGTTAGGAATTTACAAATTAAACTCCAGAAAGCCACTGAAAAGAGCTCACTAATTTTCGCCTCCAGATCCTCGATGGCGACGACAGTGCTGCTGCTAGTGAAGAATCTGCCGGAGCTCTTGAAAGAGATGGACCGTGAAAAAATAATAATATTTGAATAGTGTTACGACATTTTTGCCCTTCAAAAATTGAGCGCGTGGTGAGTTAACAGAATTTTTGATGTTTTTCGTTAAAAAATGACATTTGGTACGTACGGCTACTAGTGAAAGGTTAGGGACTTCGACTGCTAGTGAACAAAAGCTAGGGGCCCGATCGTTACAACGTTCAAATGTTAGGGGCCTCTAGTGCTATTTATCTGATTTTTGCCATTCAAAAATTGAGCGTGTGGTGAGTTAATGTAATTTTTTGACGTTTTACATTAAAAAAGAAATTTTGTACGTATGTTTGAAAGATTAGGAACTCCGGCTGCTAGTGAACAAAGATTAGAGATCCGATTGTTATAACCTTCAAATGTTAGAGACCCCTAGTACTATTTATCCTAAGGATTTTAAAAGTTCTAATAGATCTAGATCGTTAGTTTTGTTTAAATTGAGAATCGTAATTATTTGTTAAATTTATTTATAAAATACATTTATTTTAAATGTTTCTTTTAGAATCTTGCATAAAGTAGAAATCATTATCTTTCGTGATAAGTATTGACAAAAAGCGATAAAATTGAAAAGACGTTTTTGGTTCAACGGAGAACAGAAACGTGTTCAGTAGATTTGATGTGCATGAAGTGACGTCTAAAAGAGCGACTTTTGTCGGCACGATTCCCATGTGCCAAACACACAGATTATGGAATGGTTGGGTTTGTTGTCTAGAATAAGAAAGAATATTATTGCAATTTGTTTGAATTAAGAGACTGTTTACTTGCAGAGTAAGCTAGATTATAATTGAAATGGGGTTAAGTTGGTAAAATATATTTTTTATTTATTAATTTATAAGAGTCATAATTTATTATCTACTTATTATTTTTATATTTCATAAAATATATAATTTATAAATAATTACAAAATAATTTTATCACTATCAAACATACTCATCCGAATGTGTCTTGCTATTTACATCCAACTCTCAATGAGCAGAGCCTAGATAATCGGCCCCGCCTTTTAACTTCTAAATACATCTTAGTATACTTTACATTGTCAATAATAATTCTCTAAGAAAATCAATAGTGATCATATCGAGCACAACATTTTTTTATGGTTAATATTATGAAAAAAATAATAATAAAGAAAATAGAAACAGTACATGTCCGACTTTCGACGTGCCAAACCTAGACAATCAACTTTCTTTATACCTCTATTTTCGTATAAGTGTACACAGTTATGTTTAGATTCTAGGTGAAAATTATTCACATAAAAGTGAAAAATATCACATAACGCGTGTTGAACTATTTTATCTTGAATATTAAAGTTGTTGAAGATAATATATTTTTATTTATTTTAACTTAAATGCAAGATGGGACTACATTAATTAGCTCTAATATGTATATAATTTTAATGTAATAGACTATTAAAGTATTAACACAAATTTATAACTAAATGAAGTGATTCAACATTCACGCGTGATGTCTCAAGCCTTTGCTAATTAATCCTAGTTTTAAAATTGAGAGTGTAGGAAGAAGGAACCCTCACTACCTTCTATATACCTTCCATTGACACAGACATTAAAAAAAAGAATCAGATAATTTTTATCTACACATTTTTAAAAAAAAAATTACTATTTATAATTTACAAAAATTTTCATCACACAAGCATTACATCTATCTTATGCATAAATAAAATTATCAAACCATCATTAGGCAAGGATAATCTAGCCGTAGATTTCTACGAGACAAGACAAAACAGGACAGGACAAGACAGATCGGGGTAGGGACAAGACTCTAATACCTCTATTTCTCGCTCCTATTTACTTATTTAGTTAGTTTTATTATGTTAAATATGATTTAAATTAAACATAAAAAATAAAAAATAAAAAATAAAAACCAGAATGAGTTCAAGACTCATACCTATCATTAGGGCACAATTAAAAATAATCTCAAATTCTATTGTGGTCCAAAATAATTAACTAATATTTAAAGGACGAATATGAATATCTTTATTTCGTACCACCGCCACGGCCTTGTGCCCATAATTGATATCGACGCGTTATGCCTGCCACTCTGTCAGAGGAGCCCCCAATTATATAATATTATTTGAATTTTCGGCTCATAATAATTTTCAAATCTTTTTAGAACTTTCGGCCAAACAACATAAATATAATATTGGTCCCGTGCTTTAATTTCTAGAATAATCATATGTATTAATACAAAGTATATAATATTTCAAGAAATATGTTATTGATTCAACGAATTAGGAAAAATATTTTTAAATATGACAGATATATTCAATACTTTATGTTTAATAATGTTAAAATTATTTTTTAATTATTTATAAATTGTGACTTATATAGAATGTATAGATAATAAGTGATAGTAAGTTGTGGATCATACAAAATTTGTGGATAAAAAATATATTTGATCAACTGAAATTATAATTTAAGTTTGATCAAACATGTACACAAAAATAAGACCACACGAAAACTTTGTTAATCTTTTTTCAAATTATATTTTTTAGTATAGTAAGTGCTGAAATTATAAATTGTTGGTGAATGTGTGGATAAAAAGTGAGTTGTAAGTTATGGGTCCTACGAAATGTGTAGATAAAAAATATGTTTGATCAGCTGAAATTATAATTTAAGCAATTCTAAACATTTGCTGAGAGGCATGGTCTAAGAAAAAGAGAATGCAACGATAATGCGCTATTTAATAAAAATGTGAGAGTGGGTCTCGACTCGTGTTCAAAATGAATGTTGCAATGAATGATTCTCTGTCAAAATAAGAACAATAATAAACGATAAGTCATAAGACTAAAGAAAAAATTTAAGAGCTCATTTAGTTGATTATAACTATGGAATATCTTTGACAAATATTCCATGTATAATTTTTGTAGTTGGATCAAATTACAAAAGTATATAACATGTCATGATATCTATGTTTAGTAATAATTTATAAAAAACATTGAAAAGTGTGAAGAATCTCAACAAAGAATGGCTTGCAAGATTCAAGAAGAAGTGGAAATAGTAAATTCAGAGATCGTGGCAAGTGGCGCTTTTTAGGTTTTTTTTTAGGTAAAATAATTAGAAATAATATAAAGAAAAGTAAAATTCTAGAACAAATTTAGTAATAAAGAGTCTCCCACTAATATAATATTCAATAAATATAAAATATATAGCAACCCCTCACCCCCACGCCCACGCCCACCCCCACCCTCACACCTCGCCCTCTCCAACTTCTCTCTCTCTCTCTCTCTCTCTCCCTCCCTCCCCCTCAAGACACTGAAAAATTGCAGAGTTAATCCTCAATCTATAACCCAGATTATATGTTATGCTCGCCGTCTAAAAAGGATCAAGTTCATCGTCAACTTTTAATAGAAAACATTCAATTCTCCATTGTTGTCAAAACTGGACTAGATCGGTCAAATTGAAAAAAATCGAGAATCAATTCAAAACTAGTTCAATTATAGTGAAGATATAGAAACCATTAAGCTAACCTCTAAACCGATACTTCATCTCCAAAGCTAGTTAGTTTATCCTTCAAAATTGACTAGTTCACACGAAAAATGATTGTTCATCTCTGAAGTTGGTTGAACACATGGTTGGCGGTACTAAAATTATTTTTTAAGTGCTTATTAGTTGTGTGTCTTATTGAATGTGTAAATAGTAAGTGAGTAGTAAATTGTGTGTTCTGTGAAATGTGTGAATAAAAAATATGTTTGACCAATTTGATCAACTTAAATTATAATTTTAGTACATACTATATGATCTATAACTTATAAATAGTTAAAAAATAATTTTACCACTATCAAACACGCACTAATTCACTTTGAAATCTACTGATGGACCCCAAAAAGTGCAATCATATTTAATTTAGAGCTTATTTGATTTCACTAAAAATTTTGCTAAAAGTTAACCAAAAGTCAACAGTTAATTTTAACCACTTATTTCGTAGACCCACAATTTTTACAATTTTTCAACCACACATTTTATAAACTTTTACAAAAAAATCTAATTTTAATCAAAATCTAACACACATTTATTTATCATCTACCTTATAGAATCAATAACTGACTTTAAACATTGTAAATCTTTATTAAGTTCTTAGGCGACCCTTATGGACACATGTTTCACTTCAAATTTATGAACATCGACCCAAAGTGTAAAATAAAATTTAGCTTCTTAAAACTAAACATGCGAAAATCACACAATTATTTAATAGAGACTATAAAACTATAGTTGAGGACTGATCAAGCTACAATAATGAAATATTGATAATTAACTTCAACTAGAGTAATAGATTGGGGGGCCTACATTAAAATTTGCCCCCTCAACACACAGATAAAACACCCAATTCTCCTGGTATTGCATCTCATTAATCTCATTCGCTCATCTCTAACATTACTCTCTCTCTCTCTCTCTCTCTCTCGTACCCACACACACATATTTATACACAAGTATTGTGGTTTAACGTTGTTGGTTGTGTTCATGGTTTTTCATTATACAAATCATCATCATCATTGATACATACAATTGGGTTTTTCAGTTTCTCATAAAGGGAATTTTCTTGAGTTATCTTCTGTCCCTTGATATATTTCATCAGCATTGCCTTCCATACTAAACAAAGGAATGGGGAGGAAGAACAGAAGGATAGGCAAAGGGAGGGTTTCAAGAATTGGAAGTTATGCAATAGCCTCATCAATTACCGATCCCGCTTGCGTTTCTTGCACAACCTTCAATATCCTTGCCCCCATTTACAAAAGACTCAATCATGAGGTAAATATTCGTATGCATATGTATTTTTATACAATTCGTTTAATTTTGGTATATATATATATGTATATACATATGGCGTTGATATTGATAAAAATTGTGTTGTTTGTCAATTGTTGGGCATTGGGTGGAAGGGCAGGATTCGAGTCACAGGGAAAGCCATGTGAAAGATTATTGGTTGAACAGGAACCGTCGGATTTTGGATTGGTTGCTGTGTGAAAGATCTTCAATTATTTGTCTTCAGGTTTTGATTTCTTTACGTTTTATCCGTTTTTTCTTGGTTTTTCTGATAAAGATCTGGCTTTTGATGATATTTAAGCTGTGTTTTTTTTGTGGGGTTTGGCAGGAATTTTGGGTTGGTAATGAAGAACTTGTTAGTATATATGATAAGAGACTTGGGGATGCTGGCTATATCAATTTCAAGCTTGGTCGGACAAATAATCGTGGTGACGGTATGTGCGTATTATTTTATAGGCTTAATAGGGAGAATTTTTAGACAACATAATTTTAATCTGTGCAATTTTAAGCAGAATGAGTTATGAGAAAAGTATCTTTCTTCTCTTTGTCTAACAAGCATATTGCACATGGTGATGGACTTTTTCTCTGCTATTTTTATTTTATCTTTGTTTCTTGAGAATATTCCTCGAGTCTTTTGGTTGGTGGACTAAAACATCCATTGCAACTTCTCCAAAGTGCAAAAAGTGGTTGGAATATTGGGTGCATATAGAGGAAGATGTCATACGAAATACAACTAACTGGTGAAATATAAAGTACTTTCGACTTTATGGAATAAGGGCATTTCAATAAAAATCGAAACTTAAGATGAAGGCACCTTGAGCAAAGAAATTTTGAACCCCCCAGTTAGTATTTTTTGGAATTTTTTTTATTTTTTTGCTGATTGTATGGGTGATTTTTCCACAGTTGAGCCTTTTTGTACACTTTGTGTGCACGTCAATGAATCTTTCTCATGGACATAGATATAGGGTTTAGTGATATAAATGATGAATGCAAAACTAAGTATATTTGCCCATCATCAAATGGATGTTTTATCTTCTTTGAGGAAGAGTGTTAGGGCAGCCAATTTTTTATTTGCTTGTTAGACTCATTATTCCTCGTAGAGAGAGAAGGGACCATTATGAAATTAAATTTTGTATATCATCTTTGGTTTTTAATTTGTATGCAAGTCATCATGATATGAGATGAATAAGTAGTGTCATGTAACCTAAGCTGAATTTGGTCCTCTCATTTTGATTGACCGATGCACATATACTCTATTCAAATATAAAAAATAATTGTGAAATTGTTATAGGTCTCCTCACTGCGGTGCATAAGGACTACTTTAGGGTCATAAGCCACCAAGATTTGCTTTTCAATGATTTTGGAGACCGTGTTGCTCAGCTACTGCACGTGGAACTGATTGCACCCTCACTATGTCGAAACAGTAATGTTCGCCAAGAAATTCTTATAGTGAATACCCATTTGTTGTTTCCACATAACTCAAGTTTGTGCTTGGAGCGACTGCGTCAGGTATTTTAAACGTAAATCTTGAATTCTGTACATCTACTTTTGTGAAGCCGTTTGCCGGTGTAATCTTGTAACCATCATGGGTCCTTGATAGGTTTACAAAATATTGCAATACGTGGAATCATATCAAAAAGAAAACAAGCTCAACCCCTTGCCAATTTTACTTTGTGGGTACGTTTGTAATTTCTTGGCTTTCACCTTTGAAATGTCTTTGCACTAATATGAAACATACTCAAATTACTTGGTCATGTGTATCTCTAACTTCTGCAGTGACTGGAATGGGAGCAAGAGGGGTCACGTGTACAAGTTTCTTAGGTCTCAGGGGTTTGTATCATCATACGATACTGCCCATCAGTATAGCGATGGAGATGCTCACAAGGTAGTTTAGATCTCCATACTCTCTCATCATTTGAACCTCTCGTATTTTGAGAAAATTCCTGTTTCTGATGCCACATGCTTCTGTGCAGTGGGTGAGCCACCGTAATCATCGTGGGAACATATGTGGTGTAGATTTTATATGGCTTCTTAATCCTAATAGATACCGGAAATTACTTAAAACAAGTTGGAGTGCAGCAGTCTTTGGAATGTTTAAGGTGAGACATATAACATATGAACCTCTCAGGAAAAATGGATTTTGAATATCTTTTTTTGATATGTTCATGCAATATTGTCAATCACTTAGAAAGTGCGTAGATATCTATCCATTTTGAGTGCAATTCCTTCTTGAGTTGATAAATTTTGATTTGAGAATATAGATCAACCAATATACACTTAATATATGCAAGTCCATGCACGCATCCTTTTTTTTTTTTTTTTTTTTTTTGAGGTTTCTGCGTATCTTTTGTATGAAGTAGTTGAATAGAACATCAAGGAATATGCTTCCCTACACAGCATCTGGTCTTGCTGACTTTCTATTGTGTAATTATGGAATGATGATAAATTTTATTTTATTTGTTATATTGAACTCTTGATGTACCTATCTTTACAGTATCAACTTCGGCGAGCCTCACTCACAGAGGATGATGCATTTGCCTTTCTAAAGGCGGATACTGATGGTGATTACATTTCCTATGCTGGCTTCTATGAAGCATTACGGCAGGTAGGTGCCATTTCACGTATTTTTTATCTGCACCCGTACGTTGGGCAGACTTTTATTTTCTATTTTTATAATTTTTTGGAAAAAGTAATCCGCAGTAATTTTTGGTTCTCTGGCAGCTTAATTTGATCGGCCATTGCAATGGACTGAGTGTTGCAGAAATAAAGGATCTATGGGAGCAAGCGGACGTAGATGGAGATGGTGTGCTGGATTACAAAGAATTTAAGGTATTATTTGAAGAGCTTTTATCTTATGGGAAATTTATGAAAACCTGAAATGTCGGAAATCTTAGAAGACCGTCAGTATCTGATGGTCAGATCTTTCTTTGGCATACAATAATTATACTTTTGTTTCTCAATTATTTTTTTCTACTTATAATGGCATTGCAGCAGGGAATATGGAATGCTCCATGGTCAGGGAAAAGTGACAGAGCAAGTGACGATATCTGGGACGATGTTGTCAATGGCACAGAGGAAACTATTGGTTTCAGTGTCAAGAATGCGGTTCTTTTTCCCACAGAAGTAGAGAAGGGAATTTGGCCTGAAGATTATTCTCTTTCTGATCATGCCCGACTTACGGTGGTTTTTTCGCCTGTAAGAATGCCATGCTCTCGACTGACATCATGACCGTTGTTGATTGCCACTGGAGTCGGACATTATATATTGTGAAGATGACGAGAGCAAACATTGAAGTCATGGTTTTGACATTGCTCGAAAAGAATACGTGTTTTTCATACCTCCACCAGAGTGTTTGGCGTGGGAGATCAACCGAGAATGTGTATGATGAGAACTGTTTCACACTTTGGAGCCAGTCGGTATTGCTGATATTGTAGTTTCCAAGAAGATTTTGTCAAAGTTGGGGCTTCCTGGACGTTTCCCACGTTACCCCACGTTACCCCATAAAGCAAATTTTGCATTGACATCCATGCTAGCAGGTGACAGTAGGTGGTTATATATGTCACCCAGTTATGTTTTAGCTCGCTTCTTGCAGAAAGGAATATAAATGTTTGTTTGGTAAGGATTGGACCGTATCGAAGAAGAAAAAGGCTAAAATCTTTTACGGTATACTATCCAATCTTGTCCAACACCAAATACCGAGTACGCCTAGAAGGATTAGAAAGGGTAAACCAGATAGATAGATAGTTTCGGAAACACTTGTAGTTTCCCAGTAATCACATTTTGTAGTTTAATGAGACTGCAGCTTCTCAAACTTTTTATTTGATTGCATTTGTACATATAGTTGCCTTTTGAATGAAAATAAAAACCATAAGTTTAACAGTGTACGGATTGTGTATTTATAGTTTTTCAATCACGTGTATTGAATCTAGGATTTTGTCTTAAAAGTTAAACTAGGGGTGGTCGAAATTTTTATATGTTGTTTATTTGTTTTATCTTTAATTGATGTGACTGAAATCATATCGACTGTCTTTTTTGTTTGCTAGCTACTTATAGGGGTGGGCATTCAAACCGCCAAACCGCTCAAACCGACCGAACCGAACCGAATCGGGTCGGTTTGGTTCGGTTTTTCACACCTCGGCGATTTGGTTTGGTTTGGTTTACTAATTTAAAAAATATATTCGGTTTGGTTTGGTTTGGTTTCAATTTGGGCAAAAAAATCGAACCAAACCGCCAAATAAACCGAACCGAAATGGAAGTTATTTTATAAATAACATGTCAAAAAACATGTTGTAAATAATAGGTTATTTTATAAATGGGAGTTATATTTAAATTTTTGTAAATTTTTGTTAATAATATGTTGCATGTTGTAAAGAAAATTTGAAATGGGAATTATAAAATTAATTTTTTGTGTGTATATACAAGCCCAAAACATTAAAGCCCAAACCGCTTAAACCGAACCAAACCGAACCAAGATTGGTCGGTTCGGTTTGATTTAGTTTCATCCAACCCGGCGGTTTGGTTCGGTTTCGAATAATGGCTAAACCCGAATTGGTCGGTTCGGTTTCGGTTTGGGCCCAAAACCAACCAAACCAACCCATGCCCACCCCTAGCTACTTATCTTCATGCTGCACAAAATTGGATGGTTTAAAGGATTGTTTGTTTGTTAATGTACATTATACCATGTAATGTTCACTTCTTTAAATTAAAATACGTTCTAAAAAAGAAGTTAAAGGCCAAATTAAAAGGATAACCAAAATAAATTGAAAAATTCATGTATATTCACTAGTTTTTGGATAGAAATTAAAATATACTTGTATAAAATAATAAAAAATTACTAATTTATGATTGTATAAATTGAAAAATACTGGACAAAATACTTGAAGCAACACAATGGAACACAAAAACATTTGTTGCAAGAATGCAGTAACAATTAACCAAAAACTAATTTGAAGTAACAATGTGTAGCATCGTATACTTATATATACACGTATATAATGTTCAACTATGTACTTGTGCCAATTGAGATAGTTAAATACTTTTATACATTGTAACATAAAGCAATATCATTCAATAGTAGCCAAACTTTATTATACCGATACTAATTTTTCTTCACGATGGAAATGGTGTACATGATTCTGCTTTTGGATTTGGATTTGCTACCACTACGCATTGTGGCCATCTCATAATATGAGAAAAATCGATTTGAAACCAAAAAAAAAAAAAAAAAAAACTAATGAAAATTTGAACAAAAGAGATGATTATAAAAATATAAAAAAAATTATTTAAGAAATAAATAAGGGGTTAAATAAGAAATGCATGATCTTACTATGTAGAGTTTGAAATTAAAATGAATTTTATTTAAATGGTGAGCATTCAATCCGTAGTAGGAATGGTAAATTTTAAGAAATAATTTGATTGTTACTTAAATTTGATAATGATATGATTAAATCTTTTAATCAAGATATGATTAAATCCTTTAATCAATCATAATGATAACAAATAAATAAATAAATTATTTTTATATAGTAACAATACAATATAAATGATAAGTGGTAATTTTATAATAAAAAAAATTTATCTAGTAAAATTTAATTTTTTTTTTTTAAAAAAAAGTAAGTACAAGATGTAATTTTCACGAACAATAAATTCATTGTCCGAAGAAAAAATTTATACTTTAGCCCAAAAACAATAAAGAATTTTTTTTTTTTTTTTTTTAACCTTTTGGGCCTTTCCCAAAGTAATTGGTTTTATATAAAGCTAGCAAATGGACCTTTAAAAGGGCAAAAGGTTCAATTTCATCGAGCCCCACAAACATTTGTTAGTTGATTATATAAAACTAAAGTTGAGGGAATAAATCTTCCCATTCTTTTGGTTTAATCCTTAAAAGTTCATATAAAAAATTCCAAGTGAAACAAGCCTTTAAAAGAATTTGTTGAAAACAACTAAAAGCACCCAATATATTCTATATACGGTCATAGAATGCAAGTTGAAATGCTTGTAGTTTATGTAGTATTAATATCTAATAAATAAATAATCATGTCCAGAATTGGTTTCAAATACGTTTTATCTATAACTCAATATTGCTGCGTATTTGTCACTTATTTTCTTAAAATAAAAACAAAACTACATTTAATGATGTATAAAAAATAAAAATTTTGTTGAGTTAGTGTGTATAACAAAGTTTTTGAATCTAAACAAAACTCTAGACTATGTCTATTTTTTTTCTTTTGTCATATCGACTCGACAAAGTCACTGTCAGATTGTGTTGAAGAGTAAAAATTTTCTAAACGCTATTCATCTTGTTTTATGTGATCAATTGTATTTAGCAATTCATTAAAGCATTGGAGATGCTCTAAGAATAATTCATATTGCAAACGAAAAAGTTTAAGAATGGTCCAATCTAAATTATCTTGACCTTCTTTTTTTAGTTAGCTACTTATTTTGTGTTTGTGTTACGTAGAATTAGACAATTTCGACGAAGATAGATATTTGAAACATTTATTTGTTATTGTGTCCAGTCTAATATTGAAACTTCTAATATCGGTTCAAAAATAAATCATTTATATTCAAATCAAAATTTAACTATTTGTAATTAAGTCAAATCTTATTCGATTTTGACATGCTTGTAGAAATTTGTCGTAAAGAGTGTTCGAAGAAAATTAAACATTGTATTGATTCATTTAATATCCTATTTATAGAGGTTAATACTAACTAACTACATATAAAGATAAATATTTTGTTGTCGAAAATTCGACTAAGACAATCAAATGAAGAAACAAAGAAATAGATAGAGATTAAAATAAAGCGAGTTATAAAATTGCAAATCTCCTTAAGACAATTTCGCCTTCTGTATTGGTGCTAATAGGATTGTCGAATGCCAGTCTCACAAAATACAACACTTCTTTCTAAAAATGAATACAACACATTATTAACCCTAATTGATGAATCGGAGTTTGACCGTACTCTTCTTGACCGAAATTATTTCGAAGCTTTGAAGACTCTATAAAGGAAAAGAGAAATCAATATATTTGTATTGAATTTGGATGGAAAAAATGGAATCAAATGGGTTCAATGTACAGATCTGAATGTGTACATTCCCAATTGGTGCACCTTTTAGCACACATCGATCTGGAGCATTAGATAACACCATTTCAAATTGGGACACGATTTATCATTCAGATTGCAGCCCATTTAGAGTATGTTTAGTGATGATTTTTATAGATTATAAGCAGTGGGTCCTACTGAATATGTGTATACGAAATATGTGAATAAAAATGATATTTGATCAACTTATAAGTACTTATAAACATCGGCAAACACACTCTTAAAAGTCCATGACTCTTTAGTATGCACACGTTGCACTTGAACAGACATGTCCAATCATCGCACCATTTAGAGTCTTATTTCAATTCACACATATAAACCATTAAATAACCATTTAATTCCAATATATTTATCTTGGACTAATATTTATGTCTAACTAATGTTGGTATTATATGTAAGTGAATAACTTAAAGATAAGTAACAAGATAAAATATTTTAACTATCATATTTAATATGCCCCACAAGATGGTGGTGTCATTGGAAACACCAATCTTGCATCGTAGTTTGTCAAGTCTGACTTTAGACAACAGTTTGGTAAGAGCGTCCACAAAAGTTCATATGTACTAAAGACATGAGAGACATGGAAGGCGCTAGTTTGCACATAGTCTTGTATAAAATGATAGTCAATAGCTATGTGTTTCATTTTTTAATACAATATTGGGTTCGCATATAGGTTATTGACGATGGAGGAAATGGAATGCCAAGTTCACTGAGCAAATATTTGATATAAAATATCTCGAAAGTTGTTCTAGCAACTGAATGATATTCTACCTCTGTAGATGATCGAGCCACGGGTTTTGTTTTCCAGAGCTCCAAGTAATATGGTTATTGTTGGAAATTGATTTAAAATGTCGAGAAATTAACTAAGTGATTCCGTGTCAACTTGGCCAAATATACAAGACCCGACCCAATCCGTTTAGGCAAATTTGTTTGCCACTTCAACGTATGCTTCGGGGGCAACGCCCGAGAGCGAGATCGACCGCCTTGGTCGGTCGCGGGGTCGAGGGGTAGCGCCCTCGTCAGGGGTGCCCCGGACAAAAAAAAATTCAGATTTATCTGTATATTTAAAGAGTATATTTGACATCTCGAAACCAATATCGAATGAATGAGAAATTACGAAAAAGGACAAAATCGGGTCAAGGTTTGACCCATACGATCGCATGGTTATTTTAACCTGCGATCGCAACTTGCTTAAAATTTTAACAGAATGTATTTTGGTCCTTCCATGCGATCGCAGGAGGCAAAGCCTTGCGATCGCATGGTTAATCTGGATGAAGATCTGTTCCAATTTTTTGTACCTTGCGATCGCAGCTTGGTTAAACCATGCGATCGCTTAGGTTTGCGCGAACAGATATGTCCTTTTGAAGGGTTGCACGTTTTGGTTCATTCCTTTTCGTATCCAACCGACTCTCCAACGTTAAAAAGGACTGTGGACGTCCATATTCTCAGAGAATTGATACAGAAACATATTGCAAACATAAAGCACTCATATATTTCATCTTCGAACCAATTTATTGCATTTAAGTTGCACAAAATCCGGTTTTTGTTTCCATTCATCCGTTGGAGTACAAAAACCAATCTTGGTTCGCTGTACTTGAGTTTTTGTAGTGCTACAAAACTCAAGCGAAACCGTTGTATCTTGGGAGTCATTTGCCAAAGACCGAAAGCACCTTTGCGGGGCAATTTTGACTTAAGGACAAAGAGTTCAACTCTTGTCTCGGTTAAATTATTTCTTCCATATTTCGGTTCTAGATTATTGTTTGAAGTCACTTTTCACAGAATTCCGCCAACAGTTATGAATGAAAAAGACCACATGAGCACTCGAAGAAATTCTATCATCAATGTTGCTGGCTTAATCATTGTTCGAGAAGGCATGAAGAGACAACAGAGAATGGCGCCGAAGAAACATACCAGGATAATATTACCAAGAATGTAGCGCAAAAGTCTTTTGACAAAAAGCCAATGCTTTATGATTGGTTGATGCATGAACTAAACATGTGTTTGATTGGGTTTTCAAACAGTTTATTTGGACGTGGTCAAATAAACTCGGCTGTCGGGCCCACCATCACTTCATAGGCAGTAAACAATATTTTCTTTTCAGACATTGTATTCCCAGAATGACCCTACTCTTGTGTTGTAATATTTTCAACGGTCAAATATTGTAGCTCAATCTCCAGGGTAAAATTGGAAAGAGAGAAATATTGTTTACTGACAAAAAATTGTTGATGGGTCCGGCAGCCAAGTTTATTTGACCACGTCCAAATAAACTGTTTAAAAATCCAATCAAACACACGCTAAGTTTTGTTTATTGCAAAAGAAATATATGGTCGTGTAAGAAGTAAATATTGAAAACTACCATATGATACTTAGTGGCATAGTAAGAGAAGTGCCATCATACATATGAGATTTGGTGTTGTTGAAAGTGTCATTTGGACAAGCTTGGCATGTAACTTGTTTCATTTCTGCAATGGGTTAGAGATATACTCACGTTGAGAGAGAAAGATGTTGGGTGTATATTGTGTAAAGTGACTCCAAAGTGCAGAAATAAGAAAACTGAATGAAAATAGATGATATGTAAGTCTAGGCAAGTGTTGAACACTTTGTCCTTAAGTCGAATTTGTCCTGCAACGGTGCCTATGATTTATGACAATCAACTCTCCAAGATACAACGACTTCTACTTGTGTTTGTAGCACTTCAAAACACAAGCAAAACGAACCATAAATGGTTTTGTACTCCAAAAGATGAATATGAAATTGAAAAACCAGAAATTTATGCAACAAATGCAAGAATTTTGGCTCAAATGATGAAATATGATTTTAGTGTATTTGTATATCTTTTCTGTACAGAATAGGACGTCCATAAAGTCCTATTTAACGTTGATGAAGTGTTGGGAACGAAGAGTTGGGGAGTCAAATTATGCAACACTTCAAAAGGACATGCCTGTTCGCGCTTAGACTCATGCGATCGCAGGGTTTTAACATACTGCGATCGCAATGTACACTTTTGAAGACAGAATTTAATACAGGCTAACCATGCGATCGCATGGCTTTGACTCCTGCGATCGCATGGTAGGATCAAAAAACATTTTGCTTAAAAATTAGGCAAGTTGCGATTGCATGATAAAATACTCCTGCGATCGCATGGTAAAAAATTGACCCGATTTTGTCCTTTTCCGTAATTTCTCATTCATTCAATATTGGTTTCGAGATGTTAAATATACCATTCAACATATGTAGAGAAATTTGAATTCTCTTTCGAATCCGTTGCCCCCGAGCCCCCACGAGGGGCACTGCCCCCTCGACCTGACCGGACAAGTCGAACTCCGTTTCTCCGAAGTGGCGAAGTGGCAAACTATTTTGCTTAAACAGATTGGGTCGGGTCTGGTCTGTATATTTTGACCAAGTTGACACGAAGTCACTTTAGTTGTTTTTAAACACTTAGTCAATTTCTCGAATTCTTAAACCAATTTCCAACAAAAGAGTCCTACTTTGGGGGAGGTAACTTGAATATCAAGAAAATACGATAATTGCCAAAGATTTTAACTGAAAATCTAGAGGCAAGGAGTGAGGCAAATGCATTAATGAGCTCTAAGGCAAATCCTATCACAATTGATAAGATAAATACCATAGGGAGAGCTCATTTGCAAGCCATGAATGGCATGCGATTGATAAGATAAACAGTTGTGGCAAAGGCATACATCCAAAAAGAAAGTGGAATATATGCATGAGAAAATAAAGTAAGTCTAGTTTCAACAATATGTGACGACGTTCAGGAAAAATGTTGAGGGATAATGAGATGTGAAATCTTGTGTTCAGAGAGGAAGGGGGTGAAGGATTGGTATTCGCTGTTATTATTGGTGTAAATAATTTTAATAGAAGTTCAAAAGAAATTTTCAACAATGATTTTGAATTCTACAAAAATATCAAACACGTCATATTCGCGTTTAATTGGATAAAATCAAATGTATTTCGAAAAATGATCAATAACAATTATGTAGTATTTATTGTCATCCATGGACTCAATTGGGAAACTCTAGATATTCGAGAATATTACTTATGGAGGGGAAGAGATTTTAATGGATGGCATAGAAAATGTAAAATGCAAGTATAGGAGAAGTAGGAACATTTTAGCGGCCATTCGTACATACCATCTTCATTCGGCCTAGTGAAAAGACACGTTCTGTGCGAAGATCCTTCATATGCAATGAACAAAGGGAGATTCAATAAATTTTGGATAAATAAAATTTAGAAATCAAATAGATTTTAGGAGGTCGTGGCCGCTCAAATATTTATTCTCTTTAGAGCATCTTCAATGGGCTCTTTAAATATAATATTCTTTCTATTTTAAAGAGCCAAACTTTAAAATTATGGTTCAACGGACTCTCTAAATTAACTTTTTCAAATAGAGAGTGGGTTTAGAGCATCTCCAATAGACTCTCTATTTATAAAGAACATATTTGATATTTTAGAGAACATCTATAGATTTAGAGAGTAAAATTTTTTAAGTGCTCCAATAATCTATTTATCTTTAACACTTTATTTTACTTCTTCCAATAACTATTTATTATTTTTGCATTTATTTTCTTTTAACATGCCTCTCTCCTAATTATTATATGATTTTATTCCATTTTTTCTATTTTATTTTGTATATACTATTTAATTCAATCATTATTTGGAGTATTAAAAATTAAAATTGTTTGAATACATTTAATTATAGAGAGTGGATTTGGCCCTCCAAATTTGGAGAGTCAAACCCACTCTCTATTTTAAAAAGTTAATTTAGAGAGTCCATTGAAGCATAATTTTAAAGTTTGGCTCTTTAAAATAGAAAGAATCTTATGTTTAAAGAGTCCATTGGAGATGTTCTTAGCTCTCCAAATTGGAGAGCCAAACCTACTCTCTATAATTAAATGCATTCAAACAATTTCAATTTTCAATACTCCATATAATGATTGAATTAAATAGTGTATACAAAATAAAATAGAAAAAATAGAATAAATTCATATAATAATTAGGAGGGAGGCATGTTAAAAGAAAATAAATGAAAATAATAATAAATATTTATTGGAAGAATTAAAATGAAGTGTTAAAGATAAAGAGATTGTTTGAGCACTTAAAAAAATTTACTCTCTAAATTTATAGATGCTCTCTAAAATGCCAAATATGTTCTTTATAAATAGAGAGTCTATTAGAGATGATCTTAGAGACATGTTGACTCTCACACTATGTAGAAATCTATAGTATTGTATTAATTCATTTAGTATCCTATTTATAGAGGTTTTAACAAGTGTCCTAGTAATGTACTACAAATATTTATCTTGAACTAATGCTAGTATTACATGTAAGTGAACAACTTATAGACAAGTAATCACATAAAATGTTCTAACTAGTATCTCAAACAATGCTCAAATCTATTTAAAATCTACGATTTTCAACTTAAAAAGACGTGTGATATCAATGACAGTACAAAATAAATGATTTGTTTGTTTTTGTTTAAAAAAATTATGAAAAAATTGAAGTTAAAACCAACAATTAATTTTAATTATAAATTTCATAGGACCCACATATTTTACATTTCATTAATTTTTATCAAAATTTTAAAAAAAAAATTTTAACAAAATTAAACAGGCACTAAATTTTTTCTTTGAGGAGAAATCTTGATCTTGAAAGTTGAGCCAAAAAAAAAGTGACCTTTTATAAAGTGATTGTTCATATATAATTAGCAATTGAACCTTTGAAAGGGCAAAAGGTTTAAATCTCATTAAGCCCCACCATCATTTGGTAGTTACGTGTAATACTAGATTAATATATAAGCTAAAGTTGAGGACAAAAATCTCATAAAATACCTATTTTAATTCTTAAGAGATTGTAAAAGTGAGACAAAAATATTTAAAAGAGAACAAAGAATAATTCTTCCTTTTTGCTATAACGTGGACGTTACGAATCTCTATTGAAATTTGTAAAACTTCGTTAAAGTTTAAATTTAAACGATTTAAGTGAATCTATCTTTAAACTTTTAGAATATGTAATTTAATTTAACCTTTGAATAAGTTAAATTTTGCATATTTCGTGAAAAAATGTACACGCGCCTAAGAAAATAAATTTGGCTAAAAACAAATGTCTGCAAAAGTCGATAATTAATTTTTTTAAACCCGTTTATAAGACTTACAATTTTTTTAAAAAAAATTTGTACCTACGTATTTTATTAATTTTTACAAAAATAATTTAATTTTAATCAAAATCAAACTTATCTTTTAGTCTAAAGAAGAAAAAAAGAAAAAAGATTGAACCTTTATGGTAAATAAAGAAAAAGAAAACCTACAACTCTGGTCAATGGACTTTCTTTTTGTTTGTCTCTCCACCTCCCAAACACCATGAAAATGGTGGATGGTGACCCCTTCCACTGTCATTTCTAACCGGAAAATGGACAGGTGGGCCCCACTCCTGGCCACCAGTTCTCATACCCTCTCTCTCTCTCTCTCTCTCTCTCTCTCTACACAAACACACACAACACTGTAGTGAGATTCTAGGCCCTTTGCCTTCTTCAAGAAGATATTGACTTGTTCAAATCTTTATAATAATTAATCTTTATCATATTGATTGATGGAACCGATTAGGGTTTGTGGTTTGCCATTTAAATTTTATATTATGGTTAATTAATTGTAATAGGCATGCCATTGTCACATTGTTTGGTGAGTTAAATCGCACATTATTAAAAAATATTAAAGAATTTGAAATTTTGGATTCTAATAATGTTTATAAAAATAATCGAGATTAGTCTAAAATTCTGTTCAATTATACAAAAGTAAAAATTGTAAAATTGCAGATTATCTTAAAAACCATGTGAATCGGAAGTCATTTTATTGTTTTATTTTACAAAAAAATTAGAAAAAAATATTTCTTTTATTCGTTTAATTTTATGATTTCCGATTTATTTCTTATCTGATATTTGATTAAATAAAAAATTATTAAGTTGTGCTCAATAAATAACACAAGCTATTATTATATTAGGTGTGTTTGATTTTGATTAAAATTAGATTTCTTGAAAAAATTGATAAAAGTTGATGAAATGTGTGGTTGAAAAGTTGTGGGTCCATAGAATATGTGGTTAAAATTAATTGTTGACTTTGACTTTAACTTTTTAGCAAAATTTTAATTGACAAAGCCTAAGGTTGTGTTTGATTTTAATTAAAATTAGATTTGTTTGTAAAAATTAATAAAATATATATTTATAATTAATTATTGATTTTAACAAAATTTTAATTCAAATCAAATAAACGTTTAAAAAATAATTATATATTTACAATAGGGTTAATTTCACCAACGATCACTGAAGTTATATTCAAATTACAAAATGGTCATTTGAAGTTAAAAGTTTCATTGACGATCATTTGAAATTAAAATCGTTTCTTATTAATCATTTCTATTAAATTTAATTTAAAATAGTGATGTGGCGTGATGATGTGGCGTTTATTTATTGCGTAGTAGTCATGTACTTTATATAATATTTACTTTAGTCCCTATATATCAATTAAGTCTTTCAAAAATTGTATCTTAGGTCCTTAATCTTTTACATTTTTACACTTTGGTTCTCAAATTTTCAATTATCTTCATTTAAGTCCTCCAAAAATTACATCTTAGGTACTTCAATTTTTTACATCTTTACACTTTGGTTCCCAAATTTTCAATTATCTTTCAGTTAAGTCATCCAAAAATTACATCTTAGGTTCTTCAACTTTTTACATCTTTACACTTTGGTGCCCGAATTTTTAACTATCTTTCAGTTAAGTCTTATAAAAAATTGCATCTTAAGTCCTTCAACTTTATACATCTTCAAACTTTGGTCCCCAAAATCTTTGATTTTAGTGGTCAAAATAAGTGTATTTTCAATTAAATCCTTGACTTTACACTCGAATTTTCATATAAACAAACAAAATAATATAGGGTCTGACCACTAAAATATCTACTTTTTGTAGTCAACTCTTAGTGATAAGTGCGAATTTTATACTTATTTTGACCACTAAATAGTTTATTATTTAATTATATTATTTTGTTCGTGTAGGTGAAAATTCAAGTGTAAAGTCAAGGATTTTATTGAAAGTACACTTATTTTGACTACTAAAATTACACTTATTTTGACCACCAAAATTACACTTATTTGGGCCACTAAAATCAAGGATTTGGAGGACCAAAGTTTGAAGATGTAAAAAGTTGAAGAACCTAAGATGCAATTTTTAGAAGATTTAACTGAAAGATAATTGAAAATTTGGAGACCAAAGTGTAAATATGTAAAAAGTTGAAGGACCTAAGATATAATTTTTGGAGGACTTAACTGGAAGATAATTGAAAATTTGAGGACCAAAGTATAAAGATGTAAAATATTGAAGACCTAAGATACAATTTTTGAAGGACTTAATTGAAATATATAGACTAAAGTGAATATTATATAAAATACATGGACTATCATGTAATAAATAAATATTACATCATCATGCCACATCACCATTTTAAATTATAAATTTAATGGAGTGGCTATTAGTGAAATGATTTCTAACTCCAGTGACCACCACTGAAACTTTTGAACTTCAGTGACCATTTTATAATTTGAAGGTAACTTTAGTGACCGTCAGTGAAATTAACCATTTACAAAATACTATTGTATTCTCGTAATTAAAAATAGTGAAAAGAAAAAGGACGCTCTAAAAGGGTCCCACAGACTGCACATGTCTATTTGTCTCTTTCTGATTGGCTCAATGACTGTATTTCTTGAGCTGCCTCCTGAAATACCCTTTATACCCTCAGAACTTCCCACTCGATCAAGGGAAAATAGACATTTAAAGTCTCACACGGTATATACGCAGAATTCTAACGCGGTCACTCGTACACTCTTTTCTTTTCCTCGATAGTTCCTTCCCAAAATCATCCAAACCCCACTGAATTTCTCAGAATCTCTCTCTCTCTCTCTTACTATATATTTTTCTCTATTTTCCTCTCTTTTTGTAGTGTTTTTAGTGGAGTGATTTTGTCAGCCGAAAAGATAAAGAAGACGGTTGATTTATGGCAGTGCTTCCGGTGGAGACTTTACCGGTCGGTTACAGGTTCCGCCCGACGGATGAGGAGCTAATAGATCATTATCTGAGGCTCAAAATCAAAAGACGTGAAAAAGAAGTTGAAGTTATTCGTGAAATTGATGTTTGTAAATGGGAGCCCTGGGACTTGCCTGGTAAAAGTTGTTGTTGAGTTTGGTGGTTTTTGATAATCAATTGGTGTTTTCTGGAAACGATCTTGGACTTTGTGGACAAAGAAATAATATATTTATTTTTTTTGGGTTGAAAATTTTGCTTTTTTTTTTTTTTTTTAGTTTATAATAATGGGGTTTTGGGCTTTTCGAGATGAATCGGTCCAATTGAAATTTGGGGTTTTTTTTTCTCCTTAATTCCTCTGAAATGAAATTCTTGTATGGATGTGTATTCTTGTGCATCTTCTAGTAAAATGTAGCATAAATTTGGCGACGTGTGAAAAATCAATTGTCGGTGAAAGCCTTGTTAAATATGAAGTAATTTTTTAAATTAAAAATTATTTGCCAACCAATATATCTGATAAGTAGCTCGTGAACGGAATTTGGCAAAAGAATGCAGATATTCATGAATTTGTATTTGTTTGTTTTTTTGCAGATTTATCATTTATAGAGTCGGCAGACAATGAGTGGTTCTTCTTCTGCCCGAAGGATCGAAAGTATCAGAATGGTCAGAGGTTGAACCGGGCTACTGAAAAAGGTTACTGGAAAGCAACGGGCAAAGATAGGAACATAACTTCTAAGAAGGGAGTAAAGATTGGGATGAAAAAGACTCTGGTTTTCTACAGAGGTCGTGCTCCAGATGGCAAGAGGACTAATTGGGTGATACATGAGTATCGTGCTACAGATAAGTCGCTCGATGGCACTCATCCTGGTCAGGTTGGGACTTCTCTTTCCGCATTTGATTTCTGATTGCATATTAGCAATGACATTGTCATGTTATCTCAGTTTGTGGGTAATTTAGATTCTTAGTTACGAGTCATTTGTAGAATGTTTGATTGATATGTTTATCTTCGCATCCAATAGTAGGAAGAATGATAGCTTGCCTTTGGTTAATTGAAAGAGGAGTTTATTTGGGGGTATTCATTTAAATTTGGCAATCCACTCTGTTCAGAAAAATAAAATTGTGGGAAAAGGAAATATAATACTTATTGTTTAAACATTCAATTAATTAATTTATGTGTCTATGTATGCTTTTTTGTTTTCTTCTCGTTGCTGTAATTGACGTTGTATGTTTTTACCAGGGTTCTTTTGTGCTCTGCCGCCTTTTTAAAAAGGCTGATATCAAACAAGAAGAGAACACTGAAAGTTCCAACGTTGATGAAGTTGAAGAGATTATATCATCTCCTACGATAGTCAAACCTTCCACTGAAGATGAACAATCAGAAGCAATTACTCCAGAATTGAGTGGTCTAGTTGAAATGCAACCTTCTAGTGCTGAAAGCGGGCCGACCTTAACTTCTGAGAAAGCAACAAGTGACAACTGGTGGGATGATAGCTTCATTGCTGATGGTCACATGTCAGACTTGATATCTATTCCGGTGAGTTTTTTTTTTAACTTAAAACGACTGGCCATGTTTCTGAAATCAATTAATGGCTAACAAATGATACATCTTTGTTGTTATTTTTCTTGTTTTTTCTTCAGCCTGACCCAGAGCTGGAAAAAGCACTGGGAAGTTTGTGCCATCCAATGCCAGAGTCACTGGATTCAAAAATCTTCTCCCCATTGAATTCACAGATGGAAACTGACTTTGGAAATTCTTACTTGGGTAAACCCTTCAGCGATAACATCTACAGCGATGATAGAGCTATCCCATTTCCATATGGAACAGATGCTGATGATATTACTGAGTTCTTGAACACGGTTCTTGTCAATTCAGACGAGCATCCCTCTGAAGAAGATTATTGCATACATGAGCAGTCATCCGTTGAAAATCCTATGTACTTTAACTCATCGGAATTGGTTAAGGACATTAATTCATGTAGTGAATCAGAGGCGGAGGTATGAAAGTTGCTATGTTGCTTGTTGGTGTGTTCTTTTGTGCAAGTTAACTTTAAATCTATCTGCCTGAGCTTTAGTCTTATAATTGAAAATTAACCTTGTGTAATCTTATGTCACTCTAGTTTGCACTGTATGCTGGACTGCAAGGTATGACTGGGCAAGATCCTCCGTCATATAAGCAAGGGATGGGAACCATGTCATATAAGCAAGGGATGGGAACCATGACAGGGATCCCTTTCAAAATGACCGGTGCTGGGCAAAATGCTTACAGTGTGCCTCATGTCAGCGATCATTTTCAGCGCAGAATGTCGGGCCTCAAAAATAGCGGTTATCTAGTACCCAGTACTGTCTCAGGTGTCTCTGCTGGCAATCAGATACCTAACATATTAAACTCAGAGCAATCATGTGACTCTAGCAATCCAGTGGCCGCAGACAGTACTGTTAGAACTGGAATCAAGGTAAGGACTCGTAAAACTTCGAATCAAGCAACTCCCATAAACACTGCAGCACATGGAACTGCCCCTAGAAGAATTCGCCTCCAGATGGAACTGAAAGTTGGACCAGTTCAATGTGGTCTGCCTCAGGATTCAGAGGATGCTGACATAATAAGCCTTGAAAAGGGATTGGCAGAGATTGAGGTGAGATATTTTTAGGGTGAAGTGTATTAATGTTAGTATGTATACACAGTACCTGGACATTATTATGGACAATATTTTAGTTAGTCCTTTTTACCAAACAAGCAACTAATGTCTTAGCACTGGGTTGTGCAGGATGACAAAGCTACTAATGTCGATACATTGGATGAGTCTAAGGATATAGTTTCTGACAAAACAAATTTGGAAGGTGTACAATTGGGAGTAGGAAAAGCTCATTGCTTGAATATGATGGCTGAATATGATTTACCAGGTAACAGCTCTGAAGATGTTATTTCTGTCAGTTCGAACTTTGAAGCTGTGACTTCTGTTTCGTCGTCTGTCTACATGCCGATGGTACTTGTGGCTGTGAGTCTTCTCATCGTTCTTGTTGGTGTTTGGGGATACTTTAGATTTTGAACATACTTGCGAAAGAAAGCTACCTTTTTTTGTACATGATTTCTAACTTTCTTAGCTGATAAGGATTACACTGGTAGACGTTATTTATTTCTTTTATTTATGTCTGAGTGCTACTAGTATATCTTGTAGAGAAGGATCTTTTTGTATATGTAATATAATTATAAATGGAGAGGATTTGTTTTAACAAGCTTGTACTGATTGTAGTCTTTTTATCGCGATCTTTATTTTGTGTGAATAATTATCGGGTTTTCTTAATTGAATTGAATATAATCAATGTAATAGCCATCTTTTTCTTTTAGAGGATGGTTTTTTGGGTTGCTGGCATGGCTATTTGAATGGGGCTATAAATCGTCCTTGATATACATTGCATCTTGTATCCCTTTTATTTTATTTTATTTTTTCTTCTTATGAACATCAGAGTTTCTCATTAACTGCAGCTGTAATTTGGAGTTATGAGGGTACATAACATGCTGTGAAATCAACCTGAAGAAGACTTGTAAATGTAATGACCTCGAATTGGCCCAGGAACCCGGTCCAGTTCTAACTCTTGTTATAAGATAGATTGTACAGAATTAGACCGTAATCAAGGAGTTACAACTCCGTCTTGTATCAAACATATCCCTAATCAAGTTGTTAAAAAGATTTATGGTTCTTGAATTGGGAATAAAGATCATCTCTTAATTTTTTTTATTTTTTTATTTTTAATTAAAAGCACTTCTCCTAACTTAATGAAAATTGCAATGTCAAAAATGGCCTTAGCCCTTGTTTGGTTTTAGAATATAATTTAAGTTGTTTAAACATATTTTTTTATGTACACATTATGTATGAACTACAATTTGCTACCACCTATTATTAACCATACATTTTATAATTTTTTTTTTCTCCGGAAATCCTCAAAATAAAATTGTTTCAACACTATTTCCACTAGCATTTGAAGGGTTATTTTTATTTTTGGTCACTTAACTTTGAATGATATTTCAATTGGATCATACGACTTTAGTTTGTTTCAATTAGATCACTTAATTTCAATTTACTTTCAGTACTAGTTACTCTGTTAGTCCCATTACTAAACTTGATGTCTCAAACCTGCATGTACGTTGATAATTGACAACAATTTGATGTCTTTACTTTTCCAAGTAAATATGCCATCCAATCAATTCATGGTAGCAAAATTTGAAAATAAATCATCATCTGCCATATTATAATCAAGTGGCATGCTTACCTAGAAATGTAACACGCTTCCTATTGCCATCAATTTTAACGTTCACATATGATTGAGTGATTGAATCGTTAAATTTAGTAACAATCGCTAATGTATGGACTTGTATTGAAAGTCAATTAAAATTAAGTGATTTGATTGAAATAAATTGAAGTTGAGTGAAATAATTTAGATTGTACTGACAGTTTAGTGATCAAAAATGAAATTAACCCAGCATTTGTACAAAAATCATATTTCGTACGGCATCATCTACTAGCAGCATCCCCACCTCTGCCATTTCTTTTTTACTCAAATATTTCTTTTTGGTTATTTTCTCTAGTTTAAATCATTTAAGCTTATTATTGAATTAAAAGTGAAATCTTAATTAATTGGGATTTTGGCAAAAATATCCCTAACGTATGCTCCTAATTCATTTTTGGTCCATAACCTCTTATTTTTGGCTAAAAGTTCATAACATTTGCCCTTATATGCGAAATTAGTTTATGTGGATGGATCCCATCCAAAATCTTCATTAATTGTGTGCATGGTGGTATACACTCTTTTAATAATGAGGGAAAATTTATCAATTCTTAAATAAATAATAAAATACAAAATTTTAAAAAATAATTAAAAAAAAAATTACCCCACCCCCACACCCCCCCACTCGCATCAACACACACCTCCGCACCACCACCACCACAGTTTGAGGGATGGATGGGGTGGTGATTTCTCCTCCCTCAAAACTGCCATTCAAGAGTGGGTTGGATGAAGTAATAATTTTCTATTTTGTTCGTTTTTTTTACCCAAATTTTGTTTTTTAATATCTATTTAAATATTGACAAATTTGTCTCCACTATTAAAAGAAAATGTACACCACGTGCACAACTAGCAGAGATTTTAGATGGAATCCGTATACAAGGACTAATTTTGTATCAAATGACATAGGTTAAGAACCTTATAGTCTAAAATAAAAAGTTACGGATCAAAAACACACTAGGACATGCATTAGGGATCATTTGCACCAAAATATCTAATTAATTTGTGGTATATATTGAATATAGCCTCCTAGATTTGCTAAATCTTAAGAATAGCTTTTGACCAAATAATACCTAAAATACGCTTAGGATATAAAAACTTCAATATTTGTTATATTGCTCCCCTAAAATTACGATTTTAAGGTTGCGCACCCAAAACTGGTATCAGAGCCTCGTTAAAATTATAATTATGTCAGATAATTATAACAAAATATCAAAAATTAATATAATTGAACAAATTAATTGGATAAAAACTTTTTTGATACATAAATTTGGATTAATTGGAGAAAAATATTTTAGAAAAGAAGATCAAGAAATTCTAAAAGAAATTCTGCAAATTGAAATATTAAACAACACAAATAAACAAAAATTACAAAATCTTAGAAATAAACTTTCTGATGAATATAAAGTAATAAATGACCAAATAAAAATACTAAAGACTCAACAAGAATTAGAAGAGTTAAAAAGAAAAATAGAGATAGTAAGAAAACCTTTAACTCTAGAAGAAAGAATAATAAATATAGAAAAGGAAATGATAGATTATAAAAAAATAATTACTGAAATTAGAAAAAGATTAGGATTTCAATTTGAAGAAAAATACAAGATATTAATAAAAGAAAATATTGTTATGATGAATGAAGTAAAACAAAATTTTTCAACAGAACAAGAAACCATAATAGAAGAATTTCTTGAACAAAATAATAAATACTCTCAACTACTTGTACCTTATAACTTAAATCCAAATATGAATACACAATTAAAAGATATTTCAAAAATCTTTTAAAAATTAAAAAAAAAATTAAAATATCAACAATTATAACAGGAAAACATATAAAACTGTATACTAAAGAAGAACCACAAACTCTAGAATCCGTATATAATTTAATGAATGAAATCAAACAAGATTTTGAAGAAAAATTCTTTGAAACTTTAGGAGAAGATGCTGAAAGATATATGAAAATGTTATAGGATCTAGAAATACAAATGGCTAACATAAGTTTAGGAAATATTAAGATGAATACTAGTACCACGAGAGTTAGTAGTTCTACTACCCCTCATACAGTAAGCCAACCTCCCTTTACACCTACTACACTACCAAAAACTGAAGGAATATACCCTACAATATGCTCAGGTCCCGTGCCACCCATTGCATCAAGATACGAAGAACCAGGACAAACTAGTGGTGTAAATAAAGAGAAGGATAATGAAGAATATAATAGTTATAGATATCCAACAGATGAAGGAGAATTATATACCTGGTATAAATTCAGTCCAGAAGTAGAAAACCCAAATAGAAGAATAAATTCTAGCAAGTTAAAAGGCAACTTCAAAATAACTACCAAGGAAGAAAGTCCTAAGGAAAATCTAACAGAACCAATACCAACAACAGGAATATGGTTATATCTAGATTCAGGAGATAAAGATAAAAAAACATCTGCTTGGGTTAAAGCCTCTAGTCTTGCTATACAATTTAGCAAAGGATGAAATACATATACAGCTTTCAATTTTCTTGAACATACCTTTAGAGTAAATGTTGAGGAATTATGGAAGAAAACCTCAAACCAAATAAAAAGTAATATAAAATATGGAGAAGAATTGATAGCTGATTCAAGAGAACATTTAAATAACCAAACAATTATGGATATATTAAAAAGGTTAGAAAAATACTTGAGAGCACAATTCCTAGGAAAAATTGTAGAAGAAACTAGTATAGAGAAAGAAATAAGAAAAAAATTAGAAGCACAAATAGAATTGGAGAATCTAAAAATTTGTGATATATGTGAGCTAAAAGGATACTTAAGAGATTTTGAAAAAATCTACATAAAAGCCTTAAATAAAGATATGAGTTATAATGAAAAATTAAATTATCTCAAAATAATGTTCCTAAAACTTCCTTACCCTTGGAGCATAAAAATACACCAAGAATATGAAAAGATTAGGTCTGTCATGACTCATCCTGAGATAAATGATGTTTTTGGTAATAGAGAATAATTTATTATCAATACAAATAATAAATGGTGTAGAGAAATAGGTGATAACAAAGCAATAAAAAAGATGACAAAGAAAAAACTCTTTTGTTGCAATCAAGAGATCTTTCATACACATCAATGAGGATGTTATCCAAAAGAATATAAAAAGAAAAAGAAATTCAAAAATTTCTTAAGCCTTATAAAAAGAAAAATTTTAGGAAGAGAAGAGATAATTGGAAACCTAATAAAAAACTTTTTAAAAAGAGAACAAAACCAAAAGGTTGGATACCTAAAAAAGAATATATTAAAAAATGCAAATACTTTATATGTCAGAAACCAGGACATATAGCACCAAACTGCCCAGATAAACATAAAAATAAAACCAATTCAAAATTTTTAGAGGTATACGAAGAAGCTATATATGATTCAGAATATGAACCTTATGAGATAAGTGAAATTGAATCAGAAGTCTCTACTATATATATCTATTCTGACAGTGAGATAGAGAGTGAAGAAGAAAATGAATTCATAAATTATAACTTTATGAATGAAGTAAGAATATAAGAAAGTATAAGAATACAAGAGACTAACATAGATAATATTGAAAGAACAAGTCAAAATGTTACCTTCGAAGAAAAAAAATATGATGAAATAATGAAAAAAGTTTTATCTTTGAATCAAAAAGATGTCTTCAAAAATAAAACCTTTTGAAATATACTGCCAAAGCTAAACAAAACTATTTATGTTATAAAACATAATGAAATTCCTATTTATATAGAAAATATAAAACGATCTACAACGATTCCTATATTAAATAGGAAATGGATAAATAAATAACTAGCTAAAATAAAGCCTAATATTAGAAACAAAATCAAGAATGTAGAGATCGGAGGAATCCAGATCCTTATGAAATGATTCTTTAGACAAGGTATGGATATACCAGTCAACATATTTTGTATGGATAATAGAATATTGCATGATCGTATAGACGCCCTTTTAGGAGCTGTTTCAGGTAATTTAGTATACCAAAAACTAATATTTACTTTAAAACCAAGATTTGCAGTATCTTTATTAGACGAAAATATAGACATAACCTTAAATCTATATCATAAAATAGATAGATTAGATATGCCAGAAATATCTAAGACAGTAAGCTTTACCATAAGATCTATATTTGCTTTTACTACAAGCCACCATTAAGAAATAAGAAGAAGCTTTGAAGAAATAAAAATTGAAGAAGGATTTGAAGAATTAGCACAAGCTATTCCACCTAGGAAATTCAGATCAAACGAAATCGAGATACATGAAGAATTTGTTTTAGATTTCAAAAGAAGAATTAAAACAATTAGAGAAACTGGACAAACCAGTAACTTGCAAGGAAAAGTTTCTATAGATCCGATAGGAAATATGATAGCAAAATTTTCCCTAGAAGAAGTCTCAGTCTTTCTAGGAAAAACTATATAAGAGAATCATCTATTCCAAAAAACCATTGGAAAAAGAATATACCAATACTAGCCAAGTTAGATAAACATAGAATAGAAGAACAATTATATATCCTAACTGAATGGATAAAACCAACAAGTGAAATACAAGAAATGATTGCCCTAATCAATACAGGAGCAGGATCAAGTCATGTTCAAGGAAATATAGTTAGCATGCTACCTGAACAAGACCTACCTCAATGATATAAATATAAAGATTATCATGGAATAGAATATGAAATTAGAAAATTTGTTGAAATGAATCTTATACTTACTAATATAAGAGGAGAACAATTTCTTATAACTATAGTTATACATAAAGATCCTAATAGGAAAGAAACCAATGCACCAATTTTATTAGGAATGAACTTTTTAGATATGTTCAAACCATATAGTATTCAAGAGGATAGATTACAAATGACGATCAATCTTGAAGAACAACATATCCTAATGATTACTAGTGAAAAGAAAAGATTTACTAACTATATGATGATTAGTTATAAATCTATAACCAAGAACATAACAAATCCATTAAGTCAATATGTTGAAATAAAACTCAATCTACCATAATATTGTCGAATTACATTTCATGCTTATCTAGATACATGATCAACATTATGTACAACACAATATAATGTTTTACTAGCTTCTTACTGAAAAACAGACCCTAAAAAGAAATACTATGCCCAAACAGCTAGTGGCCTATTTGAACCATACTCTTTATATGCTGAAAATATACCATTTTTATTAAGAAATAGAGAAGTCATAGTTAGAGAACTCTACTATGCCCCCAAAATAGAATGTAACATTCTTTTAGGACAAATTTTCATTCTAGAAGATTATGCACCCTTTACACAATATATAAACCCCACAAGATTTGAATTTACAACATCCTGTAACCACAAAATAATTGTACCACAAATACAAAAAGCTCCATCTATTGCTCAAAAATCAATAAATCATCAGAGATTCTCAACCCAACATGGTAGATGTTATGCAGAAATAGAAAAAAAAATTCAAATCACTATTATATAACAGTGTAAACATCCAAATAAGTGAATCTGAAAATGAAAAACTAGAAAGAATAAAAAATAACCTCAAAAACAACTTTTCAGAAAATCCATTAGAAAAATGGTATGTAAATAAAACAACAGCAAAAATAGAATTAATAGAACCAAATGTCATAATTAGAGTCAAACCTATTACATATAGTCAAGAAAACATAAAAAAAATTTGAAATACAAATAAAAGAATTATTAAAAGCTAAAATTATTAGACCAAGTAAAAGTTCATAGTAGCCCGGCCTTTATGGTAAGGAACCATGCTGAAATAAAAAAAAAAAAAAAAAAAAGCCGAATGGTTATAAACTATAAGAAACTAAATAAAAAAACCAAATTTGATGGATATTACCTACCAAATAAAGATATTCTCATTAAAGCTACACATGATAGAAAAATATATTCTATTTGATTGTAAAAGCGGATTTTGGCAAATATGTTTAGATAAAGAAAGTAAACCATTAACAACATTTAGCACTCCTAATCCTTTAGGACAATTCGAATGGAATGTAATGCCATTTGGATTAAAAATGCACCCCAAATATATCAAAGAAGAATGGACGAAGTATTGAAACCAATTAAAAATTTTTGTGTAGTATATATTGATAATATACTTATACATTCTACTACTTATAAAGAGCATCTAGAACACCTAGAAAAATTTGCTTATATTATCAATAAATATGGAATAATACTCTCAGAAAAGAAAGCTGAAATGATTAAAACAAAAATCAAGTTTTTAGGACTCATCATCAAAGAAGAAGAGATTCAATTACAATATCATATAGGAGAAAAATTACTTGAATTTCTTGACGAAATAATAAACAAAAAGCAGCTACAAAGCTTTTTAGGATTATTAAATTATTCTGAACAATTTATCGAATGATGTGTTTTACTTAAAAAGTCATTTCTAAATAAACTTAAAAAAGATCAAGTTTGGAACTGGACCGATGAAGATAATAAAATAGTCCAACATATTAAAAAATATTGTTCTAATCTCCCTAAACTATCTATAGCAGAAGATGATGATTATTTTATTCTTGAAACAGATGCTTTAGATTATTGTTGGGGAGCAGTCTTAAAAGCAGTATCAAAACATGGAGAAAATTATCCATGTCATAAAGATTGTTAAAAAACCTGTCCTGAAAAATTAGTTGCATATATTTCAGGAACCTTCAAAGATGTTGAAACCAGATATGACTCCAATAGAAAAGAGTTACTTGCTGTCAAAAAAGGAGTTGCTAAATATGAATATTATTTGATTAAAAAATCATTTACTATTAGAACAGATAATACCTAGGTTAAGTATTTTCTTAAAAATAATTTAAAGCCAAATGTTGCTAACAAGCCATTAATTAGAATACAATCTTGGATGGCCAACTTCAAATTTGATATTCAATATATTCGTAGTAAAGATAATTTTCTTCCTGATTTCCTTTCCAGGGATGGACCAGATCAAGTAAGAGTTGCAATCAATGAAGCTCAAAATAAAGGAGATGGAAGAGAAAATATACAAAATAGAGAATGAAAACCTCAAAAAAGAAGATATTCCACGAAATATTCAAAAGATCAAACAAGATATCAAAGAAAATAAAGAGGCTTCCACCTCTCAACCTCACCATCCATTATACAAGATATATCTAAAATTAACAAATCAAATGTCATAGAGCTTTGCAACAGTCTCCTATCCTTTGGGATAAAAGATGAAGCAGGATATAAATACAAAATATGTCTTTTCAATCTTGTGGCCTGCTGGTTTATTGAGATTGGTAATAAGCTATGGATGAAGACTTTAAACTACGAAAAATATAACAAGGTGAATTTTTATCCTGGAGCACCACCAAATTGGGTTCGCCATATGTATGATATTGGAAACATACTTTGTATATATCCTAGCCAAAATCTCAAAGAAATTTCCATGCTGCCAGCAAGAATCAAAATAGCAATCGAAGAGTTTGTTCGAATTACTAAACCAACCAATATCTATATCAGATTCTTCTCTGCGGTTCCAAAATGGGATATTTATGATCATTGTCTCATTCCAGTTAAAAATGTTATTAAAATTGGATTAACGAGAATTTTTTTTGATCCAAACAGTCAGAATACTCATGAAGTCACTCATCAGGAAATCTTGAAGATTGAACATTTCAGAAGAGCTAAAGGATTCAAAGATCAATTTGATTTCTTAGTGGTCACCATGAGCAAGAATGAAAATATCTGGATATACCCATGTGAAGATCACATAATCTTCAGCAACTGTACTAGAAAGACTCGTGATAAGGATTGGGCCCTACTTGATCACTGGTGCGACAAAATAATGAATAATGAAAATAATAAATCACCAAGCTTCCTTCAGGAAATGTGTAAGATAATAGTGAGTCACGCTGAACATAGTTGTCCAAATTGTATTATTGAAGATATGGACCACGTCTTCCTCAATGAAGACGACATGCCACCAGATTACTTTGAAGGAAAGATGATCGGGTAGGACCCTTCACTCACTACCAACAGTGATAATCTTATCACTTTGAAAAAGCTGAGGTTCCTACTTATCGACAAGATAAAAAAAAGATACCTTCTTGATAAGGTTCAATTATTGAAGATAAGTTGTATCTTGAATCTTTATATACCACTTACATATCGAGTTGTAAGGTATCGAAAGTTGGAGACAATTACTGAGTACTCTCATATCTCTCTATACTATCATACCATAGTCTAGCCGTCATTTCTTCTAGCATCAATAAGGTAATCCCTATGGAGTTCTAAACTTCAACTAAGAGAGTACTAAGAGTGTTTCTTATAAGAGTCTTTGTATATCAAGTGTGTACTTCTAAAAGCTTAAGATATAAGCTTGTAATATGCTCATATTGATTTCTATAAAAGTATTTAAAATGTTTTCTTAACATCTCTTTTCTAAAGAAAACTTCATTTAATAATTAGTCCCCGGCGGTAGTAAGATAGCCTTGTGCTATTTTCTTTAAATCTCCTTGTTTTTCCGTTTTGGCTTGTGTTGCCTCATTTGGGAGTGTTTGGAGTGTCATTGGAAAAATCAGTAGGTTCTAAACTGAAGATTTATTACGATAGGGGTGAAAACAGCTAGTCTGAATTTCCGTGGCAAGATTGAATCCTTTTTGGAATCATATCTGTTAGCTTGAACTATCAATGCAAGAGGAAGAAGTAGAAAAGAAAATGAGCGGAAGTCATGTTGGACCCTCCTGTTAAAACTTATGAGCTATAGACAAAAGCAGATCTTGTTTTGAGAATACACATATTTATACGCAAAGACTTGAAGAATAACACTCAAGGGAAACCTAGCCTTTTTATTGAAGAATAATTCCAGGTTTGACGTTCTTATTTTCATGAACACTGCACAAGCATCCACATCCACATCCACTGATCTTAAATTGTATTTAGAAGATAAAGATTTTTCGTTTTTATTAACTCTGGTTGATAAATTAGAAAAAATTTATTCTACTGGTCAATCTAAACTCAAAGATATTTATACTAGCATAGATTTTGCTTGTGAAAATAATATAAGAATTAATTCTGTAGAAACATCTAAAAATATAAATAGAATTGGAGATATTATTTCTGAATATAAAGATTTAGAAGGAGAAGTATCAGAAGGAATTGTTTTAGGATATATAACTCAAAAGAAATATCCTAACGCATTCAAGAAATTATCTTCAAATATAGATTATTTAAATGCCAGGATATAATTTGAAAGGCTATGATAATCTTGAAAATTACGTGTGTAATATATTAGAAGAAGAATTCACAAAATTAAATAATATCCAAGATAAAGTATCTTTAGAATATTTAGAACAAACTAGAACAATAAATAAATTATTAGTCAGACTCAAAAATATTATAGATACTATATTAAAATTGTTAGAAAGATTAAGTGAGGAGGAGATAATTAGACATAGAAAAAATTAAAAAAAAGACAAAATAGGCACTTTTACTTAAAAAAAGAGGCGTTTGAGACTTATTTGTAAAACACTGTGCCAAAGGCTAGTTTGAGAAGGGCATTTAGATAGTTCCCCAATTAATTTCCTCTTGAACTAAGTTGTCCATTTCTTGAACGTTGAAAGTTGAAACAGAACCATCGCGTTTACTTTCACAAATATTCGAGTAAACCTACGAAAATTATGTTTTGGGCTTCCAATTTCTTGTTCAATTTGCTTGTACTTTTATTTATTGCTGCAAAATGTACAACAGCTGATAGGGAGTATGATCAAGAATATGCAAAGCAGATTCTGAGCTCTGCCCAGAAAGAGAGAGATTGGTTGCTGTCAGTAAGAAGAAAAATCCATGAAAATCCGGAACTGGGATTCCAAGAATTCAACACCAGTGCTCTCATTCGTGGAGAACTTGATAAACTTGGTATATTTTATGAATACCCATTTTCCAAAACTGGCTTGGTTGCTCAAATTGGCACTGGTTCACCCCCTGTGGTTGCCCTGCGTGCTGACATGGATGCCCTACCCTTGCAGGTACTCTTTCAATTATCATTTTTTTCAGTAATTATGGATAATTTTAATGTCTAGTTTGAAATTTTCCAAGAGTGTATGTTTGAAAATCTCTTGGCTTAAATGTTTGATGTGCAGAATCAGACATATAGATAAGGTAGTGTTCTCCATGCGTTTCAGTTTTATGTTTTGAGTTTTGAATTCATTTTGAATTTTGTGTTTTGTGTTAATAAGTTCTTTTTTTAATTTTCAAAAATTGTTTTTTACAATTCGAAAACACGTTTACTTGGAATTTTTGAGAATGTTTTTATAATATTTTATTCACACAATTATTGATTATTAAATACCTTAACAAGTATATTTATAAATACACGAATAGATGTCAAACCAAGCCAAAAAATGCCAAAACTTAATATAACGTCACCGGAATTTTAAAAAAAAAATTTGATGAAATTATATTCCTCAACTGTTGCCAACAGTTGAGGCTGGGTCTGGGCAATCGCCCAGCCTAAAATGTTAAAAAAAAAAAATGGCCGCGGATGTGATTCGAAACACATACCACATTTATGAAAACGCGCGTTTTTGCCGTTTTGGAAATGAGCGCGTTTTGTGAAGAAAACGCGGAAAATGATAAAATCATTATTTTCTGTTTCCTTTGTAATTTTTTTTGGGTGTTTTGGAAAATGCATTTTCGAAAATAGATAAGTAAACACGTTTTCACTATTTTCAAAAACAGAAAACTAAAAACAGGTTGAAAATGGCAAAGAGAACACACCCTAAGATTTTAACTTTGTTTTATCTTTAATATTGTACAGTGTTGTAGAATCCAACTTATCAAACAAGCAAGTTTTTTGTTTACAGGGTTGCTTTTTATGTTATGTGTGTAATAGGAGCTGGTAGAGTGGGAGCATAAGAGCAAAGTGCAGGGTAAAATGCATGGATGTGGGCATGATGCTCACACAACAATGCTGCTTGGTGCTGCTAAGTTACTTAATGAACGGAAGGACAAGCTTAAGGTGAGTTTGTTTGATGCGAGATGATGTGATCAATATGGGGAATTGGTTCTTCTAGTGAAATTTAGTCAAGATGATTGGTGGATGCTTTCATGATTTTTACTCAGAATGATTGGAGAGTATTTGGGAATCATTTCTAGATACATTTGTGCATATTGCATTATAAAATCAACATGTTTATGGGATTTAGTGGGAGCCTTGAAATAAACTTTTGAAAAATCGACTCAATTGGGATGGATTTTCAAATTCCAATTCTCAGGCTCCAATGCTATGCTACCAAATTCAGCCAAAGGAATATAGAGGAGGGTAAGGATATGAAATAATTTAAATTTGTAACTTACGTCAATAGAATTTTTTATACTGCTCTTCGTGTACTTATCTTTTAATGCTGAACTATTTTGTTAATCTTAATTATGTAACATTGACCAGATTAGAGCTTTTTATGTTTTAATCAACAAGATTTTCAGTTAAGTCCTTGTGAATTCCAACTTCATTTCTATCAACTTCGATAAAATCAACTTCCCAATCACCTCATCTTAAACTCGAAGGGCATTAGGAAAATCTCAAGAACCTAAGGAGAAAAAGACATTGCAGCTGCCCCAGCACTTGCCCTTCTTCTTACTAGTGCATTTCGAATCCACTGATTCCGCAATCAAACATAAAAGGAAGGGAGGTGTTTAACTCTACATTTTTGAATGAATGTTGGTTGAGGAAATATTCAACTCAACCATCTAATAACACAAAATTATAAATATGTACTGACCTAAACTGGACAATCATATTCCAAGCCCTGCATCAAATCTCAGTCTTAAGTTGGGAAACGGAAGGGGAAGTATTGCTGGCTACTGACTGAACACTTCAAAGCTGCTCAAGTTGATGAGGCACTTCAAAAACATTTCTCACTTTCTCCTTATAGGTCAAACAGGTTTAAGAGAGACTTCGTCAAAACTGGTGCATGTTCAGCTTTTTATCTTTCTCAGCTGAAGTAATTCTCTTCTCAGATGTTAACTAAATTACTATTTCTTGTATACCTGAAGTTCAGTTAAAATCTCGTCCATTTCATATAAGATTGGTTTCTTTGGTAGTTGGGATATATGAACATGTCTAGGCATTACATAATAAGCGATTAGATGTAAAGTAAATTACTATTGCATGTGTACCTGAAGTTCAGTTAAAGTCTCATCAATTTCATATTAGATTGGTTGTTGGTACTTGCAATAGGTCTAGACCTTACCTCAGTAAGCGATTTCCAGAATTTCTGTCATCTTATCGGAAAAAAAAGTAAATAATTGTAAGAGGAAGAAAATTAGGGTAGTGTCTGATGAATTGGAAATGTGCTTCAATCTGGTTGTTCTTGGTAATGGGTAATTGAGATCCACATGGAATGGGGTAGCAGGGGAAGGGAAAGGCAACAGCATGGGCTAGTTAATAAACAGTGAGGCGAGGAAGAAGAAAGGTATATTGGGATTTGTAGAAATATTGGAGTTTGTTTACATAATTTTAAAATGTGGGGCTCTTTTGATTCTCTCTCCAACCTCGTTCTTAGATAATTTCCTCAAAACCATTGGTAGTTAAGGCCATGTTTGGTACGCAGTATTGGACAATATTGCACAATACAATGGAAAAGATTTTAGCTTGTTTTTGTTGTTTAATACCGCTCGGTGTTGTAAAATCCAAGCCTAAGTGTTTTGTTCAACTGATGTTGAAGGGAACTGTGAGACTTCTTTTTCAACCTGCTGAGGAGGGAGGTGCTGGTGCATCTTATATGATAAAGGAAGGTGCTCTTGGTGATGCAGAAGCAATATTCGGGATGCATGTTGATTTTAAAGGACCAACAGGAACTATAGCGAGTATTTCAGGCCCCGTTTTAGCTGCTGTTTGCTTCTTTGAAGCAAAGATAGAAGGAAAAGGTGGGCATGCTGCAGATCCTCACAAAAGCACTGACCCAATACTTGCTGCATCTTTTACAATTTTAGCCTTGCAACAGCTCATCTCGAGAGAAGTAGATCCACTTCATAGTCAAGTATGCCTCCTTATTTTTATTTTTACACCTTATTTTTCTGCTTCCATGTTTCTTTACCACGTTAAAATTTACTCTAGAAAGCGTTTTTCTTTACCACAATAAATAATTTCATCTAAATAAATTGAATATAATTGAGACACAGTAATGAAACGAATATGAGAAATTGGATAATTGTTCTGTCTAATTATTATAAGGTAGAAGACCTTATTTATATTATTACAATAGTCCAAAAAGGAAAAATTGTATAATAATTACATTCATCTATAAAAAAAATAATATCACAGTATTTTCATATCTTCAACATCTCCCCTCAAACTCAATATGGTGTTATAGAAACCAAATTGAGTTTGAAACTTAAATTGATCTAAGCAAATCATCATCTTCTAAATGTCAAACGATAGTTGAGAAATGCATTTACAATACATAGCTACATGCCGAACAAGCCGAACAAAGAACTAGAAGCTGGTGCGAAAGAAAAATCATCGTCCACCAATCTAACCGAAATCATCACTAAGACTTTTGGAGCACATCCCATAAGTAGAAAGAACAAGACCAAAATCAAATTCTCAAACAATTTTTCACAACTAAATTTCCTGAGAATAGACTATGTTAACAATAGCACTTAAAAGATTCATAGGTTGCACTAGTTATCCTCCCAAATATGAAGGTAAAAATACTGGCCTGACAAGAAGAAATCAAGCACACAGGGAGGCTAAGATAATGTGATGAAAATAAAATGGTGGAAGAGAAGCAACAACCTGTTTCTAGTCAAATTACTAAACCAATATCAATCATAGCAAATAAAGGCTTAAAAGCCATAGGACTTCCGAATATACAACACCATCAATAGATTCCAAAAGCAATAGAGCAGCACTGACTTACATAAAAATTGGAGGGATGCAAGAGGTCAAAAAAGTGGCTAAGCACTAGAGACAAATTGGAAAATACTGCCACTACAAGTCTGGTTGGAAGGGATACTGATGATTCGCAAAAGATTGAAAAAGAAATAAAGACACCCACTATCAAACGATAAAGCAGTGGCAATAAATATGCAAGGACAACCACAAGAAGAAAAAAGCATAACAAAAAAAAAATTAATATTGGCAGGACGAGGATATCTAATCCAAACAAGAAAACTTTGCCGGACGAGTGACACGGGGCCGCCGGAGAATAAAAGCTTGCAAGTTTAATCCAAAATCAAATTAAACCCGCTCTGATACCATGATAAATTAATAAACTGAATATAATTGAGACACAATAATGAAATGAATATGAGAAAATTGTATAATTGTTTTGATTAATTATTACAAGGTAGAAGACTTTATTTATAGTGTTATAATAGTCTTAAAAGGAAAGATTGTGATACTATAAAGGAAAATTGTTCCATACAATCGAGAAAATACCAAAGAAAATAATATCACGATCTTTTCATATTTTCAACATGAATGCCTTTCTCAGGACAAAGCTTTTTTTCTTTTTCATGGATTAGCATCAAGTATTATTTTTCTGCTCAGTGTCAGGATAATTTGAATTGTGCAATTTATTAACATCCATACGAAATGGAGTTTTATGACTATTTGAAGTGAATTTTTTTAGTATCATCCGGTTATCTAATACAATTGACTGCTGAATATTGAGTTTCTGCTGAAGGTGCTATCAGTCACTTATGTCCGAGGTGGAAAAGCATCGAATGTAATTCCACATCATGTTGAACTAGGTGGTACTCTGAGGAGTCTTACAACTGAAGGCTTGCTTCGACTCCAGCAGAGGGTGAAAGAGGTACCAAGATTTTCTTGATCAACCGTTGATGCTGGATCTTCCCAATAAATTAGACCTATAGAGTGTGCAGTTTCACTTAATAATTCTTAATTTATTCTCTCCCTCTCTCTCTCTCTCTCTCTCTCTCTATATATATATATATATATATATATATATATTCACACACACCCACACGTGCGCTCACACAAATAGAGAAAGAGAAGGTTCATTTGTTATATCTTATGAATGCATCATTAAAGCCCGTCCTTACCTACTTAATGAATTCAAATTGTAGGTGATAAACTTAATCCGGTTCAAGGTGTTGTTCGACCTTTTAGTTATTTGAATATAGTGTATCAAATGTGCCTTGTTATTTCATAGCAGAACTTTAGTGCTTAAGTTATAGAATGCGAGACCAGAGGATATGACTCAAGTTTCAACATTTTCAAACATAGTGGTCCTACCTTCTGTATATTCTACTGTTTCTTTTATCCCGACTGCTCTTTTTCTGCATTCTTTCCCACTGTTCTTTCATTGTCGCTTTTTACCTTGAACCCTCGTCCGGATTCATAAATGCCATCGTTTTTGTTATTTTTCTAAGAAAATTTGCTAAAATGACGTGATTATCTCATTGGTGTACAAAAAACTTCTGTATACACGGGCCTTGTAGGTTATTGAAGGACAGGCAGCTGTACACAAATGTAAGGCATATGTTGATATGAAAAAAGAGGAGTTCCCTCCATATCCAGCTTGTGTGAATGACGAGCGGTTACATCAGCATGTCAAAAGAGTTGGGATACTTCTGCTAGGTCCCGAGAATGTCAGTGAGGCCCAAAAAGTTATGGCGGGTGAGGATTTTGCCTTCTACCAAGAAATGATCCCTGGAGTCATGTTTAGCATCGGCATTAGAAATGAGAAAATAGGCTCTATTCACTCTCCGCACTCACCGCACTTCTTTCTTGATGAGGATGTACTGCCTATTGGAGCTGCAGCACACACTGCTATTGCAGAGACTTATTTGAATGATCACCATCATTCTGTTGTTCAGTAGAGACATTTTCTGGGGGTTTCATTTTTCTTTGCACAATGTGTATATATGTATAATTCAATCCCGAGTTCGAAAAATCGACATTGTATCTATTTTGTAAGATAATTACACCTGGAATATTCTCTATTTGTCTTGTTTTGTAAATTCAGAAACTATAGCATAATAAATTCTTATGTAGTCTTCAAGTACCTTGTGTTACTTTTCAATCCAAGTTGATTGCCTTCGAAAATTAAAGGAGGAAAGAATATATTTTAGGAATCTGTGGACTAGAATCTAACGAAATTTTTAGCATGCTAACAACTTGGAAAATAGTTTTAACGCGAAGTTTAGTGCATGTTTGGTAGAGTTTAAAAATAGTTTTTAAGAAATTTTGGTAAAAGTTGTTGAAATATGTGATTGAAGAATTGATAAAAGTTGTACATCTTATGAAATATGTGGTTGAAAATAAGTTTGAAAAAAAAGAGTTCGAAATAAATTCTACTAAACATGCTCGAATATGTATCTTGGAAAGAATGATTGAACTAAAACGTGTTTAATATGTTAAACTAGACATAATAACTGTCAATTTTTTTTGATAAGAACCAGAACATAGATAAGGGCAAACACAATACTCGAGCATTTGCAGACTCATTCTTACTTAGTGCTTGTTTGGTGAGATTTAAAAATAGTTTTTTAAGAGATTTTGAAAGGTTTAGTAGAATGTGTGGTTTAAAAGTTAATAAAAATTATGGGTCTCATAAAATATGTACTTAAAAATAAATTTGAAAATAAAATAATTTAAAATATAATATACCAAATATGCTCCCCACTTAACTATTAGTGTTGTTGGGAATTCTCTACCTCTTTTTGTAGGTACCAATGAAATGATTAGTGAAACTTTGTAATATTCTATAACATGTTTCTACCGAATACAAAAAATAGTAGAACTTACTTGAAAATCCAAGATCAAGAGGTTGAATCACTTGCCTTGTATACTTGTTTACTATATCAAAATGCTAATCTTTGATCCAGAAACTCAAATCACAATAGAAAGAATTTAATCTCCACAATTCAAGAACCAAATTTTGAGTTATTTTTCAAGCTACCAACTTCATGTGTTCTTCACTCTCTCTTTATGCACGAATTTTTAACTTCCATATGCAAGATTATCTTGAGTAGTGGGAGTTGATGGAAGTTATATGAGGTGTGGAGTTAAGTTTCAAATTTAAACCTTAACTCCTCCCTCCAAAACCATTTTCATGCAACTTGGGTTCGGTCAACCCACATGGACGACCCGTTTTATTTTAACATCTATCACTCGTATATGATGGTGTTGAACAGAATCTAATCTAATATCAATTAGATTTATCTCAATATCTCAAAGTTCATACTGACAAATGGATTGTGCGACTAGCGAGTTTATTAAAGAGCATATAACGCCATACACCTGTTAGGGATATATAACAACTCTACTAGAGGAAATACTTTTCTCGCTATATCCCAAATCATTTTCCAACACTAATTTAAATATTTTCGATCCTCAAATATTTATGGAACATACTTGAACTCCATACTTAATTCTTGTATTCATAATTGTGTTGTAAACCCTACATGGTCAACACAATTATCCGGCCAGTGAATACAAATAGAAATGTTGGTCAAAATGATTTTTCTTTCCTACTCAAATCTTTCAACTTTAAATCAGTTGCTTTCCTAGACATGTTCCATCAAACCGAATCAATCATAGTTATTGGCAACATGGTAAAGTAGCAACACTGAAATAAAATCTTGAGAAAACAGTCAAAAGTCAAAAGGGTATATATAAGGTTATGTAAACCACGGGGTTTCACACAATGAGGAAGCAGGGATCCATTCACTCATTTACCCCATATTGGTCGTAGAAGCACACGCGGTATGAAACACGTGCTACGATGTTTTCTCCTTTTTCAGGGTGTATGTTATATTCTGTAAATTAAAACACACCGAACAGATTTTAGTTCAGGTATCTTTGATACCTAACTTGAATTCTCCTTATATTCATTCTTCAAAGCAAACTCAATCGAGAACTCAATCTGGCTATTAAAACAGGTATAATGGATAGTGGAATCCATTTTGATTACTTATAGTAATCTCATCTCGATACTTCATCAAGGCGACCAAATCATGTACATAACATAATCACTTCGTCTCATCCCAACACAAACTAAAATTGTCTGAGGTGATTACTTGTGTAAGTGAGCCGTTCGACATACTTTTTGTGTGCATAAAAATCAATCAACTTGTTTGACATACTTCTTGAAACGTTCAAGAACCTTCTTTATATATGACACTTGTGATAGAGAAAGAAGTCTCTTAGAACGATCTCCATGGATTTTAACACCAAGTATGTAATCTGCTTCACCCATGTCCTTCATTTCAAAATTTGAAGACAACCATTTCTTAATGGTCTCAACATACTCCTTATCATTCCCAGCTAATAAGATATCATCTATGTAAAGAGATAAAATTACAAATTTTCCATTGGACCTTTTCACATAAATAGAGTGATCTTCGTCCATCATAACAAAGTTATATGATATTACAACTTTGTCAAATCTCAAGTACCACTATCTCGAAGACTGTTTTAAGCCATATATTGATCTTTACAATTTACAAACTTTATTCTCTTAGCCTTGTTTGACGAAACCTACTGGTTGTTGCATATAGATTTCTTCATCCAATTCTCCATTGAGAAAAGCAGTCTTTACGTTCATTTGATGTAATTCTAAATCTAAACGCGCCACTATGGCTAAAAGCAGGAGAACATGAGTAAATTTCACTACTGGTGAAAAGGTTTCTTCATAATCTATACCCTCTTGTTGGGTATAACCTATTACCACCAATCGAACTTTATACCTCTCTATGGACCCATCAGTCCTTCGCTTTATCTTTGGAACCCATTTGTTCCTAATAGCTTTTCGACCAGACGGAAGATCAACCAAGTCCCATACTTGATTAGATTTCATAAACTTTATCTCCTCTTCTATTGCTTTCTTCCACTTTTCATTTGTAGGGCTTGATAGAGCTTCATGAATAGATCTAGGCTCTTCATTTTCTTCTAGAGATACTAGAAAAGCTTGACCTTCAATTTTTAAATAAAGTTTAGGCATACTTTTCCTAGTACTCTTACAAAGTGGAAGCTTTGTAGTGACCTTGTTACTTGGAGACAATTTGCTCCCACTTGGATCAGAAGGTGGAAGTGCATCTTCTTGCACCTCAATCGATTTATCGAAAACAGCCCTATCATCTAATTCAAATAAAGGTTCTCCCTTTTTAATTTCTCCTCTGCTAGGAAAATCATTCTCAATGAATGTCACATCGCATGACTCTATCTCAGTTATAGTCTCATCATGATTTTCACCTAAAAACACATCATTTGGACTGATCTAAGTATCTTATAAAGATACATTTCTTGCCTCTTGGACCCAATTTTTCAAATTTACTTGAGGAATCATGGAGGTATCCAGCTGATCCCCAGGGTCTAAGACAACTTAAATCAGGTGATCTACCTGTCCAAAACTGATACAGTGTTGTAGGTACCGATTTTGAGGGATGTGGTGTATTAAGAATAGTTAACTGCCTAAAAATTCATTTATAAATACATAATAAATATTTTATAAGTGAATTAAATTCTGAAAATTTTATATTAAATCCAGAATATTTGATTGAGGGTTATGTAACCTAGTAGGAGTTTTTTCGAGATGCTCCTATATTATTATTATTTTTAAAGTGTTTTTTTTAAGAAAAAAAATTGGATTTAAGTCAGAAAATTATGATTTATGGTGTCAAATTTTTTTCTGATTTTAAATAGAATAATATTGTGCGTTCTTGAGTAGTGTGAGTCTTAATTTAGTTATGTGATCCATTTGATCCATTCCCGTCTTCCCGTGTATAATCAAATATGGTTGGATTGAGGCACACTTTTAGCATCCTTGGAAAGAAGGCTAAAAGATTACAGGCTAAAGAACGTGTTGAAAAGCTATGAGCTTATGAAAATCGTGATATTGATTCAAGACATAACCTAGTACAATACATAAAGTATCTCAAAACAATGCGCCTAGAAGTAGTGCATCTAGGACAATATATTTGTGAGGAAAAGAAAATGTATAAAGTCATCTTCCAATGCATAGTAGTTATATTTAGAATAATTGGATATAATCGCATGTATAAATATGACATTTTTTTATGGTTTAGTACATACGATCAAAATGTCTTGTTTACATAGTACATGTTTAATTGATTTATTCAATGAAAATTCTAAAGTTGGAAGAGTTTATGTGATTCTCACTAGGGCTAGGTTGGGTCGGTTTTGGGCCCAACCCTAACTCAATCCAAAAAAATCAGTTTAGAGAAATTTCAACCCAACCCAACCAGCACAATGATTTGAACCCGACCCAACCCAACTCAACCTAACCCGTACAAGCATCGGGTGAGTTGGGTCGGGTTGGCGGTTTGGACTTTGGTAAGAGAAATCAGTTGGCATGAATCATAAGAGGCCACAAGAAAGACATTCTTCGGAATTTCTTACAAAATTTACCACTATATGATACACATACAGTCACACCAATGAAGAAGATGTTGCAGAGTAATAAACCAACACCCATACACATGGATTGATACAGGAACAAACCCCATGATCTTACATCTTGGATTGGGTTTGAAAATTTAAAGAAAGAAATAAAAACTCAATCTCACATCAAATGTAAAGAAGGGACTCTTGACCGGTGGTGGAGAGGCGACGGTGGGCGTGGACTGGAGATAATTTGGTCTTTTGTTGCTGTGTGCGTGATTGGGCTCGGGTATGCGAGTGAGTGTGACTCCGTGGGTAGAAAAATGGCGTGCTATGGGTGTCTTCACCGGGCGGTAGAGAGGCGGCATCGATGGGCATTTTTCCCAGAGTGTGATGTCTTGTGTGACCGAGATTAATATGAATTGAGACTTGAGAGGCATGAGTTAGGGTTTTTACTTTTTATGATTTAGTTGTTATATACTTATATGGGCTTTTTTTAAAATAGTAATTGGGTTGGGTTGGGTTGGGTTGGGTTGGGTCGGGTTCCACGACCCAACCCGAAACCCGACCCAACCCAATTAAACTGTAAAAATACAAATTCGAACCCAACCCACAAAATCTAAAAAATCGACCCAAACCGGTCGTGTCGGGTCAGTCTGTCCGACCGGTTTTGGTCGGGTTTTGCCCACCTCTAATTCTCACCTAGAACTTAATTTTTTTTGTATTATGAAATGAAATTTTGTGATAATGAAACATTAGGATAATAGATGATGATTGAGAGCTTATTGAACTTTCGATTCTATGCTTATTGTTAAATTATCATAAAATTTAATTTGTATGAGTGCAAAATGACATGTGAATTTTATTTAAACATAAATGCAAAAAAATAATTTCATATGAAAAAAAAATTATATTAAACTCAAATGATAAATCTAGAATATTATGGGGACCATTCTGAAATTTTTAGAATTGCGAAAAGGTCTCTCACGCCTCTCACGCACCGAAACAAAATCTACTCCCTTTTTTTTTTTTTAATTCCAAAAAAAAATACGAGGATCAAATTGGAAATATCATAATATTAAGGAGAGCAATTTGTAATTTTCAAACTTTCCAAATAATCTCTCCGCACATCAACTTTTTCAAAGGCAGATTTTGGTTTTTATTTTATTAAAAAACTCTTTCCCACTCTCGATGGTCGGAGAGTGTATCACACTCGCCACCTTAACTTAACATCCCATAAGGTGGCGAGTGTGGTACACTCTCCAACCACCTTATGGGATGTTTCCGGCGACTTCTTCGGTTATGTTCTTCTAATTTTGACATTCTGAATTCATCTGTGTGGTCAAATTTCACAAATAACATACATAATGTAGTGTTTGAGACAACAACATAATGGACGGAGAGTGAGGACATGATAATTTCACTGTTCATCTTCTTCTTTAAGATGCAAAATTTTCATCAAAATGATTGAAACTTTAAATCATCATAACTCCTTCGTTTTAAGTCCAAATTAAGAGTTATTTATACAGTTGGAAAGCTCATAGAAATACCTTTCTAACCATACTAATTTCATAATATGAAAAACAACGAACATAAAATGATCATGTTTTGAAGTTTCTATTATTTTAACTAGAGTTTAGATTTTCTCTTGAAATATAAATCCAAACAATTTGAAATTTTGTATACATGTTCTAAATCATGATATGAACATATGGTATAAATTTCACGAATTAATATTGAGTATTTCATAATGTGCCATTAAAGTGTTTTCAAACTTTAACAAATGGCATGTATTCGAATTTTTTGCATCTATTTGCATACCAAAACATTTTTAGTACATTAACATGCAAGGAAACAACATGAAAATACTCTGATACCAATGTAATATTCTATAACATGCTTCTACCGAATACAAAAAATAGTAAAACTTACTTGAAAATTCAAGATCAAGAGGTTGAATCACTTGCCTTGTATACTTGTTTACTATGTGATCAAAATGCTGCTCTTTGGTTCAAAATCTCAATCACAATGGAAAAAGTTTAATCTCCACAATTCAAGAACCGAATTTTGAGTTATTTTTCAAGCCACCAACTTCATGTGTTCTTCACTATCTCTTTATGCACGAATTTTTAACTTCATTATGCAGAGATTATCTTGAGTAGCGGGAGTTGATGGAAGTTATATGAGGTGTGGAGTTAATTTTCAAATTTAAACATTAACTCTTCCCTCCAAAGCCATTTACTTGGGTCGGGTCAACTCACATGGACGACCCGTTTTATTCCAACAAACTTCAACAATGTCATTTTAGGGCTATTCATGATTTGGAATTTGCGGACAAACCAAAGTTAGTTAAAAATTGAATTGGGTCTCAAGGAATCAAGATAAGGGGACCAAATTGACTTTTAACTTTTCGTAAGTATCCCGTTTGTTAAAGGCCTGCATGGTGCCAGTCCATCGTGTTAGGTCGTGATGAAATGATTGGTGACCCGATTTAAAAATTTCATAGATCTCAGTCCGAGATTGAAGAATAGTTAAAAACTTCATCTTCACAAAAAGATAGCCCAATAGAAGAAACTCAAGTGAAAACGGGCCATTTTAGAGAAGAACAACTCATTTGGCTACTTTTAGTGGTATAAGGTTGGTTCCTGTACTCGTTTGTTGAAACATATTGCAATGTTCGATTTTGAGAGAGAAAATGGTCTTTGTTTCTGTGTGGGTATTGATTCTTGGTAGATGTCAGTTGAAGGAAACTCTTGGTTTTCTTTGTGGAATACGATCGGACCTAAGGTTGTGAGTTATGATTTGTTTGTTGGAGTTGTCTTTTGTTAAGATTTGAGGAAGAAAAATCTGAGCCTTTTTTGGTGTCGTTAGAATTTTGTACAATTGATTAGTTCGATTTACTTCGTTCTTGATGATTGAACTCGATTTACAACGCATGGCCTGTCATAGGCTAAGCTAATTATTGGAACGTACTTATTACGTGCCGGCCGCCTAGGGTTGAGTGGCCGAAAACATTCTAACACATTTATTTCAAGATTCCATTAATATCACTTTAGGTTTATCATAAAGTGAAAGAAATAAACACTACAAAAAAAGGGAACTATGGGGACGACAATAAAATGTCGTCCCTAAAGATTGTAATAGCTATAGCAAGAACAAAAATCGTTCCAACACACAGTAGTCGTTCCTATAGGTCCAACATCTAGAGAGACGACTTATTTTGTCGTCTCTATAGAGTACAGACTTATAGAGACAACACGGAATGTCGTCTCTACAGAAATAAAGTCGACTAATATCGTCCTTATAGCCTAAAAAATTCGTCCCCGTAGGTCATAAGAAATGGCGCCATTTTTTGCCGCTTATACAGTTAAAAATCGTTCCTACAAATCCAGTATCTATAGGGACGATTTATTTGTCGTCTCTTTAGATTACAGACGTATATAGACGATAGAGCATATCGTCCCCATAACCTAAATATTCCTCCTTGTAAGTCCTAAGACCCTCAGCATATATTGGCGGGATTTTCTCGTGCCCAATTATAGCAATTGGGACGATTTATTCACCCTATAGAGACGACATAATGTCCTCTCTATAGATCTAGTCTACAAAATGCCAATAGAAGCAACAAAATAGTGCGCGCACTTAGGATAATAGAAGAGAGATGCTGCTGAAATTTACACGTGAAACATAAGCAATAACAAGAAAAATTAACACAACTCGTAAATTACAAATCAATGTCGAATAACTAGGGCCCACACCAAAAATTAAACAAATAATGACGATAACGTAATTTATTTAGTACAAATTTTGTTATTAAATAAATATTGAAAATGACAATAACGTAATTTATTTAGTACAAATTTTGTTATTAAATAAATATTGAAATCTAATTATCTAATTTTTTATTTAAATTAGTAAATATTGAATATGATGATAACTTAATTTATTTAGTACAAATTTTTTTATTAAATAAATATTGAAATCCAATTATCTAATTTTTTTATTTAAATTAAGTTAGATTCTTCGAACGACGAAGATTATTTATCTGATCTTTAGTCTTTCTATGTCTATCTATTTTGGGTTGCGGATATTTTTATTTTTGTACATTATGGTTATTTTGTGTTGGAAGTTTTTGTTTTTGTGCATGGTTTTTTAGGTTGTTTTGGTACAATTTGTTTTTGTGCACAAATATGATAATATAATTAATATTATTCAAGTTCTTTTTAAATATTTTATTTGTGTTGTTACACTTTTATTTAATGTTTATATTAAGTCATTGTTATTAAATAATTTTAATTAGTATTGAAAGTGTAATAATTACTAGAATCAATAAATTAATATTTTTTTTATTTAAAACGACAAAAATCGTGTAGATATTTGTTATATTGGGACAATTATTATCGTTCCAATAGGAGAAACTATTGGGACGACGAATTTGTCCCAATAATTTTTTCGAGGCCAAATAAGTGCCAATAGATTAGTTGAAACGAATATTTAGACGATAGTAAATAACAAAAATAAGGGCTTATAGAGACAATATATAAAATGTCGTCCTTATAAATCATGAATATATTGGGACGACTATTGTCGTCTCTGTTAACTTACTAGGACGGACTTATTGAGATGATCTTTAGGGACGATTATGTCGTCCCTTTAGCCCTTTAAGCGACGATAATTTTATCTATAGGGACGATAAAAGTCGTCTCTATAACTCTTTTTTCTTGTAGTGAAACAGTGGTTCACTCCCCTTTGCTGAAACACATTTGTATGATGAAGATTAAAAAAAAGAAAAGAAAAATACATTCAATGCACCCAACTGAAATTGGCTTCAAAAACATCAAAATCTCCAACATATTTTTAAATGTTGTCTCCCACATTATAATTCATTTGAATGGATAAGTTTTTAGTCAAAGACTACATGGGATTTGATTAGACTCAAATTAAAACATGGCATTGCATCTTCTATTCTTTCTAGGGCACACACCACATAACTTTGTCCAAATTTCAAACTTCCACCTTCAAAGTCAACACTGATTAGTCAACTCATCATTTCTTTTTTATATACTTATCCGAAATTTTGGAATCGAGTGCTTTTATCTAGTTGTGTTAGATACAACATTTTTCAAATTACATTTTTCGTTGTAGTAGTATTTTCACTTTCGAACACAATGCCTCTCAATGTTAGATTTCGAGCATTTGGAAGCTATTGAGAAAAAAAGAAGGTATAATCGAATACGAGTTTTAAATCCTTAACGTCTAAAAGAGAGACCAATGTTAGAAACTGCATTCTCTTCACGGATCAATCATTCGATAAGGATGTTATTTTGAATGTTTCAAATACAACATCAAGACAATGACAAAATGAAAATGCAATGACGAAACGAAAACAATGTCGAAGCACTTGAATTGAAAGATGGAATTCGAGAACTTAAAGAATAAAACGACTTTCTTTTGAAAAATATTGAACAAAGAGAAAGGGTGGAGGCACATTCTTGGAGCCAAAAATAATTTATATTATCGTGGATTAGTACGTATATATATACTAATAAAATAAAATAAAAATACGTACAAATTCTTTAAAATATTATCGAATCATGTGAACAAAAATAGTGGCTGTTTTAGAAAAACAAAACTTTTGACTGATGTTCATAATTAATAAACGAAATAGAATAATGTAGATTTTGTTGTTGTAGACAAAATTAAAGTTAAGTAAATAGGTGGTTGGTTAAGCTTGATTGCTTAATTTGCATTAACACAAAAAAAAAAAAAAAAAGAAGAAGAAGAAGCAAATGTCTAGATGCTTCTAACCTCTTTTCTTATAATAATAATAATAATAATAATAATAATAATAATAATAATAATAATTTCCCATTAATCCCCCTTAGCTACTACTAGAATCTCATAAACAAAACACCATTAAAAAAATTAATTTTTAATTAAAAAAAAAAATTCAATAAAAATATGTCAACCTAAGCATAAATTTTCTTGATTCCCAACTTTTTGGTCGGATTGCATGCGGATGTTATGTTTTTTTATGGTGCAATGAATCTATAAAATTGATGAAGTCGACTTTAAAATTTATTGAAAATAAAGTTTGATTAAATGTTATATTGACATCTCATGGAATGTCTTTAAAGTTGGTAGCGTTTTAAAATGCGGGTAGTCACTAAATTTATAGAGCTATATTTTTAGTTTAGACACTTCGTCTAATGAACATAACGGAAGTACTCGATAGTTGTGGCGGTAGGTTGAGGGAGAATGCTGAAAATGGTGAAGAAGTTAGACGTTTTTTTTTTATATGTATTTTTTCTTTTCTTTATATTTTATGTTACTTTAAAAAGTGCTTTTGAAATGCACGACTAGTCCAAAAAGAGGTGACTATAAAAAATAACCAATATTTCGGATCACGTTATATTTTCTATTAATCATGATAACATTTTTATTAATTTAACAAGTATATTGACCGTATAATTTAAATAAAAAACAAAAGTGTAGCAATTAATTTGAAATAGAAAAACATAAAACTTTTGAATGATCAAACTAAAACAACATTATGAATCTTAGAAGCGGAATCGTGATTTTTTGAAAGGGGACTACAAAAATTTATTTTTTCCGAAAGCGAAACAAGATTATCTAATCCCGCCCTCTATTTCTGCCCCAGTATGAATCGAGATGTGTTTTGAACCAAAGTGGGATGGTTGCAAGTGTCCCATGCTGAGTCATTTCCACGCAAATTTCTTCAACAACATTGGATTAAGTAATGTGTCAACATTGGCACGAGATTTGCAACTTTTTTGAATGGAAAGTTTCATATCGAAGACAAAGTTACAAGTTGAACCAAAATAATTCACCTTTCTAGTTTACCTTAAGAAAGTGTAAATTGATTTGGTAACATATGATAGAAGGAGATAGGACACGTCATCAGTCTCCATGTCCTTACTTGTTTGGTGAGGTAGGTGATGAAAGATCATTTGTAGGGTACCCATATCTTTCTCCACTCATGTTACCAAAAGCTTTTCTTTACATACAATTATTAACGATTCAATTGGACGGTGTGATGAATGTGATTTTTTTTTTTTTTTTTTTTTTTTAAATTTATTGTTCAATACTATACCAATAAAGAACCACATTTCCTAGATTATAAGAAAAACGAATTCATTCATCGTCTTTAAAAGAGTCTAAGTTTGAGATTGAGTCGTATTGCCCACTTATCACATCATTGGTGAAGGAGGCTCGAAGGGTTTGATTGTTCGCCGGTTTAAGTAGTATGTGAGTTGGGTTTAAAACGTCGTGAGACAATTCGATCCTCATATATCGTTAGTGTAAATGGAGAAATACAATAAGCCTACAACCCTAACATATATGTGCTCTGATAGTATGTTTAGTATGTAATATTGAACATCAATGTTCATAAATTGCAAGAAAGATATAGAACTCGTGATTACGTCTGATTATAAGTTACGTGTACTTGTTCATGTTAACTTGTCATATATATAATCATGTCTTCCGCGCCATGTAACATCGAACTGCATACATAAGGTATCAAGAAATTTCAAGAAAGCCATTTTCCATTCTACAATAGTACTAGAAATTTTGGAGATTGCTAATTTTAGTGACAAAACAGCCCATGTGAAACCAACTGGTTAACATGTGGATTATTACAAGAAAATCATTAGTCCTTTTGAATCCCTAAGGTTTCAACATTTTCTGTTCAAATTAAAGAAAAAAAGTAGAGATAGAAAATATTTCTGTTGACTGATCAACACATAAAGTCCACAAATTGTGTCAAAAAGATACTTTCAACAATGATGAACAAATGGCTAAATCCTAGTGGATTAAAGCAACAAAGATGTAATAATTTGGATAAATACTCGATAATATTCTCGAAAAATGTATATCGTGTCACATATTCGTGGCAAGCATATATAGCATGCATGATTAGGAGATGGTCAAGAATGACACAAACTGATAAAATTTCAATGATGGACTTACTTAAAAGTTACTTTTTAAAAAAATAAGTTAACTTAGTTTTTAGAAAAACAATATTAGATGGATCCTCGATCCAGAAAATAATGATATAATTAAGCTCTACATAGCCGAACATATAAACACACATATATTGAAACTTCTATATAAGTTTGCATATCCTGCTTCTTGTAATTCCCCCTTCTTCCCCAACATTTTAACAACATATACCTAAAGAGCGAATTATAATTAATATTAGGCCTCCACTCCCTCTTTTGCTCATTTTCCAGTTAAGACTTCTGCTTTTTTTTTCATTATTCTGTGCAGAATGGGTGAAGAAGTAAAACAGGTTAGTGGATCATTGCATCAAAATGCTCTTATTTTAAGTAAATATTTGATTGAAATGGGATTTTAATGCAAATATGTTTTAGCAGGAACAAACTCAGGAAGAACCTAAACCAGAGGAAAAGAAAGAGAAAATGGAGGAGAAGAAAGAAGAACCTAAACCACCCTCCCCTCTTGTTTTGTTTGTGGGCTTGCATTGTGTGGGTTGTGCAAAGAAGATTGAGAGGTCCATTCTTAAGATTAGAGGTATATATATTGAATCCCCTCGTCTAAGAGTTTTGATCAAAACTCTGAGACATGCACATTTTTCATGAATGGATGACAGTGAGACTTGTATCAAATACGCTTTTATACCATATTGAACCACATCGTCTAAAGCTCAAAGTTTTTTTTTTCTTGAATCGTACCATGTTGGTTGATCTCGACAGGAGTTGAGGGAGTTGTGATTGACATGGAGAAAAATCAAGTGACTATTAATGGAGTTGTGGAGGCTCAAGCTGTATGCAACAAAATCATGAAGAAAACAAAGAGAAGAGTCAAAGTTTTATCACCATTGCCGGAAACTATGCCAGAAGTTGTTGCCTCGGAGGTCGAACAATAATAGACAAGATTTTAACTTTGAACTTCGTTTTTCTTTTCAATTCTAGTCCATAACGTGCTTTTGCGTATACAGGTTAGCGAATTAACTACAGTTGAACTGAATGTGAACATGCATTGCTTGGCTTGTGCCCAGCAGCTTAAGAGAAAGATACTCAAATTGAAAGGTAACATTTTGTCATCCCTACTATCGAAAGCGATTGGTATAGTTTATAAACTAGTTTATTTGACCAAGAATAATAAAAAATGCCAGGCTATGAAGGCGAAATTTTTTGGTCAAATAAACTAGACCAAACGGGCTCTAAATAAAAATTAAAAAAAATAGACACAGACTACTTCTTGCTACGACATCACTGTAATGCTGAAAAAAGGTATAATGTTCTCGCACCTCTCATACGCACCAACCTGTATGTACTTCGACAACCTATAATTGAAACATCCAATGTACCCCCGAACTCAAAATACTCTAATTTTGCGATCGAATAAGTCAACGGTATGACTAGACTACATGCAATCCACCTTTGTAATTTGTGAATCTACATCCAAGCATGATTTACAATGATATTGTGCATTAATTACAGGAGTGCAAACAGCCGAGACAGAATTTAGTTCCGGGAAAGTTAAGGTTATGGGTACTATGGACGCAGACAAGCTCGTTGAATACGTCTACAGAAGCACCAAAAAGCAAGCCAAAATAGTGCCGCAGCCAGAGGAGAAAAAAGAAGAAGAAAAGCCAGCTGAAGAAGCCAAACAAGAGGGGAAAAAGGAAGAAAAAACTGAAGAGGGAGGGGAAAACAACAATAAGGAGGAAAAGGATATTGAGGAAAACAAAGAGGAGACCATCAAAGGAGAAATGAATTTCAGTGATGAACAGTACATGGATAAACTCATGCATTATTATCAGCCTTTATATGTTATTGAAAGAATTCCCCCTCCCCAGCTTTTTTCTGATGAAAATCCTAATGCTTGTCGCATTATGTAATTATTAATAAATTTTACAAAATTTTATTAAGTGGAGTAATAATATAATTATCATTCTGAAGTTCATATTTCACATCATTACATAATTATCTAGTAATAATATAATTATCATTCATTAGTTTACCTTGTTTCTTATCTATTGGAACTGGGGATGGAAAAGGTTCTGTCTAAACTCGTTTTTCAATAGAGATTTGTTTGATTTTGACTTACCAAAGACGATTCAAGCAACTTCGAGGCCTTAGGTAAAATTGATGAGGATCTTTTTGAGAATGATAATAAAATAGCAAATTAATGAAGTAAATGATCATCAAGAAAATTCCGTTGGTTATTGTCGACAGTATTACGTCAAGGGCTCTTACACATTCAGACAAAAGTACCGACAACAGTAGCATCAGTGCATCGGACATCATCGACGCACCTCTGTCAGCGATTACCAAAGACAATATCACCATTGATATTATCACAGTCACCGATGGTGCTTTGGTACTAATGATAACATTTTATTCTTTCTATATTTTTATCTTATTTTAGTTTGTGCTAGAATAAATAAAGGGAGATGACATGCCTCATGCAATAGGATCCGAAATTGTGCTTTCACAAGTAGGATAGATGGAGAAACAGGTTTCTGTCTCTTACAAAAAGATATGTCAATGGATATCTGAAATATAATATTAGTGGTGACGGTATTAGTTTCTCGAACAGCATATTAGGGAATACTCAACCCCCTCAGTGGAGTCTATTACGAAAATGCGATTGATGATGACACCAACATAAACAAGAGAGTTATTGGTCATATGGTCTTGCCACATGACAATCCTTTAGGTTCATTCTTTCAAATACATTGGCATTTGTTCTGTCAACGACGACTATAGCTTTTATGCTTCCTAGTCATCCTTCAACCATTGCGTTGCATCTTAGTCTCACGTGTCTTGTGATGGGATATTGCACTTGCCTATGGTCTATATTCAATTCTTACACTTCCGCTCCTTTGCTAGGCTTACTTGGCTTCATAATCCCCGTTTTGCCCATCATCAAAATGGTTAGCCATGTCTTTGTGACTTCATTGTTGGATATATAAAAGTGGTGGATTCTCATACTAAGGACCCGTTTGACAGATATTATAAACTAGTTTATAAACCAATTTTTAGTTTATTTGACCAATATTGGTTTATTTGAGTTGAAATTGTTGACTTTTCATGTTAAAAGTTGGTTGAAAAGTCAAAAATTATGGCTGAAAAAAACCAAAATGGGTTTTTAAGCTTTGTCAAATAAGCTCTAACTATGAAAGGAGCGGGAACCTTTCTTGATATTATGTCCTGGACTTCTCGAGTTGATTAGGAATTGCTTGAAGTACTACGTGAACTCGACAAAGAATAACATTCAAGTTGTAAGTTAGCTTCTTTTTCTTTCAAGTTGAAGTACTACATGAACTCAACACTCTAATGATCAATATCAGAAGTGGTTCAAACAACTTGAAGAGCTTAGACAAAATTGATGAGGAGATCTTTTTGAGAAGAGTAACAATAAAAAATTTAATAGAGTAAAGGTGTCGGTGATTCAATATACTGACAATGATATCGATGGTGATGTTGGTAGCCACCGATAGTGCTTCAGTTGGTGATTGTCGACTTTTTTCTATATATTTTTTAGTTTATAATAAATTGCTTTTGATTAAATTTAAATATCTTTTTACTTTTTCATTATAATATTAGTACCAACATATATGTTGTTTTTTAAATGTTATTTTATTCCAATGGCATTTCCTTTATTATTTAAGTTTTTATTTTTATTACTTTAATTATTGACAAAATTTTGTCATTAAATTAAATTTATAAACTATTTATGTTTTTAATATTACTAACTAAAAAGCCGTTTAAAATCTTAAATTATTTTTTAACTGTTATTTGAAGTAATATTTAATTATGAAATTTTTATTGAACAAAAAATTTTATTAGTAATTAAATGTTTCAAATTATTTTATTATGGGTAATTATATTAACACAACACTTTTTTTTTTTTTGCACCACATTTTAATTACATTCAACATCCTTAATCTATGAACATTATAGCACTTTGTCCCCAACTTTTTTTATCACATTTTTATTCTCAACTTTTCATTAATTAGCATATTTTATGTTTGATAACAGTTTCCATCTAAAATATTTGTTGAAAATTCGTAAAAAGACTCATTTATCTATCATATTTAAAAAAAAAACAATAGATACAAAAGCAGGTAAAATTTTTTTCCTCATTTCAAAGTACGTAAACAAAATATCTCAACAGTTACCATTATTAATGATGAAATGTGATATTTAATGAAAGTTGAAGATAAGAATTCGATGACAAAAAATTAAGAACACAATTGCAACAATAAACAAAAGTTGAGGATCTTAAGTATAATTAAAATGTAATGCTTATAATAAATTATAGTGTAAATATAACTACCTTTTTATTATTTACAAGAAATTCGATTATTAGTCAACAACATACACATAAGTGTAAGGAATTTGGCAACCCTAACACCCTCAACATTGCACAACAACATCATCCAAGCCAAATAAACAATTATTTCGGCCCTTCCGGCATGGGCGAGGTGGTAAAATAGAGGATTCTCTACAGGATGATCAAGGGTTGAATCCCATGAAAGACCTAAGACAATATTTAATGTTGGAAGGCAACAACTATGTTGGAAGGCAGTGTATTGTCTATAGAAAGGAAAACCGTTGAATGTCCTACCCAAGTGTGTATAAGCTGTGATCGCATCCAGATTTACCTAGGTGGCAAACCGGAGGGGAAGGCATTGCTTTCTTGATTAATCGGATGAAGCTTGAACACACAGATCATAAAAAAAATTTAAATTATTTCGACATTACAGGTATTAGTCTAAAATTTTGAAAAAAACATTATATGAAACACTATATATTTTTATAAATAGGACTATAATTTTATTTTTTATTGGGCTTGGGGTTTGCTGGCCTATTTATGAATTTTTTTTTTTAAAATTTGTCTTATTATTGAGCTTGGACAGTATTAGTGGATATTACATCCACTACTTACAAATATTAAAATAATTAAATCTAACAACTTAACTTATTTATTTCAAAATACTACATAATTAATATTATATTAAATAATAAAATAATGAATTAAAATTAAATAACTATTTCACGTGAATTCACTTAAATTTGTTTTTGAGTCCTTGATTATTTGCACAATAAGTCCTTCATCTTTATAAAATTTTTACTTTAGTCCCTATACTTAGTCTTTCATTTCAATTTAAGTCCTTTTTATTTGCAACACAAGTCCTTCAACTTTTAAATTTGTACAAGTTGGTCCCCATATTTATACTTTTATATCAATTTAGTCATTTGTATCACTATTTGATAGAGATATTCTGAATGATATTTTGTATCATTGAATATGTTATATATTATATTATGTTATTTTACACATCACACGTTACGTGAATTGGTATTTTGTATCATTTGATGTTACGTATGTTACAAATGATGAAATTAATAGTTTTATTTGTTAAATTTAACATTGTGTTTCATATCTATATTATATACTATAACTAACTTATTGAAGTTTAGAGTTGATTTTGGGTTAGAACAATTGTAACAATTTACATTTTAGTATCGCAACTGTTATAAACGTTACAAATCATATTGTATATCATTTGTTTGATACAAATGTTACAAATAATATTTTGTATCATTGAATATATTCTGATTATATTATGTTATTTTACACAATACATGTTATACGTGAATTAATATTTTGTATCATTTGATATTTTATATTTCAATTTGTAATACTTGATTGTTACAAAAATATCATTTGTAACATTTGTATCAAACATTGATACACAATATCATTTGTAACATATGTATCAAATAATGATACTATAAAGGACTAAATTGATATAAAAGTATAAATATGGGGACCAACTTGTACAAATTTAAAAGTTGAAGGACTTGAGTTGCAAATAATAAAGGACGAAATTGAAATGAAAGAGGAAGTATAGAGACTAAAGTGAAAATTTTATAAAGACGAAGGACTTATTGTACAAATAATAAAGGACTTAAATACAAATTTAAGTGAATTCACGTGGAAATATATATATTTTGTGGTATAGATTTTATTTTAATTTATTATTTTATTAATTAATATAATTTTAAGAATGTAGTATTTTTAGAATAAAATTGTTAAGTTGATAAAATTAGAATTATTTTTAAAAAGTTGTTTATTTATGAAAAAATCCCACAGTATTAAGCTATAGCTATAGCCCAACAATCTCCCCTAAATCCACTCGTTAATATATGCACTTATAATTATTGAGAGACTTTTTGCAGTCTTTATAGTTTGTTTTTACTGCGGGTTGAAGATATATCATTTTATTTTTGACAGTTTTAGCTCTTATTTCAAACGTTTTTTGCAATAATGGTCCTTTCCGTTAGTTTTCATTAAATTCTTTCGTTAAATGAGCGCGTGTAGTAAAAATTTAACCTTTAAAAAGCATTTGGACATAAAAAAATAAAAAAATTTGCAACAAAAGTCTAAAATTTTTCAAAAAGCATTGAAAAGTCCATAAACCTTCTAATCCTAACACATATGATCCAAACCTTTTTGACAATTTTGCTCATAACTTAAATAAATTAAAAATTAACTCTTAAACTTTTTCAAATGTACAAATAAATCATAAATCTTTTTATTTTTTTTTATAGATGTACATACACATATAACTTTGCTTATATATCACACACTTGCCCCCAAATTAATGGATTTTCTTGTTCTTTTGAAGTCCACGATGAAGTGGATGATTCTTAGTCACTAAGTCTTGGTGACTAATAGAATAAGAGGAATCAGCTGTTGGCTCATTGTATAGTTGCCACTTGGCAATCATATAATGGGTCTTTAGATCTTTGGCTGCAGAAATCCAGCTTTGCCAAACCATTTGGCCAGTCATTTCTGAGCCACAATTTGAGATCGTTGGAAGATGTCTTTGTGATCGTTTTTCGAAGTATTTATGGTATACTTTGTAAAGTTTCTTTTGATAAGAAAAATTATTTAACAGTGTGTTAGAAATAATAAGTTAAAGTTGACTGCTTGAAATTGTACAGACAGATTTACAATTCGATGTCACGCTTTGGGGCTTGCTTTCGGGACATGTTCCTTAGTCGTAGCAATGGTTTCTTGATATCATTTTGAAGAGCTCGCGACATACTACACAATGTAGTTTTTGAGTCTTCAAAGTGAAAATTTGTTAAACGATGAGTTCTAAAGCCGGGTCAAAGATAGTAGTTCGAAATGGATTTAAAAATTTGATTTCACATGTACTAATTTCGATGTCAACATAAATAAATTCTATTTGATGTTAATTGGAACCCGTCTCACTTAAATAATTAAATATAAAAATACTACAATTTTTCCGGTAGTTAAATACGAACTTCATAATTTCCTTTTTGCACATCATGAGGATGGCTAACCATGTTTTAGTGACTTCACTATTCAATCTACAAAGGTGGTGGATTCTCGCTCTTCCCATGAGAGGACTGAGAACCTTTCTTTGATAATAATACCATCGATGATGCTTCGGTTGGATAGTCAACAAAAAACTGTCGATGTTACTGATAAATTTTATTGTTTCTATATATTTTTTTCCTATAAGTTGTTAAATGTTAATTTCGAATATACATATTTTTAAAAAAATATTATCAATGCATAAATTATTCTTTTAAATATTCTTTTAACTTTTTTACCAGTTCAAATTTTAAGAGGATGTGATCGAGATAACTCACTTATAGCTTGTTTGGTTAATTTAAATTATAATTTATATTGATCAAATATATTTTTATCTACATATTTTATAGAACTCATTAACATTTAATTTGTCATATTTGATAGATGTCATATACATGATGGCATGAGTAATGGAGGATAAACCAGATTTGTTTGGAATTTTTGGAGATTCCCTGAATCACATGAATTTGGATGGGTTCAACGTGGTAGGACCCAACCTCTTTACATTTTAATGAGATCCAACTCATCATTAATTGAATACACAAAATTTTAGCCCAACTAACTATAACCACCCATATTATTATTTAGACGAAACATCAGATTTAGTACATTAAATCATGTGGATTTGACAACATTAAGTTACAAATTTAGTGTTAGGATTTGTTGTATTTGTGTCATTAAATCAAGGTTTAAATGTTAATCAAGCATATGAGATAATAATATCATATTCAATCCCGCTCAAAATGTAAACAAAGTCATGTCAGTTTAGACATACGGTATGGCTTAGACTGGGCACTCCAATCCACCTATATGACTCTGTACAAGATGTATGACAACTATACATCAAGCCATTTCTTCAATCGAACGGTTGTATACGCACATGTAGTAGTACCATTTATTTAAATCACGATATTTCAGACGTTGAATCAGTCAAATCATGATATATCAGACGCCGACTATATAAGAGAGAGGAACATAGTGGGTTGGTGGATCAACTTAATGCTCAAGATATCGTGATTTGAGTGAATAATTTTACCACGTGTGCATATTAGAACCATCCCACTAGAATATTTCTCGTCCTTGATACTTTGAGCATCCCAAAAAGTAATGGAATTCAATGGATTTGTCTATTGAAATTTTTAAATTTGAAATCGACTTCATATATGTAAGATCAACAAATTTACTTTCTTATTGAAACTTGAGGTTGATTCAAATATAGAAATCAAAATTCTAGTTTGATTTATGGAACTAATCCTAGCTCAACTCGAAGTACTTGAGCATATAAAATTCAATTTGATTATTAATTAACTTTGATGTTACAAAATATATGTAGACTAATTATATTCAAGAAAATAATGAAATGTCTAAACATCGATGTGTTACATACTCTTAGCTATATCTTACAAATAATATTTAGTGATTGTTTGATTTTGTTAAAAATAATTTTTTTAGCATATTTTGATAGAACTTGATGAAATGTAGACTCCATAAAATGTGTGGTTAAAATTAATTATTATTGATCACATCTTTTTAGCAGATTTTTAAACAAAATCAAACATGGCCTTATGTTTCTATTTTAATTAATTAATTTAAAATAATTATTTTATTCCAAAAATCAAACAATTAATTAGATTAATTACATCACAATTGGATGTATATGGTTAGATACTTGGATTAGACACTTTTGAAGAAGAGGTGAGCATGGCGAAGACATAATATCTGATGTTTTTAAAGACATATCTTCATTGTTAAGAAAACAGCCCACATGAAATTAATAAAATTTATTGGAAAATCGATTATCCAATTCTCATACACGAAACAAATCATTCAATTATTTCATTTACAAGTTTAAATTGTTAATAAAATAATAATTAAATCTCACCATTTATAATAATTAAATCTCACCATGTACATGTTTGTTTTTTTCAATTTACTAACACTTGAAAAAAAAAAAAAAAACACTACAATACCTCATAGGAAACATAAAATCTAACCCTCCGTCAATGAAATATATATAATTTTTAATTTATTTAAATTTTTTATTATTCTAAAAAGTCTTTCCTAAACTTCGCTCTAGGCGTATAGGTGTGCCTCATGCCTCGCCCTAATCTCTCTCTCTCTCTCTCTCTCTCTCTCTCTCTCTCGCCTAGACTCGAAAAGTTTGAAATTCGGCCACTATGCTTAACAACACTTTACATTTTTTAAAATATCGAAATTCCTTGTGTCCTCGCTATATGCTTGTTGTGTATCACAGCTGGTGTTGGATACTTTCTTTGGCTCATGATCCTATTACAATCACAAAGCATGCTAGTGTGTGTATGTCCAAATTTGGCGCGGGTTTATGTTATGAGTAAAATCTCATATCGATAGCGATGAAATAAATACACAATATATATTGAACTTGAGCTCCTACTCTTAATAATGTCAATCTTTTAAGATAGAATCTCAAGTCTTAATATGATATCAAAAGTCCATTAAGCTCAAATTAACAAGCAAATCAATCTGACTAAAACTCAGACGAGCACACAGATCTTGATCATATTCTCAAACGAGCAACCATTTTGCGAGGTATGTTAAGGAAAATCTCACATCAATAACGTTGATATAAATATACAACATATTAGAACTTGTGCTTTTCCTATTAACAAGATTGACTTTTAGAACATGTTTTCCAGTTCTTATAAACACTTATAAATTAAACAAATATTATTTTTATCTACATATTTTGTATACATTCCATCTACTACTTATAATCTAAAAAATACTTTACCAAACAAGCACTGAGATTGAGGATATGGGTGATTTTCAATTTACTTTAAATCAAATGACGATGCACCTTTACACTCATCTGAGTCATTATGCAAAATATATATCCAAATTCAAAGAATCTTACGTAACAAAAACTTTAAAAAGGAATGAAATCTAACGTTGCAAAGAAATTATAAACAAGAAAAAATAAAAAGTAAATAAATCCATCTTTTGGAGGGAATCTATCTGCTGCTTTTAGGTGAATTAGATAAACCCTACTTTATAATGCTCTCTCTGTCTCTGTCTCTCTCTATATATTAGCATGGAAAATTGATATTGTTCATTGTAGAAGAAGAAGTATATAATTTGTTTGCAATTGCATGCATGGCGGACCTGCAAATTGTTCTTGCGGGGAAGAATGTGGAGGCACAATATGTAGAAATGATGGTGCCTCTCTATTCTTATGGCTGTGCCAATAAAGTTAAGAAGTCTTTAGCAAATCTCAAAGGTAATTCAAATTCGATAAGTATGTATAATTAGACTTTCTTTATTATTATTATTAATATTATTGTTTTGTTGTTGTGTAATTCAACTATAAGTGATAAAAAAAAGTGTCAAGTAATTAAATTCAAATTTACTAAAAATAAGACTTATTTCGTTATTTGGCCCTGTCCCAATCCCCATCCCGCTTTTCAAAAATCTCTGACAGAGCGTGATGGTAATGCCCCCCGCCCGGTCTGGTTCTCTTAAAAGAGACACTTTGTACAAAACAAGTCGATTAAAGTCGAGAGAGAGGGAATATTTATAGCAGATTATAATACGACTTTTCATGGTCATTTATAAGTAGTCAGTTGCGGGCTAAGAAGCCTCGTAGTCTGACTTTTAGGAGTAGTAAGTTGTCTTCCTTCTCCTCTTTAAATTGTCCTATTTAGTAAGGGTTTTACAATGTAAATTTACAAAAAACGGTATATAAAGTGTACATATACACACACAATGTAAAATTATCTATATTTTATTGTCACACATACGTGGCGATTTTTTTTTTTTTTTTAAATCAATAACGCTGGGAATTGAAATGACGACTATTATATGTCAATCAAACCACATTATTTGAAAGCTCCAAATACTAAAAATGGAATAATTAATTTGTAAGTTTATATTTTATCTGACATGACTTAATACATTGCATTCATTTATTATTATTAATTTACAGGTATTTACTCGGTTAATGTGGATTTCCATCAACAAAAAGTGACTGTATGGGGAATTTGCAACAAATACGATTTACTACACACCGTAAGGAACAAAAGGAAAGCAGCACGTTTTTGGAATCCAGAAGACAACATTGAAATCCAAGAATCAAAATCTGCACCACCATCCCCGCCGCATTCTTTAAATCCAAAGGGCTCCCCGCCGCCGTATTTGGCCATCATCAAAGGCCGAGCTTTAAGCTGGAAAGCCAAGGCCATGATCAAGGGTCGATATTCCATGGGCTGGAAAGCTCTGAAGAAGTCCTTCATAAGATCAAACTCATTCTAAAAGCCCCCTTCCTATAAAAAAGATAAACGTATATCTATTATCATGTTGAGTCATCGGATCGTATTATATTATATTGTGTAGTGCTGCTTTTAGTGTGTAAATATAGTCGATCTATGTAATGAGATTTTGCCGAACCAAATTCGCTCGAAAGATAGGGTTCGTTCCTTACAAGGTCAAGTGTTCAAATCTCATCCAATATAATAGAAAGTCGTGATGGTTAATTAAAATTTTTGTGGATGTTGTTTCAAGACCAAGAATAAAGAATATTAATTTTATTAATTTTCTCGTTTTTTGAAAATTAGTATGTAATATGTTATTCATGTATTACTAAGTTGTGGTCGTAGTAAAAATCCATATCGTAAAAATTGACTAGGGCTTTGACTCAAAAAAATGAAGGTCAAGAACAAGTGATCTAACCATGTCAAACTAGTGGTTAAAAATAAATAAAAATTAAATGTGTGATTCAAAAATATTTTGATGCATTCTAAATTTTAATTTTTTACATATAAATGTATCGACATTCGAATTAGATTTGAATATGTCTAATTGAATCGACCGGTCTAATATGATTTTTACAGTTCTTAGTGATTTCACACCAATTTAATGGGAAAAGTTTATCTAACTTAATTTTGTATTATTTTATTTGATGCTATTAATTAGTCCTTGTGTTTCTCCTTTATAACGTGAATCACTCGTCACCATGTGCAAAGTAATCAAAGTCGCTGATCATTTAATAACGAGTCTTCATGTTACGTGTTTGAAAAGTGTAAAAAAAGATATTGAAAACCGACTTTCTACTGTAGAGAGGAAAAATGTTAGTTGATCAACTCAAAAATAGGTAGTCATATTCAAACATTTGTACTTTTAATAATAATTAATTCTGGTAATTCCATTTACAAACTTGTCGGCAAACCATTTTGTCTCATGCTCAAACACTATTATTCTTGATGAGTACTAACCACTCCTTAGGAATTCAATTTTCAATTGAGAGTGGACACGTGCATAATTTTTATAAATAAGTGATAAATAATAAAAAAATTGTGCATACTAAATTCCCGTTATTAATAAATTTTTATGAATTACCACACTGTATTCGATGAAGATAATTATATTTGAGAGTTTTCACTTTTTGTCCAAAGTAAAGACTTAGGATTAAACGTCAGAGTTGAAACGATATGTATAAATACTTTATGTCTAATCATTCTTTTACATACTTTTTATAAAAATACTTTTACTCTCGTTCAAGCTAAGCTTAGCCAAATAGGGTAATTATATGCATCATATACTTTTTATTTGTTGCACTTGACATTCTTAATTTTGCTCATTGTAGTACTCATGTCCCCAACTTTACTTTATCGTATTCTTATCCTCAATTTTTCATTAATTAACACATTTTGTGTTTAATAACGATTTCCGTCTAAAAAATCAGTTGGAATGGAGCATAAAACGACTTATTTGTCCATCATATTTTTTAAAAAACAATAAATAAATAAGTACGATAAAATATTTTTACTCATTTTAAAGATCATAAGTACTACAATGGACAAATATTAAATATTAAAGTACAATTAAAATGTAAATCCAATAAATTATTAATGTGAAGTTCTCCTTCAACTATTCAACCCTAAACTCCTCATTCTCCTTCAACTATTCAACCCTAAATTAGGTCAAATAGCATTGTGAAAGACAAATATATGATAAGATTTGGAAAATCCCAGAAAACAATAAAATTCAAATGTGTATATAATTATATATTATATGGTTCCCACCTTACCTTCCTATATATAAACAACACCTGCCAAATTCTTACCTTACAAGTTCAGATTTTTCAACAGAGAGAGAGATTGGAAGATGATAAAAGTTGGTATGATTGTGGAATTATTGGAAGAATACAGTTTGGTAATAGCAAGAATGAGAGATCAAATGCTTCTTCCAAGAAGGCGTATTCATTTTCAGTTTCTGAGCACTCTTCGTTCTGCTTCAACTTCATCCACCATTTCAGATTCTTCTTCATTTCTTGTCTATTTCTGAAATACATATTTTCCCTTTTTATGATTAAATCTTCATAAACATACATGCCAAAGATGTTTGATCGTGTTTAAAAACCGCTTTTATTGTGTAAAGACTCAGTTTTCTCAGCATATAAATAGCCACTTTTAAGTACGGTTAAATAATTTTTTTTCCTTTTGTTCAATTTGATTCGATTCGAGAGATGAAATTCTTTTCTTTTTTCTTGTATACGTTTGAAGATTCAGTTTTTCAGTCACTCATTCAGTTTCTTGTACAATCAGTTAATCCTCAGCAAAGGATTAAGGATTCAATTTTCTTTCTTTTTTTTGTATTTTTGTTTTTTGTTTTAGCATATGTTCCTTAGTATTGAATTTGTAAGTTGTTCAAATTTTGACATGATATCGATACGGGATTTATCTCTTAGTTGTTGTTGTTTAATTTCTCAGTTTGAACCTAAGTAAAATGTTTGAAGTAATGCATGTTTATTATTGTACATTTCTAAGTTCAAAGAATTTGGAGACTTTGTGCAATTATAATAAAAGGTTGAAGACTAACTTGTTACTCGAACTATAAAGTGGAGACCATCAATGCAATTTTTTTTCAATTAAAAGTTAAAATGTTCTAAAAAAAGAATATGCAAAAATAGATCTTCCACTAAAATGGTGAAAAATCATTCATAGTTTATTATTGTATATTTCTAAGTTCAAAGATGGAGATAAACTAAAATTCATATAACTCGACAAGGCTATGAAATATCTAATCACATTCACTCTTCTAATAGATATTATGATGTTCAAACAAAATAATAAAAAAGAATTAATATAGTTGGCCTTAAATTGCATAGGATGCTCGTGAGTCGTCCCTATGCATTTGTAGGTGTGTGCACAATCGTATCACCAAGCTCCAAGAAAAATTGGCAGATGTTGAGAAGGCAGAGAGAGGAATTGGCTCAAAGCTTTGATTCTCGGATGGTAGGGTCTCGATATTAGTTCTATGAACAATTCTTTACGAGATTGGATTTATTTTTTTAAATAGTGGAAGTGTTATGAAGCACGAACCAACATCCATGATATGAAAACAAAAATAATAATACAGAAGAAACATGTATCGTGATGTAAATCTATTATTCCTTACATCATAGGTGTTCCTGCGTATTGAAATCCTAATTGTCATGGTTTGTTTAAATAAAATAATAAAAAAGTTGATATAGTCGGCCTTAAATTGCATAGGATACTCATGAGTCGTCCCTATGTCTTTGTAAGTATATGTACATTCTAATCCAACTGTTTGATAATGGAGAAACTACACCAATTATTTCGACGCATTGAATTGAACATACGTAGTAGCCCAATTGAAAGCAACATAGCACGTTGAAATGTACCCACACACCAAATTCATATATTTTGAGATCAAATGTATAACTACTTATTTTGAAATTAATAAATATATATATATATATATCTGTTTGACTTGGCAGCAGTACATATGATCCAGGCCCGGATTTGTTTGTAAATTCAGTGGGCCTAGGTTGTCCAAACCATGTGGATCTAAGTGATCCATTTCCTTAAAATAATCAAAAAATTCATGGCCATGAACATCGTAATGTGTTTATCACAACTACAAGAGAATAATTAATTAATTAATTTAAATAAATTCTTAGTTTTTTTTTTTTTTTTATAAAATCAGACTCCATAAAAAGCCTCTAGAATCAACTATCTATTCACCTAAGATGGAAATGTGTAGAAAAATAAAGAAAGAATGCGATTTTTCGAAAAAATTATAAGTAGACTAGAAAAATGAATATTTATTTCTCAGGATTCGAGTAGAAACTTGGGAAATGAATACTAGCGTGCTCAAACAAGGAAATAGTTAAAAAAAAATCACGGAATGGACCGTCGGTCCAGAATGATGGTAGGTCCATAATTGTGTCAATCATTGCTCGAATTTTCTAATTAAGCTGGCTGATTCACCAATCTTGGCAACACTAACACCAAAATACAATAATGCCTTCAAAATTCTAAGTAATGGCAAAACATAAATTAGCATTATTGTACCAAAATTTAATTTGATGACATATGGTGTGGCTTTGTAGCCAATGTCTTTATGTATCGTCCTATTAACTAACCTCTTTGTATGATTATTTTTTTGTATTTATATTTAAAATACAATTTTTCATAAATATCACTTTTTAACATTTACATATTGTCACACGTAGAACATCTCTAATGCAGTAGATTGTAAAAAAAAAATTCCACACAAATAAAATAGACAATATCTAAAAAAAATCCTCTTCAATACAAGCTAACGTGTCAGGAAAAAAATAGACAATGTCTAAAGTCCGACTAAATTCAGAAGTTTCAATAGACATGTTAATTCAATAAAATTTAAATTTTTTATGCATATTTAAATGTAATTTTGATTTTGTTTTAATAAAATCTAAAACACCTAGATTGTATTCCATAGAATGTTTTGGAAATCAAATTAGAACTTAAATGCTTATTTATTAGTGTTACATAGATTAAAAATCTTTCAACATTTGTGCCACCTAAATAGCAATATATAGAATACATTAGAGAGATTCTTATATTCCCAATTTTTTTTTAATCGCATTCTTATCATCAACTTTTTATTAATTAGCACATATTGTTCTAATAATGCTTTTAGTCCAAAAATTATGTTATCGTACTTTAAAATAAGGGCAAATATTTAGTCGCACTTCAATGTGTATATATATATATATATATATATATATATATATATATATATATATATATATATATTTGCTTATTTCAAAATGCGATGGACAAATAAGTTTTTTACGTCATCTTAAAAAGTTTTAGATTGAAACCATCATCGTAGACAAGATGATGTCTTTAATTAATGGAAAGTTCAAGATAAGATTGCGATGAAAAAAATGTCGGGACATAAATATAATAATAAATAAAGATTAGAGACATTTAACATAGTTAAAATATAGTGAAATTATAAGAAACGGTAATGTCAATATAGCCGTCCATTATCTTTTTCGCCCACTCTCTCAACTATCCACTCTTGAAATTCATTGAAGAACTCCCTCAATTTGAATTACAACCGGCCATCAAGAATAGATACTAATAAAGACACCCGGGAGCCTATAGAAAAAACAACTGACGATTAAGAAATCACCCGACTACGTACAGCAGCAAGAGTCACAATGGTATATTACAAACTTCTAGTAAAATACTGCTTGTAACTAACAAATTACACATTCAACATATGAACAACTTTACTCATTTAGTAATTTTGGCATCCAACATTTCTCATAGCTCACCAACTTGATCTTCCAAGAGAATCTTTGTGTGTGTGTGTGTGTATTCTTCATCACAGTCACATGCATGGGCGGATCTTGGCGGGCGGTACCAGACTATACAGAAAAACTTAATTTTATATTGTAATATATATATATATATATTTCAGTGGCAGTCCAGTCTTGAAGTAAAAAATAAAATAAAATAAAATTCAGTTGCAGCTCGGTCTTCAAAAAATCCTGATTCCACCCCTGCGATAGCTCAATATAATGACATAGCGATTACACTATAAGATATGAACCTAATCATCCATACTTCTCAACAACGAATTTTAGAGCATGAATGAACCATGGTTTTTTAAGTCGCTCATACAAATTATGACAAAATCATTTTAAAATATTGTGTGTGCGCGCACGCGCAAAGTTGTTCAAATCTTAGCAACTTGGGCTTGCCATACCCTTTAGATATCATAACTACCCCATACGTACTTGCTTTTTTCAGTTTTTTTTTGGATTTTCTGAATTATTTGCCCTTAACAGTTCTATGCTCCATGCTGTCTTTGGCTATAAAGTATAAACCCATAATTCCTCTGCATTCTTTATTGCCAAAAAATTCAGTATTGAAACTGCAAAACAAGACATCATCAATAATTATTAGTAAGCAGTGTTATTTTGTGACGACGACAACAATTATAAAGGCGACCAAGTGGAAGAGTTAAAATCGCAACAAGAGATACAAGAATATGTGATTCGACTTTGACAATTTGCCTACATTCACGAGACAAATTCTCACAAAATTTGATAACTCAAAGAGTATAAATATTACAATTAAGTATTCCCATTGTTGACAATTTATTGAAAATTTAGCCAACAAAATCATTCAGTTGCATACCTCTATGATGAGCAATGGACTTGACTAATATTTTGTTTTTCCCAAGGCCATATTGCCTAATTAGTTTTGCAAATTGTACCATAAACTTGTACTATAAATTGATCTTATTTCAGTCCCCAACAGGCAAAGTAACAATATTCAGAGTTCAGAAAGTACTTAGATACATATTCTGTCTGAAAAAATAATGTTTACTATAGTTTTGGCCTTCGTTTTAATTTTGAGCTCTCAAACAGAAGCTCAACTTCAAGAAAATTTTTATAGAAACACATGTCCTAATGCAGAATCAATCATAAGACTGGAGGTTCAAAGAGCCTTCTTTAGAGAGACAGGAATAGCTCCTGGTCTTGTTAGAATGCATTTTCATGATTGCTTTGTTAGGGTAATGTTAATAACACACTTTTTTCCCCCTTATTTGTCCACCCGAAGATAGCTGAGCATCTTTGGTCGTACTTAAAAGCACCTTTCCGGGAACGGCCTCTCAAAAGGTGCTTCGAAGCACAACCAAACATGTTATTGTCTATTTTCAGGCATGACCAAACATGCTAAAAACTATTGAATTATTGTTTGTTTCGTAAGGTGAACTTTACACATGACAGTACTGCATATTAACAAAGAAAAAGAAAGCTGGAAATTTCGTTAGTTATACTCTCCAGTTGAATACTGTGTACTGATCTTTTACTCTAAATTCGTTGATTGGTTCTTGCAGGGGTGTGATGGCTCGATTCTTATAAAATCGACTCCTGGAAATTCTGCAGAGGAAGATGGTCCTCCAAATGCTGGTACACTTCGTGGCTTTGAAGCGATCGAAAATGCAAAGGCTAGACTTGAACAAGAATGCAGAGGAGTTGTGTCATGTGCTGATATTCTTGCATATGCTGCAAGAGACTCCATAGTCATAGTTAGTACCCTAAACTCAACACAAAACAGCTCTCTAAATTCTTTATTTACTAGGAATATTAGGAAGACGGAAAGACTTAATATTAGGCTTATGTACATTCGAGACGGTAAGTATTAGAGTATAATTAGCTTATACAATCCGACAATTGACACGATATCATGAATTTTTTTTACCGACATTTGTTCTTGGAATGTAGTCGGGAGGACTTGGGTGGGATGTTCCAGCAGGAAGAAGAGATGGACGAATTTCACGGGCTGCAGAAACTATAGATATACCAGCACCATTCAACAACCTAGACGAAGCAACTCGGGCTTTTGCCAAGAAAGGTTTGTCATCAGATGACATGGTTGCACTCCTAGGTAAGACTACCTCGTACTATGCATAATCTTTCATTTATATTACAAACAAGTCATTGCATGATCTTCCTATTGACAAGCTCGATGTATTCCTGAATTCAGGTGCACATACAATTGGTCGCTCTCACTGCACATCATTCAGCAACAGATTATACAATTTCAGCCCTACAAACAGTCAAGATCCAACCCTGGACCCTTTATATGCAATCCAACTGAAGCAGCAATGTCCAAGAGGACCTAATGGAAATGTTGATCCTAACGCAGTTGTTTTCATGAACATCAGCCCGACCATATCCGAGAACAGCTATTACGTCGACGTTTTAAAAAATCGTGGATTATTTACCTCGGACCAGACACTGACCACGAGTCCGGACACTCTATCAGAAGTCAGAGACTATGCAAGGAATAACATTAAATGGCAAGTAGATTTTTCTGAAGCCATGATCAAGATGAGTCAAGTTGAGGTGCTTACAGGAAATGCTGGAGAGATTAGACTCAACTGCAGGGCTATCAACCCATAAAACTCAATTCTACTTATGCATTCTCCTAAAATAAACACCTATAATACGGTGCCCTCAATTCTACTTGAAGCAGAAAAGCTACGAGTTACAAGTTTTATGTACCATTAGAAGAAATTATCGAAATCCATTGTTATTACTATGTACCAATACAAGTTCAGAAAATTGAATCAACTAAAAACCAGACAAAAAACTCAGGTGATAAGACATAGTCAGAAACATACACTTTCAACAACATTAAAAGGGCCAGAGTTCCATTACTCAATAAGATTCAGCAAAAGACCATAATAAAGCAAAATTCTACAATCAATTCCAAAAATTATCACATTTAGGTAGTCAACTCCATGATGGCACTGACTATGTCTCCATTGTGAGCCTTGAGAGCCTTGACAGCCTTGCCCTTGGACACCCCTGCTTGTGTCATGACCAAATCAATGTCCCGAGGCTCGACACCGGTTTCATCGATATCATCCTCTTCCTCTTCCTCATCCACCTGTGCTGAGGCAGCCGATGCAGATGCATCAGGTTTAGCCATTACAGAACCCATATCGGGCATCCTGAATTGTTGGGCAGCCTGTGTCTGAAGCTGAGAGCTCAAATCCTCAATCTTAGCCTCTCCAAAAATGACATATGTATCAGAATTCGGGCTCTTGAAAACATCAGGCTTCGAGATGAAAAATAATATCTGCAATTTCATAAAAATTGGTTATAAGGTCTAGCAACAGAAAGATACATCCAGAGTGAAAAATTGTATAGAGGATTACATTTTTAGTTCTCTTAATGGTGACCCGACTAACACCAGGAACAGGTTTCATTCCGAGTTTCAACATGGCCTTACGACTCTTCTTCTCACTTCTGCTCTGCTTCGAACTTTCATTCGTGCCTGTATTCACTTTTGCATCAAATTAATCGTAGAGGAAGCATAACCCCCATGCATTGTTGATACAAGTGAAGTAATAAAGTATCATTTTGATTACAGCTGCATGTGTTGATTATAATCACCAACAAAGAAGAAAGATTCATGCAAGAGAGTAATAAATAGCCAGGCAAGACAAATGAGCACACACCTCAATCAGCCCGAGGCTTATGCCAGGCTTTAAGGCTTATGCCTTGAGTCCTGCACATCTATAAGTCAGAGGTGCTAGACTCAACAAATGGCAGGTCCTTGATCAAAGCCCCGAGACCCACCTCGAGGTCTAAGCCCATGCCCACCAAAATTGAAATTATGCAACTTAAAAAAGAAAATTTTAGGTTCTAAACCGCTTAATCTTGTCGAAACAAATTAAAGTGCAATAAACATTAATATTTCCTCATCATCTCAATCATTCTTCTTCTATCATACAAAGCATTCCTAATGCGTGGGTAAAATAATTAGATATGAGTACCTAGCCCTTACGGGAACCGAACCTGTATCCTCAACATTAAAAAACAATGCCTGAAGGTGATAAATTCTCGTGAAATGAGCATAAATGAGACGAAATCGTGACCCGGTAGAGATTTTTATGTTTAATAATTTGAAAAAAAAAAAAAAAACAGAAAGAATTAAGTTTTCACGAAGAGGGACCTGGGGTACCATCTTCCTTGTCATCATCTTCATCATCGGAATCTTCAGCGTCATCTTCATGGTCCTCATCCTCTTTCACGTCCTCTATCACTGGCTCATCCTTCAATCCATCAACAATGAACAGTGTATTTAGTCACACACCCACACACAGATGCATGCATATATGTGTATATAAATCACAAAAAAGGGATATTGATCTAATATTAAAAGTGGTACCTGAAACTTTTCCTCGGCTTTAATTTCTTCAACGACGGGACCTGGCATTTCTGTTAAACTTTGGGGGTTTGCAGTCGGGTGTGTTGAGGATAAGTGGAATTTGGTTGCTGAAGACGAAGTGATAACGGGTTTTATTTTAGGGCTCCGTTTATCCCATGTTTTTGGGCTTGGCCTTTCACTCTCATTTTGAACTTTGGCCCATATCCAAAAGTCCGAAACCGAATTTGGCCCTCGCAAACATTGTAAATTTACTTTTTTTAGGGAAAATTAGAGTTTTGCTCACCAATCTTTTATGTAGCGTGGTTTTTGAATCCCGAACCTTTAAAAGTGAGGTTATGAATCTTTAACCTATTTAAATATGCAATTTTGGATTTTCGCGTGACGGAAACTGGCTATATAAACGTAAAAATCACACGACTTTTACATGAAAGTTGGACTTTAAATGGTTTGACGATTTTGCTTTTAAACTCTAAGTCACGTGAAAAATAACATATAATTTTAACATTCACATTAAATATTTATGTCACACAGAAATCTAGATTCGCAAATTTAAACAATTTAAATAGATTAAGGACTCGAACTTCATTTTTCAACGTTGATAACCTAAAACAAAGGGAGCACAATCATAATTTTTTCTATTTTTTAAAAATTGGTGATGAATTTTTGAGAGATTTTGATACAAGTCAACCATAATTATAGATGTCAAAATGTATTAGACTGATTAAACCATCTCCAATGCAACTGTAAATTGTACTAAAAAATGTACCACGTTAACTTAAATTACTTACATAGCCAAAAATAATAATAATAATAATAAAGTGGAGAATGTCTAACACACCGTCTATATTTGAACGGTATGCTTGACATTTTCTATTTATTTTTTATAATTTATGTCCATCGAAATGTGTGATAAATTTCTCTAATTTAATTTTTATATTTCTCCATCAAAATATGTGATAATCATTATTTGTTTAATTTTTTATAATTTATCTTTTTTTTTTTGTTAAAAAAAAATACATATAGACAATAATTTTTACAATTGGGGCAGCTTCATTAGAGATGTTCTAAATTGGGGCAGCTCGCAATGCTTTGGGAATGGCCAGACACAACCACGTCCGGGCTTGTAGGTTGCCATAGTCAGCCCACGTGGGCCTAAATTTCTTTGTAAAGAAAACTTTGTAAACCCACTTAGAAAAAATATTTTATGGGCCCCTAGATCAGCCCAACATGCCCGTAAAACATGATAGAATTGATTGCTCTTCTTGTATTTAAAATAGTTACAGTAAAGTAATTTTTTTTTAAGCTTAGTCAATCATGCACATAAGAGCTCGTCTTGAAAAGGTTTCGATCAGTCAAATTTCTCCCAAATCCTTTTAAACCGGCATATACTCTATGAGTTAGAATCACTCTATTCGCAACATAATAACCCGCACATCTTAGAAACATTATTGTTTCCTTTACTAAATTGTCGAAACTAAAATAACATGAAAAAATGAAAATTTTCACATAGTTGGCAATGACTCCAACTTCATAATTCCGAGATTCTTAGTAAAGATGAAGTTAAATCAACTGAACTAAGATTTCATAGTCATATGAACAATATAATTTGGACAAGAACATTCTCGCATTCTTGTCTTACTATAGTCATCATTCTCCTCAAACAAAGCAAAAGCATGTACACAGTTTAGATAAGTCCAAACAAATGATCAATTAAGACGAATAACTTTGTATTCAATGCTAGCACATACATATGAGAAATATAGACCAAAAGAGGTGGAGGCTAGCAAAGCATGAACGTTGTAATCTGCGTGCTAATGTGTACTGCTTTCCGGTACTCTCTAGTTGAGATTATGCAGAAGTTATTAAGCAGATTTCACATATTCACACACCAACGCCATAAGCCTATATATGTAAGTCACCACCAAAACTCACAAAACAAATGCAGATACCGGCCGGTGCTATCTTCACAACTTGTCTTATCACAGTCGAATTTCATTGAGTACTTTTCACCATCGTGTCTAATTGTCTCTTCAGTGTCCTTTCATTGTTCCAGGATTCATTGTTAAGCGCATGGCAGTGTCCCGATGCTCCGTCCCACTTTTTACAAGGAGCAGCCAAATCACATACATAACAGTAGCACTGCAAAAGCAAACATGCTCTTGAATATAAATACAGCGACCAAATTTTTAACGGCAAAATCATTGATCAAATTTCTCATCAACTAAGCATTACCAGTTCACAGTGGCTGACATGAGGCGTCTTCTCGAAAGGACACTTCACACAATTGTGCCTCGGATGAGGGTAATCTCTACACGCCACCTATTCACCATCATCACGTGTCACATAATTACAAGTGCATGGGAATAGAAAAAGATGCAGTTCTTTCTGGCAAACAAAATTTATCGGGGAAAAAGTAAGTTCGTAGAGAAACGAAATAAAGAAAAATGGTTAATAACACAAATGAATATTATAGAGGTTGCTGATAAAACAATGTTAATGCAAGCAACTAAAAATTGCTCCTCGTTACACCACAACTTAATCTTGTAATACTTCTATGTTGGTATCCGATGCTCTATAAAACGCTAATTTACACAGAGTCAACAACTTGCATATCGACCAACCCAAGTAAATTTGACTATAAAACTATATCATTTACATTCCTAGATTTTCCGTCCCATCAATTTCCACAAACTTCGGATATAGTTCCTAAAATTCAATTAGCTGAAAAGTTACCTGTTTCGGAACTTGCATCAAGTGTAGAGAAGTAACTAATGCCACAGAACAAGCACATATAATGGTGCAACTAATTCAAAATCAAATTTCAGAAATTTCTGCAACTAAAGTTCAAGTCGAAAATAATGTTGAACTCATACGAAACTCAACCAACACCGCGTCTACAATAAAAAATTGTAGTATATGCAGGGGCGGATCCAGCCAGGCGTGGGTGGGCTCAAGCCCACCCGCCCAAAATAAAAAAGCTGGAGCAACTAATTGAATTACAGGCCCAGCCCCCCAAAAATTGAAAGAATTAAGACATAGCCCCAAAGTTCAAACCCATTTAAAATTTAATCCCACTAAACATATTGAAGGCAATTATGTCCCGGCCCAAAATAAAAAGCTGAAGCAACTAATTGAATTACACGCCCAGCCCCCCAAAAATTGAAAGAATTAAGACATGGCCCCAAAGCCCAAAGTCCAAACCCATTTAAAATTTAATTCCATTAAACATATTGTCGGCAATTATGTTTACTTGAGTGAATTTTATATGAATTTGATTTGTCATTGAGTGATGAATAATGATGTTTATTTGATTTTGAAAAATTATTTCAAATTTTAATAAGTAGAAAAAAAAAAAAAGTGCTTAGGATTTTATATGTTTTTACATAACAATTTTTGTTGAGAGATATCTTGTTAATAAAATAGATATAGATTCTATTATAGAAAAATTTGCAGCTATTAAAGATCGTCGGACACAACTTTATTTAGCTAGTTTTAGATATTGAATATTTTTGTGTAATAACTTTTTGTAAATTTTTAAAGATTATGACTTATAAAAAAAATTAGATTCTTATAAAAATGGGCTAACTAATTATAATTTTAGGAAAAAAAATTCAGGCGCTGCCCCGACCCCCGTAAACCAGCCCACCCCTTTATTATATCCCTGATCCGCCTCGAGTATATGGATGCAGTCAAAAAGATGAAAACTCAAGTGTTTGAATCCACAATGCCTATTGTCCAGTGAGCCAATGTACATTTTCTCACATATTATACAAATAAATCCTGCCTCTCATATTTTTGTATATAGCTCAAAATCAGAAGTTCAACAAACACTTATTTTAACAATAAGCTAGTTCAAAATTCATTGATACCCATCAAAAATCATGTTTGGCTAAGTTAACAATGATCAAAGTTGAAAATAAGTAATTTTGATGACAGGTGAGTTATCCAAATATGTTTGAAATAAAAATTTACTTTATAAGAAACTTTTACTTACTTTAAAGTTTAGCCAAACATGCTCTCAAAATCAAGAATACCCATTTTGTAAAATGGGAGGGAAAATAAATAAATCATATTTCCATAAAGTGCAAAATTCATGCATATACACGAGAAACATAAGATTGAGGGATTACCTGGCCTTTTTCAGCAAGAACGTGCAAATCAGGGGAATCGCCACTTTCAGTATTCTTAGAAACCGAAAATTCCAAAATATTTAAAGAATCATTGGGATCAAATTCCAAAATAAAACACTCTTCCGTCTTCTCGAAATTCTTAATATGCTCTCTGTTTCTCACACAGACAATGGATCGTAAAGGAGTGCCAGTTACCTCGGACACAGGAGAAGGGTAAGAATCATCTATTTCTATCACTTCTTTTTTTTCTTCAATTGGTGAAAATTTCCTTTTGGGTTTTCTTCCACTTCCTCTGCCACCCATATTCTCTAAGGATTGTTAACTCGAAACCAAAAACCCTAGAAAATTGAAAATCCGTGAGTGGGGGGTTGTGCTTGATTGTTGAACATGAGGAGGTGTTGATCCAGAATTTGAAATTTTGAGATAGCCGGGGAGAAACGAAAGAGCGCAGTGTTTTATGCGGGCTGATGAAACCCCAATATGAAAGGTTCGTAAACATGGCCTGTTACAGATATAGTGGCCCAGAACTGTATAAATATGAGGTAGACCCAATAGGTCAGAAGCCCAAGCGCCTTAAAATATAAAGAATTAATGGAATAATTTTCACAAATGCACTATATTCTCTATAAAAATTGAGATTTACTAGACAAAAATAAAAAATTATAAGAATATTAAATATGAAGAATATTATATGAATTATACTGGACTATTAAAAAACCTTTAAATTATGCATTGTTACCATTCAAATAATGCATTGTTACCATTCAAATTATTTTTTGATCAATTTCAATTAAAATATCTTATACCATATCTCATATTTAAAATTTTAAAAATGAAGTCTCTACATCATCAATATATCAAAATAGCACTCGTTTGAAGTATAAAATACACATTCCTGCAAAAAAAAAAAAAAAATGGAACACATTGGATTAGCTTGTAAAATGATCTAAGGGATTCCCTACAAATCTCAAATTAAATAAACAATATTTAAATAAATTGAAACAATTTCATGTCAATCAAATGATGAATTTCAAATAGTAGTGTACATAATTTACGAATTTCATGTCGTATAAAAAAAATATTATTATCATTAAATTATCCATTATATGTGATCTGATAAAATAACACTTTTCAGTCACAGTAGTTTAATGCACATTAGGCAAAATGGTAAAAAAGAATAATAACATTGTAAATTACCAATTTGGGATAACAATATGTAAATCGTAATAAGATAAATTAACAAGCACAAAAATGTATGTTGTTTGAGATTTGTAAAAGTAATTAATTGGCTTGATCTATGCACATCCATTATATCAAAATGTCTTGTATTTTATCATATTAGCATCTAGTAAAGCACCAACAATTATCATATTCCTGACACATTTAATGGTAACAAAGTTTACTAAAAAATAATTGACAACAAGTGTGACAAAAAATTGTAGATGATGACAAAACAATGTTGAACAAAATATGAATATTTTTCAGATGCCCACAAAACTAAAATTTGATTTATTTTGTTAATGACCAAAAAAATATTCAATAGGTATTAAATAACTCAAACTTATTGTGTTTTATGTGAAATCAACTTCATTCACAAAATAACTCTAATTATTTTGAAAAAGGACAACAAAAATTTGTTACATTTTTGGGACCAAAAAAGCAAATCTTGAAGAAAAAGATAACATGCATAGCATAAAAAAATAATTTTTTTGACCTTTTCTCCTAAAGGAACCGTCATGGTAAACTTCTTCTTCAATGTCTTGAAAAACTTTTTATTCTTCATGGCTGAATTATTTTGTCTTTATTGCTTTTACGTTTAAATTTGTTACTGTTGCATGCAAAAGCTATTAACAGTGAAGAGAAACAATTTAGCTTATTCAAGTCATTGTAGAGATTTCTCCTTTTACGATTACAGATCTAGAAAGAAGTTTGAAATGGTGAACCGTGTGTTAGAAGAGAGATAATTTAGTAATTATCTTTAATCACCCTACTATTTATGCAATGATAAGATTTGATTCCTGAATAATAGGTTGAAATCGGTATTAATTGATATGTTTAAATTATATTTAAATAATAATTTTTTTATTATCCAATATAATTAGTGTATTTATAGTATTAATAAAAAGGAAAAATTAATTTAGTATAATTCAAATTTTAAAAAAAAATATAGGTGGATGTTATAATTTTCTCAAAAGGTAATTGGGAACTATCAATTTTTCGATAATTGAGTCGAATATTCGACAATTCCCACACAAAGAAAAATCCTCCTATTGGAGGAACTTTCTCGAAGTTGGCTTGCAATTCCTTCGAATTATTTTTACTAATAAATGGGGTCATCAATTGCTTTACCTCTGTAACCTACAAATTACAATTGTAAAATAATATCTCATACATTATTGTCTTTGCAATGGAGAACAATTGTTCTAAGAGGAGATAAATGGGTTTTGAATGGGTGGCATATATTGCGACAGGCAGTGGTGGGACGTTGTTCATGATTGTTGTTTCTTTGGAGTGAGGTGATACTGGGGGAGTGTTATGGTGGTGTTTAAGGAGAGAGAATGTGAATTTTGCAAATGTATCGATATTGATTTGCAATTTAGAAAAACTTTGAAAATGAATATAGGATATAATATTGGATTTTAGTTAAGGGTGATTATATTCAAACTACAATTTGTTATAAGCGCACCACATTTTAATTGTCTTAAGATCCTTAACTTTTCTTCATTGTTACAACTATGTTCTTAACTTTTTGTCATCAAATTCTTATATTCAACTTTCATTAATTAGCATATTTCATCATTAATGATGGTTTATATCGAGATATTTTGTTTACGTGCTTTGAAATGAAGAAAAAATATTTTATCGTACTTTTGTATCTATTGTTTTTTTTTTTAAATATGATAGACAAATAAGTTTTTTACAAATTCTCAACAAATGTTTTAGACGAAAACCGTTATCAAACACAAGATGTGCTAATTAATAAAAAGTTGAAGATAAAAATGTAATAAAAAAAAAGTTAGGGACATGAGTGCTATAATGTTCATAGATTAATGATGTTAAATATAATTAAAATATGGTGCAAAAAAAAAAAGTATTGTGTGAATATAATTACTTTTTAATTAATTATTTGAATGTATTTTCGCCATGTTAAATGACTAGTTAGTAAAATATTTTTACAAGTTGCCATACCTTAAAATGTGTGGTGAGAATGAATAGTTTCATGTTTAGCATGACTTGGTGGATTAATGCAACCAAAGGGTCAAAAACGCTGGTACCATAAATTTGGTGTTAAAACTTAAGTTTTATTGTACTTTCACATTTATTATCGAAATTAAACTTCATTTTGGTTTATCACTAAATTTAAATATTAATTACAAGTTGGTCACGTCCATCAACGTTTAAACGAAAGTGTTGATGTAACAATTTATTTGACAAACCATTAAAGTTAAAATATAATAAATATTAATCTCAAAATCTATATGATCCAATTGTAAATAAATCCCTTTACCACCTCCCCGTCCAACTACACATTACCTGCTTTGAAAATTGTGTTGTCCCGACCAACAATAAAATTCAAATCAGGTCCAATCTCATGAGAAGACTGACATGATAATGATCTGTCCAATTCGATTAACATCACTAATGTCCAATCAACTAATGTGGAAGCATATCACACTACGTGTATGCCGCGTAATATATTAGTGTACAATGATCGAACATAAAACTCAAAAACACGGGCAAAAGGTTAGCTCCTTGATTCTCCATGAATAATGATTTAAGGATTAGAGGACACAAAAAATACGCCAATTACTGGATAAATTCCGGCAGAAACTGTCGCCTATCAACTTGGCACCACCCTGTCAAAGGCGGATTCCCCTCGGCCGAATGAAAAAGAAAAAGAACAAATGTTCAATCAATACAAAAACATAGTTAAATAAATTATACTATAATAAAGTAGGTAGTACTAAATTACTATAAATAAATACAAATCTTGCTAAGCCAAAGCCCATTTCCACCTTCCGTCTTCATACTGTCCGGTCAAGTTCAATATGACATATCAAACATGCACTCGGGGTCTTCTGTGTGATGTTCATCCCGTCCCCTCGGAAAATAACCGGGAAATGCAGAATCCAATGGAGGAAGAAGACGAAGCCTGTTTATTTTCCATGCAATTGGCAAGTGCTTCTGTACTTCCCATGGTGCTTAAATCCGCCATTGAACTTGACCTTCTTGAGATCATGAAAAGAGCAGGCCCCGGTGCTTTTGTTTCTGCTTCGGAACTTGTCAAACAGCTCCCAACAAAGAACCCTGACGCAGCTTCCATGGTTGACAGGATTCTCCGCCTTCTTGCTTGCTATTCTGTTGTTAATTGCAGCCTCAAAACCCTGCCGGATGGTGGCGGCGCCGCCGTGGAGAGGGTTTACTCTCTTGCGCCGGTGTGTAAGTTTCTGACTAAAAATCTTGATGGCGTCTCCATTGCCCCAGTTTCACTTATGAATCAAGACAAACTCTTCATCGAAGCCTGGTAATTTAAGCTGTATATCATTATGCTATTGCATGATCTCTGGCGTGTTCATTTCTTTCACACACTACTGTGTGAAAAATCTTACCTGCTCTAATATTTATATTTATTAAATTTTATAATTTAATTAGAGATCATATATTGTTGACCAAAGTTGCCTAGAAACTTTATCAAACAACTAGTGATCGACGTGTTTGATCAAGTTTAAATTATAATTTGATCTGATCAAAATGTTTTAACATATTTTTTATTACATATTTTATAAGACTCACAAAAAATAATTTTAACAATATCAAACATGCACTTATTCAAATTAGGTTTTCAACACACTTCTTCATGCGTTTGTCAAATTTATTTAAAGCATGCTTGGTATGGTTTTTTAAAACTTTTTCTTGTCTAAAATTTATTTTCAACCACATATTTAATAGGACCCATAATTTTTATCAATTTTTCAATCACACATTTCATCAATTTTTTTTTTTCAAAATCTCATAAAAAACTACTTTTAAACTCCAAACATGCACTAATTTTTTCTTTCAAATTCTTCCGCACGTTTAAAATTTTCATAAATGGATAAGAACTAGCGGAAATAAGGTTTTGTTTGGTTTTGCTTAATAATTTGTTAAAAATTGAAATCAAAGTCAACAATCAATTTTAATCACACGTATCATAGGACCCACAACTTTTATCAACATTTCATTAACTTTTATCAAAATCTATTAAAAAGCTAAATTTCAGCAAAATCAAACAGGCACGGGGCGCTAAATATATTTCTAACTCTAATACAATTTTGAACTAACTTATCTGAAAATGTATGACATATCTTCACCATATATATGTTGGCGGAATTACGTGAAAGTAACTTCAAACAATAAGAATCAAGAACCGAAAATCTGAAAGGATGAATTAACCGAGGCAAGAGTTGAACTCTTTGTCCTTAAGTCAAAATTGCCCATAAGGTGCTTTCGGTCTTTGGCAAATGACTCCCAAGATACAACGGTTTCGCTTTGAGTTTTGTAGCACAACAAAACTCAAGTACAAATAACCAAGGATGGTTTTGTACTCCAACGGATGAATGGAAATGAAAACCAGATTTTATGCAACTTTAATGCAATAAATTTGGTTCAAAGATGAAAAGAATGAGTGCTTTATGTTTGCTTTATGTTTCAGATCAATTACTCTCTGCAGAATGGACGTTCACGCTCTTTTTAACGTTAGAGAGTTGGTTGGAAACGAAAAGGAATGAACCAAATCGTGCAACTCTTCAAAAGACATGTCTGCATTCATCGAAAACCCATGCGCGATCGCATGGTTTAACCAAGTCGCGATCGCACAAAGACAAAAAATTAGAACAAGACTTCATCCGGTAAAACCATGCGATCGCAAGCTTTTGCCTCCTGCGATCGCATGGAAGGACCAAAATACATTCGTTAAAAATTAGTTAACTTGCGATCGCAGTTTACATACCGTGCGATCGCATGGTTAAAATTTTGACCCGATTTTGTCCTTTTTCGTAATTTCTCATTCATTCGATATTGGTTTCGAGATGCCAAATATACCTTTATACATTCGGATAAATCGAATTTTTCTTTCCGGGCGCGTGCCTCGAGCCCCCACGTGAGGGCCCCCTCGAACCCCGCGACCGACCGGGCAGGTCGATCCGCTCCGGGCGTTGCCCCAAGCGTCGCGTCAGTGGCAAACAATTTTGCCTAACGGATTGGGTCGGGTATTGTATATTTGGCTAAGTTGACACGAAGTGACTTAGTTAATTTCTCGATGACTTAGTTAATTTCTCGACATTTTAAACCAATTTCCAACAATCCCCCACATGAATGGAAATTCCTTGATACGCAAACACGATGCAAATGATATGCAATGATATGCAGACTCTAACAATGGAGTACATGCGACAAGTCATAGCATCAAGATAGGTAGCTTGTGGCTTTGAACCTTCTTTAGTTGAATACAATCGGATTTACTAGGCTAGTTGGTGAACACGATGTTTTTGAACCATCTAGCCGTTCGTGTAAACCCAAACAATTGTACCAACATCATAACTCATCTAACCAATTCGGTTCTCATGGTTGTGTCCATTTCGCCCCTGGACAACTCTTGGTTTCATAAGTGCTTTAAGAGAATTAAGCCTCGAATTCTCGTGAGAAGCGGCCCCACTTCACACTTATATAGGTGATATCATACCTTTCCACTTCAAGGTTTTGAATCATTAAAAGTATGTATACTTATCCTAATACATATTTGACATAGCACTTTAAAAGTTAGGAATGGGAATAAGTGCTTTATTCCGAATCTTTTATAACTTAGTTGTCCCATTGAACCAAGATTTTGGGATCTCCAATCTACAAGGTTGGGTTTCCGTTATAAATAATTCTATTCAATAGGCTTTAGGCCCATTCCCCTCGAAAGATGGTATACTTGATCTCTTGCAAGTCCTTTCGTCAAAGGATCAGCCAAATTCTCTTTTGACTTCACATAGTTAATAGAGATTATACCATTCGATATCAACTGTTTAATGGTGTTATGTCTCCGACGGATATGTCGAGACTTACCATTATACATACTGTTTTGTGCCCTTGCTATTGCCGATGATTATCGCAATGTATATTAATTGCGTAAACCGGCTTTTCCCCAACATGGAATTTCTTCAAGGAAATTACGAAGCCATTCTCGCTTCTTCTCCCGCTTTTGTCTAAAGCAATAAACTCGATTCCATTGTGGATCGAGCTATACAAGTTTGCTTAGACGATTTCCGTGACACGGCTCCACCTCCAATGGTAAATACATAACCACTTGTGGATTTTGAATCCTTAGTGTCGGATATCCAATTTGCACCGGTATATCCTTCTAACACCGCTGGATATCTTGAGTAGTGTAATCCATATTCAACCGTGTGTCTTAAGTATCTAAGAACTCGGTTTAATGCCTTCCAATGTTCAACACTTGGATTACTAGTGAATCTACTCAACTTGTTGACTATTTGTGCTATATCCGGTCTTGTGCAGTTTGTAATGTACATCAAACTGCCTATGACCCGTGAATATTCCAATTGAGATACGGGCTCACCAGTATTCTTAGCTAAGTGTATACCTAGGTCAACTGGTGACTTAACTGGTTTATCGTCATACGCCTTAAATTTCTTAAGTATAGTCTCAACATAATGAGATTGAGATAATGACAAACAATCGGATGTTTTAGAGATTTTAATCCCTAATATCACATCCGCCACTCCCATGTCCTTCATGTCAAAATGTTCCGTTAACATTTTCTTAGTCGATGAAATAACTTTTGAGTTATTTCCCATAATTAGTATATCGTCAACGATAGGCATACGATCACATATTCATCGGGTGTGTTTTTAATGTAGACACACTTGTCACATTCATTGATTTTGAAGCCATTTGACAACATAGTTTTATCAAACTTTTCATGCCATTGCTTCGATGCTTGTTTTAATCCATACAAGGATTTTACAAGTTTACACACCTTCTTTTCATTTCCTGGTGCAACAAACCCTTCGGTTGTTCCATATAGATTTCTTCTTCTAATTCACCGCTTAGAAACACGCTTTTAACATCCATTTGATGTATTTCAAGATTATGCAATGCCGCGATTGCAATCAAGACACACGATAGACGTAATTATAGTCACCGGTGAATAAGTATCAAAGAAATCAAGTCCTTCCTTTGTCTATACCCTTTGGCTACTAATCTAGCCTTGTATTTATCAATTGATCCATCCGATTTCAATTTCTTTTGAATATTCATTTACAAACCTAAAGCTTTGTTTCCTGGAGGGAGTTCAACCAATTCCCAAGTATGGTTACTCATGATGGATTCAATTTCATTACGCATGCCTTCTTTCCAAAAGGAGCTTCGGAGTGGACATTGCTTCATCAAATGTCCTCGGATCATTTTCAAGTAAATTGGTTACGATTCGGACCGAATGTCTTAAGAATTGCGTTGCCTTTACTACGCCTCGGTTCTTCATTTATTTGAAGATTATCGTCATTTCTATGTAAATTATCATAAGTTCGTTTAACTCAAGTTGCTTCCTTTTCTTTACACGGAAATTTGTCTTCAAAACCGCGTTTTCTTGATTCAATAATCGTGCCTTCATGTACATCAAGTACTTGATTTATGAACCAAGAATCGATATGCACTACTATTGATTGCATATCCAATAAAGACACAATCAATCGTCTTTGGTCCAATCCTAACTTGTTTAGGTTTGGGTATTTGTACTTTTGCTAAGCACCCCCACACTTTGAGATATTTGTAGGAAGGTTTCCGACCTTTCCATAACTCGAAAGGTGATTCAACCTTATTCTTGTGTGGTATCTTATTTAGGATATGATTTGCAGAAAGTATGGCTTCCCCCACAAGTTTTGAGGTAAGCCCAACTTATTAACATTGCATTCATCATTTCCTTTAGTGTTCGATTCTTACGCTCACCTATCCCATTCGATTGAGGTGAATAAGGTGCGATGTTTTGATGAATGATTCCAAATTCTCGCACAAAATTCCTCAAATGGTGCAACGTATTCTCCACATCCGTCACTCTGAATTATTTTTATTCGCTTTTCCAAGTTGATTTTCAACTTCGGTTTTGTAGTGTTTGAACACTTCCAAAGCTTCATCTTTGCTTTTCAACAAGTATACGTAATAAAGACCTTGTACAATCATCTATGAACGTGATGAAATACTTTTTACCACCTCTTGTTTGTACAAACTTTAAATCACACACATCCGTGTGAATTAGTTCTAAAGGTGTTGTTGTTCGCTCAACCGAATGAAAAGGTGCCTTGGCCGCTTTTTACTACACATGTTTCGTATTTTCCATTATTAAAATGCATATTCGAAGTAAACTTAAATTCATCAACTTACGTATTGAATTAAAGTTTGCATGTCCTAATCTATGGTGCCATAAATTAGACGACTCAAGAATATAAACGGAAGATGGCGTTTTATTCATAACTTTCGGTACAATAGTTAGGACATTCATTTTGAATAGTCCATCTTTTACATAGCCTTTGCCAACATACATATTGTTCTTGGTAAGTACAAACTTATCCGACACAAAGACTAATTTGAAGCCATTCTTGCTCAACAAAGAACCTGACACAAGGTTCTTGCGAATATCCCATACATGAAGAACATTGTTGAGGCTAAGTTCCTTTCCCGATGTCATCTTCAATATCACTTTGTCTTGTCCTTCAACCTTGGATGATGAGGAGTTCTCCATGAATAGCTTTTCTCCCTCGATTGGAATGTAGGATGTGAACATATCCTTATCAGCACATATGTGACGGGTTGCACCCGTATCAACCCACCATTCCATGGGATTTCCAACATTGTTGCATTCTGAAACAACCGTCGATAAATTCATGTCAGATATACCATTTGATATGGAATCAGATTCAGCTATGTTTGCTTGGGCTTGCTTCTTTGGTTTGCGACAATCAACGGAGCGATGTCCAAATTTTTTCCACAATTGTAGCAATTGCCCTTGATTTTCTTTGCATTCTTCTTAGAAGGTTCGACGAATGCTTCCTCTTCTTTCCTTTGTTGTTGTTGGATTCCACCACATTAGCCCTTGATTGTGGTATGCTATTTTCAACACGCCTGTCCGAACTTCGATTGTCTTCCTCAATCCTTAGTCGAACCACAAGTTCTTCAATATTCATCTCCTTGCGCTTATGCTTGAGATAATTCTTGAAGTCCCTCCACATGGGTGGAAGTTTTTCGATGATTGCAGCCACTTGAAATGATTCACTTAGAGACATATTCTCCTCGTGAATGTCATGAAGTATGATCTGCAACTCTTGCACTTGACCGATCACCGGCTTTGAATCTATCATTTTGTAGTTCAAAAACCTTCCCACGATGAACTTCTTTGTTCCCGATCTTCGCCTTGTATTTCTTTTCCAAAGAATCCCATAGGTCCTTTGCCGATTGCTTGGAACAATACACATTGTACAAAGTATTGTCCAAGCCATTCGTAATATAATTCTTGCACAAGAAATCAATGTTTCTAAGCATCCAATGCAATCAATGATGCCCGATTATTTTCACCTTCTTGAATAGCGGGAGGATCCTCTTTCAAGAATTTTGCCAAGTTTAGGGTCGTGAGATAGAAGAGCATTTTCTGATGCCATCTCTTAAACTCAACCCCAATGAACTTCTCCGGTTTTTCCCAATGTGGAACGGAGCTTGAATGAACGGTAGTAGGGGTAGCAACAACCGGAGTCACAACCGGATGAATCACACCGGTAGGGATACTTCCTTCAGAAGTTCCCTCATTCGAATTATCATTCGAATTCATTTCTGTTTACGTAAAACAGAAGATCAACCAAACCAAATACTTACCACAAAAATACTGCAACGAAGATTTTGACTTAAGATTGTTGGCGGAATTCTGTGAAAGTAACTTCAGACAATAAGAATCAAGAACCGAAAATCTGGAAAGGATGAATTAACCGAGGCAAGAGTTGAACTCTTTGTCCTTAAGTCAAAATTGCCCATAAGGTGCTTTCGGTCTTTGGCAAATGACTCCCAAGATACAACGGTTTCGCTTTGAGTTTTGTAGCACAACAAAACTCAAATACAAATAACCAAGGATGGTTTTGTACTCCAACGGATGAATGGAAATGAAAACCAGATTTTATGCAACTTTAATGCAATAAATTTGGTTCAAAGATGAAAAGAATGAGTGCTTTATGTTTGCTTTATGTTTCGTATCAATTACTCTGCAGAATGGACGTTCACGACTCTTTTTAACGTTAGAGAGTTGGTTGGAAACGAAAAGGAATGAACCAAATCGTGCAACTCTTCAAAAGACATGTCTGTTTCATTCGCAAACCTATGCGATCGCATGGTTTAACCAAGTCGCGATCGCACAAAGACAAAAATTAGAACAAGACTTCATCCGGTAAAACCATGCGATCGCAGGCTTTGCCTCCGCGATCGCATGGAAGGACCAAAATACATTCCGTTAAAAATTAGCCAACTTGCGATCGCAGTTTTACATACTTGTGCGATCGCATGGTTAAAATTTTGACCCGATTTTGTCCTTTTTCGTAATTTCTCATTCATTCGATATTGGTTTCGAGATGCCAAATATACCTTTATACATTCGGATAAATCTGACTTTTCTTTCGGGCGTTGCCCCGAGCTTGACGAGGGCCGCCTCTCGAACCCCGCGACCGACCGGGCAGTCGATCTCGCTCCGGGCGTTGCCCCCGAAGCGTGCGTCGAAGTGGCAAACAATTTTGCCTAACGGATTGGGTCGGGTATTGTATATTTGGCTAAGTTGACACGAAGTCACTTAGTTAATTTCTCGACATTTTAAACCAATTTCCAACAATATATTGGAATGCTTGGAGTATTTTTGAACTTTTATTGTTAAAGTCTATCGAACCATTGTGTTTGATTTATAGAGTCGTTAACTTAAAACCAAACTATTCAATCTTGGAATCGAACCATTGTGTTTGATTTATAGTCGTTAACCTAAAACCAAACTATTCAATCTTGGACGAACCATGAATGAAGATTCATTGTCTATATTTACGTATCTTTCTTTTTAATCTTTCCAATTGTGCATTTCCACTTTCCATCAAATATATTTACCAACTTAGCTTGTGTTTGGTTTAGATTAAAAACCGTTTTTTGTTTTTTTCAGCCGTAATTTTTGACTTTTCAACCCATTTTTAACATGAAAAGTCAACAATTTCAACTCAAATAAACTACTTTTGGTTTATAAACTGTTTATAATCTCTATCAAACGCACTCTTATCTCTTTAATTAATTATAGGTATCACCTAAAAGATGCAATTCTTGAGGGGGGAATTCCGTTCAACAAAGCATATGGAATGAATGCATTTGAGTACCCTGCCACAAATCCAAGATTTAACAATATTTTGAATGAAGCAATGTCAAATCATTCGACCATAATAATGAAGAAAATTCTTAACACATACAAAGGATTCGAGGGTCTCGATTCGATCGTTGATGTCGGAGGTGGAACGGGAACATCTCTAAATTTAATCATTTCTACGTATCCTTCAATCAAGGGAATTAATTTTGATTTGCCCCATGTTATCCAAGTTGCTCCGTCTTATCGAGGTACGTAAAATCATGTTCTAGTCATCTAAATATTTGTTAAAGTAGCTATTTGCTCATAAAACCTTGAGTTGGGATTGTACATATGCAGGCGTGGAACATGTCGGTGGAGACATGTTTGTTAGCATACCCAAAGGAGATGCCATTTTCATGAAAGTGAGTAGTTGTACATTCTAATACAATATTACATAAACATCTTGATTTGATGTCTTATTATTGAAAGATTTGTGGATCCCACAAAATATGTAATTAAAATTAATTATTAAATTTAATTAAAGTTTTTTAACAAATTTTTAAACCTCGTTAAACAAGCGCTTAGTATAAAAATATTGTTTTATTGCAGTGGATTTGTCACGATTGGAGCGATGCTGACTGTCTCAGAATATTGAGCAATTGTTATAAAGCACTTGGAGACAAAGGGAAGGTGATCGTTGCTGAATATGTTATATCGGATACTCCAAACAAAGGACTTTCTGACGTCAGGGCTGTCCACACTGATGTCATAATGCTGGCCTATAATCCAGGTGGAAAAGAGAGGACAGAAAGGGAATTTCACAACTTGGCCAAACAGGCAGGGTTTAAGGAATTTCGTAAAGTTTGCTGTGCTTTCAGTATATGGATTATGGAATTCTATAAATGAATCTATGTCGGATTCTGGGGCTGATTATGTCGTGTAAATTGGCTTGATTGTTCCTCTTTTTAGTATTGCTTTTTTAAATATTTCATTTTCATTTTATTATCAACTATGTTCCTTTACTATTTCTTTTAAAAAAATTATCTACTATTACATCATTTTCATTTCATTATCAATTTTGTAATAATTATTCTTTTTTGAAGTAATAATTATTATTTTTTGCTAGATTACTAAACATTCTATCATTTTGTTTACGCAAATAAATCTTTATTTTTGTTCTACCCATCAAAATTATTAGAACTACATTAATAAAGCTGTGAAACGCGATTTCAAATGTTACTGCGAGAAAGACGAAAGTGGATTCAACAAGGTACGCTTCTTTAGTATTATAATTAAACGCACTACAAAAGATTTCTTGCAGTATAACAATGAAGTTATACACAATGTGTATAATTGTTTAAATAAAATATTGACTAATATGTCATTCAAATTTTTTATCAACAATCTTGTACACTACCATAATCTTCTACGTACTTTTAAATCAAAGTGATATACTTTTCTCATAAATTATGCTATTTTATTTTAATGATACTTAGACATAAAAATTGTAAAGATATATAAACACATACAATTATACACACACACACACACACACACACACACACACACATTTACTATAAGTTTCTCTTAAGAAGGGGGTCAAAGATTTGAATTGCTGGGACGCGATAGAATTCAATTTTGGGCCCAATCTATGTAAGCTAATGGTGCACGAAATAGCCTATGGACGAGAGAATCGTAGGAAAAAGTCCGTAGTTGTTATATATTCTCAACAAGCACTTGCTCGTCACAAAAAAAAAAATACAGGTTTTTATATATTGGTCTTGTTCAAGTTTTTTATCGAACAGGATTAGATACTCACATTCTGCTCCTCCTTAAAAACAAAAGACATAGGAATATTTCGAACTTTTATCTTATCTATACTTGAATTGAATCTTGATAAGGGGCAATATTTTTTAATTGTAGTCCTAACTTTTCTGTTTCTTTGACCGATCCAAATATTTAGCGATCTTTATTATTAGATATCCAGACACAAAATATGGATTGGGAAAAAGGTACTCAATCTATTGCAATATGCAGAATTTATTACAAAGCAATGTCGACTAATCTTAACCCAAGGGCAATAAGATCTTCTCCTGTGAAACTTTATTCTTAGAGGTTAATTATGAAAATACAAATTCTATTGTTCCTAAACTCTTATCTTGGGATAAAGTAACTAGATCTATAGTTTGGAATATAGATCAAGCTGCTCCTCCTAAGAAAAGTGAACCTTCACAGGTGTCTCAAATTGTACAACACCCTGATGGTAGTGTTCAAATTTAGTTTTCTTCATTATCCTCTCACGTCAAAAGTAAGTCTTCCAAAAGTTTTCAGCCATCTCGATACTCAACATCTTCAATCGATACCAAAATATCTTCTTTGGATTCTAAAATGAAAGGTATTGATTTTAGTCCCAACATTTCTCGACCCTTTTATAAAACTGACGAAGAAAATGAAGGAGACAAAGAATCTTCTAAAAGTATGTCTCCAACCCAATCTGACATGAATCAATTAAATGTTATCTCAAAACTTTTTGAAATCAACAAATAAATCTTGCGTGAAGATTTCTATTTTGTTGAAAATTCTAAAGCTCGCCAAATCTTTTTCCAAAGTTTTGATAAAGATGAACGGAAAGCTATCCAAGAAAAGTATTACTCTACTATGGAAAAGCATAAGGAGAACATTTTCTTCTTTGATTGGTTTACCAGTTAAGAAAGTTACCAAACTATTAATGTCACATCTTCAAACCATCAAGAGTGGAAGAACTCTCAAAACCAACAAATTTCTTCCATACATCCTCATTTGGAAGAAATCAAATTGACGATGTGTAAACAAGAAGTTATTGCTTCCCTTTTTAAAATGATCACTAGTCCCGACGTTAACCATCCTCAAACAAGGAGTTACACTACTGAAGTTGTGCAAGCCACATCCCTTTGGGGATGTCAAAAATATTCAGCTGCAAAATAATTATATTAATGTCCTATTACATTCTATGTCAAAACAAATGACATGAACAGAATATAACATATTTTCTTCTCCTCAAAAGAAGAAACTTCTTCATCTTTAGAAAAGACTCAACCTATATTCAAACCTTTCGAAATTCAACAAAAGGATTTAATCAAATTTAACAACTCATCTGATTTACTCGATCATAGAGATAAGAAACTCAAAAACCTAGGAAAACTTCTTCCAAAGAATCAATATTCTTCCTTCCAAAGTCAATGTTATAAAAAAATAAAAAAATAATCAAAATATAAAAAGTCTCCAAGTGCAATTTGAAGAAATATCAACCAACAAAATTCAACATTCGAGAACACCTCAAAAAGCTTATTATCCAATACTTTTTTTTCCTGATCTTCAAAAAACATTTTCTTACTCAAACTGTATATTCCAAAAATGGTATTTGTGAATGGAATATCGATAGATACACAGAACATCAAATCATAAATACCTTACAAGAAATGTCCATAGCCGCTACCTCTTATAAAGCTATGAACAACTCTGACTCCCAAATCACTAAGACTTTAATTGCGGGATTTGCTGGTCAATTAAAAGGATGGAGGGACAATTATCTCACTGATAATGAGCAATTTTCTATTCAAAAGGTAGTAAAAAAACAACATGACAGCATTGAAAGTGCCGTAAAGAAGGGAGAGCAGGTTCCTTTGGAGAAAGGCTTTCACTTGACTAAGTGGTACTCTAGTCTTCTACCAGCCAAAGAGATGATGAGCAGAAAGATGGAAAGAGAGCGCTTTACCCATTAGATAATCGAGCTGCCTAACCGCGGCGTCTAGCCGAGCTTGAAACAATAAACACTTTTATTTATCTAACCGCGGGAAGGCCTGCAATCCTAACAATCTGCCCAGAGTAGGGTTGTAAGTAGGATAGCCAGTCCTACCTTTACATTCAAGTCGGATAGCATTTATCTACGCTAGGATCCGACCTACGTTAACAGCTTTCTTCTCTTATAAAATTTATGCTTCTCCCCTTGAAAAGAGGGGTAATTCGCCAAAATAAAAGCAAGAGGAAAGAGGCTAGCACTAGCAGTGCGTATTCCATCAACAGTAAAGGAAGAAAGGCAAGCAATCATTTTGCATTAACAAAACATTTTGTTGGAGAACCCATCAAATTTTAGGAGAAGTCATTTGAGATCCTTTCAAATTTATCATGTCCAAAGTTACAAGATTTTCGAAAGTATAAAGATTTGTTTTTAAGTAAAGGTTTTACTACAACTAATTGTTATCAATTTGGAAAGAAAAATGTATAGCAGGCTTCCTAAGCTCTTTGTTGAAAAGTTTAAATACTCTATACGTAATAAATTTCGGGAAAAATCCCATAAAAGATCTTCTTCAAAAAAAATTCGAACTATACGAAAAATAAATTTTAAAAAGGATCCCTAAGATATTGTTTGCTGGAAGTGCAAACAAACATGTCATTATTCAAAAGATGTCCTATGAAAGGAAAAATTAATGAACAACAAATTGATGAAGATTTAAAGCAATAATTATTACATCTCGTTGACTCTAGCAACTCCGAGTCAAATGAAAACTCTTCTTTTGTACAGCTTTTCAATTTTAGGAAGAATCTTCAAATAATGAAAAATCTTCTGACTCTTATGGCACCTGTAATAATATTTGTCAAGGAATTTGCTCTTGTAGCAAAACAATCATTGTTGTTACCAAATGTAGAGAAGTTATTTTCAATATGATCATCAAAATTGAAAATCCCATTGAAGGACGAGATTATCTCTATAAATTTCAGCACCTTGTTGTTTTTGAAGAACAAGTTCCTAAACTAGAACCTTACAATCTCAAAAATATTTTCTCTAGATTTGAAAATAAGACTACCCCTACTTCCCTACAAGATCTTCAAAAAGAAGTTAAAAATTGGAAAGACGAACTCCAAATCTTAAAGAGAAGTCATCTTGATACCCAATCAGAAGTATTAGCTCTCAACATTCTTTTTGAAACTAATAAGCAAAAGGCTTTGAATAATGAGCAACCCATTCTAAGCAACCCATTCTAAATACAGATTTGAAGAAACAATAAAAGGACTTTACAATGTTTTGCAAAAAAAATCACTTCAAAAATGTTATTGTCAGATGACAATTGTCATCAATGGAGAATATGAACTTTAAGCTAAAGTTCTAATTGACACTAGAACTAATCAAAACTGCATCTAAGAAGTTTAGTTCCGACTAAATATTTTGAAAAAATAACTGAGCGTCTCTACGGTGCCAATGGACAAAAGTTTAATGTCAAATATAAACTTTCAAAAGCTCACATTTGTAATCAAGGAATTTGTTTCAAAACTCCTTTTATTCTTGTCAAAGATCTTGATCAAGAAATTATCTTGAGCACCCCTTTTATTGTTCAAATTTATCCATTTCAAGTTTAACAAGAAGGAATTACGACTTCAATTTTCGACCAAATGATTTTTCAAATTTCTTTATACCCCTTCTTCCCGTAAGTCAACAAAATCAAAACTGCTTTAATTCAAAATATTAACCTAAAGAATCAACAAATCCAATATCTTTAGGAAGAAATCAACTACGAGATAATTGAATATTAGGGAACTGAGCCCAAAATACGACTTCGTATAAAACAATATCATGACAAAATTATCAAAGAAATGTGTTCTAATATTCCTAATGCTTTTTGGAAAAGAAAGAAACATGTTGTTTCTTTACTCTACATTCAAAATTTCAGCGAAGATATGATACATACAAAATTCAGACCCATTCAATTGAAGAAATAACTTTTATATTTTTGTATTAAAGAAATAAATGATTTCCTTGAAAATAGATTAATTAGTGACAAGATTAATTAGTTCCACTAAATCTCGTTGGAGCTGCTCAGCTTTCTATATTAATAACCAAAGTAAGATAAAGGGGGCTGTTCCTAGACTTGTAAACAATTATAAACCCTTGAACAATGTGTATTACAAACCCTTGATAATACACAATGTGTATTACTATTAAACTAAATATTTTAAATATAACACAACTTATTAAAATAAAGTTTGAATAGTGCATTGTACTATTTATCATTACTAGTATCTCATTCAACTTTTCAAAATAGTTATATACATGATTTGTGTTACTTGATCCGTGCTATTCTCATTCAATAGTTGAACATCCCCTGGCACAAGTTAGTACATCATTTTAGGCAAAAATGTGTACTTTTCTCATATTTCACACTTATTTATTGTAAAGAGATATAAACTTTGATAATGCATAACTTATATCATGCACAAGAACACACGTGCACTTCTTTAAACACTCGCATTCACCAATATTTTTGCTTATTTGATGCATAAACAATTATGTACATTGAATTTCGAATATTTACTTTACATTATGTAACATCATATTTTTAAATTTTAATATTCACTTTAAAGAAAGTTTTAATTTAGTAGTGCAGCAAACAAACTAAGTATCCATATTTCAATTTTTATAGTAAATGATGCACCAATATTTTCATTCAAAACATACGAACAGGTAAATGAACAACCAAAACAAGCTAATTAAAGATGTTTCTCGGGGAACTTTCGGGTGGACAATCAATGTAAATGTTGTCAAGAAATTTTTGGCCAAAACAGCTCAAAAAAGTCTGAAGAAGTACCATGACATAATTATATTGAAATATGTATGTTTCTAAACACTCATATTAAATCTGAAAAATATTTTTTTTTCCAGTTCATACAAATTTGTTTCTTTTCATCTTTCCAAATTCGAAATACATTATAAAATATTAATATAATTGTATACATCCCAAACAGGAATCGATCGTGTAGGCAACTTTGTATGACTAAACATTATTGCATTTCAAGATGATGATGGGGAAAACTTATTTCATATCTAACACATTAGTCAAGTTTACAAATACATATTATAAAGCCAAAAATGGAGAAGTCCAATGGAGTATTTCTGGGAAAATGAGAATACAACAAACAGAGGAGGACAACAATGTCTTGTTGATTTTTTCGTACAAATTTACTCATTTTGAAGATCTCGAAAACTACATGGATTTAAATAGAGACATAAGTAAGTCGTAATTTTTCCCTCCATTTCTTTTATCTTATTAAAGTACATAAATAGTTTTTTTATATCTTCTTATAACTTGATTACATTAACATTGGTTGTAACGGCCTGAAAATTCGTAGCTTTAATGATCTAATTTTAAGGGTTAATTATACTAATTCTCTACATTCTTTCAGGTTTGTAACAATATCATCGTCATTCAATTTTTTTTAACAGATATCATTATCGTCCTTCCATTTATTTGTACAGATCCCCAAATATTTTTTTTTGACAATTTTGCCCATAACTTAAATAAATTAAAATGATAGAAAAAGAAAATACAATGCAAAAATTGAAATTGGGCCCCTAACCTTTTCAAAAATACAAATAAATCTTAAATCGTTTTTTTATTTTTTTACAGATTTTCACTTAAAATAATAATAAAATGTATCATCAAGTCCCAAAACTTCTAATTATGTTTACCAAAATGACAATTGACGTCTCTAAAGATTTTGTCTAGTAGTCGATTAATTGACAAAAAAATTATACTCTTGATCTACATTTAACCAATTTGACAAGGAAAAAATAGTTTATTATATTATATTATTCAAATAATTAAAAAAACAAAACAAAAAGGATCATCTTCCCACCCCACCCACCCCCCCCCCCCAAAAATTGCAGAGAATTTCTCCATCTGTTGCTAGCCCAAACCATCGGGATTTGGGCCAGCGACAACCAGTTGGGATTGGCTTATTCAATCGATGGCACAAGAAACACTGAAATCAGTGTTGAAGTTCGCTTTTCTCTAGACATTTTCATTAATCCAAATTATCTACTTCTCCTTACAGATTTGACTTTCTTGTATTTTAGCTTATTGTTTCATACGAAGTCCCTCAGCTGCTCGTTCCAGTGGCTTCTCTGTAAGTATTCTTACCCACTTGTAGAAGCCGTCGTGTATCACTCAAAGCCCTACATAAAAATAGAGCGAAAATGACTAAAACGTTTCTGACAAAAAATAATGATATAAGAATGAATTGTTTCTGTGACATATTAGAAGTTCCCATAAAAATATATGATGCTTATTAGTTCTTATATATTTTTTAAGGTAAGATAAATGAAATAATTCAACAAAGTTGACTAATTTTTCTGTTTATACAGGCACTGAAATATTTTCTTGAAAGCTTGCTAATATGTGGATTGGAAATATTTCACATTGGTTTTCATGCAATCGGGGAGGAGACCTCGGCAGTTTGGGCTGGCAACAGGGGAAGAAATCTGTGAAATATCAGATGTTGAGCAGCATTTCCCTCATCACCTTTCTTTCTTTATTTTACGCCTTTTGCTTTGTTATTACGTTTTCTACAAAGTCACATTTCCTTTGTAATCACGTTTCTTTTGCGTCTCGTTATTTTCGGTTACCAGACACTATAAATGTGATTCTCTCAGCTCCATTTTATGATGTAGAGTGATTCAATAAATTCAGGGAAATTATTTCAGGTTTCCCTCTTCTCAATTTTATCATGGTATTAGAGAAATTACACCTGGGCCTGTATAATTGATTGGGATCGAGGTTCGGATCTGCTACTGGCTGGTTAATTGAAAATGGCGCAAGCAACAGATCTTGCAGGACGAGCTAGAAATATAGAGAATGCAGATCCCATTGAGAAGGAACATCAGTATAATGGAGATCCGCTATTTTTACAAGCATCAAACCATCTAGATATGAGCTAGTTACCTCACACCTCACTGGAAACAATTATTTGAGCTAGAGTCGAACTGTGAAGATCGTGTCAAGGGCGAAGGTTAAACTTGGTTTCATCAATGGTAAATGTGAAGTACCAGATAAAAGTTTACCAAACTATGAACAATGGACACAAGTAGACTGCATGGTGATTTCCTGGATTTTGAACTCTATTTCAAAAGATATTGTTGATGCATTTTTATATGCTGGTTCAGCTAAGAATTTATGGGAGGAACTTGAGCAGAGATTTGGAAAGTGCAATGGACCTCTCCTATATCAATTACAGCGTGAGATCAGTAGTATAACACAATGTGACATGCCTGTGGTTATGTATTTCACTAAATTGAAGAAACTATGGGGATGAATATGCCTGTCTGGTACCTATCCCAACATGTACATGTGGTACTGCAAAGGAGGTAGCAGATGCAAACATTTTAAACAGATTAATCCAATTTTTAATGGGACTCAATGACACATATGATCATGTAAGAAACCAAATCATAGTTATGGATCCTTTACCAAGTGTAAATAAGGCCTATTCTATGATTCTGAGAGTGGAGAAACAGAGATCTCTCCACAATAACTATCCAGAAATGAATGAAAATAGTACTATGATGATGAGGTCACAAAATGCTAGAAGAAGTAGTTCCTATAGAGAAGGTTATGGTAATGCGTTTGGAAGAGGTAGTTGGTCAAGAAAAGAAGGTTTTGGAAGAGGGATAGGATTTATGAGAAGAATGAATGCAGAGGACAAATCAAATCAGTATTGTGACCATTGCAACATGAGAGGTCACTCTAGAGATAATTGCTTCAGAATACATGGCTATCCTGATTGGTTTCGAAATCAAAATGTTCAGAGGACAAGAAGTTCTACTGGTTTAGCTGGAATAATAATGTCAAACATGGCAGATTCACCTCTAGATTTACCTGTGGTTAAAACTGCTGAAGGGGATGGTAACACTCAACAGGGAACAAATCTTACAAACATAATTCAGCAGGAGTTTTTGAAGCTAATGAAGGGACAATTACAGAGTGGCAGTGGGAGTCAGGTCAATCTGGCACATCTTTGAGAATTTGCAGGTATGATTTACTTAGTCATGCTTTTACTTTGTTTGATCAATTAGAATATGGAGCCTGGATAATTGATACTGGAGCTAGTTGTCATATATGTGCTAGTCTTAACCTCCTAACCAATCCTCAACCAGTGAAACATCCAACACCAGTTTATTTCTCTAATAGTTCAATTAAATCTGTCAAGCACATTGGTCATGTCAACCTCAACCAGCAATTATGTCTCACTGATGTTTTCTATGTCTCTAGTTTTAAATTTAACCTGCTTTCAGTCACAAAATTAACTCAAACAGCCCAACTGAAATTCATTTTCTACCATACACATTGCATTTTACAGGACGTGCAGACTGATCAAGTCTTGGCTATTGAAAAATTGATTGGAAGATTATATGTGCTTGACAAATCCAGCTTCACCTCAAAGATCTCAAAGCCCACACCTCAACTTCAAACAATTTCCTCAAATGTTTCTAATGAAAGTTGCTACACAAATAAGACACACGTTTCCTCCATTTCTGACTGGCACAACGCAGACTTGGACATGCCTCACCATCTGTATTAAGACATCTTGATTTCCTGAAATCTTTATGTAATAATCCTGACATTGACAACTTGTTACAATGTGATGTTTTTCATAAATCAAAATAGGCAAGACTGCCATTTCCTCCCAGTCACATTCATACAAAAGACATATTTGATTTAATTCATATAGATGTATAGGGACCTTATAGAAAACCATCTATAACTAGTACTCCTTTCGTTTTAACTGTTGTGGATGATTATAGTAGATCCACTTGGACATTCTTGCTTGTTCATAAGACTCAAGTTCCAACCATTCTGAAAAATTTCTTTATCTTGATAAACACACAATTTCAAAAACGGGTTAAATGTGTAAGGAGTGACAATGGGACAGATTTACCAATTTAGAATGTCAGCTTTTATTTCAACGTCAAGGAATTTTACATCAGAAATCATGTGTTTATACACCTCAGCAAAACGGGGTGGTGGAGAGAAAACATAAACATTTACTACAAATTGCCCGTTCCTTGATGTTTCAGTCCAAAATGCCAAGCAAATTCTGGTCTCATTCCATACTTATGGCAACTTTTATCATAAATAGGTTGTCTAGTCCACTTATTCAATGGAAAACACCATTTCAGATTCTTTTTGGACACAAACCAGATTACAATGTCTTAAAATCTTTTGGTTGTCTTTGCTATTCTACCATCACTAAACCACACAAAGACAAGTTTGATCCTAGAGCCTCAAGATGTGTTTTTATTGGGTATAATCCAGGCCAAAAGGGGTACAAATTATATGACCTTGACATTCATCAAACACAAGTTTCTAGAGATGTTTATTTTTATGAAACTGTCTTTCCTTTTATAGATCATAAATCCATTCCTGATACTTGTCAACTGCCCATTGTTCCCACTTATTATTCTCACCCATCCTCACCAATCTCTGAAAATGTGACACCCCAAACTGACATCAATTCTGAATCCTCTGATATGCTTGACGCATTTGACTCCATTGATAATGATACACCTATTCAGTTTCCCAGCCTTCACCAGTAACATAATCGGCTATTGGTCAGCCAGATAATCCTATTTCTAATACGAATCCTGATACATCTATTAGGAAGAGTTCAAGAAACACTGCAAAACCACTTTGGTTGCAAGATTACATAACTAACTCCACTTTTTCAAACCTATGTCCATCCTCACATAAAAATTCCTATACACCTCCCACCTTTCCTTACATTATAAATCCTAACTTTACTAGCACATATATGTCTTTTCTAGCAAATGTATCAAATGTACAGGAACCTACTTCTTATTATCAAGCAAGTAAATCTTCAGATTAGGTGGATGCTATGAAAAGGGAGTTGGAAGCCTTAGAATGCAACACTTGGGAACTAACCTCACTTCCACCTAGGAAGAATGCAATTGGATGTAAATGGGTTTATAAGGTGAAATTAAACCCTGATGGCACGATAGACAAGTTTAGAATGCAGAAATCTTTAGGTTTAAAGCTAATGATTAGTGGCAAATTTCTTATACCATCAATTACTTGGAATTCACTTCCACAAAGGAAGAATGCAATTGGATGTCTCTCCAATAACAAAACTAGTCAGTGGCAAAAGGATACCATCAATCCATTACAAAGATGACTAGTCAATAACAAACTACAAAATCTCGGGGATTACATCAGCTTGACATAAATAATGCATTTTTGCATGGTTTCATTGATGAGGAAGTTTTTATGAAACCCCCAGAAGGATTGGAGAATGTGAAACCAAGACATGTGTGCAAATTAAAGAGGAGTTTATATGGTCTAAAACAAGCCTCCAAGCAGTGGAATATAGAATTTTGTAGCAAACTTTTGGATTTTGGATCCTTTCAATCAGCACATGATCATTGTTTGTTCTTTAAACATGGTTCAGATTCATTTTTAGCACTATTAGTGTATGTTGATGATGTATTGGTAATCGAAAATAATATCAAGAGGTTAAGCAATTCTTACATAAGGTTTTCACAATCAAAGATATGGGGCATGCAAAATACTTCTTGGGACTAGAAATAGCAAGATCTGAATCCAGAACCTATATAAACCAGAGGAAGTATACTCTTGACATCATCCAGGATGCTGGTCTTATGGGTGCCAAGCTAGCTTTTACACATTTCTCAAAAGGAATTAAGTTAATTGAAAAGATTGGGCCACTTATTGATGAACTAGATAAATATAGGCGACTTGTTGGGAGACTGTTATATCTAAGTTTAACCAGACCAGATATTACATTTCCAGTGCAACAGCTTAGTCAATTCATTAGTTCACAATGCAAAGGTCACTGGGATGCAACTATCTATCTCTTACGATATCTCGAAAGGATGTCCATCAAAAGGACTCTTCTATCCCAATCAGAAATACTTTTAAGTTGACACTGTTATGTGATGATGCGATTGGGCCTCGTGTTTGGATACCGTAAAAATCTATCACCGAGTATTGTATTTATCTTGGGGATGCTCCAGTTTCATGGAAATCAAAGAAACAAACTACCATAGCTAGATCTTCGGTAGAGGCTAAATATCGAAGCCTGGCAACTACAGTTTGTGAATTTCAGTGGATTTCATATATCCTCCAAGATTTGCTAATTCCCTTAGTGTTACCTATTCCTCTTTGGTGCAATAATCAGGCAGCACTTCATATCGTGGCCAACCCCGTTTTTCATGAGCGCACCAAATATTTGGAAATAGACTATCACCTGGATCGCAACAAATTCAAAGATGGATATGTGTTTCCACAATTCATTACTTCATGTGAGCAAATTGCTGATCTATTTACCAAAGCCTTGGGAGGACCTCAATTTAATAAGCTGTTGTGCAAGCTGGGCTTGGTTAACTTACACCAAGCTCCACCTTGAGGGGCGGATGTGAAATATCAGATGTTGAGCAGCATTTCCCTCATCACCTTTCTTTCTTTATTTTACGCCTTTTGCTTTGTTATTACGTTTTCTACAAAGTCGCATTTTCTTTGCAATCACGTTTCTTTTGCGTCTCGTTATTTTCGATTACCAGACACTATAAATGTGATTATCTCAACTCCATTTTATAATGTAGAGTGATTCAATAAATTCAAGAAAATTATTTCAGGTTTTCCTCTTCTCAATTTTATCATAGTCCTCTCCGATTTCTAGGTGGGTGGGGTGATGATCTCTTTTTGGTTTTTTTTTTTAAAATTAGTTTGAATAATATAATATAATAAATTATTTTGTCCTTGTTAAATTGATCAAATGTAGATCACGGGTATAATTTTTTATCAATTAACGAACTAAAATCTGTAGAGACTCCAAATGTCATTTCAGTTAACATAATTAGATGTTTTGGGACTTGATGACACATTTTTTATTATTTTAAGTAAAAATTTGTAATAAAAAAAAGTTTAGGATTTATTTGTACTTTTGAAAAAGTTAGGAGCCCAAATGCAAATTTTCCATTGTATTTTCTTTTTTCTATCAGTTTAATTAATTTAAGTCATGGGAAAATTGTTTAAAAAAATTATTTGAGAACCATCTATACGAATAAATAGAATGATGGGGATGATATGTACTATAAAAAATTGAATGGATATGTTATTGTTACAAACTTGAAAGAATGAAGACATAGTATAATTAACCCTAATTTTAAAGCAAAAAAAGAATAAAATAAAGAATTTATTTAAGTCATCCCGAAAAATGTCTCAAAAGTCAAAATGTATAGTATTTAATTTAAATCCTAATAATAAAAAGGAAAAAAAATCAGATTTAATAAGTTATTTAGGGACTAATGTAAATTAATTAAGATTTAATAATTTATGTTAGGACTTGATTGGTTAAAGTGCAAAACTTGGGTTGGGATCCAAAAAGTTGGAAAAGTAATTTAAGCCTTTTTATCTAAGTCAAGTAGCCATATTTGAGGCAACCGTACGAATTCTGTATTGGTCAAAATTCTACGACTCTTATGGTGTTGTGAAGTACACAACGTGAACTTTGAAATGGTACCAAATACACCTACTTTTGACTAAGAAATCAGCCCCAAATTGTAATGCCAAAAATATTCTAGAAACTAATAAATCTAGAAACACTTAAGAAATTCCACCAATCCATGTTCAGATAGCCATTTTTAGAATAGTCGTATAATCACTGTGGTAGTCCATTTTATATGATTCAAAGTGAGTTGCGAAAATCTCTGTAAGATCTTCGAGATGGTACAAGAAATGTTGAAAAATAATCCAGCATCGTCTTTCAAAACACGACCAAAAATTGGGTCCAAGAAGTAAGAAATCTACCAATTTCAGGAAGTAAGAAATATGCCAATTTTTATATTAAACAATTGGCAAGTGGGCTAAGTAGGATTTGCTATAGAAATTTGTCCCTATTATGCCTCACATAGTGTCTATATCACACCCTACAAAAACTATGGGAAAACGAAAAAGAAAAACTTGGAGGCCAAGTAAAAATCTTAACCAAATCTAACAAACTTTACAAGTGGCCCAATGAGAATAAAAATAATCATGAAGGGAATATATTAATGTATATACATATGCTAACCTTATATGTGTGTTGTGTGGAAGATGGAATGACTTTCTCTATAAATACCCCCAAATTAAGGCCACTTTGTCATCTCTTTACCTACAACTATTTTAATCATATATACCCCCAAATTAAGGCCACTTTGTCATCTCTTTACCTACAACTATTTCAATCCTATACATATACATACACTCATTAACACTCAAAGAAGGAGAGAATAACATATCTAAGAGAAGAAAATATATCTAAGAGATTAGGTGAGTCAAGATCTAAAATCTGAAATGAAAGGGTTTGGTGTGGATGTCTCTTAAATTAATAGAGAAATCTCCAAACCAAAGCCTCAAAGACCCAAAACGGGCAGTAGCAAAAAGGGAGACAAAAAACCTCAGGTTTCATGGTGGAGAAGATCAGACCTCTAGGGCTGAAGACTTGATTTTTCAAAATAAAAATACAGTTCATACCTCTCTGCCCCAAAAGGTATTAGTACCCCATATCTTCTGTTTTAAAATGGGATATCATTACCACAAAATCTCTACACCATAAAGGTCTGAGATTAGATTCTACAGGGTATGATTTAAGTAATACTTGCTTTCTACAAGATTATATGACTTTTTATTTTCAGGTGTATCAAGACTAATCGCAACGAGTTGTGAGTAACTTACGTTATTTGACTTATGTGCAATACGATAAGTATATATTTCATAAATTTTATATGCTCCAAAATGAGTTATGTTAATGAGATTCATTCAAGTAAAGATGATTTTGTGAGTAACTTACGTTATTTGCCGTATGTCCAACACGATAAGTATATATTTCATAAATTTTATATGCTCCAAAATGAGTTATGTTGATGAGATTGATTCAAGTAAAGATACGAGATGTTGTGAGTAACTTACATTATTTTTCTTATGTACAATACGATAAGTGTATGTGTGTGTATATATATGTGTGTGTGTGTGTGTGTGTGTGTGATATTGTGAGCATCTTGAGCCTATTTATCATTCATGCAACAAGAAAGAATAATGAAAATGAGAAGTTATTTGGTGTTATACATGTTCAACTTAAGTCGAGAAAACAAAGACAAGTTGTTTAATAAAGACCAACTTGAGCCTACACACACACACACACACACACACACACACAAAGACAAGTTGTTTAATAACACAATAAGTTCATCAAGTCTATTTGTACACCATGAAGGGACGAAAGGGTGCAAAGAAAAGATACCAAGCCTTGTGGCGACCCCAAAATTTTGTCTAATTTTTTTTTTTTAAATTCTTTCCAGTAGGGTATTAGTATTCTCATACGTAGAAAGTAGATTAGTTTCTTTGTTTACTTACAAGCATGATTGAATTATTTTTTGTAATAGTTTTTGACATTTTCTTTTAGGAAAACATTTAGGAATAATCAGAGACTACATCTGTAGGTCACCCTTTCTCTTTTGCTTGAGTTTCGTCTTATCTTTAGTACGTAAAACGGGTAATCTTAGTAATAGTAAAAGTCAAAGAATAAGACATGATAAATTAAACATAGTGGAAGAGAAAAATAGGTGGATCCCGTCTTATGATTCATTTCACCTCCATTACATTAGATCTTTATACAAAACATGAGCTTAAGTAAAAGATGGAATTACAACAATTACAACTTATTCCAACATGACTCATGACAAATCGTTACATCTCATTAATGACTCATATATTTTTTGCCCATTTCGAAAGTACTACAAAATACTGCAACAAAAAGGGAGGTTCTTATATTTTTTTTTTCTAAAGACGTGTTCACCTAAGCTATTACATTACATAAAAGTGGGTTACAAGATATTCCATAATCCAAGAGTCATACACGACTAAAAAGGTAGGTTACTCTATATTTTTGTAGTCCAGATCGATGGGGATAGTACGACCATACATCTATCTCGGTGATCAAATGGTATTCTTGGCCATCCGAAGCTAGCTCCCACCTTTGCCCCATGACTTCAAAGAAATCTCGATCCATTTCTCACAAGACTCATGAAACGACTATGAATGGTGACATTTAATGAGTAAATACGGTGCATGTGTGATATTAGACATAAATGTATCTTTTATCTTTCTTAGGACTCTTCCCCTAAGTAATATTTGATGAACTATGGTCCAGGGCAAAAGTAGCCCATAAAGAGACGAAAGGGTCCAAAGAAGTTTGGCCATCGTACAGATGCACAAGGTGAAGTAACCTACTTTTTTGTAGACGTGTATGACTCTTGGACTATAGAATATCTTATAACCCTCTTTTATGTAATGTAATAGCTTAGGTGAACTCGTCTTTATAAAAAATATAAGAACCTCCCTTGTTGTTGAAGTATTTTTTAGTAATTTTGAAATTGGCTGAAAACATATGGGTCATTAATGAGACGTAATGATTTATCATGAGTCATGTTGGAACAAAATTGTAATTGTTGTATTTCTATCTTTTACTTAAACCCATGTTTTGTATAACGATCTAATGTAATGGAGATGAAATGAATCAAAAGACGGGATCCACCTATTTTTCTTTTCCGCTATGTTTAATTTATCATGTCTTATCCTTTGGTTTTTACTATTACTAAATGTACCCGTTTTAAGCACCAAAGATAAGACGAACCCAAAGCAAAAGAGAGAGGGCAACCTATAGATGTAATATCTTATTATTTCTAACTGTTTTTCCAAAAAAATGTCAAAAACTATTATAAATATGATTTAATCCATTTTCTAAACAAACAAAGGAACTAATCTGTTTTCTACGTATGAGGATACTAATACCCCCTTATCCAGTTCCTAGTAGGGAACTACCCTACTGGACAGAATAAAAAAAATTAGACAAAATTTCAAGGTCGCCACATGGCTTGGTATCAGAGCTTCGGTTTAAAGGTTCTGCAGACTTTGATCAATATTATTCATCCATTGAAGATGACTTCCAACTCTGGATGCCATGACTTCTTTCCATTTATAATATTTAAAGTTTTTTTCAAGCTATATGTGTTTTTAAACGACCTTGGTGATTATTCCAATGTTCATAAACTGTCAACTTGTTTATTAGCTTAGACTCGACAGTTCAACATAGGAATTTAGAGCCTATGAAAATAAAACTTGCTATCTAATTAAAGTAAACTAAGAATGGCAAGAGAAAGCAATGTTAAACATTTATGAAAACTTAGTCGAGTACAAGACACAATGTGAAGATAAAGTCCTCTAGCTTGCAATTAAACAAAGTTAAAGTAATGTCCAAGAACATAGTTAGTCGAAATCATAAGACATTGTTAAAGGACCAAATGAGTTAAATGCTTAAGGGATACACATCGAGGGTGGGTGAACAACTAAGTTTTGCATCCTCCGAATCTTACAAACTCTTGAGCATTTCATCCAAATGATCTTGCCTAGACATAATCTCCCAGTTTTGTGCACACAACTCCGAGAGATTATCCATCACGTTAGTTTGGAAAGTCTGAAAATTAGTCATAAAGGCACTCCAATCATCCAGTGAAGGTGGCATGAAAAAAGCAGCCCCTTCAACCCCTACGCCTCCAACATCTACTTTGGGTTTAGTCCAAACCTCGTACACAAGTTCAAATCGAGCTTTCATGATAGAGCTTGCCCCGATTTTAGTATTAGAATGCATTGAGATTAATTTTTCTCTCCTAAGATTCACTCCCAATTAGATCGCCATATCAGTGATCAAACGGTCAAAAAGCAGCCTCAACTTCGGCTTATTCATACACCCTACTATCTCTGAAACATTTAAATCACATGAGTATAATCTTTGGCCTAAGGCAATCTTCCACATCATCCATGTATCCTCATTTGTTAAAGAAGAAAGTTTTCCCGCTCGAGGCTTAAGCACATGAAAAACAATTAAATGAAGTAACTGCATGTCTTAGTCTAAAGAGGAAACATCCCTAGAGGGTTGAATCATGGACTTAATTTTAAAAATAAAATGACAGGCTTCAAGACGATTGAATGTCGCACTATAAAATTTTCCTCCAGTCGGGATTCCATATAATTTAGAAAACAAGTTTTCATTAACTACAAAGGCAGTACCCTTCACAAACGTTTTAAGGTACTCGACGTTAAGCTTGACAATTTCAGCATTGGCATAGAAATGCTTTACCACATTTCACAATAACCTCTAGATAAGACCAGAAAATCCATCCATCGAAAGTTATGAAATTGTTCTAGATAGGCATAGTTAAGATCCTAGGAAAGAAAAATCAATTTCCTGACCTGGTAGAACTTCTTGACTAGAAAATGAAGGATACTTGAAAAATGCAGCCTTATTTTGAAACCAAATAGAAGAAAACTCCTCATTGGCCAGAATTCTAGTCCGGGAAGGACCCGCAGCAACCCTGCCCTTTTCCGTCATTTTCTCAATTGTAAGTTGGGTAGTTTTTGCCTTAGATGCAGTAGATTGGGCACCCTTACCCTTAGTAGAGGCTTTATTTGAAGGACTCGTGAAGAAATTTGGGTTAATTTGAAGTCTTGATGAATTGAAGAAGAAGAAAGAAGAAACCAACGTGAGGAAGAGAAAGAAAGATGAAAAGAATTGTGATTTAGGATAAAATTAGGGCTCGATTAAAAATGAAAATTTACCCCCCCCACCCCACCCCACCCCACCCCACCCCACCCCTCCCCACCTGGTAAAATAATAATAATAATATCTGAGAATTTTTTAGTCTGAAATTCCGTGCGATGGGTCATAATACCCACATGAATTGGATATCAATCTCCCTGAGCACATAACTTCTTAGATTTTTCTAAGTCTAAAAAGCAAGAATCCCACATTATTTATCCTTAAAAAATTAAAGTGAAGAGTTAATAATTGTGTTTGAAAATGAAGAATTGAATTTGTGAATGAAATTTCAAAATCTTATCTTATATAGATAATCAAGTATGGCAAATCAAACTATTAATCGATTAAACCAGTTAGTAGAGCAGCAAGCTCGTCAATTAGAACAGTTTATGAATTAACCTCCCCAGATGCAAACCCCACTTCAAGAAAGGAATCCCATATAACAATACAAAAACTAAAAATGCCCCTCTATGTACCAAGTATGGAAAGCGTCATCCCGATAAATGTTGGGCAAGACAAAAACTGTACTATTCCTGCGGTAAAACATGATACTTGATTAAAGATTCTCCAATCAAACCTAAGAGAGAGCAGGGAAGAACAAGAGTTTATCTAATGGATGGACTAGGAGCTTAAGAAAACACTTGAGCAGTTGAAGACGTAATCTATGTAGACTCTAACACCCGCGTGAGCCTTCCTTGACTCCAGAATTATACGTCTATTTATCTCGATACCTTTATTAGGGATACTAGAATAAGATCAAAATTTGTTGCTCCTTGACTCAAGAAACCTTTTAAGTTCACTATCCTTATGGCCATTAAACTATTAAGATAGTCTACAGAAAATACATATTGCTGCTAATGTGTCATGAACTCATTAGCTAATGTGATTAGAGCATGTTATGTGCTTTTAATACAAGATGCTTATTTTATGGAGTCGGTCATACTCAAGGCCGAATATGATTATTTGAGAAATGAGCTATTTTTGGATATAATAGGATAATGCTCATTTACTTAACATGCAAGATGAATGTGTAAAATATGTTTACTTGACCTCCATGTAATATGATGGCATAGGAGAAATACACTTTTGTTTTCATTTAGTATTGTAAAGCGTTAAAATAATGTCTTATATGGAATGAGATGTCTTATATGTATGTGGCATACACTCGTGTGTTAGATCCACTATGGAAAGTTGAGTTTCAAGTAAATCTCAGTCTTATATGAGAAAAATATTAAATGCAAACTTTATGTGACATAGTTGCTCTATTCAACTTGATCATTTATGTGGAAATGAGATATTTATCTATGTATGTTGACAATATAAAACTTAATTGTCAATTGAGAGCTACGTGTATCTACTCCGTGTTCTATTCATAAACATTCTTACATCATAAAATCGGTTGAACTATTGAGATTATGTTAAAAGGAAACATAAAACATGTAAAAGTTCCTTAAGTAAATTTGTACACCAATCGAGAGCCAAAGTGGCGTAATCTAGGGCCTAAGTGGCGTTAACCTAGAGCCTATATGGCATGATTCCAGGGCCTTAGTGGCGTTAGCCTAGAGTCCATGTGTCGTGATCTAGGGCCTAAGTGGTGTTAACATAGAGCCTAAATGGCATGATACTAGGGCCTTGGTGGCGTAAACCTATAAGTTTACATGACGTAATCTACGGCCAGTGTGGCGCTAACCTAGAGCCTAAGTGGCATATATGGTGCTTGAGTAGAACATAATGTTCGATTTAAGCATTCGGTGTACAAATGTTACTTCAAGGACGGGCTTTAAACAAATTCAAAAGCTTTTACTTGGACATACATTATGCATATGTAAAGTATACTTTTAATCTCATGCTTGACTTGATCTATTATGAAGTGTTTAGTATAAGTATGTGAAAGAAATGTGTCATTGTATGGAGAAATTATGTGCTTATGAGTCCATTCATGTTAGTCAAAGTCTTGTACAAAAAGTGAAGATATTGAAGTAGAAACTTGGAGAACGAGAAGATGAGATGAGAGAAAAAAATTTCCCGAACTATTCTAGGTATATTTCAAAGACGAAATTTATTTAAGGAGGAAAGATTGTAATGACCCAAAATTTGTAGTTTTAATTATTTAATTTTAAAGCAGAAAAAATAATAAAATAAGGAATGTATTTGAGTCATCCCGAAAATGCCTCAAAAGTTCGAAATATTTAGTATTTAATTTAAATCCTAATAATAAAAAGGGAAAATCGGATTTAATAAGTTATTTAAGGACTAATGTAAATTAAATTAAGATTTAATAATTTATGTTAGGACTTAATTGGTTAAAAGTGAAAAAGTTGGGATAGGACCTAAAAAGTTGGAAAAGTAAAGTTTCGAGCCTAGCCATATTTGAGGCAATCGTACAAATTCTGTATTGGTCGAAATTCTACGACTCTTACGATGTTGCGAAGTATACAACGAGACATTCGAAATGGTACCAAATATACCTACTTTCGACTAAGAAATCAACCCCAAAAATAGTTACAAGAACGGTTAGTAATAAAACAACAATTGCAATTTTGACAACACTTAAAATTTACTTTTCGCAAAAATATAAACAGTAACTTTAAATTTCTTTTAACAAAATTCACAAGAAATTTATTGAGCGAGATGCAACATTTACCCTTCAAATTCAAGAACGCCACTGTTATGATCAAGAACCAACAACTATGGAACAATTATAGTAGGAAGAAAAAAGCTGAGAAACCACAAGAGCTACAGAATTTAGCTGATTTTCAAATCAGTGGAAGACGACACCGTTTAGTTATTTTAGGGTAATTAGAATTAAATATTGCATTTTACGTTTTTATAAGTTGTAAAGCATAGAAATTCGTTTCCTTACTTTACTGATATATAGACGTGGCTAAGAGAGAGAAATGATTAAAAAATGCTTAACTGAATACACGAAGGATTCCTTCCATTTTCATCTTTATGTTCTTCATCTTCTTCTTTCAATTTTATCCCATTTTATTAAATTGAGTTCAAGTGTTATAACTAAGCTGTAATTTTAGCTTAATTCCTTAAGCCCATTTTGTTCAACTGGTTATGGGTTGAATTTTTCATTCTTTGAGTTCAATCCATAACAAATTAGTATTAGAGCAGTGAAATTTTCTGGGAACCCAAACCATGGAAATACGACAGAAAGCAACAGATGAGCACCTCAGGATGTTGGATAAGGATATCAGTGATCTAGGCGTTACTTATTCAACTATAGCTGGTAAGGTTGACTCATTTGATAAGATCCTTAAGAATATGTGTTGTAAACAGGATAGAGTTGAGGAATTACTGCAAGACATGAACTCCAAATATGAATCTTTGGTAGCTATGATGGCCAGGCTTAATGTGGCCTATAATGATTAGAGACATAAGCGGATTGAGGGGACAGTAGCAGGACTTGAATTAAATAGTGGTGATCTAGGAAACATAGTTACTAATAGCCATATGGGATTTGGAGAAGGGGGAGTTTATACTAAATTGCCAAAAATTGACTTTCCAAACTTTGGAGGAGATAATTCAAGAGAATAGGTGATGAAAGCCAATAAATATTTTCAACTTCACCAAGTACCTGATGAACTGAATGTTGGCATAGCTGAGATGTATTTGAAGAGAAGTGCTGACATATGGTTCCATGGATTTCTATCTAGTAACCCAAATGCAGAATGGCACTTGCTCACTACTGAGATATGTAGGAGGTTTGTTGAGACAACTGGAGAAGAGGTGGTAGAAACCTTTAGTAAAATCATGCAGTATGGTGTGGTGGTTGATTATATGGAGAGGTTTGAGGACCTTAAAGCCCAAACTATGCAAACATTACCCAATTTACTCATACTATATCAGTGTGTTCACCAGTGGATTGAAAGGGAAGATTAGGTCCATGGTGAAGATGATCAAACTCACATCATTAACCCAAGCCTTTGAGATAGCCCTTCTATAAGAGACCACTATTTCAACCTTAAACAAAACCCACAAACTAAATAAATTTATTCCTACCTCCAAGAACTCATATGACCCTCAAAAATCACCTAAACCATCCACCACAACCCCTAAAAAGACACAACCCTTCCTATACAAAACAATTATCCCTACTGATATATAGACTAAAAGGAACCCAGGCCTTTGTTTTAGGTGTGATGAGAAATACATCCTAGGACATGTACGCAAAAATAGAATGTTGAATTATATGGTGGTTGATGAGAAAAGTGAGGAAGAAGATAGAGATACTGAAGGACCAGAGAATGAGAGAACTGGTGATGAGGGAGAAAAATGGATCATACAGATCAATTTATGCTTTGATTGGGAGCATGCAACATAAAACTATCAGAACACCAGGGAAGATCAAGGACAATAAGATATCTATTTTAATAGACAGTGGGGGTACCCACAATTTCATTGATGAAAAGTTGATTAAGTCTTTGGGTTACCAGAATCATCATACCAAACCATTGATAGTGACTGTGGCAAATGGGCAAAAGCTGGAAAGCATATCAGTGTACTTACTAATGACTTGGAAAATGCAGGGGATGGAATTTCAATTTAAGTTAAGATCACTAAAGCTTGGAGGAGGTGATATGGTGTTAGGAGTTAACTAGCTTAGCCAATTTGGGCCAGTGACTTTTGACTTTAACCAATGGCACATCAATTTTATTAGTGATGGAAGGAAGGTGACACTCCAATAACGATTATGAAATGATCACTAGATCTCAAATGATCTTTAATAGATAAGAAGCATATGGAATGATAGGAATATCAAATGAAGACACTCTAGAAGAGTTGAAACCTATCTTGGTGACTTTAGTGATGTCTTTGAAAAGCCAAAATGTTTACCTCTAACTAGTGACTTCGACTTTAGTGACTTGAAACCAATGATCAATTTTATTAGTGATGGAAGGAAGGTGACACTAAGTAGTGAAACCAATAACAGTAGTTATGAAATGATCACTAGATCTCAGCTGAGGTCTTTAATAGATAAGCAAGCATATGGAATGATAGGAATATCAAATGAAGACCTGACAGCCACTCTAGAAGAGTTGAAACCTATACTGGCTGACTTTAGTGATGTCTTTGAAAAGCCAAAATGTTTACCTCTAACTAGGTCACATGACCACCACATCCCACTCAAAAAATGAACACAACCCTTCAAATTCAAACCATATATGTGCCCATTCATTCAGAAGACTGAAGTAGAGAGGTTGGTCAAGGAGATGCTATCAGCTGGACTGATTCAAACCAACGACAGTCATTTTGCTTCTCCAGTGTTATTGGTAAAAATGAAGGATGGCAACTGAAGGTTTTGCATAGACTATAGGCAGCTTAATAGCCTAACAGTTAAAGATAAATACCACATGCTACTGATTGATGAGTTAATTGATGAGTTAAATGGTGCCAATTACTTTTCCAAGATAGACCTCAGAGCTGGCTACCATCAGACAAGGGTGAAACTAGAAGATGTATATAAAACTGCAATTAAGACACACCAATGCTTGTTGGAGTTTAAGGTGATGCCATTTGGATTTAACAATGCACCAACAATATTTCAAAGATTAATGAATGAAATATTCAAGGATCAGTTGATAAAATATATTCTGGTATTTTTTATGATATTCTGATATTTAGTGAAAATATGGCCCCAGTCACACTGAGCACTTGGGAGCTGTGTTATAATTACAAAGGGAAGACCAACTATATGCTAAACTTAGCAAGTGCAATTTTGGACAAACCAATGTGGTATGCTTTGAGTACACCATAGACCAGCAAGGGGTGTCAGCAGACCCCAAAAAGGTCGAGGCTATGCAATCATGACCTTCTCCAACTAATCTCAAACAACTGAGGGGATTTTTGGGATTAACTAGTTATTACAAGAAATTTGTAAAAGCATATGGGACATTGGGTAGGCCACTAACTGGTCTTTTAAAGAAGGATAGTTTCATATGGACAGAGGCAGCTTTCGACAACCTCAAAATGGCTATGAGCTCCACCCACGTGCTTTCTTTACAAGATTTCAGTCAAGACTTTATCATACAGACTGATGCCAGTTATAGAGGGATATGAGCTGTACTTATGCAAAACATAAGAACATTATCTTATCTCAACAAATCCATGGGAGAAAGGAGTTTAAGGATATCCATCTATGAGAATGAGCTATTAGCCTTGGTAACTGCAGTAGTCAAATGGAGGCATTACGTAGAAGGGTATCACTTTGCGATTAAAACAGACCATCAGTCATTAAAGTTCTTATTGAAACAGAGATACTCCATCGCAGTAGAAATTGCTTACTAAACTGATGGGCATGGATTATGAAATACAAGAAGTAAGAAGTGGCAGATGCTTTATCAAGGAGGTAGGAAGGGAAATGTAGTGCATTGACTCAAATCACATGTGCATGGATACAAGAAGTGATAAACAGCTACGAGGATGATAGTGTGGCAACATAGAAAATCTAGTCCTTAGTGATTGATCCATCAGCTAACCAATCATACCAATACTTCAATTGGGTACTTAGATACAAACACAAGCTACACATTGGCAGTGGAGGGGATATTAGAAAGAAGATGATACAATGTATTCATTCATCTCAAGATAGAGGTCATTTTGGAGTCCAATCCAGCATCATTAGGGCCAAACATAATTTTTTTTGCCAAGCATGTCATTAGATATAAGGATGGAGGTTCTGTAGTGTGATGTGTGTCAGAGGTGTAAAATGGAACATATTTCTTACCCTGGTCTTCTACAACCTTTACCAATTTTCCAGCATTCTTGGAGTCACATCTCTATGGACTTCATTGAAGGGTTACCCAAATTTGAAGGGAATGATGCAATAATGGTGGTGGTGGATAGATTTACCAAATATGGACATTTCCTTACACTTTCTCATCCCTTTATAGCAAAGAAAGTGGCTCAAGTATTTCTGGACAATATCAACAGGTTACATGGGTTCCCATATTCTATTGTTTCAGACAGAGACAAGGTATTTACAAGTTTATTTTGGCAAGAATTGTTTAAGCTTATGGGGAGCAAGCTATATATGAGTACAGTTTACCATCCACAATCAGATGGGCAGACTGAGAAGTTAAACCAATGCTTGGAGATGTATCTTAAATGTATGACTCATGACAGACTTAGCTTAGGGACCTTACCAACATACCAACCTAGCTGATGTGGATGAGATGTTACAAGAAAGGCACAAAATGGATTATCAACTCAAAGAAAGTTTGGCACAAGCTAGATCCGGATATAACTCTATGCAGATAAGCACAGAATAGAGAGATGTTTTCAGGTGGGTAATTGAGTCTATTTAAAACTTCACCCCTACCATCAATAGTCAGTAGATAAGAGAGCAAACCAGAAGTTAATTTCTAAGTATTATGGCCCATACCAGGTAGAGGAGAAGGTTGGAAAAGTGGCCTATAAGTTGACCCTTCCAATGGGGACAAGGTTACATCTAGTTTTCCATGTTTCACTACTTAAAAAGAAGGTAGGTGATAAAGCAGTGAAAGTAACAGAACTACCTACTACTACGATCCACGGCGCAGAACACATCGAATTACAAGTTAGAATCTTCAACAAGAAAGGGAAGGTTGGAGCCCAATGGCTGATATAGTGGAAAGGTCAATCTGAAGAAGAAGCCACTTAGGAAGATTCAAAAAGAATTCGGAAGCAATATCCGACATTTAGACCTTGGGGACAAGGTTTAGATAATCATGAGGGTTGTTACGATGAAGAACCAACAGCTATGGAACAATTACAGTGGAGAAGAAGAAAGCTGAGAAACCACAGGAGCAAAAGAAATTAACTGATTTTCAAATCAGTGGAAGACGACACCGTTTAGTAATTTTAGGATAATAAGAATTAAATATAGTGTTTTATGTTTTTATAAATTGTAAAGAATAGAAATGCGTTTCTTTACTTTACTGATATATAGATGTGGCTAAGAGAGAGAAAGGATTAAAAATGTTTAACTGAATACATAGTAGATTCCTTCCATTTTCATCTTTCTGTTCTTCATCTTCTTTTTCAATCTTCATTTTCAATTTTATCCCATTATATTAAATTGAGTTCGAGTGTTGTAATTAAGCTATAATTTCAGCTTAATTCTTTAAGCCCATTATTGTTCAACTGGTTTTGGGTTGAATTCTTCATTTTTTGAGTTCAATCCATAACAGCCACATCTTCAAACCAATGATAAGCCTGGATACTATTATCTTCAATGCCAAACAATCTTTGTGTATTGAGAAATTATTATCGTCAAAAGAAAATAAAAACCCCACTCAATTGCCCAAAAAAATGAGAAAAAAATGAAAAAGAAGGGTATAATACTAATAGATTAAAGAAACTGGCCTCTTTGTTAAATTATTTACAAGATTTGGAAGAAACCCAAGTAGATCTTCAAAGTTTTGAAGGGAAACAATTTTGGCATTGTTTTCTTTCAGGCCTCCATGAATATAACCACCACTAGCAGCATAATCTGAAGCGGGCAATGGAGAAGTTTGGGCGTTTTTTTATTTCAAGCACCCATGAATATATACACACGGGGAGAAGCCAAGAAGGGGCGCAGGCGTTGTTTTCTTTCAAGCTTCCATGAACGTATACATGGGGAGCAGACGAGAAGAGGCTCGGGCATATAGTATCTCTATATTGTAAGACGGGGTTGATCTCCTACTTATGGTGGGTAGGAGTTATAATGCTCACCATATATGTGGCAACCCATAATTGACAATTCATGGCCCAACAATCATTATTTTTTTCAATTATGAGTTGCCAACTATATGGTGGACATCATATCTCCTATCCACCATGGGTAAGAGATCAACCCCTATTGTAAGATATAGAAATGCATATATATGGTTATGTATATATTGAAGTCAAAAGGTCAAATTTGACCGTTAAAAGCCAAAAAGGGGCGTTGGCGTTGTTTCTTTCAAGCCTCCATGAACGTATACATAGAGAGCAGACGAGAAGAGGCTCGGGCATATAGTATCTCTATATTGCAAGAGGGGGTTGATCTCCTACTTATGGTGGGTAGGAGATATAATGCCCACTGTATAGGTGGTAACCCATAATTGACAATTCATGGCCCAACATTCATTATTTTTTTCAATTATGAGTTGCCACCTATATGGTGGGCATCATATCTCCTACCCACCATGGGTAAGAGATCAACCCCTATTATAAGATATAGAAATGCATATATATGGTTATGTATATATTGAAGTCAAAAGGTCAAATTTGACCGTTAAAATCTGTGAGAAAGCCACGTCCTTTCTCTTTTGAAATAGAATTTCACTATTTGTTGTCCAAAAAATAATAACAATATTGTTATAAACTAGAGAGAATAATAGACGAGAATAGAGAGAAACTATGTATTTCATTATAATAAAGGACCCATATATATAAGGGTTTCAAATACATGTAAACTAGGTAAAAAAATCTTTAAATATGGTCATCAATATTGTTTCCATATTTTACAACACTCTCCCTTTGATGACCGTTAGTACAATAACTGCCTCGCTAAAAACTTTGTTTGATTAAAAATTCAGTGGGACAAAATATCAAACGAAAAGAAAAAAAAGAGTATAGTTGATTGTAAAAGTTTTTGGAGTATTAAGAATATGCTGCCTCATTAAAACCTTGCCAAGAAAATTCGGTGGGACAAAACTTGGACTAAGGAAAAAGAGTACAGCTACTTCCATAATATTAATTACTGAAAAAGTTTGTATCGAGCTATCCATATCTTGTGCGTCAATTTCTTCAATACCGCTATCTTTCTAAAACTTGTATAAAACAATTCTAGTGAAATGTGCTCTATGTTATAACCTCCAAACAATATCATCTTCATATACTATCTCTGGTTGACTGTAGTCAACATAATGGTCTAATGCAATTATATTAAAAACAGATCTTGTTGTTTTTCCCTTCAAGGGTCTCATATATAATTTATAATATACGAGAGTATAATCATAAAGTTATGATAAGGGTAAATATTTTGTATGTTATGGACATCCATAATTATAACATTTGTACCACTTCCAATTGGTTGTCATTTACAGAAAGATTATGCCTCATTAAAACCTTATTAGAAAAAAACCTTGTGGGAAAAAATTTTAGTTAAGGAAAAAGAGTACATAATTCTCTTAATACACCATGAAAGTTGTCTCATTAAAAACCTTGCCAAGAAAACCCAATGGGAGAAAACATTGGTCAAGGAAAAGAGTACAATGCGTATCTACTCCTCATCGTGATGATAACGTGTTATAAACTAGAGAGAATAATAGACGAGAATAGAGAGAAACTATGGGATCTTGATTCTAACCGTTGGATTTGAATATCAATAAATTTTGAATCTATTGTCCAAATTTCAAAACAACTGGACCATGGAATGCTAAGATATCAACGTTTGATCACAACTGCGCAGGCTGCCCAAATTCTTCCACGAATTCAAAATTCATAGTGTTCACACATAGATTTCTCACTAATGAACCGTTAGATCTAGATCTCCATTGTAGGATTTAAAGAACATTGAGATTTAAACGTTGTGTACAAATTTCAGAACGATCGGACAACGGAACATTGAGATATCAATATTTGATCACACATGCACAAGCTACCCAGATTCTACGAATTTTCTAAACTAACTCTTGGATTTTTTCTCTATTTTAGATGGGCTCTATTGTTCTGATATCGTGTTACAAACTAGAGAGAATAATAGACGAGAATAGAGAAACTATGTACTTCATTATAATAAAGGACCCATATATATAGAATTTCAAATACATGTAAACTAGGTAAGAAATCTTTAAATATAGTCATCAATATTGTTTTCCATATTTTACAACAAATATTTCATTATTTATCTTGTGAATTATTTTGTTATTAATTTATATAATACATGTCCAATTACTGTTTAAGTATTATTATATTGTACATTTACAATTACCTTAATATTACAAACATACATATATATTTGTTTTCTTTTTCTTAAAATGAATCAAGGTTAAAATATTTGGGTTTCTAAAAATACTTACATATTTTTTTTATTCTAAAAATAATGTTTTTTTTTTATTTTCGAAACACTTGTTGTTACATTTGTTATTTTAGTTATATAAATGTGTTACATTTTTTATTAACAAACATAACAAATATAACAATAAGTGTTACAAAATAAAAAAACAGTATTTTTAGAATAAAAAAAGTTAAATAGTACTTTTTAAATTATTTTATATTTTGTAGTATATGGTGAAATTATCACTAAAATATTTCAATTCCCACTTCATTTCTCTACTTACTTATTTTTTTAATATAATTTTTTATACGATTTTTTTTTTCAATCTTTTCCTTCTTTTTTCCATTTTTTCCCGTTTCCTTACCTTGTCTAGAGATGATTGTTTTAACATATAATTTACTTTGTAAATTTATTGTTAATAATTTCTACTTTGGGTCTCAGTTCTTTGTAAATATTTAAATAGAAAAATCATTGCATTTTTAATTTTCAGTCAAATTGAGATATATAGTAACTAAAACTGGCTTATTACTCCGTGAATAATATTAATTTAAACTTTTCTATTCTAAAAAGATTCGATTAAGCTGTTATATATCCTAAGTTTAATATTGAAATAAGAGTTGAAATTTTTCTTGACTCCGTCTTTTCTTTGTTTGGTAATAAGACTCGTTTTCCAAACAAAGATTTCTGTTAACGATTCCTAACGAAATCTTATATCAACATTTTTCAAGCTGTCGGTGCTTGTGATAACATAATATTTCCGTTGGTGACATGGTCAGTATTCCAATTTTTTATTTAAAGTAAAATTCAAAATGTTTTTCTTTGGTTGCAAGTGAATGACCAAGGGATTGAGTTAATGTTTCAATAAAAGTATTTAATCTATTTTTTGAATTACTTTGAGTCATATTACAAGCAAATTGTTCATTTAATGTGGAGTGTACATATTGTGTTAGTTAATTTCTTGATATAACGTTAAATTTTTGTTTTGTAAATTTATAATTGTTTTTAATAAGTTATATAGAGCATACTATGAAAATCACAAATACTCATAAAATATGTGTTAGAAATATAATCTACATTCTTTAATTAGATACAAATAATTAAAGAATCGATACATCATACTAAAATTACCAAGTACAATAATTTAGAAGAATACCTGTCTCCATTGGTGTTGAAAATCGAGATGGTTTGATCTTCTGCAGTCTAATCACCTCAATAGTGCTAAATGGAATATCTGTCTATAATGGTGTAGAAGAGAAGAGCAAAAGTTGTGATTGACCTTAATTGGGGACCATAACCCTATTTATTATATTCTGTATATCCTAGTTCAATTGGAAGTCCATCAATCCTAATTGGACTAGGATTTGGTCTCTACACATTACAGAGTCCGTACTCAGTTCAGATGTTTCGAGGGTCCAATCAACAGATCACTTAATGGCCCTATTAATTAGATAGCACATATAATTGTAATACAATATGTAGCCTCTTATAGAGATAAAAAATCTAACAATCTCCCACTTGAGCTACATATTATCCGAAACAATTATATTTTAAACTTTATGTGTACACTTAAATTGCTATCTTGCTTGAAACATCTCCGTACAATTTGGTACATCTACTATATCAAGCATGAGATCAAAGCGGTCTTCGTCACATTAATCGGCAACTAAACCCATCAATGGTCATCATACCAACATATTCAATAACATAGATCGAGTATGGATGTGTAGCATGGAACTACTTTATTCTTTAATGAGATCATACAAGAGTTTTCCAATCTTAATGTCAAACCATATTTGGAATAAAATCCAGAGACTGAAATAAATTATTTATTATTCAAAATGATCATAAAACGTGTCTATTACATCAAAATAACAAACTCCCACTAAACCAACACATCATCAAATAATACAACACCCATATGAGCTGTATGCTCGTGAAAAACCTTGGGCGGTAAACCCTTGGTGAGTGGATCCGTAATTATGGAGTTTGTGCCAATATTCTCTATAAACACCTGATTACGCTGACTCTCTTTAACAACAAGAAACTTGATGTCTATGTGCTTCAACTTCATAGAGTTTCTATTATAGTTGGAATATAGCACAGCCGATTTATTGTCACAATATGTCTTCAATGGTCTTTCAACACCATCTACAACACACAATACAGTGACAAAATTTTGCAGCTATATCTCATGATTAGATGCCTCATAACAGGCTATGAACTCAACTGCCATGATGGATCAAGCTATGAGCGTCTGCTTAACACTCTTTCAAGATATAGCTCCACCAACCAGCACATAAATATAGCCCGACGTAGATCTCTTCTTCAGACAGTATCCAAAGAAAATCGTAGTCGAATACCCAATGATCTCCTAATGATCTGACTTCCAATAGGTGAGCATGAAATCTTTTGTTTTCTGTAAATATTGCATAACTCTTTTAGCTGCTTTCCAATGATCCATCCCAGGGTTACACAAATATCTGCCTATTAATCTCAATATGAACGCTATATCTGAATGCGTACATACTTGAGCATACATAAGACTCCCCTATAGCCTACGCATAAGGAATCTTTCACATTTCTTTCACCTCAACCTCATTCCTGGGGCATTGACTGAGGCTAAACTTATCTCCTTTAGCAATAGGCATATTTCCTGATTTACAATCTTTCATGTCGAATCTGCTAAGTACCCTTTTGATATAGCTCTTTTGTGATAATCCAATGATACCCTAAGAGTGATCTCGATGTATCTGTATGCCTAATACAAGAGAGACGTCCCCAAGATCTTTCATTTTAAAATTCTAAGTTAGAAATCTTTTGGTTTCGTGCAATAAGCTTATATCACTACTAGTTAGCAGTATATCATCGACATATAATACCAGAAAGATATATTTACTCCCACTGAACTTATGGTACACACAATCATCAACTGTATTTACCTCAAATCTAAACGAGATAATAACTTGATGAAATTTGTAATACCATTGATGGGATGCTTGCTTGAGACTATAGATGAATTTTTTTAGTCTGCATACCATTTTCTTTGGATCACCTGATACAAAGTTTTCTGGCTGCACCATATATATCGTTTCCTCAATATCACCATTGAGAAACGCAGTCTTGACATCCATCTAATGTAGCTCCAAATCAAAATAAGCTATTAATGCCATTATTATCCTAAAAGAGTCTTTCGATGAAACCGAGAGAAAGTCTCTTTGTAATCAATACCTTCTTTCTAAGTGAAACCCTTGGCAACCAGACGAGTCTTATATCTCTCAACATTACCTTTTGAATCCCTTTTGGTTTTAAATATCCATTTACAACCAATAGGTTTCACACCAATAGGCAATTCGACGAGATCCCAAACGTCATTAGTTTTCATAGATTTCAACTCATCTTTCATGGCATCAATCCACTTTTGAGAATTAGAACTTTGATTGGCTTGATGGAAGGTGATTAGATCATCTCCCACCACTCCTATATCACCATTATGTTCTTGGAGAAAAACGATATAATCATCTGGAATCGCCCTTCTTGTTTCTCTAATGGATCTTCGCAATGGCATTTATTCTTGAAGTTGTTGAGTTTGCTCATCAGGAGCAACAACTTCATTTTGGATAGGAAAGTTGTCAACATTGTCTTGATATTCCGGATTTTCTTTTTGAACAATGTTAGTGATCTGATCATTTTCAATAGCGACAGTAGGAAGAGAAACGAGTTCTTCTTCAAAGACGATATTCATAACCTTATCTTTCCCTCCAAACTCAACATTCTCAAATAACTTCACATTTCATGTCTCGAAAAATGATCTAGTCGATGGATCATAGAATTTATAATCCCTGGACCGTTTAAGGTATCCAACAAAATTGTAGCTTACAGTTCTTGAGTCCAGTTTTTTTTCACTTGGCCTGTAAGGCCTCACTTCAACTAGACATCTCTAAATGTGCAAGTGCCTAAGATCAGGCTTCTTGCTGATCTAAGGTTCATAAGGGATTTTAGTTACTGCTTTATTTGGAACCCTGTTAAAAATGTATGCTACAGTCTTTAGTGTTTCTCTTTATAGGGATTTTGGTAAAGAAGAATGGCCAATCATGTTTCTTACCATGTCCTTAATAATAACCTAAAAGTCCCTATAGTCTCAACTGTAACTGATTTGCCATCACCCACAAAGATGAATCTTTCAGCATCAATTGGCTGTCGGCTCCACAGGCAACCCTATATAGACACACTTATGTGAGTGGTAGCACCAGAATCCATCCACCAAGTGTGTCTCGGTATAGAAGCTAAATAAATTAACTTTAGAACAAACCATAGCGAAAGCATACATTTCTTAACACGCCGTGCAGCGTAACTGAGGCATTCTTTATTTATGTGTCCACCATTTTTGCAAAAGTAATAGGTGAACTCATTATCCTGTTTCTTTTGTTCTTTATGTTGTGGTGCCCCAACTGCATCTTACTTTTTCCTTTTCCTTTTCATTTTCTTGTGTTGAGGAGTGGTTGATGAATTAGTACTTTCAGTCCTCTTACACTTAAGTCTTTCTTCTTCTTGCACACAGTGAAATATGAGCTCATTAGGAGTTTATTTTTCCTTTTGGGTGTTGTAACTCACTTTAAATTGATCGTATTGTGTAGGAAAGGAAATTAAAACCAGATGCACGAGCAAGTCATCAGACAGCTCTAACTTTAGTGCCTTTAGTTTGGAAGTGAGATTAGACATTTCTATAATGTACTCCATTACGTTCTTTTTTCTTTTATACCTCATTGAAACAAGGTGATCCATAAGAAGACTTGTTTTAGCATTTTCGTTTTTGGCAAAACGCTTTTCAATTTCTTTAAGAAATATCTCAACATTTTCCTCCTCAGACATAGTGCCCCTAAACGTTTATGGAATGAAACGTTTCATGATCATAAGACTTAGGCGGTTAGAACGATCTAAATTTTTCAAGTCCTTTTTATCCTCACTAGAACTTTCATTAGTGAGACAAAGAGGTCGTTCTTGAAATTTGTGCTATTAAGCACATGGATTAAATTAATGTTGGCAGATATTGTAGAAGCAGAAGCAGAAACTTAAAACGAGAAAATATATCAAACTCACAATTAATGATCATGTCATAACATGTGTATGGCAAATTATATAACGGTGGGCCCATTACAAGATACCTAGTACAACATTGATATTTAGTCTTTGGACAGAAACATTAACTTATAAGTGGTACTCTCTGTGTAGTAATCAAATATTGATAATTAATATGTCAAACAATAAGCATTTCTTTGGACCAACTTATTGTCCACGTGAAAACTTTGTAATTGTCACATATTTATTACCACAGGTATATCTGCCATTTGGCCAAACAGCAACATTCCTTTGGGCAGATTATTGTTCGCATAAACAACAGACACACACATCTTAATATTCTAAAATAAGCAAATCTACGCGACAGAGGTTACTTTAGCAACGTATCGTTTCAATTGATTTATTTTAAAATATAAGACGATTAATTCAATGAACTGAAGATATTTTAGGGATTAAATTCAAAAATTCCAAACTTGAAGGGCCCAAGATTTTAAAATCTGAAAACTTGAAAGACCTAAGATTTAAAATTCAAAACCTTAAGGACTAAATCTTAAAATCTATAAAAAAAAAAAGCATGTATTTTATTGGTAGACCCATAACAAGATACCTAGTACAACATTGACATTTAGTCTTTGGACAGAAACATCAATTGTAAGTAGTACTTTCCGCGCGGTAATCAAATTTAGATAATAAATCTGTCAAACAATAAGCTTTTCTTTGGACCGACTTATTGTCCACATGAAATCTTTATAATTATCACATATTTACTACCACTTGTACGTCTGCTATTCGGCCAAACAATAACCTTCCTTTAGGCCGATCATTGTTCGCATAAGTAACAGATATACTCATCTGTATATTACAAAATAAACAAATAAACATAATAGATGTTACTTTGGCAACATATCTTATTAATATTATTTACTTCGAAATATAAGACATTTGAATCAAGAATTTAAGAATTTTCAAAGAAAAATTTTAAGATTTAAAACTTAAAGGACGTTAAAGTTGAAATTTTAATATTTTAGAGATTTAAAATTTAAGATTTATGAAGTTTTGAGATTGAATCCTAAATTTTAAAACTTTAATGGCATTTCTTTGAAGAAATTTTAAAACTTTAGGATTAAAATTACAAAATTTAAATTTTAGTGGCCAACTTATGAAAAATTGCAACTTTAAGGGCTAAATTATTAAAATTCCATAACTATACGGTTAGATTACTTAATATTTAAAACTTCAGAGCTTAGTTTTAAATTATCATAACCTGAGGGATTTTAAATAATTAAGTTTTAAACTTCAGAAACTTAATGTGCAATATAACCTAAATCTCCAAAATTGCACCCTAATCCTTGAATTCATCAAATTTACATGCCGCCACCCCCACCAGATTTGGAGGGGTGGCGGCGACTGGCGGATAGGGTTCGAAACCCTAGCTGTAATTTTTGGAAACGGGACCTCAAGTCAAATGTAATGTTGGAGGTCTAGATTTATGTTGTGAACATTTATAAATTCTTTTTAATAAGCTATATATAGCATTAGGGATAGTGCCAAATGATCCACTAGATAAGTGGTTTACAAAATCCCGTTCACGTAGTAGAATAGGAAAAAAAAAATTGTTGCTCGTTCAACTCATGTTAAATACTCTTGTATCGCACTTGTGGAAAGGTTTTATATTAACAAAATTACAAATATCTTCTAAAGAAATAATTGGATCAAAGGTGATAACTTGTTTCTTTCTTTTTTAGTGCAATGATTCACATTTCATTAATAAGTAGCCTTGAACTATAGAAAACACAATCAGACCAAAGTTTGACATCCGGAAGAACAAAACCAGAATACTCATTAAATTGCACTAGAGTCAATGAAATTGAAAGGCTTTTGAAGAAACGATGACAAAATTACATAACCTTGAATTGAAGCCTGTGTTATTTTTACATGTCTAGATGCCAACTGCCATGATAAATTAAACATTTTTTTATCAAACAATGCAAAAATTGTATTCTAAAAGAAACCTACAAAACCACCAGAAATCATAGTCACCATAAGACTGAAGCCCACTAGAAAAGCAAATGAAGTTCACGAAATAGGTGCACTTGACGAAGAAAGAGTTGGAACATTGTGGTGCACATTTGGTTATGGCGCCCCGTTATTCTTAGGCGAATGGGGTTTGTGTGTTTCGGCCTCGAGTGGCGATGATGATGGATGATGTGCTAATGGAGGTCATTTGAGTTTGGTGCACAACTATGTTTGGGAGATTCAATATGCAGGGTATTGGCATCAGGAGAAGGTGATAATGAAGACTTCTATAACGACTGCAGACTTTTTCATTCAATCCTCTTGCTAAGAACTATTTCGTGCGCCGTTAGAATACGTATTGTCCACTTGGGATTGGACCCCATAATAGATTTCTATCGTGTTCCCAACGATTCGAACCCTTGACCTCCCTCTTAAGAGGAACTTGTGGTGGATGCTGGTACTAATTGAGCAAGTTTTCGAATTGGTACGAGCATTTACCATAAGTTCTTCTTAAGGAGAAAGTTAATGATTCGAATCGCTCAGAACGCGAAAGAAATCCAGTTTTGGGTGAAACCCCCAATAGATAGTACGCATGCTAACGGTGCATGGAATAGCCTTAGGTGAGAGACATGTAGAAGAAAAATCGTTGTCCTTACAACTTTTCTGGTGGAGATGGTGATGGCAAACGGGTAATTGGAGCTAGTGGAGACTTGTGTGTTGGAGAAGGACATGGAAATTGCTTTGGTGGTTTGGTAGAAGTTACTATGAAGTAAAAAAAAAAAAAAAAAAAATTGATTCTGTTAATATTATTTTTTACTCAAAAATCAATCCTCTATTTGTAGATAAATATGCATTATGAATGGTACTTCACTAGCTTAATTAATCATGCAAAGTTGTCAAGAGTCAAAGAGAATGATATGGTGACTTTGTAAGGAATTGAGGTATACATGCACAACGAAAATTAAATGTTCAATTCCTTTAAGCTGAATCGACCTTGTACTTAGAGAGAATTCGTGCTAGAAGTTTACCTTTGATGAATATCGTGAAATCTGATTTCTGATTAGCTGGAGGTGCGATCTTCAATACCACAGCTGTCCAATTGTCCAGCTTCAAATGGTAATCCACACAGCAAGAATAGATCTGGACTTCTACGATCAAGAACAGAGGAAAGTGAAACCTTTTGAGAATAATTATATTTGACTGTCTTTTTCTTGTGCTAGCAAGTAATGAAAACCAACTTTTGATTTAATTTGTCATGGCCTTTGTATTTATAGGTAGGGCTAATCCTAACCCTAATTCTAGTCAAACTAGAACCCATCAAACAAATGGGTCCAATTAATTAATCTAATTAATTAATTTGGTCCAATAAATAATTAAGTCCGACCTAACTAATTAGACATTGGACATTAATTCTTACAATCTCCTACTTGGACAAAGTCCAACTCCAGATACTCAATTCTTGCTTTATGTGTGTGACCCATTAGGTTCCCATTCACGATGGCAAATGCAGTGATATTCTCATCGATTCACTGAGATCAATCAATTCACGTCACCATCCAAGATTGACATCTAGCAATGTGTCAAAGCAATCCATGTGAAAGAAAATGTCATGTGGTATGACAGAACCAATATATGTGAGGTTACCATAGAAATATAATCTCTTCATTAATATAACCTAATTGGTTAAGAGATATGGATCAACGTCAATCTCATTTCAACCAATTATGTTATTCACATCAACTCTTCGTTGATCTAATCTAGTTATGATTGAAATATTTTTCAACTCATAACTCCATCCCGGCCGAGAAAATTTATATCAACTTAAGTGGGCAAAAATCAGATTATAATCTCCTACTTTCCAGGAGTGAGGAATTCTCATATTGGACATTCACAACCTTCATATGATTCTCACTGTACCCGTACGACGTCTTCCTAGTGACTCAAATTTTCGAGTCCCATCAAACGCTCGCCAAAGTATAGTGGTCCTCACATAAATTCTATGATGTCCTCAAGTCAAAGGACCAAATCCACAACCACGCATTAGAGATTTACCACTGACGCTTGGATAGTTATCTATGTAGAATCTCTAAGCGGATCATCCAATGTCATGTTCTCATAATAATGTATTCATGTGTTCATTCAGATGTCCCTCTACATCTTAGCTCGTGAGATCGACTACTTTTTCAAAAGAAATGTAACGTATGCTAGTCTATCCGCAATAATGATATCCGTATCTCATTATTACTATGACTAGGGATATTTCAAGAACAAGTTATTTATAACTTGTATCTCACAATCACAACACATTGTGATTAATAAGTTACTATAAACTTTTCTTCGAACTCTATTATTTTAAATAATAAAATTTAAAAAAATAACATATCTGCCATTAAAATGTAGACAAGCATTTAATTAGTCAATTTGTTCATATACTTCAATGTCTAACAAAGAATATATCGCAAAATGTCCCATACAAACTAAATCCAATCACTCAGGTATCTTAATACCATCAAATTTAGCATGATCATCATGCTTGTGCTGGGACAACAACTTTGTCAAAGGATCTGCTACATTATCATATGTAGATCTGGATCATTGATGAGACATGGGTTCTTTGATGAGATGATACTGCCTCAATATCTATCTGGATCATTGATGAGACCTGGGTTCTTTTGCTTGTGCGATGGCTCCATTGTTATCACAATACAAGTTATTGGATCAACAATGCTAGGAACTATTCCAAGTTCGATAATGAACTTCTTGATCCAGATCGCTTTTCTTTGCTACTCAAGAGCGACTATATATTCGGCTTATGTAGTTGAATCGTGATGCGTTTTTGTTTAGAACTTTTCCAACCGACCGTACCACCATTTAGAGTAAATACATATCCGGATTGAGATTTTCTATCGTCTTTATCAGACTGAAAGCTAGCATCGGCATAACTTTGAACTCTAAGTATATTTTCTCCATATACCAAGAACATGTCTTTAGTCATTCTTAAGAACTTAAGGATGTTTTTGACTGCGATCCAATGTTTCTAACTAGGGTTCACTTGGAACCTGCTTGTGACTCTCAAAGCATATGAAGCATCCGGTCGAGTACATAGCATTGCATACATGATAGATCCTATTGCTGATATATAAGGAATTCTATCCACGCGATCTCTTTCAATTTGTGTCTTTAGACACATCTCTTTGAGAGATAGATCCCATACCCGATGGGACAGAGTCCTCTCCTGGAATCTTATATGTTAAATTTTCTCAAGATTTTATCTATGTACGTAGTCTGAGATAGGCCAATCATTCTATTAAATCTATCTCTATAGATCTTTATACTGAGAATATACGCTGCCTCTCTCATATCTTTCATAGAGAAATTTTTAGATAACCACAATTTTACTGATTTTTGCATTGGGACATCATTTCCTAATAATAGTATGTCATATACATACAAAATTAAAAACACGACTTTATTTCCACTAATCCTTTTATACACATATGGTTCATCTTCATTCTTGATAAAATCAAACATTTTAATTGTCTCATCAAAACGAAGATTCTAGCTTCGAAAGGCTTGCTTTAATCCATATATTGATTTCTATAGTTTGCATACCTTGTTTGGCTCTGTGGATTCAAAATCTTCAGGTTGTGTCATATACACATCCTCGCTAAGATTTCCGTTAAGGAATGCGATCTTGATATCTATTTGCCAGATCTCATAGTTATGGTATGCTATTATCGCAAGCGAAATCTGAATTAACTTAGATAGGGCTACTGGTGAGAAGGTTTTGTCAAAATCAATCCCTTGTCTTTACTTGTAACCCTTCGCAACCAATCTTGCCTTGTAAGTATGAACATTACCATCAATGTCAATTTTTTTCTTGTAAACCCATTTACAGCCTATTGGTTTTACCCCTTCAGATGGGTCAATCAAGATCCAAATCTTGTTTTCATACATAGAGTTCATCTCAAATTTCATGGCTTCCTGCCATCTTTTTGAGTCAACACTTGACTTCGATTCTGTGTAAGTAGTAGGTTCATCTTTCTGGATTAGTAATATGTTATTAATAATCAAGAAATTGTATCTCAGAGAAAAATGAATGACTCTGCTCAACTTACGCAGACCTGGTGTGTCCTTGAAAACTGATAGTTCCCACTTTCCCAATCTGTGCTTCATCAGATGCAAGCTCAGCTATTGGAACATCTAATTAGTCAATTTTATTTGTAGTTTCTTGAACTTTTTCAAGATCTACTTTTCTCCCACTGTCTTCTCTAAGAATACAGCAAGTCTCGATACGATGACCTTCATCTCGATGGGATTGTAGAAATAGTATCATGCAGTATACTCTAGATACTCCACATATAAATATTTATCAGATTTAGCTCCTAGCTTATCCGATTCAATGCGCTTCACATAAGCATCGCATCCACAAACCTTCATGTATGAAAGATTGGCTCTTTTTTCTTTTCCATAACTCGTATGGAGTTTTATTGACCAGTTTAGATAGTACACTATTTAGTGTATAACATGCAGTGTTAAGTGCATATCTTCAAAATGATTTTGGAAGAACTACACGACTAACCATTGATCGCACCATATCAAGTAAGGTGCGGTTTCTCTTTTCAGATACACCATTTAGTTGTGGTGTATATAGTGGAGTCTATTACGAGAGAATCTCATTCTCTTTTAGATAGTCTAACAACTCACCCTTCAAATATTCTCCACCTCGATCAAATGTAAGTGTTAGACTATTTTTCGTGGTTTGCCTTTCTACTTCTTGCTTGAATTCCTTGAACTTTTCGAGGGCTTCACTCTTGAATTCCATCAAGCATATAAAATTATATCCAGAATGGTCATCTGTAAATATGATGAAGTAAGAAAAGCTACCTTTAGCATCTTTAGACATTTGTCCATATACATCAGTATGTACAAGACCCAAAATATCTGCAACACTGTCTCCCTTTCCAGAAAAGAGGTCTAGGTCATTTTGCCCAATGGGTATGATTCACACTTATCAAATGATTTATAACCATTTGAATCCAAGTATTCATCTTTATGTAACTTGGTGATGCATTTTTATTTATATGACCGAGTCTGCAATGCCAAAGATTTGAGTTAATGTCTTTTTATTTTCACAGTGAAAATACGGATCATCAGACTTGGATTTGTCTTTACTTAACTATTTTTCAATAGATTTGGCCTTCTTGGATCCTTTCTAAAAGGTCCATTTAGATTTTCTCTTAATGCTCTTAGAGGTATCAATGGCCAAAGTTTACCCATCTCCTTGGACTTAACAGTTTTTAGCATGTTTAGCATCTCGAGTAATGTACCCTGAATCTTATGCATGTTAAAGTTTGTAATGAAGTGTGAAAAGCTATTAGGTAGGGACTGCAGAACCAAGTCGACACTCAGCTCATGGTCCATGGTAGAACTCAATTGGTTTAATTTTTCAATACAACCAATCATCTTCAGTACATGAGCACTGAGTGAAGATCTTTTTTACCATCATACCTTTGAATACAACCAATCATCTTCACTACATAACCCTTTGGATGTCTCATACATTTCAGTCCGTGACTGTACATCATTCAACTCCTTGAAATAATATATATTGGTATAGGCATCCATACCTTCGTGCTGCTTTTCTAACTTAAGTGACATCTTTGCAAGCATCACATGTTCTTGATGTTCTTATTATCATTTGTATTTTTGTAAAGGTCGCACGTTCTCCGACATAGCCTCATCAGTAGGAGCTTTTGGCATTGACTGCTCAATGACATATCTAATTTCTCTTTTTCATGCTTAAGAACAATTCTCAGATTGCAGTACTAGTCCAAAAAAATTTGGTCCGATATGTTTGTTGGCATCCAATATGCCTCTCAAACTCATATGGTTACTCATGATTCAACAATTAAATAATAAGATAGAACAATTAATTAAATGCATAAAATTAATTTATCATGGACTTATATTAAATTAATTATACTCCCACTGTTTAAATTGAATTAATGACCCTCAAACATTAATCAATAGAATCAGTTAGATTCCCAGTGGGCTATGGTTCCTTTTGTTTTATTAGAACCTTGAGTGACTCAACAAATCCTAATAAAACGTCCAAGTAGATACTTCTATCAATCACACCTCTATGTGACTCCTAGATCATCAAGTAGACAACTTATTGTCGTACACATCTTATGTGTTTACTTGATTGTGCCCCTAAAATTCTATTTCCTTGAGTGACTCAACAAAAAATAAAATTTTAGTTAAATTCGACTCATTATTCAAAAACGTAGTGATAAACATATCCATGAGCGAGCATCCTTGAGTGACTCAACAAACTAACATCAATAATGGACTCTGATTTTCACTATAACAATAGAAGGCACGTTGTATTAACCATTTAATACTAATTTAATATTTTGATAAAGAGGGGTTTGTCTCATCATATTTATATATATTAATTAACATCTAACATGCAATCAATCATACATAATTATAAATGTAGATGATTATAGACTTTATCTATCTAATCTTCTTGAACCAAAAGAAAGATTAGTCAGTCAATTCCTAAGAGACATTGCATTCATTCATCGAATGTTAGATGCAAACATCTCCATCTCCTACTGCAACATGTATCCTATACTAGTTGCTTCCTTGTGGCCTAACTACAACGTGTATCCTATACTAGTTGGCACGTAGGCCTTGATAAATAGACACGCAGGCCCATAATAAATAAATAGCTCGAAAACTCAATTAATTAAATAATAGGTTTGCAGGCCCAACCAACAATTAGGAGAAATAATTAACCATACAACCAATCACATAGGTCGAGTCCATAATCATCCACTAAACATCTATTTTAATATCTAATATTAAAAATATATTAATTTCTAAATTTACAGCTTTGACAGTATAAGTCTAAACTTTTTAGACATTTTGAAACGGACTAGACAGAATTAAATAATTAATCAAATTAATTAATTAATTTTTCAACAATAAAATTAATCAATTAATCCAATTAATTTTATTCATAAAGGAAAATTTTTAAAATTTATTTTATCTCCCAATTTAAATCATACCTTAAATTGAAAACAAAATTTGTATAGGATCAAAATTATAATTTTATAAAGTAATAAGTTAAAGTTTAATCTAGTTAGAAATTCAAAATATGGTTCAAAAATAAATTTAATTTAATTTTGAATATTTGACCAACATTAAATAAATTAAAAATTACAATTTTTTTAAAAAATTAAAATTGCATTTGAGACCCTCCTTTTCCTTTAAAGTTTGAGGACTTAATGTGCAATTTCTAAAATTGCATAGTTAGCTGTTTAATTTTTTAAAACAATTGGGTCCTTCAATGCAATTTTCAAAATTGCACAAAAGACCCTTTTCTTATTTTAAAACAGTGGGCCCTTTCTTTGCAATTTTCAAAATTGCAAGAAAGCCCAACTCTATTTTAATTCTCCTTTTGAAATTAGGGGTTTCTTATGCAATTTCCAAAATTGCAAAAGAAACCCCGTCCCTAAAAATGGAAGTAGTCGGAACCCTAAAGAGGGTTTCGACCTTTGGCGGTGCCTAAACCGCCGGCGCCACTGGTCGAGTGGGCGACGGTGGTCGCGCCGGTGTCAATTGTCATTGGTTAACGAACAGCAACAAAAGAAAACTGATGTTCGCGTAGCGGCGGCACACTGTGAAAGATCGCCGCTAACATCGATGGCGATGGCCTTCAAAAGGCTTCATATTGCCTTCTAAAGGCTCCAATCTGTCACCACCAATGGCGATTGAAATCAAAACACCGCCACCCACCACCTACTTCATACGGCATAAAGGCAGCGCCGCTGCGGGTCACTCGTGGCGTCTATTGCTTCAAAAGCAGTGGACCACTACCGTGGACGCGTCGCTATCCATCCTTTGTCGCCGGCGGCAGTTGTTTCCAAAACGCTGCCACCACTAGCCCAGTTTTACCTTTTTTTTTATTCCAAAATAAAATCTAAATCATATTCAGATTTCTAAAAATTCATAATTTTATTTACTGTCAAAACTCAAATCAAATTAATATGTCAATAACAATTATTGTTCAATTCATTAAAATATTCTAACGAACTCTAACAAGTAACAAGGTAGTCTCTGATACCACTGTAAGTAATTGAGGTATACATGCACAATGAAAATTAAATGTTCAATTCCTTTAAGCCGGATCAATCTTATACTTAGAGAGAATTCGTGATAGAAGTTTACCTTTGATGAATATCATGAAATCTGATTTCTGATTAGCTGGAGGTGCGATCTTCAATACCACAGCTGTCCAATTGTCCAGCTTCCAATGGTAATCCACACAACATAAACAGATCTGGACTTCCACGATCAAGAACAGATGAAAGCGGAACCTTTTGGGAGTAATTGTATTTGGCTGTCTTTTTCTTGTGCTAGCAAGTAATGAAAACCAACTTTTGATTTAATTTGTCGTGGCCTTTGTATTTATAGATAGGGCTAACCTTAATTCTAGTTCTAGTCAAACTAGAACCCATCAAACAAGTGGGCTAAATTAATTAATCTAATTGATTAATTTGGTCCAATAAATAATTAAGTCCGACCCAACTAATTGGACATTGGACATTAATTCTTACAGACTTGATATCTCGACTTCTTACTCGATCTTTGCTAGAGTATGACAATGATTTTATTTAATATATTCCTTTAAATTGTCGTCAAATAATGAATGTTCTGGTTTCTAAACGTAATGCAAGATGTATCTCGAGTATGTTATTCATGAGTGTTAAAATTTTTTGGGCATAACCCAATTAGCAAAATTAGGGTATTTGGACATCTAGTAGTGCACAAAATAGAATTCTACAATCATGTAATGCCAGTTGCTAATAGACTTGTGTTATCTATGAAGGAAAAAAGAGATGCGATTCACATTCAATGTGAAACCAAATGGTTTGGACTTCAAGAAATATTTCGATTACTAGTTCAAAATTTGGAGACTACCGAGTAGGTTCAAAATGGACGAATTATACAAAACGAGTACATTAATTGATACTCATCTCGATAAATCTACTTAGATTTACTAAGGAGTTGGAGAACATAGTATTATGTGGTGTTTCAAAGGATGTGTACTTGGTTCAACTCTATTTGTGACCTTTTCTCGTACGTGGGATTCTCTATCTTATTGAGTAGATAATCGATCGTCTTTCATGTGGATAGTGAGTCACTTTTATGATAATAAGTCAAGTCAAGAATAAGCCATGCTCTACTCTTAGGATCAAAGAGCTTGCAAATGTGCGTCTTTGGAAAAATATTTGTTGCACATGAGTTCAAATATATTTTATGAGATAAATTATTGGATAATTCTCTGGGAATGGGTGCCTCGACAATGGATTCAATGATTTTTCAAGGTCATAATGTCGTGCTAGTTATATTTAGAGTATGTTTGTCAGTGTTTATAGGTACTTATAAATTGGTCAAACATTATTTTTAACCACACAGTTTGTCCGATCCTCAACTTTTATTCACTTTTTATCCACACATTTTATAAGATTCACTGCTAATAATCTACAAAAATATTTACCAAACATATTCTTAATTCTGTCATTAAACTCTAAAATTCTAAAATAGTGTATGATAATTGTCTCACAATGTGATTAACGGATTCCATCTTGCAAATATATGTTCCTAATTGTTTTGTCTTGATTCCCAAAGCACCGGGGTATTGACCTTCTAAGTTAGGTGATGGATGGATAGGTTATCTCAATTTTATTTTTTTATTTGTTGAAAAATAAATCAAACTACTATGTGCGTGAAGTATTTATAATTTATTCGTACTGAAACAAAATAAATAAAATACAAAATTATGAGGGGTATACAGCTCGACTTCCAATCAATGAAAATATAAAGTAAAGAAAAATGATTAGTCTAGTGGAACTAGTAGCAAATGAAGATAAACAACATACATAATTTTTCTTTTCCTTATTTTTTCTTGTTAATTTTCAATTTTTCTTTCCTTTTTCTGTACTAGTCTTTTTGTTTGATCGTGAGAACAAAATTATCGTTTTACATACTTTTAACGAAAAGCATGAGAAAAAAATTTATTTTCCTACTAAAATTAAAGTTGAGACTAAAACTAAAAGAAACCTTAAAGACTAAAATTATATAATGCACGAGCTTTGCATGTGGGTAGAATTCCAATTTCTTAGAATTGGAGTGATGCCCTCTATAAAACATTATCAACAATTCATTTTGTCTTGATGTCCACAAAACTATTCTGAGTTCATTATCTCCATACTTGAGAATAAGAATAAGCTATTTTTGCTCCTAAATTCATCACAATAAATGTAACAAGATTTTGTAACTAAATTTTAATTTTTGTCCTACAAATCTTGTGTAAATTGGCAAAAGCTTATAGTTTGCAGTTACTTTTATGTTGTTAGAGTATTATCCTCATGAACCACCTGGTTGGAGCCATGGTCTACCCAATAGTGCTTCACATCCTCCTTGCTCTTTGTATAAGATTAGACTAAAGGTACCAAAGCAGGCATTCTTTTTTGTTTTTGTTCCCTTGCCTTGAAAGAATTCACACGCGGCCGCCATCTTTTAACTTCTAATAGTCCAAATTGCATAACATCATGATAAAAATAATTGAATACATACTCTAATACAATTTCCACTGACGAGCTTTCTCCGAGCTCTTTCTTCTCGGGAACATCTCGAAATCGAGAGGGCAAAAACGGATTCACCTAGCGCGAGTCCCCTGCAGTTGCTACCACTCAATTTCTCTGATCAAAATTCTAAATGTTCATCTCTCTTTTAGTAGTAGTTGGAGTAAGGCAGGGCTCTTGTTGACAAAGAAGGTCTAAAAAGGAAAATTAACGCCTTTGAAGGTAACCACCCTATTAGTATAGTAGAAAGACCTATCGGACCTGTGAAAGTCTCGTTTTTTACTTTGTTTCGAATTGACATCGGTTGGCTAGACAACTAACCCGAAGTTCGATCGAGTCCCAAGGATGTGCCCTGACAACATAGTTCACCTTTTCGAACCTCTACTGCCCTCCGAAAAGAAGAAACGAGTCTCTACCTTGTTTCTCCTTAACTCAGCCTTCTTCTTCGGTGCGATCTTAAGCTCACGACACCATATGAACTTCTCACTTGCTCCTGAGCCCGGCTAAGTCCCTTTGAGCTACTGGTTTTGTAATAAGCGACATTATGGTTAGTAATATGATTTAATTATCAGATTTCACATATTTGAATTAAGCAAATAATCTAAGATTTCATGATCATACTAGTTGTTATAAATTGTATACTTAAGTGATTAAATATAAAAAGACACAATTTATAAATTGATCGAAACTAATCGTTCGCGATTGGAAAATGAATTCGGACGCTTTATTTTGATAAGATCGTATTGTTCTTATTTGGATTTTGTCTAGATTCGGTAGTAAGAACAATGATGTTTTGGAATACATTGATTGAGACTACATAAAGTCTTATTTGTATCCATTTGAAATAAGAATTTACTTGATTAGTGAACGAGTCATCTTAATCATGAGCAGGTAATGAACATTAGTTGTTAGTTCAAGGTACCAACAAATGTTAGAATTTTCTTATGATTAAACTAACCTTGATTAGACTTTTAGCTTAAGAAAAATTTAAATAGTAAATTTTTTTAATGAAAATAAAATTTGTCTCCCACCAATTTTTTTTTATTAAATATGGCTATTTAGCCAAGCAGATATCCTTTTATCAACATTTGCTCTATGCGATCTGAGCAAAGTTGTCGAGCAAAACTAGAGTACTTAAATAGAATAAAAATTATGTTATCTTTATCTAGTTTGACGAAGATGTATAGATGCTTCGAATACATGCAAAAAGGAAGAGAGGGAATGTCTAAATGGATTAAAACTTCTCATTAACTTTGCCAGGTTTGTTGAAAATGACTATATGCTTCAAAATTCGTGCACAAAAGAAGAGAGAGAATATCTATAAGGACAAGAAATCTGGTCAACTTTGGCTAATTTGACTAGAATATGTGTAGATATTTCAAACTCCATGTAAAAGAAAAGATGTAGAGCATCTAAAATGACTACATATTTTGTCAATTTCGTATAGATTGACAAAAATGTCTAGATGTTTCAAAATTTGTGTAAAAGAAAAGAGGAAGAGTTTGGGAACATTTTTTAGTACAAAAGGGTATACTTGCAAAATATTTAAAAAATAGACATCATTAGGAAACCTAAGAGTAATGGCCACAATTCATTTTCACACACTAAAAGTGTCCTTTTGTTTGGCTGGGATTATAAATGGTTTATAATCCCAGCAGTCAACATTTCCTCAAACACTGGGCCCATCATCTGCTGTAATTTTACTGAAGTTAATATTTTAACTTTCCTCCAACTACGCTTTCAAAAATGCCCTTGAATGGTCTAACTTTGCGGCAGAATATATATGAAAAGCAAGGACATTTTTGTAATTGAGTTCCAAAGCTATTTCAATTATAATGCGGATTGTTTCTAAGTGTCAGGTGTGGGACCTTGGTCAAATACAAATATACCAAAATATAGCTTATAATCCTTATCAAACATACACTAAAAATGAATCTTGTATTATTTGTTATGCATAACGTGGGTACTCTAGTACGTCATTTCGTTAACGATTTTGTTTGAATTAAATCTCTAAAATAATCCGTCTCAAATCAGAAATTTCAAATTTTCATTAATTGGGTTCTTGTTTTAACAAAATTTTAAGTTCTATCAAACAAGCGCTTACTCTAAAAATATTGTTTTATTGCAGTAGATTTGTCACGATTGGAGCGATGTTGACTGTTTCAGAATATTGAACAATTGTTATAAATCACTTGGAGACAATGGGAAGGTGATCGTTGCTAAATATGTTATTTCGAAGACTCCAAACAAAGGACTTGCTGACATTATGGCTGTTCGTGGACATCATAATGTTGGCCTTTAATCCAAGTGGAAAAGAAAGGACAGAAAGGGAATTTCACAACTTGGCCAAACAGGCAGGGTTTATGTCGTGCAAATTGGATTGATTGTTGCATAGTATTAAAATACATGGATTCGATCTTCCAAAGTTACCCACATACTTAATGAGGGGGTGATATAGCATCCACATTGAGAACCAATTATTGTGTCCACTATTTATGTAGTATTGCCACATTAAATATTTTTTAAAAAGTTGTTGACAATTTTTTTAACTTTTTAAAAGGTAACCAATAAAGTAATGCCACGTGAACAGTATGGACCATAATTAGTGTCTACTGTGGGTGTTGTATCACCACTCCATACCTAATAATCAGACTTATTCATGATTTGAAATAAAAAAGTATAAGTTAAATTTCTAATATTGTAAACAGACCAATTTTCAATCAAGTTGTATGTACAACTTTGTATGCCATGTTTCCAATGGACATGCGCACGTGCGTGTGTGCTTGTTTATATATGGCCTTCATTTAGGTGTGCCAAACGAATTGAGTGGCTCGTGGACTCACTGGCTCAATTCATTTAGGCTTGGTCCATGGCTGACTCGGGCTCATTTAGGAACGAGTCCCAATTTTTTCTTAGGAGGCGGCTCATGGGCCCAACTCGTTACCCGAGCCCTCGAGCTGATTCGTGTTTTGGATTTTTCATTTTGAATTTTTCTAATTGTTCTTAAATTTTGCTTTCAAAAAAAATAAAAAAAGAGCCATCTTGACACAGCCCACGAGCCATGGGCTGAACCGAGCCCCCTAGTGGATCACGTGCAGAGCTCAAACTCGTCTCGTCTCTACACAAGCCAAGCCGAGCCAACTCTACCCCTTGTCACCCTACCTTCATTCAACTTATTATTTTCAACTAGAAGGTGTGAAGGTGCATTTCTTCAAACTTTGATTAACTCCATTCAGACCCTAATTAATAAAAATAAAATTATAATTATGCTAATTTAATGTAGCAATTATCATAACGTCCCACATGTTAGCGACGACTTCTGGATCAAGTATATAGTATGTTTGTATGTACTTATAAGTACTTATAAGTCGATCAAACATAATTTTTATCTACACATTTCGTAGGACCCACAACTTGTATCTATTTTTTATCCACTCATTTCGTAGGATTCACTGCTTATAATATACAAAAATCTTTACAAAATGTTGTGTGATTTCAATCATGCAACTCGACACATCGTTACCAAGTAATAAAGTGAGAAGTTGAGTGTCAAACCCACGAGAACTAGTTATCAATTAATTTATAGTTCGAGTTTTAACAATGCAAGAACACAGATTTGTTTATGGTTTTAATTCCTAACTATTCTAATTGTTTAATTAAATTTAAATTATCAAGAAATCAAAGTAAATTTGTGAGAACGAATTCGAGTTTTACCAACACTAGGATTCACGAATCCACTTACACATTCCTTAATCAATTATCCGTTTAATCGCTTTAGCTTATAATTGTCTTGGATTAAAAATCGGTGATCCTAATATAATCAAAAATCTCTCTCGATGGTAAAGCAATTCTATATCGATATGTGAACTTAATTATCTCTAATTAAGTTTCGAACATAAACATATGCATTAAAATCTCAAGAACACCTAACCGGATTTCACAAAGCATAATAGTAATTTCTATCTATTATTGGACCTTATGTTATTCAATACCATGTGCTTAGTCTATATTGAATCTCTCAACTTCAATATAGATCACAAAATATTCTAATAGTGATTAAGCATTAAAAAATTAGAAAAAAAAATGAATAAAGAATAATCAATCCACAAGCAATTAATTACTAAAACGAAAAAATTCTAATTAATTAAAAATACGAAGTTTCATCGTTCATTCTAGCAATAAGTAAATTATCCGGACATGATTTTCTTAATTATTAAAATTATCAAATTCATCATGTTCCGAAGAAAGAAAAAAAAATAATACTCATGATCCCGGCTCAAGAATCTTCAATCTTGTTCTTCAATATTTGATTCTTCCTTTGTATTTTGTTCCCAAAATTTGCCTCGCGCTATATGTCTAGTCTCTCGCTTTTATACTGCTCTCCCAACTCTTCAAAACGTGTTTTTGGTTTTTGCTTTATCTTGGAGTTGTAGAGTTTCATTCCTATCAAGAAACTGTCAAATTGTTGCCGCGGGAAGCCATGCGATCGCATAGTTACAAACCATGCAATCGCATGGTTGTGATAATTAATGTTCTACACTGTCTTGCGATCGCATGGTTAACTGGGAGGAAGTTCCTGGTTTTCTTTCTTTGGTATTTGCATGTCAAGCCTCTCAAGTCTCTTTATCTTTGCATTTAAGTCTTTTTTTCTTCTGTTTTCTATTTTTTCGTTAGATCGACACTTGAATTTGACCTTTTCTTAAAATAATAAGAAAACAACGCACCATTAAACTGAAAACAATAAAAAAAAACTCATAATCGTCTATTTTTGTGAACTTAGATAAGTACAAATTTGTACTTATCACCAAACATATACCAAAATAAAAAAATGAAGTTTAATTTTTGCATTCAAGTGTCAAAAGCGATTGGTACGAAACTAAAATTTGTTTTTTTATATATTTATTTAATATTTTTATTATCATCGATCTAATCCCAAATCAACCATTTACGCTTTATTTGACTAGATAAATGCTTTAGCCGATTTTTAATGATTAAGGTTTGTTTTACAAGAAATCTTAATCTAACCACACAAAGAATAATTAATCTAAAATCAATTAGTGATATAATTTTATCCCACTTCTAAGCAATTGGGAGTGGGGACAAGCATTAGGTGCGGGAGTAGGTAAATATCAAAATCTATCTAAATCTAATATATGTCATTTCTTTAATTTGTTAGGTCGTTGTAGTTGAAAAGTCTCCAATAGCCAATCAATGTTTGCCATTAGTCCGGTCCATCCCCAAAATGAGAACTAGGTTTTATTCTTTTGATTAGTCATTCCACCTACCAATTATACACATTAATGTCAATCTCATTTTTAATATATTTGATCATACAAATTTTGGAGGCCCCTTCGTTCATCCGTTCGATCGATCTCAAAGAAATAGTGTGATCAAATAATTTACAATCACATCGGATCATATTAACAATACGAAGATGGACCAAGTACTACAAGAAAATAATATATTTTTTGTTGTAAAAATTTGTCATCAACGATCAATGATGCACAATATAAATACATTGCGAATTTGCAACAGATTTTATATATAGTTGCATAAATGTGTGTTCTTTTTCCAGCTTATTTGTTCAAGTTATAGAATTTCAAATCTAGTTAAGAGATTCGATTCGAAAGTTAGAAAATATTGTGTAGCGATCTCTCGACCAGATCATGATCGAGGAGACCCTATTTTAAGTTATTCTTAATTTATCTCAACTTGAATTATTTAAACATATATAATTCTAATAAGAGATATGTTAATTAATGATTTCTTCTTGAACTTATTCCCCCAATTTCTCAATAATCAAGGATAGGAAAACATTGTCTAAAATCATACAACAAGAACAAGTCATCAAGAAAACAATGTTTCCATGAGCTTATTTTTCTCACTTGTTGACTTATGAAAAGCAATGACTTTTGACTTATGATATGTGATCACAAGTCAAAGGTATATACACATATAATTTTATAAATAGTATTTTTTTTTTTTTTTAAAAGGGGATTAAGGGGTTAATTTTATATCAAATTTTGGTAAAAGTTGTCAATTTCATTAAATATATGATTAAAATTAATTTTCGTGATAAAATACATAAACCTCACTCAATTATTATTTGTCGCTTTTTAATCATATTTTCTCGTAAAGCGTCATTTTTAATTTCTCGAACATAAGTGAATATTTTCAAGAAAATGTGAGGAAGGTGCAATTCTTCCAATAGTCAGCTGTGAGTGGGGTCTAGTGTAGGGTGCAACCACCACTCCACAAGGTTGGTGAGCCCAAAAAGCACCATATAAACCACTTCAGTACCACCCATTGTTCACACTAAAACCCTCAAAAAAAAATTAATCTGAATTCACAACATTAAAATGGGTTCAACCAGTGAAAATCTAAGCAGTACACCAATGGAGTCATCAGAAGAAGAAGCCTGTTTATTTGCCATGCAATTGGCAAGTGCTTCTGTACTTCCCATGGTGCTTAAATCTGCCATTGAACTCGACCTTCTTGAACTCATTAAGAAATCAGGTCCTGGTGCTTTTGTTTCACCTGCAGAACTTGCTCAGCAGATTCCGACAAAAAATCCAGAGGCGAAAATCATGTTGGATAGGATTCTCCGGCTACTTACTAGCTACTCTGTTCTGAATTGCAGCCTGAAAACCCTGCCGGACGGTGGCGTCGAGAGGCTGTACTCTCTTGCTCCGGTGTGTAAGTTCTTGACAAAGAATGAAGATGGTGTTTCCATGGCCCCTTTGTTGCTCATGAACCAGGACAAGATCCTCATGGAGAGCTGGTAACTTCTCTTTCATTTTTAATACATATTTTAACTTATTTTTCTTGATAATTCGATTCGATCCAATCTTAGCAATCACAGTTCAATAACAAAGCATCATGGGGTTTTTTTTTTTTTTTTTTTTTTTTTTTTGGCTAAGCATAAAGTATATGTCAAGATATATATGTAATTAAATTACTTATTTTTAAAAGTAATAAATAATAACACGTGACAAGTGACACCAAAAAAATTGGATTTAGTGCACTTACGTAATGAACTCTACTATGCAATTTTGTCCACAATTTCAGTGCACCAAAATAGAGTCTCAATTCCAATTTGGAACTACAAAAATCAAACTACTCGTAAATGTTCAAAGTTGATAATTTAAATTTTATAATTGATATCCCAAAACTTTCAAACAGATCGTAAATATTTAGCACGTTAAATTAGAGAAATGAAAAAAGATAATTCTCTGGTGTTTTTTTTTTTTAAATCGTATTTAGTTTTACATGCTAAATATATAATTCAATCGACTTTAAACACAATCTTGAACGACATGGAGGGTTTTATTTGTTACGGTGGCAAAATTGTATTGGCAAGTAAATAGGGTCACGGGTGAAGTGAAAAGTGTCAAATAGAAAAAATATTTCACGTTGAATTATAATTTAATTTTTATTTTATTTAACTAAAATTATACAAGAAATTATTTCAAATTATTTCATTTTGAGTCTCTATCTATTCTATAATTATAAAAAGTCATTTTCGTTCCACCTACTACAGCTCCAACCCCACCTGCCGCTTTAGCTTTGTCCAACTTTCAAACTAGTGTTGCTTAATAACTAAGACATTATCAATTGACATATTTTACCGCTATTTTCCAGAGATCTGAATTCAAGTCTCGTCACTATAAAAAGTGTCTACAAGTGAGAAGCATATTAAAATGTAAATAAATAAAATCATAATCTTTTAGACGACGTCACGTGGTTTAGCGATTTTCTTGTACCCTAAAATTTCAAAATAGTAGCGACTGGCTTAATTAGTATCTTGTATTAATTACAGGTTTTATCTGAAGGATGCAGTTCTTGATGGAGGAATTCCATTCAACAAAGCATATGGAATGACAGCATTTGATTATCATGGAACTGATCCAAGATTTAACAAGGTTTTCAACCAAGGAATGTCTAATCATTCTACAATTACTATGAAGAAGATTCTTGAGACATATAATGGATTTGAAGGTCTCAAGTCCATTGTTGATGTTGGTGGTGGAACTGGTGCAACACTTAATATGATAACTTCCAAGCATCCCTCCATCAAGGGGATTAATTTCGATCTGCCCCATGTTATCGAAGATGCTCCATCTTATCCGGGTTTTTTTTCTTTTCTTACTACTCGATTATAGTTTATCACGTAAGAAGGATTAGACATTATTGAATAATAAAAATGGGGGGAAAAACTAAAATCTTATTTATTATACTATTTTGTGACTTGTCCAGTAGCATATGAGGTATGTTCTATATAGTCACTACCTTTTATTTGGTACATTCACTAACTTGGATTATGTGTAGGCGTGGAGCACGTTGGTGGAGACATGTTTGTGAGTGTCCCTAAAGGAGATGCCATCTTCATGAAGGTGAGTTTAAATCATCCCCCCCACACCCCACCCCACCCCACCCCACCCCACCAAAGAACGCAACTATCCCACGATCTCAATTTTCTAGTGTTTTAACTAGTAGAGTTACAATTTGAACATCGGTTGGTTGCTTATATCATTACACCATACGTGTCGTTAACATTAAGTTGATTTTTTCACAATTGTGAACCGTTTGTGATTCGGTACATATGGTGCAGTGGATTTGTCACGATTGGAGCGATGAGCACTGCCTGAAATTCTTGAAGAAATGCCATGAAGCACTTCCAGGAAATGGGAAAGTGATATTGGCTGAATGCATACTTCCAGAGGCACCAGACACAGGACTTGCAACTAAGAATGTTGTCCATATTGATGTCATTATGTTGGCACACAATCCAGGTGGTAAAGAGAGGACTGAAAATGAATTTAAGGCATTGGCTAAAGGGGCTGGATTTAGGGATTTTCGAAAGGTTTGTTGTGCATATAACTCATGGATCATGGAACTTTTGAAGTGAATTTGATACCTTTTGTGGATTTTGAGGTTGTATTTTGTTGTTTTTTCTTCCAAGGGGGTTCTTACGAGGAATGTCTGGAATAAACTCTATTTGTATACCGAGTTACACAATAAAGTTTTTTTTCCATTTCTGATTAAGGTTGTCGTTTTTTTGCTTGGTTTTATGCACGAACTGAAAAGTGTAGTTCGAATTGTAGACGGCACAATTATCCAACTATGACATTTATTAAATATGAGGATTAGATTAAAAATGAACTTATGGGCACAATTTGAGCAATAACCTCACCTATAAAAAATTCTAAGATATCGTTTCTATTTTATTTGAGTCCTTGCCCTAGCAACTTTCAAGGTTGCGTCAACCTCCACCGCCACCCACTACATCCACTGCCACCCTCATTCAGCTTCGTATGACATGTGCCAAATCTTATAGTATGTTTGGCAACATTGTAATTATTTGTTAAGTACTTATAAGTTGTGAGTTCTTAGAAATTTGTGAATAAAAAATATATTTAACTAATTTAAATTAGTTCCCACACACTGTGACCTGACCTAATCCAAGCTTTCCCCCACCACTTTATGGCCATCTCATTCATCCACTTTATGTTCCAACCCACAACCCCCACCCACAACGACATGCACCAGGCTCTCTCTTACCACTAGTCCATCGAAAGCCATGCACCAATAGCGACCTTACTTGGGCCCGCACCATCGTCTTGTCTATTTCGTTCTCAATGTCATCTCCTACATTGATTTGGTCAGACAAGAATAGTAGTTAATGTTTACTTAATCAAAGTTATGTGTGTTTATAAGTACTAGTATGTAAAACATGCGTAGCACGTTATTTAATATTGGTGTTGTGAGATATATGTTTATTCAAATATTTAAATAATTATAATTTGATTTAGTGCATGTTCGGTAGAGTTTTTTTTCCCAAAAATTCATTTTTTTCCTTAAATTTTTGACTTTTCAACCCTTTTTACACTACAAAAAAAGTTGAAAAGTCAAAAAGTAACCAAAAAATCCCATTTTTTTCTCCAAAAAAACTCTACCGAACAAGCCCTTAATACTGCATTAAAATACGAAAATCTGACATTAGAAAATACGGTGAAATATAATGTTTGTCTATTACATATGCTTCCAGAGACTCAATTCTATGCCGAATCTTTATAATCTTCAGTCCTCCATGAAGATTTTGCGGGTTTTGAATGCGATGACATTTCCCTGATAGATTTCAGTAACTTCACAAACTCTTTAAGTTCCTTCTCAGCAGCCTCTTTGGCATGCTTTCTCCGTAAAAGTTCGTCAACCTAGCAATTGATATTCACTGAATCATACCTAGTTGTCAAGCCAACAAAGCAAATAAGTATCATGGTGGGGCGCATCACGACAAATCAATTAATCGCTCACAAGTTAACAAGAACACCAACTGGAAATGAGCATAACATATAATACCAAACAGGCCAAGTGAAACAAAAAATCTGCATTATTAGTGACCAAACATCTGTGTCCCTATAAGAAGTTGCAACATACTTGAACAGCAGGTCGAGACCCATAAACAAAAAATGAACATTTACTCTCTAAAACTGTGAAGTATATTTCATCCTTCGAAAGCAGTAGATGAGCACAATAACTCTCAAGAGGCTCGGCACTACCAAAAATCATATGTTATAATGAATTAATGTCATTAGAGGAACACATAAATGCAAATTTAGTAATGCAAAAAGTTTACCTCAGTCAGCTCTTCCACTCTTACTGATTTGTTCTTTTCAAGAAGCTCAATCCAGGCAAATTCAAGCAACATTGGATCTTGAACAAATAACAAATCAAGTGGTTTTACAAAGTAAAGACAAAGAATAGTATCCAAAACAGCTGCATTTTTACTCCAAATGACAGGATTAACAGACCAAATTACTCTGACCTCTTTGAACAAAGTCTGATATTTCTGTGTGGTCAAAATTTTCAACACCAGGAACAATGAAAGTAATTTGTTGTGTCTTAATGGAGGTCATGGCATTGTTCTACATAAGTAAGAACCAAGGGGACAATTTGAGAGACCCGAAGCATAAAGTGCTTAAGCAATGTAGAAAAAGACAAGAATCCAACACCTAGCAACCTATCCAATATGCCGCATTAGTTGTTTATAATAAAACTTGATCGGAAACCATCCAATTCTTCTTGCCATCAGGCTTCTGTACAACTATCAACAATACTCTCTCCGGATCTTTCTTGAACTCTAGCAGCAATCCTTTCTGCAGCATCTGCTTCCATGACTTATTTTGAAGAAGCTCTTCACTGCTTTTCAGTTCCAACCTGCAAAAATAGTTCAACAATAAATATCACACTTAATGTGATCCATAGAGATTACTATATTATTTAATCGATGAAGGACTCGACACTTTGTTTCCTTAGCAGTGTCACTTACCATACTATTTCTAACAATCCCTTATATCAATTCATCCAGAATTCTGTTAATTATCCTCTCAAATTTCTCAGAAAACTACATTGAGGTCATCACAAAAAATCTCAAATCAAATATGAGCTGAGACCTCTCAAGTAGTTATAGGGGTGGGCGTGGGTCGGGTTGGGTCGATTTTCGACCCAAACCGACTAAAATTCGGTTTGGCAAAAAGCCAAACCGAAACCAACCCAAAAAAAAAAATTTGGGCCCGAAACCGACTCGGGTCGGTTGGGTTTTCGGTTTTGGGCCAACTATAGTTAAAAATTTTTCTTTTTTTTTAAAAAACCGAGTCGATTTTAGGTTAGGTTTTCCCGACCCCAAAACCTGACCCAAACTGTCGGGTCGGTTTGACGGTTTGGTTGTTATTTTGCCCAATCCTAAGTAGTTATCATAATATTTTTTTAAATATTCTAGTTAGTTTCTAAATAGTTATAATGCATTAGAATCCCAAAACTCATAATTTCTCATCAGGAACCTTCATAAGCAAATGAAAAGTTTTGAATTCCCATCATATAGCTGCAAAATATTTGAAAAACTTTTCACAGTTCACACATTTTATCACTGTCAATTGCACCAGCCACCAGCTCCAATTAACGAATGGATTAACTTCAACATTACAATTTATTCAAAATCAATTCAATTATTATTCAAATAAATTATATAGTAACTACACATAAACACACAATATGCAGATTATATATAGCTTAATAATGATGAGAGGTGAAATATTTTAAGATTTTTGAATATGGGAGGAAAAATTATTATAAAATAATTGTACATAAATGAGATTGTGTTATGTAGTTTATTAATTGTGGTATGAGAAATGTTTTTGGATTTTTGAATATGAGAGGGTAAAATATTATAAGAGTATTGTATATTAGTGAGATTGTGTTATAAATACGTATTTAGGAATTACATAATCATCATATGAATATTTGTATTTTGAAGTAAAAAAAAAATGAAGATAAGTTGTCCAAAGGATCCAAACAACCCATTATTTTGTTCAATAATGGTTGGAGATGAAATGTTTTTGGATTTTTTAATTTAATATGGGAGGTTAAATAATCCAAATATGTAATATATGAAGGTAAAATAGTCCCATTTTTATGATCCTAAATACACATTTATGAATTACATAATCATCATATGACTCTTTGTATTCTGTAGTTAAAAAAAATTGAAGATAAGTTGTCCAAATGTCCAAACAACCCCTTATTTTGTTCAATAATGGTGAAAAATGAAAGGTTTTACATGATCATTTGTATTCTGCATTGAAAAAAAAACTAAAGATAAATTGTCCAAATGACCCAAACAACTTATTTTGTTCGATAATGTTTGAAGATGAAAGGGTTTTGAATTTTTTGATTTAATGTAGGAGGGTAAAATAGTTCGAGAGATGAAAGGGTTTTGAATTTTTTTTAATTTAATGTAGGAGGTAATTTAATATAGGAAGGTAAAATAGTTCGGAAGATGAAATAGTTTTAGATTTTTTAATTTAATGTAGGAGGATAAGATAATCTAAAGTTGTAATATATGAAGGTAAAATTGTCCAAAATGTTTCTCTTTTGAAGGGACTTTTAGAATTAGTATAGATTTATAAGTCACTCAAATATTAATTTCATCTACACATTTTGTAGGACGTACTATTTTTATCAATTTTGTATTTACACATTTCGTATGATCTACTATTTATCACGACTGTGGTTAGTTTTTTCCGCTACGAGAAGAAAAAAGTATTTAAACATCCGTGTGTCACTAAGTCTTCAATTTTTCTTCTCACAAAATCATCTCCTCCAAAATTTACTGACGGTTTGAATCCATCTCGCTGATTCGATCATCTCCAAAATCTATTCACCTCCTCAATCCATCTCCGTCAATCAATTATCTCTCTCACCGATCATCTCTAATATCTGCTCACCTTCTGAATCCATCTTCATCAACCAATCATCTCCATCCACCGTTCACCTCTAAAATCTATTCACTATCTCCATTCATTATCATAATAGAGTTAACGGTCGAATCCCATTACAAGGAAATGGTATACTAGTGTATCAAATCTTTGGGTAGAGTGGAATTCAATCGGTCAGAGAAGATGAATAGTCAAATATTTCGCAAGCGGCGGTCGGTAAACGCTTTCAGTTCAAATTGGGTCCTTCTAGTCCAACGACTGGTCAAAGTCACGCTGGCAGTTCAAACCTGCATGCAACCCCTAATATATACTCAAAATTGGACAGTCTACTCCAGACAAGGTGAAAATTCGACGGTCAAATCCAGTTTTTTTTCCGCCGAGATACCCCTAGTCTTGCCGCAGAATGGAAAATTTAACACAAGAATCCCACCTCCGATCCAAAAACTGCGTCACTTATGACTCCCTCTACCCCATATACGCCATGGCAGTGTCATCCACCACCTCCGCCGCAGCTCGCTGCAGCATTGCTGTTGGCAGCTTCATTGAAGATTTCAACAACCGGGTCGACATTCTTTCCTTCGATGATGAAACCAATTCCATCAAGCCCGTACCTTCCCTCTCCTTCGAACACCCTTACCCCCCAACGAAGCTCATGTTCCACCCCGCCCCTACCTCCGCCGCCAACCTCCTTGCCTCCTCCGGCGACTACCTCCGTCTCTGGGACATCCGGGACGCCTCCATTGAGCCAATCTGTACCCTCAATAATAGCAAGACTAGTGAATTCTGTGCTTCATTAACCTCATTCGACTGGAATGAGGTGGAGCCACGGAGAATTGGCACGTCCAGTATTGACACAACTTGTACTATATGGGATGTTGAAAAGGGTGTTGTGGAGACCCAATTGATAGCCCATGATAAAGAGGTTTACGACATTGCCTGGGGTGAAGCAGGAGTTTTTGCCTCGGTTTCAGCTGATGGTTCTGTGAGAATTTTCGACTTGAGGGATAAGGAGCATTCGACTATTATTTACGAGAGCCCACAGCCAGATACTCCATTGTTGAGGTTGGCTTGGAATAAGCAGGATTTGAGGTATATGGCAACAATATTGATGGACAGCAATAAGGTTGTGATACTGGATATTAGATCCCCCACAATGCCTGTGGCAGAATTGGATAGGCATCAGGCGAGTGTGAATGCAATTTCGTGGGCTCCCCAGAGTAGCAGGCACATCTGCTCGGCCGGGGATGATGCGCAGGCACTTATGTGGGAATTGCCTACAGTGGCTGGGCCTAATGGGATTGATCCCATGTCAATGTACTCTGCTGGTGCTGAGATTAATCAGCTTCAGTGGTCTTCCGCACAGCCTGACTGGATTGCAATTGCATTTTCAAAAAAATTGCAGATGCTGAAAATTTGAGGTAATGGGAGATTGATCTTGTGTAGCTGTGTATTCTCTACTATTATGATAATTGAGACTCATTCTTGAGATAATGCTTCGTGGGGTAGAAGGTGCAATTAGTGGCTATTTTAAGTTTTTTATTCTAGTTTGTCTCATGTAATCTTTTATATCCGAAAAATATTATTACTTGGGCTCTAAAGGATGATTCATCTTGGCCAATCTAACCCGTATCTTTGATTTCATATGATCGGCTAAAATTTCTAAGTTTTGAAGTGTCGCGTATGGCCTAAACATGCTGATTGTTTGGATGCATGGCAGCTTCCAATTTTAGCAATTAACATGCACCCACACAGAACAACATTTTGAAGTGTTTGCAGAAATTGAACTTCCTGAATATCCTTGTCTTTACATGTAATTCAAACTCTCTGTCAAGGAGAGCCATGTGTCTCAATACTTGGAATTTGGATATTGGATCTTTTGAATCAAGTAATTGGACAGTGTATTTGCAGTTGACTTTTTAAAATGCCAAATGTCAATTTTGACATAGTAGAAATTTGTTTATTATATCATACGCATTTGAGGCCTTTGATTGTATCTTCAAGTGATCAATTTTGTCTGGAAAATGTTGGCCTATACTGTGGTGTCAAATCTGAGCTAGGCAAGATGAAGGTGTAGTGAAGTTGCTCTCAGATTCAATCAACACTAACCTAAAATTTGAGGCATTTACTAATAGATTTAGTGCCAGGGAAACAGGATAAATTTTTTATCTATTTTCTTTCTTTTTTTAGGTAGGTTGTGGGGCTGCTTGTTAATCTTTGTTCTTTAGCTATTTGTGTGGTGAGTCAGAAACTTGTCCATCCTGGTCTGATTTAATTTTTATCTATTTTCTTTCTTTTTTGGGGTGCTCTGCTTTGTAAACTTTGTTCTTTAGCTATCTGTGTGGTGAGTCAGAAACATGTCCTTCTCAAGATGGAATTTTTGTAAACTGGAAATTCAAGCAATTTCAAATAATACTCCATACATTTCTGTTGAGATAGAAATTCTTATTACTACTGGTTGTCACTGATCCACAATTAAATTGGTACTATAAGAATTTTGTTCAAGCAACGTGAGAGAGATGAGTAGTAGCAATTATTGTGATTGAGACTGTCAATACCAGAGACTAAGCGAAGTCGCACGAAACTTCATTAATATAATTGTAGGAAATTCTTAGTGCATATCATTACTGTGTAACCTCACCACCCCCAAGTCAAGTCGCACATGCAAAAAACATTGCACTCTGCTTAGGACACTGGAAGTGTTAGAATTGCATCTGTACAGCATATTCCATGTAGTGATACACAAGTTAATTCAAGAGAATACTGATACAAGAGAGTCTAAAACAAACACAGAACTCAAAAGGTTTTACCCAATTTATAATTCTTGAGTGCATCTCCTTGTTGAACCTGTGGATACTATGCTGTATACAAAAAGGCACTTTACTTCTTACCATGAAATTCTTTTGGTTCTTCAAATGGTAGTTGAACATCTTGTCCCTTGTTTGGAACTTAGGGGAGGTGATGGTATAGGTCCGAATGCCATGATAGCTACACAATTTATATTGAACCTATACTTCCCGGAAACCCAAGTCCCGACCTTCCATTGAAGCTTTCCAGTTACTGTGATAGTCAAAACCAGTTTTCTGGTGCTCTGATCACATCCTACATCATAACCGAAGGATGGAGCCACAGGTTGCTGATTTCCAACCAGAGACGCACTCAGGAGATTGGTCTCTTCATGCTCTTGGTAGAAAGGAGGGATAGAAGTATCAGGACTAATTGTTTGACCCTTGTAAGATGCATGTACTTGTAGCTCATCATAATAAATCCCGACTTTCTTGTTTGGATTGTTGGATAGGAGAGTGAGCTGAACAGAGGAGTTGAGAAGGGATGGACCTGAAAGGTTGAGTTGATTGATTTCAGCCTCTTTGAGAGAGAATTGTGGATTTGTGGGTTGTAGGATGAGCCAAACTAGCAAGATCAATGATAAAAATGTTAGCAGAAATGTAGAGAAAGCAAAGAAGAGCTTCTTGTTGAATTTCTTGAAGTTGAGTCCACGCTTGGCACAGTGTTCGGGAGAATTTTCATTAATTTGAGACATTTGGACAGGAGAGAAGGGGGGGTTACTCTTCTTAGTAAACGGAGAAGTCAAAATGATAGGGTTAATAAAGGATTCTGGAATGCAGAAAGTGACAATTATTTTGCCCAGTAAGGTGGAACATTTCCTTTGTGATTCATGAATATGCATGAGCTTACTGTCGTGTAATAGAATTTACAAGTATATCTTGAAGATTTAATTTTTGGCAGCCTAGGATATCTATCTTAGAGGAATCTGATAGGAAAAACTTTTAGAATTATTGGAAGAAAAGTTGTACACTTTTTAAAGTTGGAAGAAACAGAAATAGAACAAGCAATCCCATTCATTAGAGTGAAGTGATAAATTGTGCAATTATCAAATGAGTTTCAATGAGTATGATGATTAACTGTAGAATTTGACATGAAGTCTATGTAGAAATGTTAAATTATTTGTAATCAAAGTCTTCATGGTGTTAATCTTTGCAGAAAGGGAGCTCAAAAGGAAGAGCAGAGAATCTGAGAAATTGACTTTATGGGAGCCCCTGGGGCTCAGCTGAATGTGTCCCATATGATGCTTAACTTTCAAGTTAAGAAAAGGTTTATGGCTTGTTGGTAAAGTCTGTTAAAAAAAAAAAAAATCAGTCCTACAGGCTACAAATACTGGGTACGAACCATGTCATGCCTATGTTGTATGAATGTGGGGTGGTGGATCTTGAGAAGAATATTACAGTCTGGGAAGCAAAATCCCTTTTAATTGAGAGCAAGAGACCATATGTCTTAGATATGCTACGAGGTTAACGCAACTTTTATTTTCTAATTATCATCAGTATCGAATTTAAGGCTTATAGACAAAGTTACAGAGTTGGGTCGATGTTTTCCTTGAGTGGTTTTGTTAATGATACTTAAAACAAAGTGTTGGGACGAAAGCAACAAACAATGTCTTACACAGGATAGAATGTCCAGCTCACTCAAGTATTTCAACAATTATTTTTCTTTCTTAAATTTTAGTTTTAGCCAAAAAGGAGAAATAACGAGATGGAAGGGGTTAAATTTTTGTACATTTTTGAAAGATCACTTATTTGCTCATTAATCAAGTTCGACTTAAAATTTAAAATTAGACGATTATGTTGTTAAGCCTAGAATTTGAATAAGTCAATTCAACAATATTTAAGTTTAATTGTATTTGAAGTTGACAAATACAACATATATGTAATTTAACGCTTTAGATATAAAAAGATATAATACTCGAATAAAATAGAAATTCTAGTACAAAATGTCATGCTGCATTTGATCAAATTTCTGCATCTGTCAACAAAATGTTCTTTTGTAGTGCTAGGGCATCTTTAGTACGTAAAACTAGGCAGTATAATAGATAAGATTTGAACTTTTTTTTTCTTAACACCATCTAATCGTGTCTAATAATACGTGCTTCACATGTCATTGTGTTTAGTGATGAGTATGATGGAAGAGCATTCTGTGTGCTTGTATTAGGCAATACAGTCAGAAGTCACTAGCAAAACATCACTCCCTGCCATTCAAGCATTAGGAAAATTACTACAAAATTTTACGAATTATATCTCAAATATTTAAATAATTTTATATACAATTGTAACACAGTGTTTGATCGAATCAAGCACGATAACAAAATCAGAGCCATTTTTCCCTGAAGAAAACACAGAAAAAACAAAAAAACTATCATCGCGTAATGGTGTCGCCCACAAAAACACTGATGAGTAGCAGCAACCATGTATGTATTTCTAAAAGAACATCTATATATGGATAGAACAAAAGGGATTGGCCGTCTCTTGTAAAACATAGAAAAAACCTATATCCGAAATATTAATATACAAAAATTACAAGGTGATTTAGTCACAGGGAACTGGTATCAGATTCGTTAGACTTCCTAGTACCTTTGTTTCCAGATTTGTTACTTGAAGCTCAAGATTGGAAGCCAAACACAATGAGAAGTGATTAGTCCCTTTACTTGAGCCAAAACTTGATTGTTATTTTCCCCGTCTTAGAGACGGCATTTTTTTATAATAGCTAACCAGTAGACGAGTCACCCGGCTGAGGATCATTCTGCAGTTGTCGAACAAACTGTCCTTTCACCCGTGGACGCTGCTGAGCAAGCTTTTTTCTGCTCTCATATCGCACCTGCAAACAAAGCCGAAAAGTGATTCAGTACACAAACTTTGTTTAATATAGAAGCATTTCAATGTTATTCGTATGAAATGTGAATATTGAGTGTATTTTGCAAGCTCACTTAATGATCATAATGAGTGGTAGATGTTTCAATGAGAGAGAATTGAAGTTCAATGCATATTGTGTTGATCAGAAATGTTACACCATATATATGCCATATACCATGAATGCAAATCTCATGATTAAAGAGTCTGAATTTCGGGGTCAGGATTCTCATTATAATGATCTGTGAATCTTAAAACAACAAAATCGCGGTGTTTTAAATCTGGCATGAAACTCATGAAAACATATTTTTACATCGGATTCAAAATGCACCTATGTTATAACACCTTGTCGTTCTAATTTTGTTGTTCATCAGTCAAGACAAGAACACGGAAATAGAAAGGTCAACAGGAAATAACATGATTTTTTTATCTGCAAGAAGACACATTAATTACAAAAGCTATAGAAACAGAGAGGTCATTAGGGTAATCACATGCAAACAGTTGACCTGTGGCAATATTAGGATAGTTTTCTTGTTGATTTTTGATAAATCTTGAATTAGCATGTACTTGATTTGCTAAATACATATTTAGAAGTATGTAATAAACCTTTAATATTAAAATGAAATGGCCATAATGATCATGAAAATATCAAGATACCTTCTTCTCAAAGCATCTATCTTTCCTCTTCAAACGGAATTTTGTTAGAGCCGCTTCTCTTTGTACAGATCGATGAGAGGTTCCCTCATGGACGATGAACCCTTCTTCATTGCCACATTCTGATGATGCCTTAACTGAAACTGCATTGATTTTGCCATTGCTTCCTGAATCCATTCTTTGAAGGTGACTCGGACCATTACATAAACTGCTATTTGCACTCTGATCTGTGGCTGAAGACATATGCCCCCGATCCTCCAATGTAGGCCCCGGTTTGTTATGGGTCTGATCGGTGGCATCATTGATCCTCCGATCCATGTTCTGAAAATGCTGAGAACTCCCAGTTTGATGATTTAGCTGATAACATGGATTCAGTGGAGGCGAAGGTTTGAGTGTTCCCACTGTGCCTGGACTCTGCTGTGGGGACGGACCTGATTGTATACAATATGCTGGAGGCATTACAGAACCGTAACCGTTGCTTAGAGTTTCAATTCTTGCACCTCTAATTGGGATTGGTTGGGACAATACTGTCTTCTTATGATAAGGAAATGTAATTTCCGTCTGTCCAGGTTGGTTGTGTGTTGCTAGAGTGACGTGTTTGTGAGGGCTCGGGTTTTGACCATTTGTATCAGAGTTATAATCAAGGGTATGATAGGATAATTGTTTATCAGAATTGGTTTTGTGGTCTTTCTGTTGATTATAAGTGCTAGGTGATGATGAATGATTGGACAGCAATGGCTTGTTAACATACCTGCACGTTTTTTGTTTCATTAGATAAGTATCACAAATCATCAAATGTTTAACAAGGTTGCACCAAAATTAAAGGGTCACCTCACATAAAATACAATAAGAAAAAATAGATAGAAGAATGTAATACATTCAATATCATTTTTACTATTTTTACCTAAACCAAAGGTTGTAAATTGCCCAATATTTTGTCTCTTTACTTTTTTGTCTACACCCTCAATTTCTCCTCTTTTCTTGGAGAGGGCATAGACTACACTTTTTTTTGCAAGGAATTACCATAAAATAAAGGCTTAAATTCTTTCTAAATATCTTTTTTCAGTAATGATAAAATTCCAGGATAGTTTCGGAAAAGCCTAAAAGACCATGGCAGCTTAGGACGTATCATGATTTTTTATTGAAGCCGCTGTAGAACATATCCAAAGTGCTCAAATTTGTTTTTAATTCATCTCAAATCAGAATAAAGTTTGTAAATATGACCATAGGGAATCAGCAATATACACTTGAGTAAGAGAGCTTTTTCTTTCTATTTTGGTCAAATTCAATTTCCCATGTCATCTGGTGACTCTTCCAAAATCCATGTAAATTTGCATATTGGCAACTGATATTTTCCGATAATCTTCTTTCTTCAGTTTTTCATAAAAATTATAGTTCAATTAAAATCTTGAATTATGCTCCCTTATACAAAATAATTAAACAAGAACGACGAAGGACTAAGCATTGGAAACTCACCGAGAAAAGGCAGATGCATCCGAGTGGTTTAAAATAGGCTTGTCATCATTTGCTTGATTCAAAGAACCACTGGGATGATATCTTCTCAAGGAAAGATCCAATATTGGCAAAAAGTCAATCTTGCTTGTACTAGCATTTGAAGCTGAACTTCTAAAAGTGCCTTTGAGGTAATTATCAAAAGCTCCGATTAAGTCAATGGTACTATAAGAATTCACTGGGACATGATTATTGTCAGAAGCTTCACTAAGGACAATATGATCTTCATAATCTTTATCTTCTCCTCGAGTTACTGCATTGGCATCTATGCTCGCAGCGGCCTGTGATCCTATTTTTGAAATGACAGTATATAAATATGTCAATATTATATCTTCCTAAGAAGCTGAAAAAATTATTGAGAAACTCGACAAAAACAATAAGAGTATGATGTTTGGTACACGATATTGACAAGACTGGACAATACACTAAACAAGATTTTAGCTTGAATTTTTCTTCTTTAATACTATCCAACACACTATAGCCCATGTTACCAAACCAGTCATAAGAGTATTACCTCTGGTATCAATATCAACAGTCTGCAAATTCTTATTCTCTTGATGATATTCTTCTTCTGTTGATAAGTTTATGTCATTTGAAAGACATTTAATCCTTTTCGGTTGTGAGTGTCCTTGCAGATGCTCAACGTCTGCTCCTTCGGCCTCAAGCTCTGGCTTTGTACATGAGCTCTGCAGATAAGACAAAAAAATGGGCAAATTTATTAGTGTCTTCTAGAACCCAACAACATAAGAAGTGTCCTGTCCATGAAAGGGCCTTCTAAACACTGGAAAACAAATGAGAAGACATGGTGGATTTTCACGTGATAATCAAAAGTCAGTTGAGGGCATGGTGTGCAAAAGGAATTAAGACTTCCTTTTTTCTTCTATCAAAATCTTAGAAATCGATCGTCAAGTTTTGCTTCCAAAGGGACGAAAGAAAAAGAATGCCAGTTATATTGTACAAAGGATCTGTTCCACTGATCCTGAATGCCTAAACACCACTTCTGAAGGTCTAAAGAATACGCCATGCTCTTATCACAATCTAATAACCAGCTTCAAGGAAAAAGCCTTGAAGCACGAGAAAATTACCTGAGCATCACTTCCTTTCTCAATGCATTCTCTATTCCTCTGAATGCATGCCATTGAAGCACTCGAGTGATTACTGACAGCATTATTCTCCGCAGTGGCTTCTGTTTTTCGTTGCTCAACGCTCTCATCTGGCAGTTCAATATCACAGCTACTTGACTGACATCATGGCACATAGCAAGACAAGGTTCTATGAGAATTATTGTACTTTATAACATTGGAATAAACATTAATATGGTGGAGAAGGTAAGAGGATTGGGCTTACAGCTCGTCTCCTCCAAACATGCTGCCACAAGTTCCTCAGCTCATTTTTCCTGACAGGCTTCACGAGAAAGTCGGCAGCACCTTTCAACATGCATTTATAGACAGTACTAACAGAATCATGCGACGACATCACTGCATCATAGAGAACAGATGTTCAGAATTGCATCGCCCATAGAATATTAAATAATTAACCAAGTTAATGTAGATCGTACAAATTGCAAGTGTATCATACTTATCACAGGAATGTTTTTGCAGATATCGTTCTCCATAATTAATGTAAGAAGAGCATATCCAGAGATTGATGGTAGTTCGACTTCTGTCAAAATCAGGTCTACATTACGGGATCTTTCTTTCAGTATCTCCCATGCTTTTAAGCCGTCAGGAACTGCAGTAACTGCCAAAAGGAAACGCGGTAAGTCTCTTACAATAAGAGAACATATTTCTTGAGGAGAAGGGAAGTAACAGTCCAACTAATTTGATGTTGTACACTGAAATATATTCAAGTCAATTCTTTAAGAGAGATTTCAAATGGAAAAATCACAATTTGGACAGTGCAAATTCTGCTAATTTTTTTCTGGTTCATGGACAGATGGTGAAGTCAAATTCTGCAAGAAGAAATTTCAACTACATTAATCATGATCTTGAAATGCCTAAGAAGCATGAACTTATGAGTAGAGAAACTCGCTTCATGCAGAGATAAAAACAGAATAAGCTAGAATAAAATCCATGTTTGATTTGGGGCAAAGTTTCAGGTCGTGATATGTGATATCAACAAATTTTCAGTCTAGTGCACTAAGTCAGCAACAAAACACCTTTTCTACATAGAAGAATAGCTTCTCTTTATTATTTTTGTCAAAATAGCCTTCTTTCTTTAAAATAATCAGCCTTGTTAAAAATAACATTTCAAGAAAGTAGCGGTAACTCAACCAACTCAACCAGTTTGGAAAGATGGGACAGTAGGACCCTTTACTTGCCCAATTTGACAAGTTGGTCAAGTAGAAGAAAAAATCAAAAGCACAGTTCTCGTTCGTAAAAATTCCTCTATCTCAAGCCTTTCCATTTCCTGCAGATTCCGTAACTAATATTGCAGCAACTCCAGTTACTACTTTTAGGATTTGGGTTGCAATCTCAAAAAATTAACTTATTAGGAAAAATATCCCAATTTTCTTATAAACTCAATCATATCCCCGACGTGGGACTTGCACTATTCCCAACAACCGCATAATTTCGGCCCCTTTCAAGCAGTAGGCTATCCATTGTTCATCATTCTCAAACCACAAAGGATCAAACGCTACATCAAGGCCCAACTCTTTCACTGTATCGAGGGACAACGCCTTGCGTGGACGCTACCCCCTTGAGAACAAACCAAGGATTTTCCCCGCCGTCGCTATTAATTAGGGTCCACACCTTTGTTAAGATCTTCCGTAGACATCTGGAGAGTCATCTTGCAGATCCACTTAGCTAATTCTGGGCATATCTCTTATACCATCTTTTAAAATTTGAAGTTCCCTCCCACAAACTCAGCCTAATTTCCTTATAAACTGAATACCATTACCATATCTAGTTGACGTGGGACTTTTGTTTGTATCATTCCCAACAACTACTTTGGTCTTCTTAACAAATTTCCTCACGAAAAATGACTTGTAATGTACTAATCAGTTCCACGGTCAAAACACTCAAAGATCACAAATAAAATCCTCATCCAAAACTAAGTTAACTGAAAAACAAAGTATCCATTCGATTACAGACAGAACTATGATGTCATTCCTAGTACCATCGAAATAACATATGATCCAAAAGACAAACTTTCAAAGAAAAATTTTAATATGAAATTTCAAACCAACCTCTATAACTGCATTTCCTGAGAAGAGCAGTAATAATCTGCCTAGTAGAATCATCAGCTTCCACCAATAGCACTCTCATAACCATTTTTGGAAGAAACTTCTCCCATCTCACAACAGAAGATCCCAACTCCGTCATCCCCGCTGCAACCTCACCTTCCCCTGCACCCTTGTTCTGCTCTGTTTCTTTCACTTGCAATTCCATTCCATCTTCACTGCTTGCCACAATTTCTCCCATTTCAAGATTTTTCTCCTTCTGATTCTTTAAAGAATGAGCACATGGAATTATAAATGTAGAAGTTAACAGTACTAGTTTTCTTCTTTCTGCAAGTTGTTGGCATTTCAACCTAAAATATCTGAAAATGAAAGATCCATTTGATCCAATCCAATGGCGATTCTTAAGGTCGTCTTTATCCGCCCACATCTGATGGCTCTAATTTCTTGTAATCATTATATGCGTGTTGGTATTATATGTAGTAATTTCAAGAATTGCATTTTGCACCAAAATTTTGAACCAATTTTGCACCAAAATGAAAATTAACATGAACCAATTTTGCAATACAGCCCCTAAAGACACAAAAAAAAGAAAGAAAAATTAACATTTTTAGTAAACTCTGTTTTACAATAAATATTTATTATCTTTCATATATTTTCTTTTATTTAATTATTATATGATTTTATTCTTTTTTTAATTTTATTTTGTAGTCATTATTTGGTGTATTGAAAATTGAAACAATTGGCTCTCCAAATGTGGAGAAAGTGTTTTAGAGAAAAAGGAACAAAATGAGAGAATCTTATGTTTAAAGAAATTCATCGATTGGAATCTTTCTTCTGACCTCTATTTATCTTAAACAGTCAATCATGTTGACACAAAGTGTTTTTTCTTAACATGTTCTCAATAGCACATTTGAGATTATCAACTTCGACTGAATTCTTTGTACTCTTAAAAATGTTAACAATTCACCATATATGAGTCGTTAGCCAATTCAAAAGCACAAAAATAATATCGACTTGTACTGCAAGATAACAGAATTAATTATAGTGTCTAATTATATATTGATTTATTTTCAAGGGTGCAAAGTGCAAATAGTGAATATAAAATGGAAAGTGGCTCAAAATATCTTAAAGAGTAATGTTTGTGGCTGAAATTTGGCCGGTCCAATTAAAAAGTAAAGGGTTTCTTTTTCTTTATTTTGGTTGGTGGTCGAAAGGCAAAACCAAATAACCAATGGGACAATATAAACCTCAAATAATCAAATGTTTGCTAAGATATTTGTATAATTGGATATTTGTGGGACCCACGAGAAGATATTTTGTAGGGGAGTTTGATTAATGGCTAGAAATTTGACACGTGGATGTAACATCGAGATCTTTCATTTTGTGGCTTCCAAGTTGGCGCGTGTATGTACATTCATTGTTTTCTCAGGACGAAATCTGATTGGTCCTCAGATTATGAAATTCATTGCTGCTTTTTCATTGGTGGAAATTTTGTAAATATATTTTCCAAATTGTCAATAATGGGTATAGGTGTATGACGTGACACGTGTCAAATTCAAGTTTACAAGTAAAATTGCTTAAAATTGACACAAGTTTTTTTCAAATATTATCAATTTATAGAATATGTAATTACTAACTTTGAAGAACAACTAAACGTGCTTTCGATAAAAACTCGACTACGATTCAGCGTTATTAAAACTCTTTTTGGGAGGGAGCTTGATCCAGGGTCAGTTTGGTCACTTTAACAATTGTTCATTTATACTAGGAAGACTTTTACGACCAACTGATTTGTGGCACAATAATCAGTCATACTTAAATCACAAGTCTTATATATTGTGTCACGTTTGATTTTTGCTTAAAATTTTATTAAAAAATTAAAAGTTAATAATTAATTTTTAAAAAAAAATGTGTGTTTGACAAAGTTTTTGAATATTTATAAGTTGTGTGTTCTAAAAATACGTAAATAAATAAGTGAATAGTAAATTATATTTCATACTAAATGTGTTCATAAAAAATATATTTAATCAATTTATTATTATTATTATTATTATTATTAGAGTTTTTTTTTTTTTTTGGGGTGGGGGGGGGTTGGGGTTGGGGTTGGAACGTACATAAATATCTACTATAGATTTTGTTGGAATGGTGTTGATTGTATCCATATAATTTTATTGTGTACTCTGTATGGTCACGGATTTCTTGCCTTATCCAATTGCCAATTTTTTTGAATTCTTTTGCTCTCCTTTCCCTCCAAATTTACAATAATTTGATTCAACTTATAAGTTGTTAGTTAATGTTGAGAATTAGATACCATAATTTTATATTATTAAGAGTAAAATAATGTAGAAAGAAAATAGACACACATAAACAGGCAAATTTTATAAAGATTCGTTCGTCTCTTTAATAATTCACTATAATAAAAGAGTAGTTTACAATAGATATCGACCCTTCAACTTCTCTATCTCTTTTTGCTTAATCATCTATCAAACTCTAATGACGATTCTATATTTATAAAAAAAATTAAAGCAACCGAAATTGAAGTGTGAAATCCCTAATGTCGACCCAAGTATGGCTCTGCGAAATGTAATAATTAGACTCCACAACTTAACAGATGTTAAAATCAATAATTAATTTTAATCACACAACACATGGAATCCACGACTTTTATCAACTTTTTAATCACACATTTCATCAACTTTCATCAAAATCTGCTAAATTTTTTGTCAAAAATTGTCACGTAGGTCCTAAAAAAAATCCTAATGGAAATCAACCATTGTCTTCATTCTTGAAAAAAAAAAAAATGACAATATTTGTCGGCAAATTCAACAACACTTGTTGTAGATTTTAATAAAATCAGATTTAGCCGTGTGAAAAAAAAGAAAGAAAGAAAGAAAGAAAGAATCAATTAATTAAAATGAACATTGATTATAATGATCTCTTTATATACTACTATTATTATTGTAAAATTTTACTTTTTATAATAATATATACTTTTTATAATAATATACAATATTATTAAATATTTGTTTAAGACAAAATATCTAATATTTTTATTTTAAAATGAAAAAAAAATTAATATTTATTAAATTTCAAAATTTATAAAATTACAAAATAAATTTGATAAGTATTAGAAAAAACTAAAATAAAATAGAATAATGCTTTTTAATGTGAATGATGAATGAGATTCTATTAGTGTAAAATACCAACAAACTTAAGACATGGAAGGAATTAATATCATTTATGAAGGTTAAATATTTTAATGATGCATCATTGGAGAAATGAAAAATAGAACATGAAAAGTTATAATTTTGTTGTTTTTTAAAATTTGTTGTCACATTGTATAGATTTTTTATAATCAATTTTTTCAAAAATTTACTAAATACCTAAAATAGCTCACAATAAGAAGTTGAATTTCTATAAGTAATTCCGAACGAGACTTAAAAGACCGTGACTTTTATGTTATAATAATTTCGGTAGTAATTTTAAAAATACTTTTTGCTCAATTCATGTGTTACCCTTTTTATGGTGTAAACCATTTGTCATTCATGTCCTAACATTTTCCATTTTCCATTTTTTCTTTAAGCGTTGCAACCCCTTTTTATAGGTAAATTATATTAACAATCATTATTCTTTTAAGTTTGTAATAATTTTGTCTTCATTCAATTTTATTCACACCTAATATCTCTAACCTTTCAAACTTTTTAGTAATTCGCACAGATGATCCATTTTAACGATTTTACTCCTAGCTAAATAAACTAAAATAGTCACACACAAAAAGTAAAATGCAAAATTTTAGTTGGACAGCAAGTCCTATGGAATATGGACGGATTTCGTTTAATAATTTGTTAGTTGACAAAATCAAGTTCGTAACTTAAATTTCACTAAGGGAAAATAGCTATATTCACATTCAACTATTTCAAACAATTAAAAAGGAAACAAATTGTTTTTTAAAATATATGAAAAATGAATAACATCAAGAGTTTGAGTTCGAAACTAGATAGAGAAATTCCCCAAGTTTGTTACGGGTGGGATGGGGTGGGGTGGGGTGGGGTGGGGGTGGAGAATATGATGTTTTTCATTTTTCATTTTATTTTTTAATTTTAAATTTCTATCTTTTTATTTCTTTTTTTTTTAATTGTTTGAAATTTTTGAATGTGAATAGACCATTTTGCACTTTTGAAACTACAATTTTTTTCATTTTACTTTTTTTTTTCCTATTTAGTTTGGGGTAAATTACACTCACATTTCTCATCATTTCAAGTTTATAGCAATTTCATCATCATTCAATTTTATTCGCACATCATCTCCAATATTTCAAAATTCGAACAAATAGTCACCAGATGGTCACTTTTGATGATTTTGCCCATAAGTTAAATAAATTAAAATAAAAAAATATATATATAATGGAAAAATTGCAATTAAAGTCTCTAACCTTTTCAAAATTGTAAATAAATCTTAAATTTTTTATTTTTACAAATTTTTACTTAAAGCAATAAAAGTCGTGTCAGCAAGTTTCAAACCTTTTAACATGACACCTCCATCCCTCAGTACATGTGCGTAGAAAGGACCTTTGGAGTTTGGATATATTTCGTCTAAAGGTTCGTTAGTTAATAAAAAATCAAACACATGACCTAAATTTGATCAAATTAAGAATAACAAAATAGTTTTTTCACATTCTATTATTTAAAATAATTAAAAATAATAATTTTCTTTCCCAACACTGTGTACATTGCTGGCGCCGAACACTTTGTGCACGTTTGTGAATTTCTGGTGTTGATTCGATGGAAATATGGAAAATACACGCTCTAGCTGGCACTTCTGGCAGAGGAATTTGCGAGTTTGATGAGGATGCATTTTAATGGCGTTTCTGAGTTTCTTCTTTTTACTAGGCTTAAGAAATTTGCTTTAACCCTAAAATGCTAAAAGATAGAGGACGAACCAAATGAAAATGAACATTAATATATACATAAATGAACAAAATTTCAAGAAATTGTGCTCTTCAAGAAATTGGGATGTGCATATCTGAATTCATAAATTATCTTGAAATTAAAAGTGAAAATGAATAACAAATTGGAAGAAAAATGGGCAAGTTGAACTAGCTCAGCCTTTAGCCCACTAGGATCGACTCGCTCCAACAATGGCAGCTCTGTTGGGTCTTTTGGTTCATGGGTCGAACGAGTCGAGCCCATGGGCCTGTCTCGTTTTTTTTTTCAGTTTGAATTTTGAATATTGTTTTCAAAAATCTAAAAATAAAAAAGAAATAAAGTATGAGAATTTTTTTCAATTAAAACTTAAAAAGTTTCAAACCCTCGTTATTTTTCTAGGCTCGAACTGGCTATTTTTAACATAGGCGGAGTTAAAATTATACACAAACAAGTTGTTACGTATAAAAAAAAAAAAGTAAGAGAAGGAAAAAAATCTACTCAAACAATACTTACAAATAATTAAAATATTCAATTCTTCAAATTCTTCAGTCATCATTCTATCTATTCTATCTTGGATCCAAAGTTTGGCATCCTTCCAATCCTTTAGACACAACTTTCTAATATGTCGACTTTAAGTCTTAACTTGAAATTAGACAGAACTCTGTCACCTGTACTAAAAACAGACTTCGATGCTAGAGCTGATACGAGAGGTGTTAGTAGATCATGTACCATAATTGAAACAATTAGGTATTGACGTCCATTTTGTCTCCACCATCGTATTATATATACAAAAATCTCTCTTTATCATCTAAAATACTAAGCATGTCGTGGACGAAATACCTAGCTAACTCTAAAGGTATATTAGTAGCACTTAATCATATGTTCGTAGTACGGGAAATGGAAGAATACAAAGAAAAGCCACTAGCATGTTGACTTCGCCTAACTGAACTAAGGTAACCATATAATCATTATCGTCATGTAATGACGAAGTAGATGTTGGAACAGGAGATCGTCTGATGTTACTATCGACCTTTTCAGCGTAGAACTCGTATATATCACATAAACATTTTTCTAAATTACTGTATGTTAGTAGATTTTCCTACGTTAATTTTTGTGAAATTGTCGTAATTGTTAATTTGGTACCCTCTTAAGTTAAGTTTGAGATCCATAATAGACGCTAATAGAAATAATATAGACAAATCTTTCCAATATTTCCTAAATTTAGTCTCCATCACTAATATAATATTCAAAAAATAGCAAAATCTTTAAACATATTAAAGTTGTGAGCAATATAATAGAAATGATTAAGAACTATTGTAATAGTCTGATAATATACGCATGCACATACATTTGTTCTATATAAGCAGAATGTTTACAAATCATATTCCGACCGTGTGAGTGTCGGTCGATATAATATGCAGTAATACAATCTTCGTACCATTCATGAGATTCAAGCATGAGATATGTTGAATTCTATTTATGGGCTACATCGGTACAAAAACTTTTTTCTTTAAGTCCATTTTCAAGACATATATCACTAAAAACTTGTTTTCTATAAGATGAAACCATAATATAATTAATACCGTGTCTAATTTTTTGTAATTGTTCTTATATAAAATGTAGCTCATTTTTCACAATTAAATTGAAAACATAACATACACAACGAATGTGAAATAAAGACCATTAAGTTTCGGATTTAAATGTTGACTTAATTTTTCAATTACAATATTGTTGGGGCCAGCATTCAAAAGTGAAACTACGAATCCTACATTCGCAATTAAATTCACGTAAAATACCCATTAAAGCATGAAAAATATTGAGTCCATTATGAAGATAGTCAATTATTTTAAATGCTACTATTATTTTTATGCATGATCCAATATTTATCAATATAGTGTGTAGTGGCATATATATATATATATATATATATATATATATATATATATATATATATATATATATATCTTGTGTGGTTATTATCGAACCATAAGTTCGAATTAAAAGATAAAACACCGGTGTAATTATTAATATTACATATAATATCTTCTTTCTTTTTATTAAATAAAACAATAGTGTATGACCAAAGAGTATTTCTAGAAAAAAGTTGGTACATTGGTTGAAGATACATTTGTACAAACTTCGTGAAATGAGGACTTTCCACCGAGTTAAGTTGAAACTAGGCACCTGCCACTAACTGCATCATGCTTCCGCGACGCATGCTGTCTTATGAATATACCCAATTATTTATATTGGGAGTAGAATTATAGCCGACTCTGAGATATCCAAACTGGAGTTGTGCCTAATTTAATTCCAACCCTCTGTGTTTGAACACACACTTTTTGAAGTGTCTGTTTAGATAAGTCGTGCATATCTTCTTTTGCCATGCTAATTTTTTTTTACAGTGTTTATACACCACTTTGTACTCAGGCAATGCGGCTATTAGTGTACCAGTGGGCACTAAATCGAAATGCTCCCAACACCTAGCCTTTGTTTTTTGGCTCTTTGTTTAGTACTCGAACATGTGGTTGTATTTGTTTGTGTATCAAATTTTTCTTGAATATTATCCAAATTAATCGGATCGGTGCTCCCATAATCATCACCAATATCGGCAATAATTGGAATGTCATTAAGACTACTGAAATTATCATCACTTCGATTGTAAACCATTTCAAATAAAGAGAAAACTAGAAGAGATAGTAGAAACTAGAAAATTAGAAATATAGAAATAATTCAACTAATATTGAAATTGGACAATAAGTGATAAATAAACTATTAATGAGATTTGAGATTTGAGAATTGATGTTGAACTTGAGTATATAATAGATTGAGAGATTGATATGTGAAAAAAATGTGTTTGAAGGGGAGTATTTATAGGAAAAAAACTACATTTAAAAAAATAAAAATAAATAAAAGCAGCAAGCTGCAGGGCAACGATCACAAAAATGTCACTGTTTGGAATCTGTGACCATTGGATTCCAAACGATCACATTTTTTTGACCATTGGAATCCAATCCAACGGTCACAAATGTGACTATATGAGCCACGAGCTCGCTCATTAGCCAAATCATCCATGTGCTGAGTCCAAGGGGCTCGACCCTTTTTTTTGGGCCCGGCCCATGCTCGAACTCATTCCACTACGAGCCCAAGCCCATTATGGGCCGAGTTGGTGTGTCCACGAGCCGCTCGACTCATTTACCACTCCTAAGTGGGGGTTAGGAAAAGGAAATTTAGAGAAGAATATATATATATATATATATATATACACACACACACACACACACACACACACACACACACACACACATTATTTTTTTTTCTTATTATTGTTATTTTTTTTTCTACTTGGGTGTATTAGGATTAGAAAGTTTAGGCTTTTACATATTTTTGAAAGATTTGGGACTTATGCTATAAACTTCTCTTTATTTTTCTATTTTGCTGTTTTAAGTTTATTTTAATTTGAGGGTAAAATTGTCAGAATGGACCATCTGTGCGAACTATTGAAAGGTTGATGATGATATGTGCGAATAAAATTGAATGGAGATGAAATTGCTACAAATCTAAAAGGATGTGAACTGTAAGTGTAATTTACTCTTTAGTATATTTTAGTTAGGATCAAAATCATCAAAATAGACCATCTGTGCGAATTACTGAAAAATTTGAGATGATAGCAGCAAATAAAACTAAATAGAAATAAAATTATTACAAACATAAAATAATAAAAACTGTAAGTATAATTTACTTTTTATAAAATATCGTGACCATAGCATTTTTACATAACAAAAGACTAATGTCTACTCTCTCTATTTTAGAAACAAGTCACTACTTTATGTAAAGATTCTACATCAATGTTGGTATTAAAATTTGGTGTTACGCTATATCTTGTGTGATTAAGGGCAACTCCAATGGATATCTATTTCACTACTCCATTTTGGTGCAGTCATAGCACTATTAATTTGGCATGAGTTTTGGAGTTTTCTTTTTCCAATTGTCCTTCATTTTATACTATACAAATTTGTATTTCCTTCTATATCATTTTTTATCTCTGATGATAAATATTTTTCTCTTCCGAGCACACGGCCGTGATGATGGTGGAGACACAGAAAAGATGGCGGGGCTTTTTTCCTCAGTGTCCACTCTTGGTGTGATAATCAGTAAATGATTAAAACATATGTGCAGAATAGCAATATGAAGTGTATAAGAGTTGTGTGTTCTGTTTTTACCTGGGGGATTGGCCTCTATTTATAGGGACGGCCTGCAATTATTGATGATGGGTATCCCTTCATCTCCCTCATTTGATGACGGGTGTCCCTTCATTTCCCTCATTACTAAAAGTTAATGAGGATCTTTCATCTTCTCAATTGCCGGTGTTTCATCTTCTCAATTGTCGATGGTAACTGTCATTTTATGGGTCGCCTGTCTAGCTTGCCTAATAGCACTTGGGTCATTGTTATATATCTATCAGAGACGAACTTATGATACCAACGAGTGGGCGAGTCGTCGATGAAGCGGGCGTGCCACTATTGGCGAGAAATATATAACAACATTATTATTTATATTATCATAAACCCTCAACTTTTCATAGAAATAATCGTCAATGGAAAGTAAAAATAATCTACCACACCAACTTCTACATCTAAATTTTTAGAAAAAGTTCATCACCTTGATTTTTAAACAGATGATGATAAATATTTTTCTCCTCCTCCAAGCACAGCTATGACAGTGGTGGAGACCTGTAAAAGACGGTGGAGCTTTTTTTCTCCGTGTCCACTCCGATATGATAATCAGTATATGATTAAAACATATGTGCAGAATAGCAATATAGAGTGTATAAGAGTTGTGTGTTCTGTTTTTAACTAGGGGATTGGCCTCTATTGATAGGGATGGTCTCTAGTTATTGATAACAGGTGTCCCTTCATCTCCCTTATTTGATAACGTGTGTCCCTTCATCTCCCTCATTTGATGATGGGTGTCTCTTCATCTCCTCATTATTAGAAGTTAATGAGAGATGTTTCATGTTCTCAATTGCTGGTGTTTCATCTTCCCAATTGTCGATGATAACTATCATTTTATGGGTCGCTTGTCCAGCTTGCCTAATAGTAATTGGGTCATTGTTATCTATCTGTCAGAGACGAGCTTATGATACCAGCGAGGCGGGCAAGTCAGTGAGGCGAGAGTGCCACTATTGACAGACAACATATAACAACTGTCATTATTTCTATCATCATAAGCTCCTCTACAATGGAAAGTAGAAATAATCTACCACACCAACTTTTGTCTAAAATTTTCAGACAGAAGCTCTTCACCTTGATTTTGAAACAGATGCTCATCGCCTTGATTTTCGGACAAAGGCTCATCATGATAAATATTTTTCTCCTCCTCCGAGCACAGCTGCGATAGTTGTGGAGACCTGTAAAGGATGGCGGGGCTTTTTTTCCCCGTGTCCACTCTGGTGTGATAATCAGTATATGATTAAAACATATGTGCAGAATAGCAATATGGAGTGTATAAGAGTTATGTGTTCTGTTTTTACCTAAGGGATTGGCTTCTATTTATAGGAACGACTTGTAGTTATTGATGACGGGTATTCCTTCATCTCCCTCATTTGATGACGGGTGTCCCTTCATTTTACTCAATATTAGAAGTTAATGAGGAATGTTTCATCTTCTCAATTACTGGTGTTTCATCTTCCCAATTGTCGATGGTAACTGTCAATTTATGGGTTTCTTATCTGGCTTGCCTAATAGCAATTGGGTCATTGTTATCTATCTGTCAGAGACGAGCTTATGATACCTACTAGGCGGGCGAGTCAGTGAGGCGGGCGTGCCACTATTGGCAGACAACATATAACAGCTGTCATTATTTCTATCATCATAAGTCCTTCTACTTCTCATAGACTGTCGTCAATGGAAATTAGAAATAATCTACCACACCAGCTTTTGTCTAAATTTTTCAGACAGAAGCTCATCACCTTGATTTTTAAACAGATGCCCATCGCCTTGATTTTTGGACAGAGGCTCATCGTCTTGATTTTTAAACAAAGACTCATCGCCTTGATTCTTAAACAAAGGCTCCATCGCCTTGCTTTTCAGAAAGAGGCTCATCGCCTTGTTTTTCATATAGAGGCTCATCGCCTTGTTTTTCATATAGAGGCTCATCGCCTTGATGATAAATATAGGTTAATCGCCTTAATTTTTAATTTTTCATACAGAGGCTCCTCACCTTGTTTTTTATACATAGGCTCATTGCCTTAGTTTTTAAACAGAGACTATCGCCTTGATTTTTAAACATAAGCTCACCACCTTGTTTTTCAATAGAGACTACTGCTTTGATTTTTAAACATAGGTTCATCGCTTTAATTTTTAAACATAGGCTCACTGCCTTGTTTTTGAATAGAGGCCACCGCATTGATTTTTAAACATAGGCTCATCGCCTTAATTTTTAAATAGAGCCTTATCGCCTTGATTTTTAAACAGAATCTATTGCCTTGATTTTTAAATAGAGGCTATCGCCATGTTTTTCAATAGAGGCTACTGCCTAAATTTTTAAACATAGGCTTATTTCTTTGTTTTTCAGATAGAGGCTCATTGCCTTGATTTTTAAACATAGGCTCATCACCTTATTTTGTTTTCAGACATGATTTATCGCAGAGCTTTGTTTTTTAGATAGTAGCAACTGGTCTTGTTTTTTAGATTGTAGTAGCTGTCCTTGTATTTCAGACAATAGCAGCTTGTATTATTATTTTTGCCTTGTTTTTCAGATAGTAGCAAAATGACCTTGTTTTTCGAGACGATGGCGGTGGCCTTGTTTTCCGACGATGAGCGAGATATCTTTGTTTTTCGAGACAAAGAGCAATTGGCCTTTTGTTTGAGACGATGCACCGTCATTTTCCGCCTTATTTTTTGAGACAATAGCACCGGCCTTGTTTTTCGAGATAGTGGCAATGGCCTCAGGTTTCAAACAATGAGTTTGTCATTATTTCCGGCATCGCCTTGATTTTTAAACATAGACTAATCGCCTTTTTTGGGAGCTTTGGGTGAGCTCGCCTTAGCTCAATTTTTTTTTGAAGCTTTAGGCGAGCTTACCTCGGATTAGGCAAGCTCGCCTCATCTTAGGTGAGCTCGCCTCGCCTAATTTTTTTTTTGAATCTTTGGGCGAGCTCGCCTCGCCTAATTTTTTTTAATTATTGGCTTATTGGCTGGCTTGCTTGCTCGCCTGGTTGGCTTACATCGGCTTGAGAGAGGTCGCTTCGTCTTGGGTGAGCTCGACTCTATTATTTCATAGTTCGGGCTCAAACAAGTCTTCCTTTCATTAGACTCAGGTTCATTTCGATCTTTCATACTTTTGGTAATGATATATGCTTCTTCCGATCCACATACTTATCCCATCTCTTGAGTAACTCATGCATCGTATCCGGCGGGTTTTTAGAGAGTAACATCTTGAAAGGACGACTTCGAATTCTACTAATCATGGCAGTGACTACAGCAGACATCTGCAGATCTTTGATTCACAGCGTGGCACTATTGAACCAGGCAACAAATTCTTTCAACATTTCATCCTTGTCTTGTATCAATTGTATCATACTGATAGTAGTTTCTTTAACACATTTGCTGCTGGCAAAGTGTGCAACAAAACTCTTAGAAAAATCGTCAAATGTACGGATTGATTTTGGAGAAAGGGTGGCTACTCAGTCCCTGGCCTCCCGCTTGAGTGTTGGCAGAAAAACCCTGCACATAATCGCATCAGGGGTGGCTTGCAACCTCATCAAGTCAACAAAAGTCCTGAGGTGATTGACAGATCAGAGGATCCATCGTACTTCTCCATCTTTGGCTGTTTGAAGTCTTGTGGCAATGGGACTGCCATCACTTCTAGGAGAAAAAGATCTTCTTCTAAAAAATAGATTGATGCCTACTACTTTTGTTAGACATAGCCTCAACTATTTTGCGACCCATCATTTCTTTTAATCACTGTTCCATGCTTAACACTGATGTCTCAACCAGCATAGGCGTGGGCATCCATGATGGTTGTCTCTAGTGTGGATTTGGACCAGCTGTCAATGAATAGAAGTGGAGTGTGGAAGGTGGAGCCAAAGAAACTGGAACCAATGGTGGAGCTGCCGTTGGAGGTATTTCCATTGCTGGAAAGTTAGGAGTTTGGGGAGGAGCCCTGGCAGTGAGAGCCCTACCGGTAGAGGGCTAGGACCCTAGGGCGAAGGGATGGCAAAAAAATCCCGTCCCGCCCCGCCATGCCATGCCATGCCATGCCATGCCTCGACCCTACTCCGCCCCGCCCCGATTACTAAATGGGGCGGGGGCGGGGATCATGGTCCCCGCCCCGCATTCCCCGAACCTGCCTCGAATAGTTTTATTTTATTTTATTTTTATGTTTTAAAATTTAAATTGTATGTAAAAAAATAAAAAATAATATAATTAATTAATTAATTAATTAAACGGGGTGATAAATAGAGATTTTTCTATACCCACCCCCTGCCCCGCTTCCAAAAATCCCGGACGGGCCCCGATCCCCGCCTCGCTTTCCAAAAATCCCCGATAGGGCAGGTATGAGAATGGCCGCCCTGCCCCGAACCCGCCATGTTGCCATCCCTACTAGGGCGGAGCCTCTGGTGGTAAATATCCTACTAACAGAAGGTTAGGACCCTGTGGTAGCTGAGAAACTGCAGCGTTCCGATTCTAGAGTAAAGCCGTTAAGGCCACTACCTGAGCTTGCAGTGTCGCAAGTTGAGCGGCAGAGGCAAATTCTTTTTGTGGATGATTAGTGGCGGCGTTAGACTCAGTGTCTACATCTCCGATGGGGGCTGGTGGAGCGGTTACATTTGTAGCTCTTCTAGTTCGAGCTATGACTTATTGTGCATTTTTCACATACAGCGCCAAATGATGATAACTATTTTTCTCCTCCTCCGAGCACAGCTGCGACAGTGGTGGAGACCTGTAAAAGATGGCGGAGCTTTTTTTCCCCGATAGTGTGATAATCAGTATATGATTAAAACATATGTACATAATATCAATATGGAGTGTATAAGAGTTGTGTGTTCTGTTTTTACCTGAGAGATTGACCTCTATTTATAGGGACGTCTTGCAGTTATTCATAACGGGTATCTCTTCATCTCCTTCATTTGATGACGGGTGTCCTTTCACTTTCCTCATTATTAGAAGTTAATGGAGGATGTTTCATCTTCTCAATTCTTTGGTGTTTTATCTTCCCAATTGTCGATGGTAAATGTCATTTTATGGGTCGCATGTCCGGCTTGCCTGAAGCTCGGCTCGCCTAAAGGGACGAACCAGGGCTGAGCTCGACTCGTCTCATCTCGTCTCCAAAATACATGATTGGTTCGGCCCACGTGCTCGTGGGTCGAACGGGCCGAGCAGCCAGCCTACCGAGCTCGGCTCGGCTCAAAAAAAAAAAAATTTTTTTTTTTTTTAAATTTTTAAAATGAGAAAGAAATAAAATATCGAGTATCTTTTATGTTGAAAATTAAATATTGAAAACTCTCATCCTTAGAATAAGAGTATTTATACAAAACTAATGAAATTAAAAACAAAAAAAAAATGGTCACTTAATGCACGAGCCATGAGCCGAACCGGCTCGTGGCTCGTGCTTTAAACTCATGGGCTCGTGTCCACGAGCCCAACGAAGCCGAGCTCGTGGGCTCATTCCCACGAGCCCAACGAGCGCCGAGCTAGCTCGACCCTCTTTTTTTGAGCTCGGCCTGGCTCGTGCTCGTCTCTCGACGAGCCCGAGTCCGAGTTGGGCCGAGCTTTTCTGAGCCGAGTCGACGAGCCCACGAGCCCACGAGTTTTTTTGCCACCCCTACCTAATAGCAGTTGAGTCATTGTTATCTATCTGTCAGAGACGAACTTATGATACCAACGAGGCGGACGTGCCAATATTGACAGACAACATATAACAACTGTCATTATTTCTATCATCAATCTTTTATTATTTTATGGTTTAATTTTATTTATGTTTCTTTTCATTTCATTATTATTTTTATTAATATAAAAAATTGTAAACGATTAATAAAAGTAATTAATGAATACGTTAATATAAAATTACTCATTAATTTTAAAAAGTTAAAAATGTGAAAACAAGAAGACGATATTTATTATTACGACAACAACCACATTGAAAACTAAAAGTAAAATAAAACATGAAATGATAGACGAGAAGTTAATAATCCGGTAGATCCTTCAAAATCATCAAAATATTGATCAAACGGACTTGAAGTACTTTGAGATTGTTTAACTAACTCTTGAGCTCTTTTTTGCATGATTCTTGTTTGTTCACTTCGAATAAACTCACGTAGATTTGGATCTGCTACTTTACTCAAATTTATGAGTAAAACTCTATTTTCCTCTCGAATTTATGCCACAACTATTTTTTTTTGTTGCCACAACCACTTTTTTGCTTCAATTTGAGCTCGAAGCATTTTGATAAGATAATTTTATTATCTATCGTCGTTTTCCTTTGTTAGTCTTTCAGAGAGTTGTCGATTTTCTTCTCTGATAGCTTCAATCACTATTGTATTTTCTCAAGGTGTTGCGCCTCCTGCTAATTATGTAATACAAGGACAAGAGTATAATACGAGTTATTATTTAGCTGATGGTATATACCCAAAATAGTCTACTCTCGTAGAAACTATTCATGATCCACGTGGTCCCAAAAAAATACTTTGCAATGAAACAAGAAAGTTGTAGAAAAGACGTAGAACGAGTATTTGTTGTTTTGCAATCAAAGTTTGCTATAGTTGCAAGACCGGCTCATTTTTGGAAAAAACGTATATTCCATGATATAATGACTTCATGTATTATTATGCAGAACATGATTATCGATGATGAACGTGATGATTATCGACAAATTAAGAATAAAGATGCTCATATTGAGCTTCGAAATGCGTTGATTGATCATTTGTAGGATGAATATACTAATTCCGAGAATTAATTGACAAAATTAGTATATTTTATGTTTGTGCTTGAACGTTTTTATGTTTTATGTTTTTTTTTTTTGTTAAATGTTGTATTTTGTTAATTGTGATATTAATTGTAATGCCTTTTTAAACTTGTTGTGATAAATGCAAATTTTTAGGTGATTAAATTAAAATTTTAATTTATAAATTTTAGTAATAAAAGAATATTTAATTTTTAATTTATAAATTTGAGTAGTGATAGAATATTTAATTAAATAATTTTTGAAATCAATAAATTATTGAAAATAAAAAAAATAAGGAAAGAAAACAAATACTAATTATTTAATGCAATTTTTAAAAATCAAGGTTGGAGATAGATAAAAAAGATAGTGTAAAAATTGTACTATTTTAAAGATCATGGTTGAAAATGTCCTAAAATGAAAAAGTTTAAACATTAGAAAAAATAAAATTGTCTTGCATACGCCACATGAATTAACTAAGCTAGACATGTGTAAGTTAATTTAAATATTTAATTCAATTGCTGTGTTTATCATGTGCACACAATAGAAGACATCGTAAAATTGAGTGAACAATAGTTTTGATGAATTAAAGGTTGAACCTCAACCTTCATGATCTCGACTGGAGAGAAGCTCCTTGCTAAAGGTAGCTCGTCTCACTTAGTATATCTTAGAACATTTTTAAAACACTCTTTAAAAATAAAATGTTCTCTATTTTTAATTATGTTATAAGACACTCTTCAAATTAACCTTTTAAAATAGAGATTGGAGAGCCAAACATACTATCTATAATTAAATACATCCAAAGTATTTCGATTTTCAATACTCCATAATTTTATACATTGATTGAATTAAATAGTATATATAAAATAAAATAGAAAAATATAGAAAAATTATATAATAATTAGGAGAGAAGCATATCAAAATAAAAGACATGAAAAAAAAAAAATAAATACTTATTGAGATAAGTAAAATAAAATTTAAAAATAAAAAAAATTGTTGGAGTAATCACTAAATTTATAGAAGTTCTCTAAATGTCATTTATAAATGGAGATTCTCTTGGAAATGCCCTTAAACTCATTTTCTCGATTTTAGATCCGTTGTCCCAAATATATGTCTAATCAACTGTTCTCAATAAAATTTTCAATAGATGAATAGATCATTATGGACAATATTTAATATAGTCACACTTACTGTTAAATAGTTAAATGTATAATCCAAACACATCAAACATGAGTTCACATACGTTCTCTAAAATATATGATTCCTTAGTCATTCCTCCAATAGAAACTTTACTTATCATCAATAACTGCAAGTGTAAATGTATTAAATATTGTCTATAATGATCTATTCATCTATTTTTTTATAATATGTACAAATTCTATTTAAAAGATGATTAAGAAGATATATATTTAGTAAGAAAGATTTTAGACTCATCTTTATACTTTTTGTTATTAACAAACTGTGTGTTTTCATTGATTAGTCCCACATTTTTAAGAAAGGGATTAAATTTTAAAATTACGTTTGAAGCACCATATTACACCGTATATAATAATCGTTGAGTCGGAACCCTTTTAAGGTTAAACAAAAGTGAAAACATTAATTTTTGCGCACTTGGATAAATATCTCGGTGGACATGGATAAGTTGTATTGGCAATTTGCAGAAAGAGACCACTATCATATAACGTCAAAACCCCATAGTTATGAGTTATCCATTGCGCTGGGACAGAGGGCCACCACATCAAGGCCCACCGGCCCAGACACCACCGCGCGCCATATCCATCTGCAGCCGTCACGTGTCTCACATAATCCAGAATCTGGATAACCCATCAAAATTTCGCACTCTCTCACATCCATGTGTAGTCACACACCCCAGCATTCTTCTAAGAAATTGAATATTCTCCATCATTCTTCATCTCTCCCGAATTTACCCCAAAAAACCCAGTATTGATTTACGTATTGATTTACGCAGAAAATTAAGAAATGGCTACACTATTTGCATCTCCAAGTATACAGAAGACTTTTAATTTTAATCATCATCACCATTTTTCTTGTTGCTCTTCTCCTTCCTCTTCCTCTTCTGGTTTATTGTCTTTGACTGGTTGTTCTTCTAATTCTCAGCCTTCTGCATTATCTTCTCAAAATTCCAGTTTTCTGAGTTCAGAATTCAGGTGCCATGACATTGTTTTTGTCAGAAATAGCACAAGAAAATCAATGGGGGTTCGAATGTCATGGGATGGTCCTCTCTCTTCGGTCAAATTGATCCTTCAAGGAAAAAATTTAGAGGTATATTCTGTTTTCACTTTGAACTTAAACTATTGTCTTTTGATTAACATGCCTGGAACTTTTCCCGCTGGCCGCTGCTATAAAAGTGAATAAAAGAATGGAATAAAGAATGAGTAATGTGCAATCCCAATTTCCTGATTTCTTTTATGTTTATTGGAAAAAGAAGAAGTCACAATCTTTGGGAGCAATCAAGTGAAGTAAATTATTAAATTCGTATTTGCTGGTATTGTGATGAATCGAACAAAGTGGCGAGAAAGGATTAGCTAAGCCGACTAAAAATTTATTGGGAAAAGGTTTAGTTTGTTGTTCGCGTTGTTTTTGCTTGGATGGATGTTTTCCCGTGGAACAACCACTCACATTATACTCAGATAGTTATCCTTTTCCCCATTTTGCATAGAGTACGATCTTATATTCTTTTTATTGGTATTATGTTGAAAACTTACCAGATTAATCTTGTTATTGTTTAGTGTTACGCTTCAAAATTGATCTTTTATCTTTCCCACCTTGTATTTGGGATTCTTTTGTTTTCTGGGCTATGCAAGATTTGTAATCAGAAGTGGTGTGTAAATACAGTTAGCACCAACAGTAAAGAGCTATGTCGAAGAGAAGTTGGGTAGGGCAGTTCAAAAGCATAGCCACTTGGTGAGGGAAGTGGATGTTAGACTGTCGCTTCGCGGTGGTGAATTGGGGAAAGGACCCAAAGTTCGAAGATGTGAGGTGTGTGCGCTTCTAGAAGACTAAAAGCCTTGTGTTATTATGTCTTTGGATTGTGAAGGCATCTTTAACGGGCATTTGTAATTCTAGGTGACTTTGTTTACTAAGAAGCATGGAGTGGTTCGGGCAGAGGAGGATGCTGAGTCACTTTATGGGAGCATTGATTTGGTCTCATCTATTATACAGAGGAAGTTGCGCAAAATTAAGGAGAAAGATTCAGATCATGGCCGCCACATGAAGGGTTTCGATAGGCTTAAGGTTAGGGACCCTGTTGCGCTAGCAATTGATGATTTAACAATGTCTCCATAAGAAGAAGAAGCGAGGAGGATTCCATTGATGAGGTTGTCTCCTCACCTGCTTCTTTCTGAATTTTCCTATTCTATATTGCTGGTCAATGTTGTTTTATTAAGGTTTCACCTAAACACAATGAGTAACAATCTTGTTTAGGATAGTTTATCAACGATAGATTCCCACTATCTAACTTTATTATCTTGTATTTTAGATTGTTCGCACTAAATACTTTGATATGCCACCTTTGACTGTTGCTGAGGCAATCGAGCAGCTTGAAAATGTTGATCACGACTTCTATGGTTTTCGGAATGAGGAAACTGGTAATAACTCGTGCTACTTTGGTTATGCATATTGTTCTAATCAGCAGCCTCATAATTCTCATTTTGTTGGATGTGCTGCTGCAGGTGAGGTTAACATAGTGTATAAAAGGAAAGCTGGAGGCTATGGACTTATTATTCCGAAAGAAAATGGTGAAATAGAGGATTTGAAGCCCGTCATGGCTGAGTCACTTGAGAACCATAAGTGACACAATACAAAGAATGTTAAGAGGTCAGTGTACTTTCTTGTATCTTCAAATAGGATTTTTTTTATAGCATATTGGAGTAGATATGATTGTAGAGTGTCTAAGAATACTAATCAATAGCATGTACCAGAAACTCGTTTCGAGTTTGGAGCTGTTGCGAATGGCAACTCTTGTACTCGACTTGAAATTAATTGAGAATGAAGTTTAATTTGATAGTCCTTGTAAGAATCATAGTATCATTTAAATCACTTTAAAGAAATCATTTTCTATTTGCTTGAAGCCTCGAAAAAAATTAAGATGCAGCATTCGCTGTTTGTCATTTGGTTTAATACAATAGAGTGAACAGCAAGAAATTCATGTGCCTGATTATGTTTTATAGTCGGTACAATCAAAGTAATAGCTACGCTTGTACTCACTTTATTAGTAATGCATCAGTACAAACATCATCTATTTCAACACATCCCATCAGGAATTGGAAAAAGAAACATCCCATGTAGAGAAATTAGATGCTAAAAGAATTCACGAGGAACTGCATAATTATTTGTAAAATACCTCCTTATTTAATTCAGATTTACTTCAAATAGGGTACAACATGTGATTTTTCAAGGCCTAAAACAACAAGACAAGACGAATATGTTAAGAACATGTTCGGTGGCGGTAATGGATAAACACTGGACGGTACAATGGACAGAATTCTTACTTCTTTTTATTTCTTAATACAATTCAGTCCATCTTACCAAACAAGTTCTGGAAACTCACTTCTAACCGATATAGGAATTCTTACTGTATGCACGCCATCAGTCCAAGTCAAGCTCCCAAAGTAATATTTAGTGGTAACCTGGTGTCTTGTACTGACAGTAACTGTGAAGGAATTCTTCTTAATCTTAGGACTGAAGATCAAATAATCAGGTTTAACCACTACAGTAATGCCTGGTGGAGGCCTAATTATAGCTCTATATTCAGAATTAATGGCTCCAACATTTGTAACAGTTCTGGTGAGATTAATAGGATTGTTCAGATTTGGAATGGTTATGGAAGGAAGATTCAAATCTAGGACAGAAATAATTGTTCTTCTTGAACAAGATTTAGCTTTTTGTGTAAGGTGATTAATGGCAGTTTCATCATAACCCATGGAACAAAGATAATGTGTGTAATCTTCAATTCTCAGGTCATACACCAGGCCTGGATCTCTTGCCCTGTTAGGATTAACAAGTCCACCTCCAAAATCAAAGGGATCAGCAATCTTGGTTATGTCTCCCTCTGCCAAAATTGGTTCTCCGGAATAAGGATCTGTTCTCCAGGCTGCAACGCATTATCGACATATTTTGTAAGGTGGATTGTACAATATTGGATAGCATAGAAAGCATTACAAGAAGTTTAAATCTTATTTACTATAGTGTCTAGTTCTACTTCTATCCACTACCTCGCTCCTAACATGCACTGTGAGCATGAAATGAAATGGTTTTTAACACACAAATAGATGGAAACGTTGTATGGCTTTGTTGAAGTCAGAATCTAAGTAATTATGTTTATCCCTTGTATACTTCTTAAATTTTTCGATGAGGTGATTCAACATATTATGAGAGCACAAAAGGTCTTGTGTACAAGTCTCTTAGCCACTCGTTTATCAAAATTCTGTACGTATAAGACCTTTGATTATAAAAATGTATTTAGTTTCAAGAAGCTTGAACGGATTGGTATGCTTGTTACCTGTCGTAATGAGCGCCGACTTTATAGCAGCTGGAGACCAGTCTGGATGTATAGACTTAAGCAAAGCAACAATTCCTGAAACATGAGGAGCAGCCGTGGATGTTCCAGATGCAAACTTATATCCATTTTCTGCACCTGGTACTGGAGCATATGCTGCCAATATATCAGCTCCTGGAGCTGCAATGTCTGGCTGTCTCATGCAAAAGCCATATATTGTAGTTAGTCTTTTGAGGGAAAATTAATCTGATTTGTGCTCAAGACTAACTGAAGTTTTTGGGTGAGATAATTTAACCTGAACTATTGAATAACCTTTGGCGATTTCAAAATTTCACGTGACCATAAGTAGTAGGGTTACCTTAAGAATTGCAGGGGAAAGAGAATTTGGACCTCGGGAAGAGAAAGATGCTACATAGGTTGGTGCAAGTTTGCCTACGTATGTTTTCGAAGGTAAAAGTCGAACCTTTGGATCCCTACATGATTCATAATACACATTTTTTATATGACAAAAATGAAAATTAAAAGTCGGAAAAGCATAATTTTACCGGTACCTGTTTGAACGGAAGTAATTAAGTATTTGCGTTGCGACATCGTAATTCACGAAAACGAATGGCATGCCTGCATATTGAAATAGGTATCGAGTAGGATTGCTGGCAACGATCATCCCCAAGCCCCCTGCCTTGAGAACATTTGATATAGTTGAGGCTAGCCCCTGACCGTCAGTTAGTGTGAAGCACAACACTACCTTGCCAGCCACCCAAGTATCGTTCGTCGATAGTGATCCACAACGGCTTCAGAAGAAATAGTCATAACATTTTTAGCGTATTTGGTATGTATTACTAGATTTTATAGGGGCGAAAATTCCTTATACATCAAAAAACAAGGGTGCCTTTAACTTTAAGATTCTTACCGTGGCAATTCAAATACTGATCTCTCTTTGAAAATCAACCCAACAAACCCGGTATCGTTTCCGAAGAACATCGCTTGACCCTTCAAGCAATTTTAGTATTTTCAACTCACATAAGCAAGGCACAAGAAGACATGTCCAAACAGAAGTGTATTGGCTTAAATACACGGGTGGTCACTAAACATTTAGTGAAATTTCATGTTCATCACTAAACTTCATCCCGGCCTCCTCAACCTTTATATCCATCCGCCTTATGTTATGGCCGCCCCTCAACTTATAGTCTTTACGCGCTGCTACTACTACTACATGAGCACGGTCCGGGTAAAGCTACTACCCTTAATATTGCTTTGCAGGACTACCGGATACACTAATAGTGAAAAAAAAGTGAAAAGGTCTCATTGAATGATAGTCAAGTGAATTGACCGATAATGCCATTGGATTCATGACTAAATATGTGACTAGGACTCGGTCGGAAGAATCTATTGTGGTTGACCATTTTTGAACAAAATGAAGTATACTGACCAACCTGGAATTTCACTAACATTTCATGACCACCAGTGTTTTTAAACTAAGTATTATTATTTCAAGAGTTAAGAAATAAAAAAAATCTTAAATAACTAACCATCAAGGTCCTGTTGTTTCCTAGCATGATAGGTGTGGGAAATGATCTATCGATAGTGCTAGCACCAACAGTTATAACCCAGGGTGCCACATTCAATACCGTTTGAGCAATTGGCCCTGCATTTCCTGCTGAACAAACAACTGTTATTCCCTTTGCAACAGCATGAAATGAGCCATAGTAAATTAAGTCACGCTTGTCGATTTCGGGGAATAAAGGTATGCCGAGGCCTAGTGACAACGACAAAACGTCGACCCTGTCGTGAATTGCTTCGTCAAACGCTTTAAGAATGTCAGCAGATGTTCCAAGTCCGTTCCAAATAACTTTATATATGGCCAGACGAGCATGAGGCGCCCCCCCACGAGCAGTGCCATAAGCAAGTTCTCCAACACTCACATTATGCACGAATGAGCCGCCCGCAGTACTGGCTGTGTGTGTGCCGTGTCCATATGAATCTCTTGCTGATAAGTAGTCGTTCGTAGAATTGAATGGTTCTCCAAGTGCTGCTTGAAAGCCATCGACGAAGAAACGAGCTCCAATTAATTTCCTATTGCAGTTCTTCACTGGGTGAAAGCTTTCACCCTTTTGACAAAAACCTTTCCACCTTGATGGAATTGGTCCTAGACCTTTGTCGTTGAAAGATTTCGATTCTGGCCATACTCCTGCGTGTTGTTCATGCATGTTACTAGGCAGTACTATACTCGATAACATACAAGATTGTAACTTAATTTTATTATTCAATGCTGTCCGGTGCTGATCAATATACATGCAGAGCGAGAGAGAGGACCTGTATCAATGACACCAATTATGGCATCCTCCCCTAATTTTGTTTCGTGTAGGAGATTCGAGGGGGAGAAAGAGGAGAGGCCAAGGTAATCCCAACTCCTCGTTGTTTGCACCTTATAGAATTGACTCGGGATGACATGAACCACGCCAGGTAAATCTAAAATCGAAGGAAAATTTCAACCAGATTACGAACAAGATAAGAAGATACGACATTACAAATAAGTACTTATTCTAACATTTGAATCAGAATTGCTTACCAGCTTTACTTTCGATACTTGTAATTGTTTCATTGAATGCCATTTGTATTTACTAAGCAATTACATCTTTAACTTCAGTGCATGTATGATACCCAACATATAAGACTAGACAAGGTTAGACATTATAACAAACAAGATTTTAACTTCTTTTTCTTTCTTAATATTGTCGACTGCTATCCGATCCTCTCAGTGAACATACTATATAACATATTCAGTAGATTGCACCCAAGAAAGGGAGAATATATAGTAGTATAAGTCTAATATTACTTCAATGTATCAGATTCCCTTAGAAGCTGTATTTTTATTAAATAGACACAATAAGATCAGTTGGATCGAGCATCGACCTTGGACAAGCAAGTTTACAAGGTCATCCTCAACTCGAAGATTAGAGATCTTTCAAGTCGTGAGAGTAAGCAAGAAACTCGAGAGATAAAAGGATTCTGTATTTGTAAAGTACCTGCAATACTTCGTGCTTGACACTCAGTCAACTTGGCTGCGAAACCTGAGAAGCCATGTCTGTAACTGTATATCATCGACGCGGCTGATGCTTCTCTACTGAAATTTGTTGGAAACTTATTTAGTAAAAAGTTAAATTATCTTGTCCATTTTCATTATAATTAACAGCTAAACAAAATCAGGAAACACTCAAATTCTGTGTGTATTCATCATTAAATTCTTCTTGTACCTTCCCAGAACTGAAGAGAGCAAATCATGGTGGCTAGATGTAATAAGCTCCACATCATCATGCTGCCTTTCTCCCATATAAACAATATGAACCTGCTTATATAATCATCCTTAAATCTGAGCAGTGATGTACATATCATGAACACGAGGTGCATGATACCAGGTTGCTAATAACGTGCCTATTAAGATGTAATTGGACTACTAACCGTAGATTCAAGATTCGCCTGAGTTAGCAAATTATCTGCTACATGTGCAAATAGGAGAGCCAAAAACATCAGATGGATCGAAAGGAAAGACATGTTGATCTTGGTTATTCTACACAGAAGCTCATTGTATGTATAAGTGAGTAGCTGATTCTTACATGTGTAGATAATATAATATTTTTGTGCATCATTAACTCATACTATTCCATGTCAGGACAGAAAACAAAGATTGTCTCTTCAACTTTTCTTCTCGCCCACCCACATCCCATTTGCGAGGTCTCGATCATTTACATGGACCCACTTGTCATTCCATTTGTGGGATTTTGATGATCTATAAACCGAACGATCGGCTCATGTTTGAGCATGATGAATCACTTCGTGCAGCTCTTTGGTTGGGTATTGGTGCAACATTACCTATTGATAAATCCCTAACTTTAGGTCTTTTAAAATTTGATTCAATTGTGAAATAAAATAACACGACGTGTGTATCTAGGGAATAGTCGCTTCAAAGCGAATTCTCCCTCTCTCAGGTTCGTCGATCCTCTCAAGTTTCTTCTCCTGTTGAAGGATTTTAAGTAAAAAGAGTTAATTACACTTGTAGTCCCAATTCTTTTAACTTTGTAACAATATCATCCTCATTCAATTTTATTTGCAGATATTGTTCCCACCCTTTCATTTTACACGCACAGATGGTCCCCAAGTGATTTTTTTGACACTTTTAACACTGACTTATGACTTAAATAAATTAAAATAAAAGAAAAAGAAAATACAATGAAAAAATTGTAATTGGACTCTAACTTTTTTAAAAGTACAAATAAATCTTAAACCTTTTATTTTTACAAATTAAAAGAAAAAAAAAAGGTCTTCCTCCCCCCCACACCCTGGAGGAAGATCAAACTGAGCTTTAGATCTCCTCAAGTTAAAGGAGAGCCATTAATGAAAAAATATTATGGGGAAGAAGGTGAAGATGATATTGGTTTTGTTCGTGCAACCGCGGGGTTGATTTTTCCTCTGGTTGCTCCGTGCTCGGGTGTGGGTGGGGAAGAAGACATATTTTTGGTTTTTTTTTTTTTAATTTTTTTCTTTTTCTTTTAATTTGTAAAAATAAAAGGTTTATGATTTATTCGTACTTTTAAAAAGGTTAGGGTCCAATTGTAATTTTTCCATTGTATTTTATTTTTTCTCTTATTTTAATTTATTTAAGTCAAGGGTAAAAGTGTCAAAAAAATCACTTGGGGACTATCTATGCCAGTAAAATGAAAGGATGTGGATGATATCTGCGAATAAAATTGAATGGGGATGATATTGTTACAAAGTTGAAAGAATGGAAACCGTACGTGTAATTAACCCTAAGTAAAGCATGTTGTGCTGTGTAGTGAAACATTTCTAAAAGAAAAGTCAAGTACCCATTGAGGTTTGACATCTAATTCTAAATTGTAAACTGCAAAACAACACTTTGGGTACCCAACAAAGACTATGACAGGTCTTCCCAGAAAAGAAGTTAGAAAATTCATTTAGAAAAAAAGAAATATTGATATAATAATATAAGATTATAATCAAGAAGACCCCCTTACACACTTTTCCTCTTCTCCGTGATAATGCATCAATAAAAAACAAAATATTTTCCAACACATGCTATCAGAGAATAGACAAAGGAAACTTCCCATGTAGAGAAATTATAAGCTAAAAGCATCCACAAGCAACTGTGTAACTATACGTAAAATACCTCCTTATTAATTCACATTCTTTTCGAATAGAGTACAACATGTGATTTTCTCGGTATTAATTTTGGTAAGATGGAGGCTACAAGGCGAGGCGAGAAAAGGCCTAAAACAATAAGATAGTAGATGGTACAGTGGACAAAATTCTAATTTTTTTAATTTTATTTAGGGAAAATGGTACAAAACGTTCCTAAGTATGGATCCCTTCACAAATCATTATTGCCTTTCAAATTTTGGCAGTTACACTCTCCACTATCTATCTTGTGTACAAATCATCATTTTTAACAGATCCGTCCGCTAATACTGTTAAAAAGCCACGTGAAATAAAAAAAAAAAAATTCGAGGACAGAATGGTCCATTCAATGTCATCAACTAAGTGCAAGGACTATTTTCGTCGAAATTCAATAGGTAAGGGATGATTGTGGCCAATAATAATATAAACCAACTATGTAAAACATATATTATATAAAGATATTTTGTAAACGGAACCATTCGGGTCTACGTTATTACTGGAATCAAACCCGAATCATCGATTTTTGGTTCTACTTATAATATATATATTTTTAAAAACTGTGTCATGACAACATGTTTTGAAAAAAACTTAAAAATTGCAAATTCATAAATTAGGATTAGAAAAAAGGAAATCACCTCTCAAAATTAAGATCTCGTCACGGTTACAAAGGAGCTTCACTTTCGCCGTTGTATTGTGTGTTGAGCGAGAGAGATGAACGAGAATGCGAGAGAGATGACATTATTTGTATTGTGTATATAAGTGAACATCGATTGAGAATTTTGATGATTTGGATATTTGAAATTGGATCAATTGAGTTTGGGTTTAAGTACGGTGGGTTTTGGTCATTGACAATTGGACTCTTGTCTTTGGTGCCATAGTGTTGGGCTAGTCATTGGGCCATGGTAAATAAATGTGGATATTACACCCACTACTTACAAATATTAAAATAATTCTAAATCTAACAACTTAGCTTATTTATTCTAAAAATACTACATAATTAATATTATATTAATTAATAAAATAATGAATTAAAATCAAAAGACCAAGACCACTTGAATTTCCAAATTTGTTAATTGAGTCATTGATTATTTGCACAATAAGTCCTTCATTTTTATAATATCTCCACTTTAGTCCTCATACTTTCTCTTTCATTTCAATTTCGCCCTTTTTTATTTGCAACACAAGTCCTTCAACTTTTAAATTTGTACAAGTTGATCCCAATATTTATACTTTTTTAAATCAATTTAGTCCTTTGTATCACTGAATATGTTACATATTATATTATGTTATTTTACACATCACATGTTACATGAATTGATATTATGTATCACTGATGTTACGTATGTTAGAAATGATGAAATCAATAGTTTTATTTGTTAAATTTAGCATTGTGTTACATATATATATATATATATATATATATATATATATATATATATATATATATATATTATATCATAGTTGAAATTTATTGAAGTTTAAAGTTGATTTTGCGATTTATAATAATTTGTAACAATTCTGTTTTAGTATCACAATTTGATACATATGTTACAAATCATATTGTTTATCACTGTTTGGTTAATGATAGTTTTTTTGATAAATATATAAATGATTGTTACGTAATCTAACAACAAATACAAAACCAGTCATTAAATAATCATAATACGATTAGCTAATGCAAGCAAAACAAATTAGTTGAAATTTACAATATATATACATATATACATATACTGTCAAAAAAGTTAGGAAAATACATTCAATTGACATAATAAGCAAATGATAATAGAAATTTTTTAACAATAAATTATATTTCAAATTATAATAGAAAATTACACAATAAGTTCTAATATTATCATTTACGCATTCATAAAAAAAATTGATTAAATCAAGACGGAATTTTAATATTATATAATATTATAATATAATTAATTTAATCAACTAATTGCTCAAACTAATTAATAATCAATATTCGAAAATAAATAATCTGTATTAAATAAACAGCATCAAATAAAGAAACAAAGTTGAATACAAAAACTAATCACATATACAGTAAGAATATTGCTCTATGAGTTGTCAAACTTTTTTAATCACCAATGTCAAAAAGCATTAGAGAAATAATCATAAACTGCATTAAATTAGGAAACAAGACTAGATTCACAAAAATTCACCTACAATTAGTATTATTAAATTGAATTTAATAATAGGAACAATGCTTTATGAATTGTCAAACTTCTCCAATAATCAATGTCAGCCATTTTCTAGATACCAATTCCTAGAAGACTAAAAGTCCACACGTTTACTTAAAGAATTGAATTTAATAATATTTCTAAAGAATCATCTACATTATTAACTAAGGAAACAAAATCGAATTCACAAATACTCACTGATAATTAATAATATTAAATTAAATTCAATTCAATAATAAGAATAGTGCTTTATTGTCAAACTTTTCCAATAACCAATGTCAACCATTTTCAAGATGGTCCACACGTTTACTTAAACATAGAACCATCTCATCATTAAATAAAGAAACAAAATCGGTACATGAAAAATCACTAATAAAAATTTCTATAATGTGAAGAATATAATACTCCTGATAATTAATATTATTAATATTATTAATTCAATAATAAGAACAATGCTGTATGAATTGGCAAACTTTTCCAATAACCAATGTCAGCCATAAAAATCAAGATAACAATTGCTAGAAGTACACACGTTTACCCAGAGAAGAAATCATCTACCGCAATAAATAAACAAACAAAATTGGATTCAAATAACTGTGATTAATATTTAATACATTCAATTCAATAGTAAGAATAGTGCTATGTGAGTTGTCAAACTTTTCAATAACCAACATAAGTCATACTGAAGGTAACAATTTCTAGAACTCGCAGATTTAAATATACAAATTTCTATTGTATAAATTTGTAACTTGGTATTCTTGCACATTTTACAGAAAACTTATCTACCGAGATAGCAGAGAATAGAAGTGTGAAAAAACAGACAAACAAATTATGGATTCCACACCCATCATAAACAGAGTAAGAAGAAGTACTGAATCAACCATATCAAAAAAGCGTCAGAGATCATCCAGTAAAGCATCATGTAAGAATTCTTTCTAACATTATACAATTATATTTTTGTTGCATTTTTTTAGTGTATTATTTATGGCAGTATTGTATGTTAAAATGCATGCGTTTTCATGTATACAGTAGATGCATTTCAAAGGATAAATCAAACACATGAAGTAGAGATAGATGGTAATAAACTTATACAATTTCTTCATTTTTGTTAATGTTCTGTTCCTTAGCATAGTCATTATGTTGATTTAGTCACTACAATGTGTATTACGACTATCATATCTTTATATTGTTTGGATTAAGCTCGTGCAAAAGCCAAAAAAAAAAAAATGTCAAAACAATTATTTTTTCATACAATATGCAATTTCAATGTCAATACAAACAAACATACATACATACATATATATTGCTGTTATTCTATTTAACAATTTCTAATGAATTTACTTTGATGTATTACAGCTCGAATGGACTCTCAAACAAAGATTTCAGAATCTACTTTAACTAACCCAAACGTTCATCAGTGTGTTGTAAACACTTCACAGTCTTCCTTTAGAATACCTTTAGGTGATATCACAAATGGTAAGCTTAATTTTTCCAATACTACGTGTAATGGCAATTTATAAATCAAAATTTTTGACAGTTCTCCTAAATTTTTTACAGTTAACAACTTCTTCAACTATTATTAATTCTGAAATTCCTTGCAACATACATACTCAAGGTCCGGGCATTAAACCGTATAAAGCATTGAACATTTTGGGTTCTGGGAAGCATACATTGGATAATGGATTCATAACAAGATGTTCCAATTTGACTTCCAACACTGTCTTGGATGACCATTCATCAAGAGGTTTGATGGAACAAAACAGCACATTAAACAGTAAGTATTCAATATCACAATTAAGATCATGTTTACATTTTTTTTACTAAGATATGTTTAATATCTATTTCTCAAATATAAGATCGACTAAAGTCATTTCATTTCTCTGAAAGGTTGTGATTATTCTACAGAATCTAATTTTACAAGGGATGATACAGTTGAAAATGAAGGTAAATTTTAAATTATTGTATATCACAAATTGTGATTAACACATATTGATTTTATAAAATAAAGTTGTTAACTGTTTTGATTTTTTTTTCCAAAGTAGAATGTTGTGATTTCTCAACAAGAGGTATGCCTTCTTCATTTTCTTAAAAATAATTCATTTACGAAATTGTTTAATCATATATAACATTAACACTTTTTTTCTACGTATTTTTTTAGTCCTCCGTGATTTATTTAATATATGGTGTCAAGAAAACAAATTAGAGTCATCCAGAATTATTTTGCTAGAATAGATTAATCTTTATTGCAATTTCATTTGATCATAGTTGTTGAGCTAATATAAATAAAAATGATTATAATAGAACTGTCAAAATAATTGGCCAAATACTTCCTAAATTACAAAAAAAATATAAAACATTTATCATACATTTATGGCTTAATATATTTTTCTCTGTTTTTTTTTTTTCATTATTTGTACATCTATGGCTTAAAAACTTTAAAAAAGACATTTATCATGCACATAATATTTTTTATTCGAACATAATCTTAAGATTAAACATAGTACATAAATATAAACAAAAAAAAACACAATAAAAAATCAAAAAAATTAGATTTAGTCTACGGTATAATCTACGATCAAACAATATCACAACAAAATCCATAAGAAAATAGTGAAAATAAAGACACAAAAGTAGATAACTTATCGATCGGAGTTCGATGTCATCTCATTTTTTGCATTCTCTGAATCTGAAAAAATAATAAAAAAATAACTTATATAATATCACAATTGTTGTAAAAATAACGTGATTGCAAGTGTACAATATCGTTAATAAATTGAGTTGAAAGATTTAAGCTAAAACTTTGGATTTTTCGAAAATAATAATAAAGAAAAAATCAAGAATTAATAAAATATTATGGTTAAAACGTTTGGACAAACGAATTCACCTAATTACCATCTCTAATTTCTCCTCTCAAGATTTATTCCTATAGTTGTATTCGGTCGAATTCACAAATTTAACCTAATTTACCTCTCTCGAGTTCAAATTAGTCCTATCTAATTAAGTCAACTTAGGCAGTCAAAATGATCCTTAATTAGATGCATTAAATCTCCTAAGAATTCAATTCAAGACCGTGACAATAACAAAAGCGTATCTCTACCTTTTATCCAATTGCGATTTTACTACGTGGTCTAGATTAATAATTTACCTCTCGGTTCATTACAATCCACAAATCAATGACAAATAATGGCCAATTATCTCAAGCATTAAAAAAAGTAAAATCAAATGCTTAATTAATTTATAAATCAAAACTTGAGATCCGAAATTAAAGAATTAAACTTAGGCTACATCGTTCATCCAAACATTAAATCTAGCTATTCATGACTCGGAGAAAGAAAAGATGAAGAGAAGGAAAGACATAACCGGATCTTGAAAATAATAGAGGAAAAGACGTTGAATATCTTGCACCAAGAAATCTTTATCTTCAAGCTCCAATTTTCAATTCCGCTTTGTTCTTCGTCTCTTTGTATCTCTCTTTCTCAATATGATTTTTACAAGATTTTTTCGACCTCCAATTATGAGTGTATAACTCATATTTATAGTTCCCCAATAAGCCCTAAAAGATCCCTAAAAATCGTGGGTTACAAGTTTCCAAATTGCTTTAGGACTCAAATGGAAATAAAATAACAAGAAAATTTCATTGCCAGACTTTGGCTCAGGCGAACACCGAGGCATAATCCGGTGAACGCCCAAAGCTAATAAATTAGCCTCGGCCGACTTCAAATTGAAGTTGGGTGTTCGCCACTTTTGAGTCATGCTCACCCAACTATAATTTCTTCATATTTGCACTCGTGGTCCTTCAACTTTTACTTGTAGTCATTTTAGTCATCTGATTTCTTCTTATATTTCAATTTAGTCCTCTTTTATTTGCAACCCAGGTCCTTCAACTTTTGGAGGTTTGCAAGTTGATCCCCATCTCCAAGTTTTCGTACACTTTCAGTCCTTTTCGCCTATTTTGCTTTGTTTTTCTCCAATTCCATCCGATCTTGGGTTTTGACCTGAAATAATTAAATCAACATATAATTAAGTAAAAAAAAATCACTTAAGAGCACTTACAATTGTCCACTTTTGATAGTCTAGATAAGTGTAAAATCACACTTATCAAATACCCCCAAACTTGAACATTTGTTCGTCCTCGAACATAACTATTTACTTCAACAACCAAACAAAATATATTATAACAGATAGCTTGCCGTATTTGCCTCATGTTTTGAACAATCAAACAATTCATAATAAAACTTCTAAATCATGCTACCAAAATCAATCATTTTGACTTATCCGATGCTTGACAGATAACAGTGTGTACACATAGTCAATTCAATCACCATGAGCCTTTAGGTCGATGATATTATGCCCCCAATGGTCAAATATTTCCTTTCTCGCTCGTAAGAATACACACCCCAAACCGATATTCAATTTTCTCACCCCGGTATTAGCTTTAAAGGGACTCTCAAGACACTTGTTCTTTTACTGCTCAAAATTTGGTTAGGTCTAGCCAATACATTAGCTATCTAGATCTGTGATGATTCTCCTTTTATTGAATGCTTTGGCCATCAAGCGTCCACTAGGTAAGTCAAACCTACTAGTCATCTATATCCCCAAGTTATGCGCACAATGGTTCAATCTTGCTTTTGCTTCTTTTTTTTTTTTTGCTATATATCTTATGTGTAAGACCTCACTCCCTTAAGCTTTTTAGATGACCCTTGAAGCGAGCTTTAGGGCCGATGGCTCCCAGTGTCCATTAAACCTTAGGGCACCGAGTTTTGAGAACTCCAATGGACTTTATCACTCGAGTCAACTAGGCTACGAAGAGAGGTATAAGATAATGCATGTGCCATGCTTTTCAAATATTTTTTTTTTTTTTTTTGCAAGATAAAGAAGCGGGATTAGATTCCTAGCATCCGGTCAATACCTAGATTCCACTTGGTAGCCAAAGTACACTCCACATATATTACTCAAGCACGGAATCAACACATATCTAAACAACTTCGCATTGGTTTAACCACCCCTAAACTATTCTCTCAATGGTTAGGTAATTGAGTAGTCAATTGGTAGTTTTGGTTTTCTCAACTAAGATTCACTACTCTTTCAACGTATTCTATTCAATATACCAACCTAGGGTAGTGAAATTCATGACCATAAATCACATTTAATCGTATCTCACATGGATAAGTAAAGTCTATAAAACAAGCATAAGTAGCATAACCTAGTCATAATTCATGAATTGATATCACTTTCAAATAATATCATCATAGGCCGACAAGGCTATCCAAAGATACAAGCACACAATTTTTTTTTTTTTTTTTAAATAACACACGAAAATAACAAAAATACTCAAAGTCACCCACAAACTTAAAGTCCACATTGTCCTCAATGTGACAAAAAGAAAGCAAAGTAAATAAGAAATAAGGAAAGAGACAACCCGAATCAAAAAGGCGTTGAGATAACAATCGGATTTTAGCTCATCAAGACGCATTGGATTGGAATGACGATGTGCAACCGAATCAAAAGGCGTTGAGATAACAATCGGATTTTTAGCTCATCAGTGTACGCATTGGATTGGAATGACGATGTGCAACCTGAAATATGAAAAACAATAATGATTAAATATACTTAATCACTAAAAAAAAATGGGAAACGTGCTCTACTTCCTAATGCAGTCCTAAAATTCTACATGCAATGCAATAAACATATAAGGGATAGAAAAATGGGTTGCCTCCCATTAAGCGCTCGATTTGTAGTCTAGAGCTCGACATATTGCAAGTATCATTTATGGAGGCTTGAATTGGGCTTTGGAAGTCTTGCATTGGTTGCTCTTACTAGCTTTGCATGTTTTATCATTTGCTCTCCATATTTTAAATCGACCCTTTTCATCTTTAATTGGTGCAACTAGTCCACCCGTGTCCGGCCTCTGCAGCTTTTCTTGGCTAATTATTACCCCTTCATCAACTCTAAAGCACTCCTCGAGGTCGATTGGTTGCTCGGGTGTGGTGTACATACTGAATCATCGCTGCTTCATTCTCAGTATCCTCAAGATTAGCTCTCCTTTTCAACATCAATAAGGGCCCGACTCGTTGCTAAGAATGGTCGTCCCAAAATGACCGGCATATTGCGATCCTCTTTGATGTCAAGGACAATAAAATCAACTGGAAAGAAAAACTTTTCCACCTTGATGAGCACGTCCTCAACTACACTCGGGGTACTTGATCGATCTATCAGCAAGCTGTAGAGATACACTTGTTGCTTTTACTTTTCCCAACCCTAATCTCTTGTAGACAGAAAGAGGCATTAAATTTACACTTGCACCTAAATCACATAAAGCATTAAAATTATAAAATTCTCCAATTGTGCAAGGGAATTTAAAACTCCTGATCTTTTAACTTCGTGAGGCAACTTATTTAGCGAATAGCACTACATTCTTCGCTTAAAGCCACCGTCCCGCTTTTCATCTGGTTTTCTCTTCTTGGACAACATTTCTTTCATAAATTTCAAATACAATGGCATTTGAGCTAATGCGTCGGCAAAAGGAATGTTGATATGCAGTTTCTTGAAAACTTTAAGAAAATTTTCAAACTGCTTGTCGAGCTTGTTCTTATGCAGGCTCTGAGAAAATGGAATTGGTGGCACATAAGCTTTGACAAGAATTGGCGCCCTCACTTTTGATGATTCAAAGATTCTTTTGAAACTTCTTCTTCTGATTTCGCATGTTTTTGTTCAAATTCATCTTTCTCAATTACCAACCGTTCATCATTTTTTTTTGGTCTTATCACGTGAATCTCTGGCAGTTGTATCCCGCTCCTAGTAGTGATGGCATTTACCTGTTCCCTTGGATTTATTTCTGTAGTGCTGGGTAAAGTGCCTGGTTTTCTATCTGACAATTGTAGGGCTAACTGACCAATCTGAGTCTCTATTTTTCTGATAGACGCTTGTTGATTTTGATTGTTGATGTCTAATCGCTCCAATGCTTTATCAGTTTTCTGCATATACTGTTGGAACATCTCTCCTAAACTCGGTCCTCTTTCTTGCTGAGCATTATATGCATTACCACTTTGTTGATTCTCAGACCATCTAAAATTGGGGTGTTGTTTCCAACTTTGGATTGTATGTTTGTGAATATGGATTGTAGATCACGATGTGTATTATTCTCGCACAAAATTGACCTGCTCGAGAGGCCAATAACATACAATCGATGTCGAATGGTGAGCTCCACAGCTTCTCGCACATGATGGTTGCTTGGATTGCATTCACTCCTTGCATTTGTGTTCGACTAAGAGCTCCACCGCTTGTTAATGTAGCAAGTTGTGCATTGGTGGATGATGCACCATCAATCTCATGTATGCCTGCTACTTTTCTTGGAGTGGTACGATCGAGATGAAAACATGGTCTGTGTGTTTGCAATCACTCATAGAGATCCCATGCTTCGTTGACATTTTTATTCGTAATGGACCCGTTTGCGAGAGGAGTCCACCGTCGATTTAGATCGAGGAGATAGCCTGAATAAAATATTGAGCTTGTTGGCCCTTTTAATACCATGGTTTGGACATTTTCTCGAGCAATTCCTTGAATCTATCCCAAGCTTCATGATACCTTTCGCCTCTAGTTGTTGGAAAGTAGAAATTTCCAACTTCATCTTTGCTACTTTAGTGGTGAAAAGTATTTGTTGCGTAATTTTCTAGCCAAGTCATCCCAGTGTTGTGATACTCGCATGTGGTTCTCGAGTCTAACCATTCCGAGCCACATCCCTCAAAGTGTATGGAAATAACCGGAGTCTAATGACATCTTCATTTACTCCGTGAAATTGAAAATTATAGAGCATACGTAGGAATCTGGAGAGATGAGTATTAGGGTTTTCAGTCGCCTTTCCATAGAACTGCAGGTTGTTGATGAAAAGATTAATCATATCAGCTCTTAGTTGGAAGTCGCTCCGACCAAAAGCTGGATAAATTATGTTTGAACGATCAGGAGCTGCTGCCGGAGTTAGGAACTGAGCCATTGGCATATTTCCATCGTCATCTTCTTCCTGTTCTTCATTTTGTTGAATTTGCTGAGCTGCCATTCGGGCTGCTTCTACAGAGAGCAGCCTCTTGTTCAAACTCTCGTCTTATTTGTGCATCTGCCATCTGATTTTGTTGCTGGTCTTTCTGTTTTTGGTTGTGTTCTTTGCGTCTTCGTCTGAAAGTACGCTCAATCTCAGGATCGAAAATCTCAAGATTGCCGCCTTGCGTACGGGGCATGCAACAAACACCCTTTTCTGTAGTATCCAAAAAAAAAAAAACAAAAGGAAAAGAGTATCAAGTTAAAAACAATTTAACTATAAAAATTAATTTAAGACTGATAATAAATAAGAAATAAACATGAAAGAAAATAAACAAAAAAGAAAGAAAATAGTAATATTAACAATAATAAAAGAAATTAATAATAATAATAATAAAAAAATAAAACAATACAAAAAAAAATTAAAACTAACACAAAAAATTAATCTAAACTAATATTAAATAAGAATAGTCCCCGGCAACGGCGCCAAAAACTTGTTGTAAAAATAACGTGATTGCAAGTGTACAATATCGTTAACAAGTAATAAAGTGAATTTTTTGAGTCCGGATTATCGTTCCCACGAAGACTATCTTGTTTAGATACTAGTTCAATTAATCAAAGTGCTAGTCTAGTGTAAATAATTTAAAATAAATTGAGTTGAAAGATTTAAGCTAAAACTTTGGATTTTTGAAAATAATAATAAAGAAAAAATCAAGAATTAATAAAATATGATGGTTAAAGCGTTTGGACAAACGAATTCACCTAATTATCATCTCTACTTTCTCCTCTCAAGATTTATTCCTATAGTTGTATTCGGTCGAATTCACAAATTTAACCTAATTTACCTCTCTCGAGTTCAAATTAGTCCTATCTAATTAAGTCAACTTAGGCAGTCAGAATGGTCCTTAATTAGATGCATTAAATCTTCTAAGAATTCAATTCAAGACCGTGACAATAACAAAAGCGTATCTCTACCTTTTATCCAATTGCCAGATTTTACTACGTGGTCTACATTAATAATTTACCTCTCGGTTCATTACAATCCACAAATCAATGACAAATAATGGCCAATTATCTCAAGCATTAAGAAAAGAAGTAAAATCAAATACTTAATCAATTTATAAATCAAAACTTGAGATCCGAAATTAAAGAATTAAACTTAGGCTACATCGTTCATCCAAACATTAAATCTAGCTATTCATGACTCGGGAGAAAGAAAAGATGAAGAGAAGGAAAGACATAACCGGATCTTGAAAATAATAGAGGAAGAGACGTTGAATATCTTGCACCAAGAAATCTTTATCTTCAAGCTCCAATTTTCAATTCCGCCTTTGTTCTTCGTCTCTTTGTATCTCCCTTTCTCAATATGATTTTTACAAGATTTTTTCGACCCCCAATTATGAGTGTATAACTCATATTTATAGTTCCCCAATAAGCCCTAAAAGATCCCTAAAAATCGTGGGTTACCAGTTTCCAAATTGCTTTAGGACTCAAAAAGGAAATAAAATAATAAGAAAATTTCATTGCCAGCTAATTTGGCTCAGGCGAACACCGGGCATAATCCGGGTGAGAACGCCTGTGCTAATAAATTAGCCTCACCCACTTCAAATTGAAGTTGGGTGTTCAGCCAGACTTTGAGTTGCTCACCCAACTATAATTTCTTCATATTTGCACCGTGGTCCTTCAACTTTTACTTGTAGTCATTTTAGTCCTCCCGATTTCTTCTTATATTTCAATTTAGTCCTCTTTTATTTGCAACCTAGGTCCTTCAACTTTTGAAGGTTTACAAGTTGATCCCCATCTCCAAGTTTTCGTACACTTTCAATCCTTTTCGCCTATTTTGCTTTGTTTTTCTCCAATTCCATCCGATCCGGAGTTTTGACACAAATAATTAAATCAACATATAATTACGTAAAAAAAATCACTTAAGAACACTTACAATTGTCCACTTTTAATAGTCTAGATAAGTGTAAAATCACACTTATCAACAATACATACATAAATTTTTAATGCTGGATGCTAAAAACAAAAGACTTAGTCTACGAAACAAAATGATGGTATGATTGCATGATTTATGATCATAATCATGCGTGTAGTGGATTGCATGTCTCACTAACAATCTTTAGCTAATAAATATATGGACGAATGGCAAATGGAGAGATGGTGGCAATGATCTAAGGATCGAAGAATAAAGCTTTATAAATTGAAAGACATTTATTTTGCACAGAACGTTTTTTTATTCGAATATAATTTTAAGATTAAATATAGTACATAAATGTAAATGAAATAACACAATAAAAAAACTAGAAAAGTTGGATTTAGTCTACAATAAAATCTACTTTTACACAATATCACATCAAAATCCATAAAAAACAGATAAAGACTCAAAAGTATAAAACTTATCTGATCGGAGTACGATATCATCTTCCTTTTTGCAGATCCAACGACTCTGAAAAAATTTAGTGAAACCATCTGACTTTTTTTGGATTTCCTTGACATCCAAACCTAATTTGGGTTCATTAACCGTGTTTCCATCATATTTGAAAAACAGTTATGAATAAACTCCAAAAAAATTGTGTCTTGGGTTCAAAATGAAAAAAAATTCTAAGAATAAAAATCATGCATACAATTTCAACTTTTCCCGTGTCAGATCTGAGAGCATGTCCAACAGATTTGGTGAAACCATCAGATATTTTTTGGATTTCTTTTAAATCCAATCTTTTTTTGGGTTCATTAACCATGTTTCCATTATATTTGGAAAACGGTAATATATAAACTCCAAAAAAATGTGTGTTTTGTGTTCAAAACCGAAAAAATCAGATAAAAAGAAAAAACAATAATGTGATTCAAGCACGAAATTGTTAGATCTTTCATAAACATTGTGAAATATGCATAAAAAAATACATAGAACGGATCAACGAAACATTGTAAAAAATGTCAAGTGATTCAGTATGAAATTTCACAAAAAAAGGGATGTGCAGAGAGAAATTAAATGTTAAGGGATGGAGGGTTTGACATCTTATGCGGCTAAGAGAGAATGACGCAGAATGTATGGGATGTTATTAGGGTAGAGAATGTTCTATATTGTAAACATTTGGGCCGTTATAGTAGGTTTGGTTAATTGGACTAATGGATCATATTATGGGCTAACAATGACAGTGTTTTGTGTGATGAAAGTCTAAAATAATATAGGCCTGTTTGCACATCTGGTGATGTAGAGCACATTAGCTGGATTCGGTGGATGTCGAATTTCATCCGGAAGATGATTCGTCCTTAATGAAGAATTTGGCTGCATTTTGGATAACAAGACTAGCATGTTTGGTTGTCTTTAAATTATTTTTTAAGCGATTATAAGTTGTGATTCTTATAAAATATTATATTACATAGATAACAAGTGGATAGTAAATTGTATGTCTTACAAAATATGTAAATAAAAATTATATTTAATTAGATTGATCAACTTAAATTATAATTTAAATTTAGTCAAACATGACCTAAATGTGCTGAAATATTGTGTTAACAAAAATAATCGGACATTGTCATTATTTTTGCGTTGGACATTTATTTCAATTATTTATTGAATTTTTTTCTTTCTTTACAAATTTTGCATCCAAAATTATAAAAAAAATTGTATCGGTCATTACCTTTATGTTTAGAATGAAAAAATATTTTAGTGTATTGTGCTATAGTAATTTTAGAATATTGTAATTTATAAATATTTTTAATTTTATTGCTTTTTGTGCCCTACAAATGTTTTATAGTTTTTAAAATTTTGAAGATATTTCAGATCTATTTATATACTCATATAATAATTTTTTTATTCAAATTTTGTAAGACCTTTTGCATTTTTAACTAAATATTTTTGTTTGATAGCGTGTTATACAAAGAATGTTGTGTTGTAAATTAAGATAAATATTTTTTAACAATATTGTGTTATAGAAATGTTGTGTACTTAGGAACAAATTTTGTAATATGTTTAAGCTCTTTTTCCAATAATTTAATGGAAATCATTTTTTTGACTTCTACAATTTTTTTTATAATATATGTTATATTCTATATAATATGAAATATATTTTTTTATTCAAGTTATTGTGCTATGGAGACGTTGGAGGTTAATAATAAGAATGTTTTGTAATATTTTATAAATTTTTTAGAATTATGTGCCCTATAGATAATTTAGAGTTTGTTATATTGAAGTTATGAAAGTGTAGATATATATACACAAATAATAAATATATTTTTTAATGGTTGTAAGGATCTTTGCATTCTTATTATCTGTAGTATTTTCGTGTAGATTATTGGGACATCGGAGATGCTATGTGTAAATGTGAATTTTGTGGTGCTTTTTTTTGGTATGACGAGAGGGTTGGAAAGCATTATAATTCATCAAGACCAAAGTACTCTTTGTGTTGTATGCAAGGAAAGGTGGAGCTTCCAACGATGCAAAATCATCCCCAGATTCTTAATGATCTCCTTTATGGTGCAACCGATAAGAACAAGCATTTTCTTGAAAGTATCTGATCATACAACATGATGTTTTCATTTACATCTATGGGGGAAAGGTTGACTCCAGTGTTAATCAAATGAAAGGCCCTTATGTGTTCAGATTACATGGTCAAAATTATCACATGATTAGAAGTTTATTGCCGTCCGAAGGTTCTCAACCAAAATTCACTCAATTGTATATTTATGACATTGATAATGAAGTGTCAAATAGAATTCAAGCTATTAGGTAAAAAAAAATTCTTAGTTGATTTTCCAAATTTGCATGCTAATATTTTCTATTGCCTAATTTGGTAACAATACGTGTTATTTTATGTATAATAGTCAATGTTCGGCGTCAACAAGCTACATCTTTGAGATTGTGGCTGATTTGAAGACAATGCTTGTTAACACAATGTTTTAGTAAAGTCTTTTAGAATGGTGCGGGGATACAATTCGCGAACAAATGTCTTCAAATTTAAAGCTCCGACTCATTGGAAGAAGAGAAAAAGATGGAAGGAGGTACAATCTACCAAGTGTATCTGAAGTTGCAGCATTAATTGTCGGCGATTTTGAGACATCTCCAGCTGATAGAGACATCATAGTTGAAACTCAAACAGACAATTGAAGCGAATTAACGAATTAAATGCTTCATATCTTGGATTGCAATACCCTTTACTCTTTCCATATGGTCAAGATGAATATCGAGAGGATGTCCCACTAGAAGAGTCAACTGCAAATTCTTTAGCTGGAAGGAAGAAGATAAGCATGAGGGAATTTTTTGCATATAGATGGCAAGAAAGGGAACGCGAGTCACCTAATATTTTGTTCTCAAGAAGGTTGTTTCAACAATTTTTAGTTGACGCTTATACTATGGTCGAATCTTTGTGTCTCCTGTACATACGTACTCATTAGAAGGATTTGAGGTCAGAAATGTACAGAGGCTTGGCGGAAGCAATACTAAGAGGAGAGACAAATCTTTCTTCACAGGGAATGCGGTTGATTTTGCCTTCTTCATTCACGGGTGGAGCTCGATACATGATCCAAAACTATCAAGATGCAATGGCGATATGTAAGTGGGCCGGATATCCCGATCTTTTCATTACATTTACATGTAATTCGAAATGACCAGAGATTGTTTGTTATGTTGAGATAAGAGGTTTAAAACCCGAAGATCGACCCGACATCCTTTGTAGGATATTCAAGATCAAGCTAGATCATTTGATAAAAGATCTTAGACAAAATAAGATATTTGGTCGAGTTAAAGCAGGTAACATTTTTATATGTTATACTTTTTTTAAAGTATATTGAAATTTTTAAAACTTATGTACAATAGCTTATATGTCTAATCCTAATGTATATTGTTGCGATTGTATATTGTTGCAGTTATGTATACTATTGAGTTTCAAAAACGTGGGTTGCCACATGCACACATATTGCTTTTTTTACATCCAGAGGATAAGTATCCCACAGGTGAAGATATTGACAAAATAATTTCAGCTGAAATTGCTGATGAAGAGAGTGATACAAATTATTACAATGCTATCAAAAATTTGATGATGCATGGCCCATGTGGTAGTTTAAGAAAAAAATTCTCCATGCATGGTGGATGGAAGATGTACAAAACATTTTCCCAAAAAGTACACATATTGCACTACAATTGATGAAGATGGTTATCCAATTTATAGAAGGAGGGATAATGGAAGAACAATTAAATAGAATGGGATTGAGTTGGATAACAGATATGTAGTGCCACACAACCGTTATTTGCTTTTGAAGTATGGTGCTCATATCAACGTTGAATGGTGTAACCAATCTAGGTCAATTAAATATCTTTTCAAATATATCAACAAGGGCCATGATCGTGTCACCGCGACCTTTTACTGAAGTACTAAGCTTGATGATTCTCAGAGCCATGTGGATGAAATAAATATGTACTATGATTGTAGATATATTTCACCATGTGAGGCGGCTTGGAGGATATTTGGATTTGATATTCATTATAGAGACCCTCCTGTTGAGCGATTGAATTTTCATCTACCCGATGAACAAAATATCATATTTTCAGATAATGATCCAATTGAAGTTGTCATGAGTCGACCTTCCGTGTACCAGTCAATGTTTTCAGCATGGATGGAAGCTAATCAGAAATATCCCGAAGCAAGAGATCTAACCTATGCAGAGTTTCCTACAAGATTTGTTTGGAAGCAATCAACAAGACAATGGCAGCCAAGAAAACGTGGGTTTTCAATTGGACGAATGTTTTTCGTCCCTCCGGGGTGTGGAGAAAATTATTATTTGAGAATGCTTCTTAACATAGTTCGAGGACCAAGAAACTATGAGGAAATAAGGACTATAAATGGTGTTCAATATAATTCATTTAGGGATGCTTGCTATGCATTTGGTTTGTTGAATGATGATAAAGAATATGTCGATGGGATAATCGAAGCAAGTCATTGGGGATCTGCCAGCTGTTTGAGAAATCTATTTGCAACATTGTTATTGTCAAATTCTTTGTCGAGACCTGAATTTGTTTGGGAACAATGTTGGCGGTATCTATCGATGACATACTTTATAGACAACGCAACATGCTTCATCACGAAAGGTACACATGTTTCATGTTTTATTACATAATAATTATTATTATTGTTTTCTCTTTTAAATTAATTATAGTTGTTTGTTTGTTTGTGTTTATTTACAGGTTTAGAATTGAGTGATGAAAAAATAAAAAATTATACACTTGCAGAGATTGAAAAAATATTGCGAAGTAGTGGAAAGAGTCTTCGAGACTTTGAAACAATGCCCTTCCCTGAGATCGTAGATGTTTCAATTCACAATAATAGACTTATACAAGATGAGTTGCATTATGATAGAAACGCTCTGGCTGAAGATCACAAAAAATTTGTTTCTAATCTCACAATTGAGCAAAAAAATGCTTATGAAACAATAATGCATGCTGTTGAAGGTGATCGAGGTGGGGGTATTTTTTCTTTATGGTTATGGAGGTACAGGGGAAGACTTTTGTGTGGAAAACTTTGTCGTGACTTTGAGATCAAATGGTGAAATTGTTTTGATCAGAGCGTCAAGTGGTATAGCATCTCTACTTCTTCCGTGAGGTAGAACAATTCATTCTAGATTTGCCATTCATATTACCCCGAATGAAGATTCTACCGTAATATTAAACAAGGGAGTCCACTTCTTCGAGTTAATTGTGAAAACTAAGCTTATTATCTAGATGAGGCACCTATGATGAACAGATATTGCTTTGAAGCTTTGGACAAGACTATGAGAGATATTATGAGGTTCAAAGAACCCATTGAATTTGGAACAACCTTTTGGCGGAAAAACAGTTGTTTTTGGAGGAGATTTTAGACAGATTTTGCGGTCGTTCCGAAAGGAAGTAGACAAGATATTGTGCTTGCAACAATCAACTCCTCATATTTGTGGAGACACTGTAAAGTTTTGAAGTTGACAAAAAATATGAGGCTTGGGGTCTTGGATCAGACATTCATTCCACTGAATTAAAGGCCTTTTCAGATTGGATATCTAGCATTGGAGACGAAACAATTGGCGGTCCAAATGATGGTCATGCAACCATTGAAATACCTAATGATCTTTTGGTAAAGGAGTTAGAAGATTTAGTTGCGGTAATCGTAAATAGCACATATCCTTCTTTTTCAGATAATATGAACAACCCATTATATTTACAAGGAAAGGCCATTCTTGCTCCAATTCTTGATGTTGTTGAATCAATCAATGAATACATGATCTCTATTAATCAAACTGAGGGAAAGACGTACTTGAGTTCTGATGCAACTTGCAGATCAGATTCCAACATTGATTTATTATCAGATATTCATACTCCAGAATTTTTGAATGGTATTAGATGTTCAGGGGTGCCTAATCATGAGTTGAAGTTGAAGGTTGGTATTCCCGTTATGTTATTGAGAAATATCGATCATTCTGCTGGACTGTGTAATGGGACTAGATTGGTCATTACAAAGCTTGGAAATCATGTTTTGGAGGCAAAAGTTATCTCAGGTCACAATGCGGGAAACAAAGTTCTCATTACAAGAATGACTTTAATTCACGGATCCAAGACTCCTTTTAAGTTCCAACGAAGACATTATCCGTTAATTGTCTCATCTGCTATGATGATCAATAAGAGTCGGGATCAATCTCTCTCCACGTGGGATTATATCCGAAAAAATCGCTTTTAATCACGGACAACTTTATGTTGCATTGTCTGTAGAGTACAAATCGTGCGAGATTGAAGATGTTGATTTGTGATAGGGATGGAGTGCCAACCAATTCGATTCGAAAATGTGGTTTTTCAAGAGATGTTTCAAAATTTGGATTAGTTATGTTGTTTTTCTATTATCAATGAGTAATCAAATATTATTTATATAATGATATTTTTTATTTGAATGTAATAAATAAATAATATACTCTTAAAATATTTTAAATCCCTATCATAAAATAAATAATCCGCAGATCGCACGTATGATATACTAGTACAACGTCAAAACCCCATAGTTATGAGTTATCCATTGAGCTGGGACAGAGGGTCACCACATCAGGGCCCACTGGCCCAGACACCCCCGCGCGCCATATCCATCTGCAGCCGTCACGTGTCTCATATAATCCAGAATCTGGATAACCCATCAAAATTTCACTCTCTCTCACATCTATGTGTACTTGTGTAGTCACACACCCCAGCATTCTTCTAAGAAATTGAATATTCTCCATAATTCTTCATCACTCCCGAATTTACCCCAAAAAACCCAGTATTGATTTACGCAGAAAATTAAGAAATGGCTACACTATTTGCATCTCCAAGTATACAGAAGACTTTTAATTTTAATCATCATCACCACCATTTTTCTTGTTGCTCTTCTCCTTCCTCTTCATCTTCTGGTTTATTGTCTTTGACTGGTTGTTCTTCCATTTCTCAGCCTTCTGCATTATCTTCTCAAAATTCCAGTTTTCTGACTTCCGAATTCAGGTGCCATGACATTGTTTTTGTCAGAAATAGCACAAGAAAATCAATGGGGGTTCGAATGTCATGGGATGGTCCTCTCTCTTCGGTCAAATTGATCCTTCAAGGAAAAAATTTAGAGGTATATTCTGTTTTCACTTTGAACTTAAACTATTGTCTTTTGATTAACATGCCTGGAACTTTTCCCGCTGGCCGCTGCTATAAAAGTGAATAAAAGAATGGAATAAAGAATGAGTAATGTGCAATCCCAATTTCCTGATTTCTTTTATGTTTATTGGAAAAGAAGAAGTCACAATCTTTGGGAGCAATCAAGTGAAGTAAATTATTAAATTCGTATTTGCTGGTATTGTGATGAATCGAACAAAGTGGTGAGAAAGGATTAGCTAAGCCGACTAAAAATTTATTGGGAAAAGGTTTAGTTTGTTGTTGGCGTTGTTTTTGCTTGATGGATGTTTTCCCGTGGAACAACCACTCACATTATACTCAGATAGTTATCCTTTTCCCCATTTTGCATAGAGTACGATCTTATATTCTTTTTATTGGTATTATGTTGAAAACTTACCAGATTAATCTTGTTATTGTTTAGTGTTACGCTCAAAATTGATCTTTTATCTTTCCCACCTTGTATTTGGGATCTTTTGTTTTCTGGGCTATGCAAGATTTGTAATCAGAAGTGGTGTGTAAATACAGTTAGCACCAACAGTAAAGAGCTATGTCGAAGAGAAGTTGGGTAGGGCAGTTCAAAAGCATAGCCACTTGGTGAGGGAAGTGGATGTTAGACTGTCGCTTCAGTGGTGGTGAATTGGGGAAAGGACCCAAAGTTCAAGATGTGAGGTGTGTGCGCTTCTAGAAGACTAAAAGCCTTATGTTATTATGTCTTTGGTTGTGAAGGCATCTTTAACGGGCATTTGTAATTCTAGGTGACTTTGTTTACTAAGAAGCATGGAGTGGTTCGGGCAGAGGAGGATGCTGAGTCACTTTATGGGAGCATTGATTTGGTCTCATCTATTATACAGAGGAAGTTGCGCAAAATTAAGGAGAAAGATTCAGATCATGGCCGCCACATGAAGGGTTTCGATAGGCTTAAGGTTAGGGACCCTGTTGCGCTAGCAGTTGATGATTTAACAATGTCTCCACAAGAAGAAGACGAGGAGGATTCCATTGATGAGGTTGTCTCCTCACCTGCTTCTTTCTGAATTTTCCTATTCTATATTGCTGGTCAATGTTGTTTTATTAAGGTTTCACCTAAACACAATGAGTAACAATCTTGTTTAGGATAGTTTATCAACAATAGATTCCCACTATCTAACTTTATTATCTTGTATTTTAGATTGTTCGCACTAAATACTTTGATATGCCACCTTTGACTGTTGCTGAGGCAATCGAGCAGCTTGAAAATGTTGATCATGACTTCTATGGTTTTCGGAATGAGGAAACTGGTAATAACTCATGCTACTTTGGTTATGCATATTGTTCTAATCAGCAGCCTCATAATTCTCATTTTGTTGGATGTGCTGCTGCAGGTGAGGTTAACATAGTGTATAAAAGGAAAGCTGGAGGCTATGGACTTATTATTCCGAAAGAAAATGGTGAAATAGAGGATTTGAAGCCCGTCATGGCTGAGTCACTTGAGAACCATAAGTGACACAATACAAAGAATGTTAACAGGTCAGTGTACTTTCTTGTATCTTCAAATAGGAATTTTTTTTTAGCATATTGGAGTTGATATGATTGTAGAGTGTCTAAGAATACTAATCAATAGCATGTACCAGAAACTCGTTTCGAGTTTGGAGCTGTTGCGAATGGCAACTCTTGTACTCGACTTGAAATTAATTGAGAATGAAGTTTAATTTGATAGTCCTTGTAAGAATCACAGTATCATCTAAATCACTTTAAAGAAATCATTTTCTATTTGCTTGAAGCCTCGAAAAAAATTAAGATGCAGCATTCGCTGTTTGTCATTTGGTTTAATACAATAGAGTGAACAGTAAGAAATTCATGTGCCTGATTGTGTTTTATAGTCGGTACAAACAAAGTAATAGCTACGCTTATACTCACTTTATTAGTAATGCATCAGTACAAACATCATCTATTTCAACACATCCCATCAGGAATCGGAAAAAGAAACATCCCTTGTAGAGAAATTAGATATTAAAAGAATTCACGAGCAACTTCATAATTATTTGTAAAATACCTCCTTATTTAATTCAGATTTACTTCAAATAGGGTACAACATGTGATTTCTCCAAGGCCTAAAACAACAAGACAAGGCGAATATGTTAAGAACATGTTCGGTGGCGGTAATGGATAAACACTGGACGGTACAATGGACAAAAATTCTTACTTCATTTTATTTCTTAATACAATTCAGTCCATCTTACCAAACAAGTTCTGGAAACTCACTTCTAACCGATATAGGAATTCTTACTGTATGCACACCATCAGTCCAAGTCAAGCTCCCAAAGTAATATTTAGTGGTAACCTGGTGTCTTGTACTGACAGTAACTGTGAAGGAATTCTTCTTAATCTTAGGACTGAAGATCAAATAATCAGGTTTAACCACTACAGTAATGCCTGGTGGAGGCCTAATTATAGCTCTATATTCAGAATTAATGGCTCCAACATTTGTAACAGTTCTGGTGAGATTAATAGGATTGTTCAGATTTGGAATGGTTATGGAAGGAAGATTCAAATCCAGGACAGAAATAATTGTTCTTGAACAAGATTTAGCTTTTTGTGTAAGGTGATTAATGGCAGTTTCATCATAACCCATGGAACAAAGATAATGTGTGTAATCTTCAATTCTCAGGTCATACACCAGGCCTGGATCTCTTGCCCTGTTAGGATTAACAAGTCCACCCCCAAAATCAAAGGGATCAGCAATCTTGGTTATGTCTCCCTCTGCCAAAATTGGTTCTCCGGAATAAGGATCTGTTCTCCAGGCTGCAACGCATTATCGACATATTTTGTAAGGTGGATTGTACAATATTGGATAGCATAGAAAGCATTACAAGAAGTTTAAATCTTATTTACTATAGTGTCTAGTTCTACTTCTATCCACTACCTCGCTCCTAACATGCACTGTGAGCATGAAATGAAATGGTTTTTAACACACAAATAGATGGAAACGTTGTATGGCTTTGTTGAAGTCAGAATCTAAGTAATTATGTTTATCCCTTGTATACTTCTTAAATTTTTTGATGAGGTGATTCAACATATTATTAGAGCATAAAAGGTCTTGTGTACAAGTCTCTTAGCCACTCGTTTATCAAAATTCTGTACGTATAAGACCTTTGATTATAAAAATGTATTTAGTTTCAAGAAGCTTGAACGGATTGGTATGCTTGTTACCTGTCGTAATGAGCGCTGACTTTATAGCAGCTGGAGACCAGTCTGGATGTATAGACTTAAGCAAAGCAACAATTCCTGAAACATGAGGAGCAGCCATGGATGTTCCAGATGCAAACTTATATCCATTTTCTGCACCTGGAACTGGAGCATATGCTGCCAATATATCAGCTCCTGGAGCTGCTATGTCTGGCTGTCTCATGCAAAAGCCATATATTGTAGTTAGTCTTTTGAGGGAAAATTAATCTGATTTGTGCTCAAGACTAACTGAAGTTTTTGGGTGAGATAATTTAACCTGAACTATTGAATAACCTTTGGCGATTTCAAAATTTCACGTGACCATAAGTAGTAGGGGTACCTTAAGAATTGCAGGGGAAAGAGAATTTGGACCTCGGGAAGAGAAAGAAGCTACATAGGTTGGTGCAAGTTTGCCTACGTATGTTTTCGAAGGTAAAAGTCGAACCTTTGGATCCCTACATGATTCATAATACACATTTTTGATACGACAAAAATAGAAGTTAAAAGTTGGAAATGCAAAATGTTACTAGTACCTGTTTGAACGGAAGTAATTAAGTATTTGCGTTGCGACATCGTAATTCACAAAAACGAATGGCATGCCTGCATATTGAAATAGGTATCGAGTAGGATTGCTGGCAACGATCATCCCCAAGCCCCCAGCCTTGAGAACATTTGATATAGTTGAGGCTAGCTCCCGACGGTCAGTTAGTGTGAAGCATAACACTACCTTGCCAGCCACCCAAGTATCGTTTGTCGATAGTGATTCACAACGGCTACATAAGAAATAGTCAAAACATTTTTAACGTATTTGGTATGCATTACTAGATTTTATAGGATGAAACTTCCTTAATCCTAACATCAAAAAACGAGGGTGCCTTTAAGATTCTTACTGTTGCAATTCAAATACTGATCTCTCTTTGTAAATCAACTCAACAAACCCGGTATCATTTCCAAAGAACATCGCTTGACCCTTCAAGCAATTTTAGTATTTACAACTCACATAAGCAAGGCACAACAAGACATGTCCAAACAGAAGTATATTGACTTAAATACGCGGGTGGTCACTAAACAATTAGCGAAATTTCATGTTCATCACTAAACTTCATCCCGGCCTCCTCAACCTTTATATCCATCCGCCTTATGTTATGGCGCCCCTAGTCTTTACGCTACTTACTAATCTTACTACCCTTAATATTGCTGCTGACTACTACTACTACTATTGAATGATAGTCATGAGCACGGTCCGGGTAAAGCTACTACCCTTAATATTGCTTTGCATGACTACGGGATACACTAATAGTGAAAAAAAAGTGAAAATGTCTTATTGAATGATAGTCAAGTGAATTTACCAATAATGCCGTTGGATTCGTGCCTTAATATGTGACTAGGACTTGGTCGGAAGAATCTATTGTGGTTGACCATTTTAGAACAAAATGAAGTATACTGACCAACCTGAAATTTCGCTAACATTTCATGACCAAACCAAGTATTATTATTTCAAGAGTTAAAAAATAAAAAAATCTTAAATAACTAACCATCAAGGTCCTGTTGTTTCCTAGCATGATAGGTGTGGGAAATGATCTATCGATAGTGCTAGCACCAACAGTTATAACCCAGGGTGCCACATTCAATGCCGTTTGAGCAATTGGCCCTGCATTTCCTGCTGCACAAACAACTGTTATTCCCTTTGCAACAGCATGAAATGAGCCATAGTAAATTAAGTCACGCTTGTTGATTTCGGGGAATAAAGGTATGCCGAGGCCTAGTGACAACGACAAAACGTCGACCCTGTCATGAATTGCTTCGTCAAACGCTTTAAGAATGTCAGCAGATGTTCCCCATCCGTTCCAAATGACTTTATATATGGCCAGACGAGCATGAGGCGCCCCCCCACGAGCAGTGCCATTAGCAAGTTCTCCAACACTCACATTATGCACGAATGAGCCGCCCGCAGTACTGGCTGTGTGTGTGCCGTGTCCATATGAATCTCTTGCTGATAAGTAGTCGTCCGTAGAATTGAATGGTTCTCCAAGTGCTGCTTGAAAGCCATCGACGAAGAAACGAGCTCCAATTAATTTCCTATTGCAGTTCTTCGCTGGATCAAAGCGTTCACCCTTTTGACAAAAACCCTTCCACCTTGATGGAATTGGTCCTAGACCTTTGTCGTTAAAAGATTCCGATTCTGGCCATACTCCTGCGTGTTGTTCATGCATGTTACTAGGCAGTACTATACACGATAACATACAAGATTTTAACTTAATTTTATTATTCAATGCTGTCCGGTGCTGATCAATATACATGCAGAGCGAGAGAGAGGACCTGTATCAATGACACCAATTATGGCATCCTCCCCTAATTTTGTTTCGTGTAGGAGATTCGAGGGGGAGGAAGAGGAGAGGCCAAGGTAATCCCAACTCCTTGTTGTTTGCACCTTATAGAAATGACTCGGGATGACATGAACCACGCCGGGTAAATCTAAAATCGAAGGAAAATTTCAACCAGATTACGAGCAAGATAAGAAGATATGACATTACAAATAAGTACTTATTCTAACATTTGAATCACTTACCAGCTTTACTTTCGATACTTGTAATTGTTTCATTGAATGCCACTTGTATTTACTAAGCAATTACATCTTTAACTTCAGTGCATGTATGGTACCCAACATTGGGTAAGACTAGACAAGGTTAGACATTATAACAAACAAGATTTTAACTTCTTTTTCTTTCTTAATATTGTCGACTGCTATCCGATCCTCTCAGTGAACATACTATATAACATATTCAGTAGATTGCACCCAAGAAAAAGAGAATATATAGTAGTATAAGCCTAATATTACTTCAATGTATCAGATTCCCTTAGAAGCTGTATTTGTATTAAATAGACACAATACGATCAGTTGGATCGAGCATCGACCTTGGACAAGCAAGTTTACAAGGTCATCCTCAACTCGAAGATAAGAGATCTTTCAAGTCGTGAGAGTAAGCAAGAAACTCGAGAGATCAAAGGATTCTGTATTTGTAAAGTACCTGCAATACTTTGTGCTTGACACTCAGTTAACTTGGCTGCGAAACCTGAGAAGCCATGTCTGTAACTGTATATCATCGACGCGGCTGATGCTTCTCTACTGAAATTTGTTGGAAACTTATTTAGTAAAAAGTTAAATTATCTTGTCCATTTTCATTATAATTAACAGCTAAACAAAATCAGGAAACACTCAAATTCTGTGTGTATTCATCATTAAATCCTTCTTGTACCTTCCCAGAACTGAAGAGAGCAAATCATGATGGCTAGATGTAATAAGCTCCACATCATCATGCTGCCTTTCTCCCATATAAACAATATGAACCTGCTTATATAATCATCCTTAAATCTGAGCAGTGATGTACATATCATGAACACGAGGTGCATGAAACCAGGTCTCTAATAACGTGCCTATTAAGATGTAATTGGACTACTAACCGTGGATTCAAGATTCGCCTGAGTTAGCAAATTATCTGCTACATGTGCAAATAGGAGAGCCAAAAACATCAGATGGATCGAAAGGAAAGACATGTTGATGTTGGTTATTCTACACAGAAGCCTCATTGTATATATAAGTGAGTAGCTGATTCTTACATGTGTAGATAATACTATTCCATGAAACAAAGATTGACTCTTCAACTTTTCTTCTCACCCACCCACATCCCATTGATAAGTAAAAGAGTTAATTACACTTACAGTCCCCATTCTTTTAACTTTGTAACAATATCATCCTTATTCAATTTTATTTGCAGATATTGTTCCCACCATTTCATTTTACACGCACAGATGGTCCCTAAGTGATCTTTTTGGCACTTTTAACACTGACTTATGACTTAAATAAATTAAAATAGCAGAAAAAGAAAATACAATAAAAAAATTGTAATTGGACCCTAACTTTTTTTAAAAGTACAAAAAAATCTTAAACCTTTTATTTTACAAATTAAAAGAAAAAAAAGGTCTTCCTCCCCCCCACACCCTGGAGGATGATGAAACTAAGCTTTAGATCTCCTGAAGTCTCCTGAAGTTATAGGAGAGCCATTACTGAAAAAATATTATGGGGAAGAAGGTGAAGATGATATTGGTTTTGTTCGTGCAACCGCGGGGTTGATTTCTCCTCTGGTTGCTCCGTTCTCGGGTGCGGGTGCAGAAGAAGACCTATTTTTGGTTTTTTTTTTTTTTTTTTTTTCTTTTTCTTTTAATTTGTATAAATAAAAGGTTTATGATTTACTTGTACTTTTAAAATGGTTAGGGTCCAATTGTAATTTTTCCATTGTATTTTATTTTTTCTGTTATTTTAATTTATTTAAGTCAGGGGTAAAATTGTCAAAAAAATCACTTGGGGACTATCTATGCGAGTAAAATGAAAGAATGTGAATGATATCTGCGAATAAAATTGAATGAGGATGATATTGTTTCAAAGTTGAAAGAATAGAAACTAATTAACCCTAAGTAAAACATGTTGTGCTGTGTAGTGAAACATTTCTAAAAGAAAAGTCAAGTACCCATTGAGGTTTAGCATCTAATTCTAAATTGTAAACTGCAAAACAACACTTTGGGTACCCAACAAAGACTATGACAGGTCTTCCCAGAAAAGAATTTAGAAAATTCATTTAGAAAAAAAAAAAAGAAATATTGACTGATGAACTTGTATTAATAAAATGAGTACAAACAATATAGTATATATTTAGTAGTCTTCAAAATATCAATTAAAGAAATTATGAGTAGCAGTTTACCATTTCTATCTTCTTATCACGTAAAAATTCATAAATCAACTATTAAGTTTATGTAGACAAGTACGTTTGAAGCAAGACATTTCATTTAGACTAAAATAGTCGTCAGTCAAAACGAAACCGTCTCAACTCCATCAATATTGGTCACACTCACCCAGCACACTGGGCAAACTCAAGTGTTACTCCTGACCATACAAGTTGTCTACTTTCATGTTCCTGTTTCTTTCGTTGCCTACCTTGATATAATCATGAAGACCCCCTTACACACTTTTCCTCTTCTCTGTGATAATGCATCAATAAAAAACAAAATATTTTTCAACACTTGCTATAAGAGAATAGACAAAGGAAACTTCCATGTAGATTTATTATAAGCTAAAAGCATCCACAAGCAACTGTGTAACTATACGTAAAATACCTCCTTATTAATTCACATTCTTTTCGAATAGAGTACATCATGTGATTTTCTCGGTATTAATTTTGGTAAGATGGAGGCTACAAGGCGAGAAAAGGCCTAAAACAATAAGATAGTAGATAGTACATCGGAAGAAATTCTAACTTTTTTTATTTAGGGAAAATGGTACAAAACGTCTCTAAGTATGGATCCCTTGCGCAAATCGTTATTGCCTTTCAAATTTTGGCAGTTACACTCTCCACCTATCTATCTAGTGCACAAATCATCATTTTTAACAGATCCGTCCGCTAATGCCGTTAAAAAGCCACGTGAAATTAAAAAAAAAAAAACGAGGGCAAAATGGTCCATCCAATGTCATCAACTATGTGCAGGGACTATTTTCGTCGAAATTCAATAGGTAAGGGATGATTGTTGCCAAGAATAATATAAACCAACTACGTCAAAAATATTTTACATTAAGATATTTTGTAAATGGAACCATTCGGGTCTACGTCATTACTGGAACCGAACCCGAATCGTCGGTTTTCGGTTCTACTTATAATATATATATTTTAAAACTGTGAGATGACAACATGTTTTGAAAAAAACTTAAAAATTGCAAATTCATAAATTAGGATTAGAAAAAAGGAAATCACCTCTCAAAATTGAGAACTCATCACGGTTATAGAGGAGCTTCGCTTTCGCGGTTGCATTGTGTGTTGAGCGAGAGAGATGAATGAGAGTGCGAGAGAGATGACACTATTTGTATTGTGTATATAAGTGAATATCGATTAAGAATTTTGATGATTTGAATATTTGAAATTGGATCAATTGAGTTTGTGTTTAAGTGCGGTGGGTTTTGGTCATTGACAATTGGACTCTTGTCTTTGGTGCCATAGTATTGGGCTGGTCATTGGGCCATGGTAAATAAATTGTAAGAAATAAAAAATTTATAAGAAAAGACAAATTCGGTTCAGAGTCGAGGGTACACAAGGTTCTAGTTCCTAATTTTTTTTTTTGGAATCAGATCGAAACCTCCAGTTTTGATTCAGGAGGTTCGGTTCATGTTAAAATATCCACCCTTAATTTCAATAGATCTGCGGCACATTGGTGGGTCAAACCAGATAAACAACCCACACACACCTAATTCATGTAAAAGCAGAAGAAAAATGGTAAATTGATAAGACAATATATGAGGAAAATTTTGCTAAGTTGAAATACTCAAACGGGTCCTTATTTTTATATTATTCTTGGCATCAATCATCCCTTACCTATTGAATTTTGACAAAAATAGTCCTTGCACATAGTTGATGACATTGGATGGACCATTTTGCCCTCGATTTTTTTTTTTTTTTTAAATTTCACATGGCTTTTTAAAGGCAATAGTGGATGGATCTGTTAAAAAATGATGATTTGCGCACTAGATGGATAGGTGAAGGGTGTAATTGTCAAAATTTGAAAGGTAAGGATGATATGCGTCCATACGTTAGGGATATTTTGTGCCATTTTCCCTTTTATGTATTCATATAGTTGCTGGAGCCTGGAATGTGGCCGAGCCGCTCAACTGTTCGAGCGCAATGCCTGGTTCCGATTCAACAAAGGTAGAATGCCTGGTCGAAGGTCCATGATAGGATGATGCCAAGACCACCAATTCGTTTGGTGTATTCCAGACGCAAGAGAGGAGCAGGACCAGATGCAAACATGGGAGAGGACTAACTTTGAAGCCAAGGAAGTCGACCAAGCAACATAGTAGGAAAATTGTAATAAAATAGTCGTATGGATGTTTACTTTCATTATTCAATTGTAATACTTTCTTTTAGTCAAATTGTAAGCAAGGGCAGGGGGAGTATAAATAAAAAGAGTACTGTAATAATAGAGAACTCATTCAGTAGTCTTGTGGGGAGAGGACAGAGCTCTCGAAGCCTCTGTGTACAATTCCATTTCATTTCTCAATTGGCAACAGCAGTTTACATTGTTCAATTACATACTACAATCAATGAATCAATGAATAATCACTATCTTCTATTACAAATCTGGATCTCAATTACATAGATTGGCTGTCTTCTCGTTGCAATTCGTAGTTATCTGCATCAAAACAATCCAGCTTCATCAAATTGGTATCAGAGCACATTAATTCAACGCCATGGCATCATCTAAGAAGCAACTGGAGGATCGAGTCGGAATGATCGAAACACGCATTGAAAAGATTTACGGTGGAATGCATGGGGAGATAGGAACGATCAAGGACGATCTAGGGCAGGTGTTGAGCAAACTCACTTCAATTGAAAAAATGGAGCAATTATTGGAGAAGTTGGGGACAACTAATCATCTGGACTCCAAGGATAGAGGAAAGAGAGTGATGCCCGAATCCAGTGGTACACCGATTCAATTTCGTAATCCACCTCATGATAGGGATCATCATTGTGAGTCTTCATTCGAACCAAATTGGGCGGAACACAGGCAAAGAAAGTTGGAGATGCCGGTGTTCGCGGGTGAGGATCCGGATAGCTGGATTTATCGCGCAGGCGATACTTCAATGTGAATCTCTTAACAGAGCTGGAGAGGTTGGAGGCAGCTGCTTTGTGCTTCGATGGCGAGGCGTTGGCGTGGTACCAATGGGAGGAACGCAGGCATCCGTTGAGGAGATGGGGGGAAATGAAGACGGTGCTGTTGGAGAGATTTCGATCCTCGCAAGAAGGTTCGATATATGAAAAGTTCCTGTCACTTAGACAAGAGACTACGGTGAAGGAATATCGTCGCCAATTTGAGTTGCTTGCTTCGCCGTTGCCGGAAGTATCGGAGAAGATGCTGGAAGGCAATTTCATCAACAGATTACACCCAGACGTGAGAGCTGAGATCCGCCTCTTGAGACCAGTGGGCCTGGATAAGATAATGGAAGTGGCCCAAAGAGTGGAAGACCGGAATATGACTATTAAACAAGCCCAAGGAGGAATGGGCCCAAACAGAAATAAGGGAGGTAATTTTGGGCCTACTTATTATCCAAATCCAACTACCATAACTCTGCCTAAGGCATTTCAGTCAGTCCAAAACAGAGCTTCAGCACCACCGCGGGTTCAAAACACCTTCCGGCGACTCACTGACACTGAGCTCCAATCTAAAAGAGAAAAGGGCCTCTGTTTTCGTTGTGACGAAAAATATACAATTGGTCATCGATGTAAAAACAAAGAGTTGCAAGTTTTAATTGTTAGGGAAGAAGAAATTGAAGTGGAGGAAGAAGGAGGCGAGACCTTCCAAAGTAGCGGGTTAATCGGAGAAGTGGAGGAATCAGTGGAACTTTCTCTAAAATCAGTGGTGGGACTCACAGCTCCGCGGACCATGAAGTTGATAGGGAAGATCGCACAGCACGAGGTGGTAGTGTTAATTGATTCGGGTGCCACCCATAACTTCATCTCATCCGAGGTAGTAAGGCAATTGGGACTTCATCAAACCGAGACCACGGGTTATGGAGTACTTATGGGAATAGGATTGTCGGTAAGAGGAGAGGGTATGTGCCGAGGAGTGGAATTACAATTGCAGAATTTTATGGTGATTGAAGACTTTTTACCGTTGGAACTTGGGAGTTCCGAGGTCATATTGGGAATGCAGTGGTTAGGGAAATTGGGGGCTATGCATGTGGATTGAGGCCGCCTATCTATGAAATTCTCAGTGGCCGGAGGTATCGTTACATTGAAGGGTGATCCCACATTGAGTAAGACTCCCGTAACACTAAAAGCTATGATGAAGGTTCTGAAGGAGCAAGGGGATGGGGTACTCTTGGAGTTGGGGAGTATAGTGGTGGGAGAGGATCAAATCCCAGCAAAGCCACCGGAAGAAATCTTGAAATTGTTGAAAAGATTTAGGAGCGTGTTTGATGAGCCACATCAACTGCCTCCGATTAGAGATCATGATCATGCCATAATGCTTCAGCCAGGGGCAGCTCCAGTCAGTGTTAGGCCCTATCGTTACCCGCACTTTCAAAAGAATGAGATTGAGAGGTTGGTGAGAGAGATGTTAGCGGCTGGGATTATACAGAATAGCATCAGTCCATTTTCTAGTCCGGTCTTATTAGTGAAAAAAAAAAGACGGAAGTTGGAGATTTTGCGTGGACTACAGGGCTCTCAACAAATTAACCATACCGGACAAATTTCCCATTCCGGTCATTGATGAATTGTTGGGCGAGCTACATGGTGCTACAATATTCTCCAAATTGGATTTAAGATTAGGCTATCATCATATAAGAGTGAAGCGGGAGGATGTACCGAGGACCGCATTTCGCACCTATGAGGGTCATTATGAATTTCTGGTTATGCCATTCGGCTTGACCAATGCACCGACAACATTCCAATCTCTCATGAATGCGGTGTTCAAGGACAAGTTATGTAAATTTGTCTTGGTCTTTTTTGATGATGTATTGGTGTATAGCCAGACGGTGAGCGAGCATGTGGAACACCTAGAGCAGGTGCTGGAACTTTTAGCAGGAAATCATTTGTTGGCTAATGAAAAAAAATGTTTATTTGGCCAGCACAAATTGGAATACTTAGGTCACATTATTTCATCCGAAGGTGTGGCGGCTGATGGATCTAAAATTGAAGCGATGGAGCGTTGGCCGAGTCCTCAATCGCTTAAGGAGTTGCGGGGATTTTTGGGGTTAACCGGGTATTATCGGCGATTTGTTCGCGGGTATGGGAAGATTGCTTGGCCTCTAACTCAGCAACTCAAGAAGGACAATTTCAGTTGGAATTCAGATGCCGAAGAAGCATTCCAACTCTTAAAACAGGCGATGACTACCGTACCTGTTCTAGCTTTGCCGGATTTTTCACAACCATTTGTGGTGGAAACGGATGCTTCGGGGTATGGGTTGGGAGTAGTCTTAATGCAAAACCATCAGCCTATTGCAATTTTCAGTCACAGCTTGTCAGCCAGAGTGCGAAGTATGTCCATCTACGAGAGGGAACTCATGGCGATCATATTCACAGTCCAGAAGTGGCGCCATTATTTACTCGATCGCAGATTTGTAGTACGGACTGACCAACGTAGCCTGAAATTCTTATTGGAGCAGAGATTGGTTACTATGGAACATAAAAAATGGTTAACGAAATTGTTGGGTTTTGACTTTGACATACAATATAAGTCGATCTTTGGAGAATAAAGCGGCGGATGCTTTATCACGGTGCAATTCAATGACATCCTCGATGGCTTTATCGATCCCTACAACCCTTCATTTGGAGGAAATCAAGGAGGCAGTACAATCGGATAGTGTGTTGGGTCCAAGGGTGGCTGCCATCCGTAAGGATCCTTTATCCCATCCTGGTTATTCCGTGGTTCAGGAGCACTTGTTATACAAGGGCAGGTTGGTCATTCCTAAAGGGTCACGGCTGGTGCAATTGGTGTTGCAGGAGGGGCATGATAGTTACCTGGGGGGACATGCCGGTTTTCTTAAAACTTATAAGAGGGTGGCTGACACTTTTTACTGGCAGGGGATGCGAAGGGAGGTGAAGGAGTATGTGGCAGCGTGTAAAATTTGCCAAACCAGCAAGTATCTTTCTCTTGCTCCAACTGGGTTATTACAGCCCCTGCCATACCTGAGAAAGTCTGGGATGATGTGACCATGGATTTCATAGAGGGCCTTCCCAAATCCGAAGAGTTCAATTCTATATTGGTGGTTGTGGATCGCCTGAACAAGTATGGGCATTTTATTGGATTGAAACATCCCTTCACGGCCTCGACTGTGGCTGCCATTTTTGCCAAGGAGATCATCCGCCTTCATGGGTTTCCTCGATCCATTGTCTCGATGACAGAGATAAGGTTTTTATGAGCATTTTCCGGACGGAACTTTTTCGCTTACAAGGGGACGATCCTCAAGTATAGTACGGCGATCATCCCCAAACAGACGGCCAAATCGAAGTAGTTAATCGATGTGTCGAGACTTATTTACGGTGTTTTGCATTAGGTAGGCCCATTTCGGGTGTTATATGGCAGGGATCCTCCTCCCTTGATACGTTTGAGAGGGATCAACAGTAGTATCCTCTTTGGATCAGCGGCTGGTGGAGAGGATTCTATGTTAGATGAGTTGCGGGCCCAATTGCTTCGTGCCCAACGAGAGGATGAAGAGGAGCGCGGATAAAGGTCGTAGAGAGGTGGAGTTTGAGGTGGGTGATCAAGTGTACCTCCGATTACGTCCTTATCGCCAAAAGTCCTTAGCAGGCCGCTTGAATGAAAAGTTGTCTCCACGCTATTATGGGCCCTTTGAGGTGCAGAGCGAGTGGGGAAAGTGGCATACAAGTTGATTTTGCGAGACAGTGCAATCCATCCGATTTTCATGTTTCGCAACTAAGAAAGGTGGTGGGAGATCACAATTTGGTGCATTCGTTACCTCCACAGTTGGGCGCGAATCTGGAATTGTTGGTTGAACCGGAAGAGGTGTTGGGGGTGCGTGCCGGGGGTCATATGTCTTCTTCTCCAGAGGTATTAGTCAAATGGAGAGGTATGTCTCCAATGGAAGCCACTTGGGAAGAATCTGAGTTGATTGAGCGGCGGTTTCTTCGTTTCACCTTGCGGACAAGGTGACTTTATGGGAGGGGTATTGATAGAATGACGCCAAGACCACCAATTCGTTTGGTGTATTCCAGACGCAAGAGAGGAGCAGGACCAGATGCAAACAGGGGAGAGGACTAACTTTGAAGCCAAGAAAGTCGACCAAGCAACATAGTAGGAAAATTGTAATAAAATAGTCTTATGGATGTTTACTTTCATTATTCAATTGTAATACTTTCTTTTAGTCAAATTGTAAAGCAAGGGGGGGAGTATAAATAAAAGGAGCATTTGTAATAATAGAGAACTCATTCGATAGTCTTGTGGGGAGAGGACGAGAGCTCGAAGCCTCATGTACAATTCCATTTCATTTCTCAATTGGCAACAGAGCTTACATTGTTCAATTACATACTACAATCAATGAATCAATGAATAATCACTATCTTCTATTACAACTGGATCTCAATTACATAGATTGGGTCATCTTCTCGTTGCAATTGTAGAAGTTATCTCGCATCAAAACAATCCAGCTCCATCGGTCAAAGACAAAGGTCCAGTGGTAATTCAATCCAGTTCCTGAAATTCGCTTCTAACAGATATATGAATTCTTACTTGATGCACGCCATCAGTCCAAGTCAAGCTCCCGAATTAATATTTGGTGGTGACCTGGTGACTTGTAGAGTTAGTAATAATGAAGGAAAACTTCTTAATCTTAGGACTGAAGATCAACTAATCAGGTTTAACCACTACAGAGTCTACAGTAATGCCTGGTGGAGGCCTAATTATAGCTTTATATTCAGAATTAATGGCTCCAATATTTGTAACATTTTTGGTGAGATTAATTGGATTGTTCAGATTTGGAATGGTTATGGAAGGAAAATTTAAATCCAGAACAAAAGTAGTTGTTCTTGAACAAGATTTAGCTCTTTGCGTAAGGTGATTAATTGCAGTTTCATCGTAGCCCATGGAGCAGAGGTAATTTGTGTAGTCTTCAATTCCCAGGTCATACACAAGGCCTGAATCTCTTGCCTTGTTAGGATTAACAAGTCGACCTACAAAATCAAATGGATCAGCAATCTTTGTTATGTCTACCTTTGCCAAAATTGGTTCTCCGGAATGAGGATCGGTTCTCCAGGCTGCAAAATATTATTGACATTTTCGTTGTTAATCATTTATGAAAATTGTGCATGTCTTAGACTTCTGATGATATATATCTTGCTCTCACAAGCTTGGATGGATTGCAATGCTACCTGTAGTAATGAGTGCCAATGTTTAGCAGCCGGAGACCAATCTCGATGCAAAGACTTCGAGTAAAGCAACAATTCCTGATACATGAAGAGCAGCATTGATGTTCCAGATGAGAATGCATATCCATTTCTTGCACTTGGACTTGGGGGATGTGCTGCTAATATATCAGCTTCTGGGGCTGTGTTGTAAAAATAACGTGATTGCAAGTGTACAATATCGTTAACAAGTAATAAAGTGGACTTTTTGAGTCCGGATTATCGTTCCCACGAAGACTATCTTATTTAGATACTAGTTAAATTAATCAAAGTGCTAGTCTATTGAAAACAAGTTAAAATCAATTGAATTTGAATATTTAAGCTAGAACTTTGGATTTTTTTGAAAATAATAATAAAGCAGAAATCAAGAATTAATAAAATATGATGGTTGAAGCGTTTGGACGAACGAATTCACCTAGTTGTCATCTCTAATTCCTCCTCTCAAGATTCGTTTTCTAAAGTTGTATTCGGTCGAATTCACAAATTTAACCTAATTTACCTCTCTCGAGTTCAAATTAGTCATATCTAATTAAGTCAACTTAGGCAGTCAGAATGGTCCTTAATTAGATGCATTAAATCTCCTAAGAATTCAATTCAAGACCGTGACAATAACAAAAGCGTATCTCTACCTTTTATCCAATTGCCAGATTTTACTACGTGGTCTAGATTAATAATTTACCTCTCGGTTCATTACAATCCACAAAATCAATGAAATAATGGCCAATCATTCAAAGCATTAAGAAAAGAAGAAAAATCAAATACTTAATCAATTTATAAATCAAAACTTGAGAGTCGAAATTAAAGAATTAAACTTAGACTACATCGTTCATCCAAACATAAAATCTAGCTATTCATAACTCGGAAGAAAGAAAAGATGAAAAGAATTGAAAACATAACCGGATCTTGAAAATAATAGAGGAAGAGACGTTGAATATCTTGCACCAAGAAATCTTTGTCTTCAAGCTCCAATCTTCAATTCCGCCTTGTTCTTCGTCTCTTGGTATCTCTCTCTCTCAATATGATTTTTTACAAGAATTTCAACAACTGGTGTTATGAGTGTATAAGTCCTATTTATAGGTCTCTCAAGATGACCTAAAAGATCTCTCAAAATCCTCAAAATCGTGGACTACAAGTTTCCTAATTGTTTTGAACTCAAATAAGGAAATAAAATAAAAAAAATTAGCATGCCAAAAAATGGCTGGGCGAACGCCCGAGCATGTTTGAAGCGACATGACCAGCCGGAGTTTTGCCTCTGTTGTTCATTCTTCTTTGGTATGCGCCACCAACTGTGATCTAAAGCGTTCGCCAGGTTGAAATTTCATCTATTCTGCGCTTGTAGTCCTTCAACTTTTGATTGTAGTCATTTTAGTCCTCTGATTCCTTCTTATATTTCAATTCGATCCTCTTTTATTTGCACCCCATGTCCTTCAACTTTTGGAGGTTTGCAAGTTGATCCCTATCTCCAAGTTTTTGTACACTTTCAGTCCTTTTCGCCTATTTTGCTTTTTTTTTTTCCTATAATTCCTTCAGAACTTGGGTTTTGACCTGAAATAATTAAATCAACACTCAATTAAGTAGAAAAGTACTTATGAGCACTTACAATTGTCCACTTTTGATAGTCTAGATAAGTGTAAAATCACACTTATCAAATACCCCCAAACTTGAACATTTGTTCGTCCTCGAACATAACTATTTACTTCAACAACCAAACAAAATATATTATAACAGATAGCTTGCCGTATTTGCCTCATGTTTTGAACAATCAAACAATTCATAATAAAACTTCTAAATCATGCTACCAAAATCAATCATTTTGACTTATCCGATGCTTGACGGATATCGGTTATGTACACATAGTCAATTCAATCACCATGAGCCTTTGGTCGATGATATTATGGCCCCAATGGTCAAATGTTTCCTTTCTCGCTCGTGAGAATACACACCCCAAACCGACATTCAATTTTCTCACCGGGTATTAGCTCTAAAGGGACTCATGAGACACTTATTTTTTTCTTGCTCAAAATTTGGTTAGGTCTAGCCAATACATTAGCTATCTAGATCTCGTGATGATTCTCCTTTCATTGAGTGCTTTGACCATCAAGTTTTCACTAAGTAAGTCAAACCCACTAGTAATCTATATCCCCAAGTTATGCATAAAATGGTTCAATCTTGCTCTTTTTTTTTTTTAATCTTATGTGTAAGACCTCACTCCCTTAAGCTTTCTAGATGACCACTGTAACGAGCTTTGGGCCGATGGCTCCCGTGTTTGTTAAACCTTAGGGCACCGAGTTTTGAGAACTCAATGGACTTTATCACTCGAGTCAACTAGGCTACGAAGAGAGGTATAAGATAATGCAAGTGCCTTTTTTTTTTTGCAAGATAAACACGCGGGGATTAGATTTCTAGCATCCGGTCAATATCTAGATTCCACTTGGTAGCCAAAATATACTCCACACAACTATTATTCAAACACGGAATCAACACCTATCTAAACAGCTTCTACACTGGTTTAACCACCCCCAAACTAGCCTTTCACCCTGTTAGGTAATTGAGTTGTCAATTGGTAGAATTGGTTTTCTCAACTAAGATTCACTACTCTTTCACTGTATTCTATTCAATATACCAATCCAGCGTAGTGAAATTCATGACCATAAATCACACTTAATCATATCTCACATGGATAAGTAAAGTTTATAAAACAAGCACAAGTAGCATAACCTAGTCATAATTCATGAATTGATATCAGTTTCAAATAATATCCTCATAGGCCGGCAAGGCTATCCAACATACAAGCACACAAAATTATGTTTTTTGTTTTTTTTGTTTTTTTTAGCATACACAAAAATAATGAAAGTAATTAAAGTCTAATTAAAGTCACCCCCAAGCTTAAAATTCACATTGTCCTCAATGTACGAAAAACGTAGAGCAAAAGTAAAAAAACTAGGAAAGGATCAGGAACTTCCCGGGGGTAAATGTGGAGAAGATACATCCGGCTGGTGGAGTGGTCCCGCTGAAGTAGAGGGTCGAAAAGAAGCAAGCTGCAGTGAAAAGCCAGAGACAGTCTCCGATATGCGTGCGACATTCTCATCGAGAGTTTCCATACGGCTCTCAATACGACTCACCTGATCGTGCATTGCATGGTACTGGTAATCCAGGGTACGCTGATTGGATCGAGTCCGAGTGTCAGTTTGCTGCCAATTCCTCACCTGACTGGTCACATAGCGCAAGTCACCAAGCATAGCCTCCTGGTTCTGATGTATGTGTATAATCACATTCTCAATGGCGCTAATGACTCGACCCATCTCGCTGTCGAGCCGCCATAAAATTGCCGCGAATCGAACGTGAAGTCGAACCGGCAGCTGTCGGTGGTGGGGGAGGTGCCTCATCTTGAAAATCCTCATCTGCAATCCCGACCCTAGTAGGGTGTGCTCTAGTACCTCCGGCTGCCAACTTGGTCTCTGAGTTCTCAACACTACGGGCATTGAATAAGGGGCGCAGAGGTCGACTTCTTCGCTAGGGAAAAGTGGGAACTCCACAGGTGATCTGAGATCCCGTTGATAAGACAAGAAAAATGAATGGCGCTACCGGGAGTCCACCTCGGTAGCTAATTCTTTGATGAACTCAAAGATGTGAGTCCCAAAGTCGAACTTACAGACCTTGCTAGATGATATAACAGGATGGCCCGGTGCTCATTAATTTTCATCCTCTCGTCTCAGTGGGGCTAATGTTGGGCCGACAAAAATATGTAAGACGTGCAATTTCCTGGTAAGCTGATCATGCATGAACCGAGGGGTATCCAAAGGCCAAGCATCATCCCGACCATATAAATAACGGGCCACCAACGCCATGTCAAGGTCGTGCGGAGTCGGGAGAGGGTCAAGCCCAGTGCGTGTGAGGCCATAATATCTGTCGATCATAGTGGGGGTGAAACGTATCCACTGACCTCTCACCCAGGTTCTGTGTCGGTGGGGAGACTCCAGGACATCAATGTCCGGGTTGAAATTGGCAAAAAATTCCCTAACTAGAGTAGGGTATGCGGCGTGTGGAGCACCGGCCACCTTGTTCCACCCACAGTGCTGGATGACTCGTTCCAACAAATGATCAGAGAAGTCGGTCCTAGTGACCTGGCGTTCCTTGTGACAAAGCTTGGGTAACCACTTAGTTTTATAGCTTGATTGGATGGCCTCAGTTTGGAACCGTGGTATAGACCCATCATCAGGCGGCTCGGCCACATGTCTAGTCCGGGTTGAAGGCCCGCTGACCTTCCCTTTCCCTTTCTCCATAGCGGTAGCTTTGCGCTTGGGTGGCATGTTGTACTGTAGAGACAAAATGAAGGGAAGTAGGTGAGAGAGCGAAGTGGACCAAGGATTTACACAATCGAGAAAACATAGGAAAGAGTTAAAGTTTCCCGAGCCATCATTGGACACACGTAATGCCCTAGCGTGGTGTGTATCGTGTTCAAAGTATAGGCGAGCGGATGTCGGAAAAGGCGAGACGAAAGGCCGAAAAAAGTGGCCGGAGGGCTGCTGGCGGCGGGTAGCTTGGCGAGCCACAAAGTTCGTGAGGGACTAACAAGCAGGATGCATGGTCAAGATATCCTAAGGAGAGCATGCAATGTGAACAACCTGAGCGTAAAACAACAAAGTCCAAGTGATGGCTAGACCCAATTTTACAAGAAAGTTCTTTAAGGCATTTTAACAAACACTTGGAAGGCATCCTATTTGTATGGGAAAGTTAATGAACAGAGATCATGAATTTTGCCCAAAAATTGTTAAACCAAAGTGCACAATCACAAACCCAGCAACTACCTAACCCCAAACTCCTCCAATTAAACAAATAAACAAAAAAAAAAAAAAAATCACACAAAACTAAGCCAAACCCGAATGGAAGATGGAGAGAGCGAAAGTCATACCTTGCACTTGGAGGTGCAGCAACGTGAGGGAGATGAAAGGAGAGTGAATCACGACATGATGCTAAGTTGATGCGATTAAATATACATGAATGTGTGGGTGGAGCACGGGGAAGAAGGAGGGAACCGGGTGAATGAAAGAAAAAAAAGGTGAGGTGAATGTTCCTATTTAAAACCCGTGAATTTTTTTTTTTTTATCTTGGCGAACGCTCAGGTATAAACAGGCGTGCATGCCCAATGCAAAAATTGGCTGCGGGTTCGCTGCTGATAAGACGAGGGGCTTAACGCTCGGTTCAATGTCTTGGGCGTTCGCCTAAGCCAACAATTTTTTTTTTTAAAGGATGAAAACGTTCGGCCTGAAATAAGAACAATATAAATTCAGCGAATCAAGATAAAAACGGGGAAAACAACAATCCTAAAATTCTATATGCAAAATAAATACTAGAAAAGGGATAGAGAATGGGTTGCCTCCCATTAAGCGCTCAATTTAGAGTATTGGGCTCGACTGTTTGGCTGCATTCACTCTGGCACTGCAATGTCAATGGTGGATTTTGCCGTTGGGAAATCCTCCACATAGTGTTTCACTCTCTGGCCATTAACTTTGAAATTTCCTTTGGTTGGATGAGTTAATTCAACCGTGCCATACGGAAAAACCTTGGCGATTGTGAATGGTCCCACCACTTTGATCTCGATTTTCGAGGAGCAGTTTGAGTCGCGAATTGTATAACAGAACTTGATCCCCAACCTGGAATACCCGGTGCCGAATGTGTTTATCATGCCAGTTCTTAGTCCTTTCTTTATAGATCACCGAGTTTTCATAGGCATCCATTCTGAATTCATTCAGCTCGTTCAACTGCAGCAGCCTAGTTTCACCGGCCTTGTCCAAATCCATGTTTAAGCTGTTTTGGTGCCCAATAGGCCTTGTGCTCGAATTCGACTGGTAGATGGCAAGCTTTTCCAAACACCAAACGATAAGGAGACATGCCAATAGGAGTTTTGAAAGGCGTGCGATGCGCCCATAGTGCATCATCAAGCTTCTTGGACCAATCTTTTCGAGTTGAATTAACGATTAGCTAGCTCGAGGATTCGTTTCAAGCTGTCATTGGATGTTTCCACTTGCCCACTAGTTTGTGGGTGATAAGTCAACAACTCGATCTTGTACCCATATTTGTTGAGGACCGATTTAAATAAGCGGTTGCAAAAATGAGAACCACCATCACTTATAATAGCTCGGGGAGCTCCATATACATTGAAAATATATTTCTTGATGAACTCAACCACCACTGTTGCATCATTAGTTGGTAATGCTTTTACTTCCACCCACTTGGACACATAATCAACTGCTACAATAATGTACTTGTTGGAATAGGACGGTGGAAATGGTCCCATGAAGTCTATGCCCCAAACATCAAATAATTCTACTTCAAGGATGTTGTTTAACGGCATTTCATGACGGGCGGAGATGTTACCTGTTCGTTGGCATCGATCACAGGATCTGCAAAAACTGTGCACATCTTTGAATAATGTGGGCCAGTAGAAACCACACTGTAAAACCTTAGCAGCGGTTTTGGTAGGACCAAAGTGACCACCATAAGCCGAAGAGTGTACACGTGCAAGTATCGGTTTCATTTCTTCTTCTGGAACACATCTTCTGATTATCTGATCTGGGCCTCTCCGGTATAGATAAGGTTCCTCCCAAAAGTAGAATTTAGCCTCATGGACTAGTTTTTTCTTCTGCTAATAAGAAAATTCTGGTGGGAGAATTTGACTGACCAAATAATTGACTAAGTCAGCATACCACGGTGCATTCCCAATCTGCAAGATTTGTTCTTCTGGAAACACTTCATTTATGTCCACACTATCAGTTGCTTCTCCCTTCTCCAGTCTAGATAAATGGTCTGCCACCTGATTTTCTGTCCCCTTTTTATCACATATTTCAATGTCAAATTCTTGTAGCAACAAAATCCACCGAATTAATCTGGGTTTGGCATCCTTCTTCCCAAACAAATACTTAAGAGCTGCATGGTCAGTGTAGACAAGTACCTTTGACCCAATGAGATAGGAACATAATTTGTCAAAGGCAAAAACTACAGCTAGCATATCTTTTTCAGTTGTTGCATAGTTGATCTGTGCATCTGTTAAAGTCCTGCTTGCATAGTATATGACATGTAAATTTTTGTCTCTACGTTGCCCCAGTACTGCACCCACTGCAAAGTCGCTAGCATCACACATAAGTTCAAATGGTAAACTCCAATCCGGTGCAACAATAAGTGGTGCAGTTGTCAGTTTTGCTTTCAAAGTGTTAAAAGCAATAAGACACTCATCAGAAAAGTTGAAAGGCATGTCTTTCTCCAAAAGGCTACTGAGAGGCTTTGTAATTTTTGAAAAATCACGGATGAACCTCCTATAAAATCCTGCATGTCCAAGAAAACTTCTAACACCCTTAACTGAATTCGGTGGCTGCAATTTCTCAATCACTTGAATTTTTGCTTTGTCGACTTCTATTCCTTGAAATTTGAAATTCGGTGTCCCGAACTATTCCCTCTTTCACCATAAAGTGACATTTCTTCCGATTGAGTACAAGATTAGTTTCCTCACATCTCTTCAACACCTTAGATAAATTTGTCAAGCATACATCGAAAGAGTCTCCAAAAAGCGAGAAATCATCCATAAATACCTCAATGTATTGCTCCACCATGTCTCGAGAATATAGCCATCATGCAATGAAAAGTGGCGGGCGTTGCACAATCAAAGGGCATTCTTCTAAAGGCAAAGGTCCCATAAGGACATGTGAAGGTGGTTTTCTCACAGTCTTACGGAGCAATGGGGATCGATTGTATCCCGAATAGCCATCCAAGAAACAGTAGTGAGAGTGGCGGGCAAGCCTTTCCAGCATCTGATCAATAAAGGGTAAAGGGAAGTGATCTTTCCTTGTGGCATTATTCAGTTTTCGGTAGTCAATACATACTCTCCAGCCTGTGACCAATCGTGTCGGAATGAGCTCATTGTTATCATTCTTCTCAACTGTGATTCCTCCCTTTTTTGGCACTACGTGAACTGGACTTACCCAAGAACTGTCTGAGATCGGGTAAATTATTCCCGCATCGAGTAATTTCATCACTTCAGCTCGGACCACTTCTTTCAAAGTAGGATTCAATCTTCGCTGGCTCTCCACTGATGCCTTGAAATTGTCCTCCATACGGATTTTATGCACACGGAAGGACTAATTCCTCTAATATCTCGCAATAGTCCACCCAATAGTCGCTTTTTATGTTCCTTCGAGATTACGAGCAATTTTTCTTCCTCCAATTACATCATATCATTAGCAATAATCATTTGGAAGAGTAGTAGAAGTCCCTAGATATGCGTATCGAAGGTGAGATGGCAATGGTTTCAACTCGAGAACAGGAGCCCTCTCTATGGATGGTACTTTGTCTATGTAGGTTTTCACCAAGTGGTTCAAAATATCTCGTTCTCTTGTAAGAGGCGGTGGAGATGCTTCTAGTTGCAAGGCTCGTGCTTGTATAGCTAGATGTTCTGATTTTGTTGATTCAGAACACATCATACAAATCGCGAGTTCATCTGGTGGATATTCTGTTTCAAATGTTTCGCAATTAATTTGTCCACCACATCGACTTGAAAACAAGAATCAAGAAGTTTGGATATTTCATCACCTTAAAAACATTGAATATAACTTTGCTCATTGTCCACCCAAGAATCATTTTGCCTTCACAAACATCGATTAGTGCTCTCCACAGTAGCTAAAATGGTCTTCCAAGAATAATGGAGATATCATTGTCTTCCTCCATATCAAGAATGATGAAGTCTCTTTGGAAATATGAATTTATCGACCTTTACCAATACATCCTCAATGATACCTCGAGGATGCTTGATAGATCGATCCGCCAAATTTACAATGAGACGGTGGTTGGTCTTGCTTCTCCCAATCCCGCCTTCACATGCATACGAGATAAATGCATGAGATTAATACTTGCACCCAAATCACACAAAGCATGATCAAAATAATTTGAACCTATAGTACAAGGGATAGTGAAACTCCACGGATCTTTTAATTTAGGTGGAAGCTTTTACGAAGAATTGCCTTTGCACTCTTTCCGTCGTCGACAAAACTGTTTCATGTTCTTCCGACTTCCGTTTGTTTGAAAGAATGTCTTTTATGAATTTTGCGTGGTGGGCATCCAATGCTAATCGTCGGCAAATGGGATGTTGATGTGGAGTTTTCTGAAAATTTCAAGAAATTTTGCAAATTGTTTGTCGAGCTTGTGCTTATGCAATATTTGAGGAAAAGGAATCGGTGGCACATAAGCTTTGGCGCGGGATTGGTGTCTTGGCTTTGGATGATTACTCGCATCTTCTTTTAGAACTTCTTCTTGTAGATCTTGTTGAATGCTTCTCAACTATCTCATCCTCGACTACCAACTGTTTGTCCCTCTTCTCGTGTCGTTTCACGTGAATTTACGGTAATTGTACTCCACTCCTTGTCGTGATTGCTTGTACTTGCTCTTTTAGATTTGTTCTGATGTTGCTAGGAAGTGTCCACAGAGTTCTATCGATAATTGTAAGGCCACCGGCCAATTTGAGTCTCTAATTTTCGATGAGGCGCTTTGTTGATTACGATAATTTGTGTCCCCCTCTCCATAAGTTTATCGGTCTTTTGCATGTCTTTGTTGGAACATTTCCCCAAACTTGGTCTTCTTTCATCTTTGAGCATTGCCGATTACTACCAACGCTTACGATTATCGACCATCTAAAGTTTGGGTGTTGCTTCCGGCCGAGATTGTATGTTTGAGAGTAAGGGTTATCTTTAGCGGCGTGTGTTATTACGAACAAAATTTACTTTCATCCGGAGAGGCCAACGACATACAATGTCGAAGTTGAGTGGTTAGCCCCACAGTTTTCGCACATCATAGTGGTTTGCACTGCATTTACTCCTTGTGTTTGTGTTCTAACCAAGAGCTCCACCTGTTTCGTCAATGCGGCAATTTGTGCATTGGTAGCTGACAGATTGTCTATCTCATGTATCCCTGCTACTTTCTTCGGAGTGGTTCGATCAGATGAAAACATGGTATGAGTGTTTGCTATCAGCTCATATAAATCCCAAGCTTCATTGACATTTTTATTCGCAATGGACCCGTTTGCTGAGGAGTCCACTATCGATTTGGATTGAGAAGAAAGTCCAGAGTAGAAATATTGAGCCTGAAGTCCCTTTTTAATACCATGATTTGGACATTTTCTGAGCAACTCTTTGAATCTGTCCCAAGCTTCATGATACCGCTCTCCATCAAGTTGTTGAAAAGTCAAAATTTCCAACTTCATTTTGGCCACTTTAGCTGGTGAAAAGTATTTGTTGCAGAATTTTCTAGCCAAGTCATCCCGTGGCGATACTAGCATGTGGCTCGGAATCTAGCCATTCAAGAGCTCCATCTTTCGGTGTATATGGGGAATAACCGAAGTCGATGGCATCCTCATTCACTCCTTGGCTGAAAGTTCTGGCACATCCGTAGGAATCGAGAAAGATGAGTATTCGGGTTTTCATTAAGCTCGCCATAGAAACCTGCAGGTTATTCTTTGAAGAGATTAATAAGATCGGCTCTTAATTGAAAATCATTCCGACCAAAATTTGGATAGACTATGCTTGAGCGATCGGGAGCTGCTTCTTTGGGGTTAAGAATTGAGCCATTGGCATATTCTCATTTTCATCTTCTTTTCTTCATTGTGTAGTGAATTTGCCGAGTCGCTTGATCGGGCCGCTACTGCGCAATTTGCTCTTCTTCGCTTCTTGACTTCTCTTCTTATTGGTGCATCCGCCATTAGAATTTTTCTTGATCTCTCTGTTTTTGGTTGTGTTTTTTGCGTCTTACGTGCGAAGAATGCGTTCAATCTCGGGATCGAATGTCTCAAGATCGCCGCCTTGCATCGGAGCATGCAACAAACACCTTTTACGTAGTAAATAAAAGAGAAGAAAAGAGTATCAAGATAAAAATAAATTAACTATAAAATTAATCTAAACTAATATTAAATAAGGATAGTCCCAAACAGCGGCGTCCAAAACTTGTTGTAAAAATAACGTGATTGCAAGTGTACAATATCGTTAACAAGTAATAAAGTGGACTTTTTGAGTCCGGATTATCGTTCCCACGAAGACTATCTTATTTAGATACTAGTTAAATTAATCAAAGTGCTAGTCTATTGAAAACAAGTTAAAATCAATTGAATTTGAATATTTAAGCTAGAACTTTGGATTTTTTGAAAATAATAATAAAGCGAAATCAAGAATTAATAAAATATGATGGTTGAAGCGTTTGGACGAGCAAATTCACCTAGTTGTCATCTCTAATTCCTCCTCTCAAGATTCGTTTTCTAAAGTTGTATTCGATTGAATTCACAAATTTAACCTAATTTACCTCTCTCGAGTTCAAATTAGTCATATCTAATTAAGTCAACTTAGGCGGTCGAGAATGGTCCTTAATTAGATGCATTAAATCTCTTAAGAATTTAATTCAAGACCGTGACAATAACAAAAGCGTATCTCTACCTTTTATCCAATTGCCAGATTTTACTACGTGGTCTAGATTAATAATTTACCTCTCGGTTCATTACAATCCACAAAATCAATGAAATAATGGCCAATCATTCAAAGTATTAAGAAAAGAAGAAAAATCAAATACTTAATCAATTTATAAATCAAAACTTGAGAGTCGAAATTAAAGAATTAAACTTAGGCTACATCGTTCATCCAAACATAAAATCTAGCTATTCATAACTCGGAAGAAAGAAAAGATGAAAAGAATTGAAAACATAACCGGATCTTGAAAATAATAGAGGAAGAGATGTTGAATATCTTGCACTAAGAAATCTCTGTCTTCAAGCTCCAATCTTCAATTCCGCCTTGTTCTTCGTCTCTTGGTATCTCTCTCTCTCAATATGATTTTTTACAAGAATTTCAACAACTGGTGTTATGAGTGTATAAGTCCTATTTATAGGTCTCTCAAGATGACTTAAAAGATCTCTCAAAATCCTCAAAATCATGGACTGCAAGTTTCCTAATTGTTTTTGAACTCAAATAAGGAAATAAAATAAAAAAAAATTCGCATGCCAAAAAATGGCCTGGGCGTGTTTGGGGCGAACGCCCGTAGCCGGAGTTTTGCCTCTGTTGTTCACTTCTTGGTTGGGCGCTTGCGCCCAATGGTGATCTGATCTAAGCGTTCGGCCGGTTGAAATTCATCCATTCTGCATTTGTAGTCCTTCAACTTTTGATTGTAGTCATTTTAGTCCTCTGATTCCTTCTTATATTTCAATTCGGTCCTCTTTTATTTGCACCCCCATGTCCTTCAACTTTTGGAGATTTGCAAGTTGATCCCCATCTCCAAGTTTTTGTACACTTTCATTCCTTTTACGCCTATTTTGCTTTATTTTCTATAATTCCTTGAACTTGGGTTTTGACCTGAAATAATTAAATCAACACACAATTAAGTAGAAAAGTACTTATGAGCACTTACAATTGTCCACTTTTGATAGTCTAGATAAGTGTAAAATCACACTTATCGGTCGCTATATTTATCGTCTCGTCATGCAAAGCCAAACACGAAATTCTAATCGGTCTTTGATGAAAAAATGAAGTCGACTTGCACGCGAGGGGTTTGTTGAAGACTGAATATAAATAAATAAATGTGTCTCATTCTCTAAAGGCTTAAGCTTTTAGATGAGGTGACTCAACAAAATTTCATGTGGCCTTTAGTATAGGGATACCTTAAAGATTTCAGGAAAAGATAATTGGGACCCCGAGACGATAACAATGCCACATTGGTTGATGCACGTTTGCCCATGTATGTTTTCGATGGTAAGTTGAACCTTTGGGGTCCCTACGAATCCATAATACACATTTTTCATACAATGAAAATGAAAATTAGAATGAGAATTATCTCATACTGGTCGAACGGAAGTAATTAAGAATTTGAGTTCCAACATTGTAACTCACAAAAATGAATGGGACACCGGCGTATTGAAATAGGTTTCAAGTAGATTGCTGGAAACAATCATCCCCAAGCCCCCAGCCTTAAGAACATTTATTGTTGCTGAGGCTAGCCCCTGACCGTCACCTATTGTGAAGCACAACACTACCCTGCCAGCCACCCAAGTATCATTTGACGACAGAGATTCACAGCGGCTACACAAAAATAGTCAAAAACATCGTGAGCATATTTGGTATGTAGTCCTAGATAGCGTTATACCAGAAAATGGCTTCCTTAAACATATTCAGTAATGCTCGTCATATGAAACATATTAAAAGGGTGTAAGATTCTTACTTTTGGTCTTGAGTTCTAATTTCTCTCTGTAAATCAACCCTACAAACCCAGTATCCTTCTGTAGAAAATGGCTTGGCCGTTCAAGCAATATTAATAATTTACATAAGAAAGGCACAAGAAAACTGATAGAATTGTGTTGTGAACAGGTGCACTCAACTGAAGAAGTACGGATTGCAATGGAAGAAATCAAGACTATGTAGCTGGAGATGAAGAAACAATAGTGATATTTATGTTTTCTCTCTGTTATATTGATATTTATACCAAATTGTAAAACAACTGAATGTAAAGACAGAAATTGAAATGATACCCCAGCAATTCGAGAAGCTGGAATTCTCCTGATTGTAATCCCACTCACTTTTGTGAATGAATCTCACTCTCTCTCCCTTACCCCTTACATATATCACTCCATTTAACTATTTCCCACCAATACTGTAACTACCCAACTGAATTAAAACAAAATTAAAACAACTTGGCTGATTGAGCACCTCCTCCTGTTGCTGCTCTCATTTGTTATGCTGCTGTTCCTTTTGCGTGCAAGTCTTGCTTCTTGCGTCTTGAGTATGTAAATCTGATTGGGGGTCTATCAAAAACTTGTTCAAATCAAAATATATCGAGTTAAATACATTGGTCATCTTCAAATTTTAGCAAAATTTCATGTTGATCACTGAACTCAATATGTTCAAGTTAGTCCTTAAACTTAAACTTTGTCACAATTTGGTCAGTTAGTCAGTCAGTCTGTTAGTTTATTAAACGAAAAGCTATGTAGGAGATCACTGAACAATTTAGAACAAAATAAAGTTTAGTAACTTGAAATTTCGCTAAATGTGTCGTGACAACCAGTGTTTTTAACCCAAGTACATCCATTTCAAGAGTTTCAAAAAATCCTAAATACCTAACCATTACGGTCCTGTTGTTTCCTAGCATGATAGGAGTGGGAAATTATCTATCAATAGTAGTAGCAGCAACAGTCATAACCCAGGGTGCCACATCTTCTACTGTTTGAGCAATTGGCCCTGAATTTCCTGCCGAACAAATGACTGTTATTCCATTTGCATCAGCATGAAATGAGCCGTGGTAGATTATATCACGTCTGTCAATTTGGGGGTATAGACATAACCCAGGGTGCCACACCTTCTAATGTTTTGATTCATTTTGAGTCTAACCTTTAATTTTTTTGCACTTTGTATCTATCTCCCTTTTGTATTCTTGGTGTAGTTGTTTTGTATAGCGTCCTTTTTCGCTTTGAACTTAGTTTCGATTGATTGAGTTGGCTTTTGGCTTGTACTAGTACATTTCTTTGATCTATATATTTACATATACGATGAAAAAATAAAATAAAAAATCAACCCTGTCATGAATTGCTTTTCAAACGCTTTAAGAATGTCAGCAGATGTTCTTAATCCGTTCCAAACAACTTTATATATGGTCAGACGAGCACAAGCGCTGCCCCCCCGCCCCCAACGAGCAGTGACATAAGCAAGTTCTCCAACACTCACATTATGCACAAATGAGCCGCCTGCAGTACTGGCTGTGTGTGCCATGTCCATCTGGATCTCTTGCTGATAAGTACTCGGTGTATTTCGTTGAATTGAGTGGTTCTCCAAGTGATGCTTGAAGGCCATCGACGAAGAAACGAGCTCCAATATAATTGATTTCCTATTGCAGTTCTTTGCTGGATCAAAGCGTTCATCCTTTTGACAAAAACCTTTCCACCATGATGGGATCAGCCCTAGACCTTTGTGGTTAAAAGATTTCGATTCTGGCCATACTCCTGTGAATTGTTCGTGCACGTTATTAGACACTACTAGACAAGGTAACAAACAAGATTGTAACTTTTTTTTCTTATTTAATACCGACCAATCAAATATATGCGCACCTGAATCAAAGACGACAATTATGGCATCCTTCCCTAATTTTGTATCATGCAGGGGATTTGTGGGGGAGGAAGAGGAGAGGCCAAGGTAATCCCAACTCCTTGTTGTTTGCAACTTATAGAAACGATTTGGGATAACACGAACCATGCCGCCTAAATCTGAAACGGATGAAAAATTACAACCAGATTACAAGACAAGAAATTATGACATTCCAAATAAGTAATTATTCTGAGATTTGAATTACTTACCAGCTTTACTTTCAATCTTTGTAACTGTTTCATTGGATGCCTGTGTATTTACTTAGTGATTACATCTTTAATTAACATAATGCATGTTTAGTATGCCGTACTGGACTAGATTAGACATTAACTTCTTTTTATTCCTTAATCTATTTGGTAGTGTCATTCCTCCCTACCAAACATGCTAATAATGTTCTCCATTTGTGTCTCACTTCTTACTTTCTAAGCTTATCCGTGGCTATAATATATTTGGGTTAAATTAGATTCATCCTCCCATCCGCCCGGAGTAGCACCTCCGCCTTTAGATATTGCATCAATCACTCTCCCCCTCCTCTTGATGTATCTATTCAGGTAAAGCTAAATGTCCCCTCATCGTACTAATCCTCGATATCAATATACGGGATCGTGCCAAACCTCCAACCTTGCTAGGGTAAGAGCCTAAAAACTCTTACCTAAACTTCTTCGAGTTTAATCAAGAAAAGAAAAAAAAAGGGTTGACCAATTAATATAATTATTTATTTTAAAACTTAGTTATTTACTTATAAGTTCACTTTTATTTAAACATAATTGGTATTTGTAAAGTACCTGCAATACATTGGGCTTGAGACTCCATCAACTTGGTTGCGAAACCAGAGAATTCTGTAACTGTATATCATCGAATCTGCTGATGCTTCTCGCCTGCACCAAGAGAATATATTGGAAACTTATTAAGTAAAAGATTTAATTATTAGTCCAGATTAATTGTAATTAACTGGTAAACAAAAACAAGAGCGCAAGAATTCTGTATGGAGTTCACTATCTAAATCCATGTTGTACCTTCCCATAACTGAAGAGAGCAAATCATGATGGCTAGATGTGATAAGCTCCACATCATCATGCTTTCTTTCTCCCATATATACGATATGAACCTGTAAATCATTTGTAAATCCAAACAGTGATGAATTAAATCTAGAAACAATTAAATGTTTATTTATATATGTGTAGACTGTAGTTGGACGTAGAGATCATGAATATGAAGTGCACGATAAAGGGTTGAGAAATCCGGGGAGCCATTCTCCTATGTGCTGATGTGTATGTATTTATAGTTGAATGTAGATATTATGCACGCGAGGTGCAAGATACCAGGCTGAGAAATGAGAATCCCGGGCAACCATTTCCCTATGTGCCGATATGTACATGGGTAGATGCAATTGGATAACTGACTCTGGTTTCAACATTGGCCTGAGTTATCAGCAAAATATCTGCCATATGAGCAAATAGGACAGTAAAAACGAAAAAGCATAACATGGATAGAAAGGAAAGACATGGTTATTCTACTCAGAAGCCTCATTGTCTGAAGCTGATCAGTCCTAGGTACTTATACTAGGAATTCTCACATATCTTAACAACATAATTTTTGTGTCCACATTAATTCATACTACACCACATCAGGACAGGAAAACAAAGATCTGAGTCTTTCTTCCTTATAAAATAAGGTGGTTCAACTTAGTATTAAACCCGGTAAAGATATTGAATTCAAGTCTAGTTGTCACCAATTTATCAAAATTGTGCATGCTTCAAGATTTTGATGATAAAAGTGAATTTTCGACACGCCATATTGAAGATTCAATATTTGAATAAATAAATGCATCTTTTCTTTGACAGATTAAGTTCTTAAATGAGATGATTTATTGTCTTGTACTTGTTGGTTTTTATGGACTTTATGGTTTCTGTTTTGTTTCACAATTAATTGCAGTAAGAACAAACAAACTGAAATGAATAAATATTGCATAAACATATGAAGCAAGTAAATGATTTTCATTTGCAAACGAGCAGAAACTGCAACAAGCACGAATCCGAAATAATAACGATCGAGGCGAGAACTAGGCTCTCTGTCGTTGACATTGCTTCACTGAATGTCTTAGGTTCATTTTCAATCATGTACGTTAGAAATTCTGAACCAAAGGACGTAGACTTTCTAGCCCTCTTACTGCGTATGGGTTCTTATTCATTTTCACTATCATTTGCATTATCGTAAGTTTGTTTTGTTGAACTTACATCAATTTTGTCTTTACCAGGAAAGACATCTTCAAAGAAACGTAGAATTTAATCGACTATTTATTTTGACAAATCGACGCTTTGGTCCCACCCAATTATTATGTCAAAGTGGTCCATTTCCAATAGTACTTTATAGTGATATAGTTATCATCTTAGATAAGATGAAGTCGACACGCCATATTGAAGATTCGAGTCTAGTAGACTTTTGATCGCATTGTTGGGACATGAATCTCTGCTACGTGATGCTGTAACTTGCATTTTCTTTAAATCTTTCAGTTGATCTAAGAATGAATCAAATGGAGCAGGGGCGGATCCAAAGGGGGCTGCACTAGGCACCCTGGCCCAAATGATAATTTTATGAGTAAATTTTTTTTTTTTTTTTTAAAAGGGAAATTTTCACAAGTAAGCCATCTTATGATATTATTTATAAAAAAACTGTAACATGTTTTTTATTCCAAAAATACTGGGTTTCATCTAATTTTTAATTAATTATTTAATTGATTAAATATTGTAACAGAATCCTTAATTATCTCATTTACTATTTTGATTAAGATTTTATATATAACTAATTAGAGATATTCTCTCTCATCAATCTAATCTCTCTCCTGTTTCTCTCTCTTTCATCATTTACAATCCTAATCATTTCAACATCTCTCCAAAATTATAATAAACTGCAACTCGTCTCGGCCAACTGCAAAACGTCTTTTTCATGCAAATCGTGTCCGATAATAACATCCCCCTATTTATAAACGAAATAGATTTTTGTAACATCGTTTGCAACAGATTAATAACAAATAGAACAAAATAGATTTTTGTAACATTGTTTACAACAGATTAATAACGAGACAACGAAAGCAGATTTTGTAACATTATGCATAGCAGTTTAATAATGAGACAATACAAACCGATTTTGTAACAACGTTTGCAACACATTAATAACAGAGACAATTAGGGGTGGGCGTGGGTGGGGTTGGGTGGGTTTGGGCCCAACCCGCCCAACCGATTTAAAATCGGTTTGGAGAAATCCAAACCGAAAAAAAAAATTTTTTTTTTGAACCCAACCCGAAACCGACCAACCGACTCGGGTCGGTTCGGGTTTTCGATTTCGGTCGGGTTCAAGAACAAAAAAAAAAAAAAAAAAAATTTTTTTTTTTAAACTCAGTCGGTTTGGGTTGGGTAAACCCAACCCGAAACCGACTCGACCGAACCCAAAACCGACCACCGACCCGAGTCGGTTCGGTTCGGTCAGTTAATCGGTTTTCGGTTTTGCCCACCCCAGAGACAATGAAATAGATTTTTGTAACATCGCCGCAATGATTAGTTAATGTGAGATAATGGAAACGATTTTGTAACAATGTTTGCAACAGATTAGGAACAGAGATAATGCAAATTGATTTTGTAACAACTTTTACCAGAGTTAGTAAGCACCTATTCGCCGGCGACTTCCTTCAATATGTGCATCCAAATGACTTTCTGTTTGGAATATAATGCAGGCTTCTTCACATAGTCAGACGACTCCTTCTTTGCCGTCGACCGAGTCATTCTGCAAGTAGGCGTATCCATGTTGGATTTCTTTGTCCAACGACTAAAATTTCTACAAATTAGGGGTTAGGCTTTCACATAGTAATGGAATCCTAGAGATTAGAGAGATAAGATTATATTGTTGGCGGCAATGTCGGCGATATGGATGTGCTGAAGAGGGATAGAGAAGATGAATATGGTATTTTCTCTCTCCTACGGTTTTTTCTCTCTCTTTTCGCAAAATTAATGGGGATGTATATTGTGTTTCCTTTTGTAAATATTATATTATATAAATATATAGAATAATATATAAATAATACCCAGTATTTTTAGAATAAAAATATTAGAAAAGTAAATTTAACAATATATTATATATACATAGTAATGAATGTAATTTTCTCTTTTTTAAAACAATAGTTCGGCCCAAATAAAAAATAACTCACTTTTTAAGTGGGCTAAAAAAAATTAAATCATTTACACATTAAAATCCATTACATCCCAAACAAAAAAATAAAAGTGGGCTAAATTAAAGTTTAAATCATTTACACATTAAAATCCATCACATCCCAAACAAAAAAAATAGCCCACTTTTTAAGTGAGCTAAATTAAAATTTAAATAATCTACACATTAAAATTCATCTCATCTCAAACAAAAAAATAGCCCACTTCAATAAAATTTAAATCATTTACACATTAAAATCCATCTCATCCCAAACAAAAAAAAGCCCACTTCTTAAATGGCAAATTGCAAAAGAGCCAAATCCAATTGGATTTATTTATCTTTTGTCCATTTTTTGTCTTGTTTATTTCATAATCTATAAATTATAATTTTATATGAATTTTGATTTGTTATTGGGTGATGAATAATGATGTTTACTTGATTTTAAGAAATTATTTCAAATTTCAATAAGTAGAAAAAGGAAAAAAAATGTGCTTAGGATTTTATATGATTTTACACAACAATTTTTGTTGAGAGATTTTGTTAATAAAATAGATTTAAATTCTATTATAGAAGAATTCGCAACTCTAAAAGAGCGTTGGGCACAACTTTTTTTTATCTAGTTTTAGATCTTGAATATTTTTGTGTAACGATTTTTTGTAAACTTTTTAAAGATTATGACTTATTAAAAAAATTAGATTCTTATAAAAATGGGCTAAGTAATTGTGATTTTAGAAAAGAAACTTCGGTGGCGCTGCCCCCGAACCCCTGTAAGCCAGCCCACCCCTTTGTCATATCATGGATTTGCCCATGGAATGGAGTGACGGATAGCCAACTCCAAATTCATTTGAAAAAAATAATGTGGCGACTTGCAATTTTTTGCGACTTCAACTGCATATTTAATTCAGCTGCTTTAAATCTAGCAATGAATTGAATAGAGTAGAGATTAGCCGACTCTAAGTTCATTTAAAAATGCTAGGTTTGTTGATATTCTTGTATATGTAAAACGAGACATTTTTCACAGATTTATGAAGATGCGAGATAGAAAACATGACTATTTGAATGTCGACTGTGGCACCACATCAGCTTCAATTTTGTGTGTAAAATTAGAACCCAGGAAAGTAAATCTCATTCTGAAATGACAATGCACTGGTAGGCGGATGCAACTGCGCTGGAATCGTGCAACCAGAGCCTTCCCAACAAAGGTCCTTGATACCAACATGCACGTGCTCTTGTCTTAATAAATTTGGGATCGAGTACATTAATCATTTTTCTTCACTCCGTTCAGGTTCATTTTAGTGAAGTCACTCTTATGTTCCAACGAAGACAAACAGGATAAATGATCAAATCGCAAACCTCTCTTTTGGAATGGTAATAGAATATCATGATGAATCCACTGCCTTCTATTTAACCAGAAATCTTGCTCTTTTGCACAGTACGTTTATAACATGAATATTGTCAAGAGCACTTGTGATGAAGCAAGGGCTTGATAGAAGAGAGAGAATTGGAAAGAAAGAATCTACATCAGCAAACTGCAATTTCGATTAACCTTAACCAGGGAAATTAAAAAAGAAAAAATGAGCTTGAATAATGTATCTTCATACAATAAATACCTTTTGCACAATCATTCTTAAACAGAATCAGTAAATTTAACAGGATTCAACTCTACTAGCATCTAAAAAACTCAATTTCATGAAAATCTCAAGAACTACGTATACCAGTGGACTGACACCAGCAAGCAAAAATTATACCTGGATTTGAATCCTCTATGCTCTCACTCTACACAAGGTATTGCTTCCCTGACTAACTAACATCGAATTTACCAGGCACAATTAAAATTTTCACGATCTGTCTCCCCATTATTCAATCCCATGCAACTGCATAGAGTGTCTTGTCAGCAATAATTTTCCAGTTCATGAAGAAACAAAACATCACTGTAGAGATTCTCCACTTCGGACATGGAAAGAAGACCACAATATTTGTGCATCCAATTTAGTGATGAATGCCTCCAAGGATATATTTACTTATCCAAAATAATAACATAGTCCTCTCCTTTTCATTCAACTTATTCGCTCTGGCTGTCAATCACGTTCACAGGATGCTTCTTCTTGCTTTTCATCGAGAATCTTGCTGCAGAGACACTCAGTAGCTTGTTAATGGACATTCCTTCACCTAAAATCTTCTTTTTTACTTCATACCTATGTTTAATCCTCCCATCAAGCTTGTAACCCAGAAATGCAGGAAAAGCCAACAGCTCTTTGACTTCACGACCCATTTCCTCAATCAAGTAATCCATCTTCTCCTCCAAAGAATCGTGGTTGTACTGCAGAACTTGAGGATGCTTCTTGCTCATCTCTAAAATATCCTCACAAGTCAATCCGTAGTTCAAGAATACCCCAATATTCTCCTGCAAATTCTTGCAGCTCGTACGAGTAACAGCTCCCATTGCCATAGCCAATTCCTTTGTCCTGTTCTCATAACCAATCTTCACCAAGAAAACCAGCTTGCATGCTAGATTCTCCGCAAACGAGAGACTTAAGAACAATGGTGCCTTGATTAAGAACTTAAATATGTCCTGCGAATTCAATCCGCACTGCATAAGAAAATCAATTCTGGGATGCAATTTCCTCTTCCTGCTCGCACTAAACAAGTTTGGGTAAACAAGAATAATCCTAAAAATCTCTTGATAGCTTAAACCAGCATAAGATCTCAAGAACTCAACATGGTCTTTTAAATGGTCGACACTATAGGCCAAGACAAAAGGAAGTTTGTGCAATACCGTTGCAGTGGCTTTCTCATCTCCCCCACTTAACTCCAAGAGAAACTCGATTCTTGGAGCCAATTGTGCCTCCAGATCATAATTCAAAATCGCAGGCCGACGAAGAATCAAACTAAAACCACCAAAACGATTCAGGAAATGAAGCATTCTCTCCATTTCTTCAAAAGACTTAAGGCACAAGGCCTTAGTTAAATTAACAGTGTTAAGCACATGAACAAGCTTTTCTTGGGGAATCCCGAAGTGAAGTAGCAACTTCACTTTTTTCTCTAGTCCCACAAGAAATCTGGGGTCAGTTGCATTTAGAAGCCGCTCAAGCTGCGCAGGCTCAATTTTCCCATTTAAATCTAAATCATCATCATTAATAAGAAAATATAACAATGCCTCAACTTCTTGAGCTGTCAATACATCAGGACGCTTCACAATTAATCGAGAAAGAGAGAGACCACTAATTCCAACAGATTGGAAGGAATGAATTCTGCTACGAATGGATTCAAAAGGCATGAACCTGAGAGCTGCGTGGGTGTCCAATAACGCTTCAGTGTCTGTCTCATTGAACCCGATTTCTTGAAATAGGGAAAATAGCATTGCACCTTAAAACAACAACACCCAAGATACAAATTAGATCGCTCAGACAAGAACAGTATACATTGTGTTAATGGTAGAATTTCACGTCACTTAATCGTGAAAACAATAATTTGGACTACTCCTTTTAACAAATTTGAAATTTCACATTTTAAATGGATCTCGAGACTCCAGCCTCCAACTGTTTGAAAGTTTGACTCTGAGAGAGTGGAAGAAAAACACTGCGAATCATGTACTTACTCGAGTGAGTGAAAATGGTGGAATGGTTGCCATTGATAGTGACAGAGCTGCAGCGGCATTGAATATGAACGCGAAGGTTTCTTTGATTGTTTGTTGGGGTGGCGAATTTAGGGCGAACGGCGAAGCACGAATAGTTAGTGAGAGGAAAAAGGGCAAAAGATCCCGCCCGAAAATTGAACTGCAACGTCCGATAATCGCCGGCAAGAGATAGCGGGCTTGCCATCATGGTAAGGAGTGTAGCCTTTACACTGGTCGTTCTTGGACTGGATAAGCTCAACCCGCTGAGTCACACCGTGCGAGTTCTGCACAGTGAGTCTGATTGGAAAAAAATCAAATTATTTTTAACTCATCGTCTTTTTTTGTTGTAAAATATGGAAAAGCAATATTGATGGCCATATTTAGAGATTTCTTCACAATTTACGTGTATTTGAAACCCTATATATATGGGTCATTTATCATAATGAAATCACAATTTCTCGTATTCTCTATTATTATTATACAGTTTATAGCGTTATCGGTGAGATTCTAGTCAACCGAGTTAGCGATTAGATATTATTATTTTTATTCAAAAAAAAAAGGAGAAGAAAACCAAAGAAAGAAAGCGTGATATCAAAACACCATAAAGAACAAACAAAAGCTTAGTGGCCCAAAGTCCACTTTCTCAAGCGTCGATATCTCAAAAGAAATTCAAACAGTCTACCAACTGGTTGGTGTTCTTATCTCTATCATTACTTTGATTTATGAGTCCAACTCATATTATACTTTTTGTTATGATATTTTTATGAGAAGCAATTAAAAGAAATATTCATGATTTAATTAGATATATCAATGCTTTAACTTTTATTCAACGGCAAAGGACAACAAATTAGTGTGTTTATTGTTCTAAAATATTTTTGAACAAGATTTGTTTATTTTTTATTTTTCTCGAAGAATTATAATTCTATCAATATCCGGAAGAATATTATGTTATATTCCATAACATAAACATATAAGTATTCTGTAGAAGAATATTTTATTGTTCAGGAAGAATATGAACTATTGCTCCTGGAGTAGTAATAGCTTACATATATCAATATCATATTGTTGCCCCTGAAGAAGCGCAATTTTTTTTTATATATATTAATATTCCAATAGAATATTATTTGCTCTTGAAGAGCTTAATTTTATAAGATATAATATTTTATAAGAATATTATAATATTGCTCTTGGAGAGCAAATATTTACATCAAAATAATAATTTGTTGTAGCTCCTGAATAAGTACAACTTTATTATATTCTAATAAAATATTAATTGCTCCTGAAGAGCAAGGTATTACAATTTAAATATTCTAGAAGAATATTGAACTATTACTCCTGAAGTAGCAATATTTTTTAGTATTCAATTAATTATTATTTTATTTTCTATCTATTTTTTCATACGTAGTTATGAGTAAAAGTTATCATGAAATTATTGTGGGAAGCCAATAAAATTTGTTTATTTGTTTTAATTGTACTTTTTCTGAAGAAACACAAATTTACAATTCTATCAATATTCCGGAAGAATATTGTGTTGTATATCACAACGTAATATATAAATATTCTAGAAGAATATTTTATTGTTGCTTCAGAATAAACAAAATTTTATATTATATTAATATTCCAGTAGAATATTAATTGCTCCCCAAAAGTCTAATTTTATAAGATATAACATTCTATAGAATGTTATAATATTACTCATGAAGAATAAATCTTTACTTGAGAATAAAGTTAACATTTTAAAATAATTTATTGTTGGTCTGAAGTAGCACAATATTATATTAATATTTCAATTGAATATTACTTGTTATCAAATAGCGTAATTTTATAAGATCTATTATTTTATAAAATATTGTATTAATACTCTTGAAGAAGTATAATGTTATGAATATCAATATTTTAAAAGAAAATGATATTATTGTTTCTGAAGAAACACAAAGTATAGAAAATATTCTGAAAAAAAATATCGTATTGTTGTTCTTGAAGAAGCACAACTTTACAATTTTAGAATATTAATGTTGTGTAATATTAGAGTGCTGATACTCTTAAAGAAGTACTATATTGAACAAGAAGTTCAATGTCCTAAAAATTTAATTGATTGACATTACCGGTTAGATCATCCCGAATCAATATGATGTGAATTATTAATGAGAATATCTATTGAAAACCAGAAGATTTTTCAATACAATGAATTCTCACGTGATGCTTGTTCTCATGGTATATAAACTAGTAGACATTCACTGGGTAAAATCGGGACTGAATTCCCTACATTTCTGAAAATTATTTAAGGTGATTTATGGGGCCCCATCACCCTCCATGTTGACCATCTATGTATTATTTGTATCGATAGATACATTTATTAGATGATTATATGGTGTTATTATTCGCAACTTGAAATTTACGAGATTACTTGCTCAAATTTTAAATAATGAGCATAATTTTCGGATTATACAACCAAGACGGTGATGTGTCTTGTCAATGCTATTGAGTCTAAATCTCAAACTTTTAATAAATATTAGTTGAGATGATCTTAAATGGTTTAGCAATATTGTTTTCAACGCCTCCAATTAAATTCTAAACCATTACTATTGAGAACAAAGTGCTTCCCATTTTGTTTTAGAGAATGCTATTTTATATGTTGAAATACTTAAACGCATCATGCCAACATCAAAGTTACTCTCGCTATAGTTGGCTTATAGTCAAAGCCTAATATTATCCATCTAATGATTTTTGATAGTGCAATATATGTACAATCGGTCTACCATAGTGCACTTGAAATGGGCTTTGAAAAATGTTGAGAATACATGTTTAGTATGGAACATTATAAAATATCTTAAGTCCTAACGCGTAATATTTTATAATACGGTTTTTGAATGTCATTTTGATAAGGCAGTTTTCTCAACATTAGGGAGAGAAATTGAGTAGGCGGAAAGAATACATGAAAATGCAAAGATATTATGTTTTCTAGATCCTTGCACAAGACAATATGAACCGGAAGTTCGACAAATAACTCATTTGTAAGTTATACATTTGATAGATGCATTTACTGACCAAAGAGATTAAATCAAATATCATATACCAGCTCTAAATGCTCCAATTTATATTAACGTCCCTGAAGGACAATCCATTAACATTATATCTGGTAAATTATTGACACGCTGAGGCGTGGTGATATTTGATTCCAAAATTCTCAAATTAAAAATGGAGCCAATTATAAAGATGGTCCCTATTGAGGAGTTGTATACTCTTAGAGAGTATATAGACATGACTAATTATAAAACCCCAGAAAAGGTTCAGCTAGCTGAAATAATAAAACGAAAAGATCTCGTTAAGTTATGTCGTTATGAGAAAGAAATGGATTCAAAAATAAATGTTGTTGACAATATTTTTGTACATAATAAAGCACTTCATATTATGAAAGGTAGCGAGGATATTGAAAGAAATATGTCAAAGAATTAATTGATCAAATAAAAGGATGCAATCCAAGTAAATTGAACTGACTAGAGAAACTTGAAGTTTCTGGACTTATAGTCAGAGCACCTAAAGGTGTATACTTATGCGAAAATGATATGAGAAAATGAAGTCGTAGCATGTAATGCACGACTTTTAACATTATGAACTTTGAAAAGGCTTATGTAAATCAATCATAAGTTGATATCTTGTTAGTCTGTCAATGCATGACATATATGCATATAATGAATATTGATATAACCAACTCATCTGGCATGATTAATAAAACAATGTATATAAATCCCTAGAGGATTTAATATGCCTGAAGCATATAGTTCAACTATTCGAGAACTTAATCGATCAAAGTATAGACCTAAAGTGATATTATGATGAGGGGGAGTAAATACGCGTTGTACTCTTTTCCTTGACCAATGTTTTCTCCCATTGGATTTTCTTGGCAAGGTTTTAATGAGGCAACTCTTATGGCGTATTAAAAGAATTATGTACTATTTTTCTTTTACTAAAATTTTTTCCCACGAGGTTTTTTTCTAGTAAGGTTTTAACGAGACATAATCTTTACAGAATGACATCCAATTGGAAGTGGTATAAATGTTATAGTTATGAATGTCCATAACATATAAAACATTTACCCTCATCATAACCCTATGGTTATACTCCGTGTATTATAAATTATATATGAGACCCACAGAGGAACAACAACAAGATCTTTTTTTAATATAATTGCGTGAGACCATTATCTTGACCTCGATCAACCGTAGATAGCGTATGAAGATAATCTTGCTTGGAGGTTATAACAAGTAGCACATTTCACTAGAATTGTTTTATACAAGTTTTTAAAAGATGGTGATATTGAAGACATTGGCGCACAAGATATGGATAGCTGGATATAAGATTTTTTTCATTGATTGAAAGCGAAGGAGAGTAGTCATACTCTTTTTCCTTCGCTCAGGTTTTGTCCCACTGGATTTTCCTGACAAGGTTTTAATGAGGCAACATTTTCTTAATACTCCAAAAACTTTTACAATTAATTGTATTCTTTTTTTCTTTTCGTTTGATATTTTGTCCCACTGGGTTTTTATCAAACAAAGTTTTTAGTGAAGCAGTTATTGTACTAATGGTCATCAAAGGAGGAGTGTTGTAAAATATGGAAAACAATATTGAGGACCATATTTAGAGATTTCTTACCTAGTTTACATGTATTTGAAACCCTATATATATGGGTCCTTTGTCATAATGAAATACACAATTTCTCTCTATTCTCCTTTATTACTCTCTCTAGTTTATAACATTTTTATATATTTTTAATTTGAGGAAATTGTTGTCCAAATATTTGATAAGTTAAAAAATATTACTATTTGTTCTATAGTTGATGATATTTTTTACCTAGTCTTTAAGTTTTTAAAATTTTATATATATAGGTTCATCATTATATATGAATCAATCATTATAATGAAATATACAATTTCTCTCTATTATCTTCTATTATTCTCTTTAATTTATAACACATTATCATCACGAAGAAGCTCACCCAAAATAGAGAGAAAACTCGAGAGTAATAATTTAAAAAATTCGCAGAATCTGGACAATCTACACAATTGTGATCAAATATTAATATTTCAACGCCCCAGTTGTGAAGTTTGGATAACCAGTTTAAAACTCATTGTTGTTCAAATCCAACGGTTAAGATTAAGATCTACCAGTTCATTAGTTTGAAATCAACAGTAATGAATTTTGAATTCATTGGAAGAATTTGGACAGCTAGCGCAATTGTGATCAAACATTAAATTCTTAGTGACCTATGGTTTGATCGGTTTGAAATTTGGACATAAAGTTTACAATTCACTGTTCTTCCAACGGTTAATATCAAAATCCACGATTCATACGTGCTGAAATCACTACATGAACAATTGTGATTTTTGAATTAGTTAGCATCATCATAAAAGATTCCACAATATTAAAAAATAAAACGGACAATGGGACATCATTTTTTGTCCAATGGCTAGAATCAAACATGCATAAATTTCACCAAAAAGGTCGTATCTGAAGATTTAAATATAATTTGTAGTGTTTTAAAACCCGGACCAGTTTAGCGATTCAATCGAAAAACTGATGACCTAGCAATCAATCTAATTGTGATTGCTCTATTATACCAGTCGATAATCAATCCGTTAAAAACTAAAAAATCGTCTGTTTCTATAAAAGACCGTTGGTCCAAAACTCATTAACATGGTGGGTAATTGCTAATTAAAAAAAAAAAAAATTCAGATTTATTGCAAGTTTGCAACAGGTTTAATAAAATATATATGTGAGTATATTTACATAATATATAAACATTTGGAGCACATCACAATTGCATATTACGGAATTCCAATTTTGTCAAGTTAATACATTTATGATTGAAATTTAACTCTGTAAGAAAAAATGAAAAAATAAAAATTGTTATTTCTAACATTATTTTTTTGACTTATATTGAAAATCTTTTATCTACTTTAGTTTGGAGTAAATATTGAAAAATAATGTAAGATTAATTTAATAAATGACAATTACTATAACTATTTCGTTATTATAATAAGAACACTTTTTGTTATATTTGATAGAAGTTGAGCCGAAACCCTTTTTGTTATATTTGATAAAAATTGAGCCGAAACCCTTCAAGATGGTGAACAAAGGCTCATGTTTGCAATCAAAAGTAGTTTCTATCTTGTCAATAATTTAGATCAAGAAGTTATTCTTGGAACTCATTTACTGGTTCAATTATACCCCTTACAAGTTACTGAGAAAGACCTAAAATCCAAATATCTTGATCAAGAGATATTATTTGAATTTATCAATCCCCTAACATTACCGATATAAATACAATAAAAGAACATACCATTACTGTCAATTTTATGTGTTTAATATTCTGCAAGTGTATGGATCGCACAAGTAATAAAATGAATTTTGAGTACAAGTATCGAACACACAGAGATTTAGATAGTTCAATTTCAATTAAACTAATCTTAACCGAATCTAATGAACTTTGGAAAATTGATGATTAAGAACTAATTAAACTATAAATTAAGAACAATTAACGAATTATAATTCAAACAAACAAGAGATTAAATTAAAGAAGAATTACTTTAAAATTGGGAAAGCAAAAAAAAGCGTACTATGATCCTGAATTCACTTATACCAATTTTCTTTAACCCGAACTATTGAATTTGATAACATGATTTAATTATGAAGATCAATATTCCTAATTTGTTTAACAATCTCTCTCGATTAGAATTAAACATATCCCTATATGTGATCCGACTATATCTCTATGATGGATGCGAACATACAAGAATGCATTAGAATTTGCGAATACTTAAAGATCACGTAAAACATAGCAGTATATCTCTATCCCCTATCGGACTCTACGATAATTGATACTATATATTACATATTTTTCATCTCTCGAAGGTAAAACAAGCCACAAGAATCATACAACTATTGCGCACATAATTGTAGATGAAGAGAAATCAATATCAAATATTCAAAATTAAAATCATGCTTAAATATAAAAAATTAGGTTTAAAGAATTAAAGGATTCATGATACAAATCTCATCATGATCCTAGCACTAAAATAAATCTAGCCTAGCATACTAAGAAAAATAAAAGAAAAATAAAATATGGAAGCCATCACTCGGATATGAAGAAAACTTGAAAGAGAAGAAATCTTGAACTTGATCTTCGTTTTAATCTTGAAAGGATGAATCTTGATCTTCGTTTCTTGATTTGTCTCTTGTTTTTCTCTCTAAATTGGCTCCCAAATCGGCTCTAAAATTGGCTCCCAAATTATGAGTTAATAACTCATATTTATAGTTACCTAATTGTGCCCCAAAAGATCCAAAAATATTATAAATTTCGTTGGCCAAAAGGTTTCCTAATCGGATTAGAATTCAAAAAGGAAAATAAAAATTCCATGACAAAATTAACCTTTGGCTGTTTTTTTTAAACGGCCATTACTTCTTGTAAAATGCTCCAAATTGAGATCCGTAAAAAGTGGTGAACTCGTAATTCGATTATCTTTCCAATAGTATATTATTTACTCATCGATTTCACCAAATTATTTCTCTTTCCATCTATTCTTCTCCAATTATTTATAAACGGGTCCAAAATTGAAATAGAAAAAATAATATAATAAATTAAGTAAAAATTCAATAAAATGACGAGATAAAAACTTAGTTTAAAGGCCCAAATAAGTGCACAAAATGCACTTATCAAACATCCTCAAACTAAACTTTTGTTCGTCCTCGAACAAAAATAAAGATAAATTATAAATTTAAACTAAGCTAAACGAATTAACAAGAAATGAATTAATGTTAAATTTCTTACCATATGCCTCAAGTTTGAAAAAAAAAGTAACACGTTTAGAAAGAGATCAAACAACACAAAAAAATTTCACTTATCCAATGCTCGACCTTTAGTGAGTGTGTGATTAGCCAAAACTTGAACTTATACATGTATTAGACCACGGCCAATATTGTGTTGTTGATATTTTTACATTCGTGAACCCTTTGTAGTCATTTATTCCTTACATCTCTCGTAAATTTATCACACTTCTAATGTTTTTCTCTCCAATCCTGATATCTTCTAGTAAATTTGGTTCCTACTGATTAACACAATGATTTTTCAAATAAAGTGGTAAAATTTAGAACTTGTATTTCTAGAATTAGGAGTGATTTCTAAATTCTCATCTTTAGTCTCTGAAGTTCTAACCTAGCAATCCTTATCGAGCACTTCTAACTCTTTTTATTATATTTATATCAAATAAACAATCTTACATCCTATGCAATACTTCTCTCTCACAAGCTTTTTATGTGACCCTTGTAGCGAGCTTTGGTCGATGACTTCCGAGTCAGATGACCATAGGGCACCAGGTTTTAAAATACCCTAATAGACTTAATTGTTCGAGTTCCACAGGCTATAAGAGAAGTGAAGATGTAAATTTTTTTGACTCATGTAACGAGCTTTGGGTCGATGACTCCCAAGTCAGATGACCATAGGGCACTCGGTTTCAAAATACCCTAATAGGCTTAATTGTTCGAGTCAGATATTTTTTTTTAATTTTTTAATTTTTTTTAGGAGTGAGTAGTTGTGGCGACCTCAAAATTTTGTCTAAATTTTTTTTTTTTTTTTTATTATGTACTTGATGAGGGTAATGGTACCCAGATTTGAGGGTATTGATACCCTTTTCTGTGACGCAGTTCTACTTCCTGGTTTGATGAAAAACTGTTTTGAAACTTGTTTTCTTTATTTTCTTTTGACGAAAGTAATTAGAAACCAATCTTAGACACTATTTGGAGATTACCCTTTCTTATTTTGCTTCGGATTTTCTTTACTCTTTGATAAGTAAAACATGTGTACTTGATGAAATAAAGACTCATAAAGTAGAATATAACAACTTAAGTATAGCGGAAGTTTAAAACATATAAATCCGATCTTTTAGTTCATTTCACCTTCAATGGCATAAGTTAACACAAAATATGGGCCCAAGTAAGTAAAAGAAGTACTTCACATATATTTTTGTTTCAAAATGGTTCATGACAAATCATTACATCTCATGAACACGCCAAAAGCTTGAGCCCGTTGACAAGTACTACTAAATACTTTCAGAAAGTGGTGATATGATAAAGACAAGGTTAATAAAAAAAACTTCATAATAACGAGTAGTAAGATACTCCATGGTCCAAAAATCATATATGTCCACGCAAAGGTAGGTGGCATCATGCTTTTGCAATCCGGGTTGATGGGGATATGAGGACCATATATCAATCTTTGTGATCAAGTGGTATTCATGCTCATCGAAGGCCACTTCCACCCGTTGCCCCCTGACTTCAAACATGTCTCGATCCATTTCCTACAAGAGTCATAAAACGACTATGAATGGTGACATTCAATGAGTAAAATACGGTGCATGTGTGATATTGCACATAATATATATTTTATCTTTCTTAGGGCCCTTTCAACAAGCAAGATTTGTACACCGAGCGCTCAAACTGAATATTCTTGGTGCATAAGCACAATGGCCAAACTTTTTGGGACACTAATCGTCCTTCCATGGGGCTACTTTTGCCCTTGGCCATAGTTGATCAACTCATGAAAGCTACTGTTGCTCTTGGCCATCTGGTCGGATTTTTAAGTCCGCACGTGGGTCAATCTAACCCTTAGCCAATGTTGAATCAACTCTCGATTTGGGACTCTTATCGTCCCCATGATGGGTATAATTGCCCCATGATTGGTGTACAAATAGGCTAGGGAAAAGCGGATTGTGTCATCACATAACTTGTCTTTATTTGCTTATGAACTTTGTTTTCTCAAGTAGAGCATAAATGAAGTACATAGCTTTTCTCATTTTCATTCTTCCTCATTGTTGCATAAATAGCAAAGATGCTCAAGATGCTCATAAAATCTCATGGATCTCATTGATAAAAATCATTTGGAGCACATAAGAGCACATATAACTTATGCCACATGTAGATGTACATTCTTATCATTTTTACACATAAGGTAAATAATATGAGCCATTCACAACTTGTCATATCATATTGGCATATGTCATTTTAGAGCATATAAATTTATGAGATATGTATACTTATCATCTTGCATAAAATGCATATAACGTAATTTACTCACAACTTGTCGTTATCCTTGATCCACCTGAAAAGGAAAGGTTCTAAACATCATGATCTTATGTTAAATGTTATTTAAAATCTGAAAATAGGGGGTATTAGGACCGCGTGAAAAGCGGCTTCGAGTTTTTTGGTGCAAAGATTATAGGGTATCGATACCCTATCGTAGAAGCGTGGTATAGGGTATCAATACCTTTCGGGACAGAGATCTGATGAAAATATTTTATTTAAAAACTAAGTTCTCGGCCCAAGGAAACTAACTTTCTACACCATAAAATCTGAGTTTCTTGGTCCCTCTAAACTACTGCCAGAAATGGGGTTTTGATGCTTGGGTTGGAGATTCATCTATTGAACTAGAGAGCCTCCCATCCCTAGCTTTCTTATTAACCAAACCACTCACCTCTTCTCTCTAATTTTTCTCTCTTATTTGAGAGTTCTTTCCTCCTGATTAATACTAGAAAACGTGAGGGAGTGCTGTGGGAGAGTTATGGGGGGTTAGAGAGGAGAAAGGGGCAAGGGTAACTTTAAATGGAAGGGGTATTTATAGGGAAAATTCAACTCCTTTCTCATGATTGCATTCATTCTCATTGTGACACATGTAAAGTTGGGGAGATTTACTGATGATACACCAGCTAGGACTTCATAAATTCGTTTTTCCAACTACCCACATTTAAGAAGATACTAGGGGTAGCCTATAGGGTAAGAAAAATGTTAGATTCCTAATTTAGACAGATTTCTGGGCCCGTTTTTTAGTCGAGTTTTGAAGGTCGAAACGTGTTCATTTTTCGACGTTCCTTATACCATCTCGAAGATCTCACGAGGATCTTCACCACGAACTTTGAATCGTAGAAAACGGACCAACATAGAGGTTACAACATCACTCTAAAGATGGCTGCCCGAAACTGGTTTGCTGGGAGTTTTTTTCAGATTTTTAACTCCTTGGAGCATTTTTGACATAATTTTTCGGGGCTGTTTTCATAGTCGAAAGTATGCATATTTGGTACCATTTCGAAGGCCTTGAGGTGTACTTCAAAACAATGTAAGAGTCGTAGAATTTCAACCAATACTTTACTCACAAGAGCGCACTAAAGATGTCTACTTGACTTAAATTTAAAGGCTCAAAACTTGTTTTCTCACTTTTTGGGTCTTTACCCAAGTTTTTCACTTTTATCCAAACAAGCCTTAATAAAAGCCAATAATTCTTAGATAAGTTTAACTTAGCCCTTACAAAACATTAAATCCAATTTTTCACCCTTATTAATATTCGGATTTAAAATAAATTCTAAGTGTCCTGACTTTCGAAATACTTTTTGGGACAACTAAACCAATCTTTCTTGCATCATTCTCATTTTCTTATTTAAATTGAAAATATGAAATTTTCGAATCGTTACAATCTTTCCTCATTAAATAAATTTCGTCCTCGAAATTTACGTAGAATAGCTCAGGGAATTTCTCTCCGATTTCATCTTCTCGCTCCCAAGTCTCTTCTTGATAGCTTCACTTCTCTATAGGATCTTGACTAGCGGGACTTCTTTATTTCTGAGGCGTTTTGTTTCGCGCATAAGAACTCTGACGGGTCGTTCTTCTAAAGTCAAGTCGGCTTGAATCTCAGTAGGTACGCCGGGAAGTACATGGGATGGATCTGGGATATACTTCCGAAGCGTAGATACATGAAATACATTGTGCACTTTGCTCAAGGAGATCGGTAGTTCCATTTTGTAGGCAAGCGGTCCAATTCTTTCTTTTATTTCAAAGGGTCTAATATACCTTGGTGTCAACTTCCCTTTCTTGCTGAACCTGAACATCCTTTTGACTGGGATATTTTAATGAAGACTTTATCTCCCACTTCAAATTCCAATGGTCGGCGCCTTTTATTTGCATAGCTTCGTTGACGATCTTGGGCGGCGCTTATATTCTTTTTAATTTTCTCAACCATAGAGACCATGTCTTGTATCATTTCTGGTCCTATTAGGTGTCTTCCTCCCACTTCATCCCAATAAAAAGGTGACCCAAATTTCCTCCCATACAAAGCTTCATATGGAGCATCCCATTGATGATTGGAAAGCTGTTGTTGTCATAAATTCAATTAATGGTAGGTAACGGTCCCAATTTCCAACAAATTCTAGGATGCTTGCTCGTAGCATGTCTTCAAGAGTTTGAATGGTCCTTTCGGTTTGTCCATCGGTTTGTGGATGAAAAGCGGTGCTAAAATGTAACCGTACCCAATGACTTATGTAGCTCTCGCCAAAAGTGAGATAGAAATTGGAGATCTCATCGATCGATGGATCTTTGGGACTCCGTGTAGTCTCACTATTTCTTGAATATAAAGACTTGCATATTGGTCCATCCATGTAGGTCGTCTTTACAGTATAAAATTTGCTTGATTTGGTTGGACGATCAACTACTACCCAAATAAGCGTCACAACCTTTTGATGGTTTTGGTAATCCCACTCTGAAGTCCATCGAGACTTTTTCCCATTTCCACTCGGGGATTGGTAGTGGTTCTAAATTTCCAGCAGGTCTTTGATGTTCTGCTTTTACTTGTTGACAAATTAGGCATTTTGCCACAAAGTCGGCGATTTTTTTCTTCATATCGGGCCACCAAAACATTGCCTTAATTTCATGGTACATTTTCGTAGATCCTGGATGTACTGACTAAGGCGTACTATGTGCTTCCTGCATTGTCTCCTTTTACGATTTCTTCATTTTGAGGCACATACATCCTATCCTTATATTGAAGGATTCCGTTGATTGACGTATGATAGTTTGTTGGCTTTCCTTTTGCCATTTTTCTTCTCATCTTTTCTGCAAATACGCCACTTTCTTGTGCTTTCTTAATTCGGTCTTGTAGAGTGGATCGGATTGCCATTGTTGAAAGCCTCTCATCTCCTGGTGTTAAAATTTCCAAATTGAAGTTCTCTACTTCCTTGCTCAATTCTCGAGACTTCTTTGGCACCTTACGACTTAATGCATCCGCTACTACATTAGCCTTTCCAGGATGGTAATTGATTGTGCAGTCATAATCCTTCACTAGTTCCAACCATTCATCGTGACGCATATTCAACTCTTTACGAGTGAAGAAATATTTCAAACTCTTGTGGTCGGTGAATATTTCACACTTCTCGCCGTTACAAATAATGTCTCCATATCTTCAAGGAAAACACTATTTTGCTAGTTCCAAGTCGTGAGTGGGGTAGTTCTTTTCATACGGTTTTAATTACCTAGAAGAGTAGGCAATTACTTTACCGTGTTGCATCAAGACGCAACCAAGACCATGTTTAGAAGCGTCGCTATAGATGGTAAAACCTTCGTTTCCATTTGGGATCGTAAGAATAGGGGCCGACGTGAGCCTTTCTTTTAGTTCTTGGAAACTGTGCTTGCAAGATTCATTCCATCTAAATGGGACATTCTTTGAGTTAAGCGAGTTAAAGGGTGGCGATCTTTGAAAAATCTTGTACAAATCGTCGATAATATCCTGCTAATCCCAAGAAACTCCTAACTTCAGTTGGGGTTGATGGCCGAGGCCATTCTATAACTGCCTCAACCTTGCTTGGGTCAACTGCTATTCCTTCCTTGGACACGACATGTCCCAAGAATATCACTTGATCCAGCCAAAATTCATACTTTTTGAATTTGGCATACATTTTCTTTTCTCATAGAATTTGAAGGACTAATCTCAAATGTGAGGCGTGTTCTTCTTGTGTACGGGAGTACATCAAGATATCATCAATGAAGACTATCACGAACTTATCAAGATATTCTTTGAACACTCGGTTCATTAAGTCCATAAAGGTGGCTGGTGCATTTGTCAAACCGAAGGGCATCACAAAAAATTCGTAATGACCATAACGAGTGCTAAAAGCAGTTTTCGAGATATCTTCTTCCTTGATTTTCAACTGGTGGTAACCGGTTCGAAGGTCTATTTTCGAGAATACTGCAGAACCTTGGAGTTGATCAAAGAGATCATCAATCCTAGGAAGTGGGTATTTATTCTTGATGGTCACTTTATTCAACTCTCGATAGTCTATACATAACCTCATCGATCTATCCTTCTTTTGACGAACAAAAGCTGGAGCCTCCCGTGGTGAAACATCAGCGAATAAATCCTTTTTGGATCAATTCATCTAGTTGAGTTTTTAACTCCTTCAATTCTGACGGTGCCATCCTATATGGCGCTTTGGAGATTAGCAATGTTCGGGGAATAACTTTGATTCCAAATTCAATTTCCCTATCTGAGGCAATCCAGGTAAATCATCCGGAATACATCGGGATACTCTTGAACCACCGGTAATGACGCCAATGAGTTTTCGATTCGATTTGAATTTGGTGCAAACTCACCCAATAGCCTTTGCTTCCCTTTTCAATCATTTTGAGGCTTTTAACACGAGAGATAATGATTTTGAGGTTTTCCACAGTCGATGGAAAGTTATTGGCTCCTCACGAGGCATAATTAAGGCTTTTGACTTACAATCGATTGTAACCCCATACTTAGATAGCCAATTCATCCCTAAGATTAAATCAAAATCTCTTAAGTTGAGCGAGAATCGGGTTGGTAGGGTAAAGTTTTTCCCTAAGTTGTATTGCCACGTCTGGGACAAACTGCTTAACACAACAATTCGGACTGAAAGGTAAAACTACTTCTATTTACGCGTCAAAAGATCCGGGACTTAGCTCGAGCATTTTCACCTTATGAGTTGCAATGAAGGAATCGTATAACGAGTCAAATAACGCATACATAGGTTGGGTTTTAACATAGATCGTACACGCCACCACGTGACTATCTTCTTCATTTTCTCGCCTAACCATGGCGAACACTCTTGCTTTTTCCTTCTCTCCCTAAAACTTATTTGGGCGTCTTAGCTTATGTGTCGGGGTTTCTTGCAATAGAAGCACATCCCTTGTCTGCTAGACACTCCCCGTTATGAGTTTTTCCACATTTGGAGCATGAAAGAATGGTCCTTGCCTCAGTCTGGTTGTTTGGTCTACCTCTTTTTAGATGAGGTTCGTTTTTCTTTTCTCCTTGGCGTTTTCCAGCCCACTTCTTTTCATTCCATTTTTTGTTGACTCTAAACCCCTTTTGGTTCTGATTTCGATTTAGGTTCCTTGCTTCTCAAGCCCGAACAATTTTAACCCGACTTGCTTTCATTAAAGTAAGGCTTTATCGGTCACTTCTGGAAAGCTCATGTTCTGAATCCTAGACATAAGTACATCCCTGTTCAACTCGGGCCTTAACCCTTCAAGAAAACGATCAATTTTCAATCCATTCGTACCTACCATATGAGCGGCGAAACGGGACAGTTCCTCAAAATTTCTTATGTACTACGACATCATCATTGACCCCTGTCTTAACTGGATAAATTTATTTAACTTCTGATTTCTAGTAGAAGTGGAGAAGTACTTCTTTCTAAATATTTCGGTGAACTTTTCCCAAGTCATGTCTGTTGTTTCTCCCATGCTTGTCAAAGTATCCCACCAATGTCCAGCGCTTCCTCGAAGCATGAAGGATGCACATATCACATTTTCATTATCCGCCACGTGAGCTTAGGCAAACATACGCTCCATTGTCCTTAACCAATTCTCGGCTTCAATTGGATCTTTTGCTTCTAAAAATGTAGGGGATTAAGGCGACGGAAACGATCATTTGCTAAGATCTCTTTCTTGATGTGGGTTTGCGGTGCGGTGGTAGAGGTTGACTCATAAACCTGTTCTAACTAACGAACCTCTTTGCTCAATTAATCGGGTTAGTCGCTCGATAGTTCGATTCGCCATCTTCGATTATCTAAAATGAGATAAGAGAGTTTGAAAAAAAAGGTAATTTATTATTTTTACAAATGTTGTACCAGTTCAATTTGATATGCCAAAGGAAGTAAAATAAAAATGATTCTTCACAAATTTAAAATATTTAAAATTGTTTCTGTTCAGGCATGGTATTGATACCTATTTATTGGGTATCTACCCATCGTGAAAATTCAGCAAGCACGTGTTGAATTTTTTTTTTTTTTTAAGGGTGAAATGGACTTTTTGCCATAACCTTTTAACTTTAACCCCAAAACTTACAAAATCCATTTCTATCCTTTTCTCTTCCTCCCGCTTCCTATTCATTTTCCTCCCAAAACCAACAACACCAAGAGCTCACTCGTTCTTCCCAAATCCCCTCATGGGTCCTTTGAAAAAGAGTTCTACAAAGGGTAGCAGTGCTATATATTCTGCCGTTTCTAGGGCGAGACTCCCGGATTCTAGTCACGACGACAGGCGGAGGAAAGCGAGCCACGGTCGGTTTTTCTCGGACTGAGGCTCCGATTAATGAAGATGGGTTTCCTTCTCATTGGTTCCAAAATGAGGCTGCTTTCTTCAGGTATAGTTCATTTTCTAATCGAGAAATTTTGCCGGGCTGGGAGATAGATTTTTCCTTTTAGAATCAGTGAACTTTGCTTATTTAGGGCAATTCCATAGCTTTGGGTGGATGAAATTCTTGAGTTTATCTAGGAATTATTGTGAAAAAGTGGTGAGGCATTTTTATGCCAATCTTTGAACTTATGGAGCTGAGGTAGGGTATTTTAGGACCTTCATAAAAGGGGTGGCCTTTGAAGTTGATGATAAACTATTTTCTAGATTGTATGGAATCCCAACTAGAGGAGAATTCCACAAGGGAACCTTTAACCGGCTTGAAGCTTGTTAGGTGGTCTTTAAAAATGAGGCTATGGTTCAGCCTTCCAGGGATGTTTCTTTACTAGACCGGGATATGCGTTTGCTCCATTTACTTATCATTCATGTGCTCAAGCCTCGGGCGGAAAAAGCATCCTCCTTAACAAATGAGTATACATGGATAATGTGGAAAATTGCTTTAGGCCAAAGAATAGACTTGGGTAATTTAATTGCCTCAGAGATGATAGAGTGTAGGAACAAACCGGAGTTGAGGCTGCTTTACGGTTGTTTGATTACCGACATAGCAATCAAATTAGGGATAGACCTTAATGGAGAGAAATTTTCCTACATGCATTCCAATACAAAGATCGGGGCAGGTTCTCTTGTGAAGGCTCGATTTAGACTAGTGGAGGGGGTTTGGACTAAACCCGGGGTAGGGGTTGAAGATGAAGATGTTGAAGGGGCTGCTCATTCCTTGCCTCCTTCACCGGCCGGTAGGGTGCATTCATGATGATTTACGGACTTTTCAAGCAAATGTGCTTGGATAATCTCTCGGAGTTGCGTGCCCAAAACGGGAGCTTATGGCTAGGCAAGATCATCTAGATGAGATGATTAAGAATTTGCAAGGCTCAGAGGATGAAGATTAGTTAATTACCCTCCCCAAAATGTATCCCTTAGGCATCTAACTATTTTTGTCCAGCAGTTAAGCCTCATAATTTCGCTTGATAGGCTTTTTGAAGTGTTATTTTATCTCTAATGTATTGGAAGTTAAAGGACTTTTACATTGGGCCTCATACTTATCTTTTCATGAATGTTCAACATTGATCTTACTTATCATTCATGCAATCATATATCAGATTTCATTATCATAGGCTCTAAATCCTATGTTGAACTGTCGGGTCTCAACTATTAAGCAAGTAAACACTTTATGCATATTGAGATAAATCACCATAAAACTTTAAATACTAGAAATGGAAAGAGGTCATGGCATACCGTAGATGGAAGTTATCTACGATGGTTGAATACCCTTGATCAAAGTCTGCAGAACTATTAAACCGAAGCTCTGATACCAAGTCTTGTGGCGACCTCAAAATTCTGTCTAAATTTTTTTTTTGTATTCTGCCCAGTAGGGTAATGGTACCCAGATTTGAGGGTATTGATACCCTTTTACGCAGAAAGCAGTTCTACTTCCTGGTTTGATGAAAAATTGTTTTGAAACTTGTTTTCTTTATTTTCTTTTGAGGAAAGTAATTAGAAACCAATCTTAGACACTATTTGGAGATTATCCTTTCTCATTTTGCTTCGGATTTTCTTTACTCTTTGATAAGTAAAACATGTGTACTTGATGAAATAAAGACTCATAAAGTAGAATATAACAACTTAAGTATAGCGGAAGTTTAAAACATATAAACCCAATCTTTTAGTTCATTTCACCTTCAATGGCATAAGTTAACACAAAATATGGGCCCAAGTAAGTAAAAGAAGTACTTCACATACATTTTTGTTTCAAAACGGTTCATGACAAATCATTACGTCTCATGAACACGCCAAAAGCTTGAGCCCGTTGACAAGTACTACTAAATACTTTAAGAAAGAGGTGATATGATAAAGACAAGGTTAATCAAAAAACTTCATAATAACGAGTAGTAAGATACTCCATGGTCCAAAAATCATATATATCCACGCAAAGGTAGGTGGCTTCATGCTTTTGCAATCCGGGTTGATGGGGATATGAGGACCATATATCAATCTTTATGATCAAGTGGTATTCATGCTCATCGAAGGCCACTTCCACCCGTTGTCCCCCGACTTCATACATGTCTTGATCCATTTCCTACAAGAGTCATAAAACGACTATGAATGGTGACATTCAATGAGTAAAATACGGTGCATGTGTGATATTGCACATAATATATATTTTATCTTTCTTAGGGCCATTTCCACAAGCAATATTTGTACACCGATCGCTCAAACTGAATTTTCTTGGTGCATAAGTAAAATGGCCAAATTTCTTGGGACACTAATCGTCCTTCCATGGGGCTACTTTTGCCCTTGGCCATAGTTGATCAACTCATGAAAGCTACTGTTGCTCTTGGCCATCTAGTCGGATTTTTAAGTCTGCACGTGGGTCAATCTAACCCTTAGCCAATGTTGAATCAACTCCTGATTTGGGACTCTTATCGTCCCCATGATGGGCTGTAATTGCCCCATGATTGGTGTACAAATAGGCTAGGGAAAACTGATTGTGTCATCACATAACTTGTCTTTATTTGCTTATGAACTTTGTTTTCTCAAGTAGAGCATAAATGAAGTACATAGCTTTTCTCATTTTCATTCTTCCTCATTGTTGCATAAATAGCAAAGATGCTCAAGATGCTCATAAAATCTCATGGATCTCATTGATAAAAATCATTTGGAGCACATAAGAGCACATATAACTTATGCCACATGTAGATGTACATTCTTATCATTTTTACACATAAGGTAAATAATATGAGCCATTCACAACTTGTCATATCATATTGACATATGTCATTTTAGAGCATATAAATTTATGAGATATGTATACTTATCATCTTGCATAAAAAGCATATAACGTAATTTACTCACAACTTGTCGTTATCCTTGATCCACCTGAAAAGGAAAGGTTCTAAACATCATGATCTTATGTTAAATGTTATTTAAAATCTGAAAATAGGGGGTATTAGGACCGAGCAGAAACTGGCTTCAGATATTTTCGGTGCAGAGATTATAGGGTATCGATACCCTATCGTAGAACTGTGGTATAGGGTATCAATACCTTTCGGGGCAGAGATCTGATGAAAGTATTTTATTTAAAAACTAAGTTCTCGGCCCAAGGAAACTAACTTTCTATACCATAAAATCTGAGTTTCTTGGTCCCTCCAAACTACTGCCTGAAATGGGGTTTTGGTGCTTGGGTTGGAGATTCATCTATTGAACTAGAGAGCCTCATATCCCTAGCTTTCTTATTAACCAATCCACTCACCTCTTCTCTCTGATTTTTCTGTCTTATTTGAGAGTTCTTTCCTCCTGATTAATACCAGGAAACGTGAGGGAGGCTGTGGGAGAGTTATGGGGTTAGAGAGGAGAAAGGGCAAGGGTAACTTGAAATGGAAGGGTTTTATAGGAAAATTCAACTCCTTCCTCATGATTGCATTCATTCTCATTGTGACACATGTAAAGTTGGGAGATTTCTTGATGATACACGTGGGACTTCAAAAATTCGTTTTCCAACTACCCACATTTAAGAAGATACTAGGGGTAGCCTATAGGGTAAGAAAAATGTTAGATTCCTAATTTAGACAGATTTACGGGCCCGTTTTTTAGTCGAGTTTTGAAGGTCGAAACGTGTTCATTTTTCGACGTTCCTTATACCATCTCGAAGATCTCACGAGGATCTTCACCATGAACTTTGAATCGTGAAAACGGACGAACATAGAGGTTACAACATCACTCTAAAGATGGCTGCCCGAAACTGGTTTGCTGGGAGTTTTTTTTTCAGATTTTTAACTCCTTGGAGCGTTTTTGACATAATTTTTCGGGGCTGTTTTCATAGTCGAAAGTATGCATATTTGGTACCATTTCGAAGGCCTCGAGGTGTACTTCGAAACAATGTAAGAGTCGTAGAATTTCAACCAATACTTTACTCACAAGAGCGCACCAAAGATGGCTACTTGACTTAAATTTAAAGGCTCAAAACTTGTTTTCTCACTTTTTGGGTCTTTACCCAAGTTTTTCACTTTTATCCAAACAAGCTTTAATAAAAGCTAATAATTCTTAGATAAGTTTAACTTAGCCCTTACAAAACATTAAATCCGATTTTTCACCCTTATTAATATTCGGATTTAAAATAAATTATAAGTGTCCTGACTTTCGAAATACTTTTTGGGACAACTAAACCAATCTTTCTTGCATCATTCTCATTTTCTTATTTAAATTGAAAATACGAAATTTTCGGGTCGTTACAATAGTGCTCAATTTAGATCCTTGATTACAACATATTCAACCAAATATGAGATTCAGAAAACTCAAACCATCAAAATTCTACAAAAGCATGTACTAACTTTAACACTCCCAAACTGTTCTCGAACAGTTTGATTACTAGTATAAGAATTTAGGAACGAAATTTTTCACAATGACCTAAGTCAATAATATCAACACATACACTCAAGTCATGTTTCCAATAAGTGATAAGTCAACAGTGGATACGTACTTCAAATCTAGTCTAACATGGATAAGTATTCTGGTAAAAGTACGAGTTAAAGTATTGTCTAATATTCTAACTAAAAACGTACTTAAATTCAAACAAATATTATCATTGGCAATAAGATATTCAACAATAGCTATTTTTTTTTGAAAGACAAAAAAATAATAAAAAAATATTTTTTTCTTTTTTAAAAAAAAAATGAAATTAAATTTTTTTTAGACCCGAATAATATGCAAATTCAAAATAATTACGCATTCTGATACTTAGTCTACCCCAAAACTAAAACATTACATTGTCCCCAATGTAATAACAAAATTAAGCAAATAGAGGAGGGAAAATATCGCCACTCTCCCTGGAGATAGATGTGGAGAAGATGGATCCGGTGGTGAAGGTCCTATTGAAGTGGAATCAGATGTGGAGTTGGGACTCTTGGTCAAAAGATGATGTCATAGATATTATCCAAGCGGGTTGCAAAGTGGGACATCTTGCGATTGACATAGTGAAGCTATTTAAAGGTATTAAATAATAAATGAAATAAAAACTAATAAATTATTTAAACTAATTAAAACTACTACGTATAAAGCAAGTAAATAAAAGGGTTAGAGAATGGGTTGCTTTCCATTAAGCGCTTATTTATAGTCATTAGATTGACTTATTGTTTGGTTGCTTTACGGTACTCTAAATAGTGTTTTGGAGGACTTGTTTTGCTTACATCTATTGACTTTGTACCATTTTTTGTTTATCCTCCAAAATTTGAATTTGTGCTCCTCATAGAAATAGGATTTTAGTGTAGCACCTTGCTCGAACACAACCACAAATATTTCAACTTCTTCATCGACCTTGATTACAAAAACTTGTCAGTGATTTTGTATCTTTAATAATTCCGCAAGTGCACGGATCGTTCAAGTCTGGACAAGTGATCAGCTACTACAATTTCGCTTCCTTTCTTGTCTCTTATCTCGAGATCAAATTCTTGTAGAAGTAATATCTATCTAATCAACCTCGGTTTTGCATCTTTCTTTGCCAATAAATACTTCAAGGCTGCGTGATCAGTGTAAACTATCACCCTTGATCCAACAAGATATGATCTGAATTTGTCAAAGACATAGACTACAGCCAGGAGCTCCTTCTTAGTAGTGGCATAATTGAGCTGTGCATCATTCAAAGTCTTGCTAGCATAGTGTATCACGAAATTTTTTATCTTTTCGCTGCCCCAATACTACTCCAACTGCATAATCACTTGCATCACACATTAATTCAAACGGTAGACTCCAATCAGGCGCAATTATCACATGTGCTAAAATGAGCTTCTCTTTTAGAGTGTTGAATACCAATAGACACTCTTCAGAGAAGATATAGGGCACATCCTTGACCAGCAAAGTACACAAAGGTTTTGGGATTTTCGAAAAGTCTTTGATGAAGCGATGATAGAACCTGGCATGTCCAAGAAAGCTTCTAATACCCTTGATAGAAGTTGGTGGTGGCAATTTCTCTATAACCTGAATTTTTGCTTTATCCACTTCAATCCCCTTAGCTGAAATCCGATGTCCCAACATGACACCCTCTTGAACCATGAAATGACACTTTTCTCAATTAAGAGTTAAGTTTGTATCTTCACACCGCTGTAAATTCCAAACACTCATCAAAGGATGAGCCAAACACTAAGAAATCATCCATGAATATTTCAATGAATTTCTCCACCATGTCAGAGAAAATGGCCATCATGCAACACTTAAAAGTAGCAGGAGCATTACATAGACCAAAAGGCATCCTACGGTAAGCAAAGGTGCCATAGGGACACGTGAATGTGGTCTTCTCTTGATCCTCAGGTCCTATTGAAATTTGATTATACCCAGAGTATCCATCCAAAAAGCAGTAATGAGAATATCCAGCCAGTCTTTCCAACATCTGATCAATAAACGGAAGATGAATGTGATCCTTCTTAGTAGCAGTATTGAGTTTGCGGTAGTCAATGCAAACTTTCCATCATGTGATTGTTCTGATTGGAATCAACTCATTCTTTTCGTTCTGAACCACAGTGATACATCTCTTCTTTGGCACTACTTGAACTGGGTGACCCAATCTTGTGCGAGATTGGGTAGATAATCTCGACATCCATTAGCTTCATGACTTCTACTCTGACCAATTCTTTCATATTAGGATTCAGCCTCATCTGACTGTCAATACTTGGTTTAAAATCGTCCTCTATGAGGATTTTATGCATGCATAGTGTAGGACTGATGCCCTTTATGTCAGCAATAGACCACCCAATAGCTGTCTTGTGTTCTCGAAGCACTCGGAATAGTTTTTTCTCTTCAAGCTCATTAATAGAATTTTCGATGATCACATGCAAAGTAAAAGATTCTCCCAAGTAGGCATAGAGGAGATGAGATGGCAACTGCTTGAGCTCTATTTTTAGAGGCTGTTGAATAGAAGGTAGATGTTTTGTAGACCCCGTGCCCAACTCCTCAAAGTGTGGTCGGCACATATATGGAGGGTTAGCTTCAAGAGACCTTGCGCACATCTCAACCTCAACAGAATCAGCTTTAGTGGATTGAGAATGCACAATACAGGCCTTCTTGAAAATTTTCATGAACTGTGCACTATCAACCACATCAACTTTGAAGTAGCTATCTGACTCGATTGGATATTTGATTGCCTTGAAGACATCAAATGTAACCTGCTCCTCACTAAGCCTCAGAATCAGTTGGCCTTTTTGTACATCGATTAGAGCTCTACCAGTGGCTAAAAATGGTCGACCAAGAAGAAGTAGAACATCTTTATCTTCTTCCATGTCAAGAATGATGAAATCAGCTGGGAAGATAAATTTGTCCACCTTTACCAAAAGATCTTCAACAACTCTTCTTGGATGTTTGATAGACCGATCAGCTAACTGTAGAGTTATCGTAGTTGCTTTAGCTTCTCCCAAACCTAATTTCCTAAAAATAGAAAGTGGCATCAAGTTAATATTAGCTCCTAAATCACACAAAGCTTTATCAAAACAAAATCTCCTATTGTACAAGGTATTATAAAACTCCTGGATCTTTTAATTTAGGCGGATAGTTTATTTTGTAAAATCGCACTATATTCTTCTGTCAACATCATAGTCTCATGTTCCTCCATTTTGTATTTATTTGAAAGAATGTCTTTCAAGAACTTTGCATAACTGGGCATCTGAGCAAGTGCTTCTGCAAAGGAGATGTTGATATGTAGTTTCTTGTAGATTTTAAGAAATATTCCGAATTGCTTGTCTAACTTGTGCTTGTGTAACCTCCGTGGAAATGGGATTGGAGGATCATATGGTTTAATAGGAATGGTTTCCTTAACCTGTGGTGTGCCTGAACTCTTTTTTATATCTGTTTTCTGCTCAGTCTGTTCCACGTGCTCCTCATCAATGGAAGGTACGACTTCTTTATTTGCAACTGATCTCTTTACATGGATCTCTAATAACTGAATCCCACTTGTAGTAGTAATAGCTTTAACATGTTCCTTGGGATTCACCTCTGTATTACTTGGCAAAGTATCTGGTGCTCTGCCTAATAGAGCAACTGCCATCTGCCCCACCTGTGTCTCTAGATTCTTTATTGAAGCACCTTGATTTTGAAAAGAGGTTCCTATCTTTCTCATGAAGTGATTAGTAGTTTCTATGTATTGATCCGTTTTCACGATGAATTTGTTGAGCAAGTCTTCTAATGATGTACTCTTTTATGGCTACTGGAACTGTGGTCTAGTATTATTCTAATTATCCCTCCAAGAGAAATTTGGATGGTTTCGCCAACCTGGATTATATGTGTTTGAGTATGGGTTATTTTGTTGGCATTTACCACCTTGACTATAATCGACCGGCTCAGGCTATAGTGATAGAATAGGGTATTCTCATGTACTATGACTAGCTCCGCATTCTTCACATGTTGAATTTTTTATTTGCACTGCATTGACTGAATGTGACATACTTTCAACCTTGTGCACCAATGAATCTATCTTTGCAGATAATGTCGTGAAAGTTTCTATCTCATGTACTCCTGCCATTCTCTTTTGTACGACTCTATCTGATGGCCACATGGCAATGGTGGTAGCTACTCTTTCAAACAAATCCAAAGCTTCAACCACTGTTTTGGTAGATAAGGAACCGTTAGATGAAGAATCAATCATACTTTTACATGAAGGAAGTAGTCCAGCATAGAAACACTGAATTTGTTGCCCCCTGCCAACGCCATGATGAGGACACTTCCTTAGCATATTTTTAAATCTGTTCCACGCTTCATCAAACGATTATGTTTCTGACTGTTGAAATATGGATATATCATGCTTCAACTTTGAAACCTTAGCTGGTGGAAAGAATTTTGTGTAGAACTTTTGGGCTAGATCATTCCAGGTGGTTATGCTCAATTGGCAGTGAGTCCAGCCACTCAAGAGCTTTGTCCCTAAGAGTATGAGGGAACAAACATAGATCTATGGCGTCGTCTGAGACTCCTTGATATTTGAAGTGTTGACACATTTCCAAGAATCTTGAAACGTGTGTATGTGGATTTTCATCGGTCCTGCCATAGAATTGATGTCCATTTTGAAATAGATGAATGACGATAGTCTTCAACTGAAAGTTCGACCGCCTAAAAGGTAGGTAGACAATGCTAGATTGGTTCTAGATGATCTGTGGAGTCAAAAAGTCTCTAACTAGCATATAGTCTTTATCAATCTTCTATCTTGCCCAAGCGATCTCGTTGTTTTGCATTATGTCTTGCTGTTTTTGGTCTTTTGATTGTGTCTTTCTTGCTTCTCTCTGCCTATGGTGAAAAGTGTGTTCAATCTTTGGATCAATTGGAATTAGAGACTCGTGTCTCACACTTCGCATGCAATGGTCTGAAAAGAAACAAAGCAAACACTGTAATATCTTAAAGAAAATAAATAATTAAAGCAAATAAATAAATAAAGTTTGAATTAGTGTTAAAGTAATTGAAAAGAATTAAAACTAAATCCCGGCATCGGCGCCAAAAACTTGTCAGCGATTTTATGTGTTTAATATTTTGCAAGTGTATGGATCGCACAAGTAATAAAATAGATTTTGAGTCTAAGTATCGAACCCACAGAGATTTAGATAGTTCAATTTCAATTACACTAACCATAACCGAATCTAATGAACTTTGGAAAATTGATGATTAAGAACTAATTAAACTATAAACTAAGAACAATTAACTAATTATAATTCAAACAAAGAAGAGATTAAATTAAAGAAGAATTACTTTAAAATTGGGAAAGAAAGAAAAGAAAAAAAAAGCGTACTAGGATCCTAATTCACTTATACCAATTTTCTTTAACCCGAACCGTTGAATTTGATAACATGATTTAATTATGAAGATCAATATTCCTAATTCGTTTAACAATTTCTCTCGAGTAGAATTAAACCTATCCCTACATCCTAACCCGACTATATCTCTATGACGGATGCGAACATATAAGAATGCATTAGAATTTGTGAATACTTAAAGATCATGTAAAGCATAGCGGTATATCTCTATCCCCTATCGGACTCTACAATAATTGATACTATATATAACATATTTTCCATCTCTCGAAGGTAAAACAAGCCACAAGAATCATACAACTATTACGCATATAATTGTCGATGAAGAGAACTCAATATCAAATATTCAAAATTAAAACCATGCTTAAATATCAAAAACTAGGTTTAAAGAATTAAAGTATTCATGATATAAATCTCATCATGATCCTAGCACTAAAATAAATCTAGCCTAGCATACTAAGAAGAAAAGGAAAATAAAAATAAAATATGGAAGCCATCATCCGGATATGAAGAAAACTTGAAAGAGAAGAAATCTTGAACTTGATCTTCGTTTTAATCTTGAAAGAATGAATCTTGATCTTCATTTCTTGATTCGTCTCTTGTTTTTCTCTCTAAATTGGCTTCCAAATCGCCTCTAATCCAACTCTAAAATTGGCTCCCCAATTATGAGTTAATAACTCATATTTATAGTTACCTAATTGTGCCTCAAAAGATTCATGGGCCAAAAGTTTCCTAATCGGATTATAACTCAAAAAGGAATATAAAAATCCCGCAGCAAAATTAACACTTGGACAGCCTTTTTCAAACGGCCATAACTTCTTGTATAATGCTCCAAATTGAGATCCGTAAAAAGTGGTGAACTCATAATTCGATTATCTTTCCAATGGTATATCATTTACTCATCGATTTTACCAAATTGTTGCTCTTTCCATCTATTCTTCTCCGATTACTTATAAACGAGTCCAAAACTGAAATAGGAAGAATAATATGATAAATTAAGTAAAAATTCAATAAAATGAGAGATAAAAGCTTAGTTTAAAAGCCTGAATAAGTTCACAAAATGCACTTATCAATTACCAAAATAATCAACAATATTAATCTAAAAAAACAACATATTAAATACCTTAAGGAAGATATTAAATTCAAAAGAATTGAAGAACAATTAAAAACCACTAACACCAAAAAATGTATTTCAGAAATCAAGAAAAAAATCGAGTTAGAAATATGTTCCACAATCCCTAATGCTTTTTGGGAGAGGAAAAAATATATAATAACTCTACCTTATGTTCAAAACTTCAATGAAAAATAAATACCAATCAAAGCATGATCTATACAAATGAATAATGAATTACTTGAATATTGTACCAAAAAAAAAAAAATCAATGATCTCCTAGACAAAAGATTAATTCATCCAACTAAGTCCCTTTGAGTTGTGCAGCCTTCTATGTCAATAATCAAGCCAAAATTGAAAGAGGAGCTCCACAGCTTGTCATCAATTATAAACCTCTCAATGAAGTACTTCAATGGATTAGTTACCCACTTCCTCAAAAGAAAGATATGCTTAACAGACTCCTTACTGCAACTATTTTCTCCAAATTTGATATGAAGTCAGGATTCTGGCAAATACAAATTGCCAAGAAAGACAAATACAAAACCACTTTCAATGTCCCTTTTTGGCAATATGAGTGGAACGTTATGCCCTTTGGACTTAAAAACGCTCCATCTGAATTCCAAAAAATCATGAATGATATTTTTAACCTATATCAAACTTTCTCAATTGTGTACATTGATGATGTTCTCATTTACTCCAAAGATGTGGAACAACACTTCAAACATTTACAAATATTTTATTCAATTATTAAGAAAAATGGTTTAGCTGTTTTTGTTAAGAATTTTTTTTATGTCAAACTAGAATTAAATTTTTAGGGCATGCAAACAACCATCCCGATTAAAAGAAGTCTAGAATTTGCTAGTAAATTTCCAAATGAATTTCTTGATAAAAATAGCCTTCAAAGATTTCTTGGATTTGTCAATTATGTCTCTGATTTTATCCCAAATATCAGACAAACTTGCAAACCTCTATATCAGAGACTTCATAACAACCCTCCAAAATGGACCGACAAACATACTGAAATAGTCAGGTCAATTAAAGAAATTGTCAAAACTTTCCCTTGTCTAAACATTATTAATCCCAATGCCTTTTTTATTGTTGAAACAGATGCATCGGATATCGATTATGGTGAGATTCTCGAACAACGAATTAATAATATAGAACAACTTGTTCGATATCATTCATCATTTGGTTGGGTCATCAAAAAACAATTACTCAACCTTAAAAAAGAATGCATTTTTATTGTTTTATGCATTACCAAATTTCAAGATGATTTAATTAATAAATTTTTTATTGTCAAATCTAATTGCAAAGCATCAAAAGAAGTGTTATGAAATGATGTCAAAAACGTGCATCAAAACAAATTTTGCCAGATGGCAAGCAAATTTCTCATGTTTTGATTTCTCAATAGAATTCATTGAAGGCAAGCATAATGCATTACCTGACTTCCTAACACGAGAATTCTTGCAGAGACGCAATGTCAAAGAAAACCAGTAAAGGAATAACCCCAAATGATTTTCTCTTAGAAAATTCTAGTTCTCAAAAGACAACACAATCATATTCCCCAACCCAAACATCAAAAGGCTTCCATTCTTCTTCAAATCAATTCAATGTCCTAGGAACTTTGCCAAAGTTACCACAAAAAAACGCATATTCCATATAACTACAAAAATGCTATTCAGTAATGATTCGAAAAGTTATCAGAAGTCAACAATCAAAAACATCAATATTTTACCAAATGAATGGCATTACCAATTGCTGAAGTTGAAACATAATGAGGATAATTTGTCTCCATTGATGAGTGTATTACAAACATTTTTCCTCCTTTTCAAATGGATGAATTTTATAATTTTCAAAATAAAAAATATCAAGTACTCAATGAACATTAATTTTTTCCTCAAACCCTTTCAAAATCAAGAATGTGGTGCGAAACAATTTTGAAGGTTACCAAATTAGCAATCATTTCTAACATACCAAATAAACCAAATACTCATTGGATCGATTTCTCAAAAATCAAAATTCTTCACCTCTTCGAATGGAATCAACATCTGAGAGACTAAATCATTTTCAATGAAGGATGGTCAAAAATCCAATTTTTCGTAGCAGAATTATATCCATGCATGGTACAATGTTATTTATTTTTTACCATCAAGTCATTCGTGGTTTATTCTTTTTTACTACAACTGTCCAAAGATTTTTCCAAAATAGTTTCAACAATGGTGGATTTATTTTGGAGTTGTAGAGAGAATTCTTCCTAGACGTGTTAGGGAAGGATTCCAGTTGTACAATTCCAAATGTGTCAATCTTACACCAATAGAAAACATTCTTTTTCAATTGTGTAAAACATTCAAAGTTGCCTAGACTTTCTGCTGGATCGACCAACAAATGCCTCGTCCCCACAAAAATCAATCAAGTTCAAGTGTTTATTCTCAAAGCGATTTTCTTGTAGAAAAAAGCAAGATTGTGGCACAAATGAAAAAATGTTCTGATTCAAAAGAATTTGCAATCCTTGCCTAAAAGGCAGCATCGATGGTACAATCAGAATAAAGGATCTGAAGCCACTTCTGATTTAGGCTAAAACCTAGACTTTCAACAAGACAATGAAGACGGTTCTTTCGGAGCAGATGTCTTCGAAATGTGATTCTTCAAAAAGAGACAAGTTACAAGAAGACAAAAATGCAACTTTTCAAAAACATAAATTATTGAGCATCATATCCCTTTAATCAATACTTTGCTTTACACAAAAACTGTGGATTATGATAACTGCTTTTTCAAAAACTGCCTTAAAAGTCATAAAAGCAAACAGTTTCTGTGATATGGTCGAAAAGCAAAAGATTCTTCAAGAATTTTTCAAGTCCGAATTTGAAATCCGCACTTGCCTATAAAAGAATAACCTCGTTGAGGAAGGAGGGCAACGTCAATTTTTCAGATTTTTCAGATCTTATAAAAAATTTCATTTCTCTTTCATCTTTCAAGATATTCATCTATAAGTATGAAATGTCATTACAAGCATCCATATTATATTTCAAAGATTATTTTCAATTATTGTAAATGTCTTTCAATTATATCAATGAATGCTCAATATAAGCATTTTTTCAATTCATTTACCAAGTTACTTTTCAATAATTAACTGCAATTTCTTGTCGATTACAATCTTCTTTTCCTACATGGTATCTCAAGAAAATTATTGTACTCAATCAAATGCATCAAATAGAAGTTCCTCTACCTCAAGGTTATAGAAAAATCATGAACCCTATGAGCCTTGCCTCATACTCAGAGCCAACAAATTGGTATCACTCACACACACACACACACACACACACAATTACCTAAAAAATTTGTATATATATATATATATATACACACACACACACAAATTTACCTAAAGCATATATATTCAAAAAAATAATACCACTTATAAAAGAAATAATTAAATTTATATGTTGAAAATTTAAACTATGTCAAATGAGTTCAATTTATATTCATATAGTTACTTTGAGGAAACAAAGACATTTTATGTATATCAATTTTATTTTAGATTAGATATGACTCAAAAAGTGATTAGAGGATGAATATGATACTCTAAATTAAGACTGGGTGTAGAGATGGCAATGGGGCAGGGCATTTACCCCGCCCCATCCTACGACCCACGAATTCACAGGGAAGGGTGGGGCGGCGAGGGGCAATTCTTTGACCCGCCAACTACCCCACGATTTTTTTTTTTGTAAAACTGAAAAAAATAGAAAGTTTTTAAATATTTGTAGCAAAACAAAACAAAAAAAAAAAAAATACAAGATTGAGATTGTGTAGTGGTTGAGATTTATAGTTTATAATTTCAAACCGGGTTCGATTCTCCTAACATAATTATAATTTGTATTCTATTTTATAATTTTCAAAAAATAAAATAAAATGATGGGGCGGGTGGTTGGCTATTACCTAAATAAGTAGGACGACGGGTTTTTTTGCCATCCTTATCTAGGTGTGAGTTGGGTTAGTTTTGGGCCCAACTCGTCAAACCGAACCAACCCGCCCACAGGTTGAAAATCGATCCAATCCATACCGAGGTTGGGTTAGTCAGTTTGGACTTGGGCCCAATTCACATTAGATCCCTTATTTCCTTTATTTCATTGTTCGACAATTTTTTTTTTTGGCCCAATACATGCTAGCGCCTTTTTTGAGAATTTAAACAGGATCATATGATGTATCAGGCCATATTGATTATTTAATCAAAATTATATTTTATATACATGTATCACAAATTATGAAAAAGCACACACTCGTTTATGAAATGATCTTCATGCACCAAGAAGCCGGAGAAATGGCTTCAAAATTCATTTTTGGACACCATATTTTATATGACATAGTCACGATGTTGACAAATTTCCTATTTTCTAGCATATATGCCCATAAAAATATAATGACGACAATTATTTTGTAAATAAAACAAATTCAACCTAAACAGTATTCGTCCAAATTCAATATGAAATTAAAAATATTATAGTCATCTAATTAAAAATAATATAGTCATCCAACATCAATAAATTCAAAATTTTAAATATTACAATAATCCAAATATATTAAAATCATCCAACATCGATAAAATATTTTGCTTGTTATAAATCATTCCACAAATTTCAAAGTGAAATCGTACAACAAAGAAATGTGCATTCCTATAACAAAACAAATAAAATTATTTTAAGGTAAAATGAGTCAAACTTTGAATAAAGTCTTTGACAAATATTACAAAAATAAATCTACCTAAAAAATTTGTAAAACGAATTAATCACTTGGCCCTGAGCCCTTGACTATCTTCAATTGGTTTTGAGATAATTGATTCAAAAAGTTCTACAACAAAAAGTGATTGAATTAACAATAAAGGAGATAGAAACAAGTAAAATTTACAATTAAATAAGATATATTTACCTTCATCCAATTGGTTATAATGCTCAACATCTTCCATATAGAATCCATACATCAAAATCCTTGCCCTCTATGCTATAACGAGCATCCAACAAGTATATTTTCACATCATTTTTATCTCAATCCAATCTTTTGCTACTTGTTTTCTCTAAACCTAGAAATACGAGCATCACTTGTAAAAAGGAAGAAATGCCTTTATTGGAATTAAAAGAACTTTTAAAAGCCACCTTTGATGCATGACTACTTCTAGAAACTCTTCCACATCCCAAATACTACTCATAAATAGACAACATATTGACTTTCGATGTCTTTATCATGTTACTAGAAACTTACTCATCTTTGTAGATAGCAACAAAAGAATATTCAACATAATCAAGTTTGTATGGTTCACATGTTTCATTTTACCCTAATACTTAACAAACTTCTTCTTCATGTTAGATGCCATTTCACCTAACAGAAAATCATCACTTAAACTCCATTAATCCAAATTGAGTACAAGATTACAAATTTCATGAAGATAAGCACAAACACTAAGACACAATGAAGTAGTGAAAGTCAAAGTCACATTATAGAAAATTTTAAAAAACTTGACAAACACATAAGCATTGTCCCAATCCAAACTTAAAGAAGGTCCACCCCTCCTTCTACCACCTTTATCTTCCTGAAAGTAATTCAATTATTGTGCTTCTTCTTCTTCTTCTAACCTCTCAAAAGCTTTTTGAAATTTCAAAACAGCTTCCAACATCAAATAAGTAGAATTCTACCTAGTTGGAACATTTAAAACACAATAGATTTGCAATCAAACTTTTCCTACTTTGCACACTCCTTTAATTTTTTGTATCTAGTAGGAGAAGATTTAATATATTTGACTGCATTGTAGATACCTACAATAGATTCATGTGCTTCCTTCAACCCCTAACAGACAATCAAATTGATAATGTGTGCACAACATCTCAAGTGAAAATATTTATCATCTAGAACATATCCATTGATAAGTACAAATTTGTACTTATCTAAGCTCACAAAAAGGGACAATTATGAGTTTTCTTTATTGTTTTCAGTTTAATGGCGTGTTGTTTTCTTATTATTTTAGGAAAAAGTCAAACTCAAGTGTCGATCTGACAAAAAGAGAGCAAATAGAAGAAAATGAGACTTAATTGCTAAGAAAAGTTACTTGAGGGGCTTGGCATGCAAATGTCAAAGAAATAAATCCGAGAGATCATCCAAGATAACAATGTGATCGCATGGTTGTCTATGGTTGCGATCGCAAGTCCACCTATTTAACTGCAGAACGTAAAATGAGAGAACCATGCGATCGCATGGGCAAGACATGCACTTAAGTTGGCAGTTTCTTGATAGGAATGAAACTCTACAACTCCAAGATAAAACAAAGACCAAAGACACATTTTGAAGAGTTCAGAGAGCAGTATAAAAGCCAGAGAATAGATATATCGCGGAAGGTAAATTTTGGGAACAAGATACAAGAGAAGAATCAAAGATCAAGAAACAGATTGAAGATCAAGAGTCGGAATCACGGGTTTTATTTATTTTTTCTTCTTCTTTATTCAGAACATGATGAATTGAATAATTTTAATAAATAAAGAAATCATGTCCGGCTAATTTACTTATTGCTAAGATGAACGATGAAACCTTATGCTTTTAATTAATTAGAAGTTTTTTCGTTTTAGTAATTAATTAATTTTGGATTGATTGTTCTTTATTCATTATTCCTATTATTTTAATGTTTGATCACCATTAGAATATATTGTGATCTATGTTAAAGTCGAGAGATTCAATATAGATTAAGCATGTGGTATTGAATAACATATAGTCCAATAATAGATAGAGATTACTATTATGCTTTATGAAATCCGATTAGGTGTTCTTGAGATTTTAATGCATATGTTTATGTTCGAAGCTTAATTAGAGATAATTAGGTTCACATATCGATATAGAATTGATTGACCATCGAGAGAGGCTTTTGATTGTATTAGGATCACCGATTTTCAATCCAAGGTAATTATAAGCTAAAGCGATTAAACGGACAATTGATTATAAAACGTGTAGGTGGATTCGCAAATCTTAGTGTTGGTAAAACTTAAATTCGTTCTCACACATTTACTTTGATTTTTTGATAATTTAGATCTAATTAAACATAATTAGAATAGGATAATCGTAGGAATTAAAATCATAAAGAATCCGTGTTTTAATATTGTTAACACTCGAATTATAAATTAATAGGTTAATTGGTAATTAGTTCTAACCCTTTCGACACTTCTACTCTACACATCTTTTATTACTTGTTAACGATTCGTCCACTTGGGGGATTGAAATCACACAACATCCATCATTACCCAAACCAACAACATTCCTCCTAAGATAAGAAATAGTTGTATCATTTGAGTTTATGTTATCAACCATGACTATAAAAATTTCTCAATCTCCCACTCATGAAAACAAGTCTCAATCATTTTTGCCAATGGTTTCTTCCTTATGATTCAGAACAACACAAAAACTCAAAATGCACTTATTAAGCGTCCAAAAAATGTAGTGTGTTGAAAGATACATATAATTAACATTCTAATTGGAAGTCCAAGTATCAGTGGTAAGGGAAACCATTTGACAATGAGAAGAGAAAACATCTCTTAATTTCAATTTTTCATCCAAATACAACTGATAAATGTCTCTAACAAGAGTCATACAAGTTGGAGGCTCAAATTGAGTACATGCTACACTACAAAAGAGTCTAAAGCCATGAACTTTGACAAACCTAAAAGGTAGTTCGTCCAGTATTATCATCTTAGCACATGCAACCATGAACTTTGCCTTACTACAATCAATAGCTATAAGATTGCTCCCATTACCCTTATTTCAGTTCTCAAAAGATAGTATTTTTGTTTCTTATCCTATCCTGCAATCTACGAGGATACTTCTTACAAGTATTTGTCAAATGGTTACTCAGAGTACTTGTTCCACGCTTCTTGGTGCCACAAGCATAATCCACTCTACGGGAGTTACACTTACACCTAACATTTGGATTATCCCTTGGGCCATTAGTGTGAAGATTCCAGAGTGGAGCTATTCTATTAGATATTCTCTTTCCTAATGTTGATGGTAGATGTGGAGAAAGATCTGATAGCAAATTGGTGTCATTTGATGGAGGCTATAATGTCACTTTTTTCAAACATATCCATATCTACTAACATATTCCACCAAACATATCAATCAAGTAATGGATGATTAAAGAAATTTCAAATACAACTAATACAAACATAAAAGTATTAATGTACTATAATAAAGTACAAGTATTGCACTAGTGTATGTTTCAGACTCAAATTTCCAACGGCCAAAGAACACCAAAACACATTTAAACTGCATTAAACCCAAAAATCAGCTCAAATTAAAATGGCAAACTCAAATTGATTGTGAATTCAGAGGTTAGCAGTAAGAGGGATAACTTCAAATTGATTGTGTATTGATCAATCTTTATATTAAAATGGCAAGTTGTTTGTATGGATTTGTATTACTTTAAGATCCACTTTAAGTTGTATGTATGGTTTTGTGGGTGGGAAGCTAATTGTAAAGAAAAAGGACATATGAATTTATGAACCACATCCATCCATTAATTGCAGTGGACCCTACACAAAACCATTTCGTAAATAAAACAAACATAGGCTTTAAGTTCATCTTCCTCAAATGACTCAAAGGCAGTTCACCGGTGCATATCAAGCAAAATCATGAAAAAATTAGATAATATAGATCTGTAACCAGCAAAGAATGGCCCGTGACCATATACATAACAAGATCTAATATGAGGTGGAAAATAACCCAACACAATGAAGGTAAAAAATAATTATTTAACAGGATAAATTGTGATTTTATGTTTAATCATAACATTCACCATATATATACACAAGATAAAATTACGATTTTAAGTTGTCCAAACTTGTATATATGTTTTCCATGATTCAAAATCCTAATGCGTTATGGGCTTGATGTTTTTTTTTTTTTTTTTTTTTTCGAAAAATATATCTTATGTTGTCATATTTGGGAATCCTAATCAATTTCAAGTCATAAATATCATAAGATTTTGAGGAGAGTAGAATCAATTTCCAAGATGAATTTCAATTTTCCATTCGAAGCACAAGTTTTGGTTCCATTGCTCGGGTGGGGCGGCGATCAAGAGGGGGACTTCAAGGGTGGGTGACATCAGTGGTAGCGACAGATAGATAAGAGAGCGAGGTGAGAAAGATGCAGAGAGTGAGGTGAGAGAGAGATAGAGAGCGAGGCAAGAGAGGTCCAGAACGGAAATTCTGATTGTCTGATTTAGGGCAATTAATTTGAAATTGTTGTAAAATTAATAAATAATTATTGATTACTATTTAGACTTATCAAGATACTTAGTCTTATTAATATATTTAGATAAGCCTTGTTTGATTGTATTCAAATCACTTTGTAACTTACTTTGAATCCTATTAATATAGGTTCATTATTATAATAAAATACACAATTCATTTCGCATCTCTTTTATTCTTGTGTCTTCTTTCTCTAGTTTTATAATACGTTATCAGCACGGAGTTCTAGTCAATTGAATTAGTGAAGAAATTATTATTTTTTGTTAAAAAAAAAGACAGTGGACATTGGTGCTCTCAAGGGATTCCAAAAGAAAAAAACATCTAGTTTATAATACGTTATCACATCATCTACTACTAATCCAAGTTACAATTCTTCTTTTGTATGTTTCTCTCGCACTCTCAAAAGTTATGTGGATGCCATTTCCTTTTTTGAAATTATAATTATTCTAGAAAATGGTATTTCATAAATTGTCAGCAAATTAAGGGTATTTTACTAAACTTTACCTAACATACGTAAGCATTCATCTATTTAAATAATAGCATCTGTTTGTACTAAGTGGTGTCATCATTATGATGCATAAATTTCTAATATACACTTGTGGAAGATTTGTTTGTTTTATTTTATTGTGCTTTATTTTTAATAAACACAATTTTACAATTCTATCAATATTCCAGTAGAATATTGTATTGTATGTCATAACCTATCATATAAATATTCTAGAAGAATATTTTATTGTTGCTTTGGAATAAGCAAAACTTAATATTATATTAATGTTCCAGTAGAATATTAATTGCTCCCGAAGAGCCTAATCTTATAATATTGTTCCCGAAGAGCAAATCTTTACTTCAGAATAATGATTTGTTGTAGTTCCTGAAGAAACACAATATTATAATATTCTAACAGGATATTAGTTGCTCCTAAAGAGCATGACATTACAATTTAAATATTATAGAAGAATATTGAACTATTACTCCTGAAGTAGCAGTAGTCTAAATATATCAACAATTTTTTTAAAAAAAATCTTATTGTGCTCTCGAAGTATCACATGTCTCGAAAAATATATTATCACATAATTAAATTATGATATAAATGAGCAATTAATGAACTAATGCTTACCCCTAAAAGAAAGCATACAAATCATGTCGTGTTAACATTGATTAATGCGAATTATATAATAATTGATCGATTTTTTTAGTGAATTTTTTTACTTAATCGTTAAATTATTTTGTATTGTGTCGTTGCTCTTGAATAACAATGACCTTATATTCAATCAATATTTTAGCATAATATTATATTGTTACTCTTAAAAAAGCACAATATTACATATATTAATATTTTGATATTGCTTCTAAATAAGTACAATTTTATATTATATTAATATTCTCTTGAAGAGCGTAATTTTATTATTAAACTATTGTTCCTGAAGAGTAAATTTTTATAAAATTTAATATTTTAAAATGATTTGCTGTAACTCCCGAAGAAGTACAATATTATAATATTCTGACATAATATTACTTGCACAATATTCCAGAATATTGAGCTATTGATCCTGAAGAGCAATATTTCAAATAGTAATTTATTGTGTTCTTGAAGAAGCACATGTGTTGAAGAAGAATATTGAGTTACTGCTTCTTGAAGAACCATAATTTCTACATAATAATATTCTAAAAAATTATTGGTTTCATTGTTTTTTTAATAATCACAACTTTATGAATATCAATATTCCAAAAGAATATTGTGTTGGTGTTTCTCTTAAGTTTATGCATATTTTAAACGAACTTTAGAACTTGTATCGTATGTATCCATCTTATATGTAATTCTACTTTATACATTATTGTATAATTTTAGAGATTTATCATTCTAATTATCGATGAAATTGATCAATACATCTTTATCAGCTTTCCACTGGTACAATTTCATTTTTTTCATTAAAAAAAATATTATATGGCTGCAGTGATCATCTATGTGTATTTTCAGGGTGTCCTAATAACAAGTAATTGTGTTAAATTGTAATATTGACTTGAATATGTTGTCTAACGAGTAATTCTATATGGGCTATCATAATTACTCATGTTGTCTTAATATCACAAATTATCATATTGAGAAAATGCATGAAGTTTGAGACTTTATTTTGCATTGTCAAACTTTTCACGATTGATTGAAGTATTAGTTTAATTTTAACTCCCTTTTGATTATAAACTAATTTTTAAAAAATATGTACCTGATCATGTTTATAGATTCAGGATGAATTGTCATGATATCTGATAGTGCAACTACACATACTATTCTTCAAGGCAAAAAATATTTTTTGGACTTAACATTAGCAGAAAATAATGTTAATATCCGGTATATCGAATATCGTTGAAGGCTCAGGAAGAGCTAGATATATTTTACCAAATAATACAAAATTGCATATAAACGATGCACTTTATTCTAACAAATCCAGAAGAAATTTGCTCAGTTTTAAAGATATCCGCTGCAATGGGTACCACATTGAGACGATGCAAGAAAATAATTATGAATATATTTGCATAACTTCTTTTGTATTTGACTATAAGTAGATAAAAGAAAAACTCATGGCATTCCTATTTGGCATGTATTATACATTCATAAAAATAATTGAATTAAACAATGTCATGAACCCGAAGTTTGTTGAACTAAAAAGTTTTATGTTTTGACATGATCGACTTGAAAACCCATAAGCAATAATGATGTGCCAAAATTAATAACTCACATGGACATTCTCTAAAGAACTAGAAGATTATTTTACCTAATCATTATCCATGTGCTGCTTGTTCACAAGACAAGTTATTCATTAGACATTCTATTATAAAGGTTCATGTTAAATCTTCAACTTTCTTGGAAAGAATTCATGGAGATATATGTGGGCCGATGCACCCACCATGTGGATCATTTCTTTATTTTATGGTATTAATTGATTCTTCTACTAGATGGTCATATGTCTCGCTTACTTTCTACTAGAAATGTAGCTTTTCTAGACTACTTGCTCAAATTATAAAACTACGAGCACAATTATCCGATTACTTAATCAAGACAATCCGTCTTGATAATGCTTGTAAATTTAGATCACAAGCATTTAATGATTATTGTATGTCAATCGGGATTGTCATTAAACATTCGATTGCTCATGTCCATAGACAAAATGGTTTAGCAGAGTCGTTTATCAAATGTCTTCAATTCATTGCTAAGCCTTTATTTATGAAAACAAAACTTCCTACTTCTGTTTGGGGTCATGCTATATTATATGCTGCATTATTGGTTCGTATAAGACCAACTACTTATCATGAATATTCACCTTTACAACTTGTATTTGGCCACAAACCTAATATTTCTCATCTACGAGTATTTGGTTGTGCTGTCCAAGTCCCAATTTCACCCTCCACAACGTACAAAAATGGGTCCCCAACGAAGACTTAAAATTTATGTTGGGTTTGACTCACCATCCATTATTTGGTACCTTGAACCTTTAACGGATGATTTATTTACTGCACGTTTTGCAAGTTGTCATTTTGATGAAATGACTTTCCAAATTTTGGGAGGGGAAAAACTACATCCTGAAAAACAAGGTAAAATTTCTTGAAATGAAACAACTCTATCTCATTTTGATCTCCGCAGTAATCAATGTAAGCAAGAAGTTGATAATATCATTCACTTGCAAAGAGTTGCAAGTCAATTACCGATGTATTTGTTGATATAAAGAAAATGACAAAGTCATATATACTAGCAAAAATATTCTCCGCAAAAAATTGATGTCCATGTAGGACAATATGCCATAGCAAATGAATCTCAAATCGCCCGAAGTGTGGTCGACCATTTGGTGCCATATACTTTGTACTCTCGAAGAAAAAGGTACAAGAAAAAACTCAACTAAAAAGTTTTAATGAAACTGGTAGAAACGATTGATCAATCAAATACTAATAATGTGATTCCTGAAGAACCACAAGTGTTTGAAAATAATGAGATTTCAAAAAAAAATTTATTATCTCATAAATTATGGGAACGAAATAATATTTTCGTGGACAATATCTTCGCATTTAATATAGCACTTGATATCATGCAAAATGAGGATTCTGAACCACAATCGATTAAAGATTGTCAAAATAGAAATGATTGGCCAAAATAGAAAGAAGCCATACAGGCGGAGTTGAATTCTTTAGAAAAACGCAAGTGTTTGGACCTGTAGTTCAAACTCTTGAAAATATAATCCCTATAGGATACAAATGAGTCTTCGTAAGAAAGCTGAATGAAAACAATGAAATTATAAGATACAAAGTCCAAATGGTAGCCCAAGGCTTTTCACAAAGTTCTGGGATTGATTATGAGGAAACATATTATCCTGTAATGGACACCAACACATTTAGATTTTTAATAAGTTTGACTGTATCACAAAGGCTTGATATGCGCCTTATAGATGTAGTAACTGCATATCTGTATGGTTCACTTGATAGTGACATACATTTGAAAATTCCTGAAGGATTTAAAGTGCCAAAAGCAAATGATTTATTCGTCAGAACAATGTTCTCAATTAAATTGCAAAGATCATTATATGGATTAAACAATTCAGACGAATATGGTATAATCGCTTTAGCGAATATTTGTTGAAAGAAGGTTATAAAACGATGATGTATGCCCTTGTGTTTTTATAAAGAAAACATATATTTGATTTGCAATTGTGGCAGTTTATGTTGATCATTTAAACCTTATATAGACTCTTGAAGAGCTCAACAAAACTGTAGATTATTTGAAAAATGAATTTGAAATGAAAGATTAGGGAAAAACCAAATTCTGTCTTGGATTGCAAATTGAATATTTCCCAGAAGGATTATTTGTTCATCAATCTTTTTATACTTAAAAAGTCTTAAATCATTTTTATATGGATAAAGCACATCCTTTGACATCGCCTATGGTCGTTCGATCACTTGAAGTCAAATCCATTTCGCCCACTTGAAGATGGAGAAATAACTTTTGGATCTGAAATACCATACTTAAGTGCAATTGGTGCATTAACATATCTTGCAAATTGTACTCGATCATACATAGTTTTTTCTGTAAATCTCCTTGCAAGATATAGCTTTGTACCCACTCAAAGACATTGGAATGGTGATAAACACATTCTTCGTTACCTAAAAGGTACTGTTGATATGAGATTATTTTATTCACGAAAAATTAGGATTGTCTTTAGTGGGATATGAAGATGCAGGTTATCTCTTTGATCCACAAAAAGCTAAATCGCAATAGGATATGTGTTTACACGTGGAGGAACAGCTATATCATGGAGATTCGTGAAGCAAACATTGACAGCAACATCTTCAAATCATTCTGAAATTATTGCAATCCACGAAGGAAGTCGAGAATGTGCATGTTTGAGAAACATGACATATCATATCCAAGCATCATGCAGATTAGCTTCAACAAATGATAGTCCAACAATATTGTATGAAGACAATGCAGCGTATTGCACAACTTAAATGAGGCTACATCAAAGGGGACAGGACAAAGCATATTTCTCCAAAATTCTTCTATACACACGAGCTTCAAAAGAATAGTGACATCGATGTTCAACAAATTCGCTCAAATGACAATTTGGCTGACTTATTTACAAAAGCATTGTTACATTCAAAAAATTGGTGCCTGAGATTGGGATGTGTCGACTTCAAAGATCTTGATTTGTCACATTAATATTATGGAAGTAGTTGTACTCTTTTTCTGGTTGTCACATGAAATGAGTTTTCCTAGCAAGGTTTTAATGATACACTATTTTCTTAATACTCCAAAACTTTAACAATTAACTGTACTCTTTTTTTTTCTTTCGTTTGATATTTTTTCCACCGGATTTTTGTCAAACAAAGTTTTTAACGAGGCAGTTTTTGTAGAAATAGTCATCAAATGGGGACTGTTGTAAAATTATAGGATAATTATTAATGACTATTTAGACTTATCACAATACTTAGTCTTGTTAGTATATTTAAATAAGTCTTGTTTGATTGTATCCAAATCATTTTGTAACTTACTTTGGAATCCTATAAATATAGGTCCATAGTTATAATAAAATACACAATTCATTTCACATCTCTTTTATTCTTCTATCTTCTTTCTATAGTTTCAAAACATAAATTAATATTTTTTAATATTTTTTATTAACTAGGTCGAGTTGGGTTGGATCGGGTCGGGCCGGTTTTTGATATGTAACCCGCAACCTGTTTTGACTCCTAGACCCGAACCTAACCTATTTTATTGCAAACGGAACGGGTTCGGGGTCGGAAGGGTCGGAAGGGTTGATCAGCTTGGGTCGATTTTCCTAGTTCTACTAAAAACTAGAAATGGAAGAGGTAATTTTTTAAACGCGATATGGAGTGTCTATGATATTGTCATAAAGCTTGGGAGAAACGATCCATAATGAGTTCTGCCCATCGAAGATAAAATAAAGATCTCATAACCTAGATCCTTGATTTGATGGTCCATAAAAACTAAAATCCTCATTCTATGGCCATGGTTTACTAATGAAAAACTTGAGATAGGGACCCCTCATGATAGATTATCCATTTCATGATTTTTAGAGGCGTCTCTGATATTGTTTTTTACTTTTGTCCTCTTTAAATAAGTAGCTAGGTGATGAAGGAGTAATATCATAATTAAGATAAAACCAAAAAAAGATAACAGAAAACCTCATAAATACTACAAAGAAATTGAGGCTTCTAGAAATTGGTGTAAGATAGAAGGGAAGAAGTCAATGAAAACAAGTTTGTTGCTTTATTTGCTACTTGCAACATTTTTTGCGATTGGATTTGAGGCGACGAAGGGATTTTAGTTCATATTGGAGCCATGCACATGTCAAATTTCAAATTTTGCATGTTGGGCAAACAGTTTGTGGAAATTACAAATGCCCATATGGCAGTTGTATGCTGCCAATCCCTCTCAAATTGCCTATACGTGGCTTTGAGTTTAAGGAATAAATAAAAGTTTCACATTATTATTCTGAAACGCTGGCCATATTCGTGTCTTCGGACGGGTAAGTTTACCTTTATAACACTTTTACATAGAGGTCAGATCGAGCTCCACTCCTAATTCTATATTAGAGTTTTACTTCATTTATCAATAACAACGTCACCTAGAGTGTTTATAAAAAATGGAATATCTTAATTAGGAAGTGTTGAAAATTAAGGTCTACTAGTTTATATACCATAAGAACAACCAACGTGTGATAATTTATTATATTGAAAAATCTTTTGATTTTTCAATAAATATTCTCATTAATTATCCACATCATATTGATTCAAGATGGTCTAACTAGTAGTGTCAATCAATAAAATTTGAAGCTATTAAACTTCTAGTTCAATATAATGTAACAATTCCGTATTTTCTCTGAGAAACAATTCAACAACTAAATGATTGACTTGATTGTTTATACGTAAATTGATTTAATAAACTAGATCATTAATCAAATAAACAAAAGATATGATACCTTACAAATAAATTCCATTGTCTGAAAAGAATGACGAATTGAACTAATATTTCATAAAATACTTTATAAACCACATGATCCTCTTATAAGATTATGTGATATGATATTCTTTGAGAGTTATCATATCTGAAATATTGAAATGTTGAAGTTGTATTTCTTTGAGAGTATTACACAAAATTAATATTATGAAAATTTAAAGTTGTGCTTCTTCAAGAGCAACAACACAATATTTTTCTAGAATATTGACATGTACAAATTTATGCTTCTTTAAAAGCAATCATACAATATTCGTTTAATTAGCAACAACACAATCTTCTAGAATATTTCTATACTTTGTATTATCATGAACAACAATATCATTTTCTTTTAGAATATTGATATTCACATCGTTGTACTTCTTCAGGAGTATTAATACAATATTTATAAAAAATATTAGTATACCAATAATTATTCTTCTTGAGGACGAACTCAATATTTTCTAAAACATTGAGATGTATAAATTTTATGCTTCTACGGAACAATAATATAATATTCTTATAAAATATAAGATGTTATAAAATTACGCTATTCGAGAGCAAGTTATTTACTGGAATATTAATATAATGTTATGCTATTTGAGGAGCAACAACATATTATTATTTAGGAATGTTAAATTATATAAGGATTTACTCTTCAAGAGCAAAACCATAATAGATGTTAGATCTTATATAATTATACTCTTCGAGAGTAAGTAATATTCTAATAGAATATTGATATTTGCAAAGTTGTGTTTCTTTCGAAACAATTATGCAATATTCTTCTAGAATATTAATTCTTAGTAATAGACAATTCAAGGATAACAATCTAAATTTCTTCAATAATATCGATAAAAAAAAATTATGCTTCTTCGAAAGCAATAACTTCTTCTGGAATATTAAAATTTTCATGTCACATTGTTTAGGGACAACTAACATTCTTCTAGAATATAATATTAATATAATGCCGAGCTTCTTCAAGAATAGTAACATATTTATCAGACTTAGACTTGTATAAAGTTACTCTTCAAGACTAACATAATATTCATCTAGAATATTGATTTTATAAAAAATTTATTTCTTCATGAATAAAAAAGTAATATTCTTCTTGAATATTTATATAGTTGAATTAACATCAACACAACTCTTCATTATTATTCATATAAATTTTTACTTCTTCAAAGCGTTTAATTCGTTAAAACAAAAGATTTAACCGATCTAAAATAAAATTTTTATAATTCATGTAAATTCAATCTTACAATAAAAAAATTTGTAAATATAAACTTACTTAGAATAGGAAGACAGTCATTTGATGAAAGTAGTACTTGAATTATATAGACGTAGATAGCTTTGAGTAGTCTCACATTCTTCAAAAATACAAATCTAAAAAATTCTATCGTGCTCAAAAAATTCACGATCTTCCAATCAATTCAAAATTTGAAATTGTACACGTAGTAATTTCTTACAAATGAAATGTTCGATATTGATCGTAACATTGGATTAGAAGAACAATGAGTTTTGAACTTTCTATCCAAATTTTACTATGATCGGTCTATGGAACACAGAGATATCGATTTTTTATCACAGTTGCTCGGCTGCCCAAATTCTACCAATATTTTGCATTGTTGCTTTCAAAAATACTTTGAAGAAATTGAGACTTGTAGAAATGTACGATGGAAGGGAAGAAGTCAATGAAATCAAGTTTGTTGCTTTATTTGCTACTTGTAACATTTTTTGCAATTGGATTTGAGGCTACTGAGAGGGATTTTAGCCATGTGCATGTCAAATTTGCAATTTTGCATGTCGGCAAAAAAAGATTGTGCAAATTACAAATGCCCATCTGGCCGTTGTACGCCATCGAACCCTCCCAGAATGCCGAACTGGACATGTCATTGTGACCCAAGATAAGAATGTAAACTCGTCTTGTAAGTTTAGGAAATAAATAAAAGTTTGTTTCATTATTTTGAAATAGTGGCCATGTACCCGTCTTTGAACTTGTATGTTTACCTTTATTGCACCTTTACGTGGAGGTGAGATCGAGATTACACCTAAATCTATATTAATGTTTTATTTTAGTTATTGTTAATACATGCCACCTATAGTGTTTGTAAAAAAATAGAATATCGCAATTAAGAGGTATTTAAAATTAGCATTTTCACAAAATACTCCATTATGTTAAATAATAAAAATACAATCATGTCAACTAATTTTATCCCTACATGAATTTTGGTGACAAAGGAACAATTAGAGTTCTTGATGTGTAGGATTGTATTGTAAGTATAATTAGAGTTTATATACAATATTTTTTTAGATAGTGAGTATAATAAAAATTAAATTTTTTTTTTTTTTTCAGAATGAGTATAAAGTTTCTATTGAGTTCAAGTATGGTACACTCACGGATCATGAGCCTGAGTTTGATCTATATTCATGGATCAATGCTTTCAAGCCATCTAAGGATCGTGTTTGTGGGTTTGGTCCTCGACAACTTGTTTCGCATGTTTGGGCACATCCACTTCACCTAGACGTTCGATACTTGCATGTGACTTTATGAGTAATGAAGATGTGAATAGCTGGTGAGTGCACATAATATAATAGAAGAAAATAATGGAATGATTGATGATCTCACTATATCTTGAGCGAGTTGAAAGAAATCATAGGGTTGAGTTGCGAGGAAAAAGTGCGAAGTATGCTTAGGCAACTAAATATTCCAAACTATCAATTCCCTTCCAGTTCCGGATCACGAAAAATAATGATATGTAGGGCCTATGGTACTTTTTAATTAGAATTTCAATGTAACAACTTAATTTATCAAAGCTTTAGTGCATTTAGACAATAGTTTTCGTTTGGTATATTGATTATTGTTAGCTTGTTTGTTTTAGTGTGTTTTCATAAATTTTCAACGATTTTTTACCTAGAATAAAATAAAATCTTCACCTACGAAATCTCCATAGACAATGTCACTCGTAACACACACTATTACCTACAGTAATTCCGTAGGTAATGACACATGTCCATAGGTAGTGATGCTCTCTATTACCTACAGAATTTCTGTAGGTAAATGACCCAAGTCACTACCTACGAAAATTTCGTAAGTAAAGGCTTTGGTTATTACCTACAGAAATTCCATAAGTAAGATTTCGTGGCGTAAAATCTTTTTCTGAAGCCACTATTTTTTGTAGTGAATGGCTAGAATGAAACATAAATTTCACGGAAAAAGGAAAAAAGTTCTCTGTCTAAAGATTTAATTGTAATTTGTTGTGTTTTAAAACTCGAGCCAACTCGGCGATTCAACTGGAAAACTTGTGACATGGCCGTCAATTCGATCAGGGTGGCTCTATTATAGCAGTCTATGATACACCTAGTAAAAACCAAAACCCATCAATTTTTATAAAAAAAACCATTAAACCAAACTCATTAACCCATCGGTTTATTACTAATTGACAAAATAAAATCATATTTTATAACAAGTTTGCAACAGACTTAATAAAAATATATATGTGTGTATATTTATCAAATATACATACATCTAGCTAGAGCACATCACAATTGCATATTGTGGAATTCCAATGACGTCGAGTTAATGCATCTCTTTACCAAGCCTCTAATATGATCTAGATCTTAATTTGTAATAAATAACTTTAAAAAAAATGTTATTTCTAACATTTTCTTTTTAACTTTATCTCGAAAATCTTTATCTCTTTGAGTTTTGGAGTAAATATTGAAAAATAATATATGATTAATTTAGTGAATGCGAAAATTACTATCACCATTTTGTTATTGTCGTAAAAATAATTTTGTTATATTTAACAGAAGTTGACACATCGGTTCAATTATCCAGTTAGTAGGTGAAAAATTATATATATATATATAATTTTTTACTTTTTTAATATGCAATTTAATTTTGACATAATATCAATTTAATGGATGGCAATTGGATCCATTGACCCAATATCAATTTAATGTAAGGCAATTAGACCACTTGGTCTAATAAAATTTATAATACAAAATTACAAATGATAGGCCCATTCCTCAATTTCAGTGCATATTCACCCATCTGAAATCTGAATCTCACATTTGTCCTTCTCGTTTTCTACATTGAGTAAAACACAATTAGATTACGACATTCCAATATCTACAAATTTCTCCCGAATCAATCAACAATTAATTTCCCCTAAATTTTTAAATCCACTCCTAAAATTTTACCATAAAATATTCAATTGCTAGACCATTGAAAAAATCAAGATGACGTACAAGACGCTGAAGCATGGGATAAATTTCATGCTCGTCACTCCATTGGTAAATTCTTTAAGGTAAAGAGAATACTAAAAATAAGTAATTTTTTTGATAAATAAAAATTAATAAAGGTACTTTGCTTGTGAATGCATATCGTGTTCAATTAATTTTTTTTTTTTTTCTTTTGAGCTTGGGTGATATTTAATTTCATTTGTATACTAGGTCTTCCTATTTTCGAGGATAATTTTGTAGAATGCAACGTGAACAATAAGAGTTTGATATTTGTTTTTTTTTTTTTTGTGGTCTTGTTTTAAATATTGTACATTAGTAGTCTAAGTTATATGTTTAGAAGAAAAACTAACATATTGATGCGAAATCAGGTCAAACAATAGTGCGAGTGAGTTTGTTTATCTGTTTGCGTATAGTATAGTGTATAAATAAAATAAAGTATGAGAACTCATAAGGAACGTTTGTAATAAAGAAATCCATCACTATTATGTTGTTTCAAATTTATTGCACGTTAATTTGGGGACCTCCCAACTCAAAATGTCTGGTTTCGCCACCCACCTCTCCATCCAAGTCAATGCCTATGTATGGTCTAAAATATGTGTAATGCTCCTTGGACAACAACTTAGACCACTATTGAGAAAATATCAAATACACCCTTTGCAAAGACATAATTGAAAATTTGAGTAATGCTCCTACTCAAATGGTGTATTTGACATTTTCTTAATAGTGGTCTAAATCTAAGTTGTTGTCCAATGAGCATTACTCTTGAAATATATGGTAATTTGAATTATGTTATTCTAGTTCACCAATAAATTGTTGCACTTGTGGGTCACTCAAAATTAATTGTTTGGTAAATTTGTACTGTTATATATTAATTCAAGAATTAATTGCACTGAATTGTATGCAACATTGTAATAAATCTTTCACCAATTGAGTTGTAATAAAGGAAGAAATTTGCCAATTTTACCAACTTTTGACATCGTTGAATCAGATTAGTTATGTTCATAAATTAGTATGAGCTGTATCTGATATTGTCTACAACTTTTTTCCTCTATAAATAAGTAGGTGATGAATGGGTAATATCTTAATTAAGAGAAAAAAAAAAAGATACAAAAAAACCTCTGAAATATTTTGAAGAAATTGAGGCTTGTAGAAATTGGCATACGATGGAAGGGAAGAAGTCGATGAAATCAAGTTTGTTGCTTTATTTGCTAGTTGTAACATTTTTTACAATTGGATTTGAGGCTACACAGGGATTTTACTTTGTAATGGAGCCTTGCAAAGGTCAAATTTGCAATTTTGCATGTCAGCAAAGTGATTGTGGAAATTATAAATGCCCATATGGCACTTGTATGGCGCCAAACCCTCCGATAATGCCTCACTGGACATGTCATTGTAACCCAAGATAAGAATGTAAACTCGTATTGAAAGTTGAGGAAATAAATAAAAGTTTGTTTCATCGTTTTGAAACGGTTGCCATGTACCAGATTATATTGCAAGTTTTCAACAAACCTAGTAAAAAGATATGTGTGTGTGTTTATTTTATCAAATATACATACATTTAGAGTATATCACATTTGCTTACCACGGAATTCTAACGACGTCAAGCTAATCCATTCTCTTTTCCAAGTCTCTATTATGATCGAGATCTTAATTTGCAATAAAAAACTTTAAAAAAATTGCTATATCTAATATTATTATTTTTACTTTATCTTGAAAACCTTTCATCTCCTCGAGTTTTAGAGTAAAGATAGAAAAATAACACACACACACACACACACACATATGATTAAATTAGTGAATGTGAGAATTACTATCAGCATTTTGTTATTGTAGTATAAATAATTTTGTTATATTTAATAGAAGTTGACCTGTCGGTTCAATTATCGAGTTAGCGGGTGAAACAATGTCCCAGTACCCACCTCTTCTTCCTTAGTCAATGCCTAGGTATGGTCTAAAATCTATGGTAATTTGAATTATGATATTATAGTTCACCAATAAGTTGTTGCACAATGTGTGTCACGCCAAAGTAATTGTTTGGTAAATTTGGTATGTTACAAATGTTATTCACATTTTGAAATAAAAAAGAGAAACTTTATATTACATGAACAAGAAACAAAAATGAAGGAAATTGCAGAATTAAAATTGAAGAAGAAAGTGCAAACCGAGGCTCTCAGATGCGTATACAGCTTTCCTTAAAAAGAGATTCGTCCCTCACGTAGGTTATGAACGTCTGTCTCCCGGGATACAACGGTAGAACCGGTTGTACCAATGAACCGACCCTCTTGCCCAACTTTATCACCTCTAAAAGAAAACTTGGAGGAACAAAAGGAAGAGAGAAAATGCTTGAATTGTTGTGTTGAAATGAGGAAAAATGACTTGTTTATATAGGCATAAGAATGACCTTCCAATTCCAATTCAACCATTAAAACAAGAGTTACACAAGAGTTACAAAAGTTACAAAAATGAAAGGTTGAGAAGATGGAAAGTCTCAAATTGAAAGCTTTAATTTTTTCATTCATTTTACAAATTTTCCAACAATCCCCCACATGAATGAAAAATTGAAAGAGACACGGAAGACTAGGTGATAAAGTTCAACGTCCGAATCCTGCATAGGATAGGTAGGTGTTACCCTTTGAACCTTCCCTTATGAAAGCATATTTACTTTACTAGCTGATCAGTATACGCGATGTCCTTGAACTGTTCTGCCTTTTGTGTAAACGATGATATACTTCACACAGAATTCTTCCTGACATAGTTCAGTTCTCATTGTTATGTTCATTTATGGCCGTGAACATATGCCTGGTTCTACGAGAGTTTTTAAGAATTGCGTCTCACACAATTCTCTTAGAAGCGACCCCACTTCTCTCTCACATAGGTGATTTCTTAATTAAGAATAGCCCGTTCTACTCCGCTCGTAAGAATCATTAAAAGCCTATTGCTTATCCTTTCCTCTACGGGTATCACTGTTTATCATAGGAATGGGTAGGAGAGAACCCCCACAGTGATCTAATTAAGTATTTACAATTAGGTTGTCCTTTTGAACCTAGATCTTGGGATCTCCAGTCAACTAGGTTGGGTTTCCATTGTATTAACTTATTCTTTCAAAGGCTTAAGTCCCATTCCTTTCGACGACTTTTCAACTAACTCTCTATTCAAACCTTTAGTTAGTGGATCCGCAATATTATCATTTGACTTCACATAGTCAATAGAGATAACTCCAGTTGAAAGTAGTTGTCTTATGGTATTATGTCTACGACGTATGTGTCTAGACTTACCATTATACATGTTACTCTGTGCCCTACCAATTGCAGATTGACTATCACAATGTATGCAAATTGCTGGCACAGGCTTTGACCATCTAGGAATATCCTCTAGGAAGTGACGTAACCACTCAGCCTCCTCACCACACTTATCCAAAGCTATAAACTCAGATTCCATAGTGGATCTGGCTATAACCGTCTGTTTAGAAGATTTCCATGATATAGCTGCACCTCCCAGTGTGAACACAAATCCACTTGTAGATTTTGAGTCTTTTATATCAGATATCCAATTAGCGTCACTGTATCCTTCAATAACTGCTGGATATCTAGTATAATGCAGCCCATAATCACGAGTATATCTCAAATACCTTAGTATTCTTATTATTCCTTTCCAGTGGTCAGCTCCTGGATTACTCGTGTATCTACTCAGTTTGCTAACTGTGTAGGCTATGTCTGGTCTTGTACAACTCATTAAGTACATCAGACTTTCAATAATTCTAGAGTATTCTAATTGAGAGATACTCTCGCCTTTGTTATTTGATAGATGATGACTAGTATCTATCGGTGTTCTAGCCATGCCAGAATCATCCTTGTTAAATTTTTTAAGAATTTTGTCCACATAGTGTGATTGACTTAGGACAATTCCCTCTGATGTTCTTGAAATTTTAATTCCAAGTATCACATCTGCTAAGCCCATATCCTTCATGTCAAATCTTGAATTTAACATGTCTTTAGTAGATTTAATCATCTTATCGTTGCTTCCAACAATAAGCATGTCATCAACGTAAAGACATAAAATGACATAGCCATTTTCAGTGTCTTTGATATAAACGCATTTATCACATTCGTTGATTTTAAATCCACATTCCATCATGACATTATCAAACTTTTCATGCCATTGTTTTGGAGCTTGTTTCAAGCCATACAATGACTTCACTAATTTACAGACTTTGTTTTCTTGCCCTGGAGTAGAAAAACCCTCAGGTTGTTCCATGTAGATTTCTTCATCTAAATCTCCATTTAGAAAGGCAGTTTTCACATCAATTTGATGTACTTTGAGATTCCGCAAAGTTGCAATTGCAAGTATCATCCTAATGGATGTTATTCTCATTACTGGAGAATATGTATCAAAGTAATCAAGGCCTTCTCGTTGTCTGTATCCTTTTATAACAAGCCTTGCCTTATACTTTTCGATTGTTCCATTTGCTTTCATTTTCTTCTTGAAAATCCATTTGTAGCCTAGTGGTTTGTTTCCTAGAGGAAGATCCACTAGCTCCCATGTATGGTTTTGCAGAATAGAATCTATCTCAATTTTAATTGCCTCTTTCGATTGAGGTCCTTCCGAAGAGTTTACAACTTTTTTAAAGCTTTGAGGTTCAGTTTCTAGCATATAAAGTCGAAAAATCGGGACCTTAAGATTTTTCCATCCTTTCTCGTTGCTTTCAATCTCAACTTCTTCTTCTCTTGGTTCAATTCTCAATCATAGTCTCATATGTCCGTTTAGAAGAGCTCGCTTCTTCTTTGGACTTGTATGGAAATACATGTTCAAAGAATGATGCATTTCTCGATTCCATTATCGTGTTTTTGTGTATATCAGAAATTTTTGAATCAAACACAAGAAATCGATAAGCACTACTGTTATGTGCATATCCGATAAATATGCAATCAACAGTTTTTGGTCCTATTTTCACCTTCTTTGGTGTAGATACCGCCACTTTAGTAAGACATCCCCACACTCGTAAGTATTTGTAGGAAGGTTTTCTTCCTTTCAATAACTCGTAGGGGCTCTTATCTTCTTTCTTCCGAGGCACCTTATTTAAAAGATAATTAGCTGATAACACAGCTTCTCCCCACATGTTCTGAGGTAATCCAGAACTTAACAACATTGCATTCATCATTTCTTTCAATGTTCTATTTTTTTCGTTCAACAACACCATTTTGTTGAGGTGAATAAGGTCTTTGTTGTTTCATATTTAATTCCGTGTTGTGCATGAAATTCAACAAATGGTGATTCATATTCACCACCTCTATCACTTCTCAACACTTTGATTTTCTTGTTGAGTTGATTTTCAATTTCATTCTTATAAAGAACAAATTTCTCTATAGCTTCGTCTTTACTTTTAAGCAAATACACAAAACAATATTTTGTGCTATCATCAATAAAAGTAATAAAATATTTGTTGCCTCCCCTTGTTTGTACAGATTTTAAATCACATACATCGGTGTGAATTAAATCAAGTGGTTCGGTTTTTCTTTCAACAGATTGAAATGATGACCTTGTCAATTTTGCCTCAACACAAGTTTCACACTTATGTTTATTATCAATTTGGAATGTAGGTATGCAATTCAAGTTAATTAGTCTATGCAAAGTGTCGTAATTAACATGTCCTAGTCTACCATGCCACAAATTGAAAGACTCAAGCAAGTAAACGGAAGTGTTTTTCATTTTATTCATTTTTGGCTTAATAGCCATAACATTGAGCTTAAAGAGCCCATCATTTACATAACCCTTTCCTACAAACATTCCAGACTTAGACAAAATAACTTTGTCTGACTCAAACACCATACAAAATCCATACTTGTTCAACAACGAGCCGGATACCAAATTCTTGCGAATCTCTGGCACATAGAGCACGTTGTTTAGAGTCAGCTCTTTCCCAGACGTCATCTTTAGAACCACCTTTCCATGGTCCTTGATTTTAGAGGTTGCTGAATTTTCCATATACAGCTTTTCTCCATCTGTTTCTTCAAAACCACTAAACATCTCCTTGTCAGAGCAAACGCAAGCGTCGGGTAGCACCGGTGTGTCAATCCACCATTCTCTTGGATTTGATCCCACCAGATTCACTTGAAATGACAAAGAAGAAGAGGTTCATTTCGGACACATCATAAGTGATGTCATCAACCATATTGGCTTCTTTCTTGTTGTTCCTCTTCGGTAACCTGCACTCCAACGATCTGTGACCTACTCTATCACAGTTGTAGCATTTTCCAAGAAATTTCTTCTTGGACACACCTCCTTTCGGTCCCATCTTTGGCCCTTTTCCAAACTTGTTTTTGTTCGTCTTAGAACTTTGACCATGCTCCACAATGTTAGCTTTGGCCATTGGAGGATTGAACCCCTTCTTTTCCGAACTTTTGTTGTCTTTTTCAATTCGAAGTCGAACAATCAGTTCTTCAATGTTCATTTCCTTCACTTGTGCTTCAAGTAATTCTTGAAATCTTTCCAAGCCGGAGGCAGCTTTTCAATCATTGCTGCCACTTGGAAAGTTTCACTTAAAACCATCCCCTCGGCATGAATCTCGTGCAAGATTACTTGAAGTTCTTGTACTTGACTGATTACAGTTTTTGAGTCCACCATTTTATAATCTAGGAAGCGGCCGACAATAAATTTCTTAGCCCCTGCATCCTCGGTTTTATATTTGCGGTCTAGAGACTCCCACAATTCCTTCGCCATTTTCATTGTACTATACACGTTGTATAGTGAATCTGCCAAGCCATTCATGACATAATTCCGGCATAGGAAATCAGAATGTTTCCAAGCTTCAACAGCGCTGACAGCTTGTATGTCTCCCTCTCCCTGTTTGAGTTTCGGAGCATCTTCAGTCAAGAATCTCGCAAGATTCAAGGTGGTCAGATAAAATAGCATTTTCTGCTGCCACCTTTTGAAATTCAATCCATTGAACTTCTCTGGTTTTTCTCCATGATTAACTGGAACATTTACATGACCAGTTGGAGCCATAGTTTGGGTCACAGCAAAACTTGGCACTTGTGCCACAGTCTGGTTCACAGATGGACTTGGCACAGTAGCCACAGTTTGGTTTTCAGTAGCCACAACTTGAGTAATTGGATCAATTGTCATTTTCTAAAACAAGAGAAATCCTATTAGTTCCACTTTTAAAATAAACAGAATAAACAAATCTATTTTTCAGTTTAGTTACACTTGCAAATATGAAATTAACTCATTTCTTTTCGTCTTGTTGATTTGAATAACACGCAACTAAAAGGCTTCCAGGTGAGGAGGGGGGTCACAATTGGACCACTTAAATCCCAAGCTCTCCTTAGACAATTTAGGTCCTTTTGACAAAGTCTTCCAGTTTTGCGAATACACAAATCAAGAAAACTCCAACCAAACTAGTTTCATACGTATGTAATTCATTGATTTACATGTAATATAAGTTTATCACGAATTTGTTTTAAGATTGTTATTCACGTTTTGAAATAAAAAAGAGAAACTTTATATTACATGAACAAGAAACAAAAATTAAGGAAATTGCAGAATTAAAATTGAAGAAGAAAGTGCAAACCGAGGCTGATGTGTATACAGTTTCCTTAAAACAGATTCGTCCCCTCATCAGAGGTTATGAACGTCTGCCTCCCAGATACAACGGTAGAACTGGTTGTACCAGTGAACCGACCTACTGCTCGAACTTTATCACCTCTAAAAGAAAACTTGGAAGAACATAAAAGAAGAGAGAAAATGCTTGAATTGTTGTGTTGAAATGAGGAAAAATGACTTGTTTATATAGGCATAAGAATGACCTTCCAATTCCAATTCAACCATTAAAACAAGAGTTACACAAGAGTTACAAAAGTTACAAAAATGAAAGGTTGAGAAGATGGAAAGTCTCAAATTGAAAGCTTTAATTTTTTCATTCATTTTACAAATTTTCAAGCAACAAATTAATTTAAGACTTTATTGCACTGAATTATATGCAACATTGTAATAAATCTTTCGCCAATTGTGTAGTAATAAAGGAAGAATTTTGTCAACTTTTGACATCATTGAATCAGATTAATTATGTTACTAAATTAGTATAACCTGTATGAAATTTATGAGAGAAAATACGTGTATAGAAAAATAATTCTCTGTATTGATTCAATTGAATTATGAAGAAGATTACAAGATATATATACTAATAGGAAATGAATTCTACTTAAAATAGAAATATTACATACATGATATCCTACTACAAATATAATTCTACCAACAAGGTAAAGAATAAATAAGGTAAGTAAATATTTGTTAATACTCCCCTTAAGTTGGAGCATGTATGTCAAAAGTGCCCAACTTGCGAGTGAACTGTGAAATGCCTCCCCTTGCCCAGTGCTTAAGTAAATAAATCTGCAATCTAATTGCTGCTTCGAAGAAAGGCAGTTTTGATCTCTCCCTTAACCATTCGTTTCACGAACAATGTGGCAATCTATTTCAATGTGGGTGATCTACACATAAGTCTGTCAGCAATTGTCTCAACCATGTAAGCTCACAAGTAATAAAAGCCATCACCCTATACTTTGCTTCTGCTAAAGATTTGGACACGATCGTTTGTTTCTTACTTTTCCATGTTATAAGCGTCTTTCCCAAAAATATACAATATCCGTAACCGACCATCATGTAGTAATATCTCCAACCCAATCTGTATTACAAAATCCTACTAGCTGCAATTTTTTACTTGATGGAAATATAATCCTCGTCTTGGTGTCCCTTTCAAGTATCAGAGCAATTGGTGAACTGTATCAAGATGGGGTTGTCTAGGTGCCTGCATGAACTGACTGAGTATATTGAACGAATATGAGATTTCTGATCTAGTAATGGTAAGATAAATGAGCTTCCCTACCAACTGTCGATAATATGTGGGATCTTTTAACAACTTTCCATCTATCAAATTAAATTTCAATGACTACTCCATAGGAAATGCTGCAGGTTTTGCTCCAAGTAATTCCGCCTCTTGAAGAATGTCAAGAGTATATTTCCTTTGATTTATTGAAATCTCTGATCTCGAACAAGCAATTTCTACTCTAAGAAAGTATTTTAATGTGCCAAGGTCCTTCAACTTGAAGTGAGATGCAAGGAACGTCTTTGTAGAAGAAATTATTTCTTTATCATTTCCTGTGACGATCATATCTCCACATATAATAGAATAGAATAGCTATAAATAAATCACCACTGACCTTTGTAAAGATTGAGTAATCAGCATGTGACTGTTTGAACCCAAACTGAATAACAACTGATACAAAATTTTGAAACCAAGAATGAGATGCCTGTTTCAATCCATATAAAGATTTATGAAGTCGACATACAACTGGTGTCTCTCTCTGTCGATGAAATCTAGGTGGGAGATTCATATAAACTTCTTCATCAAGATCACCATGAAGAAAGGTATTTTGTACATCAATCTAATGAAGCGTCCAGTTGCGATGCGAATAGAGGCGATAGAAAGTAAGCATCTGATTGTTGTTAACTTTGCAACTAGAGCGAAAATTTCATTATAATCAATATCTTCTTGTTGTGTAAACCCCTTTTCCACCACCATGCTTTATGTCGTTCAACTATACCATCAGAATTAAATTTAACTTTGAACACCCACTTACAACCAATAGGGTGATGACCTGGAAAGAGTGGGACACGTGACCAAGTATTGTTTTCTTTAAAGGCACAGATTTCATCATTCATATAGTAGCTACCCATTTGAGATCCTAGCAGGCTGTCTCATATGTTGCTGGCTCAATAATATGAGAAATATTATATGTAAAAGCACGATAAAGAGAAGAAAGATTGCTATATGATACATACCTTGATATAGGATGTCGAGTGCTAGAGTTGATCGGAAGAGACCCGACTCGAGTAGGCAGAGCATGATTGACATAGTAATCGTTCAGGTGAATTGGGGGTTGAAGTGATCTTGTGGATCATCGAATTTGGTCATTGGTACTACATGGGGTTGTTATGGCTGGTCATCTAGAGGGTGAGAATGGAGGACTGGTCTATCGGTAGATCGATCGGTAGGTGGATCAGTTGTGGATGAACACTGCTTTTTGTTGGAACGAATAAGGGAACCGGTCGATCGGTGGGGCTGTGTTCAGGATTTTCAGGCATGTTATCTGTTTCTGCTATGTGGTGGTCGTCAAGGTACATTAAATGTGGCGTTTCAACATCCATAGGCATAGATTGTAGCAATGGGATGGAGTTGATTTCTTCATTTTGCTGGGAGGCATATGGAAATATGGTTTTATGAAACACGACGGCTGGGACACCACTAGCTTTTTGTCGGTTAGGTCATATAAGAGGTATCTTTTTTGTCCTGGGGGTATCCAAGAAACACACACCGTTTGGCTCGTGTGTTAAATTTATGGCTGGGTTTAAGATTGGTGGTTTAAGATTGGTGGCAAAACATAGGCAACCATTGACACATAAATGGAAATAAGGTGATGGTGTCTTGTGCAATTTTTCGTATGGTGTTTTGTGTAATAGTAATGGTGAAGGTATCCAGTTGATAAGGTAACAAGCTGTCTTGATATATTCTCTCCAAAATTTTAATGGAAGATTGGCTTGAAATCTAATGGCACGGGCCACATTAATGAGGTGGCGGGGTTTTCTCTCTACCACTCTATTTTGTTGAGGAGTATAAGGACACGATCTATAAAAAATGGTACCATTTTCTTCTAGTAAAGCTTGCAAGGATAAGAACTCTTGTCCATTGTCAGACCTTAGGACTTTTATAGTCAGGTTGTGTTGAGTTTTAACCCAAGCAAAGAAATTTTTAATTATGCTTTGAGTTTCAGATTTGTGACGCATGAGGTGTACCCAAGTATAACAAGAGAAATCATCAACGATTGTAAGGAAATATCTAGCACCAGAAGAAGAATAAATTCTATGAGGTCCACAAATATCACAATGAATCAAATCAAATGGTTTATTGCTAGAAATTTGACTAATTTTAAAGGGTAGTCTAGATTGTTTTGCCAAATGACAAACATCACAAATATCATGGAAATCAAAACTAATATCTAAAATACTTTGTGCTAGGAGTTGAAGAGGTGAGGCTGAAGGGTGCCCAAGAGGTCTATGTCATAGATTGGTTGATCCACGGGTAGTATGATGTATTTGTGGTCTTTGTGAAAGGTAATATAGGCCATTACTCTACATTCTCAAGCCAATCGTCTTCTTTGTAGTCAAATCCTGCATGACACAAAAATCAGAGGAAAATGTCACATAGCAACCTAACCCTCTAGTAAGTTTACTGATAGATAATAGATTAACTTTGAAGTTGGGAACATAGAGCACATTATCAACAGTCATATTACTTCCCAAGTTAACTGCAACAATGGATTTAATAAGAGTATGACCCCCATTCGGTAATTTCACAGTTTTGTGCTTTGGCATGGATTTATTCTCAACGATCCAATCCTTTGTCACATGGTCAGTGGCCCGCTATCAATAATCTATGAATTACTCAAAGAGGTAGTAGAGGAATCGATACCTGAGGTGTTAACATAAGACTTATCATTACCCGTCTTGTTGTTTAGAAGTGTCATGATCTGCTCATATTCCTTGGTTGTGAGCGTTCTTCCTTCCTTTGGGTCAAGTGTAGAAGCGGTAGCAGTGTTTGTGAAGCGTTTGTTTCGTAGCTTCACGTCCTTCCCATGAAACTTGTGCCCTGGAGGGAAGCCATGGATGAAATAGCAGGTATGAACAATGTGGCCAGTCATCCTACAGTGGGTCCACTTTTTCTATCCAATTTTCATCAAAATGGTCGACTGGTAAGATGAACCGGTCGACCGGTTGTTACTTTTTCGGTTCGATCCCCAATTGCTTGACTTCTCTTAATTGATTGAATGTTGCCCTTCACGATCTGTTGTAACCTCAACTTGTCTTTCATGTTTCATTAAAATAGCGTGGACTTTTCTTGTATCTGGGAAGGGGCTCATCATTAGTATGTTTCTACGAACTGTGGAATAAGAATCATTCAACACCATCAGGAATTGCATGGCCTTCTCCTTCTCATCTCTTTCAGTCAGTGCCTTAAAATTTCCACAAGTGCATCTAATTGGGTTATGATAAGAAAACAATTCATCCCATAGTCCTTTTAATTTAGTGTAATAAGTTGACATCGATTGATTTCCTTGTCGATGCTCATCAATTTCTTGGTGAATCTGATATATTCGAGCATCATTACCTTGAGAAAACTAATCTCGTAGGTCGTTCCATACCTCTGTGGTAGATTTAGAGTATATGATACTTTTAGCAATATCTGGATGTATCGAATTAAGTATCCAAGACACTACCATGTGATTACACCGTTCTCATATGGAATACTTCTCATCTTCTGCTTCTGGTGCTTTGATCTTCCCATCAATGAAGCCAATTTTATTCTTGGCAATTAGGGCAATTCTCATAGCCCTACTCCATTGTCCATAATTGTTTCCATCAAGTGGTTTAGAAACGAGGATTAAGCCAAGATGATCAGATTGCTGTATAGCCATGGGATCCGATTGGGCAATCGTCGCCTCTATGATTTTTCTATCATCGTTTGTGCTAGACATTGTTGCTCAGAATCGTCGCTCTGATACCATATGAAATTTATAAGAAAAAATACTTGTATAGAGAAATAATTCTCTGTATTGATTCAATTGAATTATGAATTATTACAAGAAGATATATATATATATATATATATATATATATATATATATATATATATATATATATATATATAATAGGAAAGGAATTCTACCTAAAATAGAAATATTACATACATGATATCCTACTACAAATACAATTCTACCAACAAGGTAAATAATAAATAAGGTAAGTAAATATTTGTTAATAGTATTTGATATTGTCTATTATTGTTTTCCTCTATAAACAAGTTGGCGATGAATGTGTAATATAATAATTAAGAGAAACCCAAAAAAATAAAAAATAAAAAGAAAAACCTCAGAAATACTTTAAATAAATTGATGGTTGTAGAAATTGGCATACGATGGAAGGGATGAAGTCAATGAAAGCATGTTTGTTGCTTTATTTGCTATTTGTACTTTGACATTGGATTTGAGGATAGCGAGGAATTTTACTTCGTAATAGAGCCATGACCTGGTCAATTTTGCAATTTTGCATGTCTACAAAAAGATTGTGGAAATTTCATGCACCCATATGGCAATTGTACGCTGCTGAACCCTCCCAAATTGCCGCACTGGACATGTCATTGTGACCCAAGATACAAATGTAAACTCATTTTGTGAGTTTAGAAAATAAATAAAAGTTAGTTTCATTGTTTTGAAACGGTGGCCATGTACCCATCTCTGGACTTGTAAGTTTACCTTTATTGCACCTTTACATGGTGGTTAGATCGAGTTCACTCCTAAATCTATATTAGTGTTTTATATTAGTTATTGATAACATGCCCCTAGAGTGTTTATAAAAAAAAAAAAAAAAAAATAGACTATCATAATTAAGGGGTGTTCAAAATGACCATTTTCAAAACCAAAAAAAAAAAGTTACATTATGTAAAATAATAAAAACACGATCCCACCCCACTTGAATTTTGGTTGACGAAGGGACATAATTTTTGTCCAATGTCTAGAATCAAACTTAAATTTCAAGCCAAAAAAAAGTTCTTCTATAATGTCTAACGATTTATATGTAATTTGCAGTGTTTTCAAACTGGAACAGCTTGGCAATTCAGCCGAAAAACTTGTGACTTGACTGTCAATCCAATCGTGGTGGTTCTATTATACTAGCCTATGATACAACCGGTAAAAACCAAAAATCCATTGAGTTAATAAAAAATCGTTAAACGAAATTCATTAACCCAGAGGGTCATTGGTAATTGAAAATAAAAATAAGATTTTATTGTAAGTTTGCAACATACCTATATGTGTGTGTGTGTGTGTGTGTGTAAATGTATCAAATATACATACATTTAGAGCACATCATATTTGCAGTCGTCAAGTTAATGTATTCTCTTTTCCAAGCCTCTATTACGATTGAGATCTTAGTTTGTAATAAAAAAAAAAAACTTTAAAAAAAAATTGTTATTTCTAACATTTTTTTTACTTCATCTTGAAAATATTTCATTTCCTCGAGTTTTGGAGTAAATATTGAAAAATAATATATATAAGATTAAGTTAGTGAATGCGAGAATTAATATAAGTATTTTATTGCTGTAGTAAAAATAATTTAGTTATATTTAACAAAATTTAACTCATTGGTATTATTGATTAGTAGGTGAACCACTGACAAGTGACCCACCTCTTCTTCGATTAGTGCTTTGTCTGAAATATATGGCAATTTCAATTATGTTATTCAAGTTTACAATAAGTTGTAGCACTATGTGTGTAACGCACAATTAATTAGTAAATTTGGTTCGTTTCATATTAATTCAAGTCTTTATCACTCTGAACTATATGCGATATTGTAATAAATCATTCACCAATTGAGTTGTAATAAGGGAAGAAATTTGTTAGCTTTTGACATCATTGAATCAGATTAATTATGTTCATAAATCAGTATGAGTTGAATCTGATATTGTCTATAACTTTTTTCCCTCTATAAATAAGTAGGTGATGAATGGGTAATATCTTAATTAAGAGAAAACCAAATAAAAAAAAAAAAAGAAATTAAAAAAAAACCCTCGAAATACTTTGAAGAAATTAAGGCTCGTAGAAATTGGCGTACGATGAAAGAGAAGAAGTCAATGAAATCAAGTTTGTTTCTTTATTTGCTAGTTGTAACATTTTTTACAATTGAATTTAAGGCTACAGAGGGATTTTACTTTGTAATGGAGCCTTTCACATGTCACATTTGCAATTACACATGTCGGAAAATAGATTGTGGAAATTAGAAATGCCCATATGGCAGTTGTATGCTGCTGAACGCTCCCATAATACCGCAGTGGACATGTTATTGTCAACCAAGATAAGAATGTAAACTCGTATTGAAAGTTGAGGAAATAAATAAAAGTTTGTTTCATTGTTTTAAAATGGTGGCAATGTACCAATCTTTAGACTTGTTAGTTTACCTTTATTGCACATTTACGTGGTGGTCAAATCGAACTCACTCCTAAATTTATATTAGTGTTTTTTTCCAGTTATTGATAGTACATGTCACCTTGAGTGTTTGTAAAAAAAAAAAATAGCATATCATAATTAAGAGGTGTTTAAAATTAGCATTTTCAAAAAATATTCCATTATGCTAAATAATAAAACGAGAATCCCGTTAACTAATTTTATCCCTACTAGAATTTAGGTTGACGAAGGGACAATTTTTGTCCAATGGCTAGAATAAAACTTAAATTATGACGAAAAAAAATTTCTGTAATGTCTAAAAGTTTAAATGTAATTTGCAGTGTTTAAAAACTTGGACTAGCTCGGTAGTTCAGCCAGAAAACTTGTGAGTTGGCTGTCAAATCAATCGAGGTCACTCTATTATACTAGTCTATGATACACCTGGTGCAAACCAAAAACCCATCAAGTTTTATTAAAAACCTTTAAACCAAACTCATTTACCCGGCGGGTCATTACTAATTAAAAAAATTAAATCAAATTTTATTACAAGTTTTCAACATACCTAGTAAAAATATATATGTATGTATATTTATCAAATATACATACATTTAGAGCACATCACATTTACTTACCACGGAATTCTGATGACGCCAAACTAATCCATTCTCTTTTCCAAGCCTCTATTATGATCGGGATCTTTTGTAATAAAAAACTTAAAAAATTGTTATTTCAAATAATATTATTTTTACTCCGTGTTGAAAACCTTTCATCTCCTCAATTTTTAGAGTAAAGATAGAAAAATTATATATATATATATATATGATTAAATTAGTGAATGTGAGAATTAGTTACTATCAACATTTTGTTATTGTAGTATAAAGAATTTTGTTATATTGAATAGAAATTGACCTGTCAGTTCAATTATCGAATTAGCGGGTGAAACAATGTCTCAGTAACCCACCTCTTCTTCCAAGTATGTGCCCAAGTATGGTATAAAATATATTGTAATTTGGATTATGATATTATAGTTCGCCAATAAGTTGTTGCACTATGTGCGTCACACCAAAGTAATTGTTTGGTAAATTTGGTATGTTACATACAAATTCAAGACTTTATTGCACTGAATTGTATGCAACGTTGTAATAAATCTTTCACCAAATGTGTAGTAATAAAGGAAGAAATTTGTCAACTTTTGACATAATTGAATCAGATTAATTATGTTACTAAATTAGTATAAGCTGTATTTGATAATGTCTATTACTGTTTTCCTCTATACACAAGTTGGCGATGAATGGGTAATATTGTTGGGGAAATTCCACTAATAACTAATAAATATCGAACACAATATATTAAGAACAAAGCAGCGAAATAAAGATTTCTCATGTAAACCTAATTGGAATTAATGAAATAAATTAATAACCAATTTAAATAATACGCAAAATATATGACAGAATATTTAACGTGGTTCGGCAATGTGTCTACGTCCACAACCCCGCAACAATTAATCTTCCACTATAATCAACAATAATAGATACAATATCATTCCTTATATACCACTAGAGGCACACCAAATCATCAAGAATTAAACCATTCTTAGCATACAAATAATCATTGTCTATCAAAGACGGAACTCCTCCGAAGCAATACTAAAAATATACCTAAGTACAACTCTCTCAAGAACAAAATCTTGAAAACACTACTAAAAAACAACAAAGAAAGTATCTCACCAAATTTGTTATTGTTCAGATAATAATTTATCCCGAAATAACCATTGGATCTTGTTATTAACCGTTGGATTTGATCTTCAATGTGTTGTGAACTGCCCGTCCATATTTCACGACGATCAGACCCTCGAAACGCTGAGATATCAATATTTTATTACTACTGTGCAGGCTGACCAGATTCTACGAATTTCCTTTAGTGTTGCTCTCAGATTTTCTCTCTATTTTGGGTGAGTTGGGTTCTCTCCTTCATGCACTCACACATGGATTCTAATCCCCAATGCCTTAATTTATAATGTTAATTAAGGCATCAAATAAAGTTCTAATACGACTTTTCTTCTCCAATTTCCACCCATGCAAAGAAACCATATTCTAACCACAATTGGGACGGCAAACATCAAGGTTCTCCCTCTTGACAATACACTAATCGATTCCTCTTTGTATTCATCTTCTACAACTTCTCTAGAAATCTTTGACTCTTCTCCATTAATAACTAATCCATAGTTATCGGGAGAGTAACACGTGGAAGATTATCCGTCTATCATTGACCGCTTTAGAGGAATGGATGTTGAAACTTCTAGCAATGGTAACTGCTTGTATCTATCATCCTCTTTCCCACACTCTACGTCTACAGTGGGACACTTGAAGGTAAATTTATTTTGCTTCTTTATTAAGCAACAAGAATATTTTTGCAACTCTACACTCTTCATTCTGAATTTAAATTTCTTTTTGACTAGCAGTTTACTTCCCTTCACACCCTTGTGGGTTGGCATATTGTGACTAAAGTCAATTGCTCTCTCATTCTCCACTACATTAACAATGTCTTTGGAGAGCTTTGCCTTCAACAAGTACAATGATGAATATTTTCTATCACTGACCACAACCATAGCACCTTTTGTAAGTTTCCACTTACCATTACCGAAAGAGTTGTAATACATCTCATCATCAAGTCTACCGATAGAAATCAAACTCAATCGCATGTTAGGAACATGCTTTACATCTTTGAGAATCAACTGTGTGCCATTGTTGGTTTCTAACCTTACATCTCCAATACCCAAAACTTTTGCCAATCAACAATTTTCCATCTTTACAGCTCCGTAGTCACTGGGTGTATAAGATGTGAAGAATTTTTTTTTAGATGTAACATAAAAGGAAGCACCACTATCAACCACCCAAGATGTTTTATTACAAGCTAAATTGGTAACATCATCATCATAGACGATATAGAAATCATTTGCAATGGTAGAAGCTCAATCAACATCGACATCCTCATCTTTCAGCTTTTCTTTACCTTTCTCATTTTTATTGTCTTTCTTTAACTGTCGGCAAAACTTCTTGATGTGCCAATTTTTACCACAATGATAATACTCAACATTGGCATACTTGTCAAACTTGTCTCTGTTCATATCTCTGTTCTTCGAATCTTGACCCTGACTTCTCTCCCTATTCTGAACAACCAAAGCATCTTATTGTGAATAGTACCCATGTGTCTTTCTCCTCATCTCTTCATTTAAGAGACTACTTTTGGCTAAATCCATTGAGATCACGATATTTGGCGCTGAGTTATACAATGACGTTCTAAACATTTTCTAAGAATCCGGCAAAGTACCAAGAAGCCACAATCCTTGTATCTCATCTTCAAATTTGATACTCATTGCAGCCAATTGATTAATAATATCCTGGAATGCATTGAGATGGTTTGTCAAAGGAGTTCCATCCCCATACTTCAAAGCCATCATCTGTTTTATAAAAAAACAACTTATTATTTCCGGTCTTTTGAGTATACAATTGCTCAAGCTTACTCCACAAACTACGTGCATGGGTTTTTTTTTATTGATATGGTACAACACATTATCATTCACCCATTATTAGGTTTTTTCTCGAAAAATACTAATCATAATAGTTCTTCACATAAAGAAGATTTTCCATCTTTCCTTTCCAAATATGATAATTTGAACCATTCAGAATAATCATTCTACTTGTATTAACCTCCATCGTTCAATACAAGAATCCCAAAGCAACAACAACCAGAGCTCTGATACCACTTGTTGGAGAAATTCAACCAATAACCAATAAATATCGAACACGATATATTAGGAACAAAGCAACAGAATAAAGATTTATCATTTCTTGTGTAAACCTAATCAAAATTAATGAAATAGAGTAATAACCAAACTAAATAATGCGCGAAATATATGACACAATATTTAATGTGGTTTGGCAACGTGCCTACGTCCACAACCCAATAAAAATTAATCTTCTACTATCACTACAACAAAATCTCTATTTCGCGACAATATTTTTTGTGACATACATAAATTTGTTGCAATAAGTGATTTAACGCGACATGTTTTTATAGTTTGTCGCAAAAATTGTGGTGGAAAAATAAATACCAAAAAAATATAAGGCGACATAAAAATTTGTCGTGAAATATCAAAAGGCGCGACAAGTAATTAAGATTGTCGCCAAAAACATAATGAGAAGCATGGCGCCAAAATATTTTTTGGTAGGAAACTTAAGGCGACAAACTTTTATTTCTTGCAACAAAGTTTTTGTGATGCAATAAAGCCTACTTTGTGCGACAATAAATATTTGTTGCTAAAAATTCTATGATAGAGAAAAAAAATTACGATACTTGTAGGGACGATAAAAAACAAATCGTAGCATCCACATTCGTCGTCTATTAGTCATTGTGATGAACAACATTTGTCAGATGTTTGTTCTTTATTGTTTAGAGAAAAAAATTTACGACTCCTATATTTATTATCCCTCTAACTTGTAGGGATAATATTGAAATTTTGAATAATCGAATAGGAAGCATGTATAAAGATGAACTAAGTTTAATAACCTTAAATTTGGATTAAATCTCAATATTGACCAGTTTAGCAACACAATTCTCCATAGACAACTCTAAATAATGCACATTTGTTTGTTTGGTTTTTTTAATACAAACTTAATACAAACTCGACACCTTGACTTTCCGGCCATATATTCTTCCTAATCTAAGTTTTCTCCTATTGACATTTTATTTTTAAAGCACAACTAAAATATTACCTTTGTGGGTGTGATTATTATCTGAAAAATGATGGACTAAGAAGTAGACTAAAAAAAACATGACATAATAGAAATACAACGGTTCGAATGAAATAACTTTGTGGTGCAATACATAGCAAGAACATAATAATAGCCATTTACTGCAATACACTTATATATGCACAGCAAGAAATTCTCCATCATGCACGCAACCACCGAATGCAAAATTTTCCCATTTCTACTTACATAAAAAAATCACTGAATAGAAAGTGCTTGTCAACAAATTGCAACCTAAAAGGTCAATTGGCTGATCCTGAAAAGATTTGGTTACAATCTTATAACAGTAACTATTGTTCAAACACAGTCCAAAACTTAGAAAATACACAATTAAAGTATATCTTAGAATATGAGGCTGCAATTATCCAAAACATGCAGTTCAGATATTGGCGTTCATAATGTTTCCGGTTAAACTCCAACAAGCTGCCATATATTATTCAAATCTTGTCTCAACACTTCTACAAACGAACACTATGTTGGTTCTTTTGATATTTCTTCTTTTTCTCATTTGTAAGTAATCTCATTGATAAGGCAACATGGAGGTACACCCATGTAAAAAAGTTCACGACCCAAGAGATGGGAAAAGAGCGCAATAAATTAATAATTAGTACTTAACTTTTATGTCTCTTCTTTGCACCACATGATGCATATATACAGGGCAAATATACTTCACCCATAAAAGTAGATTTCATTTTTATACAAGTTGTTCGCTACAAAAGCTTAAGCAACCCTCAAAACTACATCACCAACCACATAACAATATGGAAGCTGAAACGTCCTCCATTTTCTACCAAAAAGACTGAAAATATCATTTTTCATGTCAATTAAATTCTAAATGCAATGTATTCAAAATTTTAAGAGGATAATACTAGTTTTATCGTGATAAATTCACTGGTTTTTGTGCAAAGAGAAAACAAAAGTAATTTTTTTTTTTTGGTCTTAATTTTTCATAGAGCATAACACAATTAAATTTCAGTGGCATATTAAAGGCTCAAGCTTCAACAAGATGAAGGTTTTGAAACGTATTTAGTGTAAGTAGAAGAAATAAGAACCCAAAACTATCAGAAAATGTTTGAGAGGGTAAGTATAATTTACCACCATCTGAACACGCATCGTCTCCAATAGACCAACCAAACCAGGAGAATTATGGGATTGTGTCACATGTTCACTCTTACTTCACCCTAGCTTCCTCATCAATCTAGACTTCTTTTCTTTCTTTTTCTCCTTAGATGGAACAATAAGACCCCTGTTTGTGCACACAAACATATGAAATGGAAAATCATCTATTATTCTGATGGCAGCAATTATGCAAGCCAAGATGCAAAAAAATAAATACCCTGAAGCTCCAGCAGCAGCAAGGAGGATCTCATATGCAGCTTCACGGAGGTCGTCGTCTATAAGACCTGCGGTGAAGCAAACCAACGAGAATCAAAGTTTGAATTTATCATAGCAAGTTCAAAAATAAAACCTCTGTTATTTATGTAACAGTGATCAATTGGAAAATCTCACAAAGATCAAATGGCATTAGTCAAAGTTTAAAAGTATTTAAAACGGCAACATGGAGTATGAGGACAACTACACTTGACTTATCCATTTATGAGATGAACGTCTAGGTTGAGAGAGGGTCCCCCCAGTCCCAATACACTACTGTAAATAGAACTTCAAGTCCGCTCCCCATTCCATACCACCTCCATTAATGTTACAGTGATGTAACAACTCATATGAGTTTGGCAAACTTGCACGATTGAGAAAGGAAACAAAAGGTGGTCCAGGAATGAGGTTTTACCACTAGTCAGCAGGGATTTTATTATTTTATTTATTCGTAACAACCATATTTTACATCAGTTTTTGATATGCATGGATGTTACTGGATGTAGCCTCGGTAAATAGAAAAGGCATTGCCACGTTAGTACTAAAAGCAAATATTTTTCGCACAATGTGAGACCTTCACTGTTCAAAATGAACTAAAAGCAAGAAAATTGACTCTGATTATGATGCCAATTACCAGAAGCACATCCTTGAAAGTCTGTATCCCGAATTGCTCAATCTAGTATTTACCTTTATGAGATCCTAGAACCTGAACATAATATACTTGGCAGAAGGTATTGTTTTTAGATCTATGTCAAAACAAGGCCACATAAATGAGATTATATGCCTGATTGCTGTTAAAAGTCTACTAATGTTTCTAAGTCCTAACAGATTTTTGCTCTGCTAACAATTGTTCTTGACTTAGAAATTGAAAGAACTAAACAAGGAAACTATACATGGGGAGCTTCCATTAACATCCTCTCCATCTTTTTAGTTAATTAGGTTAAAATAAGCTAAAACAAGAACATGAATTGCACTTCTCTGGTGAAGCTATGCGACATCTAGACTTCAAGAACGATACTTGAAATAAGAAGGAGACGTTAAGATTCCATGCAGACCGTCATTAACCAAATTTACCAGTAGCAAAGGAAGGCAATCCCAGGACCACATCAGAGGCGTCATTGAGAACTCTTCTAGAGTACCTCTGAGTGTCAACCTCGTCCGGATCGTCATCCTCAAATTCATCAATGTCATCCACCGTTAATTCTTGAACTTGTGAGGAGTTAAGTGACTGGGATTTTGACAAGCTCGATACTTCTTCAACTTCTTCAGTGTCAAGAGGCTCCAAAATTGAAAATTGAAAGGGTGGGCAAAATAGGTGATGCAACCGCTATTGGGACATGCGGGTGTGCCCTTCTCGAAGGAGAACCTAAAGATTCAGGATTGTAACCACATAGAATTCAGCTGCTGAACCTGCATTATTCTTTTCGAAAGCAATAACAAATAGTAATGAGGACAAAAATATTCAGATATACTCATATATGTTGTTAAGTAAATAATTGGAAGAAGAAATTTGAAAGAATAAAGGAAATGCAAGGTAATAATTTTTGCCCCAAAAATATTATAGAGTAAATATAGTTAAATAGTAAAATATTCCAATTATGAGGCATGCATAGAGCAACATAATATTAAATGATGACAACTGGAGCATGCATAAAAATTTCTTGAATGCCAAAATTAATAGCTCAATGGGACGTCAATTACCATGTTCAGGAATAAAGTGCTACCATGATAATCTCTTATAGCTTCCGAGAGTTCAAGCATGCCACCTACATTAATTAACTAATAGAAGAAAAGAAAAACCTCTAGTTATGCATATAATTCCATCTCTTGCCAAGTAAGAACACGGAACAAAAAGAAAAGCAAACAAAACATAGTTTCAAATACAAAACCTTTCTTCGCACAATTAAGAACATAATCCACACTGACTTGGTCCAGATCCACATCATCCAATGTCACTGCTCCGGGTGGCATTATAACCTTCTTTATTAAGCTACCAGCAAGTATAAAATCTAGAAGTACCCGCCTGTCTCGACGATATCTTTGTAAAAGTTTGACTTCATTCTCCCTAAAAATAAGGAAGGGTTCAAATATAAATTAGAACTCATTGGAAGAAAATAACTATTCAAACGTATATTACTCTTACAAGCTTTCCTATCAATAATCGCAGTAATAAACTACTAATTATATGGTATCTATGTGAGATTGCTTCAAATTTTATCAAGACCGAAGAAACCAACAACGTAGATTGATTTTTGGGACAAACAGAGAAGCTACTGCCACTGGTATATTGAGATTGAAAAATTAAAATTAAAATTAAATGGGCACACGGAAAATGCAGCGTTTCAGGAATTCCATTATCTGGGTATTATCTGGGTACTGGTAAATGCTTCCTTTTCTATCTAACAATAGAAAACAATGCCTAATTGGATGAAGAATGCATAATGACATGAAAAATGAAATTTAGAAGTTAAGAAAGGTACATACTCGTCCATCGTGACTTGAATGTGGCATGAAAAAGTCAGTAACTATACTTACTTCAGCACCTAAATAAGATTTCACAAAACAAAAATGAATCTTCATAATGAATGACCCACTTACCAGTAAATTCGAAGGATTTACTTCAAGATTTGTTGGTTTCTTGGGTTTATGAGTAAAAAAGAATACGCTTCAACAAGTCAAAACATGAGGACAGAATGGCGAAAATTGGGGTGGAATGAAAAGATTTATGATGAATGACCCAATTTTCCAGTTTAAACTTCAAAGAGTCAAGATTTGGAAACTTGTTCAATTTTAGATTTGGATATTTCTTCCAAGTTTATGAAAGTAAAAAGAATAGGAAACTTGTAATTCAAAACATGAGGACAGAATGGCGAAAGAATGCCAATGGAAGTGAAAATGGATTGAATGGAACTTTACATTTCCAGGGGAAACTGTTATCTCAATTTATATGGGCAGGGGGAGAGATTTGGACTTGGAAATGTCGAAAATCAGATAAAATCACAGTTCAAGAGTGTGAAACTGGGGACGATGAATTGATGCGTGTAAGATTTGAGAATGTGAAGTATCCAAGTGGGTGAGATCTGTACTGCCCGCAGTCTTTCTTTCAATATTAATTATTGAATTTCTTTCAAATGAAGAGGGTGAAGAAACACATATATTGGGTTTTTTGGCGGAGAAACTCCTTAGCTCGTGATAAACAATAAACAATTATAAAAATTGAAAAGAAAGGAAAAATTAACATACCTGGATCGTCATTTGTATATTAAACAATTTTTGATAAACAAAAAAAAAATCAGAAAGAATCAACATGAAATTAAGAAATCAAAAATCAAAAGTAAAAAAAAAAATGTCATTAGGTTGGAGTTTGAATGTAATGAACATATCTAGGATGTAGAGAAATCAAGAAATCAAAAATGAAGAGATATGGAAAAAAAAAAAAAAAGGAAACACATTACGTCCTATAAAAAGACCAAGAAAGGAAGTAAAAAAGATAGAGGGAAATGAAAATTTTCCCTCCAAATATATGAGCCAAAAATGAAAATAAAAAATGTGTATGATAAGTAAATGAGAAAAAAGAGGGAACCAACAATTTTCCCTCAAAAAACATGAGCTAAATAAAAATATATAAAAAAGCTTACGTGATAATAAAATTTCACCAATATTTTAATGTTTATCAATAAATTTATGAAAATAAACTAGAGTTTTTGAAATATTATTAAAACTTTCCAAAAAAAATTAAATTATTTTATAAAGTAATCAAAAATAATAAAATGGAGAAATGGAGAAAATAACAAAAAATTGGAATTGAATAAAGGATGAAATGAATTCAATCATCTTACTAATTTATTTGATTTTATTATTGTCAAATGTTATATATAATGTAAGCGTATTGAAACCATTATATCACTAAATTTTGAAGCGCTTACACATTTAGAGGTTCGGTTACCAACGTCAAGGTAAAAGGCCAACTTCACAAGGTGACACTCCACTGTAGCAAGCACGACATTAATAAAATTCCCACCTACATGAAATCTCCCATCGAAGATAAATTTACCAACCCTAAATAACATTTTCTTCTTTCATTTAAGCTCCAAACTTCAACCCCCAATTCAAATCCAACAACATGTGGAAAGTATCAGGTTTGTTGGGTGAATATCGAGTTCGAATATCGAGTTCGCCAAACAATTATCAAATTTACTTGCCAAATCTTGAGATAAAGGTTGAATCTGTTGGTCTAAATACTCACCTTAGTCAACGGTTAAGGTAGAATTTACGAACTTGGATAAATGCGCAATCAAATTAAGTGAAATGATAAGCTTTTTCCACTAATTCGAGTTGGTAAATCATGTATAACTAAGATGTTATGCATGCTATGAAGAACATTGACCATCTTTTAGATAAACATGTAAGTTTTACTAAGATTTATAGGGATGTTGATTGATGACTTATATTGAATGGAGTTAGTTGAACCGTGCCTAATACACACATTAATTGATTGGACGAAAATAACACCATAAACAGTTTACATTATGAATTAAAGTTGTACGACAATTAATAACTTAAAAAATCAATATACACACACGCACTTAATCTAATCATAATCGTGTAGTCTATAATTATCTATACTACAAAAATAATAACTTAAAATAATTTAATAAATATAATTTATTTTTCAATTAATTAAATATATTTATCACGACCGTAGGGAGTTTTCTTCTCTACGGAAAAATAATGTACTTAAACATCTATGTGTCATTACGTCTTCAATTTCTCCCCTCACAAAATCTCCTCTTCTAAAATTTGCGAATGCTTGAGTCCACCTCTTCGATTCGATCATCTTCTTCAATCGATCATCTCCAAAATCTGCTTACATTAATCCATCTTCCTCAATCAATCATTTCCCTCCACCGATCATCTCCAAAATCTATTCACTGCCTCAATCCATTATTATAATAGAGCCTACGATCGGATTCCACTGCAAGTCGTATACAAGTCAATAAGCACAACCGTAGGGAGTTTTCTCCATTACGAAAAGAAAAAAGTATTTAAATGTCCGTGTGTCACTACGCCTTCAATTTCTCCACTCACAAGATCATCTTTTTCAAAATTTATTAATCGATTCAATCCATCTCCCTGATTCGATTATCACCCTCAACCAATCATCTCCAAAATCTACTCAACTCCTCAATCCATCTCCCTCAATCGATCATCTCCTTCTACCAATTATCTCCAAAATCTATTCACTCCCTTAATCCATCATTATAATAGAGCCTACGATCGAATATCATTGCAAGAAAGCAGTATACTAGTTTAAATTACATCAATGTTCCAATCCTATTAACGTGCTTACAAATATAAAATCTTAAATATAGTGTTTGAACATTTGACCATCTCTCTAAAACCACACACGAGCGCTGAGATTAAAACCATGTGGCAATAGTGCTAAATGGCCAGGTGACCCAATCATTTTTTCTAAATGGTCGTTGACCCATTTTAGCCTGTAAATTATCAAATATAACATTTTCTTCTCTTCCGTCTTCTCTTTCCCGCTTATTACATTTCAAATAATTTCAAACTCAGCCCATTTCATCTATTGAAAAAGAGATTTCCAAGTTAGAATCTAAGATATTTCAAGGTTAGATTCTAATCCATTTCATCTATGAAATTTCATTTCAAGGTATAAATTTATTTGTCTCTATCTTCTTCTTTTAATTCATGTTAAAAATAGTGGATTTTATGGTATAAATTATGAAAATATGTATACATCTGAGTATGAATTGTGATTTTTGTTTTAAATTTATGTAAATCTGAGTTCATTTGAAGTGTATTAATTGAAAAATCAGTTAAAAATGTGTAAATTCGCGTTAATAGACTTTTTGTGAAGGCCAAAACCAGAGGTTTGTTAACAGGCCTGGTCTGTTAACAGATGACCTATTTATAGATGGTCTATCAACATTACTTTAAGTTTTTTTTATGTAAAAGAGGCATTTTTAACTTATTTAATATAACTTGTGTGCTTTTGTGATTCGGGTGGTTTGTCATGGACTTTTAGCCAACTCGGCTTTAAAACCCTAGGTTCACTGTCGATTTGACATATACAAAAATAATATTCCCAAAATTGAAGCTTGGAGGATAAAAATGATTCTCAGAACACCACTGGCGAGGAAGCGGAGGTGCGGAATTTCGGCCGTCGGAAGACAATAATACCAACAGCCCAAGCTCCAATCGGCAGCATCTGGTGATTTACGAGGACCATCAGGATCTGGAATCTTCGCACGACCATTCAATCCCAATTACCACCGACCAAATGCTCTGCACTTATCGATGCCGTCAAATGGTATGACAGACTTGCTTTTGGAAACATCAATTTTTCATGTTGGTATGTCAAATATGCATACATTTAGAGCACATCATATTTTCATATTGTGGATTCTAATGACGTCAAGTTAATACATTTTCTTATCCAAGCCTCTATTATGATCGAGATCTTAATTTGTAATACAATAAAAATAAAATTGTTATTTCTATTTTTTTTTTTTTAATACTTCATCTTGAAATCTTTCATCTCCTCGAATTTTGGAGTAAAGATTGGAAAATAATATATATACGATTAAATTTGTGAAGGCGGGAATTACTATCACTATTTCATTATTGTAGTAAAAATAACTTTGTTATATTTAATGAAGTTGACCCATCGTTTAATTATTGATTACCTGGTGAACCAGTGATCCACCTTTTCTTTTGGGTTAGTGCCTAGGTCTGATCTAGAATCACTACAAGAAATTTTACTTTTAACAACAAAAATTTTGGTCTTGTAAAGTCTCTCGACGACCATTTTCCGACAAAGCAACATAAAAATGACTTTCTACGACAACAAATTTTATTGTTAAAAATGAAATTTCTTGTAGTGAATATATGGTCATTTGAGTTATGTTATTCAAGTTTAACAATAAGTTGTTGCACTATGTGTGTCAAACACAATTAATTGTTAGTAAATTTGGTCTGTTTCATATTAATTTCAAGTCTTTATGCACTATATGCAAAATTGTAATAAATCTTTCACCAATAAAGTTGTAATGAAGAAATTTGTCAACTTTTGACATCATGGAATCAGATTAGTGATGTTCATAAATTAGTATCAGTTGTATCTGATATTGTCTCTAACTTTTTTTTCTCTATAAATAATTAGGTGATGAATGGGTAATATCTTAATTAGGAGAAAACCCAAAAAAAAAAAAGATATAAAGAAAAAACCTCAGAAATACTTTGAAGAAATTAAGGCTTGTAGAAATTGGCATACAATGGAAGGGAAGAAGTCAATGAAATCAAGTTTGTTGCTTTATTTGCTAGTTGTAACATTTGTTGCAGTTGGATTTGAGGCTACATAGGGATTTTACTTTGTAATAGAGCCGTGTGCACTGGTCAAATTTTCAATTTTGTAAGTCAGAAAAAAGATTACCGCATTGGACGTGTCATTGTGACCCAATATAAGAATGTAAACTTATTTTGTAAGTTTAGGAAATAATTAAAAGTTTTTTTAATTGTTTTGAAACGGTGGCCATGTATCCGTATTCGGACTAGTAAGTTCATCTTTATTGCACCTTTACGTGGTGGTCAGATCGAGCTCACTCTTAAATTTATATTAGTGTCTTATTTTAGTTATTGATGTTACATGCCATCTTGAGTGTTTTTAATAAAATAGAATAACATAATTAAGAGGTGATTAAAATTAGCATTTTCAAAAAATATTCCATTATGTTAAATAGTAAAACGAGAATTCCATTAACTAATTTTATTCCTGCTTGAATCTTCTTTGACGAAGGGGTAAAATTTTTGTCCAACGGCTAGAATAAAACTTAAATTATAACAGAAAAAGTTATGTAATGTCTAAAGATTGGAATGTAATTTGCAATGTTTTAAAACTTGGAATGGCTCGGCTTTTCATCTGGAAAGCTTGTGACTTGGTCGCAATCCGATCAGGGTCACTTTATTATACCAGTCTATGATACACTTGGTGAAAACCAAAAATCCGTCGAGTATTATAAAAACCGTTAAATTAGTGTGTGAGAATTACTATCACTTTTTATTAATTTAAAAATAATAATTTTGTTATATTTAACAGAAGTTGACTTGCCGGTTCGATTAGCGGGTGAACCTAGCGAGTGAACCACAAACCAGTGACCCACAACTTATTATGGGTTAGTACCTAGGTCTAGTCTAAAATATATGGTAATTTGAATTAGGATATTCTAGTTTAATAATAAGTTGTTGCACTGTATGTCACGAAGAATTAATCGTTAGTAAATTTGGTCTATTTCGTATTAATTCAAGTCTTCATTGCATTGAGCTGTATGCAATATTGTAATAAATCTTCCACCAATTGAGTTGTAATGAAGGAAGAGAATTGTCAACTTTTGATATCATTGAATCAGATTAGTTATGTTAATAAATTAATATGATGCTGAGATTCGGCACAGCTGTCGAGGCACTGCCACTGCAACTTCCTCTATCTTCGACACCATCAAGTCCACTCAAGTTCCTCCACCGCCAGCCACTAGTGAGGGAAACCTTACCGCAACCAAGAATCCATCGGGTGACCCAATTTTGGATGTACCACTACCAAGTCCTAGCTCTCAAATCACTCAATATTCCTCACACATTCTGAATGCCCAGGTTACAAGTTAGGAGGAGAGTGGCAACGGTATAGGTTCTGACAGTGAAACCAAGTCCCAACCAGGCCTCGAATCTGAGGAACGTTCATATGAGTCTTAAAATATCAGGAACATTGATGAGCCACAAAAATCGAGGTCTGGTTTTGTAGTAGAAGATATAGAAGAAGAGTCCAGTGATGAAGATGATGCCCCAGTCTGATTCACATGTGCAAAGAAGGGTAAACAACATATTGATGAACGTTCAAATGTTGCTTATCAACTTGATCAACATCAGAACGTTTACCAGACCTCCTAAGACATACCAACTCTGGCAAATCACCCTCAACTATTCGAGCAACATTTACTCAGCGAAGGTAATCACATCTTTACTCATCTGAATTACAAATTTGGGACTCTTGATGCACAAGCTCAGTTTCGTAAGTATATATCAAATTGAGATTTGTGTTGGAATATAATGTCAAAGAAGAAGTGCTAAGAGAATATGGTCTTATTAAATTGATTGAGCACTGGGGTATACACAAATTGTTGGGTTGGATTGGGAGACCATGTGAAACTTTGGTCAAAGAATTCTTGACTAATATATCCCGCTAGATTAAACAGCCGGGGAATAGTAGGGACGAATTGAAAAAAAAAACACACATTAACGCTGCCAATTCACCTACTTTATTCTTAAAGATCATACCATTAAGCTTTCTTGATGACCCTTGTAGCGAACTTTAGGCCTATGGCTCCCAAGTTTGATAGACTTTAGGGCACCGAGTCTTGAGAACCCTAACAGACTTTATCAATTGAGTCAAATAGGCTACGAAGAAAGGTATAAGATAATACAAGTGCAATGCCTTTTATTTTTTTTCATGCAAGATAAATATGCGGGGATTTCTAGCATAATTGACTTAGATTCCACATGGTAGTCAAATACACTTCACACAATGATTACACATGCACGGAATCAACATATATCTAAATACTTTCCACATTGGAATAACTACCAAATTATCATTTCCATTGGTTAAGTAATTGAGTTTTCAATTGGTGGTCTTGGTTTTCACAACTCAGGTCAATATTCTTTCATTGTATTATATTCAATAAACTAACCAAAGGTAGTGATATTTATGACTATTGTGCTCACACTTAATCATATATCACATGGATATGCATAGTATAAAAAATATAACCATAAGTAGTATTACCTAGTCATAATTCATGAATCAATAACTATTTCAGATAAATATCATCATCAGCTGACAAGGCTATCCAACACACGTTAGTCTTTTTTTTTTTTTTAATTTCCTTTTTTTTTCAAAACACACAAACGAAATGACTGCACCTCCAAACTATAAAATATCCAGTGTCATCAGTGGAAGCAGAAGAAAGCAAAATAAATAAAAAATGAAAGAGTGTACTCGATTGCAAAGGCGTGGAGACACCATCGGAATGTCATCCGATCAGTAAGCATCGAGAGGTGATTCTTCATAACACCTTTACCATTGTGTAATCCTAATGGAGAAGATGAAAAAGTAAGAAGGCCTAAACTGTAATGAATCTGCACCTTTCTATGATGGAACTATTTTTTTTTTGAATGACGATGCCTAGCCTAAGTCAAAAATTTTAAATTTGCTAAATTACTAAAAATCAGGAAACGTGCTCTAATTCATAATGAAATCCTAAAATTTTACTTGCAATGCAATAAACAGATAAAGATAGAAATATGGGTTGCCTCCCATTAAGCGCTCGGTTTAGAGTCTCAAGCTCGACTTTTCGTAAGTATCACTCATGGAGACTTGAATTTGGCTCTGGAAATCTTGCATTGCTTGCAATTACCAGCTTTGCAAGACTTATTCTTTACTCTCCATATTTTAAATTGGCCATTTTTATCTTTAATTGCTCCAACTAGTTCACCTATCTCCACATCCAATTTGCACTTTTCTTGACCAATTTTCACCACTTCATCAACTTTAAAGCACCCTTCAAGGTCGACTGGTTGCTTGGGTACGATGTACATACTGAATACTGTTTGTTCATCCTATACCCTCAAGATCATCTCTCTTTTTTCAACATCAATAAGGACTTGACTTGTTAGGAATGGTCGGCCTAATATTACTGGCATATCATGGTCTTCTTCGATATCAAAGACAATGAAATCAATCGGGACGATAAATTTATCCACGTTGATGAGCACGTCCTCAACCAAACTTCGTGGAATGATCTATTAGCAAGCTGTAGAGACATAGTCGTTGCTTTTACCTCTTCCAAACCTAATCTCCTGTAGACAGAAAATGGGCATTAAATTAACACTTGCACCTAAATCACCGAAAGCATTACAATTATAGAATTTTCCAATTGTGCAAGGTAATTTAAAACTCCTTGGATCTTTTAATTTTGAAGGCAACTTATTTAGCAGAATGGCGCTACACTCCTTGGTTAAAACTATTGTCTCGTATTCCTCTGGTTCTCTCTTCTTGGACAACATTTTCTTCCTAAATTTTAAGTACAATGGCATCTGGGCTAACACTTTGGCGAATGGAATGTTGATTTGTAGTTTCTTGAAGACTTCAAGAAGTTTTCCAAACTACTTGTCGAGCTTGTGCTTCTGCAACCTCTGAGAAAAATGAATTGGTGGCACATAAGCTTTGATAGGAATATGCGCCATTTCTTTTGCTGATTCAACAGATTCAATTGAATTTTCAATTTTTGGTTGCGCATATTGTTTCTCGGCCGCTTCTTCCTCAATTACCAACTGTTTTTCCTTTATTTTTCTAGCCTTTTCACTTGAATCTCTAATAGTTGTACCCCACTCCTAGTAGTGATTGTATTTACCCGTTCTTTTGGATTTGTCATTGTATTGCTAGGCAAAGTGCCTAGTTTTTATCTGACAGTTGCAGGGCTAACTGGCCAATCTGAGTCTCTAATTTTCTGATAGACGCTTGTTGATTCTGATAGTTTGTGTCTTGCTGTTCCAATATTTTATTTGTTTTCTACATATAAGTTGAAACATCTCCCCCAAACTTGGTCTTCTCTATTACTGAGCATTATTGGCATTGTCACTGTTCTGATTGTCAGATCACCTAAAAATTTAGGTGTTGCTTCCAACTCGGACTGTATGTTTGTGAATACGGATTATACTGTTGATGGGTATTATTGTGCACAAAATTGACCTGTTCTGGAGAGGCTAATAACAAACAATCTACCATCGAGTGATTAGCTCCACAATTTTCGCACATCATGGTTGCTTGGATTGCATTCACTCCTTGTGTTTGTGTTTTGACCAAGAGTTCTACCTACTTTATCAATGCAACAATTTGTGCATTAGTAGTTGAAAGATTGTCAATCTCAAGTAGACTTGCTACTTTTCTTGGAGTGACACGATCAGATGAAACATGGTATATGTATTCGCAATCAATTCAAATAGCTCCCATGCTTCGTTGATAATTTTTATTTGTAATGGACCCGTTTGTTGAGGAGTTCACTATGGATTTGGATTGATGAGATCGCCCAGAGTAAAAGTATTGAGCCTGTAATTCCTTTTTAGTGCCATGATCTGGATATTTTCTTAGCAAATCTTTGAATTTGTCACAAGCTTCATGATACATTTCCCTATCTAGTTGCTGAAAAGTAGAGATTTCCAACTTCATCTTGGCTATTTTAGCTGGTGAAAAATACTTGTTGCGAAATTTTCTAGCCAAGTAATCACAGGTGGTGATGCTAGCATATGGTTCTGAGTCCAGCCATTCTAACACCCCATCTTTCAATGTGTAGGAAAATAGCCTAAGTCTGATGGCATCATTATTCACTCCTTGAAACTGAAAGTTATGGTACATCCGTAAAAATCTAAAAACATGAGTATTCAGATTTTCATGTGTCTTTCCATAGAATTGTAGGTTATTGCTGAAAATATTGATCAGATCGGCCCTTAATTGATAGTTATGCCGACCAAAAGCAAGGAAAACTATAATTGAATGATCAGGAGCTGCTGTCAGAGTTAAGAACTAAGCTATTGTCATATTTTCATCGTCGTCATCATCATCATCATCATCATGTTGTTTACTGAGTTGCCAATCGGGCTGCTTTTACGACGACGGCCCTAACGGCTTCTTGTTCGGTTGCTAATCTAACTTGTGCCTCTGTTGTTGAAAATTATTTCTTATTTTTGTGTTTAATGTTGTGTTTTTTTGTGTCTTCGTCTGAAAGTGCGTTCAATCTCAGGATCAAAAGTCTCAAGATTTTCGTCTTGTGAACAGAGAATGCAACAAACACTTTTTCTGTAGTATATAAAAAAGTAATGAGAGAAAAATCAAATTAACTCTAAAAATTATTCTAAACTAATATCAAATAAGAATAGTCACTGACAACGGCTCCAAAAACTTGTGTAGAAAATATAATTGCAAGTGCGCAATATCGTTAACAAGTAATAAAGTTGACCTAATAAGTCCATATTGTCGTTCCCACGATGACTATCATATTTATATACCAGTTCAATTAATCATAATCCTAATCTATTTAAAACACTTTGAAATAAGTTTATTGGAAGATTTAACGTATAACTATTAATTCTAGAAAATAATGTGAACGCAAACATCAAGACTTTATCAAATGTAATTATTAAAGCGTTTGGATTCACGAATTCACCGTAGTTGTCATTTCTAATCTCTCATCTCAAGATTTATTCATAATGTTGTATTCAGTCGAATTCACAAATTTGACATAATTTACCCCTCTTGAGTTCAAATTAGTCCTATCTGATTAAGTCAACGCACTCTATCTCTATTTCAAAATAATCCTTAATTAGATGCTTTAAATCTCATAAGAATTCAATTTAAGACCACAACAACAACAAAAGTGTATATCTATCTTTTATCCAATTTTCAATTTTTACTACGTGTTCTATATTAATAACTTACATCTCGATTTGTTACAATATACAATTCAATAAAAATAATGGCCAATTATTTCAAGCATTACGAGAAGAAGTAAAATCGATACATAATTAATTTATAAGTAAAATTTGAGAGTTGAAATTAAAGAATCTAAACTAGGTTACATAGTTAATCCAAACTATAGATTTAGCTACTCATAATTCGGGAAAAAGAAAACATGAAGAATTTGGAATACATAACCAAATTTAAATAAATGATGAGAAAAAGTTGAATATCTTGTACCAAGAATTCGCCGTCTTCAAGTATCAATCTTCAAACCCTTCGTCGTTCTTCCTCCGCTCTTTAGTTCTCTATTGTTCTCTATTTTTTCTTGCTAATTTAACCTAGATTAGGTCTTTAAATAGTATTTACGTCCCTCCAACTTGTTTTAATTGAAAATGAAACAAATACGCTTGAGTTTCAACTTAAAAAAAGTCAAAAAATAACTTATGTGGGCCGCGGTATAGCAGCAGTTTGGTCCCTCAACTTTCAAAATTATAAGATTTGGTCCATACTAAAAGTTTATTGTGCATATTTGGTCCCTTTTGCTCCAAGTCCTTCAGCATTGATCCCACAACTTTCAAGAGCTACCATATTGGTCTCCAAACCTCATTAGTCATCCGAATTTGGTCCTTCTCAAGTTTCAAAAGTGTACAAATCAGCCCTCAAACTTTTCATACGTTAAAATCCACTTCCAAAACTTGTGACATTCCTCCAATGGCTATTTTAATGGTTCTTATCACTCATATTCCATCATGTAAATATTCAAACGCTTCCGATCAACTCCTATGTAGCTCCATATTCTTCCTTTTTACTCTATTTACCTCCATTTTTGGGTTTTATCTACAATGACAATATTTATTCTAAATTAAATAGAAATCCACTTAAATTGTAATTATATATCAAGTTTATATGATAGGATAAGCATTTAAAACACACTTATCAATCATACTTTGAAATACATGAAGTACAATTTCATTAGTAGAGCATGTGAAAAATATTATAAGAGATCATAGCAAGGTCTTAGGTGCCGGATAAACATCTATTTCACCAAAGAGATTTCTAAACATTGAAGGTTCGGCTTCTCTAGTATATTCATTGGGGATGAACATGAATGTTAGCGATTTTCTGTTTATTATTCTACAAGTGTAGGGATCGCACAAATAATAAAGTAGATTTTGAGTCCAAGTATCGTACCTACTGAGATTTAGATAGTTCAATTGTAATTATAATAACCTTAACCAATCAAATTACTTTTAAAGTTTGGTTTCTTAAACTAACTAAACTATGAATTGAGAATAATTAAATAATAATAACTTAGACAATTAAAAGATCAAGTTTAATACGAATTACTTTAAAGTTGGGAAAGAAAAGCGTACTAGGATCCCGAAGCCACTTATACCAATACCCTTTAACTCGAACCAATTAATTTAATAACACAAATTAATTATGAAGATCAATATTCTTAATTTGTTTAACAATCTCCCTTGAGTAGAATTAAACATGTCTCTATATGTGACATGACTATATCTCTATGACGGATGCGAACATACAAGAATGCATTAAAAATTGTGAATACTTAAATATCACGTAAAACATAACGGTATATCTCTATCCCCTATCAGACTCTATGACAATTAATACTATTTTAAACCTATTTTCAATCTTTAGATGATAAAATAAGCCACAAAACTCATACAACTATTGCGCATATAGTTATACAAAAGAAGAAAGCAATATCAATTATTCAAAATTAAAAACATTCAAATAATTAAATGTTCATGATACAATTTTCATCATGATTCTAGTACTAAAAGAATTTAGCCTAACATACTAAGAAGAAGAAAATAAAAATAAAAATAAAATATAGAAGCCATCACTCAGATAGAAAGAAAACTTGAAAGAGACAATCTTGATCTTCGTTTCTTGTTTCTCTTCTTTTTTTCTCCCAAAAATCAGCTCCAAGATTGGCTCCCTATTTATGAGTTAATAACTCATATTTATAGTTCCCTAATAATGCCCAAAAGTATCCCAAAAAATCATTAAAAGCGCGTCTTAAAAAGTTTCCTAATTGGAGTCGAACACAAAAATGAAACAAAAATCCACCGGCACTTTTTACCCTGGTATGTTGTTTTCCATCCTGCTGCTTGTTTGAGGTGCCGGGCGATTGCCCAGCTTTAAGCTTTTCAAATTTGCATCTTTAGTCCTCCAACTTTGTATTTTGGTCATTTTAGTCATCAAACCTTTCAATAGCCTCCAAAATGGTCCTTCAAGTTCCAATTGAGTCCCCATACTTCCGAAACATCTTTCAATTTATTGTTCTTTCATCAATTCTTCTCCAATTTTTCATAGACAGGTCCAAAACTAAAATAAAAAGAATAACACACTAAATTAAATAGAAAATTCATAAAATGACAAGATAAAAGCTTAGTTTGAAGGTCCGAATAAGTGCACAAAATGCACTTGTCAATAAATTCTTTTACAACCTGATTCAATGTTTTGCAAGCACAATCAACGGTCCGTTATATTTTTCTTAAAGGTATTTAAAGTCAAGACGTAAGAGAGGGTAACAAAATTACCTGCATCGCCAACACAACTTTGAGGAACAAAAACATTTAGTCGCGAGAATTTCGGCGCTAAAAAAGGAAGGATCAGATGGTGAAGTGTCATAAATGTCTTCCCTCCCCTTAATATGGACCTTGCTAGGTCACTTTCTTTTGAAATTTCTTATGAACAACATTTGCTCTTTTGCTTGGGAGCATATCTTATTAAGGAACGTAGTTCCAAGATATCGTATTTATCGTTTTGTTTCCATTAACAATCATAACATATTTTAAATTTCAGGCTCTAAAATCCCCTAAGTTGAACTCGTTAACTATAAAACTCGAATGTTAAGAAAGATTGCACATATTGGAATCCATATTTCGGCTTGTTTTCAAGTTATGATTATCGATCATTGGGATAGATTCTTGGTAGTGGCCTAACCTACTCACCACGAGGTTCGAAATGCATCTCGTGAATTGTACAACCGTTGAACGATGAACAATCGAGCCAGATATGACTACATAAAAATGAATTAAATAACTATATTTTATTATCGCTAAATTTGACGCCAACTTAAATAAAATTCCATTTGATATCAGTGGGAACTTGTCTGACTCACATAATTAAATATAAAATATGATGAATTTTTGAGGCGTTACACAATGTCTGCCCACTTTGGTATGACAGAGATTTGGCCCCCATCAATATGTATATAGAAAATGCCAATTAACACATTTTATTATACAAATCTATTGTAAATTGTGATGTTATCTATTCTGTTTAACACGTATCAAATATGTTGTTCGTATCAGAGAATTCCTACTCCATTCTACACAATATTTTACACCCACAATTTATTAGATTGGAACAAATTACGACATTGATGAAAAAAGAAAAAAAAAAAAAAAAAAGTTCACCCCTAATATATGCTTTTAATTTTGGTAAATGTGATTCACCAACCCAGTAAACAAATTACCGCGGCCCACAGAATAATAAGCACTTTAAAAGTACATTTAATTTATTTTTGAGCAAGTCAATCATGTCCAATACAATTGTTTTAATTAAGGAAATTTACATATATACACTAGTTTTTGAATAAAAATTAAAATATACTTGACATGTATAAAATAATCAAAAATTACCATTTTATGATTGTATCAATTGAAAATATTGGAAACTTAAAAACTATGTTATTTATAAAATGTTACCTTCTTGAAAATCAATAATTCCAGCAACCCAAGTTCATATAGCCATTTTTACAGATGTTGTATAACTGATGTGGTTGTCCATTTCCTACGTTTCAAAGTGCGTTGCAAAGAATTCTGTAAGATCTTCGAGGCAGTATAAGAGACATAAAAAAATTAATCAAGAATCGACCTTCAAATTATGACCCAAAAATAGATCTAGGAAGTAAGAAATCTGTCTATTTTTGGTATGAAACAATTGGCAAGTGGCCCAAGTGGGATTTGGTGCAAAGATTTGTCCCTATTATGCCTCCCCTATTGTCCTAAATATACCATACAAAAAAATTATAAAATAATGTGAAGGGGTTTCTTGGAGGTCGAGCGAAAATTTTTGGTCATATCAAGCAAAACTTTACAAGTGGCTCAATGAGAATAAAAGTAATCATGAGTTAATATACATACATATGTATTAACCGTGTATATGTGTTGTGTGGAAGAGGGTAGGACTTTTTCTATAAATACCCCCACAAATTAAGGCCATTCTTTGCCCTCTCTTTCCCTACAAGCATATTAATCATATACATATGCATACACTAACTAACACTCAAAGAATGAGAGAAGAACTTCCTTGAGAGAGGAAAATCTATCTAAAAGAAGAAGTGAGTCAAGATCTAAAATCTGAAATGAAAGGACTTTGTGTGGAGGACCCATAAATTAATAGACAAATCTCCGCACCCAAGCCTCGAGAATCTTAATCGGACAGTAATAAAAAGGAGACCACAAATCTCAGATTTCATGATGGGGGAGGGTATTAGATTTTAGGGGCTAAAACTTAGTTTTTCAAAACAAAACACACTTCAGACTTCTTTGCCCCGGAGGGTATTGGTACTCCCAAATTTTCTATTTAAAATAGGATACTAGTACCCCGAAATCCTCTACTCCGTGAAAACCTAAGATTGGGTTCTGCAGGTTTCAATACCTCTGCCTAAAAATTTAATTAATACTCATCATCTACAAGGTTGTGACATATATGACCTTTTATTTTCAGGTATCTCAAGACCATTTATAACGAGTTGTGAGTAAACTACGTTATTTGTCTTATATGCAATATGATAAGTATAGTGCATAAATTATGCGTGCTCTTATGTGTTCTAAAATGAGTTATGTTGATGAGATTGGTTCAAGCAAGATATGAGATATTGTGAGCATGTTAAGCCTATTTATTTTTTATGTAACAAATGAGAATGAGAAGTTATTTTGTGATATGCATGTTCAACTTAAGTTGAGATAACAAAGTATATACAAATATAAGTTGTTTCCTAGTACAATAAGTTTTCTAAGCTTATTTGTACACCATAAAGGGACAAAGGTCCAAAGAAAAGAGTTGATCAACTATGGCCAATGGTTATAGCGACCCATATGAGGACAAATGTCTGATCAAAGTTTAATGAACGGCCAAGGCTAATAGTAGCCATAAATGGACAAAGGTCCAAAGAAAAGAGTTTACCAATTATGGCCAAGGGAAAAAGTAACCCATAAAAGAACAAATGTCCAAAGAAGTTTGGCCATCGTGCAAAGGCACATAGAATTTTTAAGTTGTGCACTAGGTGTATAAATATTGCTTAAAGGGCCCTAAGAAAGATAATTATGTGCTATATCACACATGCATTGCATTTTACTCATTGAATGTTATCATTCATAGTCATTTCATGACTCTTGTAGGAAATAGATCAAAATTTCTTTGAAGTTGTGGGCCAAAGGTGGGAGCTAGCTTTGGATGGCCAAGAATACTATTTGATCACCAAGATAGATGTATGGTTGCACTACCCTCATCCACTCGGGCTACTAAAATATAAAGTAGCCTACCTTTTTGTAGATGTGTATAACTTTTGAACTATGGAATATCTTGTAACTCGCTTCTACGTGATATATTAGCTTAGATGATCTTGTTGATAACTTAAGAACAACTAACCAAGAGGGAAGTAAATTTGTTTTTACAAACTTTTTTGGAAAAATAATCTCAAGATAAGAAACTTTAGAGATGTAGATTAATACAAGTACAATGTAAGTAAATAAAATGCTAGAGATAGTGTAAACGATATTTTTATAGAGGTTTGATCCAATCAATGATCTACGTTCCCCGTTACCAAGCTCTCCGTCATGAGCACGGACTTTTCAATATTTTGATTGATTTATGGTGCAATCAAAATTCTTACAACGTTTTCGGTGACTTACAAACAAAGAGTACCGATCCTTATACAATATTGAACTTTACGGGACCTCAATATGACCCAAAGATATGAAAAAGCTTATTTAAGATAGTATTTCTCTCTTAATAAATGATTGATACAAGTTAAGTACCAAGAGAGACTAACACTTCAATAATTAACAATAGATGAAAATCTCAAGTGTTAGAAAGAAATTTTGATGAAGATGATGATTCAAAAGTTTGATTTGATCAATCAAAATTTTTCAATGAATTATTTAGAAGATGTAAATGCAATAAAAGTTTGAATGATTTTTTTTCAAGATGATTATCTCTTTTTATACTATATATATATATATATATATATATATATATATATATATATATATATATATATATATATATATATAATAAATGAAGGGCAATTTATACAAATCAATTTTCAAAATTTTTTGTCCATTCGAATGAGTAGTCGGTCGACCTTCAAAAGTTTAGATGACCAATGTAGTCGTTTGAACAGTGCAATGTCAAAATCAAAATGGTCAAATTTTTGAACATTGGATTCGGTCGACCTATTCCTCAATTGGTTGACTGGTTTGCTTGAGTCGGTCGACCTATACCTCAATCGAATGACCGAAAAATTTTATTCAAAAATTTTTGAAAAATTGATTTTTTATTTTGATAAAAACATTTTATGCAAGTGATATCAACATAGTTTTTGGGCATAAAATTATTTTTGAGCTTTTATCCATTTAATGCTAAAGATCAAAGAATTAATACATTTACATTTGATCTAGAAATCTAATCTTCGATCTTGAATTTTGAATTTTAAACTCTTGAACTCTTGTATTGGATGATTGACTTTGATCTTGACTACTTTGAGAGTCCGATTTGTAATATAGTCTTGATCTTGATCTTTTGACGATGATTGACACTTTGAAGATTACTCGAAACCAAATTGTTAGTAAACAAGATTTATGTATTTGTTATGATAAAAAAAATTAAAGTATAGTTAACCATATGTCAACACTTGTCTTTAGGAAACTATGTGAACCTCCATTATTTTTGAAGTATTTTGTAGGACTTTTGAAATGGGCTAAAAATATATGAGTCATTAACGAAACGTAATGTTTTGTCATGGGTCATTGTGAAACAAAGTTGTAATGGATGTATGTCAAGCTTTTCTTTTAAGCTCATATTTTGTATAACGGTCTAATGTAATGGAGGAGAAATGAATCAAAAGACGAGATCTACCTATTATTTTATTCCGCTATGTTTAAGTTATTATGTCTTGTTCTTTGGTTTATTATTACTAAGTGTACTCGTTTTATGCACTATAAATAAGATGAACCCGAAGCAAAAGAGAAAGGGCAACTCACAAATGTATTATCTGATTATTACTAACTATTTTTTGTTTTGTTTTTATTTTTATTTTAAAGAAAGTGTCAAAAATTGTTATAAGAATAATTCAATCCATCTTCTAAACAAAAAAGGAAACCAAACTGCTTTCTACGTATAAGGGTACTAATACCCTCTTATCCAGTTCCTAATACCTTACTGGACAGAATACAAAAAAATAAATTTGACATAATTTCGGAGTTGCCACCAATGTGGCTGAACTTTTTTGTAGATGGAAATATGGTTTTTTCGTTGCAATTAGTATTGCATTTTTAATTATTTTTTGTTCAACGTCAATAACTTCGAGAACGGTTGGTTAGTTGTGATGAGTTGAAATTGAATACAAATTAGGTTTCTTTCAAATCTTAATTGGTAATTCCTTCAATGAGATAGTTCTATTTTTGGATCCCTAATTTCAAGGGATTTATGTTAATGAATCATTAAATTGCAATTTTAAAATGGAAATAAAAGTAAGATAAGAAATATGTTATATATTAATGAATAGTAAAATACAATAAATTATATATGAAATCTAGTATTTATCAACTAAAATTTACTATACAGTACAATTCAATTTCATTAAAAATGTTTAGTACACAACCTAATTTTCCCTATGATGTTATTGAATGTGGAAGGATACTTCGGATGGTAGATTTGCTACCAAGTCTGCATGGCAGCTAGTTCGCACGAAACATACTATTCGGACTGTATATATCATGATTTGGAGTTCTATTATCCCGACGACTGTCTCTTTCTTCTGGTGGAGACTATGGCAAGGTCTTATTTCAGTTGATGTTGTGATTCTGAGGTGGATTGGGAGTCATATGACTTCTCGTTGTCAGTGTTGCTATGCTATTGATATTATTCAGCATTTATTTATTGACAGATGTATTGCCGACTAGATTTTGTGCCATTTTTCTGACATTTTTCATATAATCCTTCGACCAATGGAGGGTTTTCAGTATCTCTTACAATCTTGGCGTTTCTCGGGTCAGTTTGTTAGACAGTGTCATATTCGCACGATCATTCCTCTTTTGATTCTCTGGTTTATTTGGACTATGAAGAATGATGCGAAGTACCAAGATATCTCTATGGAGTCGAGACGGATCATCTGAAGAGTATATCATACTATCTTCCTACTACATACATGCCGTTTATTTCGGGTAATTCATTGGCGATGGGATATGGATATTGTTCATCTTTTTGGTATCTCTCTTATTATTTCGGGTAATTCATTGGCGATGGGATATGGGTTTTGGTTTATTGGCGTACGCCACCAATGGGATCTTAAAAGGTCAACACTGATGGATGTGTCTAAGATGGATTTGCGAGTAGAATGGGGATTATTAGAGATTCATCAAGTTAGTGTGTTCGCGCCTTCTTCTCTTCATATGGCGAGTGCCGTATTCTCGAGGCCAAGCTCAGGACTATTCTTGACGGTATCATTCTTGCTCAAAGGATTGTACTCTCAGATTTATGGATTGAGTCCGACTCTATTTTGGCCATTCACTGCATCACTAGAAGTGGAGAACCTTGGTCTATTTAGACCACTCTTCGCCGCATCAGACATCCCATTGCTTTCGACCGTGATACTATTTCTTATATTTATCGCGAGAGCAACCAGGGCTGACTTACTTGCTCCAGAGGTTGGGATAGTCGTTGTTATTTCGAGTACAGCGCTCAGGACTTACCTCGATGCTACCGTACCTTAGTTCAGATTGATAGACATGGGTTTCCTATAGTTAGGGGTCTAAGGAATTTTTTAAGACTATTTGTTTAGGAAGTAGTACCTCATTATTTATTGCTTTATTATTTATTCATTTATTTGTTTGATTTAGCTTTTATGATTAGAGGTCAGGTTTTATGCCCCCTCCAATGTATTTTTTATGAGTTATTTATATATAGTTGGGATCCGAACCTCCATATCCTTTCTTGGTGGAGGCCTGACAACCACGCTGGATGTGATGGTGTGTTAAATAATAAAAAAAAAAAATTTGGATTGATATCGAAAAAATTCAGTTTGTTTGTAAAGTAGAAAATCAAAATTTAAAGTTTGTTTGAGAAAGTTTTTTAGCAGATCTAAATCTTGATAAAAAAAAATATTATTGAAATATGTTGTTAAAAGGTTAATAAAAATTGTGAGTTCTATAAAACATAAAACAAGTAGTTAAAATTAATTATTGATTTAGACCACAATTTTTAGCAAATTTTTTACGATCCACCAAACAAGTGCTTAGAAACTGTCCAAATGACCTCCTAGTCAATTCAACTCAAAATTTTGGTCTTTATTTTCTATCCATTTGATTTTGATACAACTCTTTGAACATTGATCTTTTCATCTTTCAATCGATGATGGATCCAATTTTTCAAACAAGTTGAAATTTGTTGTTCTTGTTTAGTTGTCCCAACTAAATTTTTGATAGATAGATATATTAATTATTGTTAGTAAATAGAAAAACGCCATTTCAATGTAATGTTACTTGTAAGGTACTTCATTCATGCACTGTTCTAAAAAGTTCGTCTAAGCATGAAGCTCGATCTCCACGTCTAACCACACCTCACGCTTCGTCATCGCCTTGCTCTTATCTTGCTCTCGCAAAGTTTGAAACTCGGCCTCCACGCTTAGTCACACTTTACGCTTTTTAGAACATTGCATTCATGGCGTAAAGATAGACTTACTTTTATTTTCATACAAATTAAGAAAAATTAGTTATTATAGTTGGAACAATAAAATTTATTTACATTTTTTCTATTATATCTCTATAATTAATATAATGTTAGTTCATATTTATTGATCTTTGGATCAATTGGAATTAGAGACTCGTGTCTCACACTTCGCATGCAATGGTCTGAAAAGAAACAAAGCAAACACTGTAATATCTTAAAGAAAATATATAATTAAAGCAAATAAATAAATAAAGTTCAAATTAGTGTTAAAGTAATTGAAAAGAATTAAAACTAAATCCCCAGCATCGACGCCAAAAACTTGTCATCGATTTTATGTGTTTAATATTCTGAAAGTGTACGGATCACACAAGTAATAAAATAGATTTTGAGTCTAAGTATCGAACCCACAGAGATTTAGATAGTTCAATTTCAATTACACTAACCATAACCAAATCTAATGAACTTTGGAAAATTGATGATTAAGAACTAATTAAACTATAAACTAAGAACAATTAACTAATTATAATTCAAACAAACAGGAGATTAAATTAAAGAAGAATTACTTTAAAATTGGGAAAGAAAAGAAAAGAAAAGAAAAGCGTACTAGGATCCCAATTCACTTATACCAATTTTCTTTAACCCGAACCGTTGAATTTGATAACATGATTTAATTATGAAGATCAATATTCCTAATTTGTTTAACAATCTCTCTCGAGTAGAATTAAACCTATCCCTACATGTGACCTGACTATATCTCTATGATGGATGCGAACATACAAGAATGCATTAGAATTTGTGAATACTTAAAGATCATGTAAAGTATAGCGGTATATCTCTATCCCCTATCGGACTCTACGATAATTGATACTATGTATAACATATTTTCCATCTCTCGAAGGTAAAACAAGCCACAAGAATCATACAACTATTGCGCACATAATTGTCAATGAAGAGAACTCAATATCAAATATTCAAAATTAAAACCATGCTTAAATATCAAAAACTAGGTTTAAAGAATTAAAGGATTCATGATATAAATCTCATCATGATCCTAGCACTAAAATAAATCTAGCCTAGCATACTAAGAAGAAAAGGAAAATAAAAATAAAATATGGAAGCCATCACCCAGATATGAAGAAAACTTGAAAGAGAAGAAATCTTGAACTTGATCTTCGTTTTAATCTTGAAAGGATGAATCTTGATCTACGTTTCTTGATTCGTCTCTTGTTTTTCTCTCTAAATTGGCTTCCAAATCGGCTCTAATCCGACTCTAAAATTGGCTCCCCAATTATGAGTTAATAACCCATATTTATAGTTACCTAATTGTGCCTCAAAAGATTCGTGGGCCAAAAAGTTTCCTAATCGGATTAGAACTCAAAAAGGAAAATAAAAATCCCGCAGCAAAATTAACACTGGGTGGCTTTTTTCAAACGGTCATAACTTCTTGTAGAATGCTCCAAATTGAGATCCGTAAAAAGTGGTGAACTCATAATTCGATTATCTTTCCAATGGTATATCATTTACTTATTGATTTTACCAAATTGTTGCTCTTTCCATCTATTCTTCTCCAATTACTTATAAATGAGTCCAAAACTAAAATAGGAAGAATAATATGATAAATTAAGTAAAAATTCAATAAAATGACGAGATAAAAACTTAGTTTAAAAGCCCGAATAAGTGCACAAAATGCACTTATCAATTACCAAAATAATCAACAATATTAATCTAAAAAAACAACATATTAAATACCTTAAGGAAGACATTAAATTCAAAAGAATTGAAGAACAATTAAAAACCACCAACACCAAAAAACGCATTTCAGAAATCAAGAAAAAAATCGAGTTAGAAATATGTTCCACAATCCCTAATGCTTTTTGGGAGAGGAAAAAAATATATAATAACTCTACCTTATGTTCAAAACTTCAATGAAAAATAAATACCAACCAAAGCACGATCTATACAAATAATAATGAATTACTTGAATATCGTACCAAAAAAAAAAAAAATCAATGATCTCCTAGACAAAACATTAATTCGTCCAACTAAGTCCCTTTGAGTTGTGCAGCCTTCTATGTCAATAATCAAGCCAAAATTGAAAGAGGAGCTCCACATCTTGTCATCAATTATAAACCTCTCAATGAAGTACTTCAATGGATTAGTTACCCTCTTCCTCAAAAGAAAGATATGCTTAATAGACTCCTTACTGCAACTATTTTCTCCAAATTTGATATGAAGTCTAGATTTTGGCAAATACAAATTGCCAAGAAAGACAAATACAAAACCACTTTCAATGTCCCTTTTTGGCAATATGAGTGGAACGTTATGCCCTTTGGACTTAAAAACGCTCCCTCTGAATTCCAAAAAATCATGAATGATATTTTTAACCTATATCAAACTTTCTCAATTGTGTACATTGATGATGTTCTCATTTACTCTAAAGATGTGGAACAACACTTCAAACATTTACAAATATTTTATTCAATTATTAAGAAAAATGGTTTAGCTGTTTTTGTTAAGAATTTTTTTTTATGTCAAACTAGAATTAAATTTTTAGGGCATGCAAACAACCATCCCGATTAAAAGAAGTCTAGAATTCGCTAGTAAATTTCCAGATGAAATTCTTGATAAAAATAGCCTTCAAAGATTTCTTGGATGTGTCAATTATGTCTCTGATTTTATCCCAAATATCAGACAAACTTGCAAACCTCTATATCAGAGACTTCATAACAACCCTCCAAAATGGACCGACAAACATACTGAAACAGTCAGGTCAATTAAAGAAATTGTCAAAACTTTCCCTTGTCTAAACATTATTAATCCCAATGCCTTTTTTATTGTTGAAACAGATGCATCGGATATCGATTATGGTGAGATTCTCAAACAACGAATTAATAATATAGAACAACTTGTTCGATATTATTCTGTCATTTGGTTGGGTCATCAAAACAATTACTCAACCTTAAAAAAAGAATGCATTTTTATTGTTTTATGCATTACCAAATTTCAAGATGATTTAATTAATAAATTTTTTATTGTCAAATCTGATTGCAAAGCATCAAAAGAAGTGTTATGAAATGATGTCAAAAACGTGCATCAAAACAAATTTTGCCAGATGGCAAGCAATTTTCTCATGTTTCGATTTCTCAATAGAATTCATTGAAGGCAAGCATAATGCATTACCTGACTTCCTAACACGAGAATTCTTGTAGAGACGCAATGTCAAAGAAAACCAGTAAAGGAATAACCCCAAATGATTTTCTCTTAGAAAATTCTAGTTCTCAAAAGACAACACAATCATATTCCCCAACCCAAACATCAAAAGGCTTCCATTCTTCTTCAAATCAATTCAATGTCCTCGGAATTTTGCGAAGTTACCACAAAAAACGCATATTCCATCTAACTACAAAAATGCTATTCAGTAATGATTCGGAAAGTTATCAGAACTCAACAATCAAAAACATCAATATTTTACCAAATGAATGGCATTACCAATCGCTGAAGTTGAAACAGAATGGGGATAAATTTGTCTCCATTGATGAGTGTATTACAAACATTTTTCCTCCTTTTCAAAAGGATGAATTTTATAATTTTCAAAATAAAAAATATCAAGTACTCAATGAACATTAATTTTTTCCTCAAAACCTTTCAAAATCTAGAATGTGGTACGAAACAATTTTGAAGGTTACCAAATTAGCAATCATTTCTAACATACCAAATAAACCAAATACTCATTGGATCGATTTCTCAAAAATCAAAATTCTTCACCTCTTCGAATGGAATCAACATCTGTGAGAGACTAAATCATTTTCAATGAAGGATGGTCAAAAATCCAATTTTTCGTAGCAGAATTATATCCATGCATGGTACAATGTTATTTATTTTTTACCATCAAGTCATTCGTGGTTTATTCTTTTTTACTACAACTGTCCAAAGATTTTTCCAAAATAGTTTCAACAATGGTGGATTTATTTTGGAGTTGTAGAGGGAATTCTTCCTAGACGTGTTAGGGAAGGATTCCAGTTGTACAATTCCAAATGTGTCAATCTTACACCACAAGAAAACATTCTTTTTCAATTCTGTAAAACATTCAAAGTTGCCTGGACTTTCTGCTCGATCGACCAACAAATGCCTCGTCCCCGCAAAAATCAAGCAAGTTCAAGTGTTTTTCTCAAAGCGATTTTCTTGCAGAAAAAAGCAAGATTTTGGCACAAATGAAAAAATGTTCTGATTCAAAAGAATTTGCAATCCTTGCCTAAAAGGCAGCATCGATGGTACAATCAGAATCAAATAAAGGATCTGAAGCCACTTCTGATTTAGGCTAAAACCTAGACTTTCAACAAGACAATGAAGACGGTTGTTTCGGAGCAAATGTCTTCAAAATGTGATTCTTCAAAAAGAGACAAGTTACAAGTAGACAAAAATGCAACTTTTCAAAAACATAAATTATTGAGCATCATATCCTTTAATCAATACTTTGCTTTACACAAAAATCTGATAATCAAAACCGCTTTCATAAAGCAGCAAACACGTACTTACGATCGAAAAGCAAAAGATTCTTCAAGAATTTTTCAAGTCCGAATTTGAAATGATATCTGCTTATAAAAGAATAACTCGTTGAGGAAGGAGGGCATCATTTTTCGATTTTTCGATCTTATAAAAATTTCATTTCTCTTTCATCTTTCAAGATATTCATCTATAAGTATGAAATGTCATTACAAGCATCCATATTATATTTCAAAGATTATTTTCAATTATTGTAAATGTCTTTCAATTATATCAATGAATGCTCAATATAAGCATTTTTTCAATTCATTTACCAAGTTACTGATTTTCAACAATTAATTGCAATTTCTTGTCGATTACAATCTTCTTCTCCTACATGGTATCTCAAGAAAATTATTGTACTCAATCAAATGCATCAAATAGAAGTTCCTCTACCTCAAGGTTATAGAAAAATCATGAACCCTATGAGCCTTACCTCATACTCAGAGCCAACAAATTGGTATCACACACACACACAAAATTTACCTAAAAAAATTGTGTGTGTATATATATATATATACACACACACACACACACACACACACACACACACACACACACACACACACAAAATTTACCTAAAGCATATATATTCAGAAAAATAATACCACTTATAAAAGAAATAATTAAATTTATATGTTGAAAATTTAAACTATGTCAAATGAGTTCAATTTATATTCGTATAGTTACTTTGAGGAAACAAAGACATTTTATGTATATCAATTTTATTTTAGATTAGATATGACTCAAAAAGTGATTAGAGGATGAATATGATACTCTAAATTAAGATCGGGTGTAGGGATGGCAACGGGGCAGGGCATTTACCCCACCCCATCCTGCGACCCACGAATTCACAGGGAAGGGTGGGGCGGCGAGGGGCAATTCTTTGACCCGCCAACTACCCCACGATTTTTTTTTTGTAAAACTGAAAAAAATAATTAAAAAAATAGAAAGTTTTTAAATATTTGTAGCAAACAAAACAAAAAAAAATACAAGATTGGGATTGTATAGTGGTTGAGATTTATAGTTATAATTTCAAACCGGGTTCGATTCTTCTTTACTCCTAACATAATTGTAATTTGTATTCTATTTTATAATTTTCAAAAAATAAAATAAAATGATGGGGCGGGTGATTTTCAACCCGCCCACAGGTTGAAAATCGATCCAATCCATACCGAGGTTGGGTTTGTCAGTTTGGACTTGGGCCCAATTCACACTAGATCCCTTATTTCCTTTATTTCATTGTTCGACAAATTTTTTTTTTTTTTTGGCCCAATACATGCTAGGGCCTTTTTTGAGAATTTAAACAGGATCATATGATGTATCAGGCCATATTGATTATTTAATCAAAATTATATTTTATATACATGTCTCACAAATTATGAAAAAGCACACACTCGTTTATGAAATGATCTTCATGCACCAAGAAGCCGGAGAAATGGCTTCAAAATTCATTTTTGGACACCATATTTTATATGACATTCTCACGATGTTGACAAATTTCCTATTTTCTAGCATATATGCCCATAAAAATATAATGACGACAATTATTTTGTAAATAAAACAAATTCAACCTAAACATTAGTCATCCAAATTCAATATGAAATTAAAAATATTATAGTCATCCAATTAAAAATAATATAGTCATCCAACCTCAATAAATTCGAAATTTTAAATATTACAGTAATCCAAATATATTAAAATCATCCAACATCGATAAAATATTTCGCTTGTTATAAATCATTCCACAAATTTCAAAGTGAATTCGTACAACAAAGAAATGTGCATTCCTATAACAAAACAAATAAAATTCTTTTAAGGTAAAATGAGTCAAACTTTGAATAAAGTCTTTGACAAATATTACAACAATAAATCTACCTAAAAAATTGTAAAATGAATTAATCACTTGGCCCTGAGCCCTTGACTATCTTCAATTGGTTTTGAGATAATTGATTCAAAAAGTTCTACAACAAAAAGTGATTGAATTAACAATAAAGGAGATAGAAACAAGTAAAATTTACAATTAAATAAGATATATTTACCTTCATCCAATTGGTTATAATGCTCAACATCTTCCATATAGAATCCATACATCAAAATCCTTGCCCTCTATGCTATAACGAGCATCCAACAAGTATATTTTCACATCATTTTTATCTCAATCCAATCTTTTGCTACTTGTTTTTCTCTAAACCTAGAAATACGAGCATCACTTGTAAAAAAGGAAGAAATGCCTTTATTGGAATTAAAAGAACTTTTAAAAGCCACCTTTGATGCATGACTACTTCTAGAAACTCTTCCACATCCCAAATACTACTCATTAATAGACAACATATTGACTTTCAATGTCTTTATCATGTTACTAGCAACTTACTCATCTTTGTAGATAGCAACAAAAGAATATTCAACATAATCAAGTTTGTATGGTTCACATGTTTCATTTTACCCTAATACTTAACAAACTTCTTCTTCATGTTAGATGCCATTTCACCTAACAGAAAATCGTCACTTAAACTCCATTAATCCAATTTGAGTACAAGATTACAAATTTCATGAAGATAAGCACAAACACTAACACACAATGAAGTAGTGAAAGTCAAAGTCACATTAATTATAGAATTTTTTAAGAAACTTGACAAACACATAAGCATTGTCCCAATCCAAACTCAAAGAAGGTCCACCCCTCCTTCTACCACCTTTATCTTCCTGAAAGTAATTCAATTATTGTGCTTCTTCTTCTTCTAACCTCTCAAAAGATTTTTGAAATTTCAAAACAGCTTCCAACATCAAATAAGTAGAATTCTACCTAGTTGGAACATTTAAAACACAATAGATTTGCAATCAAACTTTTCCTACTTTGCACACTCCTTTAATTTTTTGTATCTAGTAGGAGAAGATTTAATATATTTGACTGCATTGTAGATACCTACAATAGATTCATGTGCTTCCTTCAACCTAACAGACAATCAAATTGATAATGTGTGCACAACATCTCAAGTGAAAATATTTATCATCTAGAACATATCCATTGATAAGTACAAATTTGTACTTATCTAAGCTCACAAAAAGGGACAATTATGAGTTTTCTTTATTGTTTTCAATTTAATGGCGCGTTGTTTTCTTATTATTTTAGGAAAAAGTCAAACTCAAGTGTCGATCTGACAAAAAGAGAGCAAACAGAAGAAAATGAGACTTAATTGCTAAGAAAAGTTACTTGAGGGGCTTGGCATGCAAATGTCAAAGAAATAAATCTGAGAGATCATCCAAGATAACCATGTGATCCCATGGTTGTCTATGGTTGCGATCGCAAGTCCACTGTTTAAGTGCAGAACGTAAAATGAGAGAACCATGCGATCGCATGGGTAAGACAGGCAGTTAAGTTGGCAGTTTCTTGATAGGAATGAAACTCTACAACTCCAAGATAAAACAAAGACCAAAGACACGTTTTGAAGAGTTCAGAGAGCAATATAAAAGCCAGAGAATAGACATATCGCGGAAGGTGAATTTTGAGAACAAGATACAAGAGAAGAATCGAAGATCAAGAAACAGATTGAAGATCAAGAGCCGGAATCACGGGTTTTATTTATTTTTTCTTCTTCTTTATTCGGAACATGATGAATTGAATAATTTTAATAAATAAGGAAATCATGTCCGGCTAATTTACTTATTGCTAAGATGAACGATGAAACCTTATACTTTTAATTAATTAGAAGTTTTTCCGTTTTAGTAATTAATTAATTTTGGATTGATTGTTCTTTATTCATTATTCCTATTATTTTAATGATTGATCACCATTAGAATATATTGTGATCTATGTTGAAGTCGAGAGATTCAATATAGATTAAGCACGTGGTATTGAATAACATATCGTCCAATAATAGATAGAGATTATTATTATGCTTTATGAAATCCGATTAGGTGTTCTTGAAATTTTAATGCATATGTTTATGTTCGAAGCTTAATTAGAGATAATTAGGTTCACATATCGATAGAATTGATTGACCATCGAGAGAGGCTTTTGATTGTATTAGGATCACCGATTTTCAATCCAAGGTAATTATAAGCTAAAGCGATTAAACAGACAATTGATTATAAAACGTGTAGGTGGATTCGCGAATCTTAGTGTTGGTAAAACTTAAATTCGTTCTCACACATTTACTTTGATTTTTTGATAATTTAGATCTAATTAAACATAAATAGAATAGGATAATTGTAGGAATTAAAATCATAAAGAATCCGTGTTTTAATATTGTTAACACTCGAATTATAAATTAATAGGTTAATTGGTAACTAGTTCTCGTGGGTTCGACACTCTACACATCACTTTATTACTTTTTAACTATTCGTCCACTTGCGGGATTGAAATCACACAACATCCATCATTACCCAAACCAACGACATTCCTCCTAAGATAAGAAATAGTTGTATCATTTGAGTTTATGTTATCAACCGCGACTATAAAAAATTTCTCAATCTCCCACTCATGAAAACAAGTCTCAATCATTTTTGCCAATGGTTTCTTCCTTATGATTCAGAACAACACAAAAACTCAAAATGCACTTATTAAGCGTCCAATAAATGTAGTGTGTTGAAAGATACATATAATTAACATTCTAATTGGAAGTCCAAGTATCAGTGGTAAGGGAAACCATTTGACAATGAGAAGAGAAAACATCTCTTAATTTCAATTTTTCATCCAAATACAACTGATAAATGTCTCTAACAAGAGTCATACAAGTTGGGGATTATCCCCTGGGCCATTAGTGTGAAGATTCCAGACATGTGGAGCTATTCTATTAGATATTGTCTTTCCTAATGTTGATGGTAGATGTGGAGAAAGATCTGATAGCAAATTGGTGTCATTTGATGGAGGCTATAATGTCACTTTTTTCAAACATATCCATATCTACTAACATATTCCACCAAACATATCAATCAAGTAATGGATGATTAAAGAAATTTCAAATACAACTAATACAAACATAAAAGTATTAATGTACTATAATAAAGTACAAGTATTGCACTAGTGTCCATTTTCCTTTAGGCTACTTTTCAGACTCAAATTTCCAACTGCCAAAGAACACCAAAACACATTTAAACTGCATTAAACCCAAAAATCAGCTCAAATTAAAATGGCAAACTCAAATCGATTGTGAATTCAGCGGTTAGCAGTAAGAGGGATAACTTCAAATTGATTGTGTATTGATCAACCTATATATTAAAATGGCAAGTTGTTTGTATGGATTTGTATTACTTTTAAGATCCACTTTAAGTTGTATGTATGGTTTTGTGGGTGGGAAGCTAATTGTGAAGAAAAAGACATATGAATTTATGAACCACATCCATCCATTAATTGCAGTGGACCCTACACAAAACCATTTCGTAAATAAAACAAACATAGGCTTGAAGTTCATCTTTCTCAAATGACTCAAAGGCAGTTCACCGGTGCATATCAAGCAAAATCATGAAAAAATTAGATAATATAGATCTGTAACCAGCAAAGAATTGCCCGTGACCATATACATAACAAGATCTAATATGAGGTGGAAAATAACCCAACACAATGGCGGTAAAAAATAATTATTTAACAAGATAAATTGTGATTTTATGTTTAATCATAACATTCACCATATATATACACAAGATAAAATTACGATTTTAAGTTTTCCAAACTTGTATATATGTTTTCCATGATTCAAAATCCTAATGTGTTATGGGCTTGATGTTTTTTTTTTTTTTTTCGAAAAATATATCTTATGTTGTCATATTTGGGAATCCTAATCAATTTCAAGTCATAAATATCATAAGATTTTGAGGAGAGTAGAATCAATTTCCAAGATGAATTTCAATTTTCCATTCGAAGCACAAGTTTTGGTTCCATTGCCTGGGTGGGTGGCGACTAGCGAGAGGCGACTTCGGCGGTGGGTGACGTCAGTGGTAGCGACAGACAGATAAGAGAGCGAGGTGAGAAAGATGCAGAGAGTGAGGTGAGAGAGAGATAGAGAGCGAGGCAAGAGAGGTCCGAACGGAAATTCAGATGTCGATTTAGGGCAATTAATTTGAAATTGTTGTAAAATTAATAAATAATTATTGATTACTATTTAGACTTATCAAGATATTTAGTCTTATCAATATATTTAGATAAGTTCTTTTTTTGATTGTATTCAAATCACTTTGTAACTTACTTTGAATCCTATTAATATAGGTTCATTATTATAATAAAATACACAATTCATTTCGCATCTCTTTTATTTTCATCTTCTTTCTTTCTCTAGTTTTATAATATGTTATCAGCACGGAGTTCTAGTCAATTGAATTAGCGAAGAAATTATTATTTTTTGTTAAAAAAAAAGACAATGGACATTGGTGCTCTCATGGGATTCCAAAAGAAAAAAACATCAAGTTTATAATACGTTATCACATCATCTACTACTAATCCAAGTTACAATTCATCTTTTGTATGTTTCTCTCGCACTCTCAAAAGTTATGTGGATGCCATTATTTTTTGAAATTATAATTATTCTAGAAAATGGTATTTCATAAATTGTCAGCAAATTAAGGGTATTTTACTAAACTTTACCTAACATACGTAAGTATTCATCTATTTAAATAATAGCATCTGTTTGTACTAAGTGGTGTCATCATTATAATGCATAAATTTCTAATATACACTTGTGGTAGATTTGTTTGTTTTATTTTATTGTGCTTTGTTTTTAATAAACACAATTTTACAATTTTATCAATATTCGAGTAGAATATTGTATTGTATGTCATAACCTATTATATAAATATTCTAGAAGAATATTTTATTGTTGCTTTGCAATGAGCAAAACTTTATATTATATTAATGTTCCAGTAGAATATTAATTGCTCCCGAAGAGCCTAATCTTATAATATTGTTCCCGAAGAGAAAATCTTTACTTCATAATAATGATTTGTTGTAGTTTCTGAAGAAACACAATATTATAGTATTCTAACAGGATATTAGTTGCTCCTAAAGAGCATGATATTACAATTTAAATATTATAGAAGAATATTGAACTATTACTCCCAAGTAGCGATGAGTCTAAATATATCAACAATTTTTTTTAAAAAAAATCTTATTGTGCTCTCGAAGTATCACATGTCTCGAAAAATATCATATCACATAATTAAATTATGATATAAATGAGCAATTAATGAACTAATGCTTACCCCTGAAAGAAAGCATACAAATCATGTCGTGTTAACATTGATTAATGCGAATTATATAATAATTGATCAATTTTTTTAGTGAATTTTTTTACTTAATCGTTAAATTATTTTGTATTGTGTCGTTGCTCTTGAATAACAATGACCTTATATTCAATCAATATTTTAGCATAATATTGTATTGTTACTCTTGAAAAAGCACAATATTACATATATTAATATTTTGATATTGCTCCTAAATAAGTACAATTTTATATTATATTAATATTCTCCTGAAGAGCATAATTTTATTATTAAATTATTGTTCCTGAAGAGTAAATTTTTATAAAATTTAATATTTTAAAATGATTTGTTGTAACTCCCGAAGAAGCACAACATTATAATATTCTGACATAATATTACTTGCACAATATTCCAGAATATTGAGCTATTGATCCTGAAGAGCAATATTTCAAATAGTAATTTATTGTGTTCTTGAAGAAGCACATGTGTTGAAGAAGAATATTGAGTTACTGCTTCTTGAAGAACCATAATTTCTACATAACAATATTCTAAAAAATTATTGGTTTCATTGTTTTTTTAATAATCACAACTTTATGAATATCAATATTCCAAAAGAATATTGTGTTGGTGTTTGTCTTAAGTTTATGCATATTTTAAACGAACTTTAGAACTTATATCATATGTATCCATCTTATATGTAATTCTACTTTATACATTATTGTATGATTTTAGAGATTTATCATTCTAATTATCGATGAAATTGATCAATACATCTTTATCAGCTTTCCACTGGTACAATTTCATTTTTTTTCATTAAAAAAATATTATATGGCTGCAGTGATCATCTATGTGTATTTTCAGGGTGTCTTAATAACAAGTAATTGTGTTAAATTGCAATATTGACTTGAATATGTTGTCTAACGAGTAATTCTATATGGGCTATCATAATTACTCATGTTGTCTTAATATCACAAATTATCATATTGAGAAAATGCATGAAGTTTGAGACTTTATTTTGCATTGTCAAACTTTTTCACGATTGATTGAAGTATTAGTTTAATTTTAACTCCTTTTTGATTATAAACTAATTTTTAAAAATATGTACCTGATCATGTTTATAGATTCAGGATGAATTGTCATGATATCTGATAGTGCAACTACACATACTATTCTTCAAGACAAAAATATTTTTGGACTTAACATTAGCAGAAAATAATGTTAATATCCGATATATCGAATATTGTTGAAGGCTCAGGAAGAGCTAGTATTATCTTACCAAATAATACAAAATTGCATATAAACGATGCACTTTATTCTAACAAATCCAGAAGAAATTTGCTCAGTTTTAAAGATATCCACTGCAATAGATACCACATTGAGACGATGCAAGAAAATAATTATGAATATATTTGCATAACTTCTTTTCTATTTGACTATAAGTAGATAAAAGAAAAACTCGTGGCATTCCTATTTGGCATGTATTATACATTCATAAAAATAATTGAATCAAACAATGTCACGAACCCGAAGTTTTATGCTTTGACATGATCGACTTGAAAACCCATAAGCAATAATGATGTGCCAAAATTAATAACTCACATGGACATTCTCTAAAGAACTAGAAGATTATTTTACCTAATGATTATCCATGTGCTGCTTGTTCACAAGACAAGTTATTCATTAGACATTCTATTATAAAGGTTCATGTTAAATCTTCAACTTTCTTGGAAAGAATTCATGGAGATATATGTGGGCCGATGCACCCACCATGTGGATCATTTCTTTATTTTATGGTATTAATTGATTTTTCTACTAGATGGTCACATGTCTGCTTACTTTCTACTAGAAATGTAGCTTTTGCTAGACTACTTGCTCAAATTATAAAACTACGAGCACAATTATCCGATTACTTAATCAAGACAATCCGTCTTGATAATGCTTGTAAATTTAGATCACAAGCATTTAATGATTATTGTATGTCAATCGGGATTGTCATTAAACATTTAGTTGCTCATGTCCATAGACAAAATGGTTTAGCAGAGTCGTTTATCAAATGTCTTCAATTCATTGCTAAGCCTTTATTTATGAAAACAAAACTTCCTACTTCTGTTTGGGGTCATGCTATATTATATGTTGCATTATTGGTTCGTATAAGACCAACTGCTTATCATGAATATTCACCTTTACAACTTGTATTTGGCCACAAACCTAATATTTCTCATCTACGAGTATTTGGTTGTGCTGTCCAAGTCCCAATTTCACCCTCCACAACGTACAAAAATGGGTCCCCAACAAAGACTTAAAATTTATGTTGGGTTTGACTCACCATCCATTATTTGGTACATTGAACCTTTAATGGATGATTTATTTACTGCACGTTTTGTAAATTGTCATTTTGATGAAATGACTTTCCAAATTTTGGGAGGGAAAAACTACATCTTGAAAAACAAGGTAAAATTTCTTGAAATGAAACAACTCTATCTCATTTTGATCTCCGCAGTAATCAATGTAAGCAAGAAGTTGATAATATCATTCACTTGCAAAGAGTTGCAAGTCAATTACCTGATGTATTTGTTGATATAAAGAAAATGACAAAGTCATATATACTAGCAAAAAATATTCCTGCAAAAATTGATGTCCATGTAGGACAATATGCCATAGCAAATGAATCTCAAATACGCCAGAAGTGTGGTCGACCATTTGGTGCCAAATACTCTGTACCTCGAAAGAAAAAGGTACAAGAAAAAACTCAACTAAAAAGTTTTAATGAAACTGGTAGAAACGATTGATCAATCAAATACTAATAATGTGATTCCCGAAGAACCACAAGTGTTTGAAAATAATGAGATTTCAAAAAAAATTTATTATCTCATAAATTATGGGAACGAAATAATATTTTCGTGGACAATATCTTCGCATTTAATATAGCATTTGATATCATGCAAAATGAGGATTCTGAACCACAATCGATTAAAGATTGTCAAAATAGAAATGATTGGCCAAAATAGAAAGAAGCCATACAGGCGGAGTTGAATTCTTTAGAAAAACGCTAGTGTTTGGACCTGTAGTTCAAACTCCTGAAAATATAATCCCTATAGGATACAAATGAGTCTTCGTAAGAAAGCTGAATAAAAACAATGAAATTATAAGATACAAAGTCTAAATGGTAGCCCAAGGCTTTTCACAAAGTTCTAGGATTGATTATGAGGAAACATATTATCTTGTAATGGACACCAACACATTTAGATTTTTAATAAGTTTGACTGTATCACAAAAGCTTGATATGCGCCTTATAGATATAGTAACTGCATATCTGTATGGTTCACTTGATAGTGACATACACATGAAAATTCCTGAAGGATTTAAAGTGCCAGAAGAAAATGATTTATTCCTCAGAACAATGTTCTCAATTAAATTGCAAAGATCATTATATGGATTAAAACAATTCAGACGAATATGGTATAATCGCTTTAGCGAATATTTGTTGAAAGAAGGTTATAAAAACGATGATGTATGCCCTTGTGTTTTCATAAAGAAAACATATATTTGATTTGCAATTGTGGCAGTTAATGTTGATGATTTAAACTTTATATAGACTCTTGAAGAGCTCAACAAAACTGTAGATTATTTGAAATATGAATTTGAAATGAAAGATTAGGGAAAAACCAAATTGTGTCTTGGATTGCAAATTGAATATTTCCCAGAAGGATTATTTGTTCATCAATCTTTTTATACTTATAAAGTCTTAAAGCATTTTTATATGGATAAAGCACATCCTTTGACATCGCCTATGGTCGTTTCGATCACTTGAAGTCAAATCCATTTCGCCCACTTGAAGATGGAGAAATAACTTTTGGACCTGAAATACCATACTTAAGTGCAATTGATGCATTAACATATCTTGCAAATTGTACTCGATCAGATATAGTTTTTTTCTGTAAATCTCCTTGCAAGATATAGCTTTGTACCCACTCAAAGACATTGGAATGGTGATAAACACATTCTTCGTTACCTAAAAGGTACTGTTGACATGAAATTATTTTATTCACGAAAATTAGGATTGTCTTTAGTGGGATATGAAGATGCAGGTTATCTCTTTGATCCACAAAAAGCTAAATCGCAATAGGATATGTGTTTACACGTGGTAGAACAGCTATATCATGGAGATTCGTGAAGCAAACATTGACAAAGAACATCTTAAAATCATTCTGAAATTATTGCAATCCACGAAGGAAGTCGAGAATGTGCATGTTTGAGAAACATGACATATCATATCCAAGCATCATGCAAATTAGCTTCAACAAATGATAGTCCAACAATATTGTATGAAGACAATGCAACGTATTGCACAACTTAAATGAGGCTACATCAAAGGGGACAGGACAAAGCATATTTCTCCAAAATTCTTCTATACACACGAGCTTCAAAAGAATAGTGACATCGATGTTCAACAAATTCGCTCAAATGACAATTTGGCTGACTTATATACAAAAGCATTGTTACATTCAAAAAATTGGTGCCTGAGATTGGGATGTGTCGACTCAAAGATCTTCAGTAATTAATATTATGGAAGTAGTTGTACTCTTTTTCTGTTGTCACACTGAGTTTTCCTAGCAAGGTTTTAATGAGACACCATTTTCTTAATACTCCAAAATTTTAACAATTAACTGTACTCTTTTTTTTTTTCTTTCGTTTGATATTTTTTTCCACCGGATTTTTGTCAAACAAAATTTTTAACGATGCAGTTTTTGTAGAAATAGTTATCAAATGGGGACTGTTGTAAAATTATAGGATAATTATTGATGACTATTTAGACTTATCAGAATACTTAGTCTTGTTAGTATATTTAAATAAGTCTTGTTTGATTGTATCCAAATCATTTTGTAACTTACTTTGGAATCCTATAAATATAGGTCCATAGTTATAATAAAATACACAATTCATTTCACATCTCTTTTATTCTTCTATCTTCTTTCTATAGTTTCATAACATAAATTAAAATTTTTAATATTTTTTATTAACTAGGTCGAGTTGGGTTGGATCGGGTCGGGCCGGTTTTTGATATGTAACCCGCAACCCGTTTGGACTCCTAGACCCGAACCTAACCTATTTTATTGCAAACAGAACAGGTCGGGTCGGGTCGGGTTGGAAGGGTTGATCAGCTTGGGTCGATTTTCCTAGTTCTACTAAAAACTAGAAATGGAAGAGGTTAGTGTAATTTTTTAAACGCGATATGGAGTGTCTATGATATTGTCATAAAGCTTGGGGGGAAACGATCCATAATGAGTTCTGCCCATCGAAGATAAAATAAAGATCTCATAACCTTTTTTTTGTATTTGATGGTCCATAAAAACTAAAATCCTCATTCTATGGCCATGGTTTACTAATGATAAACTTGAGATAGGGACCCCTCATGATAGATTATCCATTTCATGATTTTTAGAGCGTCTCGATATTGTTTTTTACTTTTGTCCTCTTTAAATAAGTAGCTAGGTGATGAAGGAGTAATATCATAATTAAGATAAAACCAAAAAGATAACAGAAAACCACATAAATACTACAAAGAAATTGAGGCTTCTAGAAATTGGTGTAAGATAGAAAGGAAGAAGTCAATGAAAACAAGTTTGTTGCTTTATTTGCTACTTGCAACATTTTTTGTGATTGGATTTGAGGCGACGAAGGGATTTTAGTTCGTATTGGAGCCATGCACATGTCAAATTTCCAATTTTGCATGTTGGGCAAACAGTTTGTGGAAATTACAAATGCCCATATGGCAGTTGTATGCCGCCAATCCCTCTCAAATTGCCTGTACGTGGCTTTGAGTTTAAGGAATAAATAAAAGTTTCACATTATTATTCTGAAACGCTGGCCATATTCGTGTCTTCGGACGGGTAAGTTTACCTTTATAACACTTTTACATAGAGGTCAAATCGAGCTCCACTCCTAATTCTATATTAGAGTTTTACTTCATTTATCAATAACAACGTCACCTAGAGTGTTTATAAAAAATGGAATATCTTAATTAGGAAGTGTTGAAAATTAAGGTCTACTAGTTTATATACCATAAGAACAACCAACGTGTGATAATTTATTATATTGAAAAATCGTTTGATTTTTCAATAAATATTCTCACTAATTATCCACATCATATTGATTCAAGATGGTCTAACTAGTAATGCCAATCAATAAAATTTGAAGCTATTAAACTTCTAGTTCAATATAATGTAACAATTTTGTATTTTCTCTGAGAAACAATTCATCAACTAGATGATTGACTTGATTGTTTATACGTAAATTGATTTAATAAACTAGATCATTAATCAAATAAACAAAAGATATGATACCCTACAAATAAATTCCATTGTCTGAAAAGAATGACGAATTGAACTAATATTTCATAAAATACTTTATAAACCACATGATCCTCTTATAAGATTATGTGATATGATATTCTTTGAGTTATCATATCAGAAATATTGAAATGTTGAAGTTGTACTTCTTTGAGAGTATTACACAAAATTAATATTATGAAAATATAAAGTTGTGCTTCTTCAAGAGCAACAGCACAATATTTTTCTAGAATATTGACATGTACAAATTTATGCTTCTTCAAAAGCAATCATACAATATTCGTTTAATTAAGTTGTGCTTCTTCACGAGCAACAACACAATCTTCTAGAATATTTCTATACTTTGTATTATCAAGAACAACAATATCATTTTTTTTATAATATTGATATTCACATCGTTATACTTCTTCAGGAGTATTAATACAATATTTATAAAAAATATTAGTATACCAATAATTGTTCTTCTTGAGGACGAACTCAATATTTTCTAAAACATTGACATGTATAAATTTTATGCTTCTACGGAACAATAATATAATATTCTTATAAAATATAAGATGTTATAAAATTACGCTATTCGAGAGCAAGTTATTTACTGGAATATTAATATAATATTATGCTATTTCAGGAGCAACAACAGAGTATTATTTAGGAATGTTAAATTATGTAAGGATTTACTCTTCAAGAGCAAAACCATAATAGATGTTAGATCTTATATAATTATACTTCTTGAGTAAGTATCTAATAGAATATTGATATTTGCAAAGTTGTGTTTCTTCGGAAAGTAATATTCTAATAGAATATTGATATTTGCAAAGTTGTGTTTCTTTCGAAACAATTATGCAATATTCTTCTAGAATATTGATTCTTAGTAATAGACAATTTTTCAAGGATAACAATCTAAATTTCTTCAATAATATCGATAAAAAAAAAATTATGCTTCTTCGAAAGCAATAACTTCTTCTAGAATATTAAAATTTTCATGTCACATTGTTTAGGGACAACTAACATTCTTCTAGAATATAATATTAATATAATGCCGAGCTTCTTCAAGAATAGTAACATATTTATCAGACTTAGACTTGTATAAAGTTACTCTTCAAGACTAACATAATATTCTTCTAGAATATTGATTTTATAAAAAATTTATTTCTTCATGAATAAAAAAGTAATATTCTTCTTGAATATTTATATAGTTGAATTAACATCAACACAACTCTTCATTATTATTCATATAAATTTTTACTTCTTCAAAGCATTTAATTTGTTAAAACAAAAGATTTAATTGATCTAAAATAAAAATTTTATAAATCATGTAAATTCAATCTTACAATAAAAAAATTTGTAAATATAAACTTACTTGGAATATGAAGGTAGTCATTTGATGAAAGTAGTACTTGAATTATATAGATGTAGATAGCTTTGAGTAGTCTCACATTCTTCAAAAATACAAATCTAAAAAATTCTATCGTGCTCAAAAAATTCACGATCTTCCAATCAATTCAAAATTTGAAATTGTACACGTAGTAAATTCTTACAAATGAAATGTTCGATATTGATTGTAACATTGGATTAGAAGAACAATGAGTTTTGAATTTTCTGTCCAAATTTTACTATGATCGGTCCATGGAACACAGAGATATTGATTTTTTATCACAGTTGCTCGGCTGCCCAAATTCTACCAATATTTTGGAGAAATTGAGACTTGTAGAAATGTATGATGGAAGGGAAGAAGTCAATGAAATCAAGTTTGTTGCTTTATTTGCTAGTTGTAACATTTTTTGCAATTGGATTTTAGGCTACAGAGGGATTTTGGCCATGTGCATGTCAAATTTGCAATTTTGCATGTCGGCAAAAAAAGATTGTGCAAATTACAAATGCCCATCTGGCCGTTGTACGCCGTCGAACCCTCCCAGAATGCCGAATTGGACATGTCATTGTGACCCAAGATAAGAATGTAAACTTGTCTTGTAAGTTTAGGAAATAAATAAAAGTTTGTTTCATTATTTTGAAACAGTGGCCATGTACCTGTCTTCGAACATGTAAGTTTACCTTTATTGCACCTTTACGTGGAGGTGAGATCGAGATTACTCCTAAATCTATATTAATGTTTTATTTAGTTATTGTTAATACATGCCACCTATAGTGTTTGTAAAAAAAAATAGAATATCGTAATTAAGAGGTATTTAAAATTAGCATTTTCACAAAATACTCCATTATGTTAAATAATAAAAATACAATCATGTCAACTAATTTTATCCCTACATGAATTTTGGTGACAAAGGAACAATTAGAGTTCTTGATGTGTAGAATCGTATTGTAAGTATAATTAGAATTTATATACAATATTTTTTTAGATAGTGAGTATAATAAAATTAATTTCTTTTTTTTTTTTTCTCATAATGAGTACAAAGTTTCTATTGAGTTCAAGTATGGTACACTCACGGATCATGAGCCTGAGTTTGATCTATATTCATGGATCAATGCTTTCAAGCCATCTAAGGATCGTGTTTGTGGGTTTGGTCCTCGACAACCTGTTTCGCATGTTTGGGCACATCCACTTCACCTAGACGTTCGATACTTGCACGTGACTTTATGAGTAATGAAGATGTGAATAGCTGGCCAGTGCACATAATATAATAGAAGAAAACAATGGAATGATTGATGATCTCACTATATCTTGAGCGAGTTGAAAGAAATCATAGGGTCGAGTTGCGAGAAAAAGTGTGAAGTATGCTTAGGCAACTAAATATTCCAAACTATCAATTCCCTTCTAGTTCCGGATCACGAAATAATGATATGTAGGGCCTATGGTACTTTTTAATTAGAATTTCAATGTAACAACTTAATTTATCAAAGCTTTCGTGCATTTAGACAATAGTTTTCGTTTGGTATATTGATTATAGTTAGCTTGTTTGTTTTAATGCATTTTCATAAATTTTCAACGATTTTTTACCAAGAATAAAATAAAATCTTCACCTACGAAATCTCCGTAGATAATGTCACTCGTAAACGTGATAAGTGTTATTTTACACTTATCTAGACCATTAAAAGTGGACTATTGTAAGTGCTCTTAAGTGATTTTTACTTAATTATATGTTGATTTAATTATTTCAGGTCAAAACCCAAGATCGGATGGAATTGGAGAAAAACAAAGCAAAATAGGCGAAAATGACTGAAAGTGTACGAAAACTTGGAGATGGGGATCAACTTGCAAACCCCCAAAAGTTGAAGGACCTGGGTTGTAAATAAAAGACTAAATTGAAATATAAGAAGAAATCGAGAGGACTAAAATGACTACAATTAAAAGTTGAAGGACCACGGGTACAAATATGAAGAAATTATAATTGGGTGAACGCCCAACTCAAAGTCGGGCAAACACCCAACTTCAATTTGAAGTGGCTGAGGCTAATTTATTGGCCTGGGCGTTCACCCGGATTATGCCTGGGTGTTCGCCTGTGCCAAATCTAACGGCAAAAAATTTTCTTGTTATTTTATTTCCTTATTGAGTCCTAAAGCAATTTGGAAACTTGTAACCCACGATTTTTAGGGATCTTTTAGGGCTTATTGGGGGAACTATAAATATGAGTTATACACTCATAATTGGGGGTCGTTAAATCTTGTAAAAAATCGTATTGAGAGAAAGAGATACAAAGAGACGAAGAACAAAGGCGGAATTGAAGATTGGAGCTTGAAGACAAAGATTTCTTGGTGCAAGATATTCAACGTTTCTTCCTCTATTATTTTCAAGATCCAGTTATGTCTTCAATTCTTTTCATCTTTTCTTTCTCCCGAGTCATGAATAGCTAGATTTAATGTTTGGATGAACGATGTAGCCTAAGTTTAATTCTTTAATTTCGAATCTCAAGTTTTTAATATATAAATTGTTTATGTATTTGATTTTACTTCTTTTCTTAATGCTTGAAATAATTGGCCATTATTTGTTATTGATTTGTGGATTGTAATGAACCGAGAGGTAAATTATTAATCTAGACCACGTAGTAAAATCTGGCAATTGGATAAAAGGTAGAGATACGCTTTTGTTATTGTCACGGTCTTCAATTGAATTCTTGAGAGATTTAATGCATCTAGTTAAGGACCATTCTGACTATCTAAGTTGACTTAATTAGATAGGACTAATTTGAACTCGAGAGAGGTAAATTAAGTTAAATTTGTGAATTCGACCCAATACAATTTTAGGAACAAATCTTAAGAGGAGAAATTAGAGATGATAACTAGGTGAATTCGTTTGTCCAAACGCTTTAACCATCATATTTTATTAATTCTTGAATTGTTCTTTATCATTATTTTTGAAAAATCCAAAGTTCTAGCTTAAATCTTTCAACTCTATTTATTTTAAATTATTTACAATAGACTAGCACTTTGATTAATTTAACTAGTATCTAAATAAGATAGTCTTCGTGGGAACGATAATCCGGACTCAAAAAGTCCACTTTATTACTTGTTTGCGATATTGTACACTTGCAATCACATTATTTTCTACAACATAACACACACTATTAGCTACAGTAATTCCGTAGGTAATGACACACACACTATTAGCTACAGTAATTCCGTAGGTAATGACACATGTTCATAGGTAGTGATGCTCTCTATTACCTACAGAATTTCTGTAGGTAAATGACCCAAGTCACTACCTACAAAAATTCCGTAAGTAAAGGCTTTGGTTATTACCTATAGAAATTCCATAAGTAAGATTTCGTAGCTTAAAATCTTTTTCTGAAGCCACTATTTTTTTGTAGTGAATGGCTAGAATGAAACATAAATTTCACGAAAAAAAGAAAAAGGTTCTCTGACTAAAGATTTAATTGAAATTTGTTGTGTTTTAAAACTCGAGCCAACTCGGCGATTCAACAGGAAAACTTGTGACATGGCCGTCAATTCGATCAGGGTGGCTCTATTATAGCAGTCTATGATACACCCGGTAAAAACCAAAACCCATCGATTTTTATAAAAAAAAAACCATTAAACCAAACTCATTAACCCATCGGTTTATTACTAATTGACAAAATAAAATCATATTTTATAACAAGTTTGCAACCCACTTAATAAAAATATATATGTGTGAATATTTATCAAATATACATACATCTAGATAGAGCACATACAATTGCATATCGCGGAATTCCAATGACGTCGAGTTAATGCATCTCTTTACCAAACCTCTAATATGATCTAGATCTTAATTTCTGATAAAAAACTTAAAAAAAATGTTATTTCTAACATTTTCTTTTTGACTTTATCTCGAAAATCTTTATCTCTTTGAATTTTGGAGTAAATATTGAAAAATAATATATGATTAATTTAGTGAATGCGAAAATTACTATCACCATTTTGTTATTGTTGTAAAAATAATTTTGTTATATTTAACAGAAGTTGACCCATCGGTTCAATTATCCAGTTAGCGGGTGAAAAATTATATATACAATTTTTTACTTTTTTAATATGCAATTTAACTTTGAGATAATATTAATTTAATGGATGACAATTAGATCCATTGACCCAATATCAATTTAATGTAAGGCAATTACACCACTTGGTCTAATAAAATTTATAATACAAAATTACAAATGATTGGCCCATTCTTCAATTTTAGTGCACGTTCACCCATCTGAAATCTGAATCTCACATTTCTCCTCCTCGTTTTCTACATTGAGTAAAACAAAATTAGATTACACATTCTAATATCTACAAATTTCTCCCGAATCACTCAACAATCACCCTATATTAATTTTCCCTAAATTTTTAAATCCAATCCCTAAATTTTACCATAAAATATTCAATTGCTAGATCATCGAAAAAAAATCAAGATGACGTACAAGACGCTGAAGCATAGGATAAATTTCATGCTCGTCACTCCATTGGTAAATTCTTTAAGGTAAAGGGAGTACTAAAAATAAGTCATTTTTTTGATAAATAAAAATTAATAAAGGTACTTTTCTTGTGAATGCATATCGTGTTCAATTAATTTTTTCTTTTTTCTTTTGAGCTTGGGTGATATTTAATTTCATTTGTATACCAGGTCTTCCTATTTTCGAGGATAATTTTGTAGAAGGCAACGTGAACAATAAGAGTTTGATATTTTTTTTTTTTTGTGGTCTTGTTTTAAACATTGAAAATTAGTAGTCTAAGTTATATGTTTAGAAGAAAAACTAACATATTGATGCGAAATCAGGTCAAACAATAGTGTGAGTGAGTTTGTTTATCTATTTGTGTATAGTATATTGTACAAATAAAATAAAGTATGAGAACTTATAAGAAACGTTTGTAAAAAAAATCCATCACTATTATATTGTTTCAAATTTATTGCATGTTAATTTGGGGACCTTCCAATTCAAAATGTCTGGTTTTGCCACCCACCTCTCCATCCAAGTCAGTGCCTATGTATGGTCTAAAATATGTGTAATGCTCATTGGACAACAACTTAGACCACTATTGAGAAAATGTCAATTACACCCTTTGCAAAGACATAATTGGGAATTTGTGTAATGCTCCTACCCAAATGGTGTATTTGACATTTTCTTAATAGTGGTCTAAATTTCGGTCTAAGTTATTGTCCAAGGAGCATTATTCCTGAAATATATGGTAATTTGAATTATGTTATTCTAGTTCACCAATAAATTGTTGCACTTGTGGGTCACGCAAAATTAATTGTTTGGTAAATTTGTTCTGTTATATATTAATTCAAGACTTTATTGCACTGAATTGTATGCAACATTGTAATAAATCTTTCACCAATTGAGTTGTAATAAAGGAAGAAATTTGCCAACATTTGACATCGTTGAATCAGATTAGTTATGTTCATAAATTAGTATGAGCTGTATCTGATATTGTCTATAACTTTTTCCTCTATAAATAAGTAGGTGATGAATGGGTAATATCTTAATTAAGAGGAAAAAAAAGATATAAAAAAACTTCTGAAATATTTTGAAGAAATTGAGACTTGTAGAAATTGGCATACGATGGAAGGGAAGAAGTCGATGAAATCAAGTTTGTTGCTTTATTTACTAGTTGTAACATTTTTTGCAATTGGATTTGAGGCTACAGAGGGATTTTACTTTGTAATGGAGCCTTGCAAAGGTCAATTTTGCAATTTTGCATGTCAGCAATGGGATTGTGGAAATTATAAATGCCCATATGGCACTTGTACAGCGCCGAACCCTCCCATAATGCCGCACTGGACATGTGTTTGTAACCCAAGATAAGAATGTAAACTCGTATTGAAAGTTGAGGAAATAAATAAAAGTTTGTTTCATTGTTTTGAAACAGTTGCCATGTACCAGATTATATTGCAAGTTTTCAACAAACCTAGTAAAAATATGTGTGTGTTTATTTTATCAAATATACATACATTTAGAGTACATCACATTTGCTTACCACGTAAATCTAACGACGCTCAAGCTAATCCATTCTCTTTTCCAAGTCTCTATTATGATCGAGATCTTAATTTGCAATAAAAAAAACTTTAAAAAATTTTTTATTTCTAATATTATTATTTTTACTTCATCTTGAAAACCTTTCATTTCCTCGAGTTTTAGAGTAAAGATAGAAAAATAACACACACACACACACACACACATATGATTAAATTAGTGAATGTGAGAATTACTATCAACATTTTGTTGTTGTAGTATAAATAATTTTGTTATATTTAATAGAAGTTGATTTGTCGGTTCAATTATCGAGTTAGCGGGTGAAATAATATCCCAATACCCACCTTTTCCTCCTAGTCAATGCCTAGGTATGGTCTAAAATATATGGTAATTTGAATTATGATATTATAGTTCACCAATATGTTGTTGCACAATGTGTGTCACGCCAAAGTAATTGTTTGGTAAATTTGGTAAGTTACATATTAATTCAAGACTTTATTGCACTGAATTATATGCAACATTGTAATAAATCTTTCGCCAACTGTGTGGTAATAAAGGAAAAATTTTGTCAACTTTTGACATCATTGAATCAGATTAATTATGTTACTAAATTAGTATAACATGTATGAAATTTATGAGAGAAAATATGTGTATAGAGAAATAATTCTCTGTATTGATTCAATTGAATTATAAAGAAGATTACAAGATATATATACTAATAGGAAAGGAAGTTCTACTTAAAATAGAAATATTACATACATGATATCCTACTACAAATACAATTCTACCAACAAGGTAAAGAATAAATAAGGTAAGTAAATATTTGTTAATACTCCCCCTCAAGTTGGAGCATGTATGTTAAAAGTGCCCAACTTGGAAGTGAAACTGTGAAATGCCTCCTTACCTAATGCTTTAGTAAATAAATCTGCAATCTGATTGTTGCTTGGAACATATGTAGTCTGATCTCTCCCTTAACAATTCGTTCATGAACAATGTGGTAATCTATTTCAATGTGCTTTGTCCTTTCATAATATACTGGATTAGCAGCAATATGCATTGCTGCTTGATTATCACAATATAAGGTTGCTGCTTGTAGGTGATCTACACATAATTCTGTCAGCAATTGTCTCAACCATGTAAGTGCACAAGTAATAGAAGACATCGCCCTATACTCTTCTTCTACTCAAGATTTGGACATGGTTGTTTCCTTCTTACTTTTCCATGATATAAGCGTCTTTCCCAAAAATATGCAATATCCCGTAACCAACCGTCATGTAGTAATATCTCCAGCCCAATCTGTATCACAAAATCCTGCTAGCTGCAATTTTCCACTTGATGGGAAATATAATCCTCGTCCTGGTGTCCATTTCAAGTATCAGAGCAATCGATTAGGTATCTGCATGAATTGACTGAGTGTATTGAACGAATATGAGATTTTCGATCTAGTAATGGTGAGATAAATAAGCTTCCCTACCAACCATCGATAATATGTGGGATCTTTCGACAACTTTCTATCTGTCAAATTAAATTTCAATGACTGCTCTATAGAAAATGCAGCAGGTTTTGCTCCAAATAATCCGACCTCTTGAAAAATGTCAAGAGTATACTTCCTTTGATTTATTGAAATCTCTGATCTCGAGCAAGTAATTTCTACTCCAAGAAAGTATTTTAATGTGCCAAGGTCCTTCAACTTGAATTGAGATGCAATGAACGTCTTTGAAGAAGAAATTGCTTCTTTATCATTTTCTGTGATGATCATATCATCCACATATAATAGAATAGCTGTAAATAAATCACCACTGACCTTTGTAAAGATTGAATAATCTGTATATGACTGTTTGAACCCAAACTGAATAACAACAAATACAAAATTTTGAAACCAAGAACGAGATGTCTGTTTCAATCCATATAAAAATTTATGAAGTCGACATACAACTGGTGTCTCCCTTTGTCGACGAAATCCAGGTGGGTGAGTCATATAGACTTCTTCATCAAGATCACCATGAAGAAATGTATTTTATACATCCATCTGATGAAGCGTCCAGTTATGAATAGAGGCGATAGCAAGTAAGCATCTAACAGTTGTTAACTTTGCAACTAGAGTGAAAGTTTTGATATAATCAATCCCTTCTCGTTGTGTAAACCCCTTTTCCACCAGCCGTGCTTTGTATCATTCAATTGTACCTTCAGAATTAAATTTGACTTTGAACACCCACTTACAACCAATAGGGTAATGATCAACCCGAGAAAATGGGACAAGTGACCAAGTATTGTTTTCTTCCAATGTACGAATTTCATCATTCATAGCAGCTACCCATTTGGGATCCTGACAGGCTGCCTCATATGTTGTTGGCTCAATAATATGAGAAAAATTATATGTAAAAGTACAATGAAGAGAAGAAAGATTGCTATATGATTCATACCTTAATATAGGATGTCAAGTGCTAGAGTTGACCGGAAGAGACTAGGCTTAAGTAGGCAGAGCATAATTGACATAGTAATCGTTTAGGCGAATTGGGGGTTGAAGTGATCTTGTGGATCATCGAATTTGGTCATTTGGTACTACATGGGATTGTTCTGGCTGGTCATCTGGAGGGTGAGAAGGGGGGACTGGTCGACCGATAGGTAGATCGGTTGTGGAGGAACACTACTCAACCGGGCAACCGGTAGGTGAAGTTGGTTGACTGGTTGAGCTCTATGTTGGAACGGATGAGAAAATCGGTTGACCGGTTGAGCTCTCTATTGGAACAGATGAGGAGATCGGTTGACCGGGTGAAATTTGTGTTAGGATTTTCAGGCATGTTATCTGTTTCTGCTATGTGGTGGTTATCAAGGTACATTAAATATAGCATTTCAACCTCCATAAGCATAGATTGTGGCAATGGGATGGAGTTGATTTCTTCATTTTGCTTGGAGGTGTATGGAAATATGATTTCATGGAACACGACGTCTCGGGAAACCACTAGCTTTCTGTCGGTTAGGTCATATAAGAGGTATCCTTTTTGTCCTGAGGGGTATCCAAGAAACACACACCGTTTGGATCGTGTGTTAAATTTATGGTTGAGTTTAAGATTGGTGGTAAAACACAGGCAACCATAAACACATAAATGGAAATAAGGTAGTGGTGTCTTGTGCAATTTTTCATATGGTGTTTTGTGTAATAGCAATGGTGAAGGTATCCAGTTGATAAGGTAACAAGCTGTCTTGATATGTTCTCTCCAAAATTTTAACAGAAAATTGGCTTGAAATCTAATGGCACGGGCCACATTAAGGAGGTGGCGGTGTTTTCTCTCTACCACTCTATTTTGTTGAGGGGTACAAGGATATGATCTATGAAAAATGGTATCATTTTCATCTAGGAAAGCTTGCAAGGATAAGAACTCTTGTCTATTGTAAGTCCTTAGGACTTTTGTAGTCAGGTTCTATTGAGTTTCAACCCAAGCAAAAAATTCTTAATTATGCTTTGAGTTTCAGATTTGTGACGCATGAGGTGTACCCAAGTATAACGAGAGAAATCATCAACGATTGTAAGAAAATATCTAACACCAAAATAAGAATAAATCCTATTAGGTCTCCAGATATCACAATGAATCAAATCAAATGATTTATTGCTAGAAATTTGACTAACTTTTAAGGATAGTCTAGATTGTTTTGCCAAATGACAAACATCACAAATATTGTGGGAATCAAAACTAATATCTAAAATACTTTATGCTAGGAATTGAAGAGGTAATGCTCAAGGGTGTCCAATACATCTATGTCATAGATTGTTTGATTCACTTGTAGTATGATGTATTTGTAGTCTTTGTGAAAGGTAATATAGGTCGTTACTCTGCCTTCCCAAGCCAATCGTCTTCTTTGTAGTCAAATCCTGTATGACACAAAAATTAGAGAAAAATGTCACATAACAACCTAACCCTCTAGTAAATTTACTTATAGATAATAGATTAACTTTGAAGTTAGGAGCATAAAGCTCATTATCAACAGTTATATTACTTCCCAAGTTAACTGCAACAATGGATTTAATAAGAGCATAACCCCCATTCGGTAATTGCACAATTTTGTACTTTGGCATAGATTTATTCTCAACGATCCCATCCTTTGTCACATGGTCAGTGGCCACGCTATCAATAATCCATAAATTATTCAAGGAGGTAGTAGAGGAATCGATACCTAGGTGTGTTAATATAAGACTTATCATTACCCGTCTTGTTGTTTAGAAGTGTCATGATCTGCTCATATTCCTTGGTTGTGAACGTTTTTTCTTTCTTTGGGTCAAGTGTAGAAGCGGTAGCAGTGTTTGTGAAGCGTTTGTTTCATGGCTTCACGTCCTTCCTATGAAACTTGTGCCCTGGAGGGAGGCCATGGATGAAATAACAGGTATCAACAATGTAGCCAATTATCCCACAGTGGGTGCACTGTTTCTGTCCAGTTTTCGTCGAAACGGTTAACCAGTAAGATGAACCAGTCGACTCGGTTCGGCCGATTATCACTTTTTCGGTTTGATCCTCAATTGTTTGACTTCTCCCAATTGATTGAATATTGTCCTTCATGATCTGTTGCAACCTCAACTTGTCCTTCATGTTGCATTAAAATAGCGTGGACTTTTCTTGTATCTAGGAATGGGCTCATCATTAGTATGTTTCCACGAACTGTGAATAAGAATCATTCAACCCCATCAAGAATTGCATAGCCTTCTCCTTCTTATCCCTTTCAGCCAGTGCCTTAAGATTTCTACAAGTGCATCCAATTGGGTTATGATAAGAACCCAATTCATCCCATAGTCCCTTTAATTTGGTGTAATAAGCTGACATCGATTGATTTATTTGTCGATGCTCAGCAATTTCTTGACGAATCTGATATATTCGAGCATCATTATCTTGAGCAAATCTATCTCGTAGGTCGTTCCATACCTCTGTGGCATATTCGGAGTATACGATACTTTCAATAATATCTAGATGTACCAAATTAAGTATCCAGGACCACCATGTGATTACACCATTCTCATATGGAATATTTCTCATCTTCTGCTTTGCTTTGATCTTCCCATCAATGAAGCCAATTTTATTCTTGACAATTAGAGAAATTCTCATAGCTCTACTCTATTGTCTATAATTGTTTCCATCAAGTAGTTTAGAAACAAGGATTAAGCCGGGATGATCGGATTGTTGTAGAGCCATGGGATCCAATTGGACAATCGTCGCCTCTATCGTTTTTCTATCATCGTTTGTGCTAAACATTGTTGCTCAAAATCGTCGCTCTGATACCATATGAAATTTATGAGAAAAAATACATGTATAGAGAAATAATTCTCTTTATTGATTCAATTGAATTATGAAGAAGATTACAAGATATATATACTAATAGGAAAGGAATTTTACATAAAATAGAATTATTACATACATGATATCCTACTACAAATACAATTATACCAACAAAGTAAAGAATAAATAAGGTAAGTAAATATTTGTTAATAGTATTTGATATTGTCTATTACTTTTTTTCTCTATAAACAAGTTGGCAATGAATGTGTAATATAATAATCAAGAGAAACCTATATAAAAAAAAAAAAAAAAAATCCTTAGAAATACTTTGAATAAATTGATGGTTGTAGAAATTGGCATATGATGAAAGGGACGAAGTCAATGAAAACATGTTTGTTGCTTTATTTGCTATTTGTACTTTGACATTGGATTTGAGGATAGAGAGGAATTTTACTTCGTAATAGAGCCATGACATGGTCAAATTTGCAATTTTGCATGTCGACAAAAAGATTGTGGAAATTTCATACACCCATATGGCAGTTGTACGCTGCTGAACCCTCCCAAATTGCCCCAATGTCATTGTGACCCAAGATACAAATGTAAACTCATTTTGTGAGTTTAGAAAATAAATAAAAGTTTGTTTCATTGTTTTGAAACGGTGGCCATGTACCCATCTTTGGACTTGTAAGTTTACCTTTATTGCACCTTTACATGGTGGTTAGATCGAGTTCACTCCTAAATCTATATTAGTGTTTTATATTAGTTATTGATAACATGCCCCTAGAGTGTTTATAAAAAAAAAATAGACTATCATAATTAAGGGGTATTCAAAATGACCATTTTCAAAACAAAAAAAAAATGTTACATTATGTAAAATGATAAAAACACAATCCCGTTAACAATTTTATCTCCACTTGAATCTTGGTTGACGAAGGAACATAATTTTTGTCCAATTTCTAGAATCAAACTTAAATTTCAAGCCAAAAAAAGAAGTTCTATAATGTCTAACGATTTATATGTAATTTGTAGTGTTTTCAAACTGGGAAGAGCTCGGTATTTCAGCCGAAAAGCTTGTGACTTGACTGTCAATTCGATCGTGGTGGTTCTATTATACTAGCCTATGATACAACCGGTAAAAACCAAAAATTCATTGAGTTAATAACAAATTGTTAAACGAAATTCATTAACCTGGAGGGTCATTGGTAATTGAAAATAAAAATCATATTTTATTGTAAGTTTGCAACATACCTATAAACTATATATATATATATATATATATATATATGAAATCGGGATCTAGACATCACAAAAATTAATTTTACGTGATCATCAAACATCCTCCACAAGATCTGCTTTTATTTCGTGCATTCAACTGGATTAAATAAAATTACAAGAACACATAAGCGTTGAAAGAATTACCCTTGTAGTGTGCTTTACAAAATTCCTATCAACAGTGTTCTTTAATCTTCCAAAGCTCCAAACCCTCAAGCCTTTCCCAGTGTTCTCCAAGAGTGGCTATAGCGGTGTGTGGTCACCTCTCTCAATCTAGGTTATACTAGAATTATGGTTTTCTTTGTTAGGATAAAATACACACTTCATACTTTAGTGTGTGTCCTGCCTATATGCTTATTTAGGTTAGAAAAACAGTCTTATGAGACTATTTATAACCCACTTACACTCCAAAACCCTACCAACCCTAGTACCATAACCCATGCTCATTTCTGCACAGCCCAAAATAGGTAATAAGCCTATTTAGCTCTATATATTGGAGCCAACGAGGGGACTTGATCGGACCCAATTAAACTAAGTTTTAATAAATTAATTTTGACTCGGTCAACTCTTGATCACCAAAATAATTTATTAATCAAGTTCTATTCCACTAAAAGAACAAAATCAAGGCTCTTAATCTAATTGAAATTATCGAGCAACAATCAATAATTATATCCTCCAACTTATCGATCCTACATGTTACCCCCGTCGATCAACTCGAATATTCGAATAAGTAAAATGACCAAAATGCCCTTATTCAAATATTCACAAATTCTCAACTCTCATCTTCTATCTGACAGTTCGATGTGATCACATCACATCATTGAATTCAACAATCAATGTTGAACTACTGAGCTCAGATTAAACTGTACACTAGAAGAACCAGCGAGATCATTAACATACCTTAAAGGTGACAGATTCCATATTATGAATATATGTTCCTCGTTAGTTCACTCTAATTCCCAAAGTATCAAGATATTGATCAGCAATTTTGATCTCACTTATTGACACCTCAAAGAACTTCAAGCTAGTAACCAAAGTCCATTATCCGCTCAAGATTAAGGTCCCATGTACGATAGTCAAGTGAAATCAAATTTGTTTGGTCAATGTCACAAATTAATTTCACGTGGTCCCGTTCAATACATTCCAAATGTATTCTCAATTTTATTACCAAAGTCACAGATATACTTTAATAAAATCGAGACGATCTTATCAAAATAAATTATCCATATTTATTTACTGATCGTGAACGATAATTTTAGATCGAATTACAGATTAAATCCTTCCGTGTTTAACAACTTAAACATTCAATTTGTAATATCAAAATGACCTATGGACAAATGTAATCTCAAAATAACATAATAAATATATCAATAAATATATTAATTTTATTTCAAAATGTCACGAGTACAAATAATTTACTCGACGGGCAAACACAACCTAACAAATCTCCCACTTGCCCTAGAGTAAATGAGACATGTTAAAGACACCCATATTTTCAATATGCCCCTCAAAACTCTTAGCTGGTAAGCTTTTGGTAAAGGGGTCAGCAAGATTTTCTGCAGATGGAATCTTGCACACACTAGCATCTCCTCGTTGAACGATATATCTAACCAGGTGGTATTTTCGTTCAATGTGTTTTCCACGTTGATGGCTTCTGGGCTCTTTTGCATTTGCCATCGCTCCACTGTTATCACAGTATAGAGGGATTGCCTATGATGCAGAAGGAACCACCTCAAGTCTAGCAAAAACTTCCTTAGCCATACCGCTTCTTTGGATGCTTCACAAGCGGCCACATATTCTGCCTCCATGGTGGAATCAGCAATACAAGACTCCTTGATGCTCTTCCAAACAACGGTGCCGCCACCCAACATGAACACTGACCCTGATGTGGACTTGCAAGAGTCCATATTAGCCTGAAAATCAGAATCAGTATAACCCATAAGCACTAAATCTAGAGCTGAATAAACTAGCATATAATCTCTTAATTAAGATAAAACCAAATAAATAAAAAAAGATATAAAAAAAAACCTCAGAAATACTTTGAAGAAATTGAGGCTCGTAGAAATTGGTATACGATGAAAGAGAAGAAGTCAATGAAATCAAGTTTGTTTCTTTATTTGCTAGTTGTAACATTTTTTACAATTGATTTAAGGCTACAGAGGGATTATACTTTGTAATGGTCAAATTTGCAATTACACGTCGGAAAATGGATACTGGAAATTACAAATACCCATATCCATATGGCAGTTGTATGCTGCCGAACCCTCCTATAATACCATAGTGGACATGTTATTGTCAACCAAGCTAAGAATCTAAACTCGTATTGAAAGTTGAGGAAATAAATAAAAGTTTGTTTCATTGTTTTAAAACGGTTGGCAATGTACCAATCTTCAGACTTGTTAGTTTACCTTTATTGCACATTTACGTGGTGGTCAGATCGAGCTCACTCCTAAATTTATATTAGTGTTTTTTTCCAGTTATTGATAGTACATGTCACCTTGAGTGTTTGTAAAACAAAATAGCATATCATAATTAAGAGGTGTTTAAAATTAGCATTTTCAAAAAAAATTCCATTATGCTAAATAATAAAACGAGAATCCCGTTAACTAATTTTATCCCTACTCGAATTTAGGTTGACGAAGGGACAGTTTTTGTCCAATGGCTAGAATAAAACTTAAATTATGACGATTTTTTTTTTTTGTAATGTCTAAAGATTTAAATGTAATTTGCAGTGTTTAAAAACTTGGACTAGCTCGGTAGTTCAGCCGGAAAACTTGTGAGTTAGCTGTCAATTCGATCAAAGTCACTCTATTATATTAGTCTATGATACACCTGGTGCAAACCAAAAACCCATCAAGTTTTATTAAAAACCGTTAAACCAAACTCATTTACTCGGTGGGTCGTTACTAATTAAAAAAATCAAATCAAATTTTATTACAAATTTTCAACATACCTAGTAAAAATATATATGCATGTATATTTATCAAATATACATACATTTAGAGCACATCACATTTACTTACCAAGGAATTCTAATGACGCCAAACTAATCCATTCTCTTTTCCAAGCCTCTATTATGATCGGGATCTTTTGTAATAAAAAAAACTTTAAAAATTGTTATTTCAAATAATATTATTTTTACTTCATGTTAAAAACCTTTCATCTCCTCGATTTTAGAGTAAATATAGAAAAATAATATATATATATATATATATATATATATATATATATATATATATATATATATATATATATATATACACACACACACATATACATATAGTTACTATCAACATTTTGTTATTGTAGTATAAAGAATTTTGTTATATTTAATAGAAATTGACATGTGAGTTCAATTATCGAATTAGCGGGTGAAACAATGTCCAAGTGACCCACCTCTTCTTTCAAGTAAGTGCCCAGGTATGGTATAAAATATATGGTAATTTGAATTATGATATTATAGTTCACCAATAAGTTGTTGCACTATATGTGTCACGCCAAAGTAATTGTTTGGTAAATTTGGTATGTTACATACAAATTCAAGATTTTATTGCACTGAATTGTATGCAACATTGTAATAAATCTTTCACCAAATATGTAGTAATAAAGGAAGAAATTTGTCAACTTTTAACATAATTGAATCAGATTAATTATGTTACTAAATTAGTATAAGCTGTATTTGATAATGTCTATTATTGTTTTCCTCTATAAACAAGTTGGCGATGAATGGATAATATTGTTGGGGAAATTCCACCAATAACTAATAAATATCGAACACAATATATTAGGAACAAAGCAGCGAAATAAATATTTCTCATATCTTGTGTAAACCTAATTGGAATTAATGAAATAAATTAATAACCAATCTAAATAATACGCGAAATATATGACACAATATTTAACGTGGTTCGACAACGTGTCTACGTCCATAACCCCACAACAATTAATCTTCCACTATAATCAACAATAATAGGTACAATGTCATTCCTTATATACTACTAGAGGCACACCAAATCATCAAGAACTAAACCATTCTTAGCATACAAATAATCATTGTCTATCAAAGACGGAACTCCTCCGAAGCAATACTAACAATATACTTAAGTACAACTCTCTCAAGAACAAAATCTTGAAAACACTACTAAAAAACAACAAAGAAAGTATCTCACCAAATTTGTTATTGTTCGGATATTAATTTATCCCGAAATAACCGTTGGATCTTGTTCGTAACCGTTGGATTTGATCTTCAATGTGTTTTGAACTGCTCGTCCAAATTTCACGACAATCAGACCACGGAACGCTGAGATATCAATATTTTATTACTACTGCACAGGCTGACCAGATTCTACGAATTTCCTTTAGTGTTGCTCTCAGATTTTCTCTCTATTTGGGTGAGTTGGGTTCTCTCCTTCATGCACTCACACATAGATTCTAATCTCCAATGCCTTAATTTATAATGTTAATTAAGGCATCAAACAAAGTTCTAATACGACTTTTCTTCTCCAATTTCCACCCATGCAAAGAAACCATATTCTAACCACAATTGGGACGACAAACATCAAGGTTCTCCCCCTTGACAGTATACTAATCAATTCCTCTTTGTGTTCATCTTCTACAATTTCTCTAGAAATCTTTGACTCTTCTCCGTCAATAACTAATCCATAGTTATCGGGAGAGTAACACATGGAAGATTGTCAGTCTATTATTAACTGCTTTAGAGGAATGGATGTTGAAACTTCTAGCAATGATAACTGCGTGTATCTATCATCCTCTTTCCCACACTATACGTCTACAGTGGGACACTTGAAGGTAAATTTATTTTTATTCTTTATTAAGCAACAAGAATATTTTTGCAACTCTACACTCTTCATTCTGAATCCAAATTTCTTTTTGACTAGCAGTTTACTTCCCTTCACACCATTGTGGGTTGGCATATTGTGACTAAAGTCAACTGCTCTCTCATTCTCCACTACATTAACAATGTCTTTGGAGAGCTTTGCCTTCAACAAGTACAATGATGAATATTTTCTATCACTGACCACAACCATAGCACCTTTTGTAAGTTTCCACTTACCATTACCGTGTAATACATCTCATCATTAAGTCTACCAATAGAAATCAAACTCAATCGCATGTTAGGAACATGCTTTACATCTTTGAGAATCAATTGTGTGCAATTGTTGGTTTCTAACCTTACATCTCCAATACCCAAAACTTTTGCCAATCAACAATTTTCCATCTGTACAGCTCCGTAGTCACCAGGTGTATAAGATGTGAAGAATTTTTTTTTAGATGTAACATGAAAGGAAGCACCACTATCAACCACCCAAGAAGTCTTATGACAAGCTAAATTGGTAACATCATCATCGTAGACGATATAGAAATCATCTGCAATGGTAGAAGCTCAATCAACATCGGCATCCTCATCTTTCAGCTTTTCTTTACCTTTCTCATTTTTGTTGTCTTTCTTTAACTGTCGGCAAAACTTCTTGATGTGCCCATTTTTACCACAATGATAACACTCAACATTGGCATACTTGTCAAACTTGTCTCTGTTCATATCTCTATTCTTCGGATCTTGACCCTGACTTATCTCCCTATTCTCAACAACCAAAGCATCTTATTGTGAATAGTACCCATGTGTCTTTCTCCTCATATCTTCATTTAAGAGAATACTTTTGGCTAAATCCATTGAGATCACACTATTTGGCGCTGAGTTAGACGATGACGTTCTAAACGTTTTCTAAGAATCCGGCAAAGTACCAAGAAGCCACAATCCTTGTATCTCATCTTCAAATTTGATACTCATTGCAGCCAACTGATTAATAATATCCTGAAATGCATTAAGATGGTTTGTCAAATGAGTTCCATCCCCATACTTCAAAGCCATCATCTGTTTTATCAAAAACAACTTATTATTTCCGGTCTTTCGAGTATACAATTGCTCAAGCTTACTCCACAAACTACGTTCATGGGTTTCTTTAATGATATGGTACAACACATTATCATTTACCCATTACCTAATGTAACGAACTACTTGCCGATGAAGTAATTTCCACTCATCGATGGTCTTGTTATCAGGCTTTTTCTCGAAAAATACTGGTCATAATAGTTCTTCACATAAAGAAGATCTTCCATCTTTCCTTTCCAAATATGATAATTTGAACCATTGAGAGTAACCATTCTATTTGTATTAACCTCCATCGTTCAACACAAGAATCTCAAAGCAACAACAACCAAAGCTCTGATACCACTTGTTGGAGAAATTCAACCAATAACTAATAAATATCGAACACGATATATTAGGAACAAAGCAACGGAATAAAGATTTCTCATTTCTTGTGTAAACCTAATCGAAATTAATGAAATAGAGTAATAACCAAACTAAATAATGCACGAAATATATGACACAATATTTAATATGGTTTGGCAACGTGCCTACGTCCACAACCCAAAAAAAAATTAATCTTCCACTATAATCAACAATAATGGGAGCAATGTTATTCCCTAGATAGCACTAGAGGCACACCAAATCATCAAGAACTAAATCATTGTTAGCATACAAATAATCATCGTCTATCAAAGACGGAACTCTTCTGAAGTAATACTAACAATAGATCCAAACCCAACTCTCTCAAGAACAAGTTCTTGAAAACACTACTAAAAAACAACAAATAATGTATCTCACCAAATTCGTCACTGTTCGGATAATAATTTCTCCCGAAATAAACATTGGATCTTGATCTTAACCATTTTTTATCTTCAATGAGTTGTGAACCTTTCGTCCAAATTTCACGATGATCGGACCACATAATGTTGAGATATCAATGTTTCATTACTGCTGCGCAGGCTGTTCAGATTCTACGAATTTGCTATATTGTTGCTCTCGAATTTTCTCTCTATTTTGGGTGAGTTGGGTTCTCTCCTTCATGCACTCACACATGGATTCTAATATCCAATGCCTTAATTTATAATGTTAATTAAGGCATCAAATAAAACCCTAGTGGGCATTTCCTTCTCCAATTTCCACCCATGCAAGGAAATCCTATTCTAACCACAATTGGAATAGAAGTCTTTCCTATATCAAATTAACTATCATTAGACCTCTTTAATTTGGACTAATTTATTGGGCTTGGACCTTTGATCTACTCCAAGACATGGGGCGGATACCCAAAATCCCCTCTCCGTCTCATGTCGTGGAAGTCCATCCTGTGATGGGACGGCAAACATCAAAGTTCTCCCCCTTTGACAATACACTAATCGAAAAACTTGGACCGGCTTGGAAGTTCAGCCGAAAAACTTGTGACTTGGCTGTCAATTCTATCGTGGTCGCTCTATATGTGTGTGTGTGTCAAATATACATACATTTAAAGCACATCATATTTTCATATTGTGGATTCTAATGACGTCAAGTTAATACATTTTCTTAACCAACCCTCTATTATGATCGAGATCTTAATTTGTAATACATTAAAAATAAAATTATTATTTCTAATATATTTTTTACTTCATCTTGAAAATCTTTCATCTCCTCGAATTTTGGAGTAAAGATTGGAAAATAATATATATACGATTAAATTTGTGAGGGAGGGAATTACTATCACTATTTCATTATTGTAGTAAAAATAACTTTGTTCTATTTAACAGAAGTTGACCCATCGTTTAATTGTTGATTACGTGGTGAACCAGTGATCCACTTTTTCTTTTGGGTTAGTGCCTAGGTCTGATCTGGAATATTTGGTCATTTGAGTTATGTTATTCAAGTTTAACAATAAGTTGTTGCACTATGTGTGTCAAGCACAATTAATTTTTAGTAAATTTGGTCCGTTTCATATTAATTTCAAGTCTTTATGCACTATATGCAAAATTGTAATAAATCTTTCACCAATTAAGTTGTAATGAAGAAATTTGGCGACTTTTGACATCATTGAATCAGATTAGTTATGTTCATAAATTAGTATCAGTTGTATCTGATATTGTCTCTAACTTTTTTTTCTCTATAAATAATTAGGTGATGAATGGGTAATATCTTAATTAAGAGAAAACCAAAAAAAAAAAAAAAAAAAAGATATAAAGAAAAAACCTCAAAAATACTTTGAAGAAATTAAGGCTTGTAGAAATTAGCATACAATGGAAGGGAAGAAGTCAATGAAATCAAGTTTGTAGCTTTATTTGCTAGTTGTAACATTTGTTGCAGTTGGATTTGAGGCTACATAGGGATTTTACTTTGTAATGGAGCTGTGCACATGTCAATTTTTCAATTTTGTAAGTCAGAAAAAAGATTACCGCATTGGACGTGTCATTGTGACCCAATACAAGAATGTAAACTCATTTTGTAAGTTTAGGAAATAATTAAAAGTTTGTTTAATTGTTTTGAAACGGTGGCCATGTATCCACATTTGGACTAGTAAGTTCACCTTTATTGCACCTTTACGTGGTGGTCAGATCGAGCTCACTCTTAAATTTATATTAGTGTCTTATTTTAGTTATTGATGTTACATGCCATCTTGAGTGTTTTTAATAAAATAGAATAACATAATTAAGAGATGATTAAAATTAGCATTTTCAAAAAATATTCCATTATGTTAAATGGTAAAATGAGAATTCCGTTAACTAATTTTATTCCTGCTTGAATCTTCTTTGATGAAAGGGTAAAATTTTTATCCAACGGCTACAATAAAACTTAAATTATAACAGAAAAAATTATGTAATATCTAAAGATTTAAATGTAATTTGCAATGTTTTAAAACTTGGAATGGCACGGCTTTTCAGCTAGAAAGCTATTCGATCAGGGTCGCTCTATTATACCAGTCTATGATACACCTGGTGAAAACCAAAAACCCCTCGAGTATTATAAAAACTGTTAAATTAGTGTGCGAGAATTACTATCACTTTTTTATTAATTTAAAAATAATAATTTTGTTATATTTAACAGAAGTTGACTTGCCGGTTCAATTATCGATTAGCGGGTGAACCACAAACCAATGACCCACCACTTATTCTGGGTTAGTACCTAGGTCTAGTTTGAAATATATGGTAATTTGAATTAGGATATTCTAGTTTAATAATAAGTTGTTGCATTGTATGTCACGAAGAATTAATCGTTGGTAAATTTGGTCTACTTCGTATAAATTCAAGTCTTCATTACATTGAACTGTATGCAATATTGTAATAAATCTCCCACCAATTGAGTTGTAATGAAGGAAGAAAATTGTCAACTTTTGACATCATTGAATCAGATTAGTTATGTTCATAAATTAATATGATACTGAGATTCGGTGTAGCTGTTGAGGCACTGCCACCGCAACTTCCTCTATCTCCAGCACCATCCAGTCTACTCAAGTTCTCCACCGCCAGCCACTAGCGAGGGAAACCCTACCGCAACCAAGAATCCATTGGGTGACCCAATTTTGGATGTACCACTACCAAGTCATAGCCCTCAAATCATTCAATCTTCCTCACACATTCCGAATGCCCAGGTCACAAGTTAGGAAGAAAGTGGCAACGGTATAGGTTCTGATAGTGAAACCAAGTCCCAACCAGGCCTCGAATCTGAGGAACGTTCAGATGAGTCTCAAAATATTGAGAACATTGATGAGCCACAAAAATTGGGGTCTGGTTTTGCAGTAGAAGATATAGACGAAGAGTCTAGTGATGAAGATGATGCCCCAGTCTGATTCAAATGTGCAAAGAAGGGTAAACAACAGATTGATGAACGTTCCACTGAACGTTCAAATGTTGTTGATAAAATTGATCAACATCAGAACGTTTACCAGACCTCCTAAGACATACCAACTCTGGCAACTCACCTTTAGCTATTCGAGCAACATTTGCTCAGCAAAGGTAATCACATCTTTACTCCTCTGAATTACAAATTTGGGACTCTTGATGCACAAGCTTAATTTCGTAAGTATATATCTAATCGAGATTAGTGTTGGAATATAATGTCAAAGAAGAAGCACTTAGAGAAGATGGTCTTATTAAATTGATTGAGCACTGGGGTATACACAAATTGTTGGGTTGGACTGGGAAACCGTGTGAAACTTTGGTCAAAGAATTCTTGACTAATATATCCCGCCAGATTAGACAGACAGGGAATAGTATGGACGAATTGAAAAAAACACACATTAACGCTACCAATTCACCTACTTTATTCTTAAAGATCATGCCATTAAGCTTTCTAGATGACCCTTGTAGCGAGCTTTAGGCCGATGGCTCCCAAGTTTGATAGACCTTAGGGCACCGAGTCTTGAGAACCGTAACGAACTTTATCAATCAAGTCAAATAGGCTACAAAGAGAGGTATAAGATAACACAAGTGCAATGCCTTTTATTTTTTTCATGCAAGATAAATATGCGGGGATTAGATTTCTAGCATGATTGACCTAGATTCCACCTGGTAGTCAAATACACTTCACACAATGAATACACATGCACAGAATCAATACATATCTAAATACTTTCCACATTGGATTAACTACCCCCAAATTATCCTTTTTCATTGGTTAAATAATTGAGTTTTAAATTGGTGGTCTTGGTTTTCACAACTTAGGTCAATATTCTTTCATTGTATTATATTCAATAAACTAACCAAATGTAGTGATATTTATGACTATTGTGCTCACACTTAATCACATCTCACATAGATATGCATAGTATAAAAAATATAAGCATAAGTAGCATCACCTAGTCATAATTCATGAATCAATAACTGTTTCACATAAATATCATTATCAGATGACAAGGCTATCCAACACACGTTAGTTTTTTTGTTTTAATTTCTTTTTTTTTTTCAAAACACACAAACAAAATGATTGCACCCCCAAACTATAAAATACCCACTGTCACCAGTGGAAGCAGAAGAAAACAAAATAAATAAAAAAGGAAAGAGTGTACTCGATTGCGAAGGCATGGAGGCACCATCGGAATGTCATCCAGTCAGTAAGCATCGAGAGGTGATTCTACATGACACCTTTACCGTTGTGTAATCCTAATGGAGAAGATGAAAAAGTAAAAAGGTAGGCCTAAATTGAAATGAATATGCACCTCTCTATGATGGAACTATTTTTTTTTTTTAACGACGATGCCTAACCTAAGTCAGAAAATTTAAATTTGCTGAATTACTAAAAATCAAGAAACGTGATCTAATTCGTAATGCAATCCTAAAATTTTACTTGCAATGCAATAAACAGATAAAGATAGAAATATGGGTTGTCTCCCATTAAGTGCTCGGTTTAGAGTCTCAAGCTCAACTTTTCGAGTATCACTCATGGAGGCTTGAATTTGGCTATGGAAATCTTGCATTGCTTGCACTTACCAATTTTGCAAGACTTATTCTTTGCTCTCCATATTTTAAGTTGGCCCTTTTCATCTTTAATTACTCCAACTAGTCCACCTATCTCCACATCTGATTTGCACTTTTCTTGGCCAATTTTCACCACTTCATCAACTCTAAAGCACCCTTGAAGGTCGACTGGTTGCTCGGGTACGATGTACATACTGAAAAGTGCTTGTTCATCCTCTACCCTCAAGATCATCTCTCCTTTTTCAACATCAATAAGGGCTCCACTTGTTAGGAATGGTCGGCCCAATATTACTGGCATATCATGGTCTTCTTCGATATCAAAGACAATAAAATCAATCGGGAGGATAAATTTATCCACGTTGATGAGCACGTCCTCAACCAAACTTGTAGATTGATCTATCAGTAAGCTGTAGAGACACGGTCGTTGCTTTTACCTCTTCCAAACCTAATCTCCTGTAGACAGAAAAGGGACATTAAATTAACACTTGTACCTAAATCACCGAAAGCATTACAATTATAGAATTTTCCAATTGTGCAAGGTAATTTAAAACTCACTGCATCTTTTAACTTCGGAGGCAACTTATTTAGCAGAATGGCGCTACACTCCTCGGTTAAAGCTATTGTCTCGTATTCATCTAGTTTTCTCTTATTGGACACTATTTTCTTCCTAAATTTAAGTACAATGGCATCTGGGCTAACGCTTCGGCGAATGGAATGTTGATTTGTAGTTTCTTGAAGACTTCAAGAAGTTTTCAAAACTACTTGTCGAGCTTGTGCTTCTGCAACCTCTAAAGAAAATGAATTGGTGGCACATAAGCTTTGTTAGGAATAGGAGCCATTTCTTTTGTTGATTCAAGAGATTAATTGAAGTTTCAATTTTTGGTTGCACATATTGTTTCTTGGCCACTTATTCCTCAAATACAGCCTTTTCACTTGAATCTATGACAATTGTACCCCATTCCTAGTAGTGATTGTATTTACCTGTTCTTTTGGATTTGTCATTGTATCGCTAGGCGAAGTGCCTTGTTTTATCTGACAGTTGTAGGGCTAACTGGCCAATCTGAGTCTCTAATTTTTTGATACATGCCTATTGATTCTGATAGTTTGTGTCTTGTCGTTCCAATATTTTATTTGTTTTCTACATATAATGCTGAAACATCTCCCCCAAACTTGGTCTTCTCTCTTGCTGAGCATTATTGGCATTGTCACTGTTTTGATTGTCAGACCACCTAAAAATTTAGGTGTTGCTTCCAACCTGGAATGTATGTTTGTGATTACGGATTATACTGTTGATGGGTATTATTCTGCATAAAATTGACATGTTCTAGAGAGGCTTATAACATACAATCTACTGTCGAGTGATTAGCCCCACAATTTTCGCACATCATGGTTGCTTGGATTGTATTCACTACTTGTGTTTGTGTTTTGACCAAGAGTTCTACCTACTTTGTGTCTTGCAGCAATTTGTGCATTAGTAGCTGAAAGATTGTCAATCTCAAGGAGACGTGCTACTTTTCTTGGAGTGACACGATCAAATGAAAACATGGTATGTGTATTCGTAATCAATTCAAATAGCTCCCATGCTTCGTTGATAATTTTTATTTGTAATGGACCCGTTTGTTGAGGAGTTCACTATGGATTTGGATTGATGAGATATCCAAGAGTAAAAGTATTGAGTCTGTAATTCCTTTTTAATGCCATGATCTGGATATTTTCGAGCAACTCTTTGAATCTGTCACAAGCTTCATGATACCTTTCCCCATCTAGTTGCTGAAAATTAGAGATTTCCAGCTTCATCTTGGCTACTTTAGTTAGTGAAAAATACTTGTTGCAGAATTTTCTAGCCAAGTAATCACATGTGGTGATACTAGCATGTGGTTCTGAGTCTAGCCAAGTAATATCGTTAACAAGTAATAAAGTGGACCTGATTAGTCCAAATTATCGTTCCCACAAAGACTATCCTATTTATATACTAGTTCAATTAATCATAATCATAATCTATTTAAAATACTTTGAAATAAGTTTATTGAAAGATTTAACGTATAACTATTAATTCTAGAAAATAGTGTGAACGCAAATATCATGACTTTATCAAATGTAATTATTAAAACGTTTGGATTCACGAATTCACCATAATTGTCATCTCTAATCTCTCATCTCAAGATTTATTCATAATGTTGTATTCGGTCGAATTCACGAATTTAACCTAATTTACCTCACTGGAGTTCAAATTAGTCCTATCTAATTAAGTCAACTCACTATATCTCTATTTGAAGTCGAATAATCCTTAATTAAATGCTTTAAATCTCATAAGAATTCAATTTAAGACCGTAACAATAACAAAAGCAAATATCTACATTTTATCCAATTGTCGAATTTTATTACGTGTTCTATATTAATAACTTACATCTCGATTTGTTACAATCCACAATTCAATAAAAATAATTTCCAATTATTTCAAGCATTACGAAAAAAAGTAAAATCAATACATAATTAATTTATAATTAAATTTTGAGAGTTAAAATTAAAGAATCTAAACTAGGTTACATAGTTAATCCAAACTATAGATTTAGCTACTCATAATTCGGAAAAAAGAAAACATGGTATGTGTATTCGTAATCAATTGATGAGAAAAAGTTGAATATCTTGCACCAAGAATTCGCCGTTTTCAAGTATCAATCTTCAAATCCTTCGCGTTCTTCCTCCGCTCTATAGTTCTCTATTGTTCTCTACTTTTCCCCGCTAATTTGACCTAGATTAGGTCTTTAAATAGTATTTACGTCCCTCCAACTCGTTTTAATTGAAAAGGAAACAAATACCCCTGAGTTTCAACTTAAAAAAAATAAAAAAATAACTTATGTGGGCCGCGGTATGGCAGCAGTTTGCAAACTGCTGTTGGACCGTGAAAACAAAATTTTGCAGTTTGGTCCCTCAACTTTCAAAATTATAAGATTTGGTCCATACTGAAAGTTTATTGTGCATATTTGGTCCCTTTTGCTCCAAGTCCTTCAACATTGAACCCACAACTTTCAAGAGGTTCCATATTGGTCTCCAAACCTCATTAGTCATTCGAATTTGGTCCTACTCAAGTTTCAAAAGTGTACAAATCAGTCCTCAAACTTTTCAAACGTTAAAATCCACTTCCAAAACTTGTGACATTCCTCCAATGGCTCTTTTAATGTTTATTATCACTCACATTCCATCATGTAAATATTCAAACGCTTCCAATCAACTCCTATGTAGCTCCATATTATTCATTTTTACTTCATTTACCTCTATTTTTGAATTTTACCTACAATGACAATATTTATACTAAATTAAATAGAAATCCACTTAAATTACAATTATATATCAAGTTTATATGATAGGATAAGCGTTTAAATCAATCGTACTTTGAAACACATGAAGTACAATTTCATTAGTAGAGCATGTGAAAAATATTATAGGAGATCATAGCAAGGTCTTAGATGCCGGATAAACATCTATTTCACTAAAGAGATTTCTAAACATTGAAGGTTCGGCTTCTCTAGTATATTCGTTAGGGATGAAGATGAATGTTAGCGATTTTATGTTTATTATTCTACAAGTGTACGGATCGCACAAATAATAAAGTAGATTTTGAGTCCAAGAATCGTACCCACAGGAATTTAGATAGTTCAATTACAATTATAATAACCTTAACCGAATCAAATTACTTTTAAAGTTTGGTTTCTTAAACTAATTAAACTATGAATTGAGAATAATTAAATAATAATAATAACTCAGACAATTAAAAGATCAAGTTTAATACGAATTACTTTAAAGTTGGAAAAGAAAAGCGTACTAGGATCCCGAATCCACTTATACCAATACCCTTTAACTCGAACCAATTAATTTAATAACACAAATTAATTATGAAGATCAATATTCTTAATTTGTTTAACAATCTCTCTAGAGTAGAATTAAACATATCTCTATATGTGACCTGACTATATTTCTATGACGGATGCAAACATACAAAAATGCATTAAAAATTATGAATATTTAAAGATCACGTAAAACATAACGGTATATCTCTATCCCCTATCGGACTCTATGACAATTAATACTATTTTTAACCTTTTTTCAATCTTTCGATGGTAAAATAAGCCACAAAACTCATACAACTATTGCGCATATAGTTATAGAGAAGAAGAAAGCAATATCAATTATTCAAAATTAAAAACATGCTTGAATATAAAAAACTCGATTCAAATAATTAAATGTCCATGATACAATTTTTTTCATGATCCAATTTTCTTCATGATCCTAGCACTAAAAGAATTTAGCCTAACATACTAAGAAGAAGAAAATAAAAAGAAAAATAAAATATAGAAGCCATCACTCGGATAGAAAGAAAACTTGAAAGAGATAATCTTGATCCTCGTTCAATCTTCGTTTCTTGTTTCTCTTCTTATTTTTCTCCCAAATATTGGCTCCCTATTTATGAGTTAATAACTCATATTTATAGTTCCCTAATAATGCCAAAAGTATCCCAAAAAAGCATTAAAATCGCGTCTCAAAAAATTTCCTAATTGGAGTCGAACACAAAAAGGAAACAAAAATCCACCGGCACTTTTTACACTGGGCATCGCCCAGGTATGTTGTTTTCCATTGTGCTGCTTGTTTGAGGTGATGGGCGATCGCCCAGCTTTAAGCTTAGGCGATCTCCCAGCTTAAGCTTTTCAAATTTGCATCTTTAGTCCTCCAACTTTGTATTTTGGTCATTTTAGTCCCCAAACCTTTCAATAACCTCCAAAATGGTCCTTCAAGTTCCAATTGGGTCCTCGTACTTCCGAAACATCTTCCAATTTATTGCTCTTTCATCAATTCTTCTCCAATTTTTTATAGACATGTCCAAAACTAGAATAGAAAGAATAACACACTAAATTAAATAGAAAATTTATAAAAGCTTAGTTTGAAGGTCCGAATAAGTGCACAAAATGCACTTATCAATTAATTCTTTTACAACCTGATTCAATGTTTTGCAAGCACAATCAACGGTCCGTTATATTTTTCTTAAAGGTATTTCAAGTCAAGACGTAAGAGAGGGTAACAAAATTACCTGCATTGCCAACACAACTATGAGGAATAAAAACATTTAGGTGGTGTTCTCTTTGTGTTTGTGTTTTGTGTTTTGAATTCATTTTGTGTTTTGAGTGTTTGTTTTAATATTTTTGAAAATCGTTCTTTTGGAATTTTCAAAATTGTTTCTGAAAACAGAAAACTCGAAAACACGTTTCCTTGAAACATTTTAGAAATTTGGACTTACTTGGAATTAAAAATAATTATTAATTCAAAACAATTCAAAATAATTATTGTTGGAATTAAAAATATTGAAAAAATTTGGAATTATTTGGAATTAAAAATAATTATTAATTAAAAACATTTAAAACAATTAAAAAATTATTTGGAATTAAAACATTTAAAAACATTGATTTTTGGAATTAAAAATATTTAAAACATTTAAAAACAATTATTTGGAATTAAAACATTGATTGTTGGAATTAAAAATATTTAAAAACAATTATTTGGAATTAAAAATATTTAAAAACATTGATTGTTGGAATTAAAAATATTTAAAAACAATTAAAACATTTAAAAACAATTATTTGGAATTAAAAACATTTAAAAACATTGATTGTTGGAATTAAAAATATTTAAAAACAATGATTGTTGGAATTAAAAATATTTAAAAACAATTAAAAATATTTACAAATAATTATTAATTAAAAAAATTATATTTGGAATTAAAAACAATTTAAAACAATTATATTTGGAATTAAAAACAATTTAAAACAATTATATTAATTCAAAACACTAAAAAAAGGAGCCGCGCATGTGAGGAGTCGAACCCGTGACCTCCAGCAAACATTTAGCACGCACTAACCATTGAGGCAAAGAGCCGCATTTTGTTAAAAAAAACGCAAAAATGATTATATTATGAGCTTTGTGCACAACCTAAAATAAAAAAAAAAAACAAAAATGCCGGATTGATGACTCGAACCGCCGACCTCCACGGCCAAAATGCGCGTTTTGGCCGTTTTGGAAAATACCATTTTTTTGTTAAGGAAATCCAAAAACGCCTAATATGCCATTTTCCGTTTCCTTTGATAAATTTTATGGTGTTTTGAAAAATGAATTTTCAAAAATGACAAACAGAACACGTTCCCCTTTTCCAAAAACACAAAATAGAAAATGGATTGAACATGGCAAGAGAACAGTCCCTTCGCGAGAATTTCGACGCTAAAAAAGGAAGGATCAGATGGTGAAGTGTCATAAATGTCTTCCCGCCCCTTAATATGGACCTTGCTAGGTCACTTTCTTTTGAAATTTCTTATGAACAACATTTGCTCTTTTACTTGGGAGCATATCTTATTAAGGAATGTAGTTCCAAGATATCGTATTTATCGTTTTGTTTCCATTAACAATCATAACATATTTTAAATTTCAGGCTCTAAAATCCCCTAAGTTGGACTCGTTAACTATAAAAACTCGAACATTAAGAAAGATTGCACATATTGGAATCCATATTTTGGCTTGTTTTCAAGTTATGATTATCGATCATTGGGATAGATTCTTGGTACTGGCCTAACCTACTCACCACGAGGTTCGAAATGCATCTCGTGAATTGTACAACCGTTGAACGATGAACAATCGAGCTAGATATGGCTACATAAAAATGAATTAAATAACTATATTTTATTGTCGCTAAATTTAACGTCAACTTAAATAAAATTCTATTTGATATCAGTTGAAACTCATCTGACTCATAGAATTAAATATAAAATATGACGAATTTTCGAGGCCGTTACACAATGTCTGCCCCCAGCACGTCCTTTGGACTTTGGTATGACAGAGATTTGGCCCCCATCAATATGTATATAGAAAATGCCAATTCGCACATTTTACAAATCTATTGTAAATTGTGATGTTATCTATTCTGTTTAACACGTATCAAATATGTTGTTCGTATCAGAGAATTCCTACTCCATTCTACACAATATTTTACACCCACAATTTATTAGATTGGAACAAATTACGACATTGATGAAAAAGAAAAAAAAAAAAAAAGTTCACCCCTAATATAAGCTTTTAATTTTGGTAAATGTGATTCACCAACCCAGTAAACAAATTACCGTGGCCCACATAATAATAAGCACTTCAAAAGTACATTTAATTTATTTTTGAGCAAGTCAATCATGTCCAATACAATTATTTTAATTAAGGAAATTTACATATATACACTAGTTTTTGAATAAAAATTAAAATATACTTGACATGTATAAAATAATCAGAAATTACCATTTTATGATTGTATCAATAGAAAATATTGGAAACTTAAAAACTATGTTATTTGTAAAATATTACCTTCTTGAAAATCAATAATTCCAGCAACCCAAGTTCATATAGCCATTTTTACAGATGTTGTATAACTGATGTGGTTGTCCATTTCCTACGTTTCAAAGTGCGTTGCGAAGATTTCTGTAAGATCTTCGAGGCAGTATAAGAGACGTAAAAAAATAATCAAGAATCGACCTTCAAATTATGACCCAAAAATGGATCTAGGAAGTAAGAAATCTGTCCATTTTTGGTGTGAAACAATTGGCAAGTGGCCCAAGTGAGATTTGGTGCAAAGATTTGTCCCTACTTTGCCTCCCCAATTGTCCTAAATATACCATACAAAAAAATTATAAAATAATGTGAAGGGGTTTCTTAGAGGTCGAGTGAAAATTTTTGGTCATATCAAACAAAACTTTACAAGTGGATCAATGAGAATGAAAGTAATCATGAGTTAATATATATATATATATACACACACACACACACACACACACACACACACACACATATGTATTAACCGTGTATATGTGTTGTGTGGGAGAGTGTAGGACTTTTTCTATAAATACCCCATTGCCCTGTCTTTCCCTACAAGCATATTAATCATATACATATGCATTCACTCACTAACACTCAAAGAATGAGAGAAGAACTTCCATAAGAGAGGAAAATCTATCTAAAAAAAGAAGTGAGTCAAGATCTAAAATCTGAAATGAAATGACTTTGTGTGGAAGACCCATAAATTAATAGACAAATCTCTGCACCCAAGCCTCGAGAATCTTAATCGGACAGCAGTAAAAAGGAGACCACAAATCTCAGATTTCGTGATGGGGGAGAGTGTTAGATTTCAGGGGCTAAAACTTAGTTTTTCAAAACAAAACACACTTCAGACTTCTTTGTCCCGGAGGGTATTGGTACACCTAGAGTTTCTATTTAAAATAGGATATTAGTACCCCGGGATCCTCTACACCATGAAAACCTAAGATTGGGTTCTACAGGGTTTCAGTACCTCTGCCTAAAACTTTAATAAATACTCACCCTCTAAAAAGTTGTGACATATATGACATTTTATTTTCAGGTGTCTAAAGACCATTTACAACGAGTTGTGAGAAAACTATGTTATTTGTCTTATATGCAATATGATAAGTATAGTGCATAAATTATATGTGCTCTTATGTGTTCTAAAATGAGTTATGTTGATGAGATTGGTTCAAGCAAGATATGAGATATTGTGAGCATGTTAAGCCTATTTATTTTTTATGCAACAAGAAAAAAGAATGAGAATGAGAAGTTATTTTGTGTTATGCATGTTCAACTTAAGTTGAGATAACAAAGTATATACAAATATAAGTTGTTTCATAGCACAACAAATTTTTCTAAGCTTATTTGTACACCATAAAGGGACAAAGGTCCAAAGAAAAGAGTTGATCGACTATAGCCAATGGTTAGAATGACCCATATGAGAAAAAATTTCTAATCAAAGTTTAATGAACGGCCAAGGCTAATAGTAGCCATAAATGGACAAAGGTCCAAAGAAAATAGTTTACCAACTATGGCCAAGGGAAAAAGTAACCCATAAAAGAACAAATGTCTAAAGAAGTTTGGCCATCGTGCAAAGGCACACAGAATTTTTAAGCTGTGCATTCGGTGTATAAATATTACTTATAGGAAGTTCCCTAAGAAAGATAATTATGTGCAATATCACACGTGCAATGCATTTTACTCATTGAATGTCATTTTTCATAGTTGTTTCATGACTCTTGTAGGAAATGGATCAAAATTTCTTTGAAGTTGTGGGCCAAAGGTGGGAGCTAGCTTTGGATGGCCAAGAATACTATTTGATCATCAAGATAGATGTATGGATGTACTACCTTTATCCACTCAGGCTACTAAAATATAAAGTAGCCTACCTTTTTGTAGATGTGTTTAACTTTTGAACTATAGAATATCTTGTAACTCGCTTTCTACGTGATATATTAGCTTAGATGATCTTGTTGATAACTCAATAACAACTAACCAAGAGGAGGGTGAATTGGTTTTTACAAACTTTTTCGAAAAACAATCTCAAAATAAGAAAGTTAAGAGATGTAGATTAATACAAGTACAATGTAAGTAAATAAAAGGCTAGAGAGTGTGCAAACGATATTTTTATGGAGATTTGATCCAACCAATGATCTACGTCCCCCGTTACCAAGCTCTCCGTCACAAGCACGGACTTTCTAATATTTTGATTGATTTATGGTGTAATCAAAATTCTTACAACGTTTCCAGTGACTTATAAACAAAGAGTATCGATCCTTATACAATATTAAGCTTTACGGGACTTCAATATGAACCAAAGATATGAAAAAGCTGATTTAAGATAGTATTTCTCTCTTAATAAATGATAGATACAAGTTAAGTACCAAGAGAGACTAACACTTCAATAATTAACAATAGATGAAAAGTTCAAGTGTTAGAAAGAAATTTTGATGAAGATGATGATTAAAAAGTTTGATTTAATCAATCAAAGTTTTTTAATGAATAATTTAGAAGATGTAAATGCAATAAAAGTTTGAATGATTTTTCTCAAGATGATTCTCTCTTTTTATGCTCTTGTATATATATTTAATGGTAATAAATGAAGGGCAATTTATACAAATCAATTTTCAAAATTTTCTGTCCATTCGGATGAGCAGTCGGTCAACCTTCAAAAGTTCAGATGACCAATGTAGCCATTCGGATACAATTATGGGTCTATAGAATTTTTTAGGACCATTTGTTTAGGAAGTAGTACCTCATTATTTATTGCTTTATTATTTATTCATTTATTTGTTTGATTTAGCTTTTATGATTGGAGGTCGAGTTTTATGCCCCCTCTAATATATTTTTTATGAGTTATTTATATATGGTTGGAATATCCGAAACCTCCCCAACCCTTTCCTGGTGGAGGCCTGACAACCACACTGGGAATGTGATAGTGTATTGAATAATTAAAAAAAAAAAATTGAATTGATATCGAAAAAATTCAATTTATTTGTAAAGTAGAAAATCAAAATTTAAAGTTTGTTTGAGAAAGTTTTTTAGCATATCTAAATCTTGATAATTAAAAAAAAAAAATTAATGAAATCTATTGTTAAAATGTTAGTAAAAATTATGAGTCCTATAAAACATAAAACACATAATTAAAATTAATTATTGATTTAGACCACAGTTTTTAGCAAATTTTTTAACATCCACCAAACAAGTGCTTAGAAACTGTCCAAATGACCTCTTGGTCAATTCATCTCATAATTTTGGTATTTATTTTCTATCCATTTGATTTTGATACAACTCTTTGAACATTGATCTTTCCATCTTTCGAATCGATGATGGATCCAATTTTTCAAACAAGTTGAAATTTTGTTGTTGTTGTTTAGCTGTCCAAACTAAAATTTTGATATATAGACATATTAATTATTGTTAGTAAATAGAAAGACGCTATTTCAAATGTAATGTTATTTGTAAGATACTTTTGTTCTAAAAAAATCATCATGCGTGAAGCTTAGATTTTTACGCCTAACCACACCACACTTCCTTCATCATCGCCGCTTCTCGCTTTCGCTTCTCGCCAGACTTGTATGACTTCTCAAAAACTTAAAGCTCAACTTCCACGTTTTACGTTTTTTAGAACATTGCATTCATGTCATAAAGATAGACTTATTTTTTTTTCCATACAAATTAAGAAAATTTGGTTATTATAGTTAGAACAATAAAATGTACTTACATTTTTCCAATAATATCTCTATAATTAATATAACTGGCAGTTCATATTTATTGATAATAATGCACATTAAATAGAGGTATATTAAAAAATTAAGAAATTAATTATATTATCAAAAGAAAAATAGTCTATAATTTGATAAAGATGAATAAAAAAGTAATTATATTTTTATGTGATAGAAGAGTATATTAACATCTACAAGTTTGTTTATAAAAATCGATGTGCCAAAATGTGAATCACTCGTGTGAGATACGAGATAAGGATGAAGGAATACTAAAACCTAATTAACGAACGTGGTAAACAAGGCATCGCGGCGACCACAAATAGAGCAGCCGTTCATTCCTATCCTAAATCGAAAGCAACCACCGGCCTCAGAATACACGCCCCAGCCCCCACCACCGACCTCTCCTAAATCCTCACACAATCTACGATGATTATTTTCTTCAAGAAAAAGTTGAAAACTGCAATTTTCATTTCAACCTCCCAGAATTGAACAGCACACCACTCACTGTACACTCAACAGCTGGCAACTGGGCAACCTTTTGCTACACAACTATTGGTGGTGAAATTTTTTACTACCCATTTTCTTTTCTTTCGAATTTTTCTTAAGAAAAACGTTATTGGTGGAAGAGGAAAACACCCAAATCAAGAATTCCCATTTCCACCATTAACGTCCCTTTCAATCTTATCAGAAAATTTGTGCTGTGTATATACTTGTGATATATATATTTCTTAATTTATTTCTCTCTCTTTTGCTTCAACCACCCGCTAGTTTGAACGGAAGTTTGGATTTCCTTTTAAAAATCTTGGTTCCATTTATCATTAAAAGTTCTTCTTTCGTTCTTGTAAATTAATAGTTATGACATTGGTTGAGGCATTTTTGGAGATTTTAGAAAGGCCGACGATGGGGGCAATGATAATAGGGGTGATACAGATTTTAGGGCCTGTTTGTATTGCTTTTTTTATTGGTATAATGGTAGGGTGGGCTTGGAAGCCAGGATGGGCTAGTTTGGGGAAACGTAAATTTGATTTTTCAGCACCTTCTTCTCCCTCTGCCTTGATTCCTTCGCCTGTTGAGGACTTTGGTTCAACCCAAATCTTGGATTCTTCGGCATTGGATAATAGATTAGAGAACGAACGCGTTGAATTGCCCGGTGCGGATAACGTTGTTTCGAGGTAAATTTTGTTTTTGGAATTCAAGAATTTGTTCAAAACTTGATGATATATCAACTGTTTATATTCTTGTTTTCATTTCATAGGATATTGTGTTAGACTTGGAACCCTAGGTGTTATGTTGTTGAAATAGGCTGATGATTAATGTATTGAAGCTTCCACTTTCTGACAAATTATACCCTTTTGATGATATTATTGTGAAAGTTGTAACAATAATATAAATTAAATTAAGAAGAGAGAACAAAAAGAAAGAAAGAACAACCAATCTTATTAAGCAAACGATATAACCAATCTTGGCATAATAAAATAATAGACAACTCTATTTATACTAATGCAAACCCTAACCTAAAACACTCTATTATTAATGCTAATATAACTTTACCATATATAATATACTACTAGTATAACTCTACTACTAGTATAACTCTAACTTCTCCACTTAAACTTACGATGCTATAACAAGAAGCAGCGAGAGTTAGCCTAGCAAGAAACGAAAACGATGGACCGAATGGGACTTCATGAAAAAGTCAGCAATTTGCAATAATGAAGAGATAAAAGATAAGAAAATAGTACCATGCTCAAGATGGTGGCGAATTAGATAACAATCAATCTCAATATGCTTCGTTTGCTCATAGAACACAAGAGTTGCGGGAGATTTGAATCAATGTTTAAAAAAACGAAAATAGGTACTGAGGTGGTTTTCGTTTGTGTGGCAAGGTGTAAGCCTCACCACAAACTAAAAAATTAGTAAAAAAAACTGTAAATCAATATAAAAATATTCTATTTCACCAATAAAAAACAGAATCTCAATTAAAATTTCTTACTTAAGTAGACTATCAAAAATATGATTTGTTTGATGATAATTTTTACTCTTTTTGCAATGAAAAAAGCTTAAAACTAACAAAGTTTAAAAGGTTGTGTTCTTATTATCATTATCACTATTGGTAGCATCTATTGAATCATCGTCATATTTAATTCTCTTATCATCTTCTTCATCTTCACTGGCAATTTCTATCCAATCTTCTTCTTCGTCTACTAATTGCAAAGAGGGTGCCTGGTTGACGTAGGTTATTCTAGATATTTTTGTGTTTTTTATTTATAAAGAGAGTCCAAATGTTTGTTTTTATATTTTATATTTTTTAGTTCAAACTTTTGACTTTTGCTTAAGTTCTGAAAAAGGGACCCAATTAAAAATTCATTAAAAAAAATAACAAATTTTCAGCTGACATGTGAAGCGCACGCCTCACGCCCGTGAAGTGTGACTCGTGAGGCATGTGTCTCATAGAATGAGGCACTTGAACTAAAAAAAAAAAAAAAGCACTACAATTAGCCTCAAGGCACTATGATTGCGCCTCAGACTGAGGTGCGCCTCTATTCCGCCTTTTTAAACCATAATTTGAATAGCACTTTTATTATTACAATACATACGAGTTGGAAAGGAAAGAGGAACACCCATGTCTGCAAGTAACCAGTGCAACCATATAATCTCAGTGGTAGTGGATTAAATATCAAATACCAAATTCCAGAATAACCGAAAACAAAACCAACCAAATTTCAGGTTAGTGGACCAAATTCCAAAGCTAAATTAATAGATACAAATACCAAATTGCAAATCTAGATTATTTGGATGCAAAACCAACCAAATTCCAGAACAGAACAATTGGACAAATTCTAAATTCTCAATTCTAAACTGACTTGAACACAAATATCGCAAATAAGCCAAAAGGTCCAAGTAATCTAATTAGTCAAGACCAAAACAACTCGACGAACTTACAAGAATACTCTAAAAAATAAAATTTAGCCTGATAAAAGTATCTAAAAAAAAAGAGAGAGAGTTCTTGGCCGGACGAGTGGCACAAGACCACTCGCCGGAAAACGAAAGCAATTTCAAGTTTAAACCAAATTGGATCAAACTTGTTCTATTACTATGAGAATGTTCTTACAATAATATAAATTAAACTAAGAAGAGAAAAACAAAGAGGAAGAAAAAACAACCAATCTTTTTAAGCAAACGATATAATCAATCTTATTAAGCAAACGGTATAATAAAATAATAGATACAACTCTATTTATACTAATACAAACCCTAACCTATATAAGGTAAAACACTCTATTATTAATGATAATATTAACAATTATATGCAGGTTTGTTTGTTTAAGTTCAAAAAACTTTGTAGCCTTGTTGTGAACTTATGAGTTCACCAAGCCTATGGTGGCTTCTCAACTGTGGGATCTGATGTGTTTCTTTATAGTTCGTACACTAGTTTCTCAAAATAAAGGGTTTTAGCATTGTTGGTCGCCCCTCCAATGAAACTCGAGGAAAGTTTTGATAGCTTTTAGAAAGAGGAGCTAGTGAAATGATGTTGTATTGAATACAAGAACAGTTGGATATAAACGGATGGAGAGAAATAATAAGTGGAGTCAAAATGAAACTCTAGCTAAGAAGGCTGGTAGTCATAGTCTTTTAGTCGGCCCAGAATGCGAACTTAAATCAAATACCTTTTGCTTCTTCTGAATATGTTTCTTTGAGGTTTGATGTTGTATGGTTGGAAGTCAAGTATACAACAATGATTTAAGATAATAAAGCTATCTCTTTTTATGAATGGAGAATCTGTTCTTTTGTCTTGTTGGTAATGCTAACTGCAGTTGTGTAGCTGGATTGAATGCAAAGTTGGCAGTCATGTAAATCCTGTACTCACTGCAATCTTGAGAATATATGAATTAATCTTAACTTTGATGTCATACTGTTTGAGTAAAGAACACTTTAAAGTAGCTTTAGGTATTCCGGTTAAATGAATGTTACTTCACATGTTACCCAAAAATGAACTTCTATAAGTTGCCACATCAGTCAATTAGCACGCAACGTAAATAGATTAACATTAGACTTGACAAGACTTTTCCCCCTTCTTCTAAGTTGACGAACTAAGACTTACTCGTAACATATATTTTGTATTATAGTTCTTCAAAGAGAAGAAAAGAAGAGAATGTGGTTGTTATGAATGAGGACCTGTTACATTTATACCATCTTGTTGAGAGGAAAGACGGAGGTCCCCCTTGGAAGCATATGATGGACCGTTCAACCCAAAATATGAGCTACCAAGCATGGCAAAGAGATCCCGAGGTACTGAATACGTTGTTTGAGGAATATTTTTCACTATATCGACTTATTCACTCTTCTGCTTGTACGATGCCTGAGTATCTGTGTTTTTTCCTTAATTGTAATTTTCATTTTTGATTAATTTGTATCTTTATGCTCTTTGTCAGAATGGTCCCCCGCAGTATTGTAGCAGAACTGTATATGAGGATGCAACACCCGATCTGTTGAGGGACTTCTTTTGGGATGATGAGTTTCGGATGAAGTGGGACGATATGCTTATTCATGCGGCTATAAAAGAAGAATGCCCCAGCACTGGAACGATGATAGTTCATTGGATTCGGAAGGTTAGGAAACTGAAACCAGTCGAAACATGGGCTCATATATGTTATTTTGCTGAAGAAAAATTGTTCTTCTAAGTACTGAAGCTGGGTTCTGTTGTGCAGTTTCCTTTTTTCTGCAGCAACAGAGAATACATAATAGGTCGTCGAATATGGGAGTCTGGAAGATCATATTATTGTGTGACGAAGGTAAGAGATTCCTTGCTATAATTGAGTCAGAAACCAAAAGAATACCTTAATCTGGTTCTTTTGTACTTCTTGTTGGCCGTTTTCTCCCCGGTGAATGAAGAACAAATCTCTCTGCTAGTAATGCCTGTATCCTGAGGCTTAAAACCCTGCATTTGTTTCCATCAAATTCAGCCCTGGTGAAGTTAGGTTTCTATGATCAAATCTGACACCTTTTGTTTCTGGACCCCAGGGTGTTCCCTGCCCTTCTGTTCCAAGGAAAGACAAACCAAGACGTGTCGATCTGTATTACTCGAGTTGGTACATTCAAGCAGGTAAGAAGTTTATTTTTTTGTGGTATCATTTAATTTTTATGTTTTTCCAAACAAATGGCTATATAGAGGCCAGACAAACCTGTGGAATTTGTGTTGTCTGATTTCTTCTTTGAATTGGATATGCAAAAATTGTTTTTCTCGGTGTATGCGCTACTTTAGTAAGTCAAGGTTTTATGACTTTATCTAATATTGTAAGCTTATATTGAGTATTTTCATTCTTGACATCCTTCTTGCGTATTAAACAGTGGAATCAAGGAAAAGAGACGGTGAAGTGTCTGCATGTGAGGTAATACTCTTCCATCATGAAGATATGGGCATCCCATGGGAAATTGCAAGATTTGGGGTACGGCAGGGCATGTGGGGAGCGGTTAGGAATATTGAACGTGGTTTTCGGGCTTACCAGAAGGCAAGGCTATCCGGAGCGCCCGTATCTCATCCTGCATTAATGGCTCAAATCAACACAAAAATTGATCCAGACTACCTGCAGATTTTGGAAGGTGAAGAAGAATCATCGGAGACACAAATACTGGATTTACCCGAGAAACCAAAGGGTGGTGTAAACATACCAAAGCTTCTGATATTTGGCGGGGCAGTTGTAATTGCATGTAGTCTCGACCGAGGACTCTTGACAAAGCCCCTTATATTAGGTTTGGCGAGAACCTTCGGGAACATAGGAAAAAGAGGATGTCCAAGGACTAATTGAGGATTTATTTGTAAACCTAGTTAGTTTGAAGTTTTGTTTCACTGTAAAAAATCTTCGTACTGTTTCAACACATCAACATGCCGCCATTATCTTCTTCATATGATAAAATTCAATTATAGTGGTAAGTGGAGTCCGATATGCCCTTTGTTGTTTCAAACTGTTGGCAGTATCTTATCCTTGAATGACTCTGCAATGCTGAGATTTGTCTCGTTTGAGCCATAACGGCATGTTTGGTGCGGAAGAGTAATGTATGGTTTTCAAGTTGAAAAGAAGTCAAAAATCATATTTGTTAAGTAATGTTTTAAAAAGTGTAAAGCGTGGTTAAGCGTAGAAGTCGAATTTCAAGTTTTTTGGACATAGGTGAGGCGAGGGCGATGTGTTAGGCGTGAATGTTGTGTCTTCCATTTAGGTGAGTTTTTTAGAGTTCGACAAAAGTTCGGCTCCGTACTAAATTCTAAATGTGTCATAAAGGTTGTCTCAAAAAGTGTTGCTTTTTTTTCCTATTAGTATACCGCTTATTTGTGGTGGAATTCGCTCAAATTGAGTGTCAGGTCTGTTATTCTGAGATTGTAAACTGAGTATTTTGGGAAGTTTGGGTTGAAATACAAGGTAAAGAATGCCAATAGTAGCTCCAATAATGATGAGTAGGACCGCCATTGTTCTGCCTCCTTTTCTGTATCGTAAATTCTTCAATCACAGTGGTTAATAACTTGTAATGAACACATCAAAGATTTAAACAATGTTGATTAAAATACGTATTTATGTAAATGAGTATGCTATGAAATGGTTTGTTGTTGGTAGGGTGTCCTCCTCTGAATTGTGCACATCTTCGATGGAAACTGAAGAAACCACGTAGTCAATTCTCCTTGTTCTCCTTCTCTAAAGAGAATGAGTGAACTTGTTTGAAGCATCTCAAGTGAACTCTAATGGTGGATTTTGAGAATTTTGGGGTTTGGTGCGGTGGATTTTGAATTTTGGAGTTTGATAAAAGAAGGCATTCTCTTTGTTATTTTTTATTATTTTAGAAGAACATTTGATTATTTTTCTATTCTTCTTTTTCTTTTTTCTTTTTTTGTTTTTTGTTTATCATGTCTATTTCTTCAAACGTTGGGGATTGTCCGATACTAGATTAGGGATATATTTCTTATCTTTTTGAAAGGTTGAAAACCAAATATACTATTTTTCCTATAAATAAAGAAGTTATGTAGCGAAGGGAGGTCGGTCCTTGCCACGGGCTGAGCTAGGCCCATAAAGAGACGGGCCAATGGCTTGGCCCGTCCAAAAAAATGGAGTCCGGACCGGCCCGTGGCTCGTGGGCCACATGGGCCGCAAGTAAATTTTTTTTTATTTGAATTTAAAAGGTTAAAAAAAATAATTTATGATAAAAATTTATGATCCATGGGTCGAATTTCACGAGCCGAGCCTAGCTCGTCCCTTTTTTTTTTCTTCAGCCCGACATGTCGTTAGACGAGCCTGGGCCCATAACGGGCCGGGCTATCCCTAAAGTTATGATTTTTTTTTTTTTTTTATCTTTGACCACGCTCTTTAGAAAAAATTGAAATTTTGTGAAAATTCTTATTGCCAAATTGAACCTTGTTCTTTCTTTTCCAATTCCAATTGATTATAATTGGCTAATATTAATTAAAGTGTTAGTTAAATATATACTAAAACAAATAATCTATCAATTCATGAAAAATTAAAGATCTTGTCTTATAATTTATAAATGCAATGGTAGTATAAATTATAATTTAAGTTGGTTAAATATATTTTTTACTCATATATTTTGTGGGATCTATAATTTACCACACTTATTATCCATACATTCTGTAAGACCCATAATTTATAGGAGCTTAAAAAATAATTTCAATACTATTAAACAATCTGTAAGACTTGTACGGAATAGTGATAAAAATAATATGCTTTTCAATTATCGTTCAGAATTCTACAACCTGGATTAATGACTAACCAGGGTTTCAAAACAGTATAAACCATCAAAATGTGGTGCCAATTTTGGTATTTGACCACTCTTGACCTCTTCCTTAACTTCCGCTGAAAATTTGGTTATAGAACCTCGTGCTGCAGTTTCCTAAGCACACATAAACTGGTTAAATTTAGCTTGTATGCAATGACAAGAAGAATTCATATGATGAATTTTGATCTCCTGCCCAGGGGCGGATTTCAGACCCACCGCTTGAGGTGTCGGCGCGGTGGGTGGTTAGTCAGTAAAATAATTGGGTGTCGGCGGGTGGGTGGTTAATGTTAAAATATTATTTTAACACTAACCACCCACCGCCGACACCTCAGCAGTAAGTCTTGAATTCCCCGCCCCCTGCAGCAGAGATCACGCCTGTTCATATGATTAGAACAAAAACAAAGTACTTTCGTAATAGAGTTAATTACACTACATATCACTGAACTTTATACTTTATTTTATTTATACCACTAAATTTTATATTATGTTTCATTTATATCACCAAACTTTAATTCGTTTCATTTATACCACTAAACTTTAAAATTATTTTCAGTTAAACCACTTCATTAACCAACTGTTCATTATTTAACGAAAATTCTGATGTGACATTAACGACCGTTAATTAGCTGATGTATCTCGCCACGTGTATGAAGTTTAAAATAAAAATACGTTTTTGACATCAATTAAAAGACTTTGAGCTCAAGAATTGTCGAAATAGTTGATACAAAAACGTATTTTCAAACACGATTTTGACATCAAAAGCGTATTTTCATTTTGAACATTATACATGTGAACAATACTTTCACACGTGGCGAGATACATCGGCCAATTAATGGTCCATTAATGTCACGTCAAAATTTTTGTCAAATAATGAACGGTTGGTTAATGAAGTGATTTAACTAAAAATAATTTTAAAATTTAGAGATATAAATGAAACGAATTAAAATTCGGTGGTATAAATGAAACATGGTATAAAGTTTGGTGGTATAAATGAAACAAATTAAAGTTCGATGGTATAAATAAAATAAAGTATAAAGTTCAATAACATATGATGTAATTAACCCTTCGTAATATTATCAACTTATAAACATTGTTAAATAAACAAATTAAAGTTCGATGGTATAAATAAAATAAAGTATAAACTTCAATAACATATGATGTAATTAACCCTTCGTAATATTATCAACTTATAAACATTGTTAAATACTCAATTATAGCAAAGTTTCATGGTACAAAACTTTATTTTGTTTCAAAAAGTTAGTTTTAGTTTGTTTAACGGAATGTTACATTTGACATGAAAACTGACAATGTAACACACATGACAACAATACAGTGTCTTACACATCAAACATTTTATTAAAAAAACTACTAGATTTTAATCGAGTAACAAAACTGAAACAAAAAACAAAACCATCTTGGACAAAGAAAAGTTTGGTAACTAACAAGAAACTTCTCTATAAATCAACCAACCAATAATGGCTTTTGCCCTAATATTCTACGTTGAAAGGAAAAGATGATATTTTTGAAATTCAAAATTTCCTTGGATATGGTCCTTGAAGTTTGAAAATTAAAATATAAAGTAATTTCATGACTAAATCCTCAAATACTTTGGTCTAGAAATGTCAAATGTTTGAAAAATTAAAATATTTGACCGTTGACCAGTCAACATTCGTCCTAACTGAACTTCAACCCTAGATCGGTCACTGGTCTGATCCCGCTCTGAAAAAAATCAATTTTTAAAATAAATTTTTTTCTAATAACAATTCAATTTTGAAGTCAATTTTATTTTTTTTAAGTAATAGTCTTTTTCTAAAAATTTTGACTCCATCCCTAATTTTCGAGAGTTGAGAACTTTAAAATTAAATGATTTTAGAAAATCAAGAAAATAATATCTTTATGAATGCAGCTTTACCTGGTTGCTGGAGTGATTTCTGACAAATAAATAGAGGCCAACTGCTACTGCTGCTGCAGGTGTTGCTGTGGTAAAAATTGTTGCCAATGCCATTTCTTCAGATTTGAGCTCAAAAACTTGTACTTCTTGCAATAATTAATAACTAGAATGTCCCTTGCTAGATATAAATATTTTGCAAGTATTTTAGAGAGAGAGAAAAAAGATATCATGTAGATGGAATTTGAGATGCCTTGATAACAAAGACAAGTAAAGAATGGATTGAAGAAAAGAAAAAGTAAAAGCAATGCAAAATTTGAGGACTTGGATTTCAGATTGTGCAGATAATTGGGGCCTCTTAGGGACTTTATATAAGATATATAGCACGTTTACCACATGTCAATTGGTAATTCGTAAGACGCAAAAGCAATCTCATATTAAAATAAAATATCAATAAATGAACTTTTTCTTTTTATCCACTCGTCACTTATTTTATGAAAATTCATCGTCCCACGCCTTTATTAAAAGAATCAGTAGAGTTTTGCGTATGAACGAACATTTTAAAGATGAAATATGGACTTCTCTAATTTGTTAGAGAAAAGGCACAATCAATTGGGGGTCTCATTACTTCATTAGAGATGAAGATTAATGTATTACGCCACTTGCTTACTTATCATCAGCTGTCACTTTTTCCCTTTTTATGTGAACGCATTAAAGATATTTTGTAAAGATTCCCACAAGAAATCACGACCACTCATTCTGATAACTTATTAAACCCGTGCTTAATTGGCATTATGACGTAACTAATTCGAGCCGACCGCCAAAAATTATCGAATTATATCGTGACAGAGATCGATTGGTTTTACTAGAGATGCCTAAAAAAACCTTCTAACTACAAATCAAAGTTAGTTTGAATCCACGTGTACCTATTAATATTTTGATTTTAAACCAAATCAAACTGTTTAAAAATAATTTGGTTTAAATTTCAATATTTTAAAAATCGCTTAAATCCCGTTTTTAATTTTTTAAAATAAATTAATTAATTCTATTTACATATTTAAAAAGTGAGTAAAGTACAATGCAATACTAAATTTATTGGACTAACTTATTTAATTTTGGAGAAAATTGTGATAAGTCAAGGGTGACTTCTTCCAAATTAGGTCAAAATATTTTTCAAAATTGCCATTAAGTCATTCTACTTGAGTTATATTTTAATTAATCATGCAATTACCCATGTGACCCAAATTTTGCGTGTGTTTGTTTGGGTTTAAAAATTATTTATTTTGGGGTGGTCAAATAAACTCAATGCCGGGCCCTCCATAGCTTTTTCTGTAAGAAAACAAAATTGAATTTTTTCCAATTTTACCCTAATATTGAGCCACAAAATTTGATTATTTCTCTGCAATGTTTCCCGTTTGAAAGCATATAAAGTAATAGGGTCATTTTGGGAAGATTCTTTTGAAAAGGAAAGATTGTTTTCTTACAGAAAAAGTGATGGTGGGCCAAGCATTGAGTTTATTTGACCACCCCCAAATAAACAGTTTTTAAACCCAAACAAACACACGCTAATTAGAATAAAATTGATTTAAACTTCAGCAGCAACGAACGTGGACACCATCTTTTTCCACGCTTCCCACCGGCTATTGCACCTCATTGTCGGTGCTTCCCGACTCGTCACCGACCACCCAAATATTTTTCACTATTTTCATTAGTGATAATAGTGGATTCACAGTTTTTTACTGTTCTTCTTCTTTCCAATCATGTAAAAGATAAAGTTTTAAACTTTAACAATTTGTTATTGTTATCAGATAATGACAGTGAATTCTCAGATGTATTGGACAATTTCTAGATTGCAAAATTTTGGAAACAATTGTATATTGAATGTTATTTTGTATGTAGATTCAGTTTTTATGAATAGTTTCTCTCATTTTTCTTGAATTATGTTATTTTTATTTGAGTTATTGTTTATATATATATATATATAGGAACATAATTGTTTTGTAATTATTTTTGGTCAAATAAAAGAAAGCAACATTTGTTTCACATACATCAACATTTGTATGTGTTTCGGGATATTATTGTCACACATTCATGTATGTTATTTGATATTGTATCATAGAAAACAGTATCTTAATAAAACAGTATCACAAATAGTTTCTTATTAAAAACAATATCTCACAATATAGTATCACAAGCATTATCTTATTAAAAACAGTATTTCAACATATTAATATAACGGTATCACAGATAAAAATTTCTTAATGTTTCAGTATCAGAATCAACATTACTAAACAATGACAATATTATGCGCACTCAAAATAGAAAATTTCAAACCAACAAAAGAACATTATCATAATAAAATTATCTTAATAAAATAGTAATATAGAAAAACAATATCAGAAATACATTTGAATCAATATCATTATAATAGAATCATATGGTTAAAGTTATCAAACAAGTTAAGCAAATATAACAGTATCATAAGCACATTATTATCAAACACATACTTAGGTAAGTACAAATGTTATGTTGTAACAGAAAACCATAGCACGGTGTCTAAATAAGACATTATATTAATAAAATAATATCATAGATAAAAATATCTTAATATATCAGTATCATACATAACAATATCTTAATAAAAGTGTATCACACATGCAAACGACAACTCAATAAGAGAACAGTATCATATATTGAAACAATATCAAGCATCTTGAATGACAACAATATCATTGATCTTATACTACTAATAGACCATTTTGAAACAGTATCATTATTTCAACTATAAAATATTTAATTTTGAATATGTCTAGTATTTGTTTGATGAAGTTTAAAAGTAGTTTTTTTGGAGATTTTGAAAAAAATTGAAAAAATATATGGTTGAAAATGAGTTTGGGAAAAAAATTGTTTAAAATAAACCTGGTCAAACATGCACTAGTGTAACAAAAATTAGTGTACAATATCAAAACTAAAATGGTATCAAGCATTTTTCATAAAATAGTATCATAAAAATAATATCTTAATATAGCAGTATCACAATAAAATAGTTTTGTGTTTGAATTAATGGTTCTGCAATTGTAGGAGCAAGTTGATCTTTTAGCACTAAAATGTGACTTTAATTGAAATAAGTTTGGGACATATGACTTCGGAGCCCATGAGCGCATGATCAATTACCGACCCTGAATTTTCCCTTATTTTTTGTCTAAATATTGGGTCACTGGCTCATAACCCACAATACTCACAAGTTTATTATTGGATTCAATTATTAACTATTTTTTGTCAATTTTTTCTCATTCCCATTTCTTTCTATGACAAATATTAACGTAATATAACAATTGAGACAAATATTAATATCATGTAATATCTATGTTTAAAAATGCACTGATAAGCTTGTATTCAGAATTTGAGACTAATTTACTTATGTTTAAACTTATTTTAAATGCGTTTATTATTATGTCAATAGGTAAACCGTAGTTTAAAACTGAACTGAACTGTAAAAAATAATTTGGTTTGATTTGATTTAAAAAATGAAATGGTTTTGTTTGGTTTAGAATTTTTTTTCACATCGTTTTTTAAATAATTTAGTTTGAAAATAAGTCAAAAATCGTCCAAATCAAACCGTGTTCATCCCTAGATATTATTAGAATCCACTAATTTGATAGTCATAATCAAATGGGTCAGCAATCACATTCTAGTAGGCAATAGCCGAGCTCACTTGTCGACTTTTATTTTTCATGATTTTCCTGTTGACTTCAAATTCTACGTAACTAAATCTTATTATCAATAAATTTAATATTGACTACATGAATCATTTTTCAACATTCTATTTTGTTCGATGTACTAGACCATACTTTTTTCTCTAAATCTTGATTTTGTTATCCAATATTGAATGTTGATGATAGAAATAATGACAGCTGATATATGTTATCTGCAAATGGTGGCATGTCCTGGTACGCCCGCCTCAATGATTCACCCAGCTCACCCACCTCATTGGTCTCATAAGCACACCTCTGACAGATAGACTACAATAACCCAACTATCGTTCGATTAACCAGACATGTGACCCATAGAATGACAGTTATCACCGGTCATTGGAAAGATGAAACACAAGCAATTGGAAAGATGAAACATCCCTCAACAATTGCGAAGATGAAACATCCATCATTAACTCCTAGTAATGAGGGAGATGAAGGGACACCCTATTAAGGACTATTAAGACCATAACTGCAGCCATTTTATAAATAGAAACCAACCTCCCACGTAAAAAAGACAATTCTCATACACTCCATATTGCTATTTTGCACATTTGTTTTAATCATTTAATCATTATCACACCGAAGTGGACACGGAGAAAGAAGCCCCACCACTATTTTGCAAGTCTCCACCACTATCTCCTCCGTGCTTGGAGGAGGAGAAAAATATTTATCATCAATTGGCATCGTCTGTAGGCAACGCACAAAAAGTCATGACTCGAACTAGAAGAGCTAGGAATGTAATGCTCCACTAGCCTTCGTCGGAGATGTAGACACCGAGTCTAACGCCGCCACTAATCACCCACAACAAGAATTTGCCTCTGCCGCTCAACTTGCGGTACTGCAAGCTCAGGTGGTGGCCTTAACAGCTCTACTCCAGAATCGGAATGCTGTAGTTTCTCAGCCATCACATGGTCTTAACTTGCTTCGATAAGATCATTACCACCCGGGGCTCTGTCCCAGGGTCCTAGCCCTCCACCGGTAGAGCCCTCACCGCCAGAAGCTTCTCTCCAGACTCCTAACTTTTCAGCAATAAAAACACAACCAACAGCAGCTCCAACGCTGGCTCCAGTTTCTTTGGCTCCACCTTCCGCACCCCACTTTCATTTATTAACATTTGGCCCAAATCCACAATGGGGGCAACCGTCATGGGTGCCCACGCCTACGCTGGTTAGGACACCAGTGTTAAGCTTAGAGCAACGATTAGAAGATATGATGGGTCACAAAATAGCTAAGGCTATGTCTAAGAAAAGTAGTAGACAACAATCTTTGGTGTTGGAATAAGATCCTTTTTTCCTAGAAGTAATGACAATCTCTTTGCCACGAGACTTCAAACAGCCAAAGATGGAGAAGTACGACGGATCATATGATCTTGTCGATAACCTCGGGGTTTTTGTCGACTTGATGAGGTTGCAAGCCACTCCTAATGCGATTATATGCAGGGCTTTCCCGCCAACAATTAGGCGGGAGGCCAAGGATTGGGTAGCCACCTTTTCCCAAAATCAATCTTTATATTTGACAATTTTTCCAAGTGTTTTGCTACATACTTTTCCAGCAGCAAACGTGCTAAGAAAACTGCCATCAGTCTGATGCAATTGACCCAGGACAATGATGAACTGTTGAAAGATTTCATGACCCAATTAAATAAAGCCACACTGAGAATCAACGATCTGCAGATTTCTGCTGTAGCCACTGCCATGATGAGTGGAACTCGAAGTTGCCCTTTCAAGATGTCACTCTTCAAAAACTCACCGGATACGATACATGAGTTACTAAGGAGATGGGATAAGTATGTGGACGCTGAGGAAACATATTTCATTACCAAAAGCATGAAAGATCGAAAGGAACTTGAGTCTAACAAAAGAACAACTCAGGACGAGCCCAAACTTCGAGATGATAAAGGCAATCAGAAAATAAAGCATCTACGACGGATAAATGATGAGTGTACCAAGAAAGGATCCGGTTAGCTGGAAAGTCCTAGTGCACCTACTGGACCTAACCTGCGATAAAAATATTCTCAACTACTGCAACGGTCAAACGAGGTGACAAAAAAATAATAATAATGAGGCGAGGCGGGGGGGGGGGGATGGGGTGGGGGGGCGGGGTCGGGGGCGGGCGGGTCGGGCCGGCGAGCCGGCAGCCGCCGGCCGAAGCCGCAGTGAGCCTTAAAAACAATTGAGCATAGGCGAGCTCATCCAAGACCTTAAAAAAATTGAGCTGAGGCGAGCTCGCCCAAGGCTTCAAAAAAAATTCAAGGCAATGAGTCCTATCTGAAAAATAAGGCTAGGTGATGAATCCTGCTTGAAAACAATGCTAAGTCCCAACAAGAAAACAAGGCTAGGCAATGAATCCTGTTTGAAAACAATGCCCTGTCTAAAAATCAAGGCGATGAGCCTCTATCCAAAAAACAAGGCGATGAGCCTCTATCTAAAAAATAAAGCGATGAGCCTATGTTTAAAAATTAAGGCGATGAACATCTGTTTAAAAATCAAGGTGATGAGCCCCTGTTTAAAAATCAAGGCGATGAGCCCCTGTCTAAAAATCAAGGCAATGAGCCCGTGTCTAAAAATCAAGGCAATGATCTTCTGTCCGAAAAACAAGGTGATGAGCCTCTATCCGAAAAACAAGGTGATGAGCCTCTATCCGAAAAACAAGGCGATGAGCCCCTATCTAAAAATCAAGGCGATGAGCCTTTGTCTAAAAATCAAGGTGATGAGCCTCTGTCTAAAAAACAAAGCTATGAGCCTATGTTTAAAAATTAAGAAATGAAACACAATCCAAAAAACAAGGCGATGAACCCCTGTCTAAAAATCAAGGTGATGAGCTTCTGTCTGAAAAAGTTATAGAAGAGCAGGTGCACTAGATTATTTCTACTTCTCATTGACAATATTCTATGAAAATAGTCTATGGGTAGTAGAGGGGCTTATGATGATAGAAATAATGACAGCTGCTATATGTTATCTACAAATTGTGGCATGTCCTAGCACGCCCGTCTCAACGATTCACCCGCCTCGTTGGTCTCATAAACACGCCCCTGACAGATAGACTGCGATAACCTAACTATCGTTCGGTTAACCAGACGGGCGACCCATAAAATGACAATTATCACCAATCATTGAAAAGATGAAACACCAACAATTGGGAAGATGAAATATCCCTCAATAATTGCGAAGATGAAACATCTCTCGTTAACTCCTAGTAATGAGGGAGATAAAGGGATACCCTAATAAGAACTATTAAAGGCCAAAACTGCAAGTCATTCCTGTAAATAGAGGCCAACCCCTCAGGTAAAAAAGACAACTCTTATACACTCCATATTACTATTCTGAACATCTGTTTTAATCATTTATTAATTATCACATCGGAGTAGACACGGAAAAAGAAGCATCGCCACTATTTTATAGGTCTCCGCCGCTATCGCCGCTGTGTTCGGAGGAGGAGAAAAATATTTATCCTCAAATGTTAATGAATTTGGTGTTGAGATGAAGGGAAAGTCATTGTGTTTGGGTGAGTTTGAAAGGCAAAGGATAACCCTATCCTCATTCAATGGAGAGATGAGAGTGAGATTATAGAATGAAAACAAGCTACGGTATCTTAATGGCCTTTGCCACAACCATTCTTTTCTAATCCCTTAGATTTCTTATTTTGTTTCTTATTGCAATTTGCAGGATACAAATTCCCAAAAACTCTTCACAATTTCTTGTTTATATAATCCAAAGGCAAAATTGTGCCTTCAGACCATAACTTTTGGTGTCTCCTAGTGTGTGTGTGTGGAAGGATTTTCTAAAACCTAAAAACTTTGCTTAGAAAGTAAAAGCACTTGTTTAGCTGACTCATAATTCAGCACAATGAGCACATACAATATGACATCTATAAATTTGTATTAAAAAAGTCTAAAAACTTGTTTTATTTTTATAAATTGTATTTAGAGACGACAATAGATCCGAGCAAAGCGGTTCTAAATAAAACTTTACTTAGAGAGTAAAAGCACTTGTTTAGCTCTAATTAAAAAGTACTTGTTGACTCATAATTCAACACATACAATATAACATCTTTAAATTTGTATCAAAAAAGTCTAAAAACTCGTTTTACTTCTATAAATTGTATTTAGGGACGGCAACGGGTCGGAGCGGGGCGACTCTTACCATTTTTGCTTCGTCAGAAATTAAAATATCTCCATTTAGGATTCTGTTTAATTAATTTTTTTTTTTATATTTTTTAAAATATAATTTAAATTTTAAAATATAAAAATAAAATAAAATAAAAAGATTCAAGAGCGAGTTCGAAAAATTCAGAGCAGGGACCATGATCCCCGTTCCCGCCTCGACCCCGATTACTTAACGAGACAGTGCAAGGACGAAGTATTTTACCATCTCTAATCGTATTTGCAAAATATCGACTAATTTACTAATTTCTAAAACATTACATATCATGCATACATCAAAGTTCTAAAAGATGTAAAACATGACAATGTATCAAAATTAAAACTCAAGCCTTATGAACTTACGCTTCTAAACAATTTCAATATTATTTTATCTAAGATTAATAATAATAATTAATTTTATTTAATTAATTTATGTAGCTTAAAAAATTGAAATAAAAAATTTTAAAAAAATAAAAAATCATTCACGTTTTAGCGTCTAAGCTCACATTAATTGTGTCTTGTGGCGTCTAGGCTCGCATTATAAATAGTTTATAAATAGTTAAAATAGAGTTGACCGCCCACATTTTTCATATGCAGGGCACTTTTCCCCGCCGCCTAGGCTTTACCTTTTTCCTTTTAGAATACTGATATGCATCGCCAAATATTTTTCAAAAATAAATAAATAATATGATTTTTACTAAAATAATTGGGTCATTAAAATTTAACTATAATCTTCATTTTAATAGATTTTATTAAATCTTAAGTGAAATAAATATATAATTCAAGAATTAAGTAATACTTCCCCAACCTTCAAATTCGAACTCTTTTCGCCGTGTCAATCAGGCCCGTTGTGAGCATGGATTAGAATATTTATCAAGTCAATCCAGAGAAACACTTGTAATTGAGAAGAAAGAAAGAATTCATATAATATATATATATATATACCATGAATTGGACTTTACGCCATATGAATCATGATCAATAGAAAAATCACTTATATTCCAATATTTTACAACTTGTTATGATCAATAAGGAATAATGGTCTCAAAACAGTGCACACCATCTAACTCCGGCGCAAACCTCGGCCTCCTCGGCGGCCGGCGATCTTCCGATTTGTTAGCCTGAGACGAGTCTTTTACTTCTTTGCCCTTCTTCACCTCATCAATTTTCTTAATAACCCCTTGATTTTGCACTTCCTGATTAGAAGAGGGAGCCCAAGAAAAGGCAACTTTCTGGCCAAAAGAACTGAAAATTGACATCAACATGGTTTTGTTTGATTTCAAGAAACTGATCTCAAGAATCCAAGAAAAGGGTTCGGAGAAATTTTAACTTATAAGCAACTTTTGCTTATTGGAGATTTGATCTTGATTCTTGATTAGGAAGAAATGGGTATTTATAGAGGGGAAAATAATTTATGGATAAGTCTGGAAGTTGAATTGTTGAAGTAAAGGGAATTTTCGTTCGGTGGTAGTGTCCAAATATGCAATTTCGAATGAGTTTCATGGTTTGTGCATATTCTGGAAGTTAGTAAGTCAAACGTGGCGTGTTGAAATTGGTTGTGACTCGTGAGTGGATTACGTGTCTTCTTTGGAGTTTCATTTCATTAATTTAAACTTGTTAATCCTTGACGTGATTAGATGGATTAGGTTATAATATGGGAAGGTAGTTAGTGGATGAGTTGGCTTGGTTCAATCCAAAGTTACTTTTTAGAAAACAAAAATTATCAATAGCTGATGTTTAAAAGTTGAAAAATGCCTCTTGATTAGGGGTGGCAAGTGTGAGGAGTGGTTTGTGGGTATGTTGACTCTATTTATTGGAGGTTCGAGATTGTTTAGGTACGAGTTTGGTTTTGGCCGAATCTGCAAAAAATTTACGAGCCGAACTTGCTCGATTCATAATGTAGACGAGTAGGTTTGTGGGACGTGCCAACAAATCAACTTGTATAATAGTTCAATTTATTCGAAAATTCTATATTTTTAAAAAAAAAAAATCAAAAAATCGCATCGGGCTCATGAGTGACTTGGCTCGTGCCATGGGCTGAGCCGAGCAGTCCTATGGGAGGCAAAAAAAAATTAGAAGTTTGTTTTAAACTCTACGTTCAACTTATACAAGATATTGAAATTTGTATTTAATAAAAATTTTGAATTATCAAAATTATCGTTATTACTAAATATTGGTTAAAAAAATTCAACTCCAATTTGACAATGTCTGTGTTAAGTTGATTTGGTAAAAGAAGCAAACATTGTGAATAGCTTCGTCTAATTGACAAACTATGTTAATAAAGTGACTCATCATTAGAGTAGTTTTATTCTTTTGTAAGAAAATAAAAAAAAATATCTACATAATATTAAAAAATATTGTAGATAGAATATATATATAATTAATTCTAGACTTAACAAATCTTTCAAAGTGTATAACACGTGGATTGCAATATATGAAACGCATTGGAGATGCTATTTCAACTTTAATTATTATTTTTGTTTAACATTTTCTATTTAAATCCAAACAAATAGATAATCTTGATTTGGATAGACATTCTACTTGATCCAATTCGAATATCTAAATTCAGATAGAAAAATATAATTTAAAATAAAATAAAATATTTATCAATCTCTATCAAAAATACTGACAAAAGGATAAGAGTAATGATAAACGATAAGTTAGTTGTTGCAAAGAGTACAACTTCAAATTAATTAAGGATAATTTAAAAAAGTAGTCAAAAGTAAAATTTGATTTTGAAAAATAACAACTGTTAATAATATTTGTAGTAATAATAATTTTTAGATGCAAAAAGTCATATATACATTCTTTAAAAAATGACATTTTTTTTTATCTTTTTTGACTTTCAAAAGAAGTTATCAATTGTTTTTGTTTAAAAAAATGACAGTTGAACTATCGAAATATAATTTCATTTCAACAATTCAACTATCATTTATTTATTTTTTCCCATTTCGTTAGTTGAGATGTCGGCAAAAAATAATAATAATAATAAAATTGACAGTTGAACTGTCGAATTGGCAATTCGACTATCGATTCGACAGTTCAACTGTCGCTTTTTTTAAGACAATTCAATTGTCGATCGTTAGGACATTCTACTGTTATTTCCACAGACATCTTCAACAATATTTCTTCTTCTTTCAACAAATTTTTTGCAACTGTATTCAAAAAAATCTTAGCAAGAGTTTGATTTAAAAACAAGTCCAAATTAATCTACCAAAAATATTTACAATTTTTTAATCCAAATTAATCTATCAAAAAATTAATTTACTTGAATTGGATGGTGACTAGCAATGGCGCGAGACATCAGTTGAAATTTTTTTTTTTTTTATGATATCTTGTTGGAGATTTGATTTTTGTGAAATTAGTTTTTGATTGAATTTTAATATAATATATTGAGATTTTAGGTAATTGATTGAGAATATTTTTACTCAAAAGAGCTATTTTTCAAATTGTTTTAAAAACCTATCGTATTTCAAGAAAACCACTTTCAAAAAACATTTCAATTAATTTCCTCATTAATTAATTGGATAGTTACCACTTAAGTAAAAATGGACATATAAAAAAAAAACACTATCTCTAATATAATTTGACGAACATTCTATCAAATTCACGTGGCAAAAAAATAGATGTTGTTTAGATTTAGAAGCTTTTTTTAAATTTTAGACATGTTGAATGAGCAACTTTCTAGATTTATGTGTTTTCTTTAGATTTAGACGTGGTTTTGTTTTATTTTAAGAAAAAAAAATCTAGAGATAATACGTAGATTAATTTTAAACTTGAATTCATATTCAATATATATCAATGTCACATAAAATACAAATCTTTTAATTTGTATATCATCTAAATAGCAATTCATAGAATACATTATAGATGTTTTACAAAAATAGTATCGTCATAGACTTATGTTCAATCTTTTTATGCAGTTTGATTAAGAGTATGTATCTCTATAAAGTAGTAATTAGGTTAAAATAATATTATTCTACACAAACTTTTCCTATTCTGCCTTTTTATGAGCAGAATTCACAAAAAGTAGTGCTACAGTTAGAAGTCAACAGAAGAGTGTTAAAATTTGTATCAAATGGCTGCTTTGGTTTGACTTCAAAGAAACACAATTCAGAAGAATGGGAAGAAAAGGTATTGGTCAAAGAATTGGACTGCAATTATAAGCTTCGCCGCAAATTCTACACTATTTTGATAACACGGCATTTTTAAGACCAAGTGTTTACACTAGTCAACGTAACAAAGTCTCCGATGGAATTGTAAATTATTAAATTTTTTGTCATATGAAAAAAAATTCACCAACACATATTGTCAAAGAATGTGTCAAGCTGATGTGACAGAAAAAAAATAGACAATGTCTAAAATTTCATCTAAATTCAAAAATTATGTTAGATATAACAGTAAAATCTATATTTTCAATGTAGATTTAAATTTAATCTAGTTTTTTACTTTAATAAAACAAAATATACATAGATAGTAATTTATATAATGCATTAGAAACTAAATTTGAATTAAAATATCTACTTATTATACATCAATGCCATATAAATTAGAGGTCTTTCAATATTTATGTCACGTAGATACCAATCAATAGAATGTGGAGATGCTTTATGGAGAAAAATCTTCATGCAAGGCAAAATTAAAGAAGCAACCCATAAGTCGTTCAACTAAAATATTAAAATAAAAATCTAAAATTTAAGCCATTATACTAGCTCAATTCTATATTATATACCAGACATGCTCTACCTCAATCAGTATTCTAAAAAACGTAAAGTGTGGCTAAACATAGAGATCTAGCTTCAAACTTTTCCTAGATAAAACTAAGACAAGGGCGTGACGAGGACATGGCGTGAGGCGTGGTGTGAGACGTGGAGACCGCGCCTCATACTTAGGTGAGACTTAGGCATTACTTAAGCGAGCTTCTTACAACAGATATCTCAATATGTAACAATCTGAATTTTAAAATACAAAATCTTCCAAATTTTAAAAGGATTCACACACACACACACACACACACACACACACACAGTCATTGGAACAATTCCCATTTGTCAAGCTTCTCGACAAAAGTTCCCATTTGTCAAATTGGGCCAAAAATTGGCCCAGTATGTGGAACTAAAAATTTGTAATTGTCGATGTCCTCGACAAAATTGGGAAATTTACAAAACGAATGCTATAGAATTTTCATGTCTCAAATACCCACCAGTATATATTTAATAATATTGAATAATCTCAATTCTTAATAGAGAAATCATTTCTTCTTTCTGATGCTATGTTCATTCTTTGTTTTTATCTCACCCAAGGTGAATTGTTTTATGCAAGTTTAAAAAACGATGAAGTTACCGTCACTATATAGTTTGTTATTCTTCCTGAATGCTACAATATACATATACACATATATATACACCCACATATATATAGATACATTATTTTAGAGTAACACAAAATAGAAAAAGTACGTACAGAGACACAACACTTTATTTTCTGAACAAATGAAAGAAGCAAATTAAAAGTGAAAACTATAGCCCAATGTTGAAAAAAGTAAAGAATTTACCTTCGATTCAAGCCCTTACATGACAATTTGTAAACACCACAAAGATTTGATGAGATTTCGAGCCTATTTGAGTCTCGCCAATTTGTGGTTCAGGATCTGCAAGGAATTGGAGAGGTTTTGGAGAAACTTTATAGAGAGACACGGGAGTTAGTCGAGAGAAATAGTGAGCCGTGAAAAAAAAAATTTATCCAAAACTACGTCATATTGGACGAAAATTTAAACAGCGAACCAAATAAGACTCTTATATTATTGTAGTGAGATATATATGTGTGTGTGTGTGTGTGTGTGTGTGTGTGTGTGTGTACATACATACTAGTTATGGCACGTGTGTTGCACGTGTAGTATATGCAATTTGTTTCTTATTAGTTTGGCAAAGTTTAGGAAATAAAAGATTAATTAACTCTAAAGGGCTCTCCCTCAAGTCCCTGCCACTCGTGCACATCCCTCGATTTACAACCCGCCTGGTCAAGGGGCCTCTGACACAGGTGGGGGGGGCTTCGCCTTCGGGACTTTCCCCTTATCGGAAGATTAATTAACTCTAAAGTGTTGGATAAAATTTAATACATTAAAGTCATTAAATATACATGCAATATAAAATATAGTTATTGGATGATTGGCCAACACTATATTTAAAATACTTGACAATATCTATGTAGACAACACTGAGTTCAATTTGAAAAACACTTCAATTTTATAGACTCAAAATACACAAGAATTCAGCCATGTATGTGATCTCATGCTTGGATACGCCCGAACATAAGCATATCACATTATTTAGAGAAATCTTCATTTGTATGAACCATGTGTGTGACAGATGTGAGAAAGAGGTGTTTGCAACTTTCAGAGGCCAACTTATACAAACAAAATTTAAATTACCAAAAAGTGTAACACAATAATTATTTTTAACTGCGACAATGACAACAAAACATGGATAATAATGGCACAGTATTCAGCCTCTCCTCTGTAAGTTTTATACTGCGTTTATAAACTATGCATGGATAAGACCAATGAAATTTTACAAGCAGCTCAAGACACAATCAACAAACACAAAAACAAATCTAAAACTAACTTCAAAAATTAACAATTTTAGATTGATAAATTAGATGTGTTAAAATTTAAAACATCAATTGAAGTTCAAAATTTTTTTTAAAAAAGTAAGAATAAAAAACTCTAATTTAAGCCAACTTCAATACCCAATTCAAATTCAACAGCAAAACAAAAACATAAAGAAATTGTTAAAGAACTTGAAATTCTAGCTCCATATAAACCGCCGTGTCTAAGCTCTTCTTCAACAGAATAATAATCTTCTAGTTCAAAGACTACAATGATGTACGGAAAAAATTGATAAGAAATCTAGGGTAAAAAAAAAAGGACAGATAAATACAACAAAATCAAACAAAAAGTTCAGCAACACTTTTGACCCAACAAAATGAGAAAAAAAACTGAAATGTTCTAATCAGATCTATAAGAAATTTTTTATTTTTCAAAATCACCACAACAACACAGCTTTCCAACAAACTGTTATGAAGGTGGACCAACTGCAGAATGAGGTTTATAGTGGAAAGGACTAGCTGAGGAAGATGATCTACAGTGGAAGGGGAAGAAGAAAATAAGCAACCGAGAAAAACTGTATTAACTGAATTTCAAACCAATGAACGATGCCATTTTTTATTAATTAAGTTGTATTTACGTTTTATAAGTTGTAATAGTTGAAAACACGTTATATCTTACCTTCTGTTATATGTAAGAGCTGGATGAGAGAGAATGGCTATTGATTAAAATGTTTAACTGAATTCACAGTGAATATTCTTCCATTCTATCTCTCCATCTCCATCTTATTCATGTTCTTCAATTTCCTTCTCTTTTCTGTTTTACCCATTATGTATTTGAGCTTAGTTATCTTAAATTGAGCTCAAGGTTTATATAATATAATACAGTTGGTTGATTTTGAGTGAAATCCACCATTATTGGAGCTTCATTCATTATAATTGGTATCGAGAATTAACATCCTAGGCAAGATGGAAACCAGACTAAAAGTTAACGAGAAAGGTTGGAAAAGAGTTGATAAAGAGATAAATGATCTGGGGGCTGCCTACACTGTTGTTGCTGGTAAGGTGGATTCATCTGAAAAACTTCTCAGAACACTGGGCACTAAACATGAAAACCATTTGCTAGAAATGAATGAGAAATATGAATATATAGTTGATATGCTTGCTAAAATGGGTGTGTCTAAAGATAAAAAGGTGGAAGGGCTTCATGTAGGTTCAGCTGAGGAGAGTGTGTTGGGTAGGAGATCTGGTGGTGAAATTAGAATTGGGAGAAATGGAAATGATACCAGAATGAATCACAAACTCCCTAAAATTGATTTTCTTCAATTCTGTGGTGAAAACCCAAGAGAGTAGGTGAAGAAAGCCAATAAATATTTTCAATTACATCAAATACCAAAGGAATTGAGAGTGGGTATAACTGAGATGTATTTGAAGGGAAAGGCAGATGTGTGGTTCCATAGGTTTCAGTCTAGTTACCCAACTACTGATTGGGGACTCCTGGTCACTGAGGTGTGCAGGAGGTTTAATGGAACAACTGGAGAGGAAGTAGTAGAAACTTTCAGCAAAATTAGACAATATGGTGGAGTTGCTGAATATCTGGAGAAGTTTGATGAGTTGAAGGCTCAAGATATGCAAACTTTACCTAACCTACCTAAATCCTACTATATCAGTATTTTCACAAGTGGCCTAAAGGGAGAAATTAAATCAATGGTTAAAATAATCAAACCTTCTTCATTAACCCAAGCCTTTGAAATTGCATTGTTACAGGAGACCACTATAATGGCCATCAATAAAAATTCCAAGACTTACAAACATTACACTCACACTAAACTGCCTGAATCATAAAATACAAAAACCAAAAGACCAAGCCCACATTTTTCCTATAAAACCCTTACCCCTGCTGATTTGAAAACAAAGAAGAATTTGGGACTTTGCTTTAAATGTGATGAGAAGTATACAATTGGACATGTCTGTAAAAACAGAATGTTGAATTACATATTAGTGGCTGAGGAGGAAGAAGGAGAGACAGAGGATGATGTGTTAGCTAAAGAAGAAGATATGGGAGTCATGCAAATTTCTCTCAATGCATTGATGGGAACCCTTATCTACAAAACCATCAGAATCCCAGGGAGAATTAGAGACAAAAGCATAGCTATTTTGATAGATAGTGGAAGTACTCATAGCTTCATAGATGATAAGTTGATGCAAGTTCTTGGATATCAGAATGATGATAGCAGGCCTCTAACTATGACTGTAGCCAATGGACAGAAGTTGGACAGTAAATCTGTGAATCAACCTATAATCTGGCAGATGCAAAGAATAGAATTTCAATACAAACTGAGGTCCTTACAACGTGGTACAGTGACATGGTTCGGGGGGTCAATTGGCTGAGCCAATTTGGACCAATAACCTTTGATTTCAATGAGGAGCACATCAATTTTATGAGTAAATGAGAAAGAGTGACACTTTGCAGTGGAAATGTTGATAGTAGGTTTGAACTAATTAATGGCTCTCAATTGGAATCTTTACTAGTCCAACAGCCCTATGGATTAGTGGGGCAGCTTAACACCATTTTGGAAGATGAAGTGACAGAAACACCAGAGAAACTGAAGCCCATCTTAATTGAGTATGATGATGTTTTTCAAGAGCCTAAAGGCCTACCTCCAGATAGATTGCATGACCACCACATCCCACTCAAGGAAGAAGCCCAGCCATTCCAGATTAGACCTTATAGATACCCCTTCATCCAGAAATCTGAGATAGAGAAAATGATAGAAGAAATGTTGGCCACTGGAATTATTCAACCTAGAAACATCCCATTTGCTTTTCCTGTATTATTGGTGAAAAATAAAGATGGCACTTGGAGGTTTTATGTGGATTATAGACAACTCAATAACTTGATTGTGAAGGACAAATACCCTATGTCCCTAATTATTAATTATATGGGGCTAATTACTTTACAAAGATTGATCTGAGGGCTAGTTACCATCAAATAAGGGTCAAGCCAGGTGCTGTGTATAAGACAGTTTTTAAAACTCACCAAGGGCTGTATGAATTCAAGGTTATGCCTTTTGGGTTGACCAATGTACCAGCCACATTTCAAAGTTTGATGAATGAAGTCTTCAATGAGCAATTGAGGAAATCTGTCCTAGTTTTTTTTATGATATACTTGTGTATAGCAAGGACATGACAAGCTATAGTGAACATTTGGAGATTGTATTGCAGTTGCTGAGACAGCATCAGCTTTATGCCAAGCTGAGCAAATGTGCTTTTGGCCAAATCAAGATAGAGTATTTGGGCCATGTGATAAACCAACAAGGGGTGGTAGCAGATCCCAAGAAGGTGAAGGCTATGCAGAATTGGCCTTCTCCAATCAATATCAAGCAGTTAATGGGGTTTATTGGCTTGACTGGCTATTATAGAAAGTTTGTGAAGGGATATAGGACTCTAGCTAGACCTTTGATTGAATTGCTAAAGAACGACAGGTTCTTGTAGTCTGAGGCAGCAGAGACAGCCTTTAATAATCTGAAGGTGTCCATGAGTTCCACTTTTGTGCTTTCCTTGCCAGATTCCACTCAGTATTTTTCATAGAGACTGATGCAAGTTATGGAGGATTGGGAGCTATATTAATGCAAAACAGAAAGCCACTGGCTTACATCAGTAGGGCCTTTGGGCTGAGAAGTCTAGGCATGTCCATATATGAAAAGGAGTTACTTGCACCTGTGACTGTTGTGGTCAAGTGGAGGCACTACCTGGAGGGACATCATTTTATAATAAAAACAGACCATCAATCCCTAAAGTTCTACTAAAGCAGAGAGTCACTACGCCCTTGCAGCAAAAAGTGGCTTACTAAATTAATGGGCCTAGACTATGAAATTCAATACAAAAAAGGGATTGAGAATGTTGTTGCTGATGCTCTTTCCAGGAGAAGAGAAGGAGAATACAGTGTTGTATCATTACTTGTCCCAGCCTGGTTTCAAGAAGTGGTGGATAGCTATGTAGATGATACCACTACTAAGGAGAAGATTCAAGCTCTTATAATTGATCCCACAGCTTATCCCTTATATCAGTATTGCAATGGTTTATTGAAATAGAAGTCCAAACTTTACATTGGAAGTTGAGATGACATCAGGCACAGAATAATATAGAACATCCATTTTTCACAGGAAGGAGGTCATTCAGGGATTCAAGCAAGTATATTCAGGGCTAAATAGCAATTCTTTTAGCCAGGCATGACACAACATATTAGGAAGAAGGTTCTACAATGTGATGTTTGCCAGAGATGCAAGGAAGAACATGTTCCTTACCCAGGACTCCTCCAACTCCTTCCTGAACCTCAGTACTCTTGGAGCCATATATCTATGGATTTTTTTAGAAGGATTGCCTAAATCTAAGGGCAAGGATATGATTATTGTGGTAGTTGACAGGTTCACTAAGTATGGACACTTCATCTCTTTAGCTCATCCATTTTCAATAGAGAAAGTAGCTCAATTATTCCTAGATAATATCAGTAAACTACATGGTTGTCCTCAATCTATTGTATCTGTTAGGGATAGGGTATTCACCAGCACATTTTGGCAAGAGCTATTCAAATTATTGTGGACTAAACTATACATGAGCATAACATACCATCCCCAGACTGATGGCCAAACTGAAAGACTCAACCAATGCTTGGAGATATATCTCAGGTGCATAACACATACCAAACCCAAGGCATGGGAAAGGTGGTGGTACAATACCACTTACCACTCAGCCATTCAAATGATACCTTTTGAGGCTCTATATGGGATCACTCATCCACAACTAGCTATGGGACCCTACCAACAAACTAATATTGTTGATGTGAATGATTTATTGCAAGAGAGGTATAAAATGGATCAACAGCTGAATGAGAAATTAGCACAAGCTAGGGCTAGAATGAAACATTATGCTGACAAGAATAGGACAGAAAGAAAGTTTCAGGTTGGAGATTGGGTTTTTTTAAAGTTTCATCCATACCAGCAGCAATCTATCATTAAAAATGATAATTAGAAACTTAGCCCTAAATACTTTGGACCTTACAGTTGAAGAAAGAATTGGGAAAGTTGCTTACAGACTAGGCTTACCAGTAGACTCTAAAATTCATCCAACCTTTCATATTTCCTTATTAAAGAAGAAGATTGGAGATAAGGTAGTGAAGGTTGCAGTGGAAACAAATGCAAAGTTATGGATAAGCAGCCATTGAAAATTATCCAAGTTGGAATGTTCAACAAGGGAGGTAAAGCTGGGGTTAAATGGCTGATTCAGTGGGTAGGCCAATCTGAAGAAGATGCAACTTGGGAGGATTCAACCTATATAAAGAAGCACTACTCTACATTTAAACCTTGGGAGCAAAGTTTAGATAAGCAGTGGGGTTGTTATGAAGGTGGACAGTGGAAAGGACCAATTGAGGAAGATGATCTACAGTGGAAAGGGAAGAAGAAAAAAAGCAACCGAGGAAAAATGTATTAACTGAATTTCAAACCAATGAACGATGTCATTTTTTATTAATTAAGTCGTATTTATGTTTTATAAGTTGCAATAGGTGAAAACACGTTTTATCTTACATTCTGTTATATGTAAGAGCTGGATGAGAGAGAATTGCCATTGATTAAAATGTTTAATTGAATTCATAGTAAATATTCCTCTATTCTATCTCTCCATCTCCGTCTTCTTCATGTTCTTCAATTTCCTTCTCTTTTCTGTTTTACCCATTATGTATTTGAGCTTAGTTATCTTAAATTGAGCTCAAAGTTTATATAATATAATACAGTTGGTTGATTGGAGTGAAATCCAACATTATTGGAGATTCATTCATTACACAAACAAACTTTGATTTTAGGTTCTATGCATTTGAAAGAGACACAGATGTGTGGATTCCATGATTTTCGTGTTGAAGGAAGATGAATTTAGCATAAAAATTGAAAGAAAAGAGCAAGACTCACCTTTTTCTTTGGAGAAAACGCAAGACCCAATCAATTAGGTTTCGAAATTGGAAAATGGAATTCGGTCATTCCCTTTAGACATCCCAATTAAACGATGTTGTTTTACGGGATAGGGAAAAAAAGAGTCCAAAACAACGTTCCCTTTATACGCCCCAATTAAACGATGTCATTTTGCAGGGTAGAGAAAAAAAAGAGTCTAAAAAGACATCGTTTTGGACTAAAGAGTGAATAGTAAAATACTCGTTCACTCTTTGATTATAGTAGGGATATACATATATTCTTATAACGATGGTTAGAAATCTTAGGACATATAGCATCACAAACCATTCGTGAAGTAATTCCGAAAGTATGGTTGGCTAAAAATTAGATACATTCTTATAAATATCTTCCACGTAAGTGAAAAAAACCCACACATGAATGTCACATGTGCTAGTGCTATGCCTTAGGTCCAATCATTGAAATAGTATAATAATTTTATTAATGACAGATCTATTATTTAATTGTGCTTATATTGAATATAATAGAGTCTAGAGATTAAGTTTGATAACTTGTTAATCAAAGAATTATGATTGTGAGATACAACTTATAAATAACTTATAAAGAAAACAGTCCATCGTTATTACAGATAGATTGGCACGTGTTCCATTTATTTCTTATGAAGAAAGTAACTGGTCTCACAAGCTAAACTATAGAGACAATTAAATGAATGTGGATGACACATTAGAAGAACAAATCATTCGATGGCCCGCTATATAGATTTCACATTAATAACAATCTTACTATCTACTATAAATCTCTAATGCTTAGTGGTGGAATTTGTCTTTTGACTTGAGGTCGTAATAGAATCTTATATGAGGATCAACATACTTTAGTAGTGTTGGATGTTGTCCTTCTTGGGTCGCTAATATAGCGTAGTTCAAGTGTGTTGAGAATTATATAAAGATTGGTGGATGATCGATAAATGATTCATCATTCTTAGATAGTTAGAGACTATAACATGTATTTTATCCACTTATATTGATAAATAAATTCATTGGCCAAGGTTAGAGGTAGGCAAAATAGGGTGGCCTGACGAGCCAAACCAAATAATTTGGATTCCACGATAATTTAAAATATGGTCCAAAAAAATGTCCTATTTGGCCTAGCCCAATTATCCCACCAGGAAAATCAGGCTTGGGCCAACTGGCCCGATTTATTTTTGGGCTGCCCTGTCTCGATTCGTATGGAAATAAATAAATGTTTTTTATAATTATAATTATATAAAGATTATACTAATGGACTAAACTTAGAGCTGGCAAATGGGTCGGGTTGGGCCATTGACCAACCCTCCGCACAGGGCCACATACTGAAACTGATCACCGGCCCAATCCAGGTTTGTATGGGCCGAAATATCTTGTTTCATCCAGTATCACTTCAACTTATCTTAATTTTCTTTTTTTTTTTAAATAAATTTTTTATACACAAATATCATTTGTAACATATGTATCAAATAGTGATACTATAAATGACTAAATTGATATAAAAGTATAAATATGGAGATCAAGTTACAAAAATTTAAAAGTTGAAGGACTTAGATTGCAAATAAAAGAGGACGAAATTGAAATGAAAATATGAAGTATAGGGACTAAAGTGAAACTTTTATAAAGATGAAGGACTTATTGTGCAAATAATCAATGACTCAAATGCAAATTTAAGTGAATTCACGTGAAAAAATATATTTTGTGGTATAGATTTGATTTTAATTTATTATGTTATTAATTAATATAATTTTAAGAATGTAGTATTTTTAGAATAAATTTTTTAAGTTGATCAAATTAGAATTATTTTTAAAAATTGGTTTATTTATGAAAAAATCCCTTAATATTATTTGAATTATGTATTGGGCTATTCACAAAATGAGTTAATTAGTGTTAAGGAGTCCAAAAAATTAAAAATTAAAAAAAATTAAAAAAAATCAAAATCAAAATTGGGCTTGCCCAACTAGCCCGCGGGCTAGATGGACCGGAACCATCTTGGCCCAGCTTTTATTTGGGCTAGGGCCAACCCAACCCAAGAAGGCGGGCATATGGCGGGCTGGCATGGTCAGGGCCAACCAATTTTGCCACCTCTAACTAAACTCATAACCCAATAAAGAGTATACTAATGGACTAAACTTATTCGAAAAACAATCTCAAAGTATGTAACTTAAGAAATATCAATAATAAAAATGAACACAATGTAAATAAATGAGAGAGTGCAAACAATATGTTTATGGAGGTTCGATCTAAACCAATGGTCTACGTCCTCCATTACCAAGCTCTTCGTCACGAGTTAGGCATTTCCACTATATTGATTGACTTATGGTGCAATCAAAAACATTTACAACACTTCTGGTGACTTACAAACAAAGATCATCGATCCTTATATAATATTGAGCTTTACGGAACCTCAATATGACCAAAAAAAAATAAAGAAGTTGATTTACAATAATTTCTCTCTTAATAAATGATAGATAGAAATTAAGTACCAAGAGAGACTAACACTTCAATAAGTAGTAATAGAAAAAGCTCAAGTGTTAAGATAAACTTTAATGAAGATGATTATTTAAAAGTTTAATTTAAACAATCAAAGTTTTCAAAAAATAATTAGAAGGATAAAATCAATGCAAGTTCAACAAATTTTTCTCAAGATAATTCTCTCTATTATGATCTTGTAAGTATATTTGATGATAATGAATGAAATGCAATTTATAGAGAGCAATTTTAAAACTTTCTGTCAAGTAGGATGATATGTCGATCGACCTATATATGTTCGGATGACCAAAAAGTAACCATTTGAATAGTACAATATTAGAATCAGAACGGTCAAATTTTTGAACATTGGAAATTCGGTTGACCTATAAATAGTTCGGATGACAGAAGATTTTGTTCGAAAAAGTTTTGAAAAATTAATTTTAACTTTGATCAAAATAGTTTATGCAAGTGATATCAACGTAATTTTCGGGCATAAACTTGTTTTTGAGTTTTTATCATTTAATGCTAAAGATCAAAGAATTAGTACATTTACATTTGATCTAAAAATCTAATTTTCGATCTTTCCTCAAATTTGAATCTTAGACTCTTGTCTTAGATGATTAACTTTGATCTTGACTTTTTTTTAGAGTCTGATTTGTAGTGTAGTCTTGATTTTGATATTTTGACGATGATTGATTTGAATGCTTTGAAGACTATAAGCACTTTAAAGCCAATTATTAGTAAAACAAGATTAACTTGTTTGTTATGATCAAAACATTAAGGCTAAAGTTAACCATAGGTCATCATAAACATCAGTTAAAAGACCACAAATTCACTTCATAATCATCTAAATGTAAAATTCATTATTTATTTAATAATAGGTTGATCCACCACTACATTTTATATACTTATCTTTCAACACATTTACTTAAAAAATATGGTGTGGGATCCTTCCATACATTTATTGTTAAGTAATGGGACTTTACTAAAGTATTTTATTTTGTCCCACGCCAAAAAATTGTCCTTCAAATTAGATAATGAATGTATATAAATATGTAATTTTGTTTTATTATTTCACTGTATTAATAATTTAAGTATTTTTTTAATAAATTAATTTAATATTTAAAATATAATAATTAAAATTAAAAAAAATATTAAAACATTCCTGTTGCTATCCCTAGTGGGATTATTTGAAGTATAATTTATAATTTATAATCAACTAATGATATTTAAGAATCAAATAAAAATGATTGAAAATTTGGCTACATTTTTAAAAAATTCAAAATATTTTAACCAATAAATATATATATAAAAAATTTGAATTACAATTAAGGTCGGGCTGACACGGTTTCATGTGTGGCTGTTCCATATCTGGCTGACCGACCCATTTGCCACCTTTGGCCAAGGTGGAGTTATAAGTTGAAAAGAGTTTCAAGCATAACTCATTTAGATCAATGGAAAGTCACGACCAATAATATAATTTGTTAAATCGATATTGACACTTCTCCATATCTCAGAATTAATTGGGTAATATTGATTAAGGGATTATATTTCCACTATAACAAATCATTTTGATTTCATCATTACACATGAGATTTCTCGTCATATAGACTACCTTGACATATTGTTAGATGTTAATCAAGGACGACAACGTAAATTAATGATAAATTAAAATGAAGATTTTAATATATATTATTCTAATTAGTACACAATAATAATTTGACGTGGTTTGCATAGTTATTGAGAATAATAATGAGGATCGGTTTTTTTATTTTATTTTTTATGAATAAAAACTGACAATTTATTGGATTAAAGAGTTAACTAGGAATGACAATTTGACTCGCAGCCCCAGACCCGTCCTGATTATTCAAGTAATAGGGACGAGTTTGGAACAGATATCTCTACCTACCAAGCGGGTCTCTGTGTGGCCCTGCCTCGCCCCCTCAATTTTATTGTTTTTTCAAAAATCATATAATAAAACTCCAAATCATAATTTTTCTAGGAATTGGCTGAATAGATTTAAACTCGGGTTGAAATTATTAAACTATAAAGCTTAACCACTACCCCCACAACTCCAATCTTATATTTTATTTTATTTTTGCTACAAATGTTATATCAAATTCGTATTTTCTTAACTCTAACATTCTACATTCATTATCATTCTTATTCCAATTCCTCCACCCCGGATTTGTTTAGTTATTTGTTTTTAGTTTACTTTAAAAAAATAATAATAAATGAGGACAGTGGCCCCGCCTTCTTCCCCCTTCCCGCCCCTTGCGCCCCATCCAGTCACACCGTCCCTAAATTGGCGGGTCGCGAGGCGAGATGCTCCAAATTTCTCATGGGGCGGGGTCGTACCTACCTCCATTGCCATTCCTAGAGTCAACAAGGTTTCATCAAAATCTTAACCCCAAAAGTTTTAGCTTATCATATTGTGGTTACAAAAATACTTAAATAATTGGAAGTACATCACCCAAATTCTATGAAGATGGAAGAAATTAGAAGATAAAATCTTGACCTCTTGAAAGTCTTAAACAATCTTCTTCTTCTTCTTAACTGAAACCTAAGAAAATTAAAGTTGATATCAATTCCCAAGAGAAATCTTGTGTTTTTTGCCTCATTTTCTCTCCCAAAATTCAATCCAATTCGACACTTTTTGTTTGCCCTTTGTTCTTCTAGTTATAGCCCTCAACTTAAGTTTGAAAATCATGTCCCAAAGTCCACAAAAACATGACAAAAATAGAGTCCAAAGGGCCTAAACTGTTGTTTCTCGGCCCGTCCGTTTGATCGGGTGCCCAGCCCGTTCAAGCGACTAAACATGGCAATTTTGGTTGAAGGCCCGCTCGAGCAGGCCGGACAAGCGGTCATAGAGTTGTTCCTTCTCGCAACTGATATTCAAATAGTCATATATTCTTGTAAAAAATTTCGAATTGCGATCCGTAAAAAGCATTGGACTTATAATTTAATTATCTTTCTAATGGTTTATCATTTGCCTTGTGAAGATTTTTGTACCAAATTTTGTGCTCTAATTTCTCTACATGCTCCGGTAGTAGATTTCTCAATTCGTTTCTTTGACTTTTCGATATTTGTTCATTCACTTCAACTCTTCATTATTAATCCAAAGCACCTTAAACTTTGTTTTTATCTTATTTCTCATCTTCCAATCTTTGTTTTATGATCTTCACTTCGAAAACTTAATTTCTTCTCATTTTCTCACTGATTTCACCCATTTGACTCGAGTTTGGGAATTTCGTCTTGCAATCACAAAAATGAACAAAATTCGATAGTTATTGACTCTAAAACACTTAGAACTATTGAAAACTCAACATTAAGTAGTAGAGATAAGTGTATAAATTACACTTATCATAACCTAATGAGTCACACACAAAAGACAAGAATTAAGAGAGTGGTATTGAGAAATTAATTAGTTGACAAATGTGGAACCTTTTACTAAATTAATTAATTAGACTATTTGTTTATGGGCCAAAGTTAATTAATAGGATTAATTAATTGTTGGGCTCATTTGGATTAGGCATTTGATTTCCTTAATCGCTCAGGATTAATTAAACTATAAATATATGATCTCAGTTAAGGGTTTAAAGACATAGACATTACAATCTTGCTAGCGCAAGAAAGGAAAACCATAACCCTAATTCTCTCTTGTTTGACTGTCATTACTATTTTGTGGTGCCAGAATTCTATCCTTGTTCTCTCCTTGTGGATTTTTGTTAGAGGCTTGATAGATGTGGTGTGTTGAGATCATGATTCATCATATTCAGACTCGTCTCAGAATTTAGAAATTGCCAAAGGTATAATCCTTATGGTACGTTTGGTATATGGTCTATGGTTAAAGATAACGGATAAAATTTATTTTATCATGTTTGAACAGAATTGATGTCTAGATACACACGTCTATCTGAATAATAATCTAAGCAAAAAATGAGGATATTTTTTATCCTAGGAAAGGGGATGACAAAAGGATTTATCCAAATACGGATTCATTCAATTATTTCAAAAGACGAACGTTCCCTTTAAGAACACCTATTGGTTTCTTATTTACTCTTTTTGTGCATTCTCCTCAATTCCTTCCTTTCTAGGGATTCCCTACTGTGATCATCCTCTGTCGCTCCACCCATCACCAACACCACCGCTGCCGCCACCATGACGGCGCCATCTTCACAACGACTCCAAATCAACTACCACAACTCTATAGAATAACCTTTGTCGCTCCATCCATCACTACCACGACCAAGGCGGCGCCACTTTCACAACCACCCCAAATCAACTACCCAAACTCTATGGAATAATCTTCGTTGTTCCACCCATCACCACTGCGCGTGACACCTTCCACAACCGACAACCCTCTCCAAAGCCGTTCTTAACAACCAGCCCTTCAATTGAAGTACCGGCTAGTTAATAGGAGATCATCTACGAACCCAAAAATAAATAACCTAAAATATAGGGTCAAAATCACAAATCAATTTCATCACCAATGGTAGATTTGTTGCGAATTTTTCGGCTTTCATGGTTGCAACACGGAATCATGATTTGGATGGCAATCCCATCATTCTATTGTGCTTCTTCATCACCGCCAACAAGGATGGTAACGGGGGATTCTTGAAAACAGGTTTGAAGAAGATGGGCAGTTTAATTTTATTTTATTTTATTGTTTAATTAAGAATAATGATATAATTGTCTTTTTACAAAAAGCTAACTTTCCCTTATTACAAATTCTTCCTAAACACAAGGTAATCAGGTGAAAGGGAATCAAAATTGTTTTAAATTTCGTAGTGCATGCCTAAGTAGATTTTCAATATTAGTTCCACTTTTCCAACTTCAATTTTTAATCTTCATAGTCCGCAAAAGTGTCTGTGATAACTTTCTTGTGTAGGATGAGACTATTAAAGAACAAAAATATAATAAATGTTAATGTATGAAACATACACATCCTAACTTGTATTGTTAAGGCAACATGGGTCCCAACAATGGTGTTGGAAACAACTGTGGTGGTGGGAACAATAGCGTGGAACCCTACGGTAGTGTTGGGAATGGTGTGGAATCCTACATTGATGACCTGATGACTTCCAACATTTTTAACTATATCAACGAAGAGGCAATCAGCGTGAAGAACCCATTGGCACGAGTCGTCGGCAGAGAAAAGACCAATGTTTAGAACAACGGCGGTGTTGAGAACAATGGTGTGGAACCCTATGTTGATGACCTAGATGACTTTAACATTTTTTTACTATCTCGATGAAGAGGCGATCAATGTTGTGGACCTACTAGCCGGAGTCCCGCAGTAGGGACCCTACATTCGAACCCACACTTTCCCGATGACTTTAACAACGAAGAGGCTATTAGCGTGATAAACCTGCAAGCGTGAGTCAATAAAGTCACGGGGTGTTCGAGATACAAGTTCATTGACAAGTAATAGTAAAATTGAGTAATGGGATGTTGTTACCACGAGGACTTAGATTTTAACTTAAATTTGATCAATTCATACTTAAATCGAGTACACACTTTAGAGTATGCAATCAAGTGGTGATATCTAAATCTATGCTAAATCAATTATTTGAAATAAATGCACTTGTTGATTATTGGAGAAAAATCAAGTAGACAATTTATGCTAAGAATCCAACTTCATCATTAATATCCATTTTAACACCTGAAAATCCACTTTCTAATACAATTTATGCTTAAATTGACAATCGATTACTTAAACTATCTAATAATCTCTTTCGAGTTTTGTAATGACCACGGAATTTTTCCTACAAGCCTCTTGCTCAAAGATTATTCCATGCTTCATTAGCTTATATACTGTCTACTGGAGGTTGTGCCCCAAACTGGATTTTCGTCGCGTCTTCAGTTATTCGATTAGAAATATTTTCATATACGATCCAAAATATTCCTATTTTCCATTCAAATATATAAAAATGCATTTAATCATAAAATTATCTAAGTTGATTGCATCAAGCATAGAAGATTATTCTTAACTTCTATAGGTTAGTGTTTATGGCCACAATGAGTTAAACTTATTTTGAACATCTCGAAAGCAAAATAAATCACAAATACGTTCAAACTATTATGATCAATCATTCAAATAGATATTAAAACTATTGCATAAATCAAATAAACACAATAAGATTAGAAACAAAAATCCTTGAATCAAAGCTTCAACATATGGTTTACATCATCATCCATAGTATAAAGAATTTAGTCCATCATGATTGAATTACAAAAACACATAATAAATTTAGAATTCATCACTCGGAATATTTAATTACAAAATGAAGGTTGAACATTAAATTTGTCCCATTTGGATGTTTTCAATAGAGTGTTCAAGAATCTCGATGTTTCTCTTGCTTCAAATTCCAAGAAACTTGTCCGGATGAAGAAATTCTTGTAAAAATATTTGTTTTGCCTCCTTGTTCTCTACAAAATTCGACCCTACAAGTAAAAGAGTTTTGGTGTATATATGTGTCAATTTAGGGCTGAAAATTGTGAAAAAATAACCAAAAACTAGCCCTCAAACCTTACCAATATTACATAAAAAGTGGTCCTGGAGTGGAGACTGCCGCTCGAGTGGATAGAAGCCACTGGATTTTTCGTGAATGCCCGTTCGAGTGGACAAAGAATGCTCTTCCGGCAATGGTTTTTCAAACAGTTATAACTTCTTATAAAAAGCACTAAATTGAGATCCGTAAAAAGAGTTGGACTCATAATTTAATTATCTTTTCAATGGTACATCATTTACCTTGTGGATATTTTTGTACCAAACTTTATGCTCTAATTTCTTCACATGCTCCAGTTGTAATTTCTCAATTCGCTTCTTCGGCTTTCGGGTGTTTGATCCTTCACTCTTCATTATCACTCCAAAACACCTTAAACTTCTTGATTTTATCTTATTTCTCGTCTTTCAATGTTTGATTTTTTATCTTCACTTTGAAAACTCAATTTCTTCTCATTTTCTCGCCAATTTCACCAATGTGACTCGAGTTAGAGGATTTCGTCCTACAATCACAAAAATGACTACAATTCAATAGTTATAGACTGTAAAACACTTAGAACTATATGAAAACTCTTCATTAGAGGATATAAGTGTATTACACTTATTAGGAGGCCCAAATTTGCTTGCACTAAATGATGCACAAGATATAGATTTCTTACAATATTTAACGACCAATACAAGGGCGGATTCAAGCGGGGGCAGCCATGGGCTCAAGTCCAAGACTGCCCAAAATTTCAGCCCACATTGTGAAAAAAAAAAGGGGGATAAAAATAAAGCCCAAAATTTCAGCCCACATTGTAAAAAAAAAAAAAAAAAAGATAGAAATAAAGCCCAAATTTCACCAAGCAATCCAAAAGAATTTTTTTACTACCAATTGTACATCCATGTTTAATTAAACAAACAATTATTTGCATTTGTAAGAGTCACGATCACTTTACAGTGGTAAACAATTTCAAACAATTATTTGCATTTGTAAGTATTAGAAAGTTGTCGGCGTGTGTCTTTGTTGAAAAAAGCAACTTTTGCATCAACTTTACATGCCGAAATTCAAAGATCGAATTCTTTAAGTATTAGATTAAGTTCAAAATTGAAATTCAAACTTTAGAAAAAAATTGAAAGTGAGCTTGAATTATTTAATTTGTTGCACCTTCCAAATTTTGGTATTGAAATATCATTTTATTTTCTAACTTTGTTATAATAATTATGTTGTGTATGACTTACTTATATGTCGTTTCATTAAATATAGGATTACAATATAATTGTATATAACATTGTTATAGAGTTTAAATATTTTGTGCATCAACTAAATAACTTAGTTTTAGATAAAATAGATACATAATATATTATAAAACAATTTTTGTGCATCGATTACATAACAATTTTTGTTGAGAAAGACCTTATCAATAAAATAGATATAGATTCTATTATAGAAGAATTCATAATTGTAAAAGATCGTCGGACACAACTTTCTTTTAACAAGTTTAGATCTTGAATATTTTTGTGTAATGACTTATTATAACCTCTTTAAAGATTATGACTTTAAAAAAATATCAGATTTTCATAAAAATTAGCTAAGTAATTGTAGTCTAAGAAAAAAAAAATGGGGCTTAGTCCCCCCTCCCCCAGCCCACCTTATGGTATATCCTGGCTCCGCCCCTGAACCAATGTGGATGCTAACGGGATTCTGCACACTGGGTTTCCATTGTGTGTCTATCTACCAGCACGCTTCCAATGAGCTATCACAAAATTATAGACAGGAAATATTTTATTTTTTCACTAGAGCCACCAACCACAAATGAGGGAAAAGAACTGTAGAACAAAGTGGAAGATGGCTGCATGACGGACAAAAGTGGAAGATGGCTAAGTTAGATGATCTAGAATATACTATTCATATCACTCGGGTGCAAGAAATAGACTTAAAACGTTGTGGCGCCTACACGAGTATAAGTTTTACGAATAGGTTATGACTGTTATCATGCCCGGACTTTATAAGACGCTTAAGAGACGGTTGTCTCGGGTTCAAAATATTTGAAGGCCCATAAATCATAAAAATATATTATATTTGTTTTTGTTTATTTCAAAGAGCATCGATCTAAGACAACCTAAGTCTACACCTAACAAAAAAAAATTTACACAATTAAAAAGTCACTCCAAAATCTATCTTCTCTCCAATTTGAAAGTTGAAATCTTTCAAAAGTTTGGACCACCAATCTCCCTCTCCAATCTAGCCACGTCGAATCAGCATAGTTATTAGAGTTGTAAGCGATATTTCTCTTTTCCTCATTCTATTTTATTTTATATAATGTATATATTCCATGAGTTAATCTATTATATTTTTTATAATGATTGAACCAATTGAATTGATTAAGGTAGACTTGATTTTGTCATTTCTTTTTTACATCATATTTTGCATCGGCGAATTTTGTTCCTCAAATATATCTATAAGCCAATAAAATTATTGCAAAAATGGTTAAGATAAAAAAAAAAAAATTCATAGCATTCTTTATTGTTGGATATTATATTTTGTTTATCGTTTTATTGTTGGATTTTGAGTTTATAGAATTAGTTCTAGAAAACCCTTATGAAGAGAAAAAATACAAATACACACTATAATTTGAGGGTCCAATTTTTAAATTCCGACTTAGGCTTGCAAAAACGTAAAGTCCGGCCCTGACTGTTATATAGAAGAAACACATACAATGTTGTTTGTTGTTGTTCAGGATATGTCGTATTATGTTGTTGATTGATGAAAATTTTAGTAGTTCAAGTCTTTGATTTTGGAACCTTAGTAAAATCCAACCCTGCCATTCCTTTCCTCTTTACTTGAGAAAAACTTTTCTCATGTAATGGATAAGAACCACCCTAGAAATTATCTCCAAATTTTCCTCATTAAAATTGCTCTCACCAAACTCAGTATCAAACCAACTCCTCTGAAATTCCTCACCCTGGTAACGATGAAACTGGATACGCTGATGGCAGAGAAGCCTTTGAATTCTCACGCGTGAATAAGGACGGGCTTTGGAAATTTGAACTTGGTGATGTCGGTATCTTTGCTATAATGGGAAAGAAGGTTATGAAGAAGAAATGTTGTTAGTAATTCATATTGTTCGAGAGGTTATACTCCCTATCACCCTAAAGTGAATTCTCTGACATCCTCAACCTCCTAACTCACCGAGTCTCGCTCAGCATGGCACATATCATGCTCGCGCATCAAAGCCTCAGTTGAGTTCTACGACAGAAATCTAACAGAATTTGCACATAAGAAAATTGGAACTATGATAGGGTTTTTGTATTTAATGACTTCTTTGTATCATTTTGAACAACTTAACAATTAGTTATATAGAAAGGCGTGCTTATTCTATAATTACTAAATTATATGAGTCAAAGATTTCATTTTATGATTCTGTGGCATATCGCTATCCTTGATGATAGGGACGGATCCAAAATTTGGTATAGTGGATTCTAATATTCTTAAATATAAATAATTACTCATCTACTTGTCACATACTTGATTTTTTTTAACTTACGTGCAGTACTTAACATACCAGCTACCATACTTATACTTATGTGTATGTCTTCACTAACATTTCTAAATCTTGTACTAAAATTTTAAAAGCTTTACAAATTAAGCGATATCGAAAATTTTGATAGACAATAAATAAAAATATTTCGAGCACTTTCTCTACACAAATAAATTTGTATTCAGGTTGCAAAAATTTAGAAACACATCAGGATACAATCTTGCAACTTATAAGGTTCCTCATTTAATATTTTATTTATATAATCATATCTATTTGTAGTTTTTGGTCATCTATTTAGTGTATATCGGACACGCTCACAACACAAGTTGACTATAAACTCATTTAAAACGTACGAAATTGCTTGAATTGTCATCAATGAATTCCTAATGGTTTCATACAACTTCTCTTTCATATCTTCTTCTTTCATCTCTTCTATCTTTATTTCATCATCTTCATACATGTTGATACGAAACATTATAAACAAAAGCACCTAAAAATTAAAAATAAATATAAAATAAACAGACATAGAGACCGTGATAAAATTATGCATAAACAAATCAAATGTTATTAATTCAACAATCGATAAACAATTCAAAAACTGTGAAATTCATAATTAATTCAAATTCAAAAAATCTAGAAATAGTAGATTAACAATCTCAAAATTGTAGAATTCATTACAATTTCAAAAAAATAAAAATAAAAATAAAAATAAAAAAACAATAGAAATAACAGTCTCAAAACTATAGAATTCATTACTCATCATGTCCAAAAAATAGTCTTCTAGTGTCATTTTCAAGAACCCAAATCTCTTTCCTCTGGTATTATGCAACTCTAAGGCTTTGAAACGAATATGATTTTCGAGTTTGAAATCTCCTTGATAACAACCCAACAACTATGTTCTATAGTGTCAATCAAATCAATGGTACAAGTGAGCTTATCTACAATATTTGATCTCTCCTTGATAACAACCCAACAACTATGTTCTATAGTGTCAATCAAATCAATGGTATAAGTGAGCTTATCTAAAATATTTGATCGAGTACTGTTGGTTTCAAATAAGCTAGATTTTACTTCAAACTTGGTTCTATTTAATTTTCTAAGTGCTAGGAAAATCTCTAAACTCATAGGCTATGGAGGTAATGTTGGAGTGGAGTGCACGGGAGATGGGGACTGATATAAAGAGTACTGTTTATTACATTGTATGAATGCCCCAGTAATATATTCATGTACATGAAATTATCTTACAAGCCACTGCCTCTGCTCCGCTTTCTTCTATCTCAAATGTTTTAGCAACAGTAACATCCCTAGTCCAGTTGAGGGTCTCCCAACATGAGTTCCACTTCCAATTTCAATTCTCAATCCTCACAATCCGCAAAAGTGTCTGAGATAACTTTCATGTGTGTAAGATGAGACTACCCTAACTTGAATTGTTTTAAATGTAAGAAGCTTTACCTAAAAATTAATCCTTCCATCATCACTAATAGCTAATTTCTCTGCCAAGAGGTCCATCCAGACCTAGGGTCATGATGTATGAGCTATTGCTTGTGATATTTTTTTTAATCCATTTTAAACGGCTTCAACATTGAGAAGAAAGTATTTTCACAGGGGAATGTCTATTTTTCTACCACTATCTTGTCTAATAAACCATTACAATCACGCCATCCATGAGTATCAACATCAAACTTGAGTATCAGAAAATCATGCTCTCTACCATCATCAATTTGGGAAACATCAAAAAATAGCATTCTAATAACAAGAATAGGACATTTGGAAACAGTTGGTATATAGAAAAATATGAACCAAAATGACTTCTAACATTGTCAAAAGAGAGATTGAAATTAATGCATTATAGCGTACTGAGCATGGCCCCAATCTTACAGAAAACAAAAAGTATACACATAATAAAGGCCAACTTTTACAGAAAAATGTTTACTCTTACCTCGACCATTATTTATTATAATCACCTAAAGATAGATAAAAACAGAGAGGAACCACACTTTTCTCTTGCAGATCTGCAGACAAGTGCAACCTATTGGTGCCTCCTAAACATAGAGGTCATCTAAACAAAAATATTTACTCTTACCTCGATAAATTCATTTGAAAAGAGGTCATCTAAACAATAATATTTACTACTCCTTAACCATATAATCTAATTCTCCGTTGTCGGACACGATTTGAAAAGATTTGGTCATCTTTAAGAAAATAGGCATTATGTGTTTGTTAATAAAATAGAAATCATATTTTAGTTTTTTTTTATGCAATAAGCCAAAATTTTATTTACTCCTATAACCATATAATAAGCAAGTAGTACATACAAACACAACTTGGGAAAGCTTATCACATACTGTAGACAAGAATATGGTCAAATTAAATAAATTTCAATTATAATATGGGAAAATGTTATATATAGTAGCAAATTTATACAGCTACTTTTCAAAGAATATACTAATTCATTTTAATTCATCTTGCTTCTGCTGTTGTCTTGATATCACAGCCAGACACTTTAACCAGTAAAATCCCAAGTGCAATTGAAAATTCCCAACCAGTATACCTAAAAAATATCATAGAAAACAAGAAAAATCTAGACATAACCCATATGAAAACGTTCTATTAAAAAGAAAATAAAGACTAATTCAGAAACCTAATTCTTAATCATAATAGCATGAGAAAATCATCTTGCAATATGTAAAAGATTAAATTTTATTACCTGATGTGGAAGAAGAATATGATAAGAACACCTTCCTGTGTTTCAGTTTTTTTCCTGGAAACTCGTATTCTTCAGGGTGAATGGGAGAAAATTGTGAATTTTGGTGTTTCATTAATTGAAAATCCACAAGCAAAGGAAACTTGCAGGTGAATCTCATTTACGACAAAAACCTATACATAATGCCCCTAGAGTAAAAGAAAATATTACAATCACCATCTTACAATCACCATCATCAATGAATAATTTGTAAAGAGTATCCCTTCAAGGTAACAATTTCAAGTAGCAAAAAAAATGAGACAAAGAAAGAACTCATAATTGAATGTAGCAGGCATAAATCATCCCAACAAATTGAACCAGACACAAATATATAATCAACAACCAGGCCTTTGAAAAACAATGTGGATACAGTGGTCAGAATCAAGAAACAATATGATAAAAGAAATCAATGTTCTTTCACAAAAATACAACACAAAACAAATTCAACTCATTGCACACTCCAGACAATAAATTATTTGCATCAAGAATCAAAGATATGAGAAAAAAACCACCAGATTAAATGTGCACAAAAGCAAACAACAAATCTTAACAAGCTTGAAGAATCTAAGTTAACCAAAATTTAATTGCTGCAAAACATCTTTAGAAATTCGAACAGCCCACAAAATTCATGAGAATTATCATATTTCAGATCGTAAAACAAAACCGCCATAATGAGTTAACAATAACTCAAATTGGGCTGTCACTCTAAGTTGTGCAAAAGAAAAGCTACAAGCGTACTTATAAGAGCTCATTTAATCAAACAAACTGAAGCCCATATCGTCATCACTCTCCTCCTTGGGCTCCTCCTGAAATTTAATTATTCAAACACACATTATTAATTTATTAACCTGAAGTATTAATATTAAAATGTGATAAGTTCGAAAATTATAATTGAATAGAATACAAGTATCACATATTGATAAATAGGATAAATATATAAATGAAATTAAAGCCAATACCTTTTTCTCCTCAGCTGCAGGGGCAGCTGAGGCGGCAGCAGCACCAGCGCCACTGGCAGGGGCAGCAACTGCTACTGCGGCACCACCACCACCAGCACCAACGTTCATTACAAGTTCCCCAATGTTCCTCTTCTCACAGAGCTTAGCAAAAAGGCTTGGCCAGTAAGATTCCACTGTCACATTGGCGGCCTTAACCAGTATCGCAATTTTCTCCGCCTAAAAAGCAAAAATACAAACTAAGATCCATAAACGAAAATCATTATTAATATACTGATGTTTATATATACAAGAATATATAGGGTTTAAGAAACGTTACAGTGACGGGGATGCCATCATCGTGGAGGATCAATGAAGCATAGGTGCAGGCGAGTTCTCCGAACGACATTTTCCTTCAAACAATTCTGATTTACAGAAAATGAATTTTTTATGAACGAAAAGGAAAAGATTGCAACTATTGATATATAAAAATTGGACAAAACATAACGAAGATTGGAGAGAGTTTATAGGAAAGACCTAATGAAAATGGAGGGTTTACCTTCGGATTCTGAGAGAAACTGCGGCTGCAAGTTTTAGATCTACGGTAGATAAATGGTTTTAGATGTAGAGTTTTATTTTATACGGAAACTAAATTAGGGCACAGAACCATAGTTTCATGGGCTTTATAGTTTGGACTGAGGCCCATCAAGTTTGGTTGTTCACGACCCAATCCCTTTTTCTTTCTCTTTTTTCTATTTTAGCACAAAAAATAAAGTTTTCTTTTCTTTTTCCTTTTAAATCTTTGGTATTTCCACATCTAATAGAGTGGTGAGTCAAAGGTGCATCCCTTTCTTTATTAATTAATGTATCGTGCTCGCAAAAATAATTGTTAAATTTAATTCTTATTGAAGATATTTGTAAGTTAAATATTGTTTTAAAAAAAAATTAAGAATCATAATTATTTGACTTTCTATGTATCGTAAAATTACAAATTTTCAAAAAATTGAATTTTGAATAGATTTAACTAATTGAATGAGATAGTTCATTTATTGAATCCATCGGTAATTGCTCATTATTAGTTAGGGAGATGAATATAGGCACATGCAACTTAGAAACCATTCTAGAATCCAAGAAGAAGTAGTTGGGGCAATGAAAGAACGCATCTAAAATAGAGGTCATTGGTGATATCTCTAATACAACACTTAGACTACTTATTAATCATTATTCAACTGAATGGTCTAATGTTATCTACTGGCGCATAAAAAAAAAAAAAAAAAAAAAAAATCTCGACGAGATCCTTCGTATCATAAATTATTTTTTGAATGAGATAAAGAACCGAGTTACACTTGCAAATGAATTAACCTAATTAAGAGCGATATGAATATTATGAACTTTTGTAGTTGGGATGTATAGTATAAAACCAACTCACGGTTAATATGTTGTGTAAAATTCCAACCATTTTAAGCATGTTGGTCAGCATTAAATTAATAAATTTAATGTTTTGTCATGTCTAACACTCTAACTCTTGTACATCGAGAATTTGCCTAACTATACTTGAAAATGAGACTTTATGTGTTATGTGCAAATTTCGTGTAGTTATTAGACTAAATTGAAGATCTTGTTTAGTTAGAGGGCCAAGTGCAATAATAAATAAAAGTATTTTAGTTTGGGATGAAATATAAATTCTATATTAAGTAAGGTTTAGAATTTGGATATTATCTAATTACTTAAGTAACGTTTAATTTGTGTTTCAATTTTTAGTTTTGAGTTTTAAATTTATTTTCATATTTATGTTTTGAGAGTATATTTTAAAATTGTTAAAACGCGTTTAACTTGTCATTATGAAAAATATTTCTCGGAAAATAAAAGCAGAAAACACATTCGATTTAGAATGTTAAGAAATTATTTTATGATATTTTATTTAATATATTGGATTATTCAGTAAAATAGAACAATTTTATGTTGATATACTATCAAGTAATATATACATTTTAAAATTGGTGAATCTTACAATAATTTTTTCCACTGCAAAAATAAAATACAAACAAATAATAAATTGACTTGGCAAAAAAAAATCAAAATATAAAAATTAAAGTCATGGACTTATAATTTTTAAATTACTCAACGTGCAAACATTCAAACCACTCTAATTATCAATCAATACTGCAAGTACTATCTAGGCCAGACAAGACACCAAAATAGAAAGCGGGTGCGTGTGGGTTGTCCTATCGACAAAGTTATAACCATAGGTTAAGTAGTTTATAACCCTAGACGCCATGATTTGTTCGGCCAGTCTTTTGGGATTGATATTGTCTTTTACGTGTATGGCTAATGTGGTCGCATATGCTCTCAACATAAAGACATCATGTCAGTGACAACATTACCGTCGACTCAAACGTCAGCTCTATTTGCAACTTTAAAAGTCCAACCCATTCTCAGACATGCCCACGATAAAGAATTGTTTTCGTGAAAGATTAGGGTTGAAGTTGGGACACATAAGCATAAGGATTTCAAAGCGTCCAAAGATAAGACATTGATGTACAAGATCAGATTGTGCTTACTTAAAGATGAGGAACTGAGGAGATAAATTCTCGATGAGGTTCATTTCACCACATATATCGTGCATCTAGGCATTACAAAAAAGTATTGAGACATGTGAGATACATTTTGGTAGGGGAATATGACTCTTTGTGGATAAATGTATGGCTTGTAAGCAAGTAAAAATAGAAAATCAGAGGCCATCAAAGCTAATGAAATCATTGGATATACCGAAATGGAAATGGGAACACATAGTTATGGACTTTGTAGTATGATTTTCTAAATCTGCAAAAGGTAACAATGCAATCTGGGTAGTAGTGGATCATTTCACAAAGTCAGCGCACTTTCTTCCAATGAGGATGACCTTCAGTATAAATCAATATGCGCAGATTTATGTCAACGAGACAATCAAACTACATGAAATTCTCGTCTCTATCATTTTGGGCAGAGACCCAAGATTTACGTCCAAGTTTTGGACATTCTGAAATGATAATTTAGATCCAACAAGACATGTTAAGGCCTAGCATGTGTGCTCGATCTTAGTGGTAGTTGGGAGTTAGTGTTTGTTTATAATAGAAAATTCAAACTACCATAGGCATGGTACCTTATAAAGCACTATATGGTAGAAAGTGTGTATCATCTTTTCATTAGGATGGGGTTGGAGAGAGAAGAATTATAGGTCTAGAGAGCATCGATTAGCCAGTACATGCGATAGATATATTACAAAAATAACTAAGGTCACGCAGAACAAACAAAAGCTATGCTCATAATATAATAAAATATCTTAAATTCGAAATTGTTGATAACATATTCTTGAAGGTAGTTCCAATAAAAAGAGTGCTTAGATTTGACAAGAAAGCAATGCTAAGGTCAAGGTCAATTGGACCATTCTTATAAGAATCAGAGACATGACATACATACTAGCTTTACCACCAGAACTTTTGACAGTACACAATGTATTCCACATATCGATTCTAAGAAAATACGTTCATGACACAGCCACGTGATCAGCCACCAGAGATGGGATGTGCATCATGACCTAAATAATGGGGAAAATGCCAACAACAATCCTAGACAGAATGATTCACGTGTTAAAGAATAGAAAAATTCCCCTAGTCAAAATGTTGTGGCGTCTCCATGGAGTGGAAATGTCCACTTGAGAAAATGAAGGCGGGGTAAAAGTCAAGTATTCGAGACTTTTCGTTAATTAAGGTAAATTTCGAAGATAAATTTTTTTTTAAGGAGGGTAGGGTGTAAAATCCCAACCATTTTAAGCTTTCTCGTAGACAAGTTGACAATTTTAATGTTTCGTCATGTCTAGGTATTGTATAAGTAGAAAATTTGTCCAATTAGACTTGAAAGTTACTCAGTGAGACTTTTATGTGTTATGTGCAAATTTTGTGTATTTGCCGAACTAAATTGAAGACCTTGTTTGGTTAGGGATTAGAGTGTAATTATAAATAAAATATTTTAGTTTGTGATGAAATGTAAATCATAGATTAAATAAGGTTTAGAATTTGGATATGATTTAATTACCTTAGTGATTGGATTTTATATAATTACTTAGGGGGTGAATAATGTTAGTTTTCTTGACAAAAGATGTTATTCAAATTCAATTTCTCTCAACCTGGACACCATATATTCTAACTATATTATATTTTCACCTATATATGTGCATATTATTCCATTTTTCAACAAGTGTGGAAATTTTCCCTAATAGCCACCGCCCCTATTGTCTAGTTCGGGAAGAAATCGTCTATTTTTCATCAATTTTATTTTAGAGATCCTAAGTGAGATGCTATGTGAAACAATTGATTTTTTTAATTACATTTTCTGCTTACGTTTATGTTATGATTTCAAGTGCTAATATTTTCAAACCCTCGTGGATCCTCTCCTACTAGTAGATTAAATTTAGTTAATCATGTTTAATACTAGACAACTCTTTAGATTGTAGAACTATTAGGGTTTCTTATAGATATTCGTACCATGTTAGAATCGTTGTTTGCATGATTTTTGATAAGTACAATTTTGTACTTATCTGAGCTCACAAAAAGGGACGATTATGAGTACTCTTAATTATTTTCAGTTTAATTGTACTTTGTTTTCTTATTAATTTAGGAAATATTCAAATTCAAAGGTCAATCTAACGAAAAGAGAGCAAATAGAAGAAAAGGGACTCAAACTGCTAAGAAAAGATATTTCAGGGGCTCAGCATGCAAATATTAAAGGAAGAAAACCGGATCTGCAGCCAAGTTAACCATGCGATCGCATGGTTAAACACGGATGCGATCGCAAACCAAAAAAAATCAGAGAATGCAAAACGATTGAACCATGCGATCGCAGGTAATTACACCATGCGATCGCAAGGGCATAACGGGCACCAGTTTGGCAGTTTTCTGATGGGATTAGAACTCTACAACTCCAAGATAAAACAACAACTTAAACACACGTCTTAGGGAGTTGGAGAACATTATAAATAAAGGCGAGATAATAGCCAGAATTGGAGAGACGAATTTTGGGAACAAGATACAAGAGGAGAATTGAAGATCAAGGCACGGGATTGAAGATTCTTCAGCCAGAGTTACGGGTTGTATTTATTTCTTCTTCTTTTTCTTTCGTCGGATCATGATGAAGTCAATTATTGTCATAATTGATGAAATCATGTTCGGCTAATTTACTTTTTCTAGTATGAACGATGAAACCTCATGATTCTTAATTAATTAGAAGTTTTTCCATTTTAGTAATTAATTGCTTTTGGGTTGATTATTCTTTATGCAGTTTTTCTATTATTTTAATGCTTGATCACCATTAGAATATATTGTGATTTATATTGAAGTCGAGAGATTCAATATAGATTAAGCACGTGGTATTGAATAACATAGGGTCCAATAATAGATAGAAATTACTATTATGCTTTATGAAATCCATTTAGGTATTCTTGAGATTTTAATGTATGTGTTTATGTTCGAAGCTTAATTAGAGATAATTAAGTTCGCATAACATATAGAATTGATTGACCATCGAGAGAGACTTTTGATTATTTTAGGAACGCCGATTTTCAATCTATGGTAGTTATAAGCTAAAACAGTTAAACGGATATTTGATTAAGGAAAGTGTTGATAGATTCGCAAATCCTAGTGTTAGTATATCTTGAATTCGTTCTCACTAATTTAAAGTTAATTGTTTGATAATTTTGTTTTAATTAAAATAGTATAGAATCACAAAAACCAAATTGAATCTGTGTTTATTCATATTGTTAGAATTTAGGTTATAAATTAATAGGTTAAATTGATATCTAGTTCTCGTGGGTTCGACACTCTATTTATTACTATATTACTTGTCAACGATCCGTCCACTTGCGGGATTATAATCCCACAACAATTTTAATGATTTTTAGAACTACATCTTGGTATGCAAATTTAATATCTTAAATTATATCAATATTTATAAATGGAAGGTTTTCAAGCATCTCATTGAATATTTTTGTACTCGTCCTTCTTAATTTTACAACTTTTAGAAAATTAAAAGCTAAATCCGTGGTGGATGGAAGCGGACGGAAATATCGTCGGGAAGGAGTTCACTACCGGTAAAATTGCTTATATTTAAGTAAACTTGATATTGGGGTTTGATTAATTTTAGAATCAATTTATTGAGTTTTGAGTACTTTGATATATTTATGTTGTCAAAATGTTTTGTTTTTATTTTTTATTTTTTATTTATGATGATTTTAAGTAAATTAAAATTTGTTTTCATAAATTTGTCCAATTTTCTAGTTTTGTGCAACCGTCTTTCAAATTTCAATGTGACTTGTGTGTTTAGAATTTTTTTTTTTTTTTGACTCAGGTGTTCCAAGCTTCACGACTAATCTCGGAGAGGAGTGGCGCCTTCCTCCCGTTCGCCACCTAGGTAAATTTGAATGCGGTCACAGCTTATACACACTTGGGCCGGACATTTATACAGTTCTCTTTCATATGGACCACTGCCTTCCAACATAGTTGATACCTTCCAACATTAAATGTTGCCTTCCAACAATAAATGTTGCCTTCCAGGTGCCGCGGGGATTCGAATCTTCGATCTTCCGTAGAGAATCCTCCTACTTTACCATTGCGCCATGCCCGTGGGGGTATGTGTTTAGAATCTTGAGATGATGCAAAGTGGAGAAGGTATCCTCATGAATTATCTATATCTTGGATTTGGAATCACAAATTTTCATAACACGTAGTTTGAGTTACGTTGATTTTAGTAAACAATGGTAGTCAAATTAGAACAGTTGAGCCCTGTGTTTAAAAAAATATTTGAGTGACTAAGTATATATTTGGGAATGTTTAAATTATAATTTTAATTAGTTAAATTGGTCAAACATACTTTTTATCCATACATTTCTTAGAACTCACAACTTACAATCAACTTTTTATCTACACGTTCACCAACAACTTATAATTTCAGCACTACCAAACATGCGCTTAATGATAGAATTTTGTCATGATAATTTACTATGATTTACTTCTAGATGTTAATAATCCGCGGTTAAAATTTCAAGACCTAATTATTTCTTTTGGTTAAAAAATTTGTGCTACCTATAAACTGTCAGCAAGAAAAAACTTTCTTTTCAGCATGAATCACAAAACAAAATTTAAATTTTAGAATATTTTATGTTATTTAAGTCTTATGGATGGTTTATTTTGATGTCTTCAGTATTCAGAAAGTAGTTTAGGTAATGGCTCGGATAGTTAGGATTTGGAACGTTACATGTTATACCTCTGCCTTATGGTGTGTTGGGCACTATTGTATTTTCCTAAATTTTGGTTATGGAATGAGTCTCGTAAATAAATTCTTCTGAAGTACCGATGAAAATGAACTCATCATAAAGGTCACAAGAATGATGGACTCGTCGTTCGGCATTGGCAATAGGTAGAGGAGGAAAAATGGGTCAGCCTAGTGGCTAGCACAGATAATCCGATCTCTGGGTTGGGCTGGGCCACTAAAAAGTTAATCAAAAAATCGAGGTCAATTTAACCCGGTACAACCAACCCATCGAGCCAATCAGAATGAAGCCGAGCTGGCCAGATAAACTTTTTTTGCCCAAGTCCCCACCCCCACACCCACACCCACCCTGTGTGAAAAATGGCGATGAATGGGGAGGTTTTTCAACCCCCCTCCTCCGTCCTCCGTCGCAACAAATAGCGGGGATTTCTCCCTCCTATATACAGGTCTTGTGCTTTGATACCATTTTTTTCGAGACGTTGTCAAGAAACTCAAAAAATGCGGAAAGATCACACAATATTGTAAGCATAGACAATAGATACCAAATTGTAACAAACAATTGTAAAAATAAACCAATGTTGAACTCTAAAAGCCTTACTGTATTTATAGATTGGACATCTTGAATATTTTGATCTGCCTCACCCAATGATGGACCTTTGTACTCACACACTAATGGCCACCTGCCTACTGGTGTATTGACAATATCCGAAAAGGGATCCGTACAGGAGCAAAATATTTAGAAGAAGAATGAATCAAAACATAAATTTTTATTCACTCCAAGGCTTTAAGAGAAAAACTCTTAAGCTTATTTAATTACAAAGTTTGATCCAACTGGATCTACTGTCTATAAAGTGTTTAGCCAGAAAACATTTAAATTGTATACAATATCTTCAGAGAAAGAAAAAACTCATCCGAAAAACTCGTATCTAGCTTTGAAATTTCAATGTCTTTAAATAGAGAGAGGGCATCTTTCTTTTCATCAAAGCACTCCACCTTGTCCGCCATTTCTTTTGAATAATTGTCCTTTAAAGTTGTTGTAGGGTCCACCCACTTCTTTCTGTCTGTCATTAACTCTCGTTTCACCGGAAACATCGGGTTAATGCTGTCTTTTCCTCTTTTTGCTTTTTTGCATGGTAAGATTCTTTTCCTTTAGTCAATCAGACTGATAGGCACTATCTGCATAGCTACTGTATGCTTCAACTTTTGAACACTCGTCTTTAATGAAATAATCAAAGTCATCGAGATGCTCTTTCTCTTTGCTTTTTCCTTTGTCTTTTTCTTTCTTCTTTTGATTTTCCATTTCTTGGCAGAATTTACAATTATGATAGTCTTTGAGGCTGGATCTTAATGCTTTACAGAGGTGTCCATCGTAATCTGGAGTTGAATTAAACGTATTGTAAAAATTCTTCTCAAAATTACATAATGTCTTTATTGCTTCTGGGGAGATCTTTGATCCTATTTTGCTGGTCATCAGGATGTATTTTGAAAAATGTTTGATTTTGATTTTTGACTCTCCGTTGAAATTCTTCAAACTTGTAAGGATTCTTTAGAATGAAAGGGATGTCCATTCTTCCAAAATCAACTTGTTAACACTACTTGTTTGTCCTTCAGTTGGTTGATCAAGATAGATTTATTGAGTTGTTTTGATCTGAATGTGGTGGTAACCTTTGTACAAAACATTGTTTTCATCCCAAAATGGGATAGTACTTGTAATTTTCAGGATAAATTGAAGGTCTTGATCTTTTATCACAAACTTCTTAAAATCTTTAAGGGACTGAAGAAGTTTACTGTCTATTAATTTTAGCTCCTCGAACTCAGGTCCTAGAATTATTAATTTGATCAATCCACAGTAAAAAGCATTCCTAACAATAGTAGGGTCTGCTCCTTCCAGGAAGATGAACTGTCCAAATTCCTTTTCTAATGTTCCCAAGTAATTTTTCTCAGGTGCGGTTTCTCCAACTATCCTAGCTTCTTCTTCTAGACTGAGAAAGTCTTGTAATGTAATGTCAGAAATTGTAGCATTTTCTTTTGTGTTGATCTTTCCCAACACTTTGAATCTGTCAAGGATAATTTCTGGTGTTGTTTGGGCAGCATCTTTATAAGATAACATCTTAAATCTAAGATTTTCACTTATTGGAGGTCTGAAGTCAGGCATTCTTGGTCTTGAACGGATATCTTTTTGAAAAGGGTTTGGTCTTAAAGAGAGTTGAGAATGGTCAAACAATTGTCTGTAGAGAATTGGGCTTGTTCCTTTAGATTTGTGGAATTCTGTAAAAGCTGTTTGGGCTTCAATGAAGGTTTTAAAGCTTTTATGTTTATGGGGTTTTCCTTTTACCAAAGGTTCAACATGTTCCCAATTTGTGTAATATCCTCTGTCTGGGCCATCGAAGATGACATAGAATTTTTTACCTGCAGAAGAAGATTATTAATTCCAACCAAAGGTTGATAGTCTTTCTGTTGCGGGTTTTGAATACCCTCTTGTCCTTGCGGACCTTGAGAGTCTTTCTTTTGCGGGTTTTGAATACCCTCTTGTCCTTACGGACAAGGATTAAGGACTTGAATTCCTTTTGGCTCTTGCGAGCTTATTCCTGTTGTAACATCTTTTGCCTGAGATGTCACTGTATTTTTAGTTTCATTACTCTTGGTAATGTCATTATTTTTCTTTTGTAACAAATAAGCCAATTTTTTCTGTAAGGCTTTTGTTTCCATACCTTTGATTTCAAGCTGTATTTTGGTGTCTGCAATTTGTTCATCAAGGTCTGTCATTTTACCTGCAAAGATGTAATTCTCTAGTTAGGGAATTTTAAAAGTTTCAAGTTCTTCTGATGTTATGAAAATGTGAGATTTTTTTGGCAATATTCTCCCCTTGAAAATGAGGAAAATTTTTCTTTTGTGTATCAATCTTTAAAGATTCTAAAAATTTTTCTTTCAAATTGTTAAAAGCAATTGCTTTTCTTTTCTTTGAAATCCAAAGTTTATTTTTATTTAAAGAGAAAGTGATATAATCAATTTTTTGTATGAATGGATGATATAATTGGCAAGAATTATTACCAATTATGAAGTCAATTCCAGTTTCGAGTTGGTAAACTGTAGGAATTTTAAAGTAAAAGGTTTTTAATGTGCCATTGTGGTGTCCACAGATTGCAACATCAAGGTTTTTTACTACTTTGGAAGAAGTTACATTTGTCTCATTGGCAATCTTAAGATTTAAGATTTAAGATGTTTTCTGATTTTACCCAAAAGTTTCGGGTATTATTTATTTACTAGTTGTACAAACTGAAGCGCCTATATCAACATATGCATGAACTGTAAATTTTCTGTATCCTTCAAAACTTAATTTGATAGGGATATAGATGGAGTTTGTATTAGTAATGTTTTTGTTATTCATCTTCAGGAGATTCTGAAGATATACAACTACTTGAATCTGTATCTGTAGTTAAGTAGTAAAGTGATTATGTATCACTTGGATCTTCAACTGGGTAAAACCCTTGTTTTTCAAAGGTTTTGAGTAATTTAATTCTGTCTTCATTTCCTATTCTTGCCGGGCATTCATTTGCATAATGTCTTGATTCGTTGCAGAGCCAACATCTGCAATTTCTCTTTTTCTGTGGACAAAATTTCTTTTTATCATTCTTTCCTTTGTTAGGTTTTTTATTGTATTTTTTGAAATATTTTTTCTTTCTGAAAAATTTCTTTTTATAAGGCTTTTTATATTTTTTAAACTTATAATTTTTTCTTCTTGGTTTTTGGGTTCTTTTTTTTTCTTAGGGGTACATCCGTATTGCCCTGGTATTCTATCAAGATATTCATTACAATAGATTTTATGGTTTCTAGGAACTATTCTTTCATTGGTTCTAACAATGTGTCATTCTTTGCATTTTTCTGCAAGAAGATTTCTTGTGATTGTGATTGCTAATCCAAGAGAGTAATCTATTTGGATATTGATTTTGTAATTATCATTACTTGGTTCCTATTTTTCAATTGTTTCATTGAAAAGTACCATTACTTCGTTGTTAAAGGGAGTTGGTAATTTCCTCATGAATTTTTCTATTAAGATTTTCCAATCTTGTGGAGGACATATATAGAAGTATTAGGAGTATTCACATGTATATTCTTCAAAATAACACATGTCACAGATTGAGATTTTTTCTAAGTGGTTTATTGTGTCAGCTACATCGATTGTAGTTATGGTATTTTTGAAAACTTCATAGGTTTGACCTGTAAATTGTTTGTAAATTTGTTCTACAATTCTTTTAATGAATTGTGGACTATCATGTTGGGTTTCTTGCCAAATAGCATTTTTTGTAACATATGTTATTGTTTTTAGAAATGCTTTAACATTTCCTCTTGTGCTAGCAATAACATAATTCCAAGAGTTAGTTTCACTTCTGTGTATTTCTTTTAGTTTCACTTCTGTGTATTTCTTTGTTTATGATCATAGAGATCATGATATTATTATACCAATCTTCTATAATTCTTTCTGGGTCTTTGACACAATCTAGGTCAAGGATTTTTACACTGTTTGATTCTTTTTTGGTTTATTGAGGAGATATGAAGGGTCAATTTCAAGGTCTTCCTTTTTGGTAATGGTCTGGGAGTGTTATCTCCTATTGGTCTTTTTCCATCCCCTTTCGGATTATGAGATGAAGGTGGTTCATAGTCCATAGGTTCAGCTTCAGATTTTGGTTCTTTAATTTCAATTCCTTTTTGGATTGCATATCTACTTGGGTAGAATCTTTCGTGTATGACAATATCTTCATCTGAACTAGATTCAGAATTTACAATAAGGTTAATTGGACTTTGGTCTTCTAATGTATCTCTTACATGATTTAGTTGTAAGGATAGTCTCATGGTTATTAATGTTGACTTTTTTTACTATAGAGGTTATTTGCTCTAACTCATTGTATTCAAAGGCTAAAAGGACATTTAGGAGTCCTAAGTCTTGTGAATTTTCATATATATTTTCTAAGCCTTTTCTGAAACTTGTCATTATGGATCTGGATCATCGAATTCGAATTTTCCATTTTTTATATTGTTTTTATTTTCTGTAATTTCTCCCCCTCGTTTTTGAAAAATTCCAAAAGTTGTCTTTTTGGTCGAGGTTGAAGGTTGATTTCTTACTCCAACTAAAATCACACCTGAGTGTTGTTCTATGGTTTTTTCTGTCTTTTGTTCGAAAGTTTTAAGAATTTCCTTAAGTTCTTCAATACTGTCTTTTAAATTCTTTATTTATCTAATTATATCATAAATTGACATCCTTATTTTGGTAATAAAACATATGCCAACTGATTAATGGTTTCATTTAATTGTTTTAGATTTCTATCCTGACTACTCTCAGGTTTCTCTTCCACTTGTTTCCACCTAATGTTAGATTTCTGTCTCATAGAATTTGTTTTTAATAAAAGAGGTTTTTGTTCTTTTACTAAAGTTTTGTTTTCACTAAAGTCTATTTCAATAGATCTTCTGGAAGGCTGTACTAGCCAATCAAATTTTGTTTCTTTATGTTCAAGGTGACTAGAGAATAAAGGATCAATCTTTATTCCTTTGGGTTCTTTTACAATTGTCATATTATGCTGATTGTGAATAGCATAACTAACAAGGTATGATATTGAAAAAAGTACATTATTATTTTTGACTAGGTCTGATCTTCCATACTTGTGTACAAAAGATAAGATTCCGTCAAAGTTTTGGTCATGCAGACTAACAGATAGTCCGGATGAACTGTAAAAATAAGTTTTCCACATGCTAAGTTCCCATGAAGGGTCCCTACGCATCCTTCTATTGGGTTTTGATTCTTTCATCGATCAAACTTATTGAGATTGGCTGATCGATTTTGTCTGAAAGAGTACTTCGGATCAGAATCCTGATTGCTCCAATTGTTACCCAATATAGATTTTTATTATCATCAAGATCTACCTTTTGTTTAGCTTTATTTATATCTTGTTTGGTAAGTAAGGATATACCTACTTTACCATATGTATGTTATACATGTATATCGAATTTTTTTTGAGAAACGTCATAGTATAATGTCTGTTTCTATTAATGAATTTGTTAATGAAATTTGGTTGGACAAAAACTTCTCCTGGGTGTATTGTTAAATTTGTTTTGCAAATTTTTGCAAGTTTTTTAATCAAAGATTAAAATCTCTTTTGAGTAATTTTCTTTGGATTCGTGTTGTTCAAACACTTCACCAAATTCTTCCTCAATTGTATGTTCTGTAATGTTCATACTTTATGATGATGCAAAACATAATGTAATACAAAATTCTTTACACATTCTATATAATTTTGTTCATGTATGTCTCTTTTTTTTTTCTCATCATGTTCCTACCAGAGGGATAAACCTGTATGAACATTAAATAAAGTCTATAATCTTCATAATATTCATAAAGACTATATTCTTTGTGTACTGTATGAATATATTTATTACAAATGCTACAGAAAATCATGTATAATGATGATGTTTAGCATAATGCATAATAAAACATTCCATTTCATTGTTGTACTTAGATAATTATAAGTTCATTTTATTTTTGTGGTGTTCAAATGCAAATCTATGGATTCCAGTGCAATTCATGAATGTTCTCATGTATGTATAATTGTCGTAATGTATTTATACTGTATAAAATAACAATCTAAATTTAATATATATCTATTGCATATTCAATTCTGTATCATGGTGATATATAACATAGTGAATTAATAATCTTCTGCAGGTAAAAAATTATGTGTCATCTTCGATGGCCCAGACAGAGGATATTACATAAATTAAGAACAGGTTGAACCTTTGGTAAAAGGAAAACCCCATAAACACAAAACCTTTGGGGGAGGTTTTCCGACCCCCCCCCCGGTCCCCCCCGTCGCAGCAAATAGGGGGGATTTCTCCTCCCTTGTTTCCAGTCGGCACGACCAGAAACAAGGGGGAGAAATCTCTTCTATTCGCGGCAAAACCAGGGGGTAATGTGGGGGGAGGAAGATTGTGGATTTTTTTTTTTTTTAAAGTATAAATAATTGTTTTGAAAATATAAGTTACAATTTTAAGTTGGACTGGTCCATTAGTTCTGTGGCCCAAAATTGGACTGGATTGGTCCAGAAAATACCAGTCCATGTAAAATTGAGTCAGGACTAGTCAATCCAATCTTTTGTGTAGCTTGTTTAATTTCGGATTGGATCAACCCATCTTGCCCATTTATCAGCTCTAGCAATAGGTGACTTATAAGAAACGGCAATCGCAAGAACAACGTTGAATTAACAATGGGTGACTTATAAGAAAGGGCAATCGCAAGAACAATGTTGAATTAGTAGAAAGGTGGAAAATTATTGGATGAGTATTCCAACACGGCAACATAAATGAGAATGTTACACGTGAAGATGAAGTAGGGAATTATCGTGTTTCTAGCATTGAGTTTCTTCCTTAAATTCATTTTCCTAAAGTAAACACAGTACAACATCATCAATTCTGATTAGGTACAAAATTAATTGCCACATCATAAACAATTAATTGCCTCATCATAAACCAAAGAGATAGAATATTCGTATCTTTAGTAGAGTTGAAATTATTTTTTAAATATTTATATTAAATTGTAGTTGAATGTGTAAATAAAAAGTGGTTTGTAAATTATAAATCTTATAAAATATATTAATAAAAATTATGTTTAATTAATTTGACCAACTGAAATTAATTTAAGCACCACCAAACATGTGCTTGCTATTTGAAAATTAAATACTACTACTTATAATGGAAAAGTAATGAAGAATGGTAATTATGATAAATAGGGGATTAATGAATAATGTTATTTATCATTAGTAGAGATTATCACCAATTTAAGTGACGCAGTAGAGTTCCTGATTTATTATTGAATGTATTAAAAATCATCACAGTTTTACTGGACAATAAATCAAGGGACCTACTAATAAAACTTATAATTATTTATTTACATGAAAAGCAATTGTTGACATTTTATAATTAAAGATCGAACATATCATCTTTTTATTTGGTAAGTTCAAGGATCTATACGAAGTCATTTGATTGGGAAAAAAATAGAAACTAAATTATTTTAATAGAGTAATATTGTTCATAGTCACTTATTATTGTAGATTCGTAGTCAGTACGTGACATTACTCAATTGGAGTAATTATTTATAGTTGATGACTAAAATAATATTATTACTCAATTAGAGTAAAAAATAATTACTCCAATTAATACAATATAAACTGAATGTTGTAATCATCGACTATAAATAATATTATTTATTTAAATAAGTCAATTAAAATTTTAATATAATTTGTGGTCGATATTTTATAATCATCTCGAGTCGCACCAAGAATATGACTTCCTCACAACGTTGGATATTATCTCGAAGAATATTGACGTGAACACTTGTTATTACAAAGTTTGTCTTGTAATTATTTTATCGAGCAGGAAAAGACTATTTTGCCCAATATTTATGTAATTAATTTTTGAAACTATCCACGCTAATCCATTAAATCAAGGGCTGAGGTGGAATACTGGTGGACTATCAGAATGTCAAGTGGGGTCCACTGATATTAGTCTACAGTCCTGAATTTGGTGTTGATTTGATTTGTCAATAATTAGGTTCAAACAAAAACAAATTTAATGTTCCACTAATTTGTTAATACATTGGACATACAATAAATACAATATAAATCATTAATAAATCCATTCCTGTTTCAGTAGACAAATATCTTGACTTTCACTTGCCTCTATTATCAATTTTTTTTTTTTTTTTTTTTTTTTTTCGAAACCTCTATTATCAACTTTTAATATATCTTTGTAAGTGATCTAATATTATTTTTATCTATATATTTTGTATAATTAACAATTTTTGATCTAATTATATTATCACCTTTTTAAATACATATTCATGAAAAAAAAAAGCAATTTAATAAGTGAAGGCATTGGAATTTTAAGTCAAAATTATGAGAATGTCCTTTTCAGGACCACTTTAAGTTTAAATTTCAAAATGAATTCGAAAAAAAAGAGGTGGCTGCTAAAAATTAAATAGACACATTTTCTTCTAATTTTTGTACAGGTGTTGATGATGACAAAAATCGAACTTGAGGCTACACATGCTCGATCACGATAATAAGATTGAGGATGACCACAAGCATAACTTCCTTATAAACAAAAGCAATGAGCGTGACCTCATTGCTCATCTAATGCCTAGTCAACAAGGATGAGCGAAGGGGTATATGCATAGAGCTATAAACTATATTCGAAAGCATAAATCATGAGGCATACTTGAATAATGATCACAATGATATGTATTTGTAATTGTTTATGGTGCAATTCTACGAGGATTAGGATATCCGTGGATCGTGTGATCTAATGAACTATGAGTCTTGGTACAATTGTATGTTATAGTTGTGATATGAATGTTCTTCCTTAGTTGAAGATGAGTAAGACTTAGGTAGTAGAGTTCAAATCTGATTAGGATATTACATATAATGTTTTAAAACTTGGACCAGCTCGGTCGGTTCAGCTGAAAACCCGATGACTCGATTGTCAAGTTAGTCCGGGTCACTCTATTGGATTTTTATAAAATATGTTGATCCAAACTCAGAAAATTCTACGGGTCATTGTTGATTAAACAAACTTACGTAAATAATTTACTTTGCTAAATGTTATTTTGTTGAAATTGTTAGTTGTTGTCTCGTTGAGATTATTTTTTAGAGTTGGGATTATTAAGTATGAAATTATTAATTATTGTCTTGTTGAGATTATTTTTACAAATTTCAAATGCATTGTTTGCTATCAGTGAAGTGGCTTTTTGCTCACAAGTGATATATTAATATTAATGTTGTAATGCATATAAAATCTGACAATGATTTGCTACAGGTATTGATGATAACATGTATAAATGTTGTAATACATATAAAATCATAATTATTATGTTTGATAGGAGTTGGCCTACCGGTTCAATCACCGAGTTAACGATTGAACCACTAACCTAATGACCCACCATGGGTTAGTATCCTAATTGGGTTTTAAAACACTGGTTAGAGAGGCCAGGTCTTTATCACGTGTTTAGGTCGTGCGTCAAACTGACCCGTACGTCGATCATTAAGTACCTCGAGCTAGAGAGGTCAGGCCTATGAAGTTCTTATGGGGGACTTGTAGGGTGACCGCATGGTCGAGACCCTTGAGGAAGGGTCGTGGTTGACATGTGATTATTGAACGTGGATAGTAAGGCCAATGATAAAACATGGTCTATAGTGAAGCGCTACCTTGTAAATTAGGTCGAAAGCTCGAGGTTGAGGTGATAATATCGGTAAGGGAATCATGATGACAACTTCAGAGGTGGAGGACCCTTGAGGTCGCGCCACTTTTTACTAGGAGGCAAGACGGAATCCCCAAACTCATGGATTACAAGGTGAGATCGGGATGACCAATTTTGACTTTTCGTGCATTCAGGGTAGAGCTTGAGCCTGAGACGCATTAATTTGTGTGTTTCACGGGTAAGGTAACGCATTAATGGTCAAGTCTCTAGAGGGAGGTGATATCCAAAATGAACATAAGGGTCTAGCATTTTCTTTTCTTTTATTTATTCTTGTTTGAGGCGTGGTAATAAGAGAGTTTGGTCGGGAGGACAATGATATGGAGCTAACTGGTAAGGACATCGATGATGACACTATGGAGAGTAAAGTAGATATGAACATGATTGGGCCCACGAGATCCTTGATACCAGAGTCTACTGAAGTGTCCACGAAGTCTGTTGAGTCTGAGGACCTCAAGGGTGACTACAATAGGGGTTAGTTTCCGTAGGTATTGAAGAAGAGCTCGATGACCAAGATGTTAAGGATGAGGTCGATGATGCTCGAGGGATAGAGGTCGAGAGAAAATCTTTAGACTAGGTCTTACTTTGTAATCTCGAACCTTGTTTTTTGAAAAGGACATGATCGTGTCGATTGATGCCCAGGGTATAATTACTTTTAGCTTTTATTGTTTTTTTTGCCAAGTGTTTGGTTAGACTTTATTTTGAAGCTCAGGTTTGTGACTTGTATAATTTTATCTTTTGATGCGTTCCAGGGGCATGACTTAGGTGCATGTCAGGGACATGACGCATGACTTAGTTGTGGGACAGGGGCATGACTTGGGTGCGTGACAATGACACGACTTAGTTTGCGCACCAGAGGTACGACTTAAGTGCATGTCAGGGGCATGACTTAGGCGTGTGTTAGGGACACGGGTTAGTTTTTGTACCAAAGGTATGACTTAGGTGCATGCCAAAGCAACGACTTAGGTGCGTGTCAGGGACACGACTTAGTTTGTGTATCAGGGACATAACTTAGGTGAAAGCTTAGGTGTGTGCTAGGGATATGACTTAGGTGCATATCAAGGACATGACTTGGTTTGCGTGCAAGGGATAACAATTTAGGTATGTGTTATGTACAAGACTTAGTTTGTGTATCAGGTCACGACCTAGCTATGTGTCAAGGACAAAGCTTAGTTTGAATATAAGGGCACTGCTTAAGTGAGTACCAGGGGGTACAACTTAGGTGTGTGTCAGAGACACAACTTAGTTGAATGAGACAATGCTTGGAGCTGTAGCTTTATTTTTGGGGCCACAACCCTGTTGGTTTCGGGTACATGTACCCTTTTGTTTAAAGGTCGTTCAATCTTTTCCTAGGAGGTATAGCTTGATTTTTTAGGGCCACAACCCTATAATCGTAGCTCAATGTTGTGCAACGATTGGTGATAACATATATCAGAAAAAAAAAAATACTTATTATGGCCGTAGGTTTGATAACTCAAAACTTAGAATGGGCACGCATGCCTCTAGACAAAAACTAACAAGTGCGTTGTACATGCAGCGAGTTTAAATAGTGAAGTGAAGGCCATCGAATGTGGTAAACTTAGTAGACAAATATTTTAATTTTTTTTTTATTTGATTAATTTATTCAAATTTTAATAAATAAATAAATATTGGACAAAAAGAATAAAATTAAAAAGGTACACACCTTTTGGCGTCTATGCCCACCTTTTTCGCTTAAGCATTAGACAGTTAAACATAGAATTGATCGTTTTTTTCACGCCTTTTTATAGGTGAGGTTTTTATAACATCTAGGGTCCGTATTTTTTCGTCTTTTAAAATACAGTAAAAAGAATTTAACTTACTTTACCTTTATGTTCACCTTATCTGATATATATATATAGGTGAACATAGTGTATTGATGTGAGAGTTGTATGAAAATAAAACTCTTTGAATTTTTTTATTTACTCTTCAATAACACATTTGAATTGATACTAGGATAATTACGCAACTTTCGATAAAAAAAAAAAAAAAAAAAGAAGAAGATAATTACGCAACTACTATTTTGAATTTTTTTATAGACTCGGATTTGGGCTAATTATGTTCTAACATTTAAGTCACAATTAATTAAAATGAAGAAAAAGCATTATTAAAAGGGATTACGTGTTTAAGAGGCAATAATAGAGAGATCAAGTTTGTCAACATAATTCTGGACAATATATCAAACCTTGAAATGCATCATTGGCGTGACTACGTAGCCAATAATCTTCTATCAAGATCATGTTTGTCTGATTCTTGATTGTAATTTGTAAAAGACAAAACGTTAAAGAAAAAGATGGACATTTGCAAAGATTATAATAGTTCATTTCACTATAAAAGATAGAACAAGAAAGAGAAAATTAAAAATAACTTCTTTAACGTAAAAGAAGAAATATTTGTTTCATACATTTTTCTATATAGGAGTCTGATCTCATACTTATGGTGGGTAGGAGATATAATATCTACCGGTGATGTGGCTAAACATAATTGATAGAAATCATGAGTGTGGGATCATGAACTACCAATCGTGTGATCTTGCCATCTCAATTATTGATATTATTATGTCTTTGTTTGAGTACATATTTAATGGGTTTTTTTTTATTTTTTGACTTTTGAGAGAAAAATGATCAAAATAACCCTTTGTTTTCAGTGAAATTGATATGATTCGACTATAAAATAGGGTTATTTTAGTCATTTTCTTCCAAAAGTCAAAAAATAAAAAACCAAAAACTCATTAAAATCTATACCAAACAAGCACTATAAATAGGTATAATAAAAGTGAGTAAGAGATCAATACATTTTCTATATATCTTGTCATTATTAAAGGGTCAAACAATGACTTGACCATTGAGGTAAAAAGTGATCATCATTTCTTCTCCAACAATTTTTTTCTTCTAAACAATATCTCTTTTATAGAATAATATGAGAAGCGAGAAGAAAAATATCAAAATCGATAGAGTATTGGGATGGAGTTTGTTATGGTTTCTTACTAGCGGTCCATAAGTAGTGCTGGAACGATATATTTTTTATTGTGGTGCAAAACTTAAGTTGTAAATTTTTTTAAAACAACATAACATATGGTAAAGATTGAGAAATTAATTGATGATTTGGGAGAAAAATAGTACGACTTATGTTCAAAAGAGGTGAAAAATAAAAATTTAAAATTAAGGAAAAGTTTAAAAAATCAAAAAACATGTGAGGTCAGTGGCCCCCACTGATCCCATGTGGCTCCGCCACTGCATCAGCTAATATTTGCTAAGTTGATTGTATTTTTATTTTTATCGTCTATTGTTTTAAGTGATTTATCGTAATATAAATTGTTTTGAGTTTAAGAAAAAATAAAGGAAGCACGAATAAAACGAGGTATTACAGAAAACAAGTCTTCTTCCTTTTCATAATTTTGAACGTTGCCGAAAACGACGTCGCTATGGTTGTGGATTACTTGACCCGTGAGAACACTTTAAAGTCAGCAGGTATTGTACGTAATGGCAGGACACGTGGCGAAAGAGCAGAATCAAGTTTGTACAATGGTACAATACCATGATTGCACAGAGCACTACCATTTTTGCCTCTTTTGCCACTAACAAAGAATTGGTTATTTTTTAGTTAATTTTTAGAATAATACATGAAATTTTACTCTTTCTTATTACACTATATACAAATGAACTGAATTTTATTTCAAGTTCATATATTTAAAAAATTATTTTTTATAAATACAAAAATTAACATTTATCAATAAAACTAACATGCCAGCCCAAGTGACAAATAGCGCACCCGCACTACAAGCGGTTGACAATATTAAAATAGAGTTAATTATGCGAATGATACATGAACTTTACCAGCTGTTTCAAAATAATATATGAATTGAACTTTGTTTCAAAATCATACATGAACTCACACAATTGTTTCTCATCCATACAAAAGTTAACACTTGTCACTCAAAACTAACTAACTAAGTGCATGTTTGGCAGAGTTTAAATTATAATTTAAATTGGTAAAACTGGTCAAACAAACTTTTCATCTATATATTTTGTAGGATCCACAATTTAATATCTACTTATTATCCACACATTTAATAAGACCCACAATTTAATATCTACACATTCAATATGACCTACAACTTAATATCTATAAATTCAATATGACCCACAATTTATAAACACTTAAAAAATAATTTTAGTACTTCTAAACATGCACTAACATGTCAACCTATGTTACAAACAACGTGTCTACGTGGAAAGCAATTGGCATTATTAAAATTCATCAATAAATCACATAAATGTTTAAGAAAATAATTCCGTATATATATATATATATATAATCTCCCAAAAACCCAACCTGCGCTATCGTCGTTGCCATCGCCACTATCACCATCACTCTCCCCACCCAGGCCGTCCAATTGGCCCTCACTGGGGTGGAGGGAAGGGATTCATCCTTGCGGGTCGCGAAACTAGGGTAGGGAAATTCTCCCAAATTTTGTGAAGCCATCGAGCCAAAATCAAGGTCAAAATTGGGCGCGATGGTTTCGTGAAATCGGGGGATTTCCTGCCCATAGATTCGAGGTCGAAAACCTACATGTTGGTTTTGTAATTATTTTCTTCTTATTATTTTTTATTTGTCACGTGGATTGGTCTGTAAGTTTTGATTGACGAATATTAACTTTTGTATTGATAGAAATTAATTTTGTGAGTTCATGTATGATTTTGAATCAAATGTCAATTCATATATAATTATGAAATAAATTAGTAAAGTTTATGTACTTCTTGTGTAATTAGCCCTATTTTAATAAAGTCAATCGTCTGCCATGTGGACATGTTATTGGTCACGTAGGTTAGCTCGTTAGTTTTGACTGACGAATATTATATAGATAAAAATAATTTTGTGAGCTCTTGTATTTTTTAAACAAAGTTCCATTCATGTACTATTTTTAAACCAAAGTGTAATGTTTATATACTATTTGCATAATTAATCTAGTTATTCTTTAACTATTTTCTTATAAAAAAATTCCATAAGGACATAAATAAGACTTATATCTGATAACTATTTTGGTCTTACTTTATTTTTCTGTATTCATTGATGAATTTTGATTTATTTTTATCTTATAAAATCTGTAGCTTAGATAAATGCGAGCTTCACAATAAGTTGATCATAGACAAATAAAGTTTGCAAGTCATAAAGACAAATTGACACGTGCTCGACACTAAGGTGATCGATGACGAATAAGAAATCAAAAATAGCATAACAGAGTACTTGAATGATACGTACGGTACATTTGACAATATCTCATGTGATTAGAGATCTTTGCCTTTCATTCAAAAATAATAATTATCGTTATCGTTATCATATTATTATATTATCACAATATATTTAGACAAGAATCGAAAAACATTTAATTTTGACAATTGTCATTTAAAAATACATAAGTACTTCATATTTTAGTTGAATAACTTGTCTATGACTACATTTTTGCATGTATTCCTCAAGTGAAATAATAAACTAGCAAATTCTGATAAATTACACCTTTTGTTGAAATTTTCGATTATTGATTATTGTTCCAAAACTATAATCATTTACTTTATTAAAAGAAAAAATAAGTAATACTACGAAAAAAAAAAGTAATAATACGAGTGACACGCAATTATGCAGAAATCCGTATTACCAAATGAAAATGGCTAGTGATGGCACCTGGTAGACCGGGTACGGATGATCCGATGAAAATCGGACCCTCTTTTCTCTCTCTATAAGCCTACTACTCTCTCTCTAAAACAGAGCATACCAGTGTTTTCGTTTCTCTCTCCCTATCTTCTCTTTGCAGACTCGGTAAAATATTCTATAATATAATAGAAAGATAAACAAAAAAGAAAAGTTTTTTGCTCTATTTGCGTACCCTTTTTCTTTTTCCTGATTATCTTAGCCCAGGATCTTCACGATCTTTGCTCAATGGACGCCATTTAGACCCACTTAATCAGGTACAGATTTTCATTTTTTATGTTCAAAAAATAAGAATTTTTTCCAGATTGATCCATTATACTGAAGATTTCTTTATTTTTTGTTAATCATTTTTTCAGACCCAAATCTGTAAAAAGAAAAAAAATTGAATTTTTGAAGTGCGAGTGAGGTTTTGATCATGGCGGTGATGGAGAATGCCCGTGTTAACACGATGATGTCGTCGAATCAACCCGACCCGAATGCTGACGTCTCCGTGGATCATCATCATCTCAATCAACAGTCAACAAAGGCCACCGTTAATCAGAAGTCAACGAAACTTAACGATCAGAATTACAACCTGATGCAGCAGAAAATTTCTTCTCCGCAATCCAACGGCCATCTTCGACAGCAGCAGAGTATCAACGGCAATCGAGTCCCCGAAGTTTACCCTAACAGTATTAACAAGGGTGAGGAGAATATGAATGGTGGGGATGATGGAGGAGAGGGATTTAAGAGGGAGATGAGGGATTTAGAGGAAATGCTGTCGAAATTGAACCCAATGGCAAAGGAATTTGTGCCACCGTCGCACAATGTCAAATCCAATGACGGTCGCTACGGCACGATAGTGGTGCCACCGCCACATGCCGCTGGTTCGGTCGGTGGGATCGTTGGGTATAATGCCAACGGTATCATAATGCAGCATCTTAACTCTGGAGTTCCCATTGGCAATTCCATAAGAAGGGTTGGTATTTTCTCTGATTTTTCCATTTCCTGAAGATAATGATCTTTTCTTGGATTCTAGTAGAAGGTTAGGTAATATATTTATCATCGTTCAGTTGAGTTGGATGTGATACAGTAAGTAGCAATTTCATTGGTCTTTGGTTTTGCTGATGGTTTTGGTGTTGTCATGCTATAAAACAGAAGAAAAATGGCTATAGTCATGGGGAGCCGAGAATGAATGGTCGAACAAACTTGGCGCAGAGAGAAGAAGTGATTAGGAGGACAGTGTATGTATCTGACATTGATCATCAGGTAAATGGAATTTAGGGTTTGGGCATTTGTGTCATTTACAAATTTTGATTTGTTTTGTCAATGGTAACCGTGTTTATAACTTTGCTATATACTTTTTCCACTGATATAGGTTACTGAAGAGCAACTTGCAGCAATTTTTATTAGTTGTGGACAGGTAAAGTCTCTCACCATTCTATCTTGGTATAGAATTTATATTTATGACTCAATAATATGTTCTAATATATTTTTCCACGTGCATTCTTAAGGTTGTGGATTGTCGCGTTTGTGGTGACCCTAATTCTGTGCTCCGTTTTGCCTTCATTGAATTCACGGATGAGGGTATGTCATCGATCTGTTGTCTGGTTCTGTATTTTGGTGAATCCTGGGATTGTATGACATTACATTGCATTGTCTTTTGCATGAGTTGCAGAAGGAGCACAAAATGCTTTGAGTTTGGGGGGGATAATGCTTGGATATTATCCGTTAAGAGTGCTGCCTTCCAAAACAGCAATTGCACCTGTTAATCCAACATTCTTGCCAAGGGTAAGAAAATTATTATATTCTTTATTTACTTCCCTTATGTGAATCAGTTAAAGAATAAAACTCTAATATCTGTTTTCTTTCTTTTGACGCCAGTCTGAGGATGAAAGGGAGATGTGCGCAAGAACTATTTATTGTACTAACATTGATAAAAAGGTAGATTTGGAATTTTCCATCCTTTTTGCATGTAGTTAACAGGTTTATTGGAACACGCGTGTATGATTTGTATGCTTGTTGTAATGCAGGTTACACAAGCGGACGTCAAACTCTTCTTTGAATCCATTTGTGGAGAGGTCTGTAGCTGAGTATAACAACTCTAAATTTCTTCTATTTAAATCCCCACTTCCATGTAATGGAATCTGTTCTCTGACACAGGTTCACCGCTTGAGGTTGCTCGGTGACTACAATCATTCAACTCGGATAGCTTTTGTGGAGTTTGTAATGGTAAGTGCAACAGGCTTTTCACACATTATTTGGTTGCCTTGTTCACGGGCAATGATGTTAACTCATTTTAGTCTTGTCTCTATTATTTTGAGTCAATTCTCCCTACTATTTTTGTCCTATAAAATTCGTTTCAGGTGCCTTTTATTTATTTGTTTGAGATATATAATCTTGCATCTTGTCCTCATCTCTTCTTGACGTTTTCTGGGTATCATAAGTCTTCTTTTTCTGTTGTCAGATTCAAAAGGGGCTTAAAAGCTGACGTGTTTGCCGGGGGTGTGCATGTAATTATCTTATGGTTGTTTTGTCATGCCACTCACATAGCTTTACAGGAATAGATAATGCTTAATAGCGGTTAAATAGGCTGCCTTAATGAATTTGTATATTACTGCAGAGATGCAATAATTTATTGAAGTATCTTCAGCTAAAAATGGCTATTAACTGAATAAATGCTATGAGCCTATGATCACCTGAATTTATAGGACAATAAATGTTTGGCACATTTATTTTCTCCCTTTCAAACAAAGCATCGAGCATGAGTCTTGCTATTGCCGATACATCTACGTTGACCTGGTTTCTGTTCTATCCTTGTTTCAACTATTAATATTAGCGATTCTTGGAACTGAAGAATCTCCATCTGGAGCAATTTGCCATTGTAACGATCTTTTAGCTTTAGTCAACATAACTTAAGAGTTATGAACTCTTTTTAACTGAATTTCTTAACTTTATGCATAAGTTAGCTCAAAACTTTAATACGAAATCTACCACCATTTAGTGTGTCAAGAATGAGTATTAAATGTATTAATCTTCGTAATTTTTTCCCTTAAACTTCTTACTGGATTTTGCGCATAACTCTTTACTGCCTCCTGTTAGAGGATTTTATAACATTTATTGCTCTCAGATTTTATATGTGCTGAAAATATAACCTTTATGTCACTTCCAAGTTCCAGTTGATACTGAAAATTGATCTGAATGCTTTATTAATCCACAATGAAATCTTACCTTGCAATTAAAAGAAGAGAAAAAAGAGAAGGAATTCAGGGATCACATCAACAATGATTTCTTGGTCTATCCTTGCCGCTGATATTTTTTTATTGTTGCCATTTTTGGCATAGCGGATGTAGAATTTACCATTCTTAGACTCGTCAAAGAGCTCATTCGGCAAGTTGGACCTTTTTAATTATTTCATTTTTTCCCATGCAAATGGAGAATTTATTTTAAGCATATTTGATACATGAAGTGCTAAAGAGACCACTTTGTGTTTGTTCTAATATTTTGTTTTCAGCTTGCTTTTAGTCTTTAAGCATCACTTTATATTTCTTGTGTTAATGATTGCTTGCATCTACTCTTCCTTTCCTTTATGGAAGCACGTGATACTTTTTCCTCTTATTGCATGAGAATAAAAATATTACTTGCTATACATAATAACGAGTAAATCTTTTTTCAATCAATAGTTCGATGTCGACTATAGTGACAGTCAACGTGTCAAACTAATCTTTTTGCACATATTTTAGATGCTTTCTATTCCTGCTTTCTAAGTTTATTTAAGTTTATCAGAACTATTTCTTTTATTTCCAGTTATGCTCACGCTGATTACCAATAACCAGCTTGGATCTAGATTCCTTAACAATTTCTCGTGGATTATTATGGGTGATAGAACTATTTGTCAATTCTCATTTTTCTCATTTTTAATGTCATTTATTGTGTGTGTATAGGAGGTGGGGTTTGTCATTCTATCTGGTCTGGAGGAAGCTGCATATTCGATGTGATTTTCATTGCTTGGATTGAAAATTTCTTTAAAAATATTTTTTTTCTCTTTGGCAGGCCGAGAGTGCAATTGCAGCTTTGAACTGCAGTGGTGCTGTCCTGGGATCACTTCCAATAAGGTTGATATCTTCTATTATCCTTGCAATTTGTTCAGTGTACACTTGTCTTGTTATAGTAAGTAATCTCTTACACATTTGCACTTTTGCAGGGTAAGCCCATCGAAGACCCCTGTTCGACCACGCGCACCTCGCCAGTCCGTGCACTAAACTGTTCGTGGAGTTTCTATTCAGCCAATCATCTGATAAACGTATCTATAGCTATATCTATATCTATCTATAAATATATATGCAAAGTTAGATACTGTTACTGATGGTGCTTTGTGGCATTTATATTTTTAGTTGTTCTCCTTTGGTTATTGACTGTGTCTCTGTCACCTGCAAATGGTTTTTATGGTTGTATGTTTAGCTTGCAGAGTTGGACCTTTTTCGAGGCTTAAGTTAACTTAGTCGTGTTGCACATTATGCTAAGTTTGATAGGCAGGGCCTCGAAGTACTAATTCCATTTCATGCCTTCTAATTTGTAGAAAAACTTGTTTCACAAATTTCTTTATGCCTTTATCTGTCAATGGTCAACCTGTCAATGGTCAACCGCAATGAATTTTTCCATCTTCTTGATCCCCAGCTTTATTTATCAATTGTGGAGTAAAAGAAAAACAATTGGTGAGTGGAAAAAGGTTACATGAACAAATGAGTGCTCTTTGTATGGGGATTTTTTTTTTTTTCATTTTCATGCCTTTTTCGGCATGTTTTACTACCTGTCAGAAAGGATTTCCTAATCCTGTCGTATTTAACAGAGATATGGTTATATGTAGTGGATTATTTATACAGAAGTTGGAAATATTTTCTTGGTTACTTGCCCTGTTTTGTCTGATTTCTGAGATGGCTGCTTGAAGCTTGAATTCATGTTTTATATATTTGACTTCATTACTCTGATGTTGTTTCCTGTAGTTAGAGTATCTGTAACTTTGATAACCTTGTGAATGAGAGGAAATTATTGATGATTGCTGTGGACACTAGAGGTGTAAAACGGGACGACGTGCAAGGCCGTCAGATATTTGATTATTTGTTCCTTGTAATAAAACACTCTGTAAGAAAGCATATAGATTTGTGCAACTGGGAATGAAAGTGATCATGGTGCAAATCCTATATTTTCAATTAATCTCCACATCTATTACTTTCTTCTCTGCTTTGGCCTTAGGAATGGAAATATAGAGAACCCCATTCTTCAGTTCTGCCTTTACTTTATCCTTCTCACAATTATCAGGAAGTTGCAGCCTGGTGTCGTAGGAACTGTACCCCCTGCTCGACCACTCATTGTCTTTTCCTTCTTCCTTCTTGTGCTCGCCTTTAATGACTAGTATGTTGTCCTCCACAGAGACTTTAACGTCTTCTTTGGAGAACCCTGGCATGTCAAAGCGCATTTTGATTTCATTTTCTTCATCTTTGATATCCCATGGTGCGCGTACCTCCCCTGAGGTCCGACTCTGCCCAGGGAATGTTGGGATGTCCTGGAAGAGCCGGTCCATCACATTCAACATTGTCCTTGTTGAAGACAGAGGGTCTAACAATCCTACCACCCGCCAAAAGATTAGTTGTTAGATTGGCTAAAAGACTGAAGAAGAAAAATCTAAAGAAACAATATCATAGTTCCATTTGGAGGTGAGAGACTTACTGAAAGGAGAGATGTCCATAGCCAACCTCCTGGGCCGGGACTGCACAGCGGCGCGTTGGTTGTTGCTGCTGACATGATGCACGTCGACAACCGTGTCTTTGTCGTTCCCTGTTGCCTGAGCTCTCACAGATGACGGCCTTCTAACGTTGGAGGCAGAAGGGAAAAACACAGAATAATTTGTCCTAACAACATTGTTTGAGGCTAAAGAAGAGGAGGCACATGTCAAGAATTTAGTAGCCATTTATAAAAACCTCAAAAGCACAAACTGCAGAAAACAGAGAGTTGGAATGGCTATTGATACAATTGCAGAACGAACTTTTGCTTTTGATATATATGTTATGGGTGTGTTGTTAGATTGAGGATTTTATAGGCAGGAAAGAGAAGGGTCTGGATTAATGAACATCTTGTCACTCTCCACCACCATTCGCGAAAGATCCAGTTTTATCAGTTGGAAGCTGGCATTTTATAATTACCATTTGGCCCTTTTATCCATTTGTTATTTTCATTTTAGCCCTTCTAGTATTTTTGTCAAAGTTAGACGGGTAAAGCAGTTCGGATACATCCCACAACTGGCGGTCGAGCTAGCCTGGGTTAACCCGACCTGGTGTGTGCCCCTTGACTTGTCTGGAGGTCCTCTTTAACCCAATTTTTTTTTTCAAGTATAGGAATTTTTTTTCTATATATTAGTTCTATCTAAAATTATTTTTAGTCCCTGTCTGGACCGCCTGTCACGACATGTGCCCCTTGCCTTGTCGAGCAACTCGGCTCCAGTTTACGCTCTGATTCTTGTACAAGCGTCGTCATGATGGTCGATGCAGTGTCTTGTTTGTTTTTATTGTATATTTGATTTACAGTAATAGAGATATTGTCACGTGTTTTTACATCCAGTTTTATCCTATGTAAACTAATAAACATGCTTTCAAGGTACTAATTGATGGTTTTGGAGCCAGCATATTTCAATTTATAGAAGTTCGGGTGGTAGAATTTGATAATTGATAGCGTGCCACCTTTATAATTTTTGTTATTTTCTAAGCAAAAAATTGATAGCAAATTCTGCACCCAAACAAGTCTAATCGACTGAAAAAGTTAAATGAAGACATCGGGTGGAAGGAAAATCTCATTAGGACAACAAAATAATCAATCATAATTCATAATACTTCATTCATTAAAAATTTGATAAATTAAATTTAGTGTTTTGTTTTTTGATTTCGTTTGTCTTTATGTCTTCATGATTTAAATCTTGGCGTCCATTACCTCAACATTTTATATAATTAGCGGTAATGTTCTTACGTAAGCATATAATTAGCGATCAATCTGCTTATGTCTTTATATAATTAGCACCAACGCTTTCATAAGAAAGTATTATATGTTAATTATATAAAATGTTGAAGTTATAGATCTTTAGATTTAATATTAAGATCAAGTCAGAAAATGAAATCAAAAATGGAATACTAGTTACAATTTACCCTTAAAAGTTTCCACCAAAAGTTTTCAAACATGATAGTAAAAGATTGTGTCATATAACATATAAATTTAACAATCAAGATAATTTGTTTTTTCTTGTCTAGCACAATCCACCTGCATACAAAGATTGAACTATTCGATACACTCTAGACATGTCGCACTATTAAGAATTTGGACTCAAGAGTCTTTAATAAACGACTTCATTGTTTCGTGAGTTAGTTGTGATACACAAAGATGAACATATTGAGTAACAAAACACCAAACATCAAGTCGGGTGAACAAATTAGAGCAAAAAATAAATGTGTGACCAAACTACCCTCTGTTTTTATTTAGTAATAGGCCCCAATGGGTCCGACCACATGGATCCAGGCCGTGGGACGATAATTGCACTAGGCCATCCTGCTCACCGTCTCAGGCCTTCTACGGTCGAGCTGGACTGAACTGGTCGACTCAACTTTACAAAAGTACAAGTCTAGACACGCCACAGTAACTGAACAGTTATCTTCATCCCTAAAGGAAAACTGTCAGTATGCTTTGTCTGCCAGAATCGTCTGATGACACTATAAGCCATGAGAGTTTCATCAGTTGTCTTTTCTTTCACAACAAAAAGAAAAAGCTTACCCCATCCCCACCCCCACCCCCACACATTATATATATTTTTTCTTTCACAGCTTTCAGCATTCTCAAGAACACACATTCTTTCATGCTTGTCTCCAACTCTGACACATCCAACATTATTTGTTAAATCTCCATTTATGAGTCTACAATTATGCAAGATTCTGTACTATTCTTCTTGATTATAAAATCAACAAGATAACACTTAACAGGCTTCCATTTAAAGAATTCAAATAGCCAAATCCCAACACTTCTTATACTTAAGATTGTGGAATTTTTTCATGGGAAAGACAAGTGAAAATTCTTGGTTAACTGCAATGAAAAGGGCTTTCAGATCTCCTGTCAAAGAAAATGACAAGAGGAATAGCAGAAGAGGAGAAGAACATGAACAAGAAGAAGAAGAAAAAAGGTATTAATTACTTCTAGTACTAGAGCAAACGTTGTTGCATGTTTGGTTGGGTGGAGTCGACAGTATTATAAAAGAATAAGTGTCGCGTCGTATATTTGACAAATTGATCATTTTTTTCGTGCAGAAGAGAGGTAAAAGAAGATGGATTCTTCCATGGAAACCATCCCTTCATGAAACCACCATACAACATAGTGAACCTAAAAACAAAGCTTCTCCGATTAGCACTTCTTCCACAAGCTATGGTGGAAATTTGTTGAAGAAACCTTTGTCGACGAATGCTGAATCGGAGCAAAGATGTGCCATTGCAGTAGCAATGGCGACAACAGCTACTGCCGAGGCAGCAGTTGCAACAGCACAAGCAGCTGTAGAGATTATTCGGCTAACAAGGCCTTCCATAAGACAGGCTGCAATTGTTATCCAAACAATTTTCCGGGGTTACCTGGTACGTAGTAATAAAATATTGTTTTCGGGTTTTTCTCTTTGTAATTTGTAGACAGAAAAGTTATACATTCCGCTGTTATAAAGGCAAGGAAAGCTCGGCGCGCCCTGAAGGGCGTCGTAATGCTGCAATCCCTCATAAGGGGATACAATGTACGAAAGCGAGCAAAGATGACTCTCCAATGTATGCAATCTCTCGTCCTCGTACAGACTAGAGTGTGTGATCAACGCAGGAGATTGTCGTGTGAAGGAAGCCGGAGTTCCACGTTCCTCGAGCCTGACAAAGGAGACAGAAAGCCAATTGTGAGTACTTAGCAGTATGAATTCAAACGTTGTAGTTCAGAATTAATATTAACATTGCAAATTTTGATGCAGTCTAAGAATGTAAGTAGCACTGCAGATGATTCAGATGCAAATTCGTATACACCTGAGGAAATCCAAGCCCTGATACAGAAAGCAAAAGAATTTTCATTGAAACATGGAAACACACTTGCTCATGCCTTGACTCAGCAGGTTTTGATCTCTCTTTTTAGTCGTTTTTCTTGTTTCTTTCTGCACTTAATAATGAATCAATTCCATTGTTCTAATTATAGATGTGGAGTGAGGACCAGGATCAAATTTCAGGCAGAACAATGATAAACCAATGGAATAGGAACGACGTAGATTTATGCAATGGAAAGGATACGATAAAGACTGTTGAAATTGATACTGATAGACGTTGTTACTCTAATAGAGCCTTAAATAGACACCAATTGCAAGATCAGTATCATCAGGAGAAGCTATTTTCATACGCGATTCCCTCTCCTCTCCACAGAAAGTGCGACGATGTTTCCCTTCATTCACCCAACACGCCGTCCTCGTCTAACATAAGGTCTACTCAAGTGCACTCAGCCAGCCCGCGTTATCAAAGACTAGAAAGGAACTATCAAACAGCTGAGACGCCAACATTACGCTCAAATTACTTCTACAGAATGAGCATAAACCGTAACTCAGTCCCTGCATCTCAGCCAAACTACATGGCAACAACTGCCTCGGCCAAGGCTCGAGTCAGGTCACAAAGTGCACCAAGGCATAGGCCTTCGACCCCGGAGAGGGAGAAAACCGGTTCAGTAAAGAAACGACTTTCTTTCCCCATCCCAGAACAGTGCAATGATATTGGCATCAATGGCCACACTTTAGTAGATCATCACAACATGAATATCCCAAGCTGTAAAAACATTCATATGATCCCATTTTGTGTTGAGCAGAGGTCAAATATGTCATCCTGTTGCACTGATAGCCTTGGTGATGATATTTCTTCATCTACTACAACTTGTGACACAAGAAGGTGGTTGAGATGAGCCGAGATGTTTCCGATACGAGTAAATGTAAGAAATTGATTTATGAAGTTTGATTTACGAGTTTTTGTATCTACGTGAAGTCACACAATATCCCGTAGTGAAGCATACATTTTCCAAGCTTTCAATAAACTCCGAGTAGATACCAAAATTATGCAATTACTTACTAAATCTCGATCTCAATAAATTTGAGATCAACTAAAGAATGCATTGTACGAATATATTCTTTTCCTTATTGTAGTATTCTATCATGCATCAAAAGAAGTTGAAATGAATGCTTTAACTTTAGTAGGTACTTTAATAAATTCCTTTACGGTCATACTGTAGTGTCTTTATTTATATTCTCCTACAAAGTACAAGCATATAGCTCGGCTCATATTATAGAACTAAAAAGGGATAGCTTTAATAATGTTCTTGAAAACATATTCTTGAAAATATGAACACAGCAGACAACCTCTGACTGGGCGACTCAAATAATAAAATAGTTATTTTAATGTATAGTTTATGTGTGCAAGTATACACTAATACTCGCCTCTGTAGGATTTTATTTTTATTTCATCAATTTTCTAAGCTCGCATTACTATGGAGGTTTCACCAGCTCGAGAATTGAAATATCACGTAATCGTGATTAATAGAGGCCCACATCTTTGTTTGAATCTTATGCACGTGTAGAGATTCATCTTGTCCATCCACACCTTGAAAACGTTCCAATGTCATCAATTTTTCATAGGAGTATTGAGCAATTACGAGACTAAAGTTTAGGACTTGACGCTACTACCACTTATCAAGACTTAGAAAGTCTATCCCAAAAGGTCACTTAATTAGAATGTTTAATTTTATACCATGTTGGACTAAGTTATAAAAAATTAAGTAGACACATAAGAGAAAAAAATTACAAATATTTGTTATATTCAAAAGACCAAATTTTCATAATGAATTTTGTGATACATGAACCTAAAATATGTGTACTTCTTTAATACTACATTGAATTAGATTGTTTAAAAGTTTAAACTGTATCTGATGTTCAGTGGAAAGATACCTGTATGAGCCAATGGAAAATTGAAATTTAATTTTAAGCTTTGAGGAAAAGATGATATTTCCTCACTCTAAGCTAAATCAAGATATTTTCAAGACAAAAGAAAAGGACAGGTCAATAGCCCCACTAGAGATATCAAAAAGATATTCAAGGGTTTGTATGGGCGGAAGCATTGAATACGAAATTTAAATAAATATATTTTTTTTTACAATTTATTTTTCTAAACTTAAATTATAATTTAAACTGGTCAAACATATTTTTTATCCACGTATTTTGTAGGACCTACAACTTCTTATTTATACACAACTTATAAATATTTAAAAATAATTTCAACACTACAAATATATACTAATACTCAAACTTTTAAATGATATAGTTGAACATAAAATCGTTTCAGATTTTGACATGTGCGTGTGGCCTTGAGTTGAAGTGTCGTCATCACCCATTTAACCTTTATTAAAAATTAATTCAACTTGTGCGTGAAAGAACGTATCAAAAACTAAGTTAATAAATATTTGTATCCATCTCTAACAACTTGAACTTTTAAACGAAACTCCTCGTCTAACACCAAGAAACAGAATCAGATTATGGTCCAAATTAATATCAAACATAAATAAAGTAATTGAAGTGAATGCAGAAATATACCTGAAATCCATCTGGAATTAATCTTTTCGTAAATATAACATTGAAATTCATACATCTATGGATATTGATTGACATGATTCAAATCACAAAGAGATATTGAACTTACAAGAACCCTTTCTAAACCAAGCATTCATCATTCTGCTATATGAAATTGTAGAAGTTCCTATTGAAAATACTCATACAAAGTAAACAAGAAACAGGACAACATAAAGACCAAAATGCACTAACACAAAATAACCAAAATCAGGAATCAACTTCAAGATCACGAGTCTTAATTCAGCCATTGGAATGCAACGGCTTCTGATAATCCTGTTGGAGCTGCAAGAGTTGGACTATTGCTAACGCTGCTATCAGAATGTGTAAACAATGTCCGCTGAAGAACGCCAGATGGTGATGAAACAGTAGTTGCTGAGGGGCTGATTGAATAATATGGAGAAGCTGAATTTAAGCCTCGTAGAGAGGCTGATCCAGGTTGTAACGCCTCAGCTAACGGCCCACCTTGTGCAAAAGGCACCGAAGAAACAGGGCCTCGCCAACTTGAATCTTCTTGTTTATGATCATTATAGTCTCGTACACCACTACCTGTTGCAATCTTTTTCATTTGTTCGTCTAAGACATTTCCAGCAGTCATTGCCATTGATAAAGTGAGTGAGGAAGGGGGAAAATTCCCTTGATCTGATGATACAGAGGACTCAGCGTTGCCATTGTTATTTGACCACGCATCAATAAATCCCCTTGGGGTCTCAATCTGTGAGTGTTTTTCCAAAGACACCAAACCAGGGTTGAGAAATGATCCTATGTAGCACTGATCACCACCACTATGAGGAACAACATGATCAGGGGCCGGGTAATCTGCATAGGAGAACACATTCAAGGGCTGATTTTCCACATAATCTTGATGAAATACAGATGCATTAGTGTTGTAAATCGAGCCCTCATTTGCTATATCAGTGTCCATCAAATGCTGCCATTGCAGATTAGTCCCATGCATTGCAACCATCTCAGCTTCTATCATCAAGTCCAAATCCCTTCAATGCATAGGCCAAAATCAATGAACAGGCAAACAGAACAACACATTAATGGCATGTTTCATTAGGTGGATCAGACAGCACTTGTCTCGAGAGTATTAAGAAGAAAAGAAATTAAAATCTTTTACATTCTACAATCAAGTACGATCTAATACTTTGTACCAAATATACACTAATGGTGTTAATAGGTAAAATTGCACCTACCTTAAAGATTAAAACAACACTTGGGCTACTCTAAGTAGCAAGGTTAACCTTTTAAGATGAAACCTAAGACTTACTGGTATTAGAGTCTAAAAAGCTCAAACGAGTGGTGTAATTTCAAGATTAGTGATCTAAAATGAGCCAACATCTTCCACGAGCATGTAAAGGATAAATAACCACCCGTTTAAAAGATGAAAACAAGAATGATCATATAAGGGCTTGGACTAATCCTCTTAACAAGTGAATTTTTAACACATAACATGGCTCAATAAATGGGACATTTGGTATGGAAGTTTTGAAATTGGTGCATTGGGTATGGAAGAGTGAATACTTCAGAAGAAAAACAAATTAAATTCTTGTTCATTATTCTGGAGGCTTATCCAGTCCTGCGTACTAAAGGTTACGATTCAACACAAGCTAGTACCATTCAAAAACCAACCTGTTAGGTTCCTTGTAAGAAGCTGTAGAAATATTTCGATCAGTTTTGGGATAAAATAGCAGAGGGGTGTCATTTGATGCAAGAATCTGGTGTGCTGCAGCAGCACTAGTGGCTTGAACATTGGTGTCAAAAGAGGCATTTTTTTTAATTTCCACAGGCTTTCTTGAACGGGGACGGCCTCTGTGCAGGTGGCGCTCGCAGTATTTCTGGTTTGGAGCCACATCTTTTGAACACCTCCATTTCTTGCCATCCGTTCTCTTGCACCTTCCGGGCTCCGGATCTCCATTTTTGGAAATTTTCAGGTTAAATATGCCTCCACCATTCACTGCCCCCAAATCACCAAACAAGAAAAACCCACAAATCAAATCAAGAAAAGTAAACTCAAAACAAATGAAAATACAGAAACAGAGCAAAATGAGCAATCAAAGATGCGATGTGAAGTTTAAACATCTCATCACTACCCCCAAGCACCAAACAGGAAAAACACACAAATCACATCAAAAAAATAAAGCCATCAAAGATGGGATGTGGAGTTACATGTTCCACCACCATTCACTACCCCCAAGCACCAAACAAGAAAAAACCCACAAATCAAATCAAGAAAAGAAAGCTCAAAACAAATGAAAACACAAAAAGTGAGCAAAATAACTATCAAAGATGGGATGTGAAGTTACATATTCCACCACCATTCAATACCCCCTAGCACCAAATAAGAAAAACCCACAAATCAAATCACAAAAACAAAGCTCAAAACAACGAAAACCCAAATACTGAGAACAAAATACCCATCAAAAATGGGATGTGGGGTGTGGGTATAAGTCTGGGTTATAGCGTAGCCTTACATGAAGCATAAGTGTCTGGTGCAGCTGCGGGAGAATTTCTGTAAATGGGAAAAAGAAGACCAGGAGGTACAGGAACAGAGGCCATCATGTACTTATAGATCATAGCTTGTCTTTGAAGCTCCTTCCATTGATCTGATGTAAAAGGAAACCCCACGTTTGCCTCCATCCCCCCTACATATCAAAAACAAAATAGCATTTTCAGTGACCTTTCTCTATCTCACAGTTTAATCCCATTCCTCTTTAACTTTTACACAGAAAACATAAGAAAAAGGAAGAAGAATTTTACCTTGGGATTTCAAGGCGGTGGAAGAAGGAAAAATGTCAAAAAGCTGCAAAGTTTTAACAACTGCGGAACCAACACCACTACTACTACGAACATCATCCTCGTATATATTGCCCCCAATCTCGTAACCTCCGCCGTGGTTACAGAGGGTCCCACTACCATAATCGAACTGACGGCCATGATTTTCTTGCTTAAGATTACTCGTCATGATAATCTTGACAGGAATGATTCTGCACTCTGCACCTTCAAACCAAAATCCCTACTACAACCATCTGATGATGCCGCCTTGTCTGAAAATCTAAACCCGTTGTAGATTAGCACAGTTTTTTATACCCAAGTTTCCAAAACTGGAAAACCAACTTTTTTTTTATTATGATTACCAGCTCAAAATAAGAATGGAAAACAGAAAAAGAAACCCAAAAAGTGCTTATTACTTCTTTGTGATTAATTTTTCTCTAGGGCATGCCTGCAGTGTAAATAGAAAAAATCAAGAACTGGGTTTTATGGAGGAGGGTGGTTTTTGGAATTTAGTAATGTATTGCCGCCATTGTCGGCCTTTGCTTTGCTTCCATTCTTCCAACATTCGCACACTAAACACAACAGTGGATAAATGCAATACTATATTTTCTCTCTCTTATAATTGCCATACTGCATTCATAAAGCTCGACCACCGTACTAATATTATTATTCTTGAAAAACAAACACATAATCCTCAATCTTTGATTCTTTAAAAGAATCATTGTTACCATGATTTAATTTATTTTTATTTATCATCAAGATTTTAAAATGAACAAATTAATTTCACATTATAATTTTACAATAAATTAAATAAATTAAAAACTTTTCAAATTCTTATCAAATTGTCAAGCTCTCTTTATAAAAAGCATTATTTCAAAATTTTAAACGTTACTCTAAAGTTAAAAAAAAATATATATATATATATATATTATAAATTGAACAAGTTCATATCACGTGACTATTTAATAAATATTTCAATGTTCTACTTTATAATGAAATATTTACTCTTTTTGTGAATGTTTAAATGAACATTGACGTTGACAATTGCAACTAAAGGGATCTTGAAATGAGTGAAAGAAATAAATAAAATACTTGTTATAATTATGGGAATTTGATGGGCACATGTATGGAGGAATGCAATTCTTCATTCTTCATTGGTCCAAGGTACGGTTCTTTAGGTACAATTCTTACTTTATTCATTATAATGAATTTTTGTAGCGAGGTCTTGACTTTACTCAGTAAAACACATTTTCTTAGACATGTAAATGTCAAAGTTGATTTTTTTTTTTTTTTTTTTTTTAAAGGGTTTATTATACAATATTTAAATAATATATTTTTAATTTTTTTTAATAATTTAAAATTTTAGATCAAATAATTTAATATAATATTAAATTAGATAAATGTTCTAAATCCAAATCTCGCAATTACCTATTTAGCGCTTAAATTATAATTTCAAATTTGGTCAAACATATTTTTTATCCATAACTGACAACCAATTTTTTATTCACACATTCACTTATAACTTATAATATAAGTACTTAAAAACTAATTTCAACACTACTAAATATGAGATCAGATCTGCTGTCTCAAATATATATCCCCTTAACTGTCCACCAATAAAAAATGTATACATTATCAAATAAATACAATTATTTAATGTATTCACACTTGCTATTAAAACTAACTTGTATTTATTTGATTATTTGTACATTATCTATTGGTGAGACAGTCAAAAAGACACACATTTGGAACAGCAGATCTGGACTCACCAAATATACTGAGTCAAATAAAATTGTATACGTATTAGACTTTGATTGGGAAAAAAAAAATTAGTTTAACAACTTTTTGTTCTAGTAGACTTTGTTTGTTTTCACTATTAATTTTGTTAAAAAGCTAAAGTCAAAGTCAACAATTAATTTTAACCACACATTTCATGGTCCTACAATTTTTCAACTACACATTTCAACAACTTTTATCAACTTTTACCAAAAAATTTAATTTTAATTAAAATCAAACACACCTAATTAACGAAATTAATTAATTTTCTTCTTCCTTCCAACATGTTGGTCCTCCCAGGCAATTGAAGTGACTAGCCACTAGCAAATGGGGTGTGCAGTTGCCAGTAAGTGTAGTTGTGGTTGGATGGGGCGAATATGAAGAAGACTTTTTCCTTTTTTTTCCTATTTAAAACAGTTTTTTTTGTACTTTTTGTTATTTTCTTTTTATTTGATTGTTCCAAGTACCAAGTACTCGTCTGTATAAAGGTTGGACCTCCAATGATATTTTGTTTTATTTTTGATATTTTGTTTTAATGTTGTCGTAATTTTTTTATATTTTGTCCTAGGTGACATGAATTTTGAGGGTCAAAAGTGACTTTTTGAAAACTATTTTCAGATAGGTGATTATATTCACACCACATTTTATTATAAATGTACTATATTTTAATTGTATAAAAGTTCTTAACTTTTATTTATTAGCATATTTATGTCTTTAATTTTTTTTCATCAAATTCTTATATTTAACATTCTATTAATTAACACATTTTGCTCCTTCTAACGATTTTTCTCTAAACATTATATTATTGTTCTAAATATTATATTATTGTGCTTTAAAACGAGGGACAAATATTTAATCAAAATTTTATATGTATTTATTTTTTCACTTATTTAAAAATACAAGAGGAAAATTAGTTTTTTTATTCTTTCTTAATTGAATTTTTAGACTGTAATCGTTATCAGAGATAATATATACTAATTAATGGAAGGTTGATGATAAAAATATTAGAGACATAAATATAATAATAAGTAAAAGTTAAAGACTTTTTATGCAATTTAAATATGGTGTACTTGTAGAAAAATGTGGTGTGAATGGATTTGTTTGAATAATTTTTTGAAAATACTTTGTTTAATTAGATGAGCTTTTAAATTAAGTTGGCCCATGTGTTAATGGATCTTTTAAAATAGATAATTATACTATCTACCTACTTTTTTTCTAAAAATTAAAAATACCTCATTTCTTAATTTTTTTTAATTTTTATCCTACAACTAAATAACACTTTTAAAAAAATATATCTCTTCTACATTGTATGAATTTTAAAAAATTATTATTTACCATTCTAAACCCAAAATGTAAGAAATAAATGTCTAATTTTATCTTCATCTTTGAGATCCTAACATGAATGGACATCCAATGGCTTGTCCCATCGTCGCCAACCTCCAACCACCACCACCACCACCACCACTTCTAGCCCCCGCCCGCGACCATCATCTCTGATTTTGAACACCAAACCTTAGCCAACAGCTCTAGGCCCCAATGTTTTCCATGATGGTCGCCACGAGTAAACCACCATCTTCAAAACAAACACCACAACAACGGTCGAAATCACACATTCCAACCATCCCCTACGTTTGTCCCAGAGCAACCCACCACACACACCTTCAATCACCACAACATCCCAATCGCCACCACATCATCCGTTTATCATCCCCACCATCGCCATCTTTTTCAAATACATAACTAAGTTTGAACATGGATTTGAATCTAGATCTAGTTGGGGGACGATGATGGTGTTATGGTAGCGTAGTTGTTGTGGTCATTGCTTGCAGTCGTATTGATTACCTCAATAGAAGTATTAAATCGATTCTAAAGTATGTTTTGTTTATTTTTAAGTGTTTCTAATTTTCTACGGCACAGTTCCAACTGACTATGGAACAATGTTGGTGGTGGTAACACATGTTTTCCTAATTTAAATAATGATAACACATTTGTTATCGTAATTTAAATTAATAGTGGTGATGGTGGTAACACATGTATTATCATACATGTGTTATCATAGTTTGTGGTAGATGTGATTGTGATTGTGATTGTGTATGGTGGTAGAGGATGTGAACCCTACTTTGGCGGTGGTGGTGGTGGGACAAGGTGAGTTGTAGTAGTGCTAGAAGATGATTGGTAATGGTAACACATATGTTCAATGTGGCGGAGTCAGAATTTTTTAAGTTGGAATGTCCTAAAACATGAGCTGCCCCCAATTTTTTTTTCTCAAACTATAATTACTAATCTCATTATTATGAGAATATAATATTTTTTTATGGCAATTCGACCATTCGATTCAACAAAAGAACTCATACGACATGATTCTTGCTGCCGCATGCCATGCGCGAATCGTGATTTGAATTTCACGGACTAGAAGACATGAAGTCCGACGGCAGAAGAAGATGAATATGAATATATTTTTGGACCTTCTTTGTTTAGGTTATGGGGTTTTTTCACAAATAACTACAATAAATAAAATATTTCTTAAAATACTATCATATTTTTTTATTATAAAAATACTATTTTCAATTTTTATAGCATTTTTGTTACATTTGTTATTTTAGTTACAATAAATGTGTTATATTTGTTATGTTGTTACAAAAATAAAAAACTATATTCTTAGAATAAAAAAAGTTAGATAATATTTTTTAAATTATTTTATATTTTGTAGTGTATGGTAAAATTATCACTTAAGCTATTTATTTTGAACCTTCTTTGTTTAGTAAATAAAAAAATATTAAAAATATTAAAAAAATAAAAATTTCAAAGTTGGGGGCACTCCGCTCCGCTCCTGCATATGTTACTCATGAAAAAATGTTGTTTTCAAATAAAAAATTGACATATTGATTTTAAATTAAAATAATGTATTTTTTAAACATAATTATATTATTAAATATTGATTTTAATGAAAATAATGAAGTAACATATAGTAATGCATATGATACATGTGTAAAATATTTTTTATTAATTGAAAAATTAAATATTGATTTTAAATGAAAATAATATATTTTTTAAAAACTTATAAAAGTAGATAAATTATAAAATATTGATTTTAATGAAAATGGGAAAATAATAGGTAACATATATATGTTACCGGGTAAAAATATTGTTTTCAAATAAAAAATTAAAATATTATTTTAAATAAAAATAATGTATTTTGAAGAAAATATAAAATATTGAATGTAATGAAAGTGAAGTATTTTTTAATTTTTTAATGAAAATGTTGTATTTTTTAAAAAAATTTAAAAAATGGTATTTTTGAACTTTTTATAAAATGTAATGCTCTTGTCAATTTTACCAATTTTAAAATTTCAAACTTATCCTTTACGTTTGTAGATAACAAAATAAAAATTTATCATCGGTCTATATGTATGTGATGTCCACTACAAACAATTGATTGATGTTATATAAAAGTGTTGTCTATTCAAACTAATTAATTATAGTTAACCATACTGTAGTCCCGTTCTTCTACCCATGGTGGGCAGGAGTTATAGTGCCCACAAGCCACAACTAATGTAGCACGACCATGTCAAAAAAAAAAAAAAATCACGTTAGCTGGGACATATCAGCAATTAAACGTATGGTTTCATCTCCAAATAATCAACCTCTCCCCCCAAATTCGATTTCCAAACCCTGATAATTCTGCTGCCACTCTCTCTTCGCCACTGGCTCCACCATTTTCCAACCATCAATGCCATCAACATCAGCAATCAAGCATAGCCTACTACTTTTTTTTTAGCGGCTGGTGGTTGGCTCAAAGTGTTTCTCATGAGCTGGTCGTTTTTTCAGATTGAAAATTAGAATCTGGTAATAGTTCCCTAATGTTTTGAGAACTAAAAACCCATTTCACTTTGAGCGTTTTTGGTGGTGGTTGTTGGTGGAAGAGAGAGGATGCGAGGAGTGGCTGCCAAATTTGAGTCCATTCACTTCTAAGACACAGATCTGGCCGCCAAATATGAGTCTCTTCATTTTGAACAGATTTGGTCGCCATTTGGGTGCCAAATCTGAGGTCCTTCACTTCTGAACAAGAAGGTGGTGGTGGTGACTATTTTGGTAGTTAGAGCAGATCTAGATCCGGCGATGGACTGATAAAGAAAAAAATGAGGTGGTTATTGTCGCCGTAGAATAGGAGGTCGGAGGTTGGCGGCGATGGCCCAAGTCCGGAGGTGGTGATCCATGGAGAATTTGATGATGTTGGCAGATGCTAGATGGTTGGAAAATGGTGGAGTTAGACAACGAAGAAAAGATAAGGTGGTAGCGAAATTATTGGGAACCGGATTGGGTGTGATTAATTGGAGATGAAACATAATATTTAATTGCTGATGTGGCAAATTTTTTGACGTGGCAAAATTTTTTGACATGGCTATGGCACATAAGTTGTGGTCACCATAACTCTTGCCCATAGGAGTTATTTTACTCTCTCTTCTATGGTGTAACATTTAATTCAAAGTTGTTGCACTTAAATTTATATTTTATGTAATTTATTATTTATGTTTCATTTTTATTATTTTTTTTCTCAATCACAAGTAATTTCGTTTAAAAAAACTACGATTATTTTATTTAATATAATAATAAAATTTATTATATATGCTTAACAGTGCATGTGATTAGGCATGTTGTTATTTTATTTAATCTAATAATTAAACTACTACGTTATTGTTAAGGGTAAATTTTTATTGTCAATACAATAATAGCTTCTGGCATGTTCATACTAAATAGAAATAAAAGTTCTTTTGAAACAAGTTTTTCTTTTAGAAATTAGTTTCCAAACACTAATTCAAAAATTGTAACTTATATTTCTCTTTTTTTCTAACTAAAAAAAAAAAAGCATGATCAAAATTATCTTTAGGGATGGCATCGGGACGGGGTCGGGGCGGCCATTCCCATCCCCGGACCCAGGGAATTACTATCCCCATACCCGCCAAGTTCTTCGCTTCGGGACGGGAAAGACGGGGCGGGCGGGCGGGCGGGCAACTTCCTACCCCGTTAACGCTTTTTTTTTATTACGATTTTTCATTGAAGTTTTTCACTTAGTAAGAATTTTTTTTTTTTTTTAATAATATGGTTACAAAACAAAATGAGAAAAATGCAAATCAAGAGGTTGTGATGTAGTAGTTAGAATTTGTAGATTAATTTTCCCATCTCAACGTTCCAAGTTCGACTTTTTTAGTCCCATTTCAGAGAAGTAGTTTTTAAAATTTTTATAATTTTGAATAATAATAATAATAATAATAATAATAATAATAATATTAATAATAATAATAATAATCGGGGCAGAGCAACTTTCCCCGCCATGTCCTTCTTCAAATACCCGATTGTTCAGGGTTGGGCAATCATAAACGAGGCAAGGGTCATTTTGCCATCTCTGGTTATCTCAAACATGTCCTACAAATTAAGAAAACATTTAAATGAGGCATTAAGAAAACATATTTAATGAAATTATAAATTTTTCCACACTCTTCCTATTGTTATCTTTAATATTAGTCCTTCAAATCTAATAAATTTAAATACTTGAATAACAATGTAAATTAAATACTATTAGGAAAATAAAAATTTAATACACCTATAAAGTACCAATTTGCTCACTCACTTTTCAACTAGAATCTTATAGACCCCGCCACTCACTTTTCAACACCCCTCTTCCACCGCACCTTCAGCCAAATTATCATCATCTATGGTGGCTTCATACATAGGAGCTAGTATTGTATGAGATATAATGTCCACCATATAGGTGTGGGTTGCCACCTATATAGTGGGCATTATAATTCTTACCCATCAGATCAACCCCAGTAATTCTAGTTTTTCAAATACTACACCGCCTATTTTTACTAAAATTCATAAATTAAACACACTTGTATACTTTATGGAGGATTACCAAATGTTTATAAATTATTTCTTAATGACCAGTCAATTGTTACCGTTCAGTTGATATTTAACAAAAACTGATGAAAATTGTTTATATAAAAATAGAAACTTGAACAAAACGCATTTGATATCCTTACATGTGGCTATTTGATTTGAAGTAAACACAATTGATGATGTACGTTTGCCATTAATTTCTTGAATTGGCTTTTACAAAGAAGCATATAATTACATACAAGTTCTTTCAAGTACGAATACAACTTAGTTCACGGTATCTAACAATTACTAATATACCGCTTTTTCGTATGATCTATGAGAATTGGTCACTAAGATTTGAATTCATTTGTTCTTGATGGAATTTTAATGGGCGAAGAGGACGATCTAAGTTGTGGTAGTTATGGTTTTAGGATTGAGGTAGTGAGTAGAGTAAAGAGAATATCATTTGAAGCACAATTTCGTTGGAGAGGATATTGAAAACGTAGAGACACACGAATGTATATATTCTTTTTTTCTTTCAATAGCAAAGAAAACTCCATACGATGATACGATCGTGATTAAATACTTTTTCCTATGATATACATGTACGTGCTTAGTACATGAATCATTTGCTATATGAATCTACTTAGAATACACTTATCACGTCATTACAATACATATATATATACATGAATATTTTTAAGAATATCCAAATACGCAAAGCTAAGTTGCATTTGATTTATTTTCCAATTTCCACCAAATTGGTTCAATGAACTTATGGATACACATGTCAACCAATTTAATTAAGAGCTTGTTTGATTTTACTTAAAATTTTGTTAAAAAGCTGAAGTCAAAGTTAACAATTAATTTTAACAACTCATTTCGTAGACTCACAACTTTTTACAACTTTTCGACTACACATTTTATCAATTTTACAAAAAAAATATGATTTTAATAAAAATAAAAGACACCCTAAAACTTAAAAAAGGCATAATTAATTAGAATAATATAAACATAAATGGGATAATAAATTTATCCATAAAAAGATTTTCATTTCAAAAACTTTTAGTTCCCGTTTGATTTGATTAAAAATCAACTTTTTAGTATATTTTAATAAAAATGGTAAATTTCATCAAATGTATGGTTAAAATTAAAGAGAGTATATTTAATTAAGACTTTTATGGAGTTTAGAAGTTCGAGTGTATTTTATACAAACTTTTTAAATTCTATAAAAGTCTTGTGATATTCAATTCCAACTTTTTAAAATCATACGAAATTCAGAATTTTCAAAATATAAATGACTTTTAATAAAAATGTATAAATAAAAGATATTATAATGCAATATACTAAAATTAAGGGCCCTTTTGATTTCATTTTAATTTTGATAAAAAACTGAAATCAAAATCCATAATTAATTTTAGCCATACAATTCATCAAAATCCACAACTTTCTCCAAATTTTCAATCACATATTTAATTTTATTTTATTAACTTTTACAAAAAAATATCTGATTTTAATATTTTTTTTTTTTTTTAAAAAAAACCCTCTCAAGATTAAAGACAGATGACATATTGAAGAAAGAGTAAATCTTTTGGGGAGAATTTTTTTTTTTATCGATATAATTTCACGTACCACAAGGCAAAATTTATATTTACTTCAAAGTTTCTCAAAAATATTTTAAAATTTTGAAATGCAAAACAACTTTCATTTCTGTTAAGACTAAGAAAAATAGAAGAGGAGGTCCCCAAACTTTGAATACATTGCATCTTGGTCACCATTATTCACAATGGAGCATTTATGTCATCAATCTTTCATTTTAATAGAAATTAGGTCCTTTGTGGACAATTGACCCATATCTTTAGTTAACAAGCTATTTTTTTTTTTTAAATGTAATTTATTCTTATTTTCGAATAATTAAAAAAAGAAAACTCTTCTTCCCCAAACCCAAACAACCACACTTATCTACCCCTTCTTCCAGTGCCTTCATTCTTCTTTCTTCTGTCATTGATTCATTCCTTCTTCTTTTCACTCAACCCTCAAATTTCCTGTGAAATTCCTATTCCTTCTTTGTTATTTGGACTTTCATTTTCTTTCTTTTATTTATTTATGACCAAAGAAAGTATAATTTGTCTAATGGCTCGAGAGTTAAGAAGGGTGGTGAAGCTAGCATTGATTATCAATAGTTTTAGTTGTACGAACAATATGTGAGCTATGTTGTGGTGGAGTGGAGTGGAGAATAAAAATATTTTTTTTTTAATTTATTGTTTATTTAAAGATAATGACAATATCGTATTTTTAACAAAGTTTTAGATTGATAATTAAAGACAATGCTAAAATTGTCTAATGGGGACCTAAGTGCTACTAAAATGATTGGGGACAATGTTATGTTTTGAAGATTGGGGATCAATGTGCAACATATGTCAAAGCTTGAGGAGCTCCGCTGCTATTTTTCCAATACTAATAGTAGTACCAAGTGAAAAATATCACAAAATTAACCAAAAAAAAAAAAAAAAAAAAAATGAAATTGATAGGACAAGTGAACATTAATGAGGCCAAACCATAAAGGCCAAGACAGCTGTGGAATTGGATAGGCAGTCCCCATCACCCACAAAAGACAAATAGTACCCCCAACAACTCCCCATCACCCAGTCTTGAGAAATGATATATCACACCAAATTCAATAATGATATTTATTACCATTAATTATCCTCATAAGTTTATGTGATATTAAATAATAATATATAGAGATATAATATCTAATTTATTATTTATATTATTTAATATCACAAAATACAATGATCATTACATTGATGATAAATACCATTAGCATATATCACTTTTTAAGCATCTAACAAATACAGGGACGCTCTTTAGAGCATCTCCAATATTAGAGGCTTTCTAAAAATTTATGTGGCAAGAGAGATAGTAGAATAATGAAAGAGAGAAAAAATAGATTAGAGAGATAAATACAATTTAATAAAAAATTAGTAGAAGGCCGTCTAACAGGATGTCTAAAACTAGTTGGTTTGTTGGATGACCTTCTACAATAAATACTGTCACACGAATTTTGTTTATTTCACCTCATCGTTACATCACCAGACATTTAAAATAGAAGATAGCATTGGAGATCTTCTTATCATTTATAAAAATCAAAAAGATATTTCACGGAAAAAAATTTGTATAACATATTTTCCCTTTTATTTTTATGAAGTTTGTTATTTCCAATAAAAAAAATTTTTTTTAAGTGCTCATAATAAGTTCAATTTTAATGAATGATTAATTTTGTAATTTTTTTTATATGCAAAATAAGAAAACAATAACAAAAGAAAAAATTTTAACTACTTTATTATTTGTAATATTGTTTAATGATGTACAAAATTAAATAAGTCATTTAAATATATTCAAAAATCGTATACAATATTATTCAGTGTATCTTATCAAATATAAACGTTACCGATATATTATAATATCATGATTTGATAATTAACCTATGTTGAGCAATATTCTCATGTGCTAACTTAATGTCAATATGAATGTATTTCTTTTAACTTCTTTATTATTTGTATTATTATTTATTATTGTACGTACAATACTAAATAAGTCACTAAAATATGTTTGAAAAACCATACAACATCATTCAGTCTATCATACCAAATATAATCATTAAAGATAGGTAATCATGTCATGATTTGATAATTTGTCTCGATAAATGTTGAACAATACTTCTCACTTGCTAATTTAACATCAATTTGAATGTATTTCTTTTAACTTCTTTATTATTTATAATATTGTTTAATGTTGTACAATACTAAATAAACTATTAAAATATACTTAAAAATCGTACAACATCATTAAATCAATCTCACTAAACATAAACATTACCGACAAGTTATTATGTAATGATTTGATAATTTGCCTATGTTAAACAATACTTCTCACGTCCTAACTTAACGTCAATTTAGATGTATTTCTTTTAACTTCTTTATTATTTATAATATTGTTTAATATTCTACAATACTAAATAAGCCACTATAGTATATTTGAAAAAGCGTACAACATCATTTAGTTTATCTTACCAAATATAATCATTAAAGATATGTTATCATGTCATGATTTGATAATTTGTCTCGATAAAAGTTGAGCAATACTTCTAACGTGCTAATGTAACGTCAAATTGGATTTATTTATTTTAACTTTTTATTATTTATAATGTTGTACAATACTAATAAGCCATTAAAATATAATTGAAAAATTGTACAACGTCATTCAATCTATCTCACTAAATATAAACATTACCGATAGGTTATTTGCCTATGTTGAGTAATACTTCTCACGTGCTAACTTAATGTCAATTTGGATGTATTTTCTATAACTTTTTTATTATTTATAATATTATTTAATGTTGTACAATACTAAATAAGCCACTAAAATATCCGTACAACATCATTCAGCCTATCTCACTAAATATAAACATTATCGACAGGTTATGTCTTGATTTTGATAATTTTGCCTATGTTGAACAATACTTCTCACGTGCTAACTTAACGTCAATTTGGATGTATTTCTTTTAACTTATTTATAATTTATAATATTGTTAAGTGTTGTAAAATATATTATTTAAATATTAAATAAGCCATTAAAATATATTTATAATATTAAATATGTTAAAATAAATCCATTAAAATATGTTAAATATGTTTATAATATTAAATAAGCCATTAAAATATATTTAAAAAATTGTATAACAACATTCAATCTATCTTACCAAATATAATAATTATCATAAGTTATAATTTGATTATTTGATTATTTGTATTGAATAATACTTCTCACATGCTAATTTAACATCAATTTAAATGTATTTCTTTGATTAAGGACTCTCCTCCTATATTTACGAAATGATAAGAATGTTATTGTCATTTGTGAAGACGGTCTATTTATAATTTTACAAAGAATGACCGATATAATAAATATAAAGTTTGAGATGTTGAAGAATCGAAATGGGTGGTGGAGGCGTGGAGGCATCTATATGTAGAATAGATAGGAACGTATCACGTTTGGTGTGCTTCCGAACAGGGAACATAGAATAATTACACAATGGGGACCACCATTTGTTGCTAAGGATTATATTGTTTCAACAACCGCCAAGGAAACACCAAACTCTCCTTTTAATCATTCATTATTAATACAAAATATCATAATCCATAATCAGAGAACTGATCTCTTGTTTTTAGTGGGCAATTGTTATATTATCTATATTTAATATAGATTTATGCATTAGATGAATTATCGATATGATATTTACTTATATGAACAATTTATCCAATGTAAAAATAACACATCAGATGTGAACAACATAACAACAACTCTGCTTCACTAATAATAGAAAATCACTTCTCCCTATAATTATTCCCCACATTTAATTTACTTATCCATTCAAAAATGCATTATTAACAACTCAATATGAAATTTTAAGATGAGTTAAGAGTCCGTTTGGAAGGACTTTTTAAGCTTAAAAGTGTTTTTTAAAGAACAAATATATTTTTGATTATATTTATAAGGATAGTTATATTCACACTACAATTTGTTATAAGCACACTACATTTTAATTGTACTTAAGATTCTCAACTTTTTTTCATTATTGTAATTATGTTCTTAACTTTTTGTCATCGAATTCTTATCTTCAACTTTCATTAATTAGCACATTTCATTATTAATGATAATTTTTGTCGAGATATTTTGTTTACGTGCTTTTAAATGAAAAAATATATTTTATCGTATTTTTGTATCTATTGTTTTTTTTTTTTTAAATATGACAAACAAATAAGTCTTTTTAAAAATTTTCAACAAATATTTTAGACGAAAACGTTATCAAACACAAGATGTGATAATTAATGAAGAGTTGAGGATAAAAATGTGATTAAAAAAAAGTTGGAGATATGAGTGATATAATATTAATAGATTAAGGATGCTTAAATTTAATTAAAATATGGTGCAAAAATAAAAAGTGTTGTATGAATATAATTACCCTATTTATAATTATTTAGCTAAAATTAATAAACATTTTTAACTAAAAAACAACTTAAAATTTTGATTTAAAGAACCCCAAAATTTAAACTTCTCTAAAAAAAACTCTATTTGAACTTTTATGAAAAATGCCATCAATATTTAATGAAACTTAAAAATTAATAAAATTACTATTAAGGTATAAAAAAAATATTAATTTATTTGCAACATTAATTACTTAAATCAAATAACAACTTTTATATATTAATATAAGATGAAAAATATGAGTTAACGTGTTAAATAATATAAAACAAATTACACATATTATGTTTGATTTAAATATATTATTTATAAATAATATGATATATACTAAAATAATTGTATTATCATAATTTAATCAATATATTAATTTTATGATAAAATATTATTTATAAAATAATAATATGAAATATATAACAATTAACAACTTTTTAATCTAATAAATATAAAATTTGTACAAAAACACTTTTAGAGTTATGATATTTACATCCCAAAGGTCAACCATTTTTTAACAAAATACTCAACTAATTAAAAGTTCTACTGTCAAAGCTCTAGTCACAACAATTGTATCAAACAAATTGTACGAAATTGCTTGCAATTTTTCATGAAGTGGAATCCAACCTAACTAGCTTATGAAAAGGTTCGCACTTGTGTTTTAAGATAATATTGAAGTTACGTAAACAACTCTAGTTTGAGTTTCAATGTAAAATATTTTCAAAAATTATGTTTTTATTGAAAAAGAATTGAGCGAGCAAACTTATTGAATTTAGTTGGATAAGAGGTTTAGAGTGATTAGATTGTACTTATAGTCTAATTAATTAAATCGAATTGTTAGTATTCTTGTTAAATATTTAAAACAAGTTAATCTCTTTGCTTCTTATGTAAGCGGAATACCATTTTTCTTCCATTTGTTTTCTTGTTTTTTTTAAAAGCTAGAAAATAGAATCAAGATCTCTTGCAGTACTTGCAAAACCACCACAAAAGAAGCAAGGTGCACCAAACTTAACTGCTAACATTTGGATGCACTATTACTTCTTCCAGTTATAAGCCAGTGTTTTCAGTCAGATTTGTATAGGATTAATGGAGACTTCCCTCGATGTCATCTCTAACATCTGATCAGAACTTTGTGCACATTCATTTACTCGCGGAATTGCCATAATTGAGTCCAAAACATATCCTGCAAAAACAGTTCCTGAAAATCAATGGCCAATCTGAAGATGTATTACACATGATACTGTCGGAGTTTAAAAACATCAACCTTGAATTTGAAATTTGTTTTATTTAGAAAAGTTCACTGTGGGGTCAAGAATGAATATTAATCAGATGTATGATGTGGATGTCTATGAACAGGTTTCTGGAGTCCAAGGGTGGCAAGAAATCACAATGTTAGGGTTGTGTTTGGTGGGGTGGCTGGCTGGCTGGCTAGAAGGCTGCTCGGCCAAATTCATTCCCCTGTGGCCAACCTTGACAACCAGGAAATAGGTACGCTCTCATCTGGGGGGAGGGGAGAGGAGGGGTGCAGGCTAGAAGGCTGCTCGGCCAAATTCATTCACCTGTGGCCAACCTTGACAACCAGGAAATAGGTACACTCTCATCCGGGGTGGGGGGTGGGGGTGGGGAGGGTGCAGGCTAGAAGGCTGCTTGGCCAAATTCATTCCCCTCTGGCCAACATTGACAACCAGGAAATAGGTACACTATCATCTGTGGGCATGTTTGATTGGAAGTATTATATAATCATATAATGGAGGGTTCGGAATATCCCATATCTAATATTTTCGCATAGCAGCCAGAACAGGTTAAAAATTATGCATAAACAAAATCCGCAACTTAAGAAGAAATGGAGCATAAAAACACATCATCCAAACAAACTTACTATCTTCCAAAACTTGATGCAAACCCGGTGGCCGTGACGAAAGAAGAGTACAACTCAATATGATTCTATTCAACAGTATGGGTAAATTAAGCGGCTGTATGAAATTCTAAAATCAATACCTTCCCCGTTGTTTGCCTATCAAACTTGCACCAGGCCTTCCAAGGGATGTGCCTTTGCTTTGTGAAAAATCATCTCTATCCAAGTTTGTTCCATTTCCAACTGTCAATAGTACAGACGGATCAGACCTAGTTTCAGATCCATTTAGTTCTACTCGATCTTTAGGTTTGCTCAGAATTTTAATATTTGAGACTCCCCCACCAACATCAAAAGAAAAACCATTCAAGTTCTTATTCTGCATTGTTGATAAAAACTGAGGTGGTTTGTCAGCAGCAATATTTGCAGGCCTAGAGGCTCCAAATTCTTTGAAAATTTTCTTATCAGCAGTTGCAGATGTGGATTCAAGGGAGGATGCCTTCTTCAACCGGTTGGGCTGTGCCATGGGAGTGACTGCTACAGACGGTAACAGTGCTGAGTAAGAAGATGATGCTGCAGCATTAACTTTAGCAACAGCTGCAGTGGCTGCTATGATTTCTTGTGCACCTTCACGAAGCTGAATGTAGTCTTCTCCAATGACAAATAACTAAATAGGCAAAGAATATTAAGTAATATAAAACTTCATAGAAATTTGAAAAAGAAAAGAAGCGGAAGAAAGGCATACTTCAGGATGACTGGCCACGAAGTCTTCAAGCTTCCCATACTTCTTCTTATAGTCGTGCCAGTATAGAGGGGCCAGCATTTTTCCAAGTCTATTTGGAAGCTGTAAATCACACAAGGAATGCCTATTATCAAACTAATCATAATTACGTCGGTAACACTTCGTAACTAGTTTACATACAAAAAAAATTATTTCAATTTAACTAACCGTTGAACTAATCCTGATTCTACCACCAGATCCAATTGTACGAAAAATGCAAGCCAGTAATGATCTTTCGTCAAGGAGAGAACTATCTACAGGTTTTTCAACTTCATGTATACTTTTCTGTGCAGTGGAAACAATTGCATCAGTCCGGACAGAATCCGAGGCAGTATTCACCATTGTTTCACTGAAATTTACAGCATGATTTGGAGCTTTAGTCAAAGATGCATCGTCCATAGAATTAGGTTGTTCTATCATCAAACTTTTGTTCTCTAGTGTATGATCGGCAACAGGATTGACGTTCGTCTCCTGTGCCAATTGAAATTCAGGATGAGCTCTCAATTTAACATGACTAAAAGTAGAATCACCATATATTCAGAAGACCGTGATATAAGCAAAAGGAGAAAAATTGACCATTTTGTAACGAGTAAATTAAATAAGTGGAAAATAACAGTGAACAGACCTTTGTCTCATTATTGTTTTCAAGAGAATCCAATCTAAGAGCCTCGTGAAACTGGGAAGAAATTTGTTGCAAGCTCTGCTGAGATTGGGCATCGACTGGGTAGCTTTTATCTATAGTCTCGAGAACCTATGTTCAAAAGAGCTTTAGCATTTGAAAACAAGTAATATATCCTAAATACCATTTTCCATGGGTAATTAATTCTTTTTGCTACCTGTCCCTCTTCATTTGGTGATGGAGCCTCAGAAACAGGTTCCATTCCTTGACTGATGTTGGCATCCAAATAGTTTGCATGAAGAACTTGCCCATTCATAGATGCTTCATGGTCATAATTAGCATCTATGCTCAACAAGTTTTGTTCTGTTTGCAGATACTGATCCCGAGAAGGCGTACGTTGTCCATCTGACACAGCCTTAAACAAAAGAAAGCACAGAGCAGTTAAATGATACGACTTGCAACTTGTGATTGTAGACAAGGGACAGAGAATTTAATTAACTACTCTACCAGATGGTTCTGCCAATGTTGAAGAGATGACATTGCAGGAACTGAGTGCAAAAGTGAATGAGTGACATGTGATTGAACAGAATTATGGGGCAATCCATGTTGATGCATTACAAGCGGTTGCAAAGCATTCATCTGTCCCGGAGGAAGATAGGTTGGCATCCCAAGTAGGGATGGAGCTGGAGCAAATGGAACCCCTTGAACATGCTCAATCTAGAAAAAGAAGAGTATTTTTAGAATCAATGAAAGAGTCCCAAGAGACAAGTTGATTTTATGAATCTGGTGCACATCAGGATGTTGTGCATTTAGCAGTCACCATTTCATCTTCTACATCCTTTCCAGCAGGCATAGAGGATGGAGACGGTATATGATTATATAATTACTACCAAGTCTTAATCTCAGTAAACTTGGGTATGGTACAATGAAATATCCATTTTTTTAATAGACAGGGTCTATTTGACTAAACTTTTTATATAGAAGCATGTAATCACTATCACCAAATCAAGTCAGTGCAGAGTATAAAATAGTGTTACATTGTTAGATCACCAAAGCCAAAATCTGGTGTTCACATCAGGTATTGAGCACATGTTTGCCATTACTAAAATTATAATTTGAACTGGTCAAACTAGTCAAACATATTTTTTATCCACACATTTTATAAAATATTTTTCATTTTATCCACACATTCACCCACAACTTATTATAAGCGGTATTGAGCACATGTTTGCTACCAACTACAAACTAGTCTAATTTCAACTAGTCAAACTAGTCAAACATTTTTTTCCACACATTTTATAAAACTCACAACTTACAATTCATTTTTATCAATATTATAATATAAGCACTTAAAAATAATTTCAACACTACCAAACACATGTTGAGAAAAATGATTAACCTAGTGATAATATAGAGATCTAGCTAGGAAGCAAATTATTTGACATGTATAAATATTCAAATCCAAATATTTTACTCAAAAGAGACATCATAAATTAATCAAACACGACAGCAAAGAAGGATGTGATCTTTTAGTAAACATGCATCTGTTACAACTTATGGTACAGGATCAGAACAACCCACAGCAATTGTAATACATATTCTACCTGCATTGATGTGTTCCCTCCTGAAGGAAAAGATGAAGTGCTTTCAGCATTTTCACGTTGTAGGCTGCCAGAGTTCTCTAGTGGCGTAAAATTTCCATTCACTTGGCTACCATTGCTCCGTCCAACATCAGAAACGTCTTTCAAACCTGTTTGCGAGACACGTGACCCATCAGAGTTACTTCCACTCTTTTCTCTTACATTGGCCAATTCAACCTGGAGTTGTTGTACACGCAGATGAAGCCTTTCCATCTCACCCAGCTAACAAATATAACTAATCTAATCAATCTCCAATTAAAACAAAATGAACAATCACCTACTCAGATGAGGGCCCAAAAATACAATCAATTTTTGCATTTGAAAACTAAAGTAATATCTATAACTTAATCACCTGTTTTTGACAACCAAACCACAGCTGATTAAATTGCTCTGTCTGTTCTCGTAATTCAGCTTGCAAAGAATGGTTAGCAGTTGACTGCAGAGCATCCATTTCCTGAGCACGGGTCATCCAAGATTGTGCTTCTCTTAACTGCTCATCTTTTAAAAGAATGGTCTCTTGAGCAATCCTATTCTGAATGCAGAGAAACTCTAACAGTTAAAAGTAAATCCAAGCATTTTAAAAGATATGCATGCCTTTAAATAATTTTACCTGAAATGAAAAAATGCAGGAGAGGGTAAGAACCAATTTCATGAGGACATGACAAGTGATTTCAACAAAAGCATTGACTGAGCATAAACTGCACCAAGGCAGATTAGCGAGCAGTCTAAGAAGGCTAGGTAAAATTTAATGAGTTGTTCAATGTCATGGATATTGCTCTTCAGAAAATTAAAATTAGGTGTTTAAAATAGAACAAAAGAATAGGAAATGATACAATGAACATTTATTGTGCATCAGAAAATTTGGTGAGTCAATGTCACTTGAATAAGACACACACAAATATATCAACATACCTGTTCCTGCAACTCCATGAATCGTAGCTCTTTGTCCTGAATATGTTCCTGAAGATCATGAATTTGTTTAATATGTTGTGCCTTTTCAGCTTCAGAGTTACCCCTCTCTCTCCTGCGAAAGGATGCAGATCATCATCATTGCCATAATCTCTACTGTCGACGTCGTTATTAATATTTTTATAAGTAGGAGGCCATTCAAGTAATAATCCCCAAACCTCATAAATTTTAGGAGAATGCGAGGACAGATAGATAAACCAATCAAAGTCGTCTCTAACCATGTTTTCAGTACACTTAATAGCAGTAAACAACACTACAGAAAATAACAAAACTTGGGCTGTCAAGTGACCATTTTACAGAAATACATTTGTTTTGAGTAAATAAAACCTAAAGCATTAAAGCATTTCACAGGTTAACAAGGTATGTTTTTGAGCAACTCCTAATCATCTCATAAATTGATTAAACCTATAATTCACAGCCAAAACAGTGGTATGAAATGTCCAATGGAATCACAAACTACCTGTAACTCTGGAGCTCTTGGCTTTGTTCCATTAGAAGATCCTCTTTGGCCCAAGCCTGTTAAAGTAGATGAAGAGAACAGTAACAATGCATCAGCAGCAGAAACCCCAACCCAACGAAAAGGAGACTACAAAAATTTTCCAAACTAACCGATTCATTATCTAATCTAATGGCATGCAACTCCCTTTCTTTCTCTTCCGTCTTTCTCTCCAGCTCGTGCATCTTTTGTTCCTTCTCATGCAATTGATTCTAAAAATCCATTTGTACACATTACACAAAAGCATCAGCAACAAAATGATATGGACACAAAAATGTAGATGTGCATGTGCATCTAAATACACATGCACGAATAATTAACAGTGAAAAACAAATAAAAAACAACAAAACCTGAAGCTTGACATTGGCATTTGCATGCTCTTTGATCCGAGCATCAAAATTATTCTGCATCTGCATAACCTCTGATCTTGCAATTATCTGTGCCCGGAGCTCAATCTCCATATGCAGCAACTCCTCCCTTTGTTTCGTGATGGCATGAAACCTCTGATGCAAAATATCACTGCCCAACCTTCCGTCAACTGGAATGGAGCAGAAATCCAAGTCTGCTGGCTCTATCTGCTGCTGCACCTTAATTCAACACACCAAATCTCCTTCATTGCCACTCTCACATTCACGGAGAAGAAAACAAGAAACTAGTATAATGAAACTAATACCCCAGTTCCATAGAACACGTCGTTACCTCATATATCAATCTCTCATCACATTGCCCTAGATTCAGACGCTCCATCCCCTACATAGTATCGGCAAGATACATATTAAAGAAAAAGAAAAATAATCAACAGAAAAGAAAATTTGCAAGTTTAGATAAAATGTTAACAAATAAATTTTGGCAAAAATTCCCAAAAAAAATAAGACCAATGTTATTTAGAGCACCTACGTTTAGATACAATGCAGCAACAAATTAATTTAGTATGAATCAAGAACCCAAAAATTTAAGATCAAATACAGCCAAATCCAATGCATATTTTTACAGTAAAATGCACCCCATTGGCAGAGTTTCGATGCGATTGTACCGAGACAACACGCCGCTCCTTGCGAGAAGACGATTACATCGGCAAAGAAACGCCACGCACTGCGGCATCACCGGCCGCGACCTCCATTCTGTACAAAACACTTCTCCAACGTCCTCACTCCCAGAATATTAAAATAAGAAAAACTTATTGCGATTCAAAACCCTAAAACAAGAAAACCAAAACGACAGAGAAAACTAAGGTGATTCAAACCCCTTAACCGAAAAATATCAAGAATGAGAAATGAAATGGAGGGTTTAAAGGGATTGGAAAATATAAAAGAGTAAAGAAATGTCGACGAGAGAGGGAGAATTGGGTGTAGGAAACAAAATTTTGATGAATATGAGGCTCCCACCATTTATAGGGCCAGTGCGGAGGGTGTTATCAGATACGCCCGGAGCAGTACCCGTAATTATCATGGCCCAATTTAAGCGAATCTGAACCGTTTAGTCAGATACGAGACGTTTGATTCAGAGATATCAGACATTTGCTTTTTTTTGACAATTGTCAATTTAGCTGAGTATGATTCATTAAATTTCTACCTATAACTTTATTTAAATAAATTATCTTTATAAAAGATTTTTTTTTCAATTTGTTGTTTGATAGTCACTATTTATCACATTTTACATTAAATATTTTGTTGAAAATTAACTATTCGTAATTTTTAAATTATAATTTAAAATGTTTTATCCATTTTCAACCAACTCAGCACTTTTAAAAATTTTCAAGATATATATTGTGGTGTGAAATCTACATGAAAAATAGTTAAAAGCTTTTGTAATTACTTAAATGATTTCTAACTTAATTTAAATAAACACTATAGATTTTTTATTGTTGTGATTTTATTGTAAAATTAGATTAACTTAGCTTAATAAATGAAAATTGCTTTTAATGATTTCGACAAAATATGCCATCCTCCACCCTTTGTATTCATTTTAATCTTCGAATTCACACTTCCCAAATCAAAATTATTCTTAAATTGACAATCGACAATCTTAAGTTATCTAATATCTCTTTCGAATAGAATTAAACATATTTTCATATACATCCCAAAATATTCATATTTTGAATTCAAATACACAAAAATGCTTTCAATAACATGATAATCTAATTTGATTGCACCAAACATAGAAAATTATTCCTAATCTCTATATGATGTGGGTTAAGTGACATTTTCAACGAGTATTTGAGAATAAGGTTTCCTAAGGTCTTAAACTTAGACCTTCATGGATAAAAACACAACCCAAATCCAAGTATAAGTAACAAAAGGAAGAGCTATGTGCTCGAGGTTGAGAGTCTCACAAGGATAAAATTTAAAATCCTTACAAAGTAGCAGTGAGCAGATACATTTCACAAACTGGCTTCGGATCAATCATAAATCATCGTAAGTTGGCGAATTGTTCACTTTGTTACACAAGGGATGATTTCAATCAATTTTTTTTTTTACATAAAGCATTTAATGATTAGATAATGAAGATCACTAGCAAAAAGCATTTAATGATTAGATAAAGAAAATCCACCCACCCAACAGAAAAATCACACATTGTCCTCAATGTAAATAAACATCTAAGGAAAGAAAGAAAGAAAAAAAGAAAACATTGAGGACTAGAGTGTACTGAACGTCCCAATCGATGGGAAGAAAATAAAATAGTCGAGGAGGGGAAGAAAATAAAATAGTCGAGGAGTTGTGTCAGCTGGGCGAAAAGCGCCTCATGCTCCCGTTTGTGGGCTTCGGCCTCTTGGACTTGGGCTTCCCGAATCCCCGAATCTGTGCTTCGAGTTCAGCATGCAAGGTGCGCCATTCAAGAAACTCATGAGAAATAGATGCCAATGTTGGTTCAGTGGCTGTCTGAGGGAGGTCCTCGGCCATATGATCGTCATGAGCAGGCTTGGGATCACTAGCTAACATACCCTGACCGCCAATGGGACCATGTGTGCTTTGCTCCAACTTGCGACTCATGTGTATTTCAGAACTACGTATCCCAATTCGGTCTATCTGCATTGTACGCCTTACTATGGTGATCTTATGGAAGAGGTCAATGCCGTGCAGTTCACAAAGCCATGTAATTAGCGATGGGAACGCCAAACATCTCCAGTTGTTTCGAATATGCCAGACATTGCAGAAGATATAGTTACCGTTATTGAGGGTCTTAGTCTGGAGCCAGTGAAGTAGGCGTGCCCGCTCCATAGTTACCGTAGAAGTATGTGTCGTAGGGAGAAGGTTGACGCTCACCATTTTGTCCAAGGTGCGTACTTGAGGTAAAAAAAATTTATAGTCTAAGGTACTGCTTCCATCACGTGTTGGTTTCTTTGCTCTCAGGTTTGTATCTAGCAAGCAAGAAGAGAAAAAAAATAATGTTACAATCAAGAAGAATTCAATAAGGAAAAGAGGCGTGGAAAGTGGTGTGAGCATCGTGGACGTGGGTGGATGCCGTGTGTGTGTAGAGTGTGGTGATATGTAAAGAGTGGCATTGGCGTGAACAAGTATGGAGACCAATAAAGGATATGAAGTTATGTGCTAAGAAACACAAGCAAAGTAAAAATTATGGGTGAATTAATTTATCAAACATTTGGTGGCGTATGCTAAAACTAGTGTATGAAAATAACATGTAGAAGGTACTAAACCCAAAAATTTTCTCAATCAAACACCAAACCAATAACCACACAATCATCCAAACTAAAAATATCATTGTCCGACCTCCTCAAAGAAAGGAAAAACTAAAACCATAGTATACAAAATGTATAACTTCAAGAAAAGTTAGCCATGATACCTTGAGTCCTTAGAGGGAGGAGAAACGTGGTCTAGAAGAAGAGATGGGAATAAAATTACTCCCTTGACTTGAATTTGTATGGAATTTGTTATAGTGTAGTGTTGATCTTGGAGGAGAAGAAGAACTTGGATAGTGAAAGAAATTTGGCAAATGAAAGACCCGTGGGGTTTCAAACCCCATGGGTAAGTGTTCGCTCGAGCAGACAGAGACACCCATTTGGGAGCTTGTCTGTCCGCTAAAGCACAAAATAAATTTCTCTCTCAATATCCCAGTTTCTATGAGGAGCCATAGGAAGATGTCAGGCATGACGTCTAATACCGTCATATATCACAATTGATTAGATTACCATGGTCCAAAACAAGCTCACGCGTTGTATTTGGTGCCGACGTTGCCTCATTTGTGTATCCATGGCACACACTACCACGTATTATTACATACATAAAACATAGGACTTGTTTGGTGTGGTTTTTTTTTTCAAAAAATAGATTTTTTTGCTAATTTATTGACTTTTCAAATTTTTTTTGTTCAAACTTTTTTTTTGTAGTGTAAAAAGTTTGAAAAATAAAAATAGTAGGAAAAAATGGATTTTTTTAGAAAAAAATTGGCTACCGAACAAGTCCATAGACAAATTAGCATATACAATTATATAATATTAAAAAGTTCATGCCAAATCAAATCACCCAGTACATCACAATTTTTCCCATGAAAACCCACGAAAAAGCACGCAAGATGTTTGGGAAATCAAAAACTCACCAATTGCTAGAAAACTGAAACAAATAAGTCCTAATCTTTAAAAAGCTTACAAGAAGTCATTGCACAAAGTGGCATTAACTATGTTTCACATGGCATCAATTCCAAGTACTAAGTGCAGATTATCAGTACATCCAAGTTTTACATATAGACGACTACACATCTCCACTTACTCATTAAAAAGTTAATCTGTTACTTATAGATTTAGCTTCATGATTTTTCTTTCTTCATTTAACTCAACTAAAATATTCATCTTGCTCTATGTAAGCTTTACTAAGTTAAATATAACTTAAAAGTTCACAATTATGGGGGAGAAATTGGAAGGGAGAAAAAGGAATGAGACTAATATGGTCCAAAAATGATATGTGTGTGTTTGCTAATCTTAAAGGAAAATCAGGTTCCTCATTATAAAAATACAACTTATTTTTGTGTGTTTTTTGACAAATTCCAACTTAAGTAAAAACATAATAACTTTATTAGCGACATCAAATTTCAATACATGATGTTCCAATAGTTGGACTGTGTACTGGAAAACTACAATTTCAGCAGCATTATTAGCAGCAAATTAAAAATTTTCAACATAAAAATAATCAATAAATAGCACCAAAATTAATCGATGAACACCAGCATTCCCAAAATTAAAATTTCAGCAGCATTTCAAAAATTTCAACAGCAAACCAAAGATTTTAGGCTTTTCAGTAGCAACATTTTTAGCAATTAAAATATCATAAGCAAAATTTCAGCAGCAATTAAACTTACTGGAATGTTGATGAAGTGATGATTTCAAATAGGTGCTACAATTTGCGAAATTAGGGCACGACTAGGTCAAAATGGGTGCTGTTATTTGCGATTTGTGAAATGGGTGCTACGATTTGCGATTTGAAACGTGGTGCTTCGATTTGCAAAAAAAGGGCCGCTTCTTTACACATAACACTTACAATTGGGCTGAGCCGATGATGAAAACTGGTCTTGGAATTTTTTTAAGTATATATAACTTGTGGACCAAAAGCAGTTTGGACCAGTGGGGATGATAAAATACTCGCCCCCCCCCCGCCCGCCCGCCCGCCCGCCTAAACGGGTAATAAGGCGGTCAGGGTAGAAAATTACGCCTCATGAAGGTTTTGGGGGCGGGTCCGAGTGGCCCCGCGCCAGCTCACGCAGCCTGCACTGACCCGCCACTTAAAAAATTGAATTACAAATAGTTATATTTGGAAAGTCAAACATATTTATTTACTGGGTTGGTGGCTGTGTAAACTGTAAACAAACATATAATATAGAATAGAGTTATGTCTAATCCATCATAGACATTATGCCTATTGATAAAGTGGTTGAATACCTAAGGTATAGCACTAGGGTCACTAGGCTTTTTTTTTTCCTCAAGTTGCATGCTTGCAGCTGGCAGCCTTGCTTTCACATTTTTCTATGCTCACTCTTTTCTTATTTAGCAATTGGCATGCAGCAGCTTATTGGACGTTTTCAATCTCTCCAAGTCTCAACATGATTTCATCATCACCATTTGCTCATTTCAAGTGCCTTCAAACCCTACACTCTCCATATACTCTCCACGGTGGAAGAAGCAGACCCCATGCCTTTACAGCAATAGCAAATTTGTTGTTCAATGGAAAAATCACTAAAGGTGGCGGTTATCGGAGCTAGTGTCACTGGGCTTGCAATGAAAAAATCAAACCAGCTTGGTAGAACATGGGTTTACAATCCCCGAGTTGAGTCCGATCCACTCGGCCTTGATCCCAAAAGAGAAATTGTTCATGGAAGTCTTTAGTCTTCTCTCTGCACTAATTTGCCTAGATAGCTTATGAGTTTTTCAAATTACCCATTTGAAATTAAGAAAAATGGTGAACGGAAGACTTTTCCCTATTTGTTTTTTTCCCTTTTATTCTCTCTGATAAATTATTTATCTTACCACGAACAACAAAAATTTTGGGCATTATTTTTTCTCATTATATAAAAAAAACCTTAACAAGGCGGGTTGGTGGGCCAAAAATTCTTGGGGTAGGGCGGGACCGACCCGCCCCGAACCGGACCCATTGCCATCCCTAGGGCCAGGGCCAGTGAAGCCCAGTCTTAAATCCGACCCTGTGGGAAATTTTACTAAGAAAATAAAACTTCCTCCCCCCAAGAAAACATTTTGTGGCTTTTGAAGGAAAATACGATCACGTGCCAAAAAATGAGAAAACGTTTTACCTGGGAAAAAAATGACCATCAAACACTATTTTAGTTGAAAAATAGGTGGAAAAAAGTATTTTCCATGGAAAATGTAGCTATCAAATGCACCCTAAGGTTATGGTCTAACCGTACATGGGCTTTGAGAATACATGACTCTTGGTGCTACGGGCCGACTCTTTTAATTGTACATTACAACTATTTTTTCCTCATGCAGCAATAGTCTCACTCTATTCGATTACTTTTCGTCTTTTCTATCACAAGTCTAGACATGACCTGTTACTCATTTTGTCCACAAAACTTACTAGAGTATAAACACTCGAACGCATCTCTGTGCTGCACTTGGTGCCAAGGCGCTCATATGTTTACAATGCACTCCAAACTCTGTTGAATCTGACTTAGCTAGCTTGTCTACATGCTTATGCACAACATACGGTCCTCTTAAAACATACTCAATGGATGTGAGCTCTCCTAGCTCCGTCCGAAGCATTTGACAGTCATTAGTATGTTCCATACTGCAATCCTTGTGCTCGTCCCTTCCAACGGACATATTGTCTTATTGCATACCGCAATGCCATTCATTAGGGCCTTGTTCAAATAGGGCCAACTCATAATCCATGACTAACTTGAAGTACTTTCACAACATTCTCATTCCAACAACAACAGCATCTTGCCATATTCGTCCAACTATGCGGCGTCGTCTCACGGCTGCATCTCTAGCCAACGGACCACGTGGCAAGACTATAACCTATAGCAAAGCACACGGGTTAGCATACAAGGCTTTTTGAGTACTTTCCTCGATAGCTCATTCGGCCTATAGAAGTTACATATCTCTAGTATAGTCCTCAGAGCATAGAAATGCTCTATCGATAACATCAGGCTCCTTCCAGGTGCCCAACGAAGGCCACAAAAGTCAATGCCGCCCGATGAGTTCCCAAACTCAAACTAGTACTTTAGCCCTCTTTTTAGGTGCTTAAAGTAGGCCCTTAGTTGCCCATATGGCCTCTAAAGGTTTGCGCATTTTGTGCATAAGGTTATCTCTCAGGCTGGCCCTCCGTTAGGACAGAAGTACGTGAGAGGCTAGCTAACTGCACACTAAGCATGCCCCACTTATAATAGATGCGGAGAAATAACCCATGTAACACCAATAGACGTCTTTTGGTCGATAAATCACTATTTTCATAACTGCCCCGACCTCCCAATGATGCTCCGTAGTGAAGCTAACATATTCAATATCACAAAGTTTTAGCCCCAACGGATACTCGACCGCTGAGTTATTGCCCTCACAAAATTCTAAAATTACGACAATGCCATTGTTTGACACTGTCGCCTTCAGCCCCTACGTTTCATAACCAAACGGACTTTTATTGTTGTTTGCCTTGGTAGAAAGCTTATTAACTCCTTAAGCAAACTCTCCGTAAAAGTGTCTTCTCCACACTCTATTGTTAAGGTTCTCTACTTATCATACGAAATTGATGCCATTATAGCCACCCATCACCTCATGTCAAGCCAACTTCTCCCATCATCTCCGATGGTCACGAATATTAGCATTAAGCTAAGATGTGATCCGTAACACTTGGATTGATTATAAAAAAAGGGTAATTACTTCTTTTATTCTTGTAAGTTGTAACAATTCATTTTCATTCAATTTTAATCGTATTTATCATCTTCAACTTTTCACTAATTCATGCGTCTTTTGAAATTTTGCCCTAACTTAAATAAATTAAAAAAAAAAAATTTGTAATTAGAGTCCTTAACATTTTCTAAAATGCACATAAATTATGAACCTTTTTTATTTTATTTTTTTACAATTCTTCATTTAAATTAAATAAAAAATGGGTAGTCATATCCCAAATCTTCTAATCATGGCTCTTACGTTTCTCAGTATTTGTGTGACGTAATGACATGTAGAGTCTGAACAGATTTCGTCTAAAGATCCGTTAGTTGACCAAAAGTCAAGTTGTGACCTAAATTTGATAAATTTAACAAGGACAAAATGGTCCATCAACATTTAATTATTTAAAAAAAAAAAATAAACAAAAATGAAGAAAAAGTTCTTCTTCTTTCTCAACACCAAACCCAACTCCTCCGGTCGCTGCTTCCCAGCCCACTAGGATCGGTTGGTGTATTTGTCACCAACTGATGAGGATTTCTTCTTTCGATTTTTTATCCAAACCCCGACGAGTTTAGGTCCAAGATTGGGGAAAAGAAATCCTATGGTTGGTGACCAGATCCGGTTGGAGTGGGACAGGGTGATTTTGGAGAAGAAAAAGATATTTTGTTTTCTTTTGTTTTTTTATTATTGTTTTATATAATTGAATGTGAAGAGATGTTTTGTCCTTCTTAAATTAGTCAAATTTAAGTAATTGGCTTGAATTTTGATAATTAATGGACCTTTGGACGAAATCCGTCCATACTCCAGAAATTATTCCGTGCATATATACTAAGGAACGCATGAGCTATGATGGAAGGTTTGAAACCTAACGACATGTTTTTTTTTAATTATTTTAAGTGGAGAATTGTTAAGAATAAAAGATTTGGGATTTATTTGCACTTTTGAAAAGGTTAGAGACTCAAACAATAATTTTTTCATTTTTTTCCTTTATTTTTGTTGCTATTTTAGTCTATTTAAGTTTTGGGGCAAAATTTTCAAAATGGACTATCTACATGATTATTAAAAGATTGGGATAATACATACTATTAAAATTGAATGACGACAAAATTATTACAAATCTAAAAAAATGAGGACTTGGGTGTAATTTACCCAAAAATAGAAGGTTTATTACACCATTGTTTAATTTTTATAAGATGTTTAATTCACAACCTTTAATTAATTAGCATGGTTCATTTCTAACACTTTTCGTCCAAAAGTTTTTTTAAAGTAGTGTAAAATGACAATCTTATCTTTAAATTTTAAATAAACAAAAAACCAAATACAAAATTAGCAAAAGTAAAAGACAGAGAAAAGAAAAACAGAAGGAAAAAGTAGTGACTCATCCCCGTCCCCCACTTACCCCCAAATCCAAATGGACCATCATTATGTATTGCCACCACCACGAACCACCACTCATGCAACCGTCGGCCACTCCACCACCAACGTCCAAAATCAACACCATCGCTAGCTGATTTTGTTACTGGTGTCAAGCTTAAACTTTATAGTGAAAATTATATCTTCTACCTACTTTTTTTTTCAAATTTTATAAATTTATTTTTTCTTAAAATTACTATATAACATTTATATATACTGTTACTATTTTAAAAAATTAATTAATATAGTATCATTATCATTTATTAACCGTTTAAACTATTTTTTAGGGATTAATTCATATCATTACTAAATTTAAGCACTGATGAACTTCCTAATTTGCTCTTACTCTTACACATTGAATGTTTATCACCATCTCACCAACAATATCAAGTGTGATACTATATGCTGATCACTACTAAAATTGAGAATATTAATGACATTTAGAAGTGCCCCAATTAATGTAAATAGGGGCAAAAAACAAAGTTACAATGCCCCTAAGAGAAGGAGATGCGAATTAGTAAATGCCCATATAAATGACGCTTCTAATAATAAATAGGGGTGAATTGGACACTAATAACGCCCCTAATAATATGTGTGCCACATAGGATTGTAATTCTATTAGAGACACTTAATTAAACGCTCCAAATAAGTTTATCATAATTAATTAAATCATAAATTCATATCATTTATAGAGACACATCTATGTGCCCCTAATATAATTAAATTTAATTAAATAAATAGTAAATAATAAAATCGACACACACACACACACACACATAATTAAATATTTCTGATGACATAAAAATTGAGATAATATTAATATAAAATATTAAAATTCTAATAGATGCCAATCTACATAATCAAACATAACATTATGTTTTTTGGTTCCATACAGTAAATAACAATTAACCATAGAATTATTTGTTAATAGCATCAAAATCTCTCCTAAAAATTGCATAGCAAGAACAACATATGCTAACTCTAATCATGTTGACTACTCCTTTGATCTGAAGGCATAATTTGTGTATAAATTCTGGGTCATTGAGCATCCTCGAGAACTCTCCATGAGGATAAGGCACCGGTGGGTACAAGGATGGAAGGTATGGTTGAGGATAATAGAATTGGGATGATGAAGGAAAACGATAAGTCGGGGGCTGGGGATAAGGTGGATACTGATGAGAAGATGGAGTATGTTGAGAAGGTGAATGTTGCTATGAGAGTGATTGATGTTGGGAAGAAGATCGTTGTTGGGTGGGTGACTGGTGTTGGGATGGAGACTTTTGTGCCTGAGACTGCGAAGACCGATGTTGTGAAGATGACTGAAGTTGGGATGGATAGTGTTGTGGCTGTGAATTTGAAGAATGATGTTGTGAAGATAAAATCATATGCCGCAACTCTTCTATCTCTTTCCGTTGTTCTTCATACTTAGATTGCAAATCCAAAAAGTTAGACTCCAAAGAAACATAGTCTCGTCCTCTACGTGATCTACGAATTGAAGATGTTGGTTGAGTTTGCTGCACCCAAGGCACCATGTCTGGTGTCACAATGTCTCCATAACCATGAACTCTACCACCAGTCTCGAAGCCCCTTGTTGTTACATATGCTTGCAACCTTAGTTCTGGGGTCTCCTCGCTATGGGTAGCAACTAGTTGTGTCAACTCCTGTGATATCTTAGCCTACAAAGATAAATTTTATCTCTAAGTGTGTACTAGATAGTGAGAAGAAATATAAATAATTGCCTAAAAATATCAAACTTACCCCCATTTGCTCAGATGCATCATCAATCCAACTTTTGTGGTTATCGTTTCTCTTGTGAACCAAATTGAATGCCTCAATAGGATCAGGTGTGTGACCATGCTTTTGCCCCTATTCGAATAAAAAAATAGAATAAAAGCAAAGTGAGTATATTCCATCCAATACAAATAATAGATAAGCTTGAGTATATATTTACTATTATGATCAAAGCATAGGTTAATGTAAGGAAAACCAAGTGAAAGCCTCATATGCATGTTGTGATTTAAGCATGTACTAATGTTCTCCAAAGAATAACAATAACATGAATAGGAAATTCAACTCCAAAACCTAAATTAATCATGGATTAATATTTCACAATAGTTTTAAACTGTAAATAATCAAATTAGACATAACTTATAGTCATTTGCATTTGCAACTTTTTTAGAGTATAAAAAGTAAAAAAAAAAAAAAATTAAAAGGTTGCAACTTTTTTATGAAACAAGAAAAGCTGAACAATGTAGATTTAATAATTAGATATTGGTCAACAACCCATAAACAATTACACTCATGAATCCTTTACTAGAAATGATAATGGAAAATCAATATTACGTTCCTAAACAGCACACACATATGAAATTTGAAAGACATTAAACCAAAGCGAGGTCTAGTTACCTAAATATCTGTTACGCAAACTTAATATATTATACACTGTTCAAATCACCTCACAAAATGATTAATTACTCTCTAATTAACATTTTAATTAGAGGTAGAATTCACCACAAATTGGTTGGAAAAAAAGTGAAAAAAAGTAAATTGTGTAGTTAAAAATGAGTGTAGAAAAAATAAATATTTTTTTAAAGAGCTCCAAACAAGCACTAAATTCCAACAATAATCAATAACACTATTAAAAAAAGTGACAATATTTATAGATGACCACAATTACATGCATGGTAGCTTAAAATATTATGGCAAAGTCTAAAAAGTAAAAGATTCCACAAAAAGTATCTGCAACAAGATTTAGCAATAGCCCAAAAAGATTTTTCCATTTTCTTATACCCAGGTCCCAAAGAAGTATGAAACAAAATGATGTTCAACAAACGCATTTCCATTTTAGCAATAGCACAAACAAGATTATTTCCATTTTTCCATTTTCCATTTTCCAATACCCAAAATGCTGTTCAAGAAAAGAAGATTGATTATAATCCTTCTTGAGACAAGTGATTCTACTCTTACGGAAACTGCTTAAACACCAAAATACAAGAGAATGTTTGATTTTAATAAATTTTAACTTCCTTGTTTATATATGATTTTAAGTTCAAGTACTTGTGAATTTTTTTTTTTTTTTTTTTTTTGAGATTTGATGATGATTCATGACAAGATTTAGTATTTATTCACAGGAAGAATCAGCATAAAAGAGTTGTGGTTCAAGATTCTACTGAGGGTCTTTCTTCTGATGTCTGGGCTTGGCGCAAATATGGCCAGAATAAATTTGGGGGTTCCTCCTATCCAAGGTTCATTACTCAATCACTATCTCTCTCTCTCTCTCTCTCTCTCTCTCTCGTCTCTCTGCTTATTGGAGCACTTGGATGCATTTTAAGACTCAGAGTGAGCGAGAGAACTAGGAAACATATCATTGAGATTATTTTTATAATATATTTTTGGTATAAGCAAAGATCAAGTATCTCAAACTCTGTGGCTATATCCATAAAGAAAAGATTATCTAAGCTTTCTACGCTCTACATCTTAAATGTTTTGTTTAAATAAAAGTTTATCTAAGCTTTTTCTACTCTATGTTTAAGTAAATACCTTCCTGTTTTGCTCTAACTTCGTGTTTTGCTCTACCTTCGTCTTTTGGCTATATCTCAAACTCTATGTTTAAGTATATGTATAATTTTGTCAATTTCACATGTATGAGCACATATTTGGGGCTGTGGCAATTGGTAGTAATAAATTCTACTTTTAACAGGCAATAGGAAGATGTCTAATAGAACATTTATTGAAAGTTGATTCTAAGCCATTTAATAGAACATAAAATCCACTACAAAAATAAGATAAATCCAAAACCACCTTAAGATTTCACATCTCAAACAACCTATTTGACAAAACTAACCAAGGAGTTAAACAATAACAAATTTCTAACACCAAATGCATACAAAAGCATAACAAATTTAATTAAAAAAAAAAAAAAACTTATGATTTACTTACAAATTCGGCTAGGTGTCGTACGAAACTCTTTGTCCCACTTGTGTGACTCATTTTGAGCTGCTTACGATTCTCAACATTCTTTTCAACCTTATTCTATTATTCAAAAAATAATTAGCTAACTCAATCACAATTATCTTGTTTGTAATTATAGAATTTATAGAAAATGGCAAAGCCTAGAGAAATAACAAGATTAGTAAGAGTAATTACTTTATTTTTAGAATCGCTATCCCAATAATTTACCATTTCTTGTCATTGTTCACTATCTACACGATCATCTCCACACATAAAACGCAATGGTGAGCCAACATTTGGAGTGTAATATTTTTTTCAACTCAGCTTTGTTATTCCTAACCCTTTTGGCTAATCTCTTTAACAGTGTATGTCGGATTTTGTGAATGTGGGAATGTCTTCGGGACGCCAGTCAATAGTATCCTTGTAACATAAAAAACTATGTGTAATATTGGTTAATTTAATATTATAAATAAAATTTAAAAGATTCAACATACCGATATCGTTTTCCACATTTTCTCGACAACAGGATCTTTGTACGATCGCCAATCTGTATGAGAAAGAGGTAGAAAGTTGTAAATTCTCGCCAAACTACCCAAGTACCTTGATAACTTGGCATCCTTGGGGACAATGCATAGTCCATCCTTTGTGAACTCAATCTTCTCCTTCCTTGATTTACCCCATTTGGGTTTGTCATGGCCACGCCTTTTCTTCGTGTTTGACCTATACATAAGTAATGCAAAATAATAATTTTAGTAGTAAGGGATTAATAAAAAAAATGTGTTAGAATAATAATTTATGAAACACATACCAATGTTTTGAGAGCCACCATTTCTATGTATGTCACTATCTGAATGATTCTCATTGTCGGAATCAAAATGCTCAGAGCTACTCATCTAAACAATTAACAATATAAAAGATAATGTAGAACTTGTACCAATAATTCAAAGTAAATAAGCATTTTAATAAAAGACTAATGAACTTGTAAAAAGAAATTAGAAACATTTGTCTGACATATAAAAATCCAATCACAAATGCTAAAAAGTTATATCTTAAATTTAAATATGAACTTTACTACTCTCTGTCATCATCGCTCTCATTCTCATTCTCATCTTCATTGTCGTTGGGGTCGCTCTCTTCAAGCATGGAATTATCCATCGTAGGCAATGGTAATTTTTTGTTAACATATACACCACGTACATCGATCTATACTTCTTCATTGTATCATCTATATCAACTCCATCATCATCATCCTCCATTACATCATAAAAATCTCTTGGTTTTGTTTTAACTGCAACACTCCAATCTGTCTCTTTTGGGTCAGCAACATAAAACACTTGAATAACTTGTGAAGCCAATATAAACTTATCATTATTTTGTGCCACCCAGTTGAAATTCACCAAGCTGAAACTATACTGGTCATTTTTCTTCCCAAAATTGTTTACCCAATCACACTCAAATAAAACCACTTTACAAACTTGATCATCACTTTCTCCAGAAAACTTATATTCAAGCTCATAAACATTCTTCAAAAGACCATAGTAGTCAACATTACTAGTAATTGGATTGCAGTCTCTTACACTTAGTAACTTGAGGTTTCAGGATTCACAAAGACACCACAATTTTGATTTTTATATATTTCATCCACCGATTTAATTCAAAACTTGTAACCATTAATAACATACTTCTTATACTATTTCACAGTCCTACTTGGACCATTTACTAACCGAAGCAAATCTTCTGATATTGATGAGTCACCAGCAGCATGAAGATCATTTACCTAAAGTCAATATGATTCTATATTATTATATTTCATGAATTAAAATAAAAATAAGAATCAGTGACATAATTGCATATTCAAAAAAGAGGGTACTAACATGGTTTCTGAACCAAGTAGGGAATTCTTTATTTCTCAAAACCTTTACTTCTTGAATGGTTTTCCGTCGATGAATTTTTCGTAGCTTCCCCAACCTTTTACTATCATAATACAAGTCAAAACAAGATAAATGAATCCTCAGTTTGAATTACCAAAATTTAAAATTTACAATTAATATTAAATATAATGATCTTACTCTAGAAAAGGAACCACTTCGCTCCAGTTGAATAGGACATGAGTGCGACATTTTTCCCAAATTGTTTTTTCAAGATCAATCTCCATACATTTACCCAAATGATGACCCAAGTTTGCAAATATTGATAAGCTTCCACCAACATCACGAGGTAAAGAGATATCAGCATTTCGACCATGTCGAGTACGACGGGTCTCAACTCCTTTTAGGTACATTGAGCAAAAAGACACGCACTCTTCTACAAGATATCCTACCGCAATACTTTCTTCAGGATAACTCTTGTTGCGGACATATCTTTTTAATATTTGCAAATACCTTTACAGAACGTAACAATAAAATAATTAAAAAAAATTATAAATATTAGAAATAACTAAGAATGTGATGAAGAAATATTTGATTACTTTTCAATGGGATACATCCAACGATATTGAATTGGTCCAGCAATGGCTACCTCATCGGCTAAATGAATTATTAAATGAACAGATATGGTGAAGAAGGAAGGTGGGAACATTTTCTCCATTTGACATAAGGCTAATACCATCCTTGATTTCAGTTGGTTGATCGATGCAACAGATTGCTTTTTACTACATAGTTGTCTAAAGATTACACACAACTCAAGCAATACAAGGGTGATGGGTCTAGGTAAAACTCGTCTGATTGCAAGTGGGAGCAAGTTTTGCATAATGACATGATGGTCGTGACTTTTCGAACCTTGAATCCTTTTTCTACATCCACACACCGAGCAATATTAGTTGAGTATCCATCAGGAACACGCACCTTCGACAACACTTTGCAGAATAACATTTTTCTTCATTGGTCATGAAGAATATTGCTGGAGGTATGTATGTCCGATTTTCTTCACGAATGGGCTGGAGTGCTTTTCTTATTTTTAAAATTTCCAGGTCAGCTCGAGCTTCAAGTCCATCTTTCCTTTTTTGAGGTACCAAGTAATGTCCCTAAATATTTTCACTTACATTTTTCTCCAAATGCATCACATCAATATTATGTCATATCAAAAGATGTTGCCAATAAAGTAGAGTGAAAAATATGCTTTTCTTCTTCCATGGTCCAGTAACTCTTGGTTCTCTTGTAGCATTATAAGTCCTTCGCTTTTTTTTGTCCAATCACAGGCTCTGTAGTTGGCGTTTTACCAAATGTGAATCTCAAAGTAGATAGATGTCTTAAACACTCCATTCCAGTCAATGGTTTGGGTGCTAAATCATTCTCACGCTTGCCATCAAATAAATTTGCATCATTTATGAACCTATGTGTGATGGGCAAAAATCTTCGATGACCCAAATAACCTTGCTTTTTACAATTTGGTAAGCGCACCGAATATGTTTGAATATTACAATGCGGACATGCAAGCTTTCCCGACGTACTCCATCCCGACATATTAGCATATGCAGGTAAGTTATTAATAGTCCACAAAATAGCTGCCCTCATATTGAAATGTTTGATTACAAAACAATCATACGTGCTTGTGCCAACCTCCCACAACTCTTTTAATTCATCCATCAACGGTTTCATATAAACGTCAATGTCATTTCTAGGTTCACGAGGTCCTGGAATTAACAAAGACATAAACAAATAAGATTGCTTCATACACATCCACGGAGGTAAATTATAAACTGAGATTATGACGGGCCAAGTGTTATGTTTACTATTCATGTTTGAAAAGGGATTGAACCCATCACATGCAAGCCCTAAACGCACATTGTGAATTTCTAATGCAAAATTAGGGTTTAGAGAATCTAAATGTTTCCAAGCTAGAGAATTGGTTGGATGCCTCATGAATCCATCATTTGAACAACCTAACGAATGTAATCTCATATGATGTATACTTTTGACATATACAACCTCTTCAATCTAGGAATTAGCGGAAAATAGCGAAGCACTTTAGCTGATACTTGCTTACTAACACCGTCGTTGCCTTTATCGACTTTGTATCTTGAAGCACCACAACAAGAGCACACATTCATGTTTGATGTATCTTTCCAGAATAACATGCAGTCATTCGGACAAGCATCAATCTTTTCATAACTGAGACCCAAATCATCAATAATTTTCTTGGCTTGTGCAGTTGACCTTGGCATACAATCTCCTTCAGGCAACATATCTTTAAATGCCTCTAGAAACATGGAGAAAGTCGCATTGCTCACATTTCCCAAACACTTGATATGGTACAATTTGACAATTGCATCCAATTTTTTGTCCTTACTGCCAGGATACAACTCCTTATTAGCTTCATCCAACAACTTGTAAAAATGTTCTGCCTCGGGAGTTTGACCTTCAAAAATAGGAGGCATACTTGATGAACCAACACTTTGTCCAATCAAGGGTTGCACAAATGTCTCATTAAGGAATTCACGCATTTCACCTCCTCCTCCTTCGTCATTAATATTCGTTTCCATATTATCAATCCAATCGATATAAGGCTGACTTTCATTAGCCTGATCTATATACGGTTCTCCATGATGTGTCCAACGAGCTGTCATATAAAGAGAATCCATTCCATGCCAAAGAAGATGACCTTCAACACTAATTCTATAAAGAGAGCATTTCTTACAATGACATATGATCTTATCTTTTCGAGCAGATTTGTCAAAAGCTTCATTCAAAAATGATTCCAACTTATCTCTATATTCATCTGATTTACGATCTAAATGTACCCAACTTTTGTCCATAGTTTTATCTACTGCAAAATCAACACATCACGCACAAACTTTAACATTTTTAGTATTGAACAACCTAAAAAAAATTTCACCGTATAAGAAAATCACTTTCTTTATCACAAAATGTAAATATATAGACACACACATAAAAGCAACATGTTTCTCAAACTAACTTACCAATCAAACAAAAATAAGTAGTATGATGAATAATGCATAAACCTTGGAAACAAATTCAAATGACTGAATGAGTAGGCTGCTTAAACATATTATTTTCAATATGATGTAAAATGAAAAATAGCAATGATGTCTTTTTGACCTTTAGACCAAAAAATGGTAGGAGATTCAAATGCAGTTTCAACCTCACATAAATATTGTGACATATAAACAGGAGTATATGCAAGGGTTCTTGGGAACATGTCTGGAGTTAGTGGCATTATTTCTACTAACCATCGTCTAGAAGTTGAGATGGTACCATGTGTATTCATTTTGAATTTTTATCTTAAACAAATTCAAATACTATAATCTTCACTTGTGGTGTTTAATATATTTGAATAAACTTGAAAACTCACTCATGTTAAAAGAGAAATGATTAATCTATGAACAAATAGATGCTTTGAACTAGATTCCAGTTGTAGGATGTATTAATGTGGTTGATTCTATATTTTCTTTATGTGATGATTTGCGAGCTTATATTGATTACTTTTGCATGATTTTTTATTTTTGTTATTTCTTTTCCTTATGGGGTTTGGATGGAAACCAGATTTTAGGAAAGTCGTATGCGTTGGAGAGTATAGTAGGGCGAGAATTTCTTCCACGAGGATCCGGTTGTTACTTTAAATTCTTACTACACATTATAATTCACAAAATAGAAATTGAATTTTCAAAATGTAGTGTCTTGGTGTCTTGTTGTGCGTAGGGATTGTTACAAGGTGGTCTTTAGTGTTGCAACTGCACAAGATGGACGAAGGACAGAAGAAATATGTAGAATTTGCACATTTGCCAGACAGAAGATTTACTGATTTTTGTATGTGACGTGTCTGCTTTTTTTGATTTTTAATTTGTACTCATACATTTACTTTGATGTTCAGTTACTCAACTTTGCATTTGTTGATTTTTGAGGTGAAATATTCTAGCGATTAAAATTTCACTAACTGTAATTATGATCTGTTTTAATATTTCATATCTGGTAGTTAACTGGAATTTCATCAATATGTAAATTGATTATAGTTTTCCTTTTTCGGAAAGCAGCAAACAACAATTACAAAACTCTTGAAAAGCTTCATATTGAGGTACCTATCTGAGCAGAGAAGAGCAACTATAGGTGACTTGGAATTTATTATTCATATTCCAGATTGTTTAGTGGGTTTAACCATATTTCTCAGCCATATTTGCTCACGTGATTCTGGGTTTATTCCTTCATTGTCTCTCAAGTATAATTTGTGACTTTTTAAGTGTACTATTATGGTTTGTGTATTGATTAACTTTGTACAGAATTGTCAAATTGAATTACTAACTCTTGTCAAAATCTTGATAAATATTGAAAGGTTGATTATGAGAAATTCAAATTATCAATTAAGTTGATTTATTTTGATTTTTTTTTTTTTCTGAGAAGCAAATTTCATGTACAACATTGCATTCATATTTTGCAGTTAGAACATGACCAGAATTTCATTCCTAGAAGTGTTGGCAGTTTCGTAGTAACTAGTTCAGAGAATAATATAAGAACATATATGTAGAGCTCAAAATTTTGAATTTATATCATAGACTTGGTTTATGAAACCCCAACAAAAATAGGCTTCTAATATACACAACATACAACACACAACACAACCTCATGATTCCATTTTAAAAGTAGAATTATAATAAAACTAAGAAACACATACCTCTTTCTCAAGTTTTGAAATTTCTCTTTCTCAAGTTTTGAAATCTACTTTGGAAATTCAGAATATTGTAATTGTAAAAGAGTTGGAGAGAATAAAATCAATCTAATTTTTTTTTTGGAAGAATATGAAAAGGTAGAGATGATCGTGGTATCCATAGAGAGGAGATAAAATGTGGGTATTATTTTAGGTTTTTGGAGTTAAAAATTTAAAAATAAAATAAAACCTATTAGAGGCGCTTATTTTTGCCCCTAATTACATTAATTGCAAAATTATAGCGAAAATTTCACTTTACGGGAAAATATTTTTGGATAATATTAGGGGCCTTTTTATCCGCTCTAATTAATGTTAATAGAGGTAAAATAAAGTTCCTCTCCTAATAAAAATATTAGGGGCCCTTTTATTCACCATAATTAGTGTTAATAGAGACCAAACAGACTCATGTCCCTAATAAATTATTAATAGGGGTGTATCACTTATTTTGCCCCTAATTTGGCATCCCTAATACTCTCAATTTTAGTAGTGGATTGTTCAACCCAAAATAATTTGCGTATAAGTTCATTGTATGGAGTTTATTATTAAGTTTAAGAATCATTTTGATTATCAATACAAACAAACGAATTTCACAAAAAATTGACCATGCATGGTAGTTGCAGTCTGAAGCATTAAACTATAAATATTTTATTTTAAAATCATTTATATAATAATGCAGCAAATTTTCACTCATCTTTGTCATCCATTATTACTATGCTCTTTCAATATTTACATACTTCTCCAATCATCTTCTCATTCACAAGTATCAAATTATATAACAATAATCGGTTTCCATTCAAATACGGGTTTAAGTATTAATTGTATATATTTTATTTCGTAATGATGATTGATGACATAAGTTAGAATTGAAATCTTATTTCACAAAATCTTTCACGCAGCTGCACAAATTAAATTTTTCCACAATCTTGATGCGCTTGAGTAACTCTCAAATCCAGAGAAATTGTTATTTAGAAACAAACCGCTCAAACCCACATCCAATTTAAAAAACTATCCAATTAAAAACTTACCCCCAAAACTCCAAACTCCGTCTTGAAGGCTGAAGCAACAACAATCCATAGAAATGACGTAATAAAAATTCCAATATAATTAGTGTTGGATAATAAATCTACAAACACCTAGATCAATGAGATTATATTATTATAGAGAAACAATTAATCAATGGACAATATTGAAAGCAAAATAAAAATTTTCAATCTTCAATCAACGTGACGACAATGTTGAGTGAAAGATGCTCATATTAGCCAATCTCTACCAATGATAACACCATAAATCTTGGCCAAAGTACACTCCTAAATAACCCACTATATTCCACACGAAAAGAAAAGTTATTCTCCACAAAGAAGAAGAAAGAGGAGGGCCAAGAATTAGGAATATCAATCATCCGCACACAGGGACGTGGGAAGAAGACAGAGAAAAAAGGGACAGCCAAGATTTGTATCTCTTTATGTGTGTATATTTTCACAAAGAAATAATCACAATCCGCAGCACTCAGTTTTTAGCACAGCACCCTTAGTAAGTAATAGGGCACCACTACACACACACACACACACACACACACCTCTTAAGGATTACCATAACTATATATTGCAAGCAAGGACCAATAAAAATACCCTAAAGGTAAGTGGGTTTAACCTAAGATTAGTTAACCGAACAACTGAGTCGTGGCCTATTACTCAAAACTAACTACAAAATACTTTGACTCGTCTTTGTAATTGGATTGCCTAATTGTTGGAGATTGGGCATTAATTAATAAGTCTTCGATCATTGGCCAAGCTTACGAAATATAATTAAATCGACCCGTTTAATCATCATTGCCTCTTTGTTTGTTTGTGACCAAAAATTCCAACAAACCTCTACCTTGGTTCCAAACAAAAAATCTGCAAAATCCTAAAACACATACTCAGTGGTTGACAAAATGAATTGTAAGCAAATTAGAACTCAATGTACATGTACCAATGTTTAGAAGTGTAAGACAACTTCTAAACTTTATCAAAGTGAGCACCTTAGTGCCCATATCTGCAGGGTTATAATCTGTATGCACTTTCTCAAGTTTAATCAAATTTTGAGATACCACATCTCTAATAAAATGCAGTCTAACATATATATATTTAGTGTGTTCATAAAAACAGGATTCTTACACAAATGAATAGCTTATTGACTATCAGAATATATAGTCATATTATCACTTAAAATACATAGTTCATTAAGTAAACATTTAAACTACATAGCTTCTTTAAAAACTTCAGTAGCAACTATATATTCAGATTCAGTAGTGGAAAGAGCAACAATATGTTGGAGTTGAGATTTCCAACTAACACACGAATCACACAGAGTGAATACATAGGATGAAGTAGATTTTCTATTATCTCTATCTCCACCATAATCAGCATCAGTAAAACTACTTAGTTTCACACCATTAGAAACAATTTTATATATTAACCCAACATCATAGATACTTTTCAAATACATGTGCAACCATTTCAAAGCTTTCCAATGAGGGGGTCTTGAATTAGACATGTATCTACTCAAAGTACTAATAGCAAATGCCAAATTTGGCCTAGTACAAACTATCAAGTACATTATAGAACCAATCACACTTGAATATGAAATTTTATTCATATATGCAACTTTTTCTTCATTTTTAAGTTATTGTTCTTTAGAAAAAACAAAATCATTACCAAGAGGCACAAATATAAGTTTACAATCAAGCATTCCAAACTTTTTCAAAACCTTAAGCGCATATGGAGTTTGATGTACAATTAAGTAAGAATTAGACCTATCTCTACTTATTTCTATGCCAAGAATCCTTTTAGCATGCTCCAATATCTTTCATATCAAATTTTTACTTAACTCAATTTTAATATTGTTTACCACTTTCATGTTAAAACTAATCAATAACATATCATTCATATAAAGTAACAAATACACACAATCACTTGTGTTGAATCAATTGTGTTGTGGTGCTAGTAATACAAATAATGATCAAATACACTCCTCTTGAAACTAATTGAAAGAACATATGAATCAAATTTCTTATACCACTGTTTAGGAGACTATTTTAAACAGTATAGAGATTTTTTAAGAAAACACACATGATCATGCTTGTTTTTATCTTCAAAATCTTTTGTTTAATACATAAAAATCTTTTCATCAAGGTCATCATATAAAAAATCAATTTTTACATCAAATTGTTCAAGTTCCCAATCATAATGAGCAACCAATGCAAGCATGATACGAAAAGTGGTATACTTAACAACAGGCAAAAAAATCTCATTGTAATCAACTCCTTAGCTACCAACCTAGCCTTATATCTCACAAGTTCAGTCTTAGTGGATCCCTCCTTTACCTTGTACACCCATTTACACCCTACAATGGATTTATCCTTAGGTTTAAGTACTAATTCCCAAGTTTGATTCTTAGCTAGAGAGCTCATCTCCTCTATCATAGCACTTACCCACTCCTTAGACTTTTCACACCGTATAGCCTCCTTATAGATATTGGGCTCTCTATCCACTAGTTCTTGATAAGTAGCATAGGCTATGGTATAGTCAGACATCCTTTGGGGTTCCCTATGTGGTCTTCTCTCCCTATCTCTAGATAATTGATAATCATCTATAGGGTTTGGTCAACGGAGTGGTCTTCTATCACATCCCCATCCCTCTCATTCTCTACAACATGTTGATCTTGTTGGTTATCACTCTCCACCTCACTAGGAGATATGAGTAATGGGGTGCCCACTTTCTCCACCTCAACTGGAGATTCATCACTAATGGTTTCTTGCTATTTTTCACTTCTAGACAAGGCATCTTTGACTCGTTAAATTTGACATCTCTACTTATGATTATCTTTACACCATTTTGGCTTCTATCCCACAACCTATATCTCTTAACTTCTTTAGAGTAGCCCAGAAAGACACACTTTTCTAGCTCTAGGTTCAAGGTTTCCCTTACTCTAGTGAGAAAAAATAGTACAACTAAAAGTTTTTAAGCATGGTATAATCAACACATTTATCGTGCCATTTTTCATAAGGAGTATCATCATTTAAAGCAGCGAATAGAGTTAAATTAGTCAGATAGCAAGTAGTCATAACAGCTTCACTCCAAAACAATTTAAGCACACCAGAACTCAACATCATACATTTAACTTTATCAAGTAAAGTACGATTCATCCTTTCAGCAACCCCATTCTGTTGGAGTGTGTAAGGCATAGTTTTATGTTTAGTAATGTCACACTCATTACACATGTTATCAAAGTCAACATTGCAGAATTCAAGACCATTATCATTACACAAATATTTTATATTTTTACCAGTCTGATTCTCCATTTGAACTTTCTAATTTTTAAATTTAATGAAAGTTTCACTTTTATCTTTCAACGATAAAATCCACACACGTATGGAGAAATCATCAATAATAGACAAAAAATATTTGTTACCACCAAAAGTGAAATTGCTCTTGGGACCCCACAAATCTGTATGAATGTATTCTAACACTCTAGATGTTTTGTGTGTGCTAGATGAAAACAATATCCTACGATATTTTCTAAGCACACAATGATCACAAAATAACATGTCAGATACATGATCCTTACCAAACACACCCTTATCATTAAGTAACTTAAGTCCCTTAACACTAACGTGAGCAAGTCTATTATGCCACTTTTGTGTGTGATCAGTGTCAATAGAAGTAATAGTAGAATTTAGACCACCTACCACTTCAGCACGCACAATGTAAATGCCATTTTTCTAACAAATTTTAAAGGCTCTAAGTGCACCCTTAGTCATTTTTAACATGCCATTGCTAAGCACACCAACAAAACTTATTTCCTCCAACTCACCTGCAGAAATTAAATTTCCACCCATGTGTAGAATGTACCTCACTCCCTTCAGTGTATGCACAAAGCCACCATCAAATCTAATAGTCACATCACCAATGCCAGTAATGTTATATGCAACACCACCACATGCAACAACATTCCCATGATCACTTTCATGCAAATGATCAAACCAATGTTTATTTTATGTGATGTGAAAAGATGTACCAGAGTCAAAAATCCACTCATCCATGTTGGAGTTCATAGACAGGTTAATCTCACCCGACTTTGAATTTAAAAGCATGTAAACTTCACCAATCTCTGGGTACTACCGTATTCGTTTCATTATTTTCTCTCTGATCTCTCTGTTTATTCTTTTTTATAGCAGTAACTAATGAAATGACCTAATTAGTCACAACCATATCACTTCTTCCCTTTTACCTTACCCTGTGACTTAGAATGACTCTTACCCGTTCTATTACCACAATTATTTTGCCCACTTCCACATCCACTCCCTCTCCTCGACTGAGGTTTACCCCTCACAAAATGGATCTCACCATTTTTTCTCTCATTTTTCTCAAACTTCAACTCTCTCACTTACTTTTTAAAGAGTCTATGACAATGTCATGTGTAGGGTCTCCCTCCCACACTTAATTGCATTATTTACTTCCTTTATATGAATCAGGAATGACATTTAACAAAATTATAGCTTTGTTAATTTCAGGGACCGTTTCACCACATTTGTAATATCTTGCACAAGCTTATAAAAAAATCAAAATTTTCATCCAAATCCCTTGAGGGATCAATTTTAAAGCTGAAAATTTTTTCGAGGAGATAAATTTTGTTTGGAGTAGGTTGGATTAAATAAAGCTCTTCTAATTTTTTCTAAAGCTTTTATGTGGAATCAAATTTTCAAATTGTTCGCAAAACATGTTTTGATAAATGCAATATGATAGAAGTATAAGCAAGTTCATCAAAATCTTTTTTCTAATCCTCAATAACATTAGGACCATAAAAATTATCAATAGCTTTTGAAACCTTTTGCTGAACCAAAATACCTTTCATTTTCTATTGTCAAATAGAAAAATCACTTTTACCAGTAAAGACACTCAAGTCAAAACGATGTGCAAACATCTCAACAAATAAGAATACACACCAACAAGCACCTCAAGATAATCACGTAGAAAAACCTAAAGGCCTCAATATACACCGTTTTAGATTCTCAGGGTTTTGTGAGATTCGTGATCTCAGATCGAGAGAATTGTCAAACAGGTCTAAATAATAACAATAATGCACAGAAAACAAAGTATTGCAAATAATCAGCACTATAACAAAAGCTAACACAAGTCACAATAATGGACACGTAAATTCCTAACAACAGGCAATGGTTACCCCACATGGTAACCCCAAACCTAATACTACCCCATACAATATCCTGCCATTACATGAATTTAAAAGGGATAAGCCAATTTACCATAGCGGACCAATCTGACGGTCCGTAATATCGAATAGATGCGAATTTATTTATTTTATTCTTACTTTTACAGATTTAAATTTTAGCAGTTTTGGAGCAGAAAGATGACACCAAGCTCGAATCCAAACTGTCTAAGAAAAACACTACTGTCCAAAACAATTAATCAGCAGTCAATAAAATAAAAATCAGAATTGCATAATAAATTATTTCAGCCCAAAAATTAATTTCAGAAAATAAAAATTAATTTTTGGCTGAAAAAGAATTTGCTGTGCTGTCGGTCTATTGCCGTCGTCCATCAGTCACCATCGGTCATCCACCGTTGTAGTTTCTAGTCCAATATGTTCTCAAAAGCCAACCGCACTCTGATAGCAATTTGTTGGATAATAAATCTGCACACACCAAGATCAATTAGATTATATTATTATAAAGAACAATTAATCAATGGACAATATTGAAAGTAAAATAAAAATCTTCTTGAATCAACATGACAACAATGGTGAGTGAAAGATGCTCAGATTAGCCAATCTCCAACAATGGTAACACCACAAATCTTAGCCAAAGCACACTCATAAATAACCCACTATATTCCACACAAAAGTGAAGGTTATTCTCCACAAAGAAGAAGAAGAAGAAGAAGAAGAAGAAGAAGAAGAAGAAGAAGAAGAGGGCCAAGAATTAGTAACAACAATCGTCCACACACAGGGACGCAAGGAAGAAGACAGAGAAAAAAGAGGCAGCCAAGATTTGTATCTCTCTATGCATGTATATTCTCACAAAGGAATAATCACAATCAGCAACACTCAGTTTTTGGCACAGCACACTTGCACCACTATATATATATATATTTACACCTTAAGGATTACCATAAATATATATTGCAAGCAAGGACCAACAAAAGTGCCCTAAAGGTAAGTGGGTTAACCTAGGATTAGTTAACCAAGCAACTGAGTCGTGGTTCATTACTCAAAGCTAACTACAAAATGCTTTGACCCGTCTTTGTAATTGGGCTGCCTAATTGTTGAAGATTGGACATTAATTAATAAGTCTTAGATCATTGGCCAAGCTTACGAAGTATAATTAAACCGACTCGTTTAATCATCATTGCCTCTTTGTTTGTTTGGGACAAAAAATCTCAACAATTAGGCTATTGTACTTGGAGGCTTTTACTCACATAACCCACCCAATTAAAAGCTACCCTCAAAACTCCAAACCCCATATTCTTGAAGGCTGAAACAACGACACTTTCATAGAATTGATGCAATATAAAATTTCAAAGTTATTTCTAATTTTTTGAAAATATTATTTTGATGCAATGTTATTTCTAGTTATTTGAAAATATTATTTTGGTTGGTTGTGTTGAAATTTTTAGTGGGCCTAAAAATTGAAATAATAATCATAATTATGTTTAGAAAAATTTATACTTTTTGCCCTCAACTTTTGCTGTTTGTTACTAATCTACCATTAACTTTTTTTAGCACCAGACATTCTCAACCTTTCACTTAATTTCAAATCATGTCCATATTGACAGATAATAATGAATTTTTCCTATTCTTTAAATAAACAAAAATAAAAAGAAGCTAAAGACAACAAAAAATAACAAAAAAATCCCTTAATTTTTCAAAAAATATAAACTATCTTCTTTCTCATCCAAGATACCTCACCTCACCTCACCTACCAAATCATTACCTCCACACCATCTCCTCCACACCACCACTGGCTGAACTTTGAAATACTTGCATTGGAAAAAAGATGATTGAAAAAAATCAATTCGACTCGTTATGTTTTGAAAAAAAAATCAAAATAATATTTATTTTCCCTGATTACGATCTTTTTCTTGTTTACCAATTTTTGTCAAGTGGGGTAGTTGTTGAGCTTTAGAGACATGGCTATACCCATCTCTTTAGCTGCCAGAACAAATCTTTTGGATGTCGAAACTCCACTCTTAAACAACGTCGTGCATTGCTTCGTCGACTTCAAAGACTGCCCTATTACTCGATCCGTATCCATTGGTTGAAAGTCCTCTTTCTTCATCATAGGTACATTAAAATTTTACCTAATTTTCCATTCAACAGTTATGGTATAAAAGGGAGGAGGAGGAGGAGGAGGAGGAGGAGGTTAAGATTGTTTGTTATTTATATTTTGTAGATGTTGAAGTGGCTGAGAGATTTGCATATTATGGAAGAGGTTGAGATTGCATGGTGGTGGTGGTGGTGGTGGTGGTGGTGGTGGTGTGAGGTGAGAAAGAAGATACTTTATACTTTTGAAAAGTTATAAGATTTTTTTGTAATTTTTTGTTGTTTTATGGTTTTCTTTTATTTTTCTTTATTTAAGAGAATGACAAATCTGTCGATGTAAACGTGATTTGTAATTAAATAAAAAGTTTGGGATGTTTGGTGCTAAAAAAAAGTTAATGGTAAATTAGTAACAAATTGCAAAGGTTGAAGATGAAAATTTCAAATTTCTCTTATTTTTATATATTGACGAAAAATTATATTATTATTGACTTGGCTATTATTGTTGATTTTAATTATTGGATTATACATAGATTATTGTGGATTTGAGTTTATTGTAGGTGTTGATGTTTGATTTAGATATATGGTGTTGAATCGTTGGATTGTTGTTCCATTGTTGTTCGATTATTGGTGATTTAATTGATACTTTTGTCTTCAAAATTGTAAGGAGGATAATATTTAAATGATTATTTTGGAACATTTTTGGCCTTATTGTTTGGTTATGATATATATTTTTTAGATATTGAATTCTGGAGTAAATAACACTCACCGTCCCATCCTTTCATTGTAGTAATTTTATCCTCATTTAATTTCAATCGCAAGTGTCATCTCTAACTTTTCAGTAATTCACGCAGATGACATCTTTTGACAATTTGGCCCTTAACTTAAATAAACTAAAACAACGAAAAAATTGCAGTTAGCATCCATAACTTTTTCAAAAATACAATAAATCATAAATTTTTTATGTTAATAAAAAATGTGCCGTCAAGATGCAGACATAATGCAAAATCCCAACAAAGCAATACTTGAAAATTGTCAATTCTTTGTTTTCATCCTCAATTTAGCCTCAAAATTGAGATATTCACACACTAAGACGAGAAAATATTTGTGTAGACCACTTATAAACACTGGAAAAATACAAGATTAAGATTTGATATTGCGCAAATTAGTCATAAATTATAACACATTAAACATTGGACAAAAACGGGAGGATTTTGAAATTACTCTGTTGATCCTTATGCATGTTTCAAGTTTACATGACTTGTACTTTTGTCTTCGGCATTTCACTCTGCTGCACAACTTAGTGCTAGTTTGACTAAGCTTAAATTTTAATTTAAGTAGATTAAATTGATTAAACATATTTTTTATCCATATATTTCGTAGGAGAACCCATAACCTATTATCCATTTTTTTTCCACACATTCCATAAAATCCCACAAATTATAAGAACATAAAAAATAATAATTTCAACTCTCCCAAAAATGCACTAATGAGTTTTATGGTATGGAAAAAGGTACAACTAATTGCCCTACTTGCATCAACTCTCCCACTCGTCTCCTTAGATTTTGCCAGACTACATTCTCAACTCATTTTCTGGATCTCTCCAACATAGCGAATACAACATAAAGACAATGTTTTACTCAATAAACTGGCCTAAAAAGTTTTTTACCTCATAAAATAAGCCCGTCTATCCAAAAACTCATGTCCACTTCAACTTTAAATTTCTCTATTATAATTTTTTTTTTTAATTTTGGGTCGCTCCAACATGGTGTGCATGTCTTTCGACTGGATTCATTAATTTGGGCACATGATATGATTGGTAGCTTCCGTAAAATTTGGCCAGTTCACTAATTTATACACAGCTACTTCACTATGCTCATTTTAGTGTTTGAATAAATGTTGGTAGTTGAAATCTTGAATTGGCATAAATGGAGATGGCCTTACATCCATATATCTTGTTCACCTTTTTTGTCTTATATTTTTCAATAATTTTCAAGTAAATAAAATGTAAAAAATTGAATTATAAAAATATTGTCGATTAAAACAAGAAAAAAGGGTATTAATTTTTTGCTTTCAAAGCAATGAGGGGAATTTGGTCGTAAATGGTCCAAAACAACTGTTTATTTTTTTTCTCCGGTGAAAATCTCTAACTTATGTGTTTCAGTGTGCAATTGGTAATTACTTGATAAAAATAACCAATATGTCCTTAATTATAATTAGAAGAAATTACAATTGAATTCTTAGGGTTTTGATCTCCTACTCACTTATGTTATCCACTTATAATCCTACGCTGAGGTGGCATCACATAATTGGTAGCTCATTATTTTTAGGGTAATTTACACTTTTGGTCCTCAACCTTTCTAATTTGTAACAAATCTACCCATAACCTTTTTTTAGCACCAAGCATCCCAACCTTTCAATTTTTTACAAATCACGACCCTATTAACATATTTTGATGGTTTTGCCCTCCTCTTTAAATAAACAAAAATAGAAAAAAGCTAAAAACAACAAAAATAAAAAAAAATTGCAAATAAAGTCCCATAACTTTTAAAAAGATCAAAATAACTTCACCTTCTCCCCACCCCACCCCACCCCACCCAACCGAACCGAACCGAAAATGCTTCATCCCGTCACTCCATTTCCATGAAATATTTGTATATATACATGAATATATAGATAATTCACATATAGATACAAAGAAGTATTTATCTTTTACTGACAGATAAATGAGGTGTAAGAAGCATCCGACCGACCTTGGTGGTAGCAGACGGTGTCTCGCCTCCTGCCTCCGAATGCCTCTTCTCTGTTATAGCAGGTCCAGGGCAGCAAGCCCTTACCCAAAAGGCCCTAGAGCTCGAGATCGAGAAGATCACTTGAAATTTGATGCGCAACAATCCCCTTTTGCTTTCCCCCGGTTAGTATCGCCTTATATTTCCCACCAGAAATCCGACACCACTACCACGTCGCACATCAATGGCCACAATCAACGGTTCTCTGATTACTCCGCGGTGGGGCCCAATCGGTTCTATAGTAGTTGTTGATAATACAAGCAAGAAAAAGCGTGCCAGTGGAAGATTTTATTCTCTTTTTACGGGTCTATTTAGATCCAAATCGAGAAAATCGGACTTGAATTCAACTCAGATTTCGGATCCTGCGGTTTCGGGTTAATTGAATTCTCAGGATTCCAGTAATGCTTCCCCTTCGTGGTTTGCTAACATTATTCTCGGTCGTCGAAAAAAGCAAATTCAAATGTTTTCGCTTGATGAAAATACGATATGTGCTCAACGGAGGACATGTCGCAATCACGATCGGAGAATGTCACCCGAGAAATTTCGACTTCCGACAAAGAGGACAAGTATTGTCATGGCGGATCAAGTGGGGCAATGTTCTTGGATTTGATTTTATTCTTTTTTATTTTTAACTTTAATTTGTGGTATATGAATATTGTTACTATGAATTGGTAGGATTTGATGGAGGTGAAAGAGATGTTAATAGTGGAAGTGATTTGGCCGGGGGGTGCGGTGGGGTAGATTTTTTGGGAAGATGTTCGTATTTTTTAAAAGTTGTAGGACTTCATTTACAATTTTCTTTTATTTTTTTGTCAATTTTAGTTTTTTTTTGTATTTTTGTTTATTTAAAGAGAAGAGCAAATTCGTCAAAATATGTCAATAGGGATGTAATTTGAAAAAATTTGACGTGATTTGCAAAAAAATTGAAAGTTAGGGGATGTCTGGTGCTAAAAAAAGTTATGGTAGATTTGTTACAAATTAGAAAGGTTGTGGACCAAAAATACAAATTACTCTTGTTTTTACCAATCATGTTATGTCACCTCAGCGTGGATATTATAAGTGAACAATATAAGTGGGTAAGAGATCAAGACCTTGAATTCTTAACTTTTGCAAAAGGTACGAGCACCTTTATTTTTAAAAAAAATTAAATAAATTTAATAAGTTTATTTTTTTAATTAAAATTTTATTGATGAAATTGATAATATACATAAATTATTTTGTATATTTTATGAACTATTATGAAATAACTAAAATTTAAGCCCATAATTATTTACAAACGTGTTAAATAAACCTGTTGGTTTTATTATCAAGTAATTACAATATTTAAAATTTAAAACTTTATTTTATGATAATAACAAAAAATAAAAAAATAACTTTGTCCCAAATTTGATTTTCAAATACTTCTATTTAAATGAACTACTCGTTTTATTAACTACAAATATTAGAGACAATTGTATTCTTCATATTTTAATTTATCATTTTATTATCATTTGAAAATAAAGAAAACAAAATAATTTGTAAATTAATCTTTATTAATATTTTTATGTTAAATGAAAACATAACAAGATTGATTCCATGCCATAAAATTATATGTCATTTTGTTATTAATTTATCTATATTTTTATTTAAATATTTCACACCACATAGCAATTACGACACAATAATTTAATATATATTTTCTTATAAAAAATTTAATTGACACGACTATAATGATATATTTAATACGCTAAATTAAATATTATTAAATAAAAGTACCAGACTCATTTGCATCTTTTGCAAATATTAGAAACTCAAATGTAATTTTTTAAATTAAAATTAAAGACATATTGATGTTTTCTATCAAATAATAACTAAGTGTACACTAAAACAAATAAGTTAAGGACGTTAATACTAAAAACCTAATGTTAGAAATAATTTCTACTGAAGACAAATGTTACATACGATTTGTGCCAAATTTCCGAGCAATGAGTAATATACTACAGTGAGAGCAATAATAAAATCTTTTTAATTGGATGAGTAATATTCATCTCAAACAAATCTCTATGTCATCTAATTGATTCATTATAAATAGGAAAATTTGCAATTTTTATTTCCAAACTTTTTAATATGTTATTAATCTATCATAAACTAATTTTTATAGCACTAGACATCCTCAACCTTTCAATTAATTGTAAATCACGTCCATAATGACGAATTTGCCATCATCTTTAAATAAACAAAAATAAAAGAAAGATAAAAATAACAAAAAATAAGAAAAATTTGCAAAAATAAAAACCTCATAACTTTTTAGAAAATACAAAATATATTTTTTCTCACACACTTTACCCCCACCCCCACCACATCCAACAAAATGGGATAATAAAGAATAATACAATTTCAAGATTCATAGTTTCAAAAATTTAAAAACACATATTGATAAAATTAAAGATTTTCATGGAAATCTTTCAAGAAATTAACCTGGAGAGCAAACTTTTTTGACCTCATATTCAGAAGTATCAGAGTAAATCTTAAAAGTCTTTAATGGACCACTTACAGCAGAAGATGAATAAACACATGAAACCATAAACCTATTTTTCACATTCTTTGTTGAATTATTATATGGAATCCAAGAACCCGATGCATAACTATACCCCACAGTAGCAGCTATTAAGAAAAAAAATATTCAAGATTTTGAAAAATTACAATGCAAAAATAGAAATCAGTGTTTATCTTTATAGATATTGGATTAAAGTGAAAATGTAATGAAATGAAATGAAAAAAACTTACTTCACTATTTCTAGTTGCAGTGAAAATGTAGTCGATCTTGAATTTAATGAATTTATGGTACTAATAAATATTTAATAACAGATTTAAGATGGCGAAATTTTTATATCTTAAATATGTCATTAATAATAGATTGAAGGATAGTGGTGTGTTGTTTGTGGCGGCTTGGCGTGTCCGTGGTGGTGGTATGGGGGTGATGGTTGGATTGGATTGAATTGGATTGGGTTGGGTTGGGGTGAAGTGTGTGAGGAAGAAGATAATATGTACTTTTTGAAAAATTATTAGATTTTTTTTTTGTAATTTTTTTATTGTTTTTGTTGTCTTTAACTTTCTTTATTTAAATAGTAGGACAAATCCTCATTATTTGTCATTAGGAACGTGATTTGCAATTAATCGAAAGATTGAAAATGTTTAGTACTATAAAAATTGGTTGAAGATATACTAATGACAGATTGAAAATATTGAGAACGAAAATTGTAAATTTCTCTTATAAATATGATACATAGAACAATATAATTAAAAAAACAAAACAATGTTATTGTAATTTTTAGTTGTTTTAAAAAAAAATGAACATGAAAATAGTAAATTCCGAACTAGGAAATTACATAGTATTGACAGACACAACAGTGTTCCAAATATATACAAACAAACAAAAGGGCAATCAACGATGTAATCAAAGTAATGTTTTATTTTATTTTAACAAATCAATTACAACTTACGAGGACCAACGACTAATAATTCCTTGCATCCATAGTTTTTAATTATTAGTATTTATAAATACTTATAAATTGATTAAATATTATTTTTATAAATACATTTTATAAAATTTATAATTTTTATTCACACATTTTATAGGATTTAAATTCAAAACATATCTAATATAACAATGTATATTGTTGTACACGTAACAAGGAAAATGGAGATGAATAGGAGAACATCTCCAATAGAGTAGGTCTAATTGCACGAGATAGAGAATATAAGTAAATTATAAAAAATTAAATAAAAAATAAGTAGCACACATTCTAATGAAGATAAATTATATAAAAAAAAACTTAAACACATATTTTGATGAATATTTATTGTAAAAAAATAAATCTAGGATGTCTAACACACCGTTCAAATGTGAGACGGTGTGGTAGACATCTTCTACTTTTTTTATGCCATATAAGTATTTTGAAATACTGTATCACACTTTTTAGTGTAATTTATGATTGTATTATAAATGTTCTGTCAATAACATTATTCGTCAAATAATAATAAAATATTACTATGTATTGGGAAATATTTATTAACATTATAATCACTTCCCAATCAATAATTTTACTATTAAAAATAGCGTCGAGACCTCCAACTTATTGAGAGTATGTTTGAGTATGCTTATGAATACTTACAAGCTGATTAAACATTATTTTTATCTGCACATTTTATAGGATTCATAACTTTTTTTTTTATCTACACATTTTGTATGATTCATTATTTATAATTTATAAAAATCTTTACCACATACTTTGAATTTGTACAAACAAGTCTCTACTTTTTCAATTAAATAATATAAAAAATAGAACTAATTCACAATAAATGCAAGAGATTGCAAACCAAATTACACATCCAAGTGGAAAGTAGACTATCGAAATAATTGATGAATTTAACTGAGTATCTTTTTATTTTTTAAAATTTTGATAAATGATGAAATGTATAATTGAAAAAATTGATAAAAATTATAAATCTTATAAATATAAATATATAATTAAAATTATTTATTAACTTTAATTTTAATTTTTAATCAAAATTTTAAGTAAAATTAAACAATAAATTGAGTGAGGAAGATGTTAGGTACATAAAATAAAATTATAAATATTTTTCAATTTTCAAACAAAACATTTTCTATGTTGGGAAGATGTTTTTAATGTTTGTTCCTTCACCTCTCTATATAAACAATTTCTACTTTATAAATATATTCTATCAGTTTTTTTGAATCTTTTCGAACAATTCAGATTTATTACAATATGGTATGAATTTAAGCAGCGTTACATAAATCGCCGAAAAATGCGGTGTACAACGTTAATTTAGCCGGAAGCCTGGAATTTAGGATTAAGATTTTCTGTTGACCGTCTGATGAATAGATTTTCGATTATTTGTTGATCCGAGGAAAAAAAATCTAGTAAAAATGGGGCATTGTTGCAGCAAGAGCATTACGGCGGACAAAGACGATGTTGTCTCCGCCGTTGATCACCAACAACGGCCGCCGTCTTCAGCGGTGGAGACACGGCCCACCGCTGGTAATGGGGTTGCCCGAACACCAGCTCACTACTTCACAGCCAGTCCATGGCAGAGTCCGTATCCTGCTGGGGTCGGACCATCGCCGGCGAGGACGCCTGGGAAGAAGTCCAAGTGGCCGTTCCCTCCACCGTCACCGGCGAAGCCGATTATGTCATCGGCCATGAAACGGCAAGCTGGGACTCCGCCAGCGAATCCGATACCGGAGGATGGCGGGGAAGGCAGCGAGAGGCAGCTGGATAAGAGTTTTGGGTATGCGAAAAATTTTACGGCCAAGTATGAACTGGGAAAAGAGATTGGGCGAGGGCATTTTGGTCATACATGCTGGGCTAAGGGTAAAAAAGGAGAGCTCAAGAATCAGCAAGTTGCTGTCAAGATCATTTCCAAAGCTAAGGTGTGTGGTATGTGATTATAATTTCTATACATTTTCCGTTTTTTCAGAATTTTTATTGGTTAATATTGTTAGCTCCTTGTACAACAACGTTTGATCCTATGTATGTTCATGTCTAACCTCTGCAAGTTTCAGAAAACAAATTTTCTTGCAAGTATCATAGTATATTTTGACTTGAAAAAGGTTCTACAAAATGCAACATATGAAAATCATAAGTGGAAGCTTAAATTAAAATTATAGTATGCAGATGAGTGATGACAAACATGTGATTAAACTGTGAATTGATAATAGACATAGAATTTTGTGTCCTAACATCTGCGAAAAATAAATTTTCATGCAATATCTATATTTTGCTTTTGATCATTGCCACTTTCTCCACTCGCCCCTCTCAACCAGAAAGTTGAAAGGAAAAAAATCAGGCTCTCTACTCCTATGAAGAACTCATGTTTTCTCACATCTTAGGTTGTCTTGTTACCATGATGAGTTCTAATTATTTTTTTCACAAAATTAAGTTGCTTATGAAATGAGTTTTGTTTGGCAGATGACTACTGCAATATCAATTGAAGATGTTCGGAGGGAAGTGCAAATATTGAAAGCTTTATCTGGACATAAAAATCTTATCAAGTTTTATGACGCATTTGAAGATGCACATAATGTTTACATAGTCATGGAGTAAGTCTTTGCGTTTGTGACATCAATTTCACTGAACTCGCTTGTGATTATTTATTCTTTTTACCCTGTCTTCACGTGATACTTTTAAGTTAGTGTTTGTATAAACTTGGCATAAAAATTCTACTTTTGATTTTGGTGATAAAATATGACCAGAATGTCTCCGTGTTTCATGTTACTTGAAGTCTGTCTATGCAATCTATATTTACTTTTACGTGGCTTTGATTGAAAATATTTTGTAGTTTCATTTTTCTGGCATTTCCTTTCATAAAGAAGCATAATTTATTTTTCAAGTATTTAGAAAATAATATTGTTGACAGATTGTGTGAAGGAGGGGAGCTACTGGAAAGGATTTTATCGAGGTAATGTTGGATGAATATTCTTCTATTATTTATACAAAATGGCATGTTTGGTATGGTGAACTAGATAGCATTGGATAGTATTAACAAAGAAAAAGGAACAAGTACGATCTAATATCACGTACCAAACAAGTACTAAACCACTGATGGATTGGCTTTGAATTTGTATCTCTCTACTTCTGTGCTGCAGAGGTGGAAGGTATACAGAAGAGGATGCTAAGAAAATTGTTGTGCAGATATTAAGCGTAGCTGGATTTTGTCATCTCCAAGGTGTCGTACACCGAGATCTAAAGCCAGAGGTATTTCAAACTACAACTACATATCCCATGTATACGCGCGTGTGTCTAAGCATATATATACATATTTCACTTGGAATGATAAATGATCTGATTACATGTAGCATGTGCAACTTACTTATCGGTGTCCATTTTCATTTGATTGGGAAGGATTAACTTTATTCTTGGCAGAATTTCCTTTTCACCACGAGAGACGAGGATGCGCCTGTGAAGGTTATAGATTTTGGTTTATCTGATTTTATAAGACCAGGTAAAGGTTCAAATGTCTGTATGATGCTTGCTCCCTGATTTATTAACTGTATCTGATTTTTAGCTATCCTGTCTAAATCTTAATTACGTTGCTCAATCGTTTTCCCTCCAAATTGATTCCTCTTAAGTTGAAACTTTTGAGACAACAATCCCAACATGTTTTACCAATTGTTTTCCCTGTATTGGAAGGAATGGTTATTTGAATTAGTTGCCATTTCCTGCAAATGTCGAGTAAAGTGATGGATCTTTTACAAAATATTCATTTGGATTATCTCGACCATGTATAGAAGGGAGCGGTTCTGATGAATCGCTGCTTTTTCTTGAATTGTTGAACTTTCTCGAGGATTGCAGAGAACTGAATTGTCAAAACTGTGGATGTTAGCTTGCCCGGTATATGGCTACCAGCCCAGTCACTCTTAAGTGATCATAAGTTTATAAATCATAAGAAGTATGCTATGATTGGATGTAAACCAGATTGAATCAGCTATCTTGTAAAGTGATATAATTTGTTCTGTTTAAAGCGAAGTTACTAAATGTAGTGTGAGCTGAAATAACATTTTAGTGGAATCAATAGATAAGGCCTAAGGGCACCCTGTTTGACATGCTTAATCCTAATACTTAATATATTTGCCAAATTTTATCAACAAGCGCTTAATAATACCTACATAAAAGTTCACAGAAAACAGTCAGTATTAGAATTATAATGAATTCACTAGGAGCTAATTTAATCTGATTCAACATGATAACTTAGTGGATCAATTAATTGCTTTTGATCCCGATTCTCATCTCAACTTTCCACTGGGCGTGCAGTTTGACCAGGCAAAATCCTGATTGGTGAATTTTGCTTCGATTAGGGTCTTGTCAACAACTTGCTAAAATTACTGCTCCTAATGCATAAACATGAAATGCATCATGAATGCACCATTGAAATCTGTCTTAGTACTAAATTTAATGTCGAAATCTTGATTGATGAAGTTTGCTTCAACTCTTGTCAACAACTTGCTAAATTACTGCTCGTAGTGACATGCATCATGGATTCATTGAAATCTTAGTACTAAATGTAAAATTTTCTGGGCTGTTATATGATATAAACGATTGATAGTAACAATTCCGTTTGGCTTGTGAATTTTTGGCTTCGTATGAATTTGTTCCTTTCATGTTTTGTCAATCTTCTGCTCAAAATACAACACGATCAGTTCTTCTATATTTGCAGATCTGCGCCTCAACGATATTGTTGGCAGTGCATACTACGTTGCGCCTGAAGTACTTCATCGATCATATAGTGTGGAAGCAGATATATGGAGTATTGGTGTTATAACATATATTTTACTTTGTGGAAGCAGACCTTTTTGGGCACGTACCGAATCAGGAATTTTTCGTTCTGTGCTAAGAGCTGATCCCAACTTTGATGACTTACCGTGGCCAGTAGTGTCAGTCGAAGCCAAAGATTTTGTGAAAAGGCTTCTGAACAAAGACCATAGAAAAAGAATGACTGCTGCACAAGCACTGAGTAAGTTGGCTAAATGTTAGTGATGGGTTAAATTCACTATAGGTCACTAAACTTTTAGCAAAATTTCACATTAGTCAATAAACTCCGTTTTGAACTTAAAACTTTTGTCACAATTTGGTCACTCCATTCGTGTCTGTTAGTTTGACTAATGGAAAAGGTGACCTGGTACTCTAGTAATTTGCCGATTAAGCTGGCTACTAGTTTGCCACTTCAACTTCTCTGCTAGTCAACTAACGGACATAGACGGCATAACCAAATTGTGATAATCACTTAAGTTCATTGACCCAATCGTAGCACAGTTTTTGTTTACTCACCAACTTGAAATAAAATGAAGTTTAGTGACCACTAGTATTTTTAACCTGTTAATGGCATGTTTATACCCTATGGTTAGCCTCTGGATTTCAGCAATTGCCTGGCTTTATATTGGTTGATCAAGATACATTTAGACATTATACCATAAAATTGATAAATGCATCTATACGTGCAGCTCACCCATGGTTGAGGGACCTAAACAGTGTCGTACCATTAGATACAATGATTTACAAATTAGTTAAATCATATATTCGAGCCACTCCTTTAAAGCGTGCAGCATTGAAGGTACATAATTACTGTTAAATGTAGACGCATATTTTTGTTCTAGTTTGAGGTTATTTTTAGCAGTGAAATCTATATATTTAGTAATTTTTTGCATCATATAATGGGGAAGGATGCGTTTGTTTAGTAATTGTTCTCTATATTGCAGGCTCTTTCAAAAGCTTTGACAGAGGATGAGCTCATTTACCTTAGGGCTCAGTTTAAGCTGTTGCAGCCAAAAGATGGTTGCGTCTCCCTCGATAACTTCGGAATGGTTGGTGCTACCCCTCGTTTTTTATTCATTTTCCTTTAATAGTCTTTCATTGCACTGCTTAGAGCATGTTTTGCCAAGCTTAAAAAGTTTGCTTGTACCTAAATAACTTTTTTATTGGTAGAAGTTGAAATTATTTTGATAGTGACGTAAGAGTCAAAAGTAGCCTTTTTCACTTGAAAGTAAGAAAAAGTTACTTAGATAAATATGTCTGGAAACAATAATTTACTTGGAAGTAATTTTTACTTATTTTTAAGCTTAGCCAAACATGTTAGCCTCGATAAGATTTCTCTTTGTTTCATGTACAGGCTCTCACGAAAAATGCAACTGATGCCATGAGGGAATCAAGGGTCGGTGACATTTTGATTTTGGTGAGACATTGTAATATAATAATTTTATATCGTTCTTGCATCTGATATTTATTTGCTTGTAATAACTGTAACTTTAACAGGTCTTTTTCTGTTTTCTTTTCCCATTGCTATAGTGCTTGCTTGGTCGTGCTTTTAAGCGTGGGTTCTACAAAATGTGTAGATAAAATGTATATTGACCAACTTAAAGCTTTGCCAAACATTCACATAGTCAGTTCACGCTGCCGTACCCATAAGCTATAAAAATTTAACAGTAACTTTCATGATGACTAATTGATGCACAATTTTCTCTCGCTCGTTTCTTCTTTCTTTTCTTTTTTTTTTCTCCCGAAAGATGCTTCTATGGTATTTTTTTGCGAGTATCAAACTATGGTCGTATTAATTAACATGTATTCTAGTTGCTTTTATGTGAGTGCGTCGTTATATTTATTCCTTATTATTCCAAACTAATAGTTTTGATTATGAATTGAAGATGGAACCTCTGTCCTACAAAAAAATGGACTTCGAAGAATTCTGCGCCGCTGCAATTAGCACGTATCAGCTTGAAGCTCTCGAGAATTGGGAGGATATTGCAAGTGCAGCGTTTCAGAATTTTGAACAAGAAGGAAATCGAGTTACCTCTATTGAGGAATTAGAACATGTATGCATCTTATCTCTTAAAACATTGCGATTTCTGTTCATTATATGCACATTTATGTAACGAAAATTTGCAGGAATTTAATTTGGGCCCTACTGCAAACTCTTTACTCAAGGATTGGATTAGAGTATCAGATGGAAAATTGAGTTTTCTTGGATATACCAAGTTTTTGCATGGAGTAACGATTCGGCCTTCAAGTACGAGGAACCGTCAATAGCACGGTTTGACAGAGGTATACGACGTGTCCTCGGAGGGAAATTTGTTACGGGTTTTGGATTTTCAAATTTTCTGCTTCTGTCTTTCTCTATTGAAAATGTTACAAAATGAATTTGGTTTTGGAATTGTGCACAACAATGATTTTCTTGCAACTTTACTAGCTGTATAGGTAAGGATAAACTGAAGTTTGTGACTTTTTTCTTCATTAATGTACAAATTACGAGTTTCATGTTGTGTAATTGTTCGAAAATGATGCCTTTTTCACTATTTTCAGATGGGTTTTTTGCATTAAGAAAAAAGCCATTGTCTCGTGCTCTCTTTTTCAGTTAGGGAAATGTGCACTTTTCATCTCCAACTATTGTAAAATGTAGTAAGTCTACGTTCAACATTTTTTAGCTAATTCGTCCTGAACTTTTTAATTATGTAGCAAAATTCATTATTCCTTTTATTTTGGCAATTAAATGACGGAATGCCCTTTATTTTTGTAAATGGAAAAAAAAAAACAATAAAACAACAAAAAGTAAAAAAAAAAAATTTGTAGAGGACGTCCTATAATTTTTTAAGAAGTACAAATAATCTTATTTAAAACAATCAAATACATATTAATCCAATTTTTTTTAATAGAAAAAGTAATTATTTCATCTTTCCCTATCATCTCACCTTACCCAACCCCTCACCCCCACCGTGTTCTCCAAGAATAGTGGCATACCGGTGTGTAGTCACCTCTCTAAATCTAGGTTATACTAGGATTAGGACTTTTTTTGTATACAGTCTAAATGTTTTTTGGCTAAACACTTCTAGACAATAGATCATTTGGATCAAATGTTGTAATTAAATAAATTTAAGAGTTTACCTCTTAAAGTCTTGAGTGAAATAAAATTTTATGTTTTAGTTCATTCTCTTTCCATATATTTTATCTTGTAAGGATTTCTTAGGATATAGTCAAATGCATCTTCAGGCAGGTGGCCATCAATATGCAAAGACTTGATCCATCATGGGATGAGGCAAAGTAGAATATCTGGAATACAATCTTCAAATACAGTAAAGCTTTAAGTTTTAAATTCTTATTTATTTTTACAGCAATTTGTTTCCATTTGGTATCTATTGTCTATAATTACAGTATTAGCAATTTGTTTTCATTTGGTACCTAAACAATACTTCCACAAATGCAGTCATGACGGTGACGACCTCACATCAACTTTAGGAACATTGATTCCAAAAAAAAAAAATAGTATGTTAGATTCGCAAAACTATCACCGGTAGTGGACACTTCACCAGCCCTCCACTATCTTTTTGTAAGAACCAAATCGCAGAACTCAAATAGTGTATGTCTATTTTTATTTTTATTTTTATTTTTTTAAATTAATTTTTCTAAGGTAATGGTGCCTTCGCCGACGTGATTGCATTTGTGGAAGTAATGTTTGGCCGCATGTGTGGAGTGGAGTGGAGTGGGACGGGGTTGGATGGAAAAAAAATGAAATATATATTTTTTAAAATTTTTTTGTTAATATACATTAAATTATTTAAAGTGAAATTTATCTATACTTTTTAAAAAGTTACGAGATTTCTTGTGCAATTTTTTCTTATTTTCTTATTGATTTCTTTTATTTTTATTTATTTAAAAATAAGGACATATCTGTTATTTAATGGCTAAAATGGAGGAAATGATGAGTTTTGTTATATAATTGAAAGGTTGTGAATGAATTATGATAAAAATAAAAAATAAAATATTTGAGGATAAATTTGTTATATTTTGTAAAAGTTGAAAATAAAAAGTGTAAATTTCCTTTTTAGTAATGCCATATTTTGTATGTATTGAATAATATTTAAAAAAAAAAGAGATTAAATTATGACGTTTCTGCTTATTAAACGTGCACTAAAAATTGAGGAGAAGCAAAATAGATGGTGTGTGTGATTTGAGTTGGGTGGGTGAGTCCGTGAGTGGGTAATACTAATAGTGTCGTGTACTCAAGAAAGGTTGAAAACAATTATGACCAAACTGCCAAAAATCAAATTGCATAACAAATGTGAATAATTGGAAGTCAAATTAAGCCCAATAAGGATGTGGTTTCGAAGAAATTAGTCGTAACTTTGATATATAATTTTTTTAATAAATTATAATTTGATTTATCCCCACAACTTCAATTTAAAAAAAAAATCAACAAAAATTGTAAAAGAAAAAGAAAAAAGAAAAAGGAGGAGAAACAAGAAGTTCCATTTTATGATTTTGACAATATTCATGTTTATTGATGGTGTGGATATTGATGGTGTGGATTGATAATAAATCAAGGAAACGTTAATTTAGATAGTTGGGACGTGTTTGATATAGATTTAAAGAGTTTTTATTTATAAAAGTCGCGTGTTTTTTTTATAGAACATAGTAGAAGATAAAAAAGTGATGAAAACACCGAATGTTTCAAAGAGCAAAAATAGCACGCATCAAGCGTTAATTGATTCCTCAATAACTGAAAATGTTGAATTAAACATATTTTTTATTTATACATTTTGTAGAATCCACAACTTATTATTCACTTTTTATCCACACATTTTACATGACTCGTAATTTATACACTTAAAAAATAATTTTATTACTACCAAACATGTGTTCAATTTTATGGTGGATTTCAATTTTTCAGTTAAACCATTTATAAATAAACATAAAATTGAAAAAAAAAATAGTATTATTTTATGTTGGAGCCGATCTGGTAAGCTACGTCAGAATGAGTTTGGACCCCCAGTGCTTAATTTTCCAAGAGCCAACCCGTCGCAATATTTTTGAATAAGCTTAGTCATCACAAGTCCGAACCTCACGTTCAGCTTGAGGTCGTCCATAAAAAAGAAACATCATATTAACATTGCAAAGGACGTATCAACTTTCAACAATGACGCCCTCTAAACTCACCAATTAGAAGAATGATAAGATAGTCTAAAATGCAGCCTAAGACCAATAACCATCCCGAACCTATGTAGAGCTAGTCTAAACTTTGAGTCTAGACTCAAAGACCATCATTGAGCTGCTTCAGCCGACCTCAAGGGTCAACATAATTCTTTCAAAGCAAATGGTCGCATGAATCTCAGAACCATACTACGTCAAGACATGACCAAGGTGGTTCCCTCCTAACCATGACCCGTATATAAGGGATGGGGGGACCAACCATTCAAGAGGGAGGGCCATTCCGAACAGATATTATCTAACAAAAACTGTAATCTCACCCAATTATTAATTCTCATTTTTTACGAAAAACTTTCTTAAGTTGATTTAATAAGTGACACGTCATTTATGATGGACTGGGATTAAATAATATTATTTGTAATGTCAAAGAAACATTAAATCAAACAAATCCAAAAACGGATCTAATACCTGAATCTAGTCCGTTTGGATAAGCTTATTTTTATTTATTTAATTATAAGCTGACACTTGATTAGATTGCAACTAGTAAACCTGATAATGAGTTTCAAAATTTTTAAGCATCTGAAATCAACTAATCTCAAAGTCAAATAAAATTACTTATTTAAAATAAGCTAATCTATGATCACAAACTAAGAATTAAAATATGATTAGAAATCTTGCTCTTTTACTTTCAACATTCGTAAATCAGGTACACAACTAGACACGATTAAAGAAAAAATATATTTGTAAAATATTTTTTACTAAAATATTTTACAATGAACGTTCATTTTTATTTCACTAGGCAAGAACACGACATATTGTTGGACATTGTTGTTCAATAAGATGCGTATTTATATAGTTGGATAATTAATAAAAAAATAACAAACATAGGTTTTTTTTTTTTTTTTTTAAGATATAACAAACATAGTTGTAGTGTATTGAACCGACGAATGTAGATATAATTCTTGAACCAAAAGAAAAATAAAAGTTTAGTGATTAATTTGAAAAAAATTCAAATTAATTAGATCTACTACTACTTAGACGGGTGTTAAGTATTAGTGACACTACATAACATTATTTATTCATAAAAATGCAATAATGCTATGACTATCCACTATATTAATAAAGATGAATTCAAATGGATAAAATTAATTACTTTTTTTTATGCCACTTATTGCTGATAAATCTTTATGTTCAATTAAGTCTAGACCAATAAAAAGAATGATCAATTTGAAATTGATTTTAGACTTCAGTTTTTGATTATCAAATAATCAAAAGTTAGTTTATATGTTCGGTAAACTTAATATTGCTTATTAATTATTTATTTATTTGTTTGTTTTAACTCTTATGATTGGAGGTCATGTTTTATGTTCCATACCATGTATTTTTTGTGAGTTATTTATATAAGGTTGGAGTATCCAAATTCCCGCATTCTTTCCTGGTAGATGCCTGAATAACTACACTGAGATATGAATGGTGTGTTGACTAAAAAAAAAAAAAATCTTAAAAAACATTGATTATAAAATAATCTATAATATCTGACTATGGATTTTGACAAATAACAAAATAGTTACTTCTTCAAATTATGCTTTTATTTTCACTAATTATCTATAAAACAAAATACTAAATTTAATCTTAATTAATTAAATTAATTAATTTTTAACTCTATAGATTATTATTTTATTTTGTACTATTATAAATTTTGAGATTAAATATTATTTTTTTTGTTCATTTTAAAATAATTATAGTAAATACATTGTCTTAGAAAAATATTTAATAATATTACATATTATTATAAAAATAAAATAAATTATACCAATGATAATAATAATATAAAAATACATCTCTATAATCACTGTCTATTTTAATAATTGTATATATTTATTTTTATTTATCAAATGTTAAAATACTAATTTTAAAATATACAACAATTCTTAAACAAAAATTTATCAAACAATTAACATTTCTTGTCTTTACCACAACAAAAATTGATTATTTTAAAATCACACTAATACGAAACCAAATCTTAAGATAATTCACTTAATTATCTAGTTCTAATATTGTGATTTCTCATTAATTATCTTATTTCATATTTATCTCATGCATATTATGAAATTCAAATTCGACTACGACTAAAAATGCTAAAAAATCATATGCATACACCCATAGCTTGGTCCCGCTCCAGAAAAAATTATTTTTATAGTGTAAATTTTTTTAACAACAGTTCGATATTGAAGTATAATTTTTTTTAGTAAAAACCTGAGTTTCTAAAAGTTCTTGAATCCGCTCCTGCATACAACATACTAGTCGATATAATATATTAATTGTTCCAAAATTGAACCGATCAAAATCCTTTAAATTCAATGACTCAATATTTCAACTGGATAATGCCGACGCCGGTATGAAAATAAGAAGACTAGACTAAGCACAAAGTATTACAGTAAAATTTCAATAAATTAATAATTAATGTCAATTTCAATTTTAATTCGAGTAAGTGTATTAAATTAATAACATCGCTAAATACATAAGATAATAATTTTATTTAAAATTCTTTAAAGTCCAACGATTATATAAAAAAGATATTTACAAAACATATAACACGTCCGATGTATTAAGTGTATTTACATTTTACATTTGAGAAATTATATATTGCCTACTAATGTTTAATAAAATAACAAAAAATAAAAAATACTCAACTAAGTTTCCGAAAAAGAAAATTGAAACAGACAGGAATATTTTTTTTTCAAACTTACAATTTACAAATAACGTCTATATTATGAGTGAAAAAAAAAAATCGTCAAACCAACCAAACCGAAACTGTTATTTGCAAATCATTAGTTTGGGTCCACTAGAGTTGTCAATATTTCGGTTTTGAATTTAACCAAATAGTTTAATAACGGTTCGATTTAGGTTTGCTTGAAACCAAACCAACCACTCCCCATTTAAAAATAAATAAATTTACCTCTTGTTCCCAAAATACATGATTTATTAGTTCATTTTATGTTTCAACAAATTTACTTGATAGTCAACTTCCGTTGACTCTTTAGAGATAAATAGCAATTTATGAAAATATTGTCCCTATCTATTTTAAAAAGAGATTTGGAAACTTTGATTTATTGTTCAACTTTTATTATTTCACTGCTTTAAACTTGTATAGAGACTATTCAACATGAATTATGCTATTTATATTATATTTAGTAAGTGGCTACCATAGCTATCCTACAAGACAATTATGTGACATTAATTAATGTTATTTTAAATGGGACCAAAAATTCTATATTAAAGATTGCATATTAATTAATGCTACATAATTACCATATAGACTAACTACGGTAGTAGTTGATTATGAATTTCATTATTCAATATATTAGTATTGTAATGTTTATTTTAATATGTTTCAATTTTAAGAGTTGTATTGAGATTTTAGACTAATATATTTATATTTTTACTTGTTTGAAATATGTTATTCTTATGTAACTAAAATCGTGTTTTGAAATTGAATCAAACCATGTTCATCCTTAGTTTAATACTTGACATTTCATTTTAAACTATTTTATCATTTTCGAATATCAATTTCTTGAAGCATTATGATTTAGCAGGAAAAATAAATATGACATTAACAATTTATTATATTGAATTTCTTCAACCCCAATTAACTTTAAAATTGAAGTGAATAAAAAATTAATTTGATGAATTGTAGATCCAACATAGACATGAATTTATGCATATATGAAAAGGGAAATGGCATTCACTTGAATATGTATGTATATGTTAGACGTATAATATGATCTAACATACTTCAAAACATTTAAACAACATTTAAATCAATGCACAAAGGGATTGAAGATTACCTCCCGCCATTGCCGCCTTTCTTGTTATGTTCTTGATATGGAGTTTCTCTTAGTTTTGGCACTTCTAAGTCACTAGAATACCCCGTATGATGGTGTATGACAAAAAATGAAAAGGTGTTTGAGCTTAGGGACCAAACTGTGTATTTATGCACGTCCTCCCATCAAGAACGTCCACCCTTTACCAATTTTTTCATCCCAATCAATGATGAAACATTCTAACTTTGTAAATGAAGGCACATTAAGAGGAAAATGTTTGGATCATAATAAATAATAGTTACATTCTCTCACTTGGTCCATACGTTTAACCTATGTCTTAACTTATTCCCATTGATTGTCTTTTGTTAAGAAATGAATATATGAATCATGGTGGTAAGTCCTCTAACAATGAGTATTACCTTCCATGTATTACAATGCATTCAATTTCTCAAGTATTATTATTTATGTGGCAACATTACTTACTGAATGAACCTTATGTTTATTCTTGGTCCTATACAAATGTATTTTCTCAAATAAACTAAGGTGCACATGAATATGAGAAAACGTCACAATAAATAAGAGTGACATTCAAATATATACAATTACATAATGGAACAAAGTCCCATTTTATCTACATGATCTTTGAATTTCAATGGTGGCATACTCTTAGTCAAAGGATCAGTAATCATCAACTCAGTACTAGGGTGCTCAATGACCACTTTCTTTTTTTAACACGTTTCCTTATGGCTAAGTATTTAATTTTGATGTGTTTATTTCGACCTCCACTTTTGTTGTTATTAGCCATAAAGACAACAACTGAGTTGTCTAGTAAATTCTCAATGGCCTAGAAATGGAATCCAAAACTTTAAGCCTAGATACGAAACTCTTGATCCATACACATGTGTTGTAGCCTCAAATCAAGAGACGAACTCGGCTTCCATAGTGGAAGTAGTAGTCAAGGTCTTCTTGACACTCATCTATGATACAGCTAGACCGGACACCATGAAAATGTACCCTGATGTTGATTTGCATGAATCAACACAACCATTAAAGTTAGAATCTAAGTAGCTAATCACTTCCAGATTATCTGTCCATCTATACATAAGCATGTAGTGCTTGGTCCCTTGAAGGTATCTCATCACTTTCTTTGCAGCTCTCCAATGGTCCATACCTGGATTACTCTAATATAGTCATAACATTCCTACAGAATGCAATGTCAAGCCTTGTGCAAACTCCAGCATACATCAAGCTTTCGACAGCAGAAGCATATGGAATGTTCTTCATTTGTTCCATTTTAAAATCGTTCTTTAGGCATTGTTTCAAATTGAACCTATCACCCTTCACGGGAGCTATACTTGGTAAACAATCATTCATCCGAAATTTCTCTAAAGTTTTATTGATGTAGGTTTCCTGAGACAAACCCAAGATTCTTCGAAATATGTCTCTATGAATTTTAATGCCAATGACATAAGATGCCTCACTCATATCCTTCATATCGAAATTTTTAGAATTTTTAGAGAGGAATTGTTTTACCTCATGTAGCAAACCCTTATCATTGGTTACAAGCAAAATGCCATCCACGTATAAAACAATAAAACAAATCTTACTCCCACTGACCTTTTGGTATATACATTGATCCATAAGGTTCTCAACAAAATCGAATGAAGAAATTACTCTATTGAATCTAAAATATCATTGACGAGACACTTGTTTTTGACCATATATGGATTTCTTGAGCTTGCAGACCAAATGCTCACCATCGCTAGAAGAGAATCATTTAGGTTGTTTCATATAAACCTCCTCCTCTAGATCTCCATTGAGAAGCCGTTTTCACATCCATTTGTGTAACTCAAGTTCAAAATAGATTTCTAATGCCAAAATAATGTGCAATGAATCTTTCTTCTTCAACATCCAACCGGTTTATTTGACATGTATGACCCTGTTGCAGGCCCGTTGGTTTCTTCACCAAAATCGAGATTACAACTCACATAAATGTTAGAAATCCAATTACCCAATGATTTCTAACCTCACTTTGCATCAAAGAAATCAACTTTGGAATCAAAAGAAAAAATTCACGGTATTTTACGAATGTTTTCTTTAGAATTCAAAACAACAAGGGATAAGTTCAACTTGCTTTGATACCAACTATTAGACATATAGTACAATCTAACATGTTTCGAAACATCTAAATAACAATTAGATTAATGCACAAAGGGATCGAAGATTACCTCGTGCCATTGCCATTTTTCTCATTAAGTTCTTGATATGGAGTTTTTCTTCATTTTGGCGCTTCTAAGCCCTCAGAGCACCCCGTATGACAAAGAATGAAAAGGTTTCGATTTAGGGACCAAACCGTGTATTTATGCATGTACTCCCATATATAATGTCCATCCGTTACCAAAATTTTCAGCCCAATCAATAAGAAAACGTTCAAACTTGGTAACTGAAGGCACATTAAAAAGAAAAAATCGTTTGGATCATAATAAATGACATTTACACTATACACATTAGAGAGATTAACACAAACCCTAATTTTTAAGAAGGAAGCAAATAGTGTGAAGCTGAAATCTATGGAAATCAGGAAACTAATTTTCATTTTCAAGGTTCGGTGAAAATATATATTTATACATTAGGGTGTTTTAGTCATTTTATTAATTCCATTAAAGTTAGGAAAGGAAATAAAAAGAGAATCACAAGAATGAGAATGAATGAATTTGGTGAAAATATATTTTTATACATTAGGGTGTTTTAGTCATTTTATTAATTCCATTAAAGTTAACTAACGGACAAGAGTTGTAGTAGATAAAATGTAATTTTTGAAAATATGGTATGTAAAGTGTAAATATGCTTAATATATAAGGTGCATCTTGTAAATTTTGACATATAAAATATAATTGGTTATGTACGTAAAAGTACCCGATCTGACCCGACCACACCATACCACTAACCCAAACAACGATGTGGGTTGCTGGATTAATGATTCAACTTTTAACCCGGTAGTTGAACCGACGGTCAACTCCTGTCAAATATTATAAAAACTATTTTTATTATATCATAAAATAGTGATTGTAATTGACATTCAATAAATTAATCCTATGTTATTTCTATATTTATTTCAAAACTCAATGGTATGAAAGATTTTCAAAGTAAAAAAAAAAAAAAACAAATTAATGTTAGGAAAAACAAATTTTCTCTGTTTTTTCTTTTCTATTTTTTTACAAATTTAGATTTCAATCATAACATAGTCTTGAATAAGAAAATGCATTCACTTGATCGGATTCGCTAACATTAGAATTTCGTAATATGCAAATGTGATATACTCCACACTTATTGGGTCGATGGTAGACTAGTCTAACGAAGCAACCCAAATCAAATTGATGAATGGGTCATAGATTTTTTGATTGAACCTCCAGACATGTCACTTTTTTCTTGACATATAAAAGTTCAATTCAACTATTTTTTCAAATATACATCTAAAATCATTTGATTTTTCTTTGTAATCTAACCAAACACGACATCATCTCTTATTTTTTCAGCGCATGCACTACATTTGGAATACATTTTTCATTTTGTACAAAGTAATTATTTAAATTGAAAAAAACAATTGATAAAACACAGCTATCATTTGGATCATAATTATCATTGACAGATATATTTAGTATTCCTATATGAATAATCTTTTTATCACTATTCGATTCTATCAAAACACTTTTACTCTTATTCATTTATTGATAAATGAATAAATTATTTATTTTTTGAAAAATAAAGAAATTTTCTTGATCTCTTGTAACAATGTTTAATCAATACACCAATTCGAAATGAGAATTAAGGCAAAGATATTAAAATATAAATTAAAGGGAACACTACAAAAAAAGTGAAAGCCACAAAAATAAAAGAGACATGTTCAAAAGTCAAGATTATTTTCTTGTATGGCGTGAAAGCCACAAAAATAAAAGTGATTCTGCTTTCAAAAGTTTCCCACTTTGTGGGTAGAGAAGAGTTGACATGTCAACATTCTAGTTGTTTACCGTCCATTTCATCATTGCAAGAATTCATTCTCCACATTAAATAAGCTAATTTTTTTTTAAAAATTATAAACAGTAAATCTTATAAAATATATAAAAATTATAATTTTACAGTAGTAAGCTAAACTTAGGGCTTGTTCGGTAGAGTTTTTTTGGGGAAAAATGGGTTTTTTGGGTTACTTTTTGACTTTTCAAATGTTTTTGTAGTGTAAAAAGGGTTGAAAAGTCAAAAATTGTAGGTAAAAAAATAGGTTTTTTTTGGAAAAAAACTCTACCTAATGTTCTTACCTAGTGAATAATATGAACCAATTTTGTTTTTCAATCGGTAGAGATGAGAAGAGACGACGTGCATATTTGATAGTATTGAAATTATTTTTAAATGTTTAAAATTTATTGACTCTATAAAATGTATAGATAATAAGTGTATACTTATAATAAGTTTTGAATCTTATAAAATATATAAATAAAAATTATAATTTAAATTAAGACAAACAAGCAATATATATGAACATTGTAGTTGTTTACGGTTCATCCCATCATTGCAAGAATTAATTTCCACACTATTTTTTATTTTTCCTTACAAGTTACAATTTCGCTAAAATAACGCAGCATTACCAACAAAAAATATTTGTCGGTATTACTAATATATCAAAAATTTATTTCACAAAATTAAATTTATAGTTTCTAATAAAATTTCTGTCAATCATAGACTAAATTTGTCGACTAATAATAAACGTGAACAAAATTTTATACATGTTACTAACGATTTCTCCATTAGTGGCTACCAAATATTGTTTATCGGTGTTTGTTGATAGATATTTCGTCACTTTCTACTGTACTCACTTCAGATCCGTCGATGTCGTTAGTGATGCCTTTTTATTTAAAAAAAAAAGACAATCTCAAACTCAAATAAAGGAAGATTACATAATTACATCAAATAAATTGATTTCATGATAGAAATTAATGACATGCATGTTTGGTGTCTTAAATTAGAATAAGTAAATTATAAATTCTATTAATTATTTTATCTTTAATCTTGTATAATCTAATATATCAAATACGACTTTTAATTAATTTATAAATTAAGTAAGTTTTGTGTATTAAGAAGAAATAAATCGGGTTAATTAATTAATTAATTCCTAGTTGGATTCTTTTGTTTTTTAAAGTAATTTCTAGTTGGATTGAAACAGTCATCCAGTTCTGTTTTGGCTAAGCATTAGCTGTAGTGCATAGTTTTCAAAGGATTGATACTTGTTACCTCAATAGAAATTATTCTATGATGTTTGAATTGTGTATTTAATTAATTAATAATTGGGCCCACCTTATATTTTTCTTATATATAATTTTCCCCATTAAACAAAAACCCAGTAAAAAAAGGAGTAAGTCGAAAATAAGATATTCTTTTAATTACTTCAACGAAAATCTTCTAAAACAACAAAGTACAAAAAGAGGTTCGCGACTATACTTTTTAATTTCTATAAGTACATGTTTCACAGTGCTCACATTTTTTAAAATGTTTATAAGTTGTGGATCTTATAGAATTCGTAGATCAAAAAATATGTTTGACCATCTTAAATTATAATTTAGTATTAACCAAACAAGCAAATATCTTGAGAATTAAAAAAAAAAAAGTACAATAAAAATTCTAGGATAATTCTTAAGATAGAATCTGATTTATATTTATAATAATTATTAATGAAAAAAAAAAAAGCACCACCTTCACCCACCCACCCACCCACCCACACCCACATATATTCACACCTGAAAAAAAAGAAAATAAAGGACATATATGGATGAAATTATGATATTGGGACCCATAATTGAACCCCTACGGGTTCTGTGTATTCCACCTAATCACCTAACCTTGTAAAATTGCCATAAATAATAAATGACAAACATGATATTTTATTTGATTTTTTCGAATAATTAATTATACATTGTGTACAAGTCCGTCCACCAACAAAAGTCGAAAATTCAATGAAGCTCGACCGAAGGAACAATGCGCTAAAAGTTTGACGAATCTAAAAGAAGATAGATAGAACGAACACTAAAGCGACCAAGACAATTTTTAGTGACAAATTCTTATATGGTAATAAAGCCAAACGTACCCTTAATCTCATTTAATTTATTGAGATTTAAGATTAAGCAATAAAAATTAAAATATTTGAAATAATTACAATTTACATTTTTGTTTCATATACTAAAATCAAGAAATGGAATATAACCAAAAAAAGATTATCAAGATTTTGTAATCCATCAGCTAAATTTATTCAAAATCCAAAATAGGATTACAAAAAATTCATATAGTAAAACCACGAATTTACATTTCAAGATCGAATCATCTTAGCAAATTACTGTAACTCTATAGAGATTTCAAGCCCTGAAGCACAAGAACTGGTGGTGGTGTTGGTGTTGGTGTTGGTGGTGGTGGTGGTGGTGGTGGTGGTGGGAGTTTTCTTCATCAATCTTGCCCTGAATGTGGCGGAACTCCTCCACATGACACGGAATATTAATGGGACCTTTCTGATCAAATCCATATTCCTCCTCCGCCGCTTTCAGCAACTGCATGAAAAGTGGATGGTTAATGTATATCACCGGAATAATAAACTTCTGCTGCTCCTCCCCTTGACCCACCGTGATAGCAACACACCCCTTCGGCACGTTCCTCAACTCCTTCTTTCCGCCGCCGTGGCTGTGGTGGTGGAAATGGATGTGCGGCATGTGTAGATGGAAATTCAGATGACTACTTTTATCTCCACTACCCATCTCAAGTAAAAAAAATTAAATAAAAGATTTAAAAGAAACCCTTTTTTTTGTGTATATACAAAGAAGAAATATTACAAGAAAACAAGAGAGAAAGGCCAAGGATCTGAAGCCGAGATGGCGAGTATGAAAAGGGCTAAAGAAGAGTCTGTTAAAGATTTAGGAATATTGCTCATCCTATTCTATTCTGCAACACATATGAAATTGAAGAAGATGGAGGGGGATTCAACAACTGAAGAAGGATATATATATAATATATAGAGAGAGAATGGGTGGGTATGTATGTATATATGTGTCTTAATTTATACGCCAAGGTATTTTCTAGAGAAGGAATTATATGAAAGAATGAGGGAGCCACACGGGAAGGGTAATCTGGGAAATTTCCGTCTTTATTGGCATTATATTTTAATGAGTAATTATATTCGCATTACAATTTTTTATTATTTATGTCACGTTTTAATTACAATAAAAGTCTTTCAACTTTTGATATTTTACAATTTATGTCTCTAACTTTTTTAGTTGTAATTTTTTTATTAACTTCCAATTATTTTTCACAACTCGTCTATGATGACAATTTTTGTCTAAAAATTCTTTAATTTACATTGAAGTGAGGAAAAAATAATTTGTCTAACTTTTGTTTTAGTTATATATTTTGTTTATTTGAAAATACGAGAAGCATATAAATCTTTTTACGTCCTCTTGGACATAAATCATCATCAAAGATAGAAATAAAAAGTGCAAATTAATAGACTAGTGACAAGAATATGATAAAAAAAAAGTTGAAGAGATAAATACAAAAACGAATAATAGTTGAAGATTTTCGTTGCAATTAAAATACAGTGTGGTTAACAAATAATGTAGTGTGAATATAATTACCCTATTTTAATTACAATAGAAATCATCAATTATTGTTTATTTTCGTATTTATATTCTTAACCATCTTTTATCACATTTTTATCATCAATCTATTAATTTACTAATTTTATCTTTATCTTTCATGATGGTTTCTGTCCAAAAAATTACTTAGAAGAATGCAAAAAAAAATTTGTTGCCTCTCATATTTTTAAATAAATAAAATAAATAATAAATACAAAAGTTTGATAAAATATTTGCCTCTCATTTTAATACACATTAGCAAAATATAGGAAAAAAAAAAGATATTAGAGACAAAATGTGAAAATTAATTGAAAGTTAATAATAAAAATACAACGAAAAAAGTTAGGGATATAAATGCAAGAATGTCAAAGGTTGGGGAACGATCATTGCAATTAAAACGTAGTGCAGATAATAAAAATTGTAGTGGGAATATAATTACCCAAAAGATAATTATATTCCATTTTGTTTTTTTTTATTGCACTACGTTTTTGCTACAAAAAAAATTAAAGACATAACTACGACAATATATAAAGATTGAGGACCTTCATTCTAATTAAAATATAGTTATTAAACAAAAACTATAATTTGAATATAATTTCAGCCTTAATTATACACAATAAGTCTACATTAATATAAATCTATAAAAACATAATATTGTAAGTTGTAACTATTAATTAGATACATAAATAATTATACCGCAATTCCTCTTAGTTAAGGTTAAGCATGGCTACAACAAATTCCACGATAACAAGAAATAAAAACTAGTTTATTGTAATTGTTTGTTTTCGTCCCCTACAAATGTGTGCATTTTTTTTGAATCCATTCGAACTACGTGAGAATTGTGACTAGTTCAAATCGGTTCTAATTTTAGTTACAAATTAGATTTTAATCCAATTTTTAAATTAATTTATATAAAATTACGTAAATGAATTTTATTCATTGCCCCTAAAGAGGTACGAGGAAATAACAACCTTCAAACTATTTCTAGTCCAAAGTTCAATAGACAACAGATTTTATTTTTTATTTTTGGTTAAAAAGGAGAAAATATTTATTTACTACACTTAAGAGAAATGTTTTGCATTTCGATAAATTTTATGTTAACAAAAATAAAAATAAATACTAAGTATTATTAAAAAATTAGGTGTCATTGACTTTATTTAGTTTGGATCATAAAAACTACGGAAGTTAGGCCTAATATACTTTGACTTTCTCACTATTTTATCCATTTATTTAGTAAAAATAGAAAGGCTTTGGCCCCCGCCTTATAAAACAATATATTTGAAAGTCACATTTTAACAACTTTTGCTTTGTTTAGGTATACACCTACCTAGTACTTAATTTGAAGCTTGAGATACTTACGTGACGTGAGCTAACGATTATTTGTATCAGCAACTAATATCGACTATTAATTTTGTTTTTGTTCTAATCACTATATTTAAACAAGCAAATCTTTAAAAAATATTTTAAATTATTATCAAGCAGACATGGTCGAATATATCAATACTAGATAATATGGCCATTATAAGAGTACGATTAAGTCTAGCTTCTCGAATGCTTCAAACGGCAAACATGCACTTAGTTTTTAACATTTATTTTAGTTCAAAAAAATAAAATAAAAATCAATTTACAAAAGAGGATGGCCCTCATAAAGTCAAACAAAATAAGGAGTGCCACGTTGGCAATGTGGAGACGACTTTGACTGGCGATGCGTCATATATGACGTCATCAAAGAGGATGCAGCCAATCAAAGAACGAAAAACCTTTAATATGACGTCAGTTGATTAGAGTAGGCATCTAGTATTAAAGGAAAGGAATAATTGCATTTTTGGTTTCGAATATTTCAAAAATATTTCAAAAATATTGGAAATATACTATTAACTTTTAAAAATAACACTAGACATCTCCAACGTTTATAAAACTTGGTATGATCCTTTATTACAAAATTGTCCTTCCCTTTAAAATAAAAAAAAAAGAAAAAAAAAAAAATGATTGAAAACTAATCAAATGTACCCAAAAAATAAAATGTAAGAAATGTATCTAAAAAAGTAAAAAGTAATAAATATGTCATCTTCTTTATCAAACCTCAAAATTCAAAATCTACCACCATCTCCCAAAATCCAAAATCATTAACAGTTGAATTTGTTAAACTTTGAATGTTTCATCCATTGCAATCCACAATCCAACACCTAAGCACGAAAAATAAAACAGTGCATCTCATCCAAAAATAATTATAGAATGGACCAAAACATAAGAAAAAAGTCAAAAACATAGAGTAAGATTCACGACAAAACAATAATTGACGGGTTTTAGGGCAGCAAATGATCCCAAAATTATTGATTCATCAAATTAAATTTGACCATAAAGCCTTCCAAACAAATTCATAAAAACAATCTTACCTGTAAAAATCAACGGATTTGATTTTACTTGTCGAAACCATGATTATTTTCCAGTACTGTTAGAGAGTGTTGAAATTGGTAGATCTATAAGAAAGGGTTAATAAATTCTGAAAGTCAATTAATAGTAATTAACTATACATGGCTGTGAAATGAAATGTATAATTCGGCTGTATGTATTGTATATGGGTTTTTAATGGGATTGTTCAATGCGAATCAATTCACTGAAGCAGAAACGCGGGTGTCTGAAATTAATGGGAAAAATTGGGTCCGTGTTGGTGCTTTAGTTTTAGTCTTATTTTACGGAGTTTTGATAATTGCAGTAGCAATTGAAATGTTTAACCCCATGGATGAAACATTAAAGGTCAAACAAATTCAACTGTTAATGATTTTTGATAGATTTTAGGTTTTTGGGGATGGTGGTAGATTTTGGATTTTGAGATTTGATAAAGAAGATGATGTCTTTGTTACTTTTTATTTTTTTTGGTACATTTTTTACTTTTTATTTTTTGGGTATATTTGGTTAGTTTTCAATCATTTTTTTTTTTTTTTTTGTTTATTTAAAAGAAAGTGCAATTTTCATAAAAGACCTACCATACCAAGTTTTTTAAATGTTAGAGATGTCTGATACTATTTTTAAAAGTTAAAGAAACATTTTAATATTTTTAAAAGATTGGAGATCAAATATGCAATTATTTTAAAGAAAATAATAAACAATGACACCTATTTATTGCCTGTGCTTTTTGAAAAAATTAAAATTGGGCCGTAAGTCACGCTCCTGATGGGCCAGCCCAGACTGATTTGTAGATTCTCTTCCCATGCTTTTCTCTCGGGAAAAAGTTAATCATGTGCTCTACAATCATGACCGTTCATTTTGATAATATCACTCCAATTTGAATCCTGTTTCTCCAGGTTGTCTTGCAACATTTGCAAGTCAAAATATCACGGAGAGCAAAATATTGTAGAAAGAAAAATAGACAAGCACGAACATGCAAATTTTAAAAAAGTTCGCTTCAATATGAGACTATGGCATATCCCTGCTGTTGCAGTAATTCACTGTAATAAAATAGTAGTTTATAAGAAAAATCGACATCTTCAAAATCTCAATTTCTCTCTTTGCGTGATGATCAAATAAATTCTAACGACAATTCTCTATTTATAAGAAAAAAATTAGGACAATAATTAGGATTCACAACATAACAATTTTTTTGAAACTAATTTTTTTTAATAAATTTGAGAAATATTTTGTCCATTCATTTGTTTGACAACCCCTTTTACTAAAATATTTTTGTTTTTTTTTCCTACACGTTTCACTAATATGATTTATGTGGAACTACACAAGACATGTTTCAACTGCTTAAACTGTCATTATCTTAATTTATATTCAATTGATATCACGTCTACTTGATAGAATATTGTAACACGCATATCTTAATGTAACATTTCCGCTACTTTTATTTGATGTATGCTCGGTCTTTTCAACAATTCAATACCAATAGTGCAATTACTTAAACCTAATATTCGCTCAATTTAGAATTTTTTAGAAAAAAGAAAGTAAAGAATTGGATCCAAAGGTGAGTGTAGGGATTTGAAAATGCAACTTTAAGTTTTTAGATATGTTGATAAATTTAGGACCTTTCATGGTTTATGGCCGACAAAGGCACAAATCATGTGGAAAAAGGATGTTACATACGCCACTACATAAAGATTTGTAATGATATATTCTTATGTTTTGCCCAAAATTTCGCTTCAAATCAAGTTCAATTCAATTATACTTTTATTTCATAAAAGTACTTTTCTAAAATTAAAACTTATTTAATCATGTCAATAAATACAATTCAATTTAAAATATTGTGATATTCAAATTAATTTATCGTATTTAATATGTGTGTACAAGTAATCACTTCAATGCTTAATATTTGATACTTTGTTTAATCAAGAGATATACTGTTACACTTTTTTCAATAATTTTCTTTTTAAAATATTTGTAAAAATGGCCATCCACGTGTGGAAGCTGAACCCTCAACGTACTAGCTTGTGGGCTGAACAACGAAATCGCCAAACCGTAAACCGAACCGAAACCGCTTTTTAAAACCGTTGGTTTGAGGATCGTGGATCCGTCAACGTTTTGATTTTGAACCGAACCAAACCACTTCAAAGTGGTTTGATTTAAGTTTCAATTTTTCCAAACCATTTCAAACCATCAAACCGTTTAAAATTTAAAAAAATCAAAAAATCAAAAAAATAAAAAAAAAATTAATTTCAATTTTATTCAACTCAATTAAAACTAAATCCATCTATTATCCATATTAGACCCAACTCAATTAAACCAAATACCCAACTCAATTAAAATCTATCCATTATTCGTATTATCGTTTTCTCTCTCTATAATTTTTTTTTCGATCTCGACCGCCGCTCCAAAACTCTTGATTTGCCTTCGCCTAAACAACCACTTTAATCTAATTTTCTTTTACCAAACTTCCTATGGGTTTCAATGAGTGATTTGATCTGTAATTAAGGTAAATTCTCTATTTTCTTTGTAGCGATTTAGTTTATTTTCTGCCAGATTTGTAGATGTTATAAGAAAATAGTGATTTCATCATTAATTCCATCAAAAGAAGCTACTCAATCTGGTAGCCCAAGTCCTTTATAAACTCTTTTGGGTATTTTCAAACTCATTCCATCAATTTTAAAGCTAGACTTGTTCGAGAAACTCAAGCTGAAAATAATGATTTGGTGGATTATTTAAATGATCGTTGTGAAAATTTGACCAACGAGCCTTTCGACATATTACTTTAGTGGAAATTGAATGCAATTAAGTACAAGATTGTCTCCCAAATTGTTAAAGATGTGTTAGCCATTCAAATACCAACAATTTCTTCTTCTCTACTAGTGGTCAGATTCTTGATTCCTTTAGGAGTTCATTGAGTACAAAGATGGTTGAAGGCGGTGATTTACACTAAGAATTGGTTGCATAGTAACAAAGAATCTATAGTGATTCGTCAATGTTTGAATGAAGTAGAGACATTAGATGATTTAGAGAAAGGTATAGCATGTATTATCGTATTTGATATTTCTATTCATTTTCTTTTATTACTAGCATTATATCATTTAATTATAATTAATGAATACATTTGCTATATTCTTGTCTTTAGGCTAATACTTATTTGTCTTTTATTAATACTAATATTTATGTTTTATTATGATATCGTAGACTAATATTTATGATTTAACTTGTTCGATATTTTTTTTTTGTTTGCTAAACCGTGGTTTTAAACCAAACCAAACCGCAAAAAGTGGATTGATTTGGTTTGGAAAAATTTCAAACCGCTTTAAGTGGTTTGGTTTGAAAATTTACCACAAATCGTTCAAATCGAACCGTGTTCATCCCTACTAGCTTGCCCCAAGCCTAATTTATTTTTTATTTTTTTAATGATCTAAACCATTTTTTGAGGTTTGGTAACTTCAAATCAATAGGATCTCGCATGGTGTAGAAACATTTACTTCCTCAATATTGGTCGAGATTGGTTTATTTGGGCCAATGGATGGTCCAGCAATGCTATATATTAGGGTATTTTTGTTCAAATAAGCCAAGAAAATAATTATAAAAACCTATTTATGTTTTATATATTTTAAAAATACTACTTCTTAATAATTATTTTATTTATTAATGTTAATATTTAATTAACTGAAATAGAGTAACTAATTTCTTAAATTCTGCAGCTGATTGATTCATAATTAATTTGTTGGCAAAAAATAAAATAAAAAATATCTCTCCTCAAAACAAGATATGTCCATAGATGTAATAAATAACACCAACTTTCACAAATAAAACTCATGATACAATGAAATGTGATATTAGTAATAATTTGTGGTACAAATGATATGATGACAAAATCAAAACATTCTCATATGCTTCATTATATGTTACATGATGTTAACAAGTCAATTAATAATATGTAACTTTAATATCAAACGTCGTACTAACACTTTGTGTAACCAATCAAATGTAACATTTAGTTTGATATAACTGTCAAATCTATATCATTTTTGTAAAAAAATAACAATTAATTAATTGACAGAACTCTCAAATATATACAATTTATGTAAAAAACAATTGTAACAATCCACAAGTAGAACTCATGATAAGTTCAAGTGTAACATTTGTAACAATTCATAGTACAAATAAGATTGGGGCAATTACAAACCATATTACAACGGGTATAACTCATTTTCATGCTTATTTGCTTCATTTTATGTTAAATGATAATAAACTTAATCAAAAACATTCATATTAACACCAATGTTACAAATAGCGTATTAACAGTTCATGTTACAAACAATTCACCAATATTTACAAAACATTTACGAGTAAACTAAATGCAGGGAAAATATGACATAAAGTCTTCATTTATTCAAATTATACAAATGAAAAAATAAATTGCAAAATTCATATATTTTGAATGGTTTGAATTACCTGTGGTCAACCCACTCCAAAATGATGAAGATTACATTGAAGTAAAATGATTGGTTTAAGTGATTATCGCTTTTCCGTTTAAGAGAGTGATTGAGATTGTTGGGGAAGAATTTGAAAATGGAAGATGTCGGTAAATTTGGAAATCAATATTTCACCTACAATTTAGGAGTTTTCTTATATATATATATATATATATATATATATATATATATATATATATATATATTTTTTTTTTTAAAGTCGGTGAAAAATCATTTGTAAAATAAATATGGGGATTAGATAACTAATGAGTTTGACTTAATTAGTAGAAACTTTCTGGTCGAGAGCGCTCAGAAATTGGAGAATCTTCATAAACCTAGGTTGTCACGATTATTAGCTTTCTCAACCAACTTCGAGTAAGAAAAGAATTAGTGAACTATAACATTTGAACCAAAAATCTCGAGAATTAAAAGAGAAAATTATTTTTTGGGAGAAAGAGTACCTTACGAGAGGGAAATGAAAAGTTGACCAAATAGTTGAGTCTATCACCACCATAGAAATTAAGTTGATTGGATTATTAGCTCTCACACACATATCAAATATGTCTTAAGTAGAATCATGTTTGCAATAGTAGTACATGGATACTCGTTATGAATTATAAGTTGTTGCAAAAGAACGGTAACATATTTATATTGTCACTGTTTTTTTTTTTTGTCATTATGTGCATGATTGTTTTTAGTTAGTTTATTCGATGACGAATAAAAGTTTAAGTTTGAGGGTTTTGATAAGTACAATTTTGTACTTATTTGAGCTCACAAAAAGGACGATTATGAGTATTCTTATTTATTTTCAGTATAATGACATGTTGTTTTTTTTCATTATATGATAATAACCAAATTCAAGTGTCGATCAAACGAAAAAAAAAAAAAAAAAGCAAAAGAAAAAAAAGGACTTAATTGAAAAGACAAAGAAACTTGAGGGGCTTGTCAGGCAAATATAAGAGAGAAATTCAGGAACTGTGTTCAATCAACCATGTGATCGCGTGGTATCTCAGTGCTGCGATCGCAAGCCTCCAAGATTTTCTGCAGAACGTAAATGGACAAAACCATGCGATCGCATGTGTATTTCGGGCAGAACTTAAGTTGTTTCTTGATCAAATTAGAACTCTACGAAGTCCAGATTAATAGAATTGCCTAGGCCACATCTTGGAGAATTGGAGGAGGAGTATAAAATGCAGAATAGAGCATAAATCGCGTAGGAGGCGAATTTTGAGAAAAAAATTACAAGAGAAGAATCGAAGATCAAGAAACCGGATTGATGATTCTTGGGTCGGAATCACGAGTTTTATTTACTTTTTCTTTTTCTTTCTCCGGAACATGATGAATTCAATTATTGTGATAATTTACGAGATCATGTTCGGCTAATTTACTTATTGATAGGATGAACGATGAAACCTCGTACTTTTAATTAGTTAGAACTTTTACGTTTTAGAAATTAATTGATTTTGGGTTGATTGTTCTTTATTCATTATTTCTATTATTTTATATTTGATCACCATTAGAATATATTGTAATCTATATTGAAGTCGAAAGATTCAATATAAATTAAGCATGTGGCATTGAATAACACATGGTCCAATAATAGATAGAGATTACTATTATTGTTTTATAAAATCCGGTTAAGTGTTCTTGAGATTTTAATGCATATGTTTATATTCGAAACTTAATTAGAGATAATTAGGTTCGTATATCGATATATAATTGATCGACCATCAAGAGAGGCTTTTGAATACTATAGGATCACCGATTTTCAATCCAAGGTAATTATAAGCTAAAGAGATTAGAGGGATAATTGATTAAGAAACGTGTAGGTGGATTCGCGAATCCTAGTGTTAGTAAAAATTGAAATTGTCCTCAACAATTTACTTTAATTGCGTGATAAATTAGATTTATTTAAACATACATAGAATAATTTTAGAATAAAAATTCAAAAACGAATCTGCGCTCTTTACATTTGTTAAAATTCAAATTATAAATAAATTGGTTAAATTGGTAGCTAATCCTTGTGGGTTCGACACTTACTTCTTATTTTATTATTTTTAACGATCCATCCACTTGCAGGATTGAAATCACACAACAACAATCACTTACAAAAAACAATAGAGAGGTATTGGTGGCCGGCAACGAGTCGTGAAATGTGTGCGATGAGACGCGGCCGCGTAAAAGAAAATGGTGATCACGTGCATTGCTGCGTTTAAGTTTAAATATGGATTATATGGATAATTTTAAAATTAATATGAAATATTTCGAGATTAACATGAAATATGGCTGAAGAGTATGACTTAATGATAATTTTAAAAGTATTTTGACCTAATTTGAAACAAGTCGCCTACAAGTGACTTATAGACAATTTCTTCTATAATAATTAAGTTTTATTCTTAATTAATTGAAAATTAAATACATATAAATATAATACTTTCCTTGTTACATTCATAAAATTCATTGTTACATTCATAAAATTCATCAAATATAATCAATTAGATGATCACTTGCGATAATTGATTCCGAATATATTGAAAATAAAATTTATCTTCAAAAGAGTTATAGTAATTTCAAAAAGGGAAGAAAAATCAAATTATCGTTTGCATTTTTATGGTCTAACTCAAAATAAGCCTCACAACAAAAAATGGCCAAGTTCTCTCAAACTACAATTCAGAAAGAAAATAATATTTTTTATAAGTCATAGTTTTTAAAAAGCACAAAAAGAATTGTACAAAAATATTCAAATCTAAAATTAGTAAACTCTTCTTATTCAATAAAATTATCTTCCAAATAGGAAGATCAACAAAATGAAATTAAATATTACTCAGTTCAAAAGAAAAAAAAAAATCAATTGAACACGATATGTATTAATAAGAAAATATTTATTAATTTTGTATTATCATTTGAGCAAAATCATTTGTAATTTTGTAATCCCATATCAATTTCATATCCCGCAAAACATAAGATTTTACTAGAAAGAGGACTCCCCATGCTAATTTGTTGTTAACTTTCTTATGTTACGTATAACATGATATAGAATCGTCAAATCGATTCTTCGATCCGAATTTTGTAGAAGATGAAAGTGATTTAAAATTTTTTTATTTGTATTTATTATTCTTGAATTTTGACCTTTCGATTGCACATTTGCAATGTGAGTTCTTCAATTGAAGAAGAAGTATGAATTGGACTTTTGAAAAATTAAAATTTTGGGTAATATTTGTTGGGTTCTGAAAGATTGTTTGAGTATATTATAGTGACTGTTTTGGTTGGGCTTAGCACTTAAAAAAAAAAAAAATTAAAATTAAAATAAAATAAAAAAAAATTTCAAAAGGACCCCCCTCCTATTGTCCCGCCACTTTATTGTCAACCTACTTGGAAAATTGAAATAAAACATCATATTTAATACATTAAATTAAAAAAAAAAACATAAATATTTCACACGTCTCTATTTTTAATTTGTATAGTCTTTTCATGCACATGAAACATGTTACAAGGATACTAATAAGTAATATAATCTTGAAATGATTCAAACCAAATATAAAGGGCCAACACAAACAATTAATACCAATTTACCAAAATTAAATATGCATAGCAAACTTGCATATATAGCCAACCAATTTACAGCATCATCATTTAATGAAAAAATCAAGCTATTTATGTGAATAGAATCAATGGTGTTGTTTTACATCCAATTATGATCCCCACCCAATTATCCCCATGTTACCCACAAAATACACAGAAATCTCTAGCACAACCATCAATATTAACCATTTAATCTATAATTTTAAGTCATTTTCAATACAACATGTTTACATTTAAATTATTTTCAATATTTTTCATCAAGGTTTGAATATGCACCATTTTCATAAATGGCTTGTGGTGATTTGGATCGGGGACTTTAATTTTGGCTCTATGTGATATCATGTTCACTGTCTAATCTAAAAACTTAAAATAACAGAAAAGAGTCACGTGTATTTATTATTGCCTGCACGACTGCATTGATATATTTTCAGAACAAAGCATCAAGAACAAAAGCTGGAAATTATAAGTTAAATTTTCAAGAAAAGTTGATCTTTTTCTTTTTTCACTATTTCCAAATTTATAACAAAATTTTTCCTAATTACATTGTTCTGATTGATTTGAAATATCAAACAAATTGGATCACAGGGCAAAAAACAATTTAGTAAATACAATCAAATGAAACACATAATGCCCCCAAATAGTTGGAAAAAAAGGACCATGACTTACACCAATTGGCATATATCATGGCTCATAGCCATCGCTATTGACCAGGTTCTTGATGATCCAACCTTTCTCTTTGCTCCACCGACCGGCTCAGCCGGAATCCGCCTGGGAAGCGCCGGCAACAATCACCCCCGGCCACCAAGGCATCGGTGATTGGCTTAATTATCAATATAATCTCTCCCACCGCCATGCACGAGGTGATACAAAAGAACATGACTAGCACAACCCAGCCATACGCGTCATCCTCGGGTATCCACAACCACGATAGGCCGAGGCAGAGGATTTGCATTGGCAGTGCCACCATTACGGCAGCCGCCAGCATGTTGATTCGAACACGAATACTCTTGTTGATGACAAAATCCAGCACCCTCCAACAAGAAAACAAGAAAGCTAATGCATAAACAATTGCAAATACCCAAAAAACAACACAACTGAAAAATGGGTATGTGCAAAGAACCGTTTTGTTTCCCTGGAAATCAATTTTAAGAATAGAACTACCATGAACGAATTTGGGAAGCTGTGTCTCCAATGGCGAAAAATAGACAAGGATTGTCTGTATCAATGTCATGGGTGAACACACCATGCACACGCATAAAAGAGCCCACATTCGACATGGGTTTTTTTTCTTGATCGAAACATTAACTAAGAAAAGAAGGGTGATTAAGAAACCTGGTTCGTAGAATCCAAAAGAAAGAACAACATGAAATTTACACAGATTTGTTTGTTGATTTAAGGTTAAAAAAGGGTCCAAGTACTTTCGTCGAACATTTGGTAGACGGATAATTTCATTCACAGCCCAGAGAAAAGCAAACGTTACAAGGAGTAATCTTACGGTCCAGAGAGAATTGAAGTCTTGTAAATGCTGCATTCGGCGGGATTTTATGCGGAGGTAGAATATGAATGAAAAAGAAACAACAGAGAGGAGGAGGAGGACGGCGATAATGGCGACGGTGGCCAAATCGAAACCGCGTCTGGCGACAAGAACTGAAGGGAAGAAAAAGCTCGCATCCACATCCGGATCTTCAAACGTTGACGGAGATAGAGAGGGAGACGGTGATAAAGATATAACATAGGGTTCCAGCGTTTGTAAATCCGGCGGCATTGCCATGTCATTTTGGAAAATGAAAGAAAGAAGAAGCTTTCTCATAGATATATATCGCCGGCGGCGATGGCGGCGGCGGTGGCCGTCAAGGTAGTAATAACCAAAATATCAATATTGGGTGGTCGTGAATCTTCGTTTTCAAGGTTAAATTACATAATTTTTTGAAAATTTGGGCTGAGGAGAGGGAGGGGAGGGGAACGTTTTTGTTTTTCCCTCCTCTTCTCCCAACTGACGGGAAACTAGGTTGTTTGTACAAACAACAAAAGATTGCGTTCGGACAGTAGAGAGAGAAAGACAAGGGAGAGAGCGAGGATTGTGGGAGTGGTGTTATGAGATGGTTCCAAGGATTCCGGTATTTGTTTTTGGGCCATGCAAAACCACCTTATTTTTGTGGGGAATTTTCAGCATAGGTCCTAAATCTTTCAAAAATATGCTGCCGAGTTCCAAACCTTCAAATCTTTGTACTACATCTAAATTTTTTAATAAATATGCACTCAGGCCTCTTGACGGTTGTCGTCTAAAAAACTATCATTTGACCAAAAAAGCGTCTAATATTCATTTGACCAATTTTAATAAGAACGACATGGTATTTTCATTATTTCATATTTAATTATTTACAACAGCGAGAATTTGCCGCCGAGGTCCCAACTTTCAACAATATTACACCAAGTCTCAAACATTTTAATAAATGTGCACTCTAAAGAAACAAAAACATAAATAAAAAAAAGAAAAATATGTAATTTTCCCCAATCCACACAACACATCACATCACCACCCTGATATGCCATTTGACGACTATGGTGCGATATTGGAAAAGATGACATTTTTCTCTTATTTATTTTTTGTTGTTTGTTTCACTTTTTTAGTTGTTTTAAATCATTAAATTGAAAATATCATTTTTTTTCTTATTAAAATTGGTCAATTTAAAATCAAATCGTTTGACTTTTGATCAATTAACAATTATTTAGACGAAAATCGTTCATAGTGGGTGTATATTAATTAAAGAGTTTGTGGTGACATATTTTTTAAAGGTTTGGACCTCTGCTGCAAATTTTTCTTGTTTTAAATAATTATATGTGAAAAGACCATGTTGCACTTATTAAATTTGGTCAAATTGATGTCAGACACTTAACTTTTGATCAACTGATAGTTCATTGGACAGAAACCGACCATAAGTCTTTAGGACGCGCACTCATTAAAAGATTTGAGATGTAGATACTAAGATTAAATGTTTGAGATCTAGGGACACATTTTTGAAAGATTGGGACCTCTAATACAAATTTCCCTATTTTTGCTATGGAATTTGAGTGAATTTTAATGATTAATTTCCTTCAATTTTATTCCATAAATAGGAACTTGAAATTAAGACCAAAAGGGAATTGTACGAAGCTTGCCACATTTGTCAAATTAAAATCAACATTTTAAGAAAATTTGATGTAAATGGTTTCAACTTTTATTTTTGAAGAAAGATCACAAACATATATCTTTTAGTTGCGCAATTGATCATTTTTTTTTTTATAGAATCTATCCAAAATGTATGCACATGGACTCCACTTTTTTTTTTTTTTTTTTTTTAAATAAGTAAGAGCAAATTTTTCACATTCAAAATAAAATAAATAAATAAATAAATGTATCATTTTTTTCAACCACTATCGTCCCCCTCCCATCCTCGACCACCACCACCAGAAACCTATTGGGATTTGTGACTAATCCAGAAGTCTACCACCGTTGTTTGCCATCAATCACTACCAAAGTCGAAGCTTCGTCCGTAGCCCTACACGCCGCCTCCTCCTCCTCCTCCTCCTCCTCCTCCTCCTCCTCCTCCTCCTCCTCCTCCTCCTATATATATATATCTCCAAATCAAATCCGAGCAACATCACGCAATTTGCAATGGCAAGAAAAGTCATTACTCATTTTGTACCTAGCTTTGCTGCCGATAAATAAGAGGTTCATAAGTTTAATACTTTCTACTTGTTTATGTACACATACATATAATATATGCAAATATATATACATATATTGCATTCTCATTGTACCAAAATTTTTAAAATTATTGATTATTTTTGTTAGTTGCTGATGGTTGCTTGTTCATTCTGTGCCAAAAATTTCAAAAATAATTGCAACAACAATTATCAATGGTTTCTAGATTGATTTTCAATTTTCGATTGTGGATTCATAGGAGTGGGTGGTAGTTGAATCGATTTTTTTTATTTATGATGATTTTCAAGAAGAAGGTCTAGGGTGGTTAAGTGAGATGGTGGCTCTGTGACTAGTAGAGATGGTAAAATACTGCACCTCACCTTGTCTTGCCCCTCACTTCGTTAGATAATCGATAGTGGGAGTCGGAGTGGGGGTGGGGTCGGTGGGGATGGGGGTGGAGGGATCATGATTCCCGCCCTAAATTTCTCGAACCCGTCCCAAAATTTTTAAAATTATTTTATTTTATTATTTTAAAATTTAAATCGTATTTAAAAAATAAATAATATATTAAAAATAATAATTAATTAAACGAGCACGATAAATGGAAATATTTTAATCTAAGCCCCGCCTTTCAAAAATCTTCGACAAGATGTGGTCGTAGGGGTTGGGGTTGGGATTGGGGTTGGGGTTGGGGTTGGATCATGACATAACCACACCTATCAAAACAAATAGCTGCTGCTACCCACCGGGAAGGGGGATAACTGAGAATTCCTCCTATTTTTTGCCATTAATGGTAGAAACATCTGCAGTTAGGAAAAGAGTGGAGTTGGTGGCGTTGGTAGCAATGGTGGCAAAGTGCGTGGTGTGGCGGGGTGGGTGGGGGTCGAGTGGTTGAAGAATATCATACATTTATTTTATTTTGAATGCAACAAATTTGCACTTGTTTTAAAAACAAAGTGGAGTCCACACACAAAGATGATGAACATTTTGGATGGATTCCATCAAAAAGAACCATTTGCACTCTTAAATGCATAGGTTTGAGATTTCTTTGTCTAAAATAAAAAATAATGGACCATTTTTGCATGATGAGAATATGTTAGGGATCATTTGTGCTAATTTTCCATATTTTAAAAGTCTTCTCGAGATAATATCAAAGTTGAATGGTCAAATAGTCGTAATATATTTTTGAAAAAAATTGAAAATTCAAACTTTTAGGTGAATTGGCCAATAGTCTCTTTTCTTAATGGTTTCGAATTTTACAATTTCAACACATAACCTTACCGGTCCAAGTTTTTCAATCTACCCAAACGATCTAGTTCGATTTTGACATTATTTATTAAAATTTAAAACCCACTTCCCAATATTATTGCGTGAATTTGTCTCGATGTTGTGTTTAACATTAAATTCTAATTCTATGTATAAAAGGTGTTATACAATGAATATGTTTGTATATGTTTATAAATACTTATAAGTTAGTCAAACATTATTTTTATTCACATATTTCGTAAGATCTACAATTTTTATTCACATATTTTGTATGATCTACAACTGCTGCTTATAATCTACAATTTTTTTTTACCAAACATACTCCATATTGGGCTTAACTTTAATTAAAAAAAAAAAAAAATTCTTTTTCGACATTATAATTCTTTGTACTGCAAATAAAAGCAAAAACGCCTTTTTTTTGCAATACGTTTTTATGATTAGAAAATAATACTTGACGATTTTTACCTTTTTTGTCAATTTCGTAGGGAAATATTAATAGTTTTTTCTTGTTTAGATTCATATTATTTTTTAATATTTAAAGCAGATTATTTAAGAATTTTTTATTTTCAATAGAACAAGTTAAAATAAGAAGAGATGGATCAAAAACTTCAAAATTTAATATTTGAATTTCCCAGGCTTGGCATGGCTCATCCTTGTCTTCTTGGCAAGGTGACTCGGTATGATCGGGCTTATACAAGACTGAAACGGTGCTAATTCAATTTAATTTACACATCTATTTTGAAGAGAATAAAAAATTGTTAACAAGTCGATAATCTAGACAAGAATAGATGTTAAGTGAAATTTAGGACCTCCACTTTTTTTACATTCATTTTTTGAAATTTACTAGTTTTCGTATTTTCATTCATATTTATAGTATCATTAAAATATATTATATCCATTTTAAGATGTCATTAAAATCTTTAAAATTTTAAGGACTAAAACATATATTCTATATTTAATGGAGTAAATCTTAAAAATTTTCAAATATCTTCACTCAGGGGCTTTTACTGCAGTATATTTCATTCTTCAATGCTGAGGAAAAATTTTAAATTCTATCTATTCTCTTGTATTCTCTTCCTCTGATATTTTGTTACTCTTTGAAAATGCAGTCAATTTTCGGAGCAAATATTGTATGGTATCTATTATTCCCAATTTTAATCTAGATTTCATGATTATTTCTCGATGTTTTTTGTTAATATTAATTTTATCGCATATATTATCTTGTTTTGGGATCATGTAGAAATCTCACATTTGATTAATCTATTTTCTTTCTACTTCATTTTGAATGGTGTCTCACAATGCCTGTTACAGATGATTTGGAACAATTTTCAGGTTACACTTATTAATATAATTCATTACTATTTATTTTTTAAATAGTAGACTGTCTTGTTTTTTGAAACTACATTTGTTTCCGTATTTTGTTACTGCATATTTTTATAATGATGCAGCTTTTTTAATAGAAATTTAATTTAATTATGTAATTTTTAAATTTGATTCCATTGGATAGTTATAATTTAGAGAGATAAGTGTTGTAGAGAGGAGAGATAATAATTCTTTAAAATTACAAATAATAAATAATTAAAAGTATTTTTCTAAAATTAAAAAATATTTTTAGTTACATAGATAGAATCTAGTATTTTCAATTAAGATCTAATGTATATATGTAAATTGTCCGAGATGTAACTCATAGGATTTCACGCTTGTACAATACCTTTCATTGTGGGTATGTTTGATTTTGATTAAAATCAGATTTCTTTTTGGGTAAATATCACTAGGGGTCCCCTAACCTTTGGACCTTGTAACGATGGAGTCCCTAACCTTCTATTTTGAACTCCCGGGTCCTTAACCTATGAAACATTAGCACCTGAAGTCCTTTTTGACCAAAATCGTTAGTTTGATCATTAAATGGTCAAAATTTACTTAAAATAACCAATTTACCCTTTATAAATTAAAACAAAAATAACAGAAAAAAAACATAAAAAACAAAAATTACAACAAACTCCTCATTCATTTTCTTCTTCTCCCAACCAAGCCCCCAACCAACTACAAACTAATTGCAATCAACCTCCTATCCAAAAATTTCATCTTCTCCAAAATCGCTATCGGCCACCACCCACCACTCGCCGGAAAAAACCAACACGAGATCAAACACCACCCACCTCTCATTCAACAAAACCAGCCAGATCAAAAATCACTCACTGTCTTCCCCTTCTCAAAGATCGGCACTGGATCCAGAAAAAACCGGACTAGATCCAAAAACCCAAACCACCGCCTTCCCTTTTATCAAACATCGGCACCCGCCTTTCTCCTTCTCAAAATATCATGGGTGAAAATATTACACAAGAAAATGAGATTATCCGTATTATAACATACAAACAAACAAGGCCATTAATGGTCCGTGTATCTTCATACTCGATGAGTGAAACACTTTCACAGTGATGTAGGGTTCTATCGAGAACACACGAAGAAAGCGCCGACCAACGCCGGGTTTGCGATGTAGTATCTATGTCTCGTAAAAGTGATGAGAAGACCGTCTCGAATTTGAGGGGGGGGCCTTCATGAAACCGTAATCGAAATAATAGAGTTCCAAAGCTTGGACACGCACTTGAATCGCGTCGAGGACTTGGCGGGAAGACGGTGAAGCACTTCCATTACTATGTCATTATGGATCCTACGGTTTCTAAATTAACGCCACATAAGCCTGCGCCGATCGTCGCCGCATGGCCGCAGTTAGCGGCCAGCGTGACGTATACAATTAGTTGATGCTACCGCTTGTGATGGTGGCGGAGATGACAATTCTTTCACGTCTATTAACCGATCCATTGAAGATTGAGATGGATTCTTCTGATGGTGGAAGGTGGTTGGCGGCGGTTGCTCAAAAATATTTCCAGTTGGTGGTGGCGGTATGGCGGTATTTTGGAGAAGATTTGGGGTTTAGTTGTAATTTTTATTTTGTTGATTGAGGTATAGTTGCAATTTTTATTTTATTATTCTTTTCTTTTCTTTTTTATCATTTAATTTAAGGGTAATTTGGTCTATTCAACAAAATTTTGACCATTTAACGTCAAAACTAATGCTTTTGGTCAAAAAGGACTTCAGTGCTAACGTTTCATAGGTTAAGGACCCGAGTTCAAAATAGAAAGTTAGGGACCCCCATCGTTACAAAGTCCAAAGGTTAGGGACCCCTAGTTATTTACCCTTTTTTTTTTTTTTGTAAAAGTTGATAAAAGTTGTTGAAATGTGTAGTTGAAAAATTGTGGGACCATGAAATATGTGATTAAAATTATTTGTTGACTTTGATTTTAATTTTTTAGCAAAATTAAAATTAAAAACAAACAAACCCTCAAGATGTTGATAAGCATATTCATCCTTAGTTGGTCTGGGCCTTTCCTGGGTCAATGCAATGAGGTATGCAGTCCATGTCCAAAATTGAAACAAATGCACACATATTATGAGTCCAGGCCATCAAGGTCGATTTAATACGAGACATATAAAAAATAATTTTGCTGAGAAAATTGACACATATAGTACTAATTTAGAGAAAAAAATGATTGTAGCAGGTTTTTTTTTTTTTTTTTTTTTGTAGACTTTTACTTTTGGACCACTTTCATAGGTTTATATTTGAAAAAAGATTAATGCGGCCACGTGACAGTTTGACATGCGTTAAAAAAATTATAATTGTGATCGAGTCATTGACCCATAGATTGAAAATAACAATATCAACAACAACGTGTAGTGAGCATGTTTGACCGAGTCTATAAGCGGGTCAAATTAGCTTATAACTCTAAATTTTATCTAATCGTGTTTCTTAAATTGTAAGATGAATTTAAATTTTAGTTCAAATCAAAATAAGCCATAAGCTAGGCCAATTCAACTTATCCTAACTTATAAGTGTTATTAACCGGGTGAATTGTCAATTTACCTTTCAACAACTTAATATTTACCATCCAATTCAATTGAAATCATTACATTTTTATGCATTCATCCGATTTCTTAATTAATATATAAAATTGCACCCAAAAAACAATTAAAGAAATATTATGTTTTTAAATAGTGATATAGTAGTTCTAATTTTTCATTCACAGACAATATGGAACAATTATAACTTATTTTTAAAAAAATGGGAATTTTTTAACAAACATCGACTTTGTGTAATATATTCAATTAAACAATATAAGGGTATTTCTATAATTTGAAAAAGGTCAAAAGTTTAAATGCAAAATTGGACCTCAAATATAACGCATTTATAAGCATATGACATCTATTTATATGGAGTTAAATATTTTAATAATTACAGAACTTTTAGTCTCGTCTTCATTTATTTACTGAACTTTAAAATGGTATTGAATGCTCACTAAATTTTACAACGCTTACTCGCAATTACTCGCTCCAAACGACCATTAACAGACCATGGACGAAACTACACACGTGGAAGAATAGAATGCCCACGTGGCACACGTTTCTGCCAACTAGTATTGAGCTGCCTACCATGTCAGCAAATCGCATTTTGAATAATCAATGAAGTTCTAGTCATATCTTTGTTCACTCACTTAACTTTAAAATGTTGTTGGATGTTCAATTAACTTTTCAAAATTATACTCAGTTGCTCACTCATAACGATTTAATAATAGCTCATTGATAGAATGACCACGTGGCTAACGAAATGACTACGTGTCCTCCATTTTCTGTCATTCAATCTGTCAAGTAGAATAGATGTGTCCCATGTTATCAAACACATTTTTTTAAATGCCAAAAACAGTAAAACTTGCCCTAATTAAACAAACAATTTCATTCCAATTTATCTCTAATTGATTTCTCCCAAATATTCCACCAAAAAACCTAGTCTTATACCCATCTTCTCTAGCGAACCAATATAAGATGGAAAACTCTAATTAGTCACCTATTATCAACAAAAAATTGTGTTATTGTGATAATGTTCTAGTGTTGAAGAATTCAACGAAAGATAGCCCTGGACGTTGATTTTGGGGTTGCAGGTTCTATGGAAAAGGTATCTTGTGTGTGATTTTTTGATTGAGTAGATCCTGCACCCCATGCTAAATACAAGTCGGTAATCAATTGATGGAATTTTGGGAGAAACCAATTTGAGATCAATTGGAATGAACTAATTTGTTTAATTGGGCACATTTTACCATTGACATATTAGAAAACGCATTTTTAATTGGGCACATTTTACCATTGACATATTAGAAAACGCATTTTGAAAATGCGTTTGATGACATGGCGTACAACTATTTTGGTTGGCAAATTTAATGGTGAAAAATGGAGGACATGTTATTATTTCGTCAGCCGCATGTGCATTCTGCCAATGAGCTATTATTGAATCGTTATAAGTGAGTAACGGAATGTAACTTTGAAAAGTTGTCTAAGTATCCAACAACATTTTAAAGTTTAGTGAGTGAACAAATGCATGATTAAAAGTTCAGTGATTATTCAAACTATAGTTTGTTGAAATGGTAGATAACTCAACATTGGTTGGTAAAAACATATACCATGTGGGCATTCCATCTGTCGCGTGTGCAATTTTGTCCACTTAGGACCGGTTTTGGACCGAGGGAGTGAGGCAACCGCCTCGGGCCCAAAACTGGAAGGGCCAATTTTTATAGAAAAAAAAATTATTTGTGACTAATGAAGTTGCCCAAAAAAAAAAAAATTGTGTACAAGTTTGAAGCCCAGCAAGCAAAGTAAGCGGCATTTCATGAGGACCATAGCTATTATTAAGTAGTGGCTTAAAATCAAAGGGACCCATTTAAAAAAAAATTTGAAGTAGCAGTTTTGTCCATGACTTATCAGACTTTGCCTAGGACCTAATTTTTAACTTTGCCTCGAGTCTCGAAAATGTCAGAACCAGCCCTGTCCACTGGACGTTAACGGATTGTTAAGAGTAATGACGAATAACGTTGTAAAGTTTGGTGAGCATTCAACATCATTTTAAAGTGCAATGACTAAAAATAAAGGTGAGACTAAAAATTCAATAATTATTCAAATATTTAACTCAAATATATGAGATTTTCAATATTGTACTTATTTTATTTATAAGATAACTTCAGTTTATAAGCCCCATCAGTCATACTCTAATAGTGTATTTGATTTTGATTAAAAATAATTTTAATGTAAAAGTTGATGAAATGTGTAATTGAAAATTATTAAAAGTTGTAGGTCTCACGAAATGTGTGATCAAAATTAATTTTTAACTTTAATTTCAATTTTTAACAAAATTTTAATTGAAATCAAACAAACCCTAAGTTTGGTCTTGTGGGTAAAGAGTTTGTACTTGGATCGAAAATGTTAATAAACACGTCTTTTGTGTCTTTTTGTAGTTGTTATGTATGATAATTGTTGGACGACATCGCTAATATAAATTTTATCATATGCTAGAAACTTTTGACTATTTGTCCAAAAAATATTATTTCGAGTTCTATTTCTACATAGGTGCTGCATTATGCATTCATTTAAAGACCATTCAATACACAATTTCGACATTCTTGTTTGTGATCGAGATGTCAAATACAATGTAATAGATGAAGAAGTTTGACACAAAGAGAATGCATTTAGTCAAGTATGACTGTTATAATCCAACCTAATAAGAATATCCTTCTACCGATATTTCCTCATCTTCCTATTTATAAGCCATAGCTCACTCGCCTCTTATGCTATCAATGTTTGGTTCAAACCCTGACATGCTATATTCTAATCGACGGTGGCTCCATATGAAGTGCATTCAGGCTCACTTTACACTCAAAAAATTGGAACCCTAATTCGAAACATGAAACAAGTTTGCAAGAAGAAAGACTTTGCTGCTTTTAAGCTTAAGAGAATGTCCAGGAGAAAACCCGATTAAAGTATAGCATGTCAGGGTTTGACCCCAACGTTGATAGCATAAGAGGCGAGTTTTCCTCTACCTAGGGAGCCAGTGCACATTGTAATAATCAAATGCAACTAATTCAAGAAAAGCAAGAATAGTTGCTTACTCAGTAGTAAAGAAAAGAAATAGTCATCAATCGTCTTGAGCGAGCTGGTTTTGGGATCGACATTTGAAATTCTTTTTGTTACACTTCTCTATTTTATATCATATACATTATATAGGGTAATTAGCACATTTTGTCCCTATCATTTGAGTTTGTTGTGTAAATCATCCATATCGTTTGGATTTTGGCATTTGGGTCCTTAAATCAACAATTCTTTGCGCAAAAGGTCCTTACCATCTATTTATATGAATTGTTGCTATTAAATCAACGCATGCTATGCAATCTCTCATTTTATGAAGGGCATTTTCGTCAAGTTAACAAATATTGAAATTGTGGGGAAAAAGGTAAAAGGTGAAAAGGTGAAGGCTATGGGGAAATATTGTTAATCATCTTTTCACATGAAAATCATCAAAACAGCTACAATTCCAGGCACATGAATTGCTCTCGGTGGGTGAAGTAGATGGCGAAAATTGATATGGGAGCTTTGATTCTAAAGCTTAGGGGTTTGAAAATGGAATGGAATTTAAGAAGAATGAGTTTGAAGGATACCAATTGCCGTGTCAAGAAGGCTATAGTTAGAATACCATAAATTTCTCAATTCTCATTTCAACAGAGCAAACTGAAACTCACGTGTTTACCACTATATAAGGGAAAAAGATAAGGTAAAAAAGATCAACATCAATCGAGATTTGATTAAACTAATACTATTGTGAATCCCTTAAATTAGTGAATTTAATAATAAGAATTAGAAATCTTCATCCATTGTAAACGCATGGGTTGCACCATTCTCATTCAAGATGGGCATAACTGATGCATTCTAGTACTCCCAACCCTTTATTAATCTTTCCTTGCAAGCTTATTAACTTCATCTAATCAAATGGATTCAGCACATGGTACAACTTGCTATAGCCCAGAGCAACCATCAATCTATCAGCCACAAACTCAATGTCAACTGGCTCATTAGATCCGCATTCATCCCCATCAATGCGCATGAAAATGCAACATGGACCGCATTCGCCACGATTCCCTTTAGTTTCTTCTCACTTAGTTTCATCCGCAGCAGGCTGTAGAGCAAACAAGCAAAATTGCAGTGCAAGCCTTCGTGAAATAATAGTTCACATTTTTACCTTTTCTCCACAATTTTAATATTTGGTGGCTTGACGAAAATGCCCTTCATACAATGAGGAATTGCACAACACGCGCTGATTTAATAGCAACAATTCACAAAAATAGACGGTAAGGACCTTTTGCGCAAAGAATTGTTGATTTAAGGACCAAAATACCAAAATCCAAAAGATATGGACGATTTGCACAACAGACTCAAAGGATAGGGATGAAATGTGCTAATTACCCCCATTATATATATATATAATAAGGGTTAATTGCACTAATGGTCCCCATATTTTCAGTTTTATAACGATTTATCTCAATTCTTTTTTTTTTAGCGAGATATCATCACCATTCTTCTATTTATACTCACGGATGGTCTCTAAATTGTTATTTTCACTATTCGACAATTCTTGGATAATTTTGCCCATTGACTTAAATAAATTAAAATGATAAGAAAAAAATACAATGAAAGCATTGCAATTGGGCTCTTAAACTTTTTGTAAGTACAAATAAATCATAAACTATTTTATTTTATTCGAACAAGTGTTCTTCACCCCACCCCCCCCCCACCCCCACCCCCCATTATGATGCAACCCCACCTAATGTATCCTGAGTCGAGATCATTTTCATGGCAGTGGAGTTCGATATTTTCTCGATTCGTGGGATCCATATGGTCCACATGTAGGCATTGATATTAACTCACCGATTTACTAATTTGACATGGTGGAATAACATTATCAAGGAAATAATAATGATGCTTGGATTAGTTATAATTCGACTTCGAAAAATCTTAGTGTGATATTCACTAGTTATATGAGTAATCAAAAGCGAAAATTTCAAATTGATTATGGGGTAGATTTGAGAAATTACTTACCTCAGTTGGTGAGTTTTGCTTTCTCAACAGCTACAGGGGCGTGCTCTGAGAAAAATAATGTGAAGTCCCGAGAATTCAATTCAAATTTAGGAATTGTTAGTAATAAGCCACTTCCTATTTATGCTGATCCTCCCATGGTTTGTCTGCTGTTTTGATCCATGGTTTGGCTTTTGTTGACTATAGTTTATGGAGGAAGAAAAATAGAGAGTGCGAAAAAGATGATGTTCCATTTGATACGACAATGTACACAGAATTTGAAAAGGGATGTGGGCCTAAGAAATTTTCGTATGGAGAATTGGTTCGTGCAACAAACAATTTTGCAGAATAGAAAAAATTTGGAGAATGAGGATTTGGTGGGGTTTATCAAGGGTTTTTGAGAGATTCAAATTCATATGTTGTGGTGAAAAAAGTGTCAAAGGATTCCAAACAAGGTCATCGGGAGTATGCATCAGAAGTGAAGATTATTAGTCAATTAAGACATAGAAATCTTGTCCAACTTGTTGGTTGGTGCCATGAAAAAAGAGAGCTTTTACTTGTTTATGAATTCATGCTCAATGGCACCTTAGATCTCCATCTATTCAAGGGGGTGGGGGTTCCTTTTTAGTTGGGGAAGAATACTTATTTGAATAAAATAAAATAGTTTGTACTTTTGAAAAGGTTAAGAGCACAATTGCAATGCTTTCATTGTATTTTTTTTTCCTATCATTTTAATTTATTTAAATCAAGGGGAAAAATTATCCAAGAATTGTCAAAATAGTGAAAAATAGTGATTTGGGGACCATCTGTGAGTATAAATAGAAAAATGTTGATGATATTTGTTAAAAAAAAAAAAGAATGGGGATGGAATCGTTACAAACCTGAAAAAATAGGGATCATTAGTATAATTAACCCTATAAATAAACAACTTCAGTTTAATTTTAATTTTATCTTGAAATATTATAATCATATAAAAAATAAGATAGATTTGTTATTATCTTAGTTCACTTTAGATATTGTAGCTCCCATTTCACTAACTAGTGAAATTTGGGCATCCAACAATCATTTTAATTAGATAATTCTTGACAATTTATGACAATTTTAAACAAACAGACCCTAATATATACTTTTTTTTTTTTTGGCATGGAACAACTTTTGTTTTAAATTAAATTGAATTCTTTTCCCATTTCAATTTTTAGCTCCCGTTCAAATATGGATAAGAAAAGATAAAGAGTCAAGAGTTACAGTCGAATAACAATCGAATCGAGACTAAAAAAAAGGGCAAACTTGTATGGTCTAAGATTTTTTTAACATGTTATAAATTTATTTGATTTTTTTACATATAACTGAACTAGATTTTTAATCGATTTTTAGTTTTTCCAATCGAACCGGCTTTTCTAGCCCCGTTCTTATATTTATGTAGCCTTTTGCTCCAATGCGACAACATAAGGATAATAAAATAAGAATCAACTATCTCCTTCTAATTAATTCGATGTTATATTTATCGGAAGATATTAAGTCGATTTGTCCTATTCAATCAAAAAACGACAAACAATCATTCTTAATCAAGTATCAAATAAGTTTGAATATTTGATAGTTATCCACGAAGAACAAGACACTCAACTTTTCCACATATGGTAACTATCAACATTGACATAAAGCATTTTACACCCACTACCATTGATGTAACTTCAATAATCATACCAACCCCAACCCCAACTCCAACTCCAACCCTTACTCCATTCACTCCTATGCCTATTAAAATTTTAAATTGTTAGCGAAAAAATATAACATATAATAATTTATGTTTTGTTCCATTTTTTTATAAAATATTCGACATGTACATAATTTTTCATACACATAGAAACGATTAGCAAGAGACTCAAATATAAATCTTTTTACTCGATTCTAGTACTATATTCATAGTTTCATATAAAACTTCAAAATGTTTTGACACCCCTACCCCACTTTACCCCCACCCCATTCAACAATTTTGGGCACGTAACTTCAGTTTCAAAAGTTGTACTAAATTCTTCACATCTGTCCAATTAAAGTCCCAACTTGCTACGCAATTTGGGGGCTGAAAAGACGTTTCCTTTGAGAATTGTTAATCACGACAAATTTTGATTTAATAATTTTTTTTAAATTATAAATTGTAGATTTTATAGAATGTGTCGACAAAAAAAAATAGATAAAAATTATGATCTTATAGAATGTGTAGATAAAAATAAATTTTAGTCTACTTATTTAAGAAAATTTCACATATTGAATATTTTAAGAGAAAACAAATTCAACCTATACATAGAAAAATGTATTGATGATAAAATATAAACAATTTTACTCATAATTCAATAAAATGAAGAAAACCCTAGAAAGTTCAATTTGACTTTGTTCTAATCTGTAATAAATTTATTTTAATATAAAATATTATATTGCTAGCAGCATAAGGAAATCAAGATAAAGACGTGAAGACTTAACATATATAGACTACCTAGTAGTTAAAGTAGACCGGCGATGCTAATAATATGTCCTTGGACGATTGAAAATTGAGACAATAATTGACATAGATTCTAGTATAATTTCGACTGACAATTTAGTTTTCGGTCGATAGAGTCAAATTTGAACGTGTGACTTATTTTTCTAAGCAGAAATAAATTTAAGATCGAAATTTAAAATTTGCGAATTTTTTAGTTTTGAGCATTAAATCTCTAATTTTTCAAGATTAAGGATTTATCTTGAATTGACAAATGTTTCTATCAAGAATAAACTCTCACATCGATTAAATTGAAAATAATAGACAATGTATAAATATTAGGATTATTTTTAATAAAATTGACATTTTAAGATAAAAGCTCAATATTACTAATTTCACGTATTTTCTCCAATATTGTTAATTAAATACATAGAGAATTAAAATATTAATTCAAGTGGCACCTTTGGAAAGGTGAGCAACAACTTTGGGAGTTCAAAACTTGGTGAAATTTGTACTAAATTGGGTATTATGATATGCACTTTGTTTAGTGCTTGTTTGATGAAATTTTTTGAAAATTATAAGTTGTGAATTATATAAAATGTGCAAATAAAAGTGGATAAAAGTTATGGATTATATATAATGTGTGGATAAAAATAATGTTTGATCAACTTATAAGTATATATAAGCACCAAACATGCAAATATGACATAATTTTTAAAAATAATCTATAGTTACATCTACTTTCAACAAATTTTCACTTTGGACAATTTACCAAAGGCCATGGCAAGAGACACCGAATGAGGAGACTTTTGATAAGGGTTAGAATCGGTTTGAAATTGATTTTGGAGTTCAACTTCTGATTATTAAACAATCAGAAGTTGTTTTAGGTGTTTAGTAAATTTAGAAAAAGTGATTATAAAATAATTTGTATCATCTAATAGCAGATTTTGAGAAGCAGCAAAAGGTAAATTCTCAATTCTGTTTTTAGCTTTTCCTCCTATATATTTTTAAAATACCAATTTTGACCTTAATTAATTAAAGTAATTTATTTTATGTCCTATGTTTATTAGTATTCTAATTATAATACATCTCCACATATAATTTAAATTTAAATTTAATTAATTTTTGTACAATATGACTGTACTTTTATTTTGTACTTTTTATAAATTTTGAGATTTAATAGATATTTATCATTTTTATTTGAAAATAATTATGGTGAATACATTGTCTTAGAAAAATATTTGATAATATTACATATTGTTATAAAAGTAAAAATAATTTTTTACAATACTACTCGTGTTAATAATAATACAACAGAATATTATTATAATCAATGTCTATTTTAATAATTTTATACAGTTACGACAATAAATCACTTTTGGTTTGATTTTGAAACACACAGCAATTTTAAAATAATAATTTATCAAACACTTATATGATTATTCATATAGTCGATTCTTTCTGCAACAAATAAAAAATCGATTCTCCTAAAAGCACATCAATATTAAACCATGCTCTAATATGAATACTTATATTGTATTATATATGTGTCCTTGTGTGACATGTTAGGTATGATATTTTAGTCACACTTTTCTCTTTTTTTAATTGTGTTCGGTGATTAAATAGACCTTTAATTATATGTCCAATTCACTATAGAGTTTGATTTTTGTAAGAAAGCCAAAATCAGAAAATTGGGTGTCAATGTGAACTCTCTTCCTCGTGATTAATTAATGACAACATAATGGCAGCTATCTCTTTTGTTGTTATTAGGCAACTATTTTTCTTCATCCCCCTTTTAAATTTTAATGATGTCTCATCACATGCTATCTTGTCCCACTCCATTTTCTCTCTCTCCTTTCCCTTCCCAATCCATTCCATTCCATGCATAAAGACCCATATTGTACTTTGTTATTACTATGATAGGCCCATGGTTTATGAGGTATGCTCGATTAGACAGTATAAAATTAAACGGTCAAATTTACTCCTAAAAAAATAGTATTGCTTCAACCATAAATATATTCTATTTCAAAGGGAGGCTTTTGCTTGTCGCTTTCTTATCCCGATGCAATGCATGTCATGGGAAAAAATACTTCAAGATGATCAAATGGACGCAACAACAAAAAAAAGTGATTCAGAATTTATCCCACTTCACATAAAACGACAAAATCACATAATTATTACGAATCGCATCTTAGAACAATTTCACATAAGTTCTCTTGTACTTGTAGTTGTATTGCTATTCAAAAATATAGTTTCAAAATAAAGTTTGTTTTATTTAGATGTTGATGTTATGGTAGAACCACCAATAAATCGAATATAATGAAAAAAAAAAAGCATTATATAATCGACTTGAAATATATATATTGGCAAAATCAGACATTTTAAGTTGAGAGTCCTAAAACAAGAGCGGGGGTTCGGGGGCAGGGCCTCCAAATTTTTTTTTTCAAACTATAATTACTAAGCCCATTTTTATGATAATATAGTTTTTTTTTATGGCAATTCGACCATTTGATTTGACAGAAGAACTCAGACGACATGATTCTTGCTGCTGCCGTGTGTGAATCGTGATTTAAATTTCACATACCGTAAGAGGCGTGAGTCCAATGATGAGTAAGAAGATAAATATAAATCCATTTTTGGGTATTCTTTATTTAGGTTATGGGGTATTTTTACAAATAACTACAATAAATAAAATATTTTTTAAAATACTGTCATACTTTTTCATTATAAAAATATTATTTTCAATTTTTATAATATTTTTTTATTACATTTGTTATTTTAGTTATGATAAATGTGATTAACAAATGTAACAAATATTACAAAAATAAAAAACAATATTTTTAGAATAAAAAAAGTTAGATAGTATTTTTAAAATTATTTTATATTTTGTAATGTATGGTAGAATTATTAGTTATTCATTTTTGGCCTTCTTTGTTTAATAAATAAAAAAAAAAAAAAAAAAAAAAAATCAAAGTTTGGGGGTGTCTCCCCCAGGACCCCCCCCCCCTCCGCCCATATATATATATATATATATATATATAACACGGCTTGACTTATTGAAATCTCCTTTCATCTAGAAACAAGTTCATATGCCCTGTCACATGAGTTGTATGGGATTAAAGCATATATTTTTCCAAATTTCACCATGGCCATAAAAGAAAAGAACAGCCAGCAATAGAAGTTATTACATAATCAGATAGTTAGAAATGATCCAAGATAGAGTTGTCTAGACATAAAACAGTACTACAAACAACAACAAATCCAACCATGTTTTCAATAAATTTGGATCGACTAAATAAATTCTTTTTTGTCACTATGGTAAGACGATAAGGTTGAAACATTTAATATCATCAAGAAACAAGCTCTTATACCTGTCACAGTTGCATGGGATACATTAATAAAAAGACAGAAAAGGATCCAATATAGAGCTGTCGACAATTCATAGGATGACAAACATTGTACTGTACATAAGACAAATAGGGTTTTGAAAATAGCTCAACCCAAACTGCAATGACTTCATATTAAAAAGCCTTCATTTTTCTTTAGTTTCAGACAAGCAGTAAACCTGTGATATAAGCAAATTAACATCTTTTCTTAAATAAAACAAAGTCTTGTCCCAGTTTAGAATGGAATCACCAGAGAAAAATCTCCCAAAAAAGAAAAGCAAAATTGCTAAGAGGTTTAGTGATGAGCAAATAAAGTCATTAGAATCCATTTTCAAGCTAGATAGCAAGCTTGAACCAAGTAGGAAGCTACAAATAGCTAGAGATCTTGGGCTGCAGCCGCGCCAAGTATCTGTTTGGTTTCAAAACAGAAGGGCAAGATGGAAATCGAAGCAAATCGAGAAAGATTACAAAGTGCTTAAAGCCAATTACGACAATTTATACGTGCAATCTGAGTCTTTGATGAAGGAAAAACAGTCTTTGCGAATGCAGGTATCTTATTCTTTTGGTTTATTGGTTTTTCAAGGCTAACTATCTCGTATAAAAGCTTAAATTAATAAGAAAAGATCATATGTTTAATGTATTCATTTAAATATTGTCTTCAACACGTCCTTATCTCAACTTAAAGAAACACATATTCATTTAAATTTTATCTTTATCGTCCACAGTTACAGGAGCTAAAGAATCTACTAAAGAACCCTCTTGATAGAGATGCTGAATTCAAAGAAAAACCAGGTTGCCCAATGGAGCCCAGTGGAGTTATAAATGCAGATGATGAGGAAAAAATAAGCAACTATTTTGGACGGAGAGAAGAAGGAGACAGTACTCCACTGGCATCACCTGAAACATGGTGCAATCTTTGCTCAGGTGATCTTTTTGATCAGTCATGTGACACTTCCAATTGGTGGGAGACTGTGTAACATACATGCTCATGTTTGGCAGTGTTTATAAGCGCTTGTAAACTAGTCAAATATCATTTTTATCTACATATTTTGTAGAGTCCACAATTTTTATCTATTTTGTAGGAACTACTACTTGTACATTGACCGGCAGTCGCTCTTTGAGAATTTCCAAAAAAAAGTCTTAGTTGATTCACCGTATTATATATGTTTTGTGGTTATGCTCTTTTTTATTCGTTGATTATTATCGGTTTGAAATGTATAGATTGTGTTTATGTTTTAAAGAAGAAGTGCTAAAAGCTTCATTTGGCTCGACCATTTTATAAGAATAGTTTATATTTTTGTTAAGAAATAGACATTCTTGATACATTGAAAAAATTAAACCAGGTTAAAAATAGTTGGTTTCATTTGGTTCATTCCGAATTAGTAACAAGTGTTGGAAAATGTCGTGTCACAGCTACAATGTTAAGTATTTAGGTAAAATATAAAGAGACAAAGAACACAAGAAAGTCAAAGTCAGTAATTAGTGTAAGAGAACAAAATTGATCAGCTAAATATTCATCTTTTGACATTGAACAAATAAATTAATTTTTATTTTATAAAAAATAGAAAAATGGTTAATCCTATTTTACTTGAAGTTGTCTTTTTTTTTTTTCCCCTAAACAACTTGAAATTGTCTCTGAAGTTATGAAACGACACAAAAAGCAATTCAAATTCTTGAATTTGCCAAAATGGAAATTTGCCAAAATGGAAGTTGTATAGTGTTGGGTTTGCTTTAGAGATGGACAGTTGTATGTTGGCACATATATGTGTTAGACTTTGGGCTATTGATTAATGAAGACTAAAAGTTGGCACATTCTTATGTGACCCGGCCTTGGTTTTTTAGTGGAGGTCTTGTATATGGTCCACACACGTGGCAATTGCTTGACTCTTGAATTAAGGGTTGTTTTCTGATACTTTATATACTCCTTCCCTCTTGTATGCACAGTCTTCTTGATGATTTCATCTTCCAGAACTATTCATCTCATCTTCTCTGATTTTCGCCTTCTTAGTGATAAATTGAGTGTTTTCTTGGCTGTAAAATGGGAGAGAAGGAGTGTTGTGAGCGTTCTTAGTGAACAGTCACTTTTGTTTCTGGTTTGTCAGAAATTTTTGTATTTCTGATCTTGTAATATGTTTGTAAAATTGATATATTTTTCTTAGTGCTGAAGACATAATCTACTTTTTGGTATATGCTCAACGGGTGAGGAGCGTTTAGAATACGTGAACATTATGACCCTTTGTGGGAGAAAAATCGATTTTGTTTTTTTTTGTTTTTTTGTTGAGAAGATCTATTAAGTATGAGACCGTTCATATAGGAATATGAATTATCAGTTGGATTAGGAAAAGTTCATGGGCGAAACTAGAAATTTTTGGATAGTGATTTATTTATTTATTTATTTTTTTATACTTTAAGACTGGATTGTTGCTCAAAAAAATTTACACTATAAAAAATAATTTTTTCTCCAGCGGCACCGGACGGCCATGTTATCATATATGACTCCGATAAGATTTAATTTTGATAAAACTTTGTTTCCCAAAATTTACCACACAAGTAAAAATAGACAATGTTCAAAACAATCTCTCCAATGTAATTTGATGAGGATTTTGTCCAGTTGATGTGACAAAGGAAAAAATAGACATTGTTTAAAACTTCATCTAGATTAAAAGAAATTGTTAGATGTGTTGATTCATCAAGATTTATATTTTTTTCTAGAATTATATATTTTTGGTCTTAAATTTAAGAAAATAAAAGATTTGAGTGTCTATTTAATATTTATTAAACATCAATGCTACATAGATTGAAAGTCTTTCAACTTGTATGTCACCTATATAGTAATTCATATGATGGGTTGGAGATTCTCTTAGTTACTTAAAGTTAAAATTCAAGAAAGCACACATGAATTATTATTTTCATTTTTGGTCATTCAACTATCACTGAAATTTCAATTAGACTACTCAACTTCAATTTGTTGTAGTCAAAACAATCAACTTTAATTTTGTTGCATGATTCATCACTCTATCAAGCACATTTAGTCAAACTAACAATAAACTCCTCCGTGGACGTTGATTGGTGCCGTAGGTTACTAAGAACATCTCCAATGCATTCAATAGATTGGGAAAAAATATGTGCCACATTATCAAATAGACAATATTTTTTAAAAACACTTCTCCAATGCACTATGTGGAATATTATGTTACATTGACATGGCACCTAAAAAAAAAATAGAAGATATGAGATATTCCTTCTACATCTAGACGCTCTATGAGATTCGATGAGTCATCAATTATTTTAATTTTTGTTTTAATTTTTTAAAATTCTGTTAAGTGGATAAGTTTTATTATTTTTAATTTAAAAATAAATGCCACATAATCAACATTATTAGATTGTAGAAGGAACCCATTGGAGAGAAATTTTGGACTTCACCGTCTATTTATTTTACATAATCTAGAAGTTTGTCTATTTAATTGTCATATAAGTCATAATCCATTGAATGCACTGGAGATGCTTTAATAGATTGTTGATGTAGAACACTTGTGCGGATGAAAAGAAAAATAAAAAAGTGTGCTATTTATCTAATTGACCTCTATTCTCTCCTATTATTATATATTAATAATAAAATTACTTACATCTAGTTGTAAAATGTTTGATACTTTGCTTAGTCGATTTGATCAAAAATTATGTTTTTCCTTTTTAGCGATTTCAGATGGATACTAATGGCTAATATAAAAATTTAGAGTTAATTACACTAATCGTCTCCATTCTTTCAGATTTATAACAATATCATCTCCATTCAATTTTTTAGTATATATTATTCTCATCATTCCATTTATTCGTACATATGGTCCTCAAATAATTTTTTTTTACAATTTTACCCATGACTTAAATAAATTAAAATTATAGAAAAAAGAAAATACATTGAAAAAATTACAATTGAAACTCTAAACTTTTCAAAAGTACAAATAAATCCTAAATCTTTTATTTTTACAAATTAGCATGTTCGATGTAGTTTTTTTGGAAAAAATGGATTTTTGAGTACTTTATTGACTTTTCAAATTTTTTTGTAGTGTAAAAAGGTTGAAAAGTCAAAAATTGTAGGCAAAAAATGAGTTTTTTGGAGAAAAAATGGCTACCGAACATGCGCTAAAAGAAAAAGAAAAAAAATTAAAAAAAAAACAAAAATAAGTTTTCTTCCACCCAATGGAAGATTCTCAACCACTTCCACACTCTCCGTCCAATAATTTCAGTAATCACGTGACAAATGGCGGACACTCTCGCGACCGGAGCTTCTGCGATAGTTTTCTCTGCTGGCATCAACGACGGATTGAGTAACGGAGCGAGAAATTGATGTAGTTTTCTCCACTGGCGCGACTGTAGCTTTTCAAGTTGATTCTCGTCTCTGAAAGTTGAATGAAAGCAAATAAATGGATAGATAAAATGCAAAAACTGATGCCAAATGATTTTGATTCTTCTTCTCGAGCTTGTGATCCTCTTCTCGAGCTTGTGAGCTTGGATGCCAAATGAGTACACTTTCATGTCCAATCTCAACAGACACCACAGGTTTGTCACTCTCAACAAGCAAATCCTCTTCTGAAGATCCAGAGAAACACGACGACTGTTGTTCATGCCATATAGTATAGAGATCTTTTATAATCTTTCTTGACCGGAGATGGTTTTGAACGATTGACATGAGTTTTGGAGTTCATCTTAATCCATCTCTTACAATTGTCTTTGCTACTCTTCGTCATTTCCTATAGTTTCATGTCCCGCTGTCTCAAACCCCGGCGGTTTAGGCCAGCAAACGGGGAGAGCCTCGATTTCTGGGTTGGGGTGGATTGGGGAAGAAGACCTATTTTTGGTTTTTTATTTTTAATTGTCTTTTCTTTTAATTTATAAAAATAAAAGGTTTTTTATTTGTACTTTTGAAAAGTTTAGTGTTCTAATTGTACATTTTTCATTGTATTTTTTTTTTGTTTTTATCATTTTAATTATTTAAGTCATGGATAAAATTGTCAAAAAAATTATTTGGGGATCATTTGTACGAATAAATAGAAGAATGAATGATATCTGCTAAAAAATTGAATTGAGATAATATTGTTATAAATCTGAAAGAATGGAGATTGATTAATCACAATTTGAGTTTTCCACCATTTAGTATCATTGTGCAATGAATGTGCACATGAGAAGGAACAAAATTATCTTTATATCTTTGAATTATTAGGCAGTGTGGTTAGCTATCAAATCAAGAGTGAGAGTGGAATTCCAAAGTTTTTGCAAAAAATAGACGTTTGTTGGTAGTCATATCTGTATAATGGCGGGCCCAATATATGAACATTTTAATATAGTTTAAATTTGGAAACTATCAAAAATCTTTAAAATAGCATATTTTAATCAAATTCAGATAGGGATGGGGCGTTGTAGTTTCGATTCATTGTCTAGTAGGATTGAATCTGATGTTTTCAGGATTAGAGATAAAATCTAAAAATTAGACTTTCAAGACAAAGTCTGATAAGTCATAAATATAGTTGTTGGTGGATTGAGCGTCAATTTTTTTTAAAAATAGTGGACCTTTCGTTCTTGAATCACTAATTAATAATAGTCATGATCCTCATGGAATGCGATTTACTTTGTTTTGCTGGGTTTCAAATTTTTACACAATTTTTTTTTTTGGACAACTTCAGTAATCACAAATAATTTTTTATTTATTTTTATTTTATGAAAATAAATCTCCTTCTGTTTTGGGCCTGAGACAATTGTCTCACTCCTTCGACCAAAACCATCCGTCTTGTCTAGAGCTAAAACTTAAAAGAGCATAAAATAGAAAAACAAGGATATAGGAATCCAAACTTGAGAATTTGAAGTATCCACTTTCTGCCAAGTATGATATTATAATATTTGCTTATCATTTTTTTTTTTAATTCAACACACTATTACATCCACAATGTAGTTTTTAGGCCTTCATCAAGAAATGATGGAAGAGTTCGGATATCCCAACCATATATTATCATAAAAAATATACAAGAGGAGGAGGATAAAAAACGACCTCTAATAATAAATGAATAAATAATAAAACAATAAATAATGAGATACTACTTCTTAGACAAATAGTCCTAAAAAATTCTATAAACTCCTAATTATAAGAAGTTCATGTCTATCAATTTGAACTAAGTTACAATAACGTTGCGGTAAGTCTTGAGTGTTGTGCTTCCCTTTCCCGAATGCTTATCATTTCACAAGACTATATTAAATTATACAATGAAGTATCTAATACTTTTTAGTTATACATGCATAATTGTAAATTTAAAAATTACTCGCACGTTATTTAACTAAGTAGGGTACAAATTGCATTTTAATGCTTATTTTTTGACTTCAAGTCATACTTAATTTGATGAAGTAATTGTAAATATGAAGAAAAAAACAAAGTTCCTATATGAACAATCTTCAAACAATTAGCAAATATGAAAAAAAAAAAAAAATTAATGAAGTAATTGTAAGTAAAATACCTGTTAAGTGCTAACTATGTGAGATTATATTGAATTACTATCCTACGACGACAAAGTTCAAGTAATGATAACAGATTGACCGCTGATTGGAGTTTGGATTTAAGAAAATGGAGTGAAAATATGTAAAATTGGCGCAATCGGATTTAGGGCAGATTTACCAAATTGGTGTCAAGTTCATCTTCACAGAAATGAGAAAACGATTCGTGAATTAAATTAAATTGGGCTGCAATTGAATTTAAAAAATTGGGTTGAGAAATTGGGCTTGGGCCATTTAATTAGGGGTTGTGTTCTTCTTGACTAAAAGCATAATGGATTACATGAGATTGGACTTAAGAGATGAATTTAAAAAATTAGTGTGGCTTCGTGGATGCACATACTCTAGTTTAAACTGTATTTATAATAACATGAATTTGTTTGTTTAAATAGACAAACGTAGAAAATAGAATATTTTTAAAATTGTAGTGACAATAAGAATAGAAATGTTAATTATTCATTATTATTTTTATTTATAAAGTATATGCAAGAATTTAAAATGTTAGATTTCATATATACTATCTTTATTTATAGATACTGAATAAATTATATTAGAATTTAGATCCTCAATAAAATAAATGAGAATTTATTTTGTTTGTTTGTTTTGTATTTTGCGTTAGCAATTTTATTATAAATATAATAAAAAAATTCTCTCTTTTTTAGTAATCATTGAAATATAGTAGGAAATAGAGATCCATGTCCATAAATAGGTTAGCCTTATCTTTCGCTCCAATCTAACTTAATCAATTTAGTCTCTTTACATATTCTATCTATTGGTGCGTAAACAAATCTGCATGCTTTTGCTAAAATAAATATATCCATCATTCCAAATCCTCTATTTTTGTAATAATGTTTGTAAACACACTCTTTAAAATACATAAAAACTAACACAAATACTGTACAAATAAGCAAAGGAAAAATTTATAAGTTAAATATACCTAAAGATCTTTTCACATGCTAAAGAGAACTTTCTCTTTGAAATTATTAAGTTTTTTAGCTGAAGATAATTCATTGAATCTTCTGCAATCCTAACCTAACCCTGTGTGAAGGAATGTTATACGTAGTAGTTGGAAGAGATCGATGATGCTATATTTTTCTTGATATGAGCTTGACCAATCTCGTGTTTGTGCTTTCTCCTGCGTGTTAACTTACTTTTACATGTTATCAACTTCATAAAACCAAAATTAAAAACTCCAAACAATAAAATTCACGAGAAAGTATTGGTGAATTATAGTTTATCGTGATTATTCCAAACACATATCTACTACAAAAATATGGGCTAAAACATTATTGAAATAAAAATAGATATAGAAACTATCACTCTTCAAAAGCATTAATAAGACCAAAACATTGCATTAGATTCTCTAGAAGCTCCCACGTATTTCGGCCTCCAAATTGCATCTTGTCTTTTTCCCATTACACTGATCAACTCAACAATTCTCAAAACACATACATTTATAAATACTAGTTAAGAATACTTGTGTTGCACGTAATTTTGTAATAATATTATGATTTTCTTATTTTAAAATTATCGATGAATATAACACTTAAATGAAACTCATTTTCAATCATAAGTTCATCAATGATTATGACCAACTAAAGAATATTATTCAAACTTCCTAGTAAAACAGGTGGTTCATTAAAAAGTACACAGACTACGTGAATGTTAAGTTTGAAAGATTATTGATACTCTTTTAATTATATTTTAAAGCATATATCTAATGGCATATTACAAAAGACAACTTTCTTTTATGAAAATTAGTATCAAATTATAAAATATATGAAAATAGTAAATATAACACAATTTTTCATTGATTTTCTATATTTATATCATCAAATGAAAACAAAATATTTAGCATTTTAGGTAATTATTTTAGAATCCCAAAATTTTTTGACATGAGATAAAGAAGAATTTTCTCCTGCAATATCCATTCAGTTTTAATGCACCCATAAACTAAGATTTTTTTTTTTTTGTTCTTTTTATGTATTCTTTCCCGCAATTCCATTTGAAATATTAATAAATTTCAAGAAAATTCAAAACAACAAGTTATTTAAAACAATCTATTTCTTAATAGAAATTCATGGTTTTAACTCATCACACAAAACCACTTATTATGCGAGATTTACCTTCACCTTATACATAGCATGACTCAGTTTATCCAAGTTATGTCTTCCTTAACTGCGTGCTTGAAAGAGTTAGAGTAACACTAATTCTCATTGTTCGAACTTGTTCTTTTTTCAAGAAATATTTGTTTAATTGCTTACAAAATAACATAAAATATCATTCGAGCTTAAATCTCTTTGTTATCAAGACTACTAGGGGTGGCAAAAGTTCGTCGACTGTGGGCTCGCCGGCTCGGCTCAGAAAGCTCGGCCCACTCGAACTCAACCTGCTCGTCGAGAGACGAGCACGAGCTGAGGCCGAGCTCAAAAAAGAGGGCCGAGCTAGCTCGGCTCGCCCAAAAAGCGAGCTCGCCTGGGGCTCGCCCACGAGCTCGGCCCCACGAGCCCACGAGCTCGGCTCGCTTGGGCTCGTGGACACGAGCCCACGAGCTCGGCTCGTTTGGGCTCGTGGACACGAGCCCACGAGCCCAAAGCGAGCACCACGCAGGCTCGGCCTCGTGGCTCGTGACGTTATGACCATTTTTTATTTTTTGTTTTTAATTTCATTATTTTCTATAAATACTCTTATTCTAAGGATGAGAGTTTTCAATATTTAATTTTCAATATAAAAGATACCCGATATTTTATTTCTTTCTCATTTTCAAAATTTAAAAAAAAAAAAAAATTTTTTTGAGGCCGAGCCGAGCTCAGGGCACGGCTGGCTGCCTCGGCGCTCGACCACGCGGTGGGTGGGCCGAACCGATCACTCATTTTGAGACGAGCCGAGCTCGGGCTCGGCTCGTCCCCTTTGACGAGCCGAGCTCGGATTTTATGGGCCGGCCGGGCTCGGGCCGGCTCGACCCATTGCCATGCCTAAAGACTACCACAATAATTAATATTTTTACATCGAACAAATATTCTAAATCAAGAAAAATAAAAGATATAGAAATTTAAATTTAAATGAATATTACCATCATATATATTCTTAAAATTAGTAAACTATTTATGAAAAATTAACACATTCATTATTATCACATTACTATCAAACTAATTATCAAATATTAAAAACTCATCATTGTGAGGAAAAAATTCTTGGCACAATCAAAACAAAGAAAGAAGAACAACAGAGAGAAGAAAATACGAATCAATAATAAGAAAGTCGAAATGTAAAGACAAATTCTTCTTGTTTTGTTATGTTGATGAATGAATTTGCTTAAATTCTCGTGTATAATAAAATTGACTCTTTGATTGTTTACCATTAAAGATAATAATTTCAATATATTAAAAACCTCATTAGCATTATATTTTTATTTATTTTCATTAATTACAGTATATAATGGAATTTAAAGAGGCAAATAACTTTCAATGATCAAAATGCAATATTTATATGGTATTAAATAGTTTAAATTAAAGCCAAAATAACTAATATTAATTGACATATGATTTTAGGAATTATAAGTTATTTGTGGAACAACATCGTCCATAAATATTTCTCCCATATTGGGACTTTTATATGTAGTATAGATTTATAAATTGTATTAGCCAAAAGTAAATTAATTCTGCTTAAATTGAATACACACAATAGAATTTGGAATGTTTTGATTTTATTGAAACTGGATTAATTTAAATAAGTGAAGTGAAAATAAGTTGTGATGTTGAGAAAAAACAATTAAACAAATTATGCTAAGAGTCCGACTCCACCCTTTATATTTATTTTAATCCTCGAATCATTACGTCCCAATCCAATTTTATGCTCGAATTGACAATCGATAATCCTAAATTATCTAATAATCTCTGTCGAATAGAATTAAACCTATTTTTATATAAGTCCCAAAATATTCTTATTTTGAATACGAATATACAAAAACGCATTTAAAAACAAGATTATCTAAATTGGTTGCACGGAGTATAGGAAATTATTTCTAATTTCTATTGACTTGGTGTTTAAAACCATGAGGAGCTAATTTATTTCGAACCTTTAAGAAACTAAAATAAATCACAAACACGCTCAAACGGTGATCAATCATTCAAACGGACATTTAAATCATGGTATAAATCAATCAAACATAAATTTGGATTAAGATTGAGAATTCAAGAATTAAACAAATATAAAAAGTTTACATCTTCATTCATAGCATAAATAAATTTAGCCTAACATACTAAGGTAAAGAAAACAAAAAGAAAAGTAAAACATAGAAGCCATCACCCGGATTGAAATAAAACTCGAAAGAGATGATCTTGATCTTCTTTTCTCGCTTCTTCTCTTGTTTCTCTCCCAATTTCGGCTCTATATTACCACAAAAACGGCCTCCACCATTGAAGTTAATAACTCATATATATAGTTACCTCATTGTGCCCCAAAATATTCCCAAAAATTCTTAAAATCGTGGGCCAAAAGTTACCTAATCGGAGTCGAAGTCAAAAAAGGAAACAAAATTTCCGCAGCCGAAAATGGTCTGGGCGATCGCCTGTGCAAATCCCAGGCGATCGCCCAGGAGACCTGCTTTCTTCTCTGCTTCGGTTAGACCATGCTGGGTGCTCGCCCACTTTGAATGTTTTAATTCCAGTTTTTGTGTCCTTCAACTTTTCATTCAGTCTGATTTAGTCCTCCATCTTATCATAACATCTCATTTGGTCCTTCAACTTTCCATAATCTCTAGTTTGATTCTTCAACTTTCGATTGAGTGCAATTAGATTCTCATACTTTCAAATATCTTCCCATTTATTGCTCTTTTCATCCACTTTTCTTCAATTGCTATTAAACAGGTCCAAAACTGAAATATGACGAATAAAATACCAAATTAAGTAAGAATTTAATAAAATGACGGAATAAAAGCTTAGTTTAAAAGCCCAAATAAGTGCACAAAATGCACTTATCATTTTCCCATGTATTTTCATTAAAAAAAATATTGGATTTGCAATTGTAGTAATTATCTTGATGATTTAAGTCTTATAGGAACCCTTGAAGAGCTAAACAAAATTGCATATTATTCTAGAAATGAATTTGAATGAAATATTTTGAAAAAACTAAATTCTTTCTTGAGTTGCAAATTGAACATTTTCAAAAAATAATTATTTTTCATCAATCTTTATGTACAGAAAAATTTCTAAAATATTTTATATGGATAAAACGCATCAATTGGCATCACATATAATCATTCGATCACTTGATGTGAAAAAAGACAACTTTCGTCTACTTGAAGATGAAGAAAAGTTCTTAGTACATACTTTAGTGCAATTGAGTATTAACATATCTTGTAAATTGCACTCGACTAGATTAAAATATTTTGTAAATCTCATCGCAAAATATAGTTTTACACCAACTAAAAGACCTTGGAGTGGTGTTAAATTAATTTTTCTTTACTTGGAGGTATTATTGACATGAAATTATTTTATTCACAAAAATTATGATCTTCTTTAGTAGGATGTCAGATGCAGGTTATATATTTGATCCATATAAAATTATATCACAAATAGGATATGTGTTTACACGTGGTGAAACAGTTATATCATGGAGATATGTAAATCAAATTTTGATAGTAATATTTTTAAATTATTTTGAAATTGTTACAATCTATAAAGAAAGTCGATAATATGCATAGTTGAGGAGTATATACCCCATCATATACAAGCGTCATGCGAATTAACTTCAACAAAAGATAGTTCAAAAAAATTGTATAAAGATAATACAACTTGTATCACACAACTTAAGGGAAACTATATCAAATGGGACATGACAAAACATATTTTTCTGAAATTCTTCTTCTATACCCATGAGCTTCACAAGAATTGTGGCATTGATGTTCAAAAAATTCTGAAAACGTGTGTGACTTAATCACAAAAGTACTAGCAACGTCTACATTCAAAAATAAGTACATGAGATACAAATGCGTTGGCTTGAAAATTTTTGTAAATCTCATTGCAAAATATAGTTTTACATGAACTAAAAAACCTTGGAGTGGTGTTGAATGCATTTTTCTTTACTTGGAGGTATTTTTGACATGGGATTATTTTATTCACAAAAATTATGATCTTCTTTAGTAGGATGGCAGATGACAGGTTATCTCTCTAATTAATATAAAGTTATATCACAAATAGGATATGTATTTACACGTGATGGAGTAGTTACATTATGGAGATATGTGAAGCAAACTTTGACAATAACATCTTTAAATCATTTTGAAATTATTACAACCTATAAAGCAAGTCGATATGTGCATAGTTAAGGAATATATACTCCATCATATATAAGCGTCGTGCAAATTAACTTCAACAAAATTGTATGAAGATAATACAACTTGTATTGTACAACTTAAGGAAGACTATATTAAATGGGACATGACAAAACATATTTTTCTGAAATTCTTTCACAAGAATTGTGGCATTAATGTTCAAAAAATTCTGAGAACGTGTGTGAGTTAATCACAAAAGTACTACCAACGTCTACATTTAAGAAATCAGTACATGAGATACAAATGCGCCAACTCGAAAATTTTCTGTAAATCTGATTGCAAAATATAGTTTTACACGAATTAAAAAACCTTGGAATGGTGTTAAATGCATTTTTCTTTACTTGGAGGTATTATTGATATGAGATTATTTTATTCATAAATATTATGATCTTCTTTAGTAGGATGGCATATGCATGTTATCTCTCTAAATGATATAAAGTTATATCACAGATAAGATATGTGTTTACACGTGGTGGAACAGTTATATTAAACACGTGATATGTGGATATATTATAGAGGTATGTGAAGCAAACTTTGACTAACATCTTTAAATCATTTTGAAATTATTACAATTTATAAAGCAAGTCGATATGTGCATAGTTAAGGAATATACACTCCATCATATATAAGCGGCGTGCAAATTTACTTCAACAATATTGTATGAAGATAATACAACTTGTATTGCACAACTTAAGGGAGACTATATCAAATGGGACATGACAAAACATATTTTTCTAAAATTCTTCTTCTATACACATAAGCTTTAGATGAATTGTGGCATTGATGTTCAAAAAATTCTCTCGAATGATAATGTGTTTGACAAAAGTACTACCAATCTAAAAGAAATCGACCAATGAGATACAAATGCGTCGGCTAAATTTTCAAGAAATTAAAATACATAAGAACAAAACCTTAGAGTGGTGTTGACTCAAAAATTGACATTTTATTTTATTCACAAAATTAACATTAAGAAGAGTAGTTATACTCTTTTGATATAAAGTTATATCCATGTTTATGTGTTTATTGAGTTTTTATATTATGGACATATGATATTTGAATAAAGCATCTTTAAATTTTTAAAATTTCAATAAATTAACTGTCTTTCTTCATTTGATATTTTTGTCCTACTAATTTTTGTCAAACAAGATTTTTCAACAAAATTGTATGAAGATAATACCAAAATAATCATCAAAGCGGACAGACAAAACATATTTTTCAAAGCGAGAGTAAAACTTATAAATAATAATGAATGAATATTTGGTCTTATAGAGTGTATTCTATTCAAATTGTAACTATTGTTTGGTTAAAGTAGTCAAATATATTTTTTATTCATACATTACGTATGACTTACAATTTACTTATTCGATTTATTATTCACTTAATATCCACATATCATATAAGTATATTAAAAAATAATTTTAATATATATCAAGATTTAAAAAATAATTTCAATATTATAATAAAATATACAATCAAGTATACCTTGAAACCTTATGAATATGGGGTAATTATTATAATAATTTTACACATTTCATCTTTAATTCTCTTCTATTTTTCTCTCGTATTCTTTTAATTTTAAACACATCAAATATTATTAATAAATTTTTATTTTTGAATATTATTTTCTTATGTCATTTTTAAACAATTAAAAGTTCCATTTCCTTTTTATTTATTACCTTAAAAATACAAAAAATTTCTTATCCATCCATTGATAAAAACACGGAACACAAAACAAAGTAACAAACCATCCAATTCATTCACCTTAAAATCCAAGAAAAAAGAAAAAAGAAAAAGAAAAAAGAAGAAGAAGAAGCACGCAGCATCAGCAATGGCTCTCTCTGTGTCAATTTCAGCACCCACTGCATACACAAGCTGTTTTGCCTCTTCCAATAACTCTACTTTTTCTTCTCCGCCATTGTTAAAGAATCTCAGATTCCCCCTTTTCTGGCCTTGGCAAAAGGTAATGCCCCGAAGAAATATGAAAATTACTCATTCGTTTTGTATGATTGACTCGTGCATTTTGTATTACTGACTCATAGTTTTGAAATCCACGTGATTAAGGATCCGTTTAGCACGGCTATAGTGAAAAGAGCTTTTGTTTAGTAGAACTTTTTTCAAGAGTATGTTTGTAAAGAAATGTTTTCGTTGTCAATTCGTAAAGTGTTAATTCGAAAAGTGTTGTTACATGAAGTAACGCTATAACAAAATAAAATGATAAATAATGCAAAAAATTATGATTAAAATATATCATAAATCTTCTCAAAATTAATTGATAATATTAGGCATGATGTCAAGGAAACTTTGAATATATTTGGAAATTTAAAAATTGCAATAAAGGTAGATTCAACTTTTCATAAAAACTAAATATAAAGCTCTGAGAAAGGTTCAAAATTTGAGCTTCTCATTTTTGGAAGGACTATTTTGAAGTTCAAAAGTGCTTTTGATTAAATTTATTGTTGTTTGACTAAAGTTAATAAGTACTTTTTGAAATACTTATATTAGATACCTTTTAAAAAATTTATGTAGGAAGAGAAAAAAAGAAATGAGGAGAGAGGAGTGGAAGAATGAAAGACAAGCAAAAATAGATGAGAGAAATAGTCAAAATCTAATGAAAAAATGGTGGAATGCCATCTAACTGGATGTTTAAAACTAGACGCCTTCTATAATAAATAATGTCACATTAATTTTGTCCCTTCCACTTCATCGCCATATCAGTTGGACATTCAAAATAGAAGACAGCATTGGAGATGCTTTTAAGAAGTTGTTTTAGAGAAGTTCAAATTTTAAGCTTATCTAAAATGTTCTAATTGAGTTTTTACGTAAAACTGCAATTAACATTTAGTGAAACTTAAAAATTATTGAAATTATCATTAATACTTCAAAAAAAGAAAAAAACTTTATATCTATCACAATTCATATATTTATATAAAGTGAAAAATATATTTTGGCGTGTTAAATAATATAATACAAATTACACATAATATGTTTGATTTAAATAAATTAATTTTAAGTAATATGATATATAATAAAATAATTGTGTTATCATAATTTAATTAAGATATAATTTTAATAGTTATTATGGGATATGAATAATATTTATTTATAAAATAAAATAATATGAGACATATAATAATTAATTAGAGTTTAGTCAAATAACTATAAAGTTTATACAAAACTACAGCAAGTTTGGCTAAGTTTTTTCTAAACTTTTTTTTTTTTTTTTTTCCGCAAACTCATTTTCAACTATATATTTTATGGATGAACAATTTTTATCAACTTTTCAACTACAAATTTCACCAAATTTTTTCAAAAAAACTACTTTTAAACTCTACCAAACAAGCACTTAATATTCACAACACTTTTTGGATTCACAGCCAAAAATCAATAGTTTTTTAACAAAATCTCTAATGTTAAAAGCTTTATTCACAATAGTTGGGTTAAACAAACTCTTTTCTATTCCAAACTTTTGAATCCAGTGCTTTTAACCAGTTATAATAGCAAAGAGCAACACAAGACCAAAATGGAAAAGCAGCGGTGAAACGAAGACTATGTGGAAGCACTGAGATTAAAAGACCAAATTTTGGAACTTAAAGAAAAAAACGACTTTCTTTCGAAAGAAATTGAACTAAGAGAAAGGGGTGGAGGCATGCAAGATAGATGAGATCCGTCGAGTAGTCTCATTTGGAATGGGATTGAGCTTTCCTTGTTGGAAGCTCTCTCTGTTGCAATAACAAGATTCATCTTATAGCTCGAGAATATTGATAACCTAATTTGGGAATTAATTAATGCCGGCATAGGTGTTGGTGAACAACAAGAAGCAAAAGCTATGGGTGGGATGCGATTCACTAAAGAAGTTGCTCTTAGTTAGAGTAGGCTCCTATCCATCAATTGTTATGGCAGTCCGGTCAAGCTTGATTTGGTCTGCTCAGCAAACGTACAAAGTGGACCGCAGTTTGGCTGACCCTCTTCTTCCCATTCGGGTTGGGTTGACCCAGAATTACAGTAAGAAGGAATGGAACTCTAAAAAAGTTTAATAAAAACTGTTTTTATGGTCAATAAGCACTTATTGACTTTAACCAAACATTCAAAATTTTAATGAAAATCACTTTTGCCTTCCAAAAAGCCTTTTTGGACTTTATAAAAACTCTACGAAACAAATGCCTTACTGTTGCGTTGATTTAGCTTTTTGTTTTTGTGTTAATATCTGACTTCATGTAGATTTTGACCTATAATGTGTTGTAATGACCTTAATTGTATCCCACGTCGCTAAAGTTAAGCTTAGTTTGTGGTTCCGTATATAACGAGTTGGACTCCCTTCCCTTACAAGCCAGTTTACCAGTGTGAATTTATCTTTGTAATATGGTAAATTGCACATGTGGAACAATAGTTATATTGTAGTTCATGAGTTCCGGTGTTGTGATTTGTGAATGTAAACTTATATGGGATTAGCAGGTGAAGATGGGTCCACTGAGTGTGTCTCCAATGGGATTTGGGACGTGGGCATGGGGTAATCAGCTTCTGTGGGGTTATCAAGAATCAATGGACAGTGAGCTTCAGCAAGTTTTTAATATTGCCGTTGAGAATGGGATTAACCTGTTTGACACAGCCGATTCTTATGGAACTGGAAAGTTGAATGGACAGAGCGAGAAGCTTCTTGGGAAATTTATCCGCGAGTTTGAAGGTTGTTCTTTTTATCTGTCTCATTTTATGAAGTTGAGCTAAATTGACATTTAATGAAGAATGCTTTTTATTTTATTTTATTTGTAATGTATTGAACTATATTGGTATTCAAGCTTGCCTATCTTACTGAATCAGTGATAAAATGCATACAGCTGCATTCTGTTTTGAATAGAAAATCTTATGAGTGATTGAGTTAGATAAATCCTGCCTGAGTTTTCCATTTTATTTATTTTCATATTACTAATATCAACTTCTAATTGTAAAAGTTTTACCAATTCGGATCACCTTGTGCTTTGGGGGTAACATATGAATCCTAGCCATTGGATGCACATGATTGGATTATCTGCTTCCCAACTAGTTTAACATTCAAGTTTCTTATGAGTTATGGGGATCCAAGTTAATTTAAATTTCAAGATGAAGATATTTGTTCGTTATTTTCTTTTTTTTGCCGAATAAATACTTGACTATTTGCATGTTCAGGAAATAAGCAGGTGCAGGATAACATTGTAATCGCAACAAAATTTGCTGCATACCCATGGCGCTTAACACCTGGTCAATTTGTGAATGCTTGCAAGTATGCATCATCTTCAAATCTCTCTTCATCTAATTGTTATAGCAGTATTTTTTCTAACAACAATTCCCATCAAGAAAAATATACGAAAAAATATTAATTATTCGATACAGAATAAACTCAATGGAGCCAGTAATCTGTTTGAATACATAGTTTCAAAGCATGTACAATTTCTTGATTTTTATTTTTCCAGTATCTTTTGTGGCAAGTTGATGGAATGTGGGATAATGAGACTGCCTTGAAGTAAATAAATGAATTATATTAGCTTTGGCTATTCCCCTAAGTAGATAAATCTTGATGGAGAATAATGTTTCAGGTCTTCATTGGATCGGATGCAAATTGATCAAATAGGAATAGGACAATTACACTGGTCAACTGCAAATTATGCTCCTCTGCAGGAGCGAGCTCTTTGGGATGGTTTAGTGGCAATGTATAATAAGGTTACAATGAACTTATAGCATATATTTCTCCAATGAAAATCACTATGAGTACCAGAATAAAAATATGTTGCCTCTTCTATCATTGCACTGTTCTTGTTGTTTGATATTTCATGTCATTCTTCTTGATATGTTTTGCACTATTTCCTGAATTTTTTCCTATAAACTACTAGAAGTTCCTTTTTGCCCTCACATCATTATAATTGTAAATTGATGTCCAAATGATGGGTATCTTGGGAAACAGGGTTTAGTTCGAGCAGTTGGTGTGAGCAATTATGGACCAAAGCAGCTACTAAAAATACACGATTACCTTAAAGCCCGAGGAGTGCCATTGTGTTCGGCTCAGGTGAATGTTATGTTCCATCTTCCAATGAACTTAAATTTTCTTCTGCCAGGTAACAGGGTAAAAGTACTTGTACTGTCTTAAGATGTCGTGGCCATATTGCTAACTGCTAATAACTACAACAAAAACAGGCTCAAACAAGTCTCATATCAGTTTATATTTTCTGCAGTGTACTATGTGTGTCTGTGTGCATATTAAGTGATTAGTCGCTTTGAATTAAGTACTTAAGATGAGCAATTGACTCCTTGGCAATCACTGCACGAGTGCATCCTTAAAGAAATTACAAGTATTTTTTAGTTTTTTCATGGTAGTTGGTGCAAATAAGTTTATCAGGATACACTAAACCCCCATGACTTGTCAATTGAAACGTTCCTTTTGATATTTGCTACTATAGTGAGTGAACCACTGGAAAATAGACAATCCGAATCATTTTCCCAGTGGCTTCCTACCATTAATTGCTTATGAATATATGTGCTGAATTGAAATACTAAACTTTACAAATTAGCTTTTTAATAAAGATTGTTGGACACTCCTTTTACTTTACCAGTAATTTACTGTCACCAATATTACTTTACCAACATTTTTAAGTGACTAAAATTTTTTATTGGTCAACAAATACATTGGACAGTTTAAAGTTCCTTAAAACTTATAATTAGTTGAATAAAAAGAAGCCTACTGTTGTGTTCCAAAATTTTCAGATTGTATTCTCATAGCCTTTATGTGAACGACCGCGACCATGTCTGGTACATGTGTTACACATTTTAATTGATTTTTTCTGATTTGGGATGCCAATCTCATGCCACTCAAAATATTTACATTAGGTACAATTTTCACTGTTGAGTATGGGAAAAGATCAGATGGAGATCAAGAATATATGTGACTCTCTGGGTATTCGTTTAATTTCGTATAGTCCTTTGGGACTTGGCATGCTTACCGGAAAATATAGTCCCTCCAATCTGCCAAGTGGACCTCGGTACATATGCATTTTTTCTTTACATCTTTCAACATTTTCAAATGTTAGAACAACTTTAGATTGTCTTAAATTGTTTGCAATATTTTTATGCTTCTCATTGCACATTATGCTGTAATGTTATAGGGGTCTTCTATTTAGACAAATTTTACCTGGACTGGAGCCTCTACTGAATTCACTAAAAGAAATCGCGCAAAAAAGGCGCAAAACCATACCTCAGGTATTTCATTTTAACTTTCTTTTAGACTTCTTTTTAGCATTTATGCTTTTATTGATCCTTACAGACTTACCGCTATCTGAAATTTTTTAGTATTCGTATATTTGTGTGGTCTGTTGCTCATGTGTAATTTGCATGGAAAATAAAACCCCTCGAAATGGGTTTTGTTATTGCTTTCAGTATTAATGAATACTCTGTCCTTGTGGTTGTTTAATTGAAGAAAACATAAATTTAAACAAAAAAATGCTGAGGGTTTCTTCTTGCCCTTCGTTCATCTAATTTAAGATTCTGTTGGCAGGTTGCAATAAACTGGTGCATCTGCAAAGGTACAATCCCAATTCCTGGAGTCAAGTCAGTCAAACAGGCTGAAGAAAATTTAGGTGCCCTTGGTTGGAAACTCACTTCAGACGAGTTACTTCAATTAGAAAACGGGGCACTTGAATCTCCGCAACAGATGATTCAAAACATCTTTCAGACAAGGTAGATATGCTCTATTTTTGTGTCGTCAAATATTTTTTCTTTTCGAAACTATTTAGAATCTTGAATGTTTATCTTGTTCTCGTTGATTTTCTTTTTCACTTGGGAGGTCTTGGGTGCTAATGCAATAAAGTTTGGTAACCCGTATACATTATGTGTCACAACCACATTGAGTAACACTCATCTTAAGTCATAACCACATTGAGTAACACTCATCTTAAAACCGGATAGTAAGGAGAGGGGTACTCAAGTGATTATAAGCCCACAAGTCAAACCTTAACTTGAAGGACGTGAGATGCAATTAGTGTATTTCTGGTGCTGGTACTCTACAATCCACCTTACCAAACAAGTCTTTAGAGTCGTTACTCCATGCTGACCCATATTTTTAGTTAGGTGACATAACGGAACCGGTCTTTGCCCTCCCCTGGCCTCTTCGTCTGCAACACCAGTCATCCCCTGAAGTGTGTCTGCTCTCATAACAAATTTTACAACCAAATTGAGTAGAAAGTCACTCTAAAAGTGGCTTGTAAGGGGAAGGGTTCCATGTGGTTATAAGCCCACATGCTGAGACTTAATTTAGCGATGTGGGACCAAATTAGAGTCATTACATTGTGTCGAAGGCTAAGTTGGCTTCTTGTCTTTCTTAAGAGAAATTCACCATGATAATTTTGTCTGTTTTACCTTCCATCAACAGTTAAAACCTTTGGAGTTCTGGAGTCGAGGCATGTGCGATTTATCAACTTAGAAAGGGACCGGGATTTATGGTTAGTACATGCCCAATATATATGTTCTCATCCAAGCAGCAGGTGTAATGTTCCATCAGATTGGGAAGAAAACTCACAGATTGAAGACTTGCTGCCAAAAAACACGAGCTTTAAAGAATCGACAATTCTGGACTGAAGCTAGGTTGTCTGATGCTCATTCATAGGTGAAATTTATTCTGTCCACTTACAAATGATTGTAAATTGCCTATCCTTGTAAATGAACACACAACTCTGAGTGTTTTACTTGTATGTATCATGTATGTATATCTATTACAGCATGTTTGGTACACTCGATTAGTAAGAGAAATTGATAGTTTTGTTACATACTTCTCTTTGTTCATTATACTTAATGATGTTGAGTCTATCCTATCAAATTTGTCCTTAAACTATTATTCAGCATTGGTCTCCAATTTATTGACTGAATTTCAAGTTTTGTTCACTTATTTTTTCTGAGTACCATTTCAATCAATCAATTTTGTAGTGTCGACAATAATGTCGATAATTTATGTTTATACAGGAGTGTTAAAATGGGTGGGGGCCTAAATTGACATGCTTGCATCAAGGAGCCAGAACCGGCCTGAGTGCCCACCAATATTGCGAGTCAAGCAGGGCCGGGCCGTTGTTTCTTATCTTTATTTTTTGAAAATTTAATACAATTAAAAGTTAAATTATACTTGAAAAGAAAATTGAATATCATCGTTGATGTGTTTGCCAATTATGCCATATTTTTCGTAAAATATCAAACAATTTATAAGTATTAAATTAAAACATGGATTGATGGCGTGAGGTGGGTATGAGTGCTCATTCTCGTTTTCCGGTGTTTCTTACGTGAATCAATTAGTTGGAATACTTTGTTCGTTGAATTCCAATTTTTAATTGCAAACAAGGAAATAGAAGTTCAAAATTACATTCAAAATTCGGGTCTCGGCTCACGGTGGTGGATATTGAGGCAGAGGGGCAACAATGGATTGTACACATTCACTTGCTTCATACACAAGTGGTTTGGTTAGTAATTGGATTTTGAAAAGAATTGAATTGTATGTGAAAAAGAATGAAGATATAGAACAAAGATAGGTGATAATGCTCCACCATTTGATGGAATATCAAACAATTTATAAGTAGAATTTACTAACAATAAAACATTGTGTAGTTGAAAGTCAAGCTTTATGCTACATTTGTCTAACAAATCTCTTAATTTTGCAATTACCTTTTAATTTTTCTAACAAATCCGGCATTCTAGGTTGGTCCTCGTGGATTGTCAAACTAGAAAATTCAGGTGTAGTTCACCTACCGAATTAGTTTTGATTCGATATTTTGACGTGACGGATTGCGTTGAATTAAACACTTATTATTCATTTTGACATTTCTAGTTCTTAAATAGTGGTGACCTATAACTAAGTCAACCCATGGGCGCCCAAGCGTGGTTCGGGTCGTTGGAGGAGCCAGGCTCGACCCATTGGTCAATGAGTCGAGCTTGGGTTGACTTGTTGACCAAGTGGTTTACTTGACAATATGAAGAAAGAATAATCTACCTTTCAACCCCTATGGGCTACATTATCAAAAACTAGTGGTTCATCCAAACTCCATTCATTAACCAGATTGCGTTTCAAATTTGAACAATATCTCAATATTTGAATGATTATTTTTAACCTAAAATGGTTACTTTATTAAAAATAAAAAATAAAACAATATCTTCGCCATTGAAATATCGTCGAATTGTTTGTATGCGCTTCAACACAAGAAGAAGATGAAAATTGTTAAAAGTAAATGAAGGAGTTTGTAAACAGTGCATTGAAATGTTGGCTAAGAAATTACAAAAAATTATTAAAAAATTAAATACGAAATAAATACATGTGAAGCATTCGAGATCAAGACAGGGGCTTGCATTGCCTTGCCAAACAGAAAATGGAGCTCAACTCGACCATGAACTTGTTTAAATGTGAGTCCAAACTAGACTCGTTGAAAGCTATGATCTATTAACACCATTACTTTGAGTCCAGATTTCCTGTCTCAAATACATATTTCTTTAGCTGTCCCTATAATAAAAATCTAACATATTATCAAATAAATATATGAGGAGATTAATATATATAAATTTAGAGCAACGTTGTTTGTACAGAAAATTGTTAAAGATTGAATTACAGATGCTGAGGTGGCAAGTAAATTTGTAAATTTGTAATAATAAGTCATGGACAAATGGGTCATTGCACTATATTGCCACATCATCTTTTGAACATTGTGATGTACAAATAACATGACTTTAATATTTAATACATTTACACTTGCTATTATTGATGATGTAAAGATTGTATTTGGGGCAGCTAAGGAAAAATGTCCTTGGCAATAGATTTGGACTCCTTAGAACATCTCCAATGCTAGACATTTTCTAAAAAGTCTACGCATAAGAGAGAAAAATGAAATGAGAGAGAGAGTGTGGAATGATGAAGAAAAAAAAATAGATTTGAGAGATAGACAATATATAATAGCATTTATTGTAAAAAGTGTCTAGCAGTTTCGCCCAAGAACATCTCCAATGCAACAATGTTAACGCAAGTGGTCTAGTATTTTTTTTTGACAAATGGTCAAAAAGTACTTATGTGGCACAACTAATGTTATAAGGTGTCTAGCATAATGTCTAATTCTAGACATTATTTTTAACAATGTCCATCATTAATTTAATAATCTTTATCTAATCAATATATTTCTCTTTCTTTCTTTTTCCTTTTAAAAGTTAATAATAATTTGTCACATTTGCCCAATGAACATTGTTGAATTGGAGAAGTTTTTTGATATAATATCAATATCTTTTGCCACATATACATAGTAGAAAATTGTTGCATTAGAGCATCTCCAATGGTAGCTTCTATTTTGAATTTTCAACATGTCTTGCGATGGGGTGGATGTGACAAAACTAATGTGGCGTCATTTATTGTGAAGGTTGTTTGCTTTTCTTCTTTTAGGCGAACTTGCTGACACGCCTCTACAATAAATGCTTTCCATATCGCTGTATATCTCTCTCATCTATTTTTCTCTCTTCCTCATCCCACCATATCTCTCATCATTTATTTCTTCTTCTCTACATATATAGATTTTTTAGAAGATGTCAAGCGTTGAGATAATCTTAAAATGCTCTAAAACAAACATTTGTTAAACAATCTTTTAAAAAAAAACGATCTGACGTTAATTTTGTCTCATCCATCTTATCGCCACATCAGTTCGACATTTAAAATAGCAGCTACCTGAGGTGCTATTACTTTGTCAACATCGCCAAAACCGCATGTGTTCATCGTCTGCCACGCCAGCAAGCAGATCAAAACTAAACCCTCAAAATCCCCAATTCACACACGCATGTGGTGGCCCCTCACTGATTTCGTCTACATATTTCCAGATTGCACATCCACATGGCTACTTCCTCTACTGCTCTCTCGCTTGGCACTCTCCAAGTTTTCTCTCTCCCTTCCTTCAGTCGATCGGTGCCCTACATTCCGTTGACTTCACACACTTTTCATGCTAAACCCCTATTCAGGTCGCTGAAATCGAACCCCAATTTGAGGAAATTTAAGTGCAGAACAAAAGCATCAATGGCTGAGACTGTAACTCCCAAGAGCAAAGCCAAGGTACAAGTGTTTGATTCGGAGGAGGATCTGGCGGTGTCGCTTGCTAAATACACTGCCGATTTGGCGAATAAGTTTGCTCAAGAGAGAGATTCTTTCACCGTTGTTTTGTCCGGTGGTTCTCTTGTCAAGTCTCTCAGGTTAAAAATCAAATTTCTAATTTTTATTTTTTACCGTTACACATAATTTTACATGAAAATATTTTTATGCTTCGTGTTGAAATTGAAGGAAATTGGTGGAGCCACCGTATGTTGATTCAGTAGATTGGTCGAAATGGCATGTGTTTTGGGTGGATGAGAGAGTGGTTCCAAAGGATCACCCTGACAGCAATTATCTCCTTGCTTATGATGGATTTTTATCTAAGGTATTTTTAAATTTGTTTTTAACTACAGCTTTAAGCTACTGAACTGTTTGGAGTATTACATTGTACGGAAGATTCATGATTTTGAAGATTTTTCGTGAGGAGAGAGTTTGATTAAAACTATTTCTTTCCAATTCGGTTTAAACAGGTAATTTTTTAATTTGACGTATGTTAATTAATTCATATGGAAATCCTAATAGGATGAATTTAGTTGTGGTCTCATAGACATGGAGATGGAGGTGTAAGTTTTTCTGAACCAAGAGGAAATGGCAGTTGGATTTTAAAAACCAGAAAGCTTGGAATTGAAAATTGAGGTTAAATTTGTCCTCTTTTTTTGTATTTTTTTTTTCTCTGAAGAGGGCTCTCAGTTTTTTAATTGATTGAACACGAAAACAATCAATGCCCTTACTATGGTCTAAATAGTGACAATGGTTTTTGTTTTACTGCTTAAAACTTTACTTGGGTAATCTCATTGTAGCACACATATCCAGGGGCAGAGCCAGGATATGGTATAGGGGTGGGCCGGAGGAGGGCTGCCCCCCGAAAAAATTTTTTTTTACCCTATTTTAATGAGAATGAGAATATAATATTTTCAAATAAGTCATAATTATTAAAAAGTTTACAATAAGTCATTGCACAAAAATATTCAAGATATAAAATTAGCAAAAGAAATGGAATGGGCTGAATTTAATCAACAATCCAATACTAATTGGTGATGGAATAATGGAAAATGGGCTTCAAGTTTATTGGTTTTGTACTTGGGTGGCTGGGCCAATTATATTCATTATTGGGCCTAGTAAAGAAATTTTTTTTTTTTTTAACTAATTAATACTTGGGGTGGAGAATAGGGCTGGGCCTGGGCCCAGTGAGGCCCAGCCCTAAATCCGCCCCTGCACATATCAGCTCCTCAGTATATTTGGCATTGGGTACTGAACATTTGATATATATCCGAAATGAAATCGAAGATAATAGTACACTAATACATTAAAATTGAGGTTGTATTGCTGAAACTATTGGATTTCAGGTAACAGCTAACACATGCCTCGCCTTGATTGACTACGAAGCAAGTAGTACTTTCCTTGCGCATCAACAGTTCATGCGTTGTTGTGTTTGTGTCACTCTATAGTTCATCACTCACCTTCTGTTTGCTCCACAGGGCATGTACAGATGTATCATCCCTTCAATATTGTTGAATCGTCACAATCTTTTCTGCTTTCAAAGATGTATCATTGTCTAATTGCTACGAAAGAGTACAAATAGGATCTTGTGCTTTGTTAGAAAAGTACTGTTAGTTAATGAACTGTACTGCATTATTTATCATGTTACAAGCAGCTAGTTCTATTTAGTGCTAGGGTTAACCTATTACATTTCTTCTTGCCATTTCTTGATGAGGTTAAGTTATTGATGTCATGATGAGAGAATATGTTTTCTCTGATTTCAAAGAATAGTCATCAAGTTATTGATATGCATGGACAAGGCCTTGGGACTTCTTAAGTCATAACATATTATAAATATAGATGGGTACTTGGAAGTATCTCGTTGTAAGTGGAATATTGAATTACAATTGTACTCCAGAACTTTCCTTCTCTGTTTCCACTTACAGGTACCAATTCCTGCCGGTAATGTATATGCTATAAATGATGCATTGTCAGCGGAGGGTGCAGCGGATGATTATGAGACCTGTCTCAAGCATTTGGTTAAAGTTAAAATAATAGATCAATCTGAAGGTAGTGGGTTCCCAAAATTTGACCTCATGCTATTGGGTATGGGCCCCGATGGGCACGTGGCTTCTTTATTTCCTGGACATCCACTTTGCCAGGAAAATGAGAAGTGGGTTACATTCATTAAGAACTCGCCAAAACCCCCTCCAGAAAGGATTTCTTTCACCTTTCCAGTTATTAATTCCTCGGCACATGTAGCACTTGTTGTAGCGGGTGCTGGTAAAGCTGATGTAGTGCATGCTGCACTGGGTGATGATTCAAATTCCGACAAGCTGCCTGTGCAAATGGTTTCACCGGAAGGGGAGCTGACATGGTTTTTGGACAAGGGAGCAGCTTCAAAACTGCATGCCTGAAGTTAGTTTTTCAGTGATCAGTTAACGAAGTTTGTTTGGTGTTGACTGAGATGTTAAGTGATCGTGTAATGTACTTGAAAATTTTGTAATTTTATAATAATAGTTTGTTGGTGTGAGGTTTCTTCTTCTTTTGTACTTGCTGCAGAGGACAATGAAAGTTCTACTTTTTCTTTTAACTTTTTTATTGCAGTCCTATCTCTTAGCTTTCTGACTAAGTTAAACTATCTCTATGCTGGTAGGAATTCAGGTCTCTACAAATGGAGATCGAGGAAAGGAAGTTTCTTGATCACCGACTAAATCCTGTGGTCTAATTTGTATCCAACAAAACATGGAGGTACTTATGGCAGTTAATTTCTACTCTACTTTTTCTAGTGATATTCCTGGTCAAAACAGTACAAGATTACGAATTATGATTATGCTTCTGTTCCATTGATCCCTCAATAATTATAATTATGTTTCTGTCTCTCTCATTAGAGGATTCCCAGAATTTGATCTTGAAGCAGAATATTAACCTTAATTTTTTTCCCTTTCTGATATCAGTAGTAATTTTGTTTCAGATCAAATTCTTATTGCGGTGGAGTTTTGTTATTTCATGGTGTCTTCATTGTCTTGTGCATTCTTGATGCTAGTAGCAATGCACGAAATAATCTGAAAATGATATGTTTGGCTTGTATCTTTGAAGAAATGGCCTAAATAGTGGTTCTAAATGACTCAAGAAGTGCGTATGATAGTCATGCTGGTCGAGATTATCTGTTGTTAATATTCTTTGGAGACTGCTGACCTTGAAGGTCGTATGTGGGATCCCTTTCAATGCATATAGATGATAACTAAGCGCCTAGAAGTATAATAGATGGATTTGGGATTCTGCTTTCACATTAATTAAGATTATAGGACAAACGATTCTAAAGAAATTATAAATCACTTCATTAATCTTATCTCCTTCAATTATTCATCGAGCATTGAAAGCATGTTTAATGTGTTGGGCTGGACGAGAGACTTGTAACATGTTTATGTGTAGTCGTGTATAATCTTAGAGCCCAACATGCCAAACAATGATTTAAAAGTTAGAACATTGTTGAGCTCTTTGACTTGATTTAATCTTTTGAACAACTTTAATTATTGCATATGTATTGGTGTTTGTTGGTGTATGTGATCTCCATTATCTTCTGTCTTCAATTGATTAAGGACGAGTGGAATAATTAATTAGTGGGTTTGAGGTGGTGGTTTAATGAAATATTAGACATGCCATATAAAAGAACAATGACATCATAACCCATTATTTACATTTATCTAGTCCTTGAGCTGTTGATCCACCAGATTTAATGTCATTATTGGTGTTTTGAGTTTAAATTGCATGAATAATAAGTACATTTAAATTTTTAATATTGTACTAATTATGAATAGAGGATACTAGAGTTGAGTCGTATAAGTTATAACATAGCTTTCAAATTATATTTTTGAAGTATTCTCATATTCAATAGTTCAGTCAAATTATAGAACGTTCAAAATTATATTTTTTTAAGTATTTTCAAATGAGATGGTCGAGCAAGTTCATTCCAGAATTGTACTTGTTACGAATAGAGTATATAAGAGTCAAATTGAAGACTAAAAGCATCTCTATGCAATCGTGGAATTCTATATTTTTTTTACGACACAAGTAAAAAGATAATGTTTAAAAAAATTCTTCTCTAATGTAAACTGTCAAGAACAATGTCAAGCGAAAAAAATAGACAATATCTAGAACTCCATCTAAATTCAAAAATTTTGCTAGACATGTTAACTCAAGTAAAATTTAGATTTTTTTATATAAATTTAAATTTTTATGTATATTTAAATATAAATTTTGATTTTGTCATCCCTATTCAAGGTGACTCTTTCATTATATTCATATCTTCATTTACATTAATCTATACCTCTTTTGTGTTATTGACATAACATGTGTTGTATCTAATCCATCTCTATATCTTTTCTAAGTTTAAAAAAATGTCTATAATAATTTAGAAATTACAATAGAAAAGAAATTAGAGAGGTTTATGATGCTTTTATGTAAATAATTTTAAGTAAATCTTGTCTATTTAAGATTTGTACTTATTGTGAATAAAGGATATTAGATTTGAAACGTTCAATACTATATTTTATGAGTACAGGATACTCAAAACTATATTTTGTAAGTAATTACTCGTCTAATAGTTAAGTCGGGTTGAATTTGACTTATTCGGTTGATATTTTTAACATTTTTTAAAAAAAAAATGGAAGTGTCATCTAACTAGTAGTGCCTACTTTTTCTTGTCTAGCCATAAGTAACACCTTGGCCCGGCCAAATTATGGTGGGCGAAAAGAAAGTAAAAGTAATTATTTTAATTTAAGAGGGAATTTAGCACTTTTTGTGATTTTCAAGAATTATGCACACAAAAAGTTGGTAAGTATCAGTTACCAAAGCGAACACCATTAACAAATTTTATATTTCTACACCGAAAATCATGATATTGGTCAACAAAATCAGCTCGCAGCATTTGTATATACACAAGGAATAAAATAGTAGACATTTAGGGTAAACATTTTAACAAGAATTGAACCTTTGGAATTGGAATTAGAAGTTTTGGTTCGATTTAAAAAAAATAAAATTAAGAATTTTGGTTTGATTTAAAATAAAATAAATTGATTAGATCCGATCCGAAACGATTTTTGGTTTTTGAATTGAAATCGTGGGTACTCGACTTGGAATCGAATTTGTCATTTTTTATTTTTTACAATTTATTCACTCCGACTCAATCAAATACCAAGATACTAAAGACAAAAGTCCAACTATTCAAGATCTAAACTAAAAATCTAAAACCCACTGCCCCTAAATTGAAACTCAATTGACACAATTTCATATTCAAATTCTCAATTGTTATTTGCTCAAATACACAATACAAGCATTGTCTTCTGTCTCCCACTCTCGCTCAACACACAGTGAGACGGCAAAGACAAATCTTCTCTGTAACTAAAACAAATTTTCAATTTTAAGAGGTAATTTTTCTTTTTCTAATACTAATTTATGGATTTGCAATTCTAGTGTCTATTATTTCAGTTAATATTTATATGTTTCATAATTTTTTTTATATTTATCATATTCTAATGTTAACAGGTTCGTAATTTAAATTTTTTTTTCAAAGTATATTGTCAACTCACGATTTAAAAAAATGTTATGGTTAAAATAGAACTCGAATCGGAACCGACGGTTTGAGTTTGGATTTGGTTCCAATAATTATGTAGAATCGAATGGTTTCATTTACGAAATATCTGTAGTCTAACGAGTAGTTTCGAGTATTGAAATATCTTAACCGATTCACTCGACGCCTAGACTTAGTAGAATTACTTATAAGTAGATATGCACAATAATATCATGTATATTTTATGTAAGATTCAATACACTTTATAAAATAATAATAATTAAATACAGTATTTATAATCTTATATTATTAAATTGAAATCATTTGCATCTATATGGGTATTGACAAAACCTTTATCCGTTTATTAATAGAAAAATCATATTTTATATAATGGAGGGACATAAGGAAATCAAACATAATTAGTTCTATACTTCTCATTTATCATGTGGTAGCACACAAATACAAACATACATGGTCGTTTGAGTCTCGATTCCTCTTTAATAATGTGTTGATGTCATGTTTATTAAGATAGTTTAGATAGTGGAGCTTGATCTCTTATCTACTTATAATATCGTAAAATCGTATGATTAATAGTTCATGGTTCCACATTCATTATTTTTATCAATTATGTGATGTCACATCACATTATAAGACATTATGGGTAGAAGATCAAGACCCTTAAAACTCCAAAGTAGCGCCATTTTGGCGTTCACGCCAAAATGGCGGCCGAAATTATGCTCCAACGGGCGTTAAAAATCGTAGAAAATGATCAATTTAATAGCAAAGACTTTTGGCGTTGATTTTCGGTTTTTTTTTCCATTTTGTCCTTCTTTTTTGTTCTTGTCAAATTTGTTTTTCCTTTTATGTCCCTTTTCATTATCTTTTTATAAGAAAATTTCATTTGGTGCAATTTTTAAAGATCATCGTTGGAGATTAAAATAAATAGTACTATCTTGGTGTAAAAATTGCACTATTATAAAGATCATGGTTGGAGTTGTCTTAGATAATATGCTTATTTGTCTATGTTTTTTTATAATCTTTTGTATAAAAATCTTAAAAATCTTTATCAAGCATACACTTAATTTAATTTTATAATTTAAGTTGGTCAAATTGATTAAAAATATTTTTTATCCACACATTTTGTAAGATCTACAATTTACTACTCATTTATTATTTACATATTTTATAAGAACTACAACTTATAAATACTTAAAAAATAATTTCAGCATCACCAAACATGCTCGTTTACATTGATAGTATTAAGAAGAAAATATGATTAAAATCTTGGTCGTTATATTAGACGTATTCAACATACACGAAAAACTCGAAGTATAATTTTCAAATGTAGTAAAAGTTCTCTTTTATAGTTAGTTACAACGAGTGCTATGAAAAATCATTAGTAAATTCTCATTAATCAATGCTTGCTTTAATCTGAAGAATAAATGTGATTAAGTAGCAAATTTTGAAATGATTTTGTCTAAAGAAAATAATTGCGAATTAATTATAAGGAAAAGGAAGCTTCACATTAAAAAATAATACACTAATAAACCTTTATATTTAAACCCACTTTTAATGAAAAAAAAAAAACTAAAATATTCATATATTGATTGTGAAAAGATAGCATTAAAAAGAAGAGAAATGATATAATGTCCACTGGACACTTGTTCAGTTGGACAAGTATTTGACTTTAATGTCAAATACTTTTTTCTTGTCTAATGTACATTTGACAAGTATACAGATTAGATCATCACTCTAAAAAAGAATATGAAAAATAAGTAAATAGTCTTTGCTTGTGGAATTGGATATGGAATAACTTTTGGAGCATGCCTAAGGTAACTTTAAAATCACCCTAAACACATGGTGCTGTAAATTATGTCAAATGTGAAACTAGGGTTGGACAAATATTTCAAGAACTAAAAAATAAATAAAAGGTTGGTACAGCTGAAAAAATTCTAGATTTCATTTTTGGTGAATCAAAAACCGACTTGTTTGGCTAGGTTTTAGAACTTTTAAGTCTTTTGTTAATTAAATAATATCAAATATAAATCGAGTTAAACGTAAATTTGATTTTTTTTACCGGTCAAGCACGAGTTATAACAATTACAAGAAAAGAGAACAATGGTTATGCATATTGTGGAATTTATGAATTTTATGCAAACATATCTTTATCTTTGCTATACAAATAAAAAAGGAAAAAGGAAAAAGGAAAAAGGAAAAAGAAAAAAAATGAAATTAAAATTGAAAGTCTTAGTGATAGTACCGATTAGAGTATGTTGGGCACGCACGCCTCCACCTTTATGATCTATGGCCTTCCCGCTATGAGATATTTTCGGTGCAAAAAGAGTGTTTCGCATCTCTAGCAGCAAAGTGAATCGATCTACTATAAAACCAATCATATCATGGCAAGGGTAAGGGAAGAACATGTAGCGGCCTGCCCAGATCTCGTATATTCCTCGTAGTCTATTTGATGAGCAGTTGCACTTGTTGGATATCAAAATCAATCGAACCTCTCCAAATGGTAATTTCAAAGTGGTCAATTTTTCTCTTTTGGAATTAAATTACTAATTTTCAAAATGTAATCAAAGAATGAAAGGAGAATCTACTATTGGTCCTCAACGTGTCATTCTAGTACACAATCTATCTATCTCAATCTCTATTGAATTATTATGTGTTCAATTTTATTAAGTTAAATTTTGTTTAATTAGTGCTAATAAATACTAATTTTTATTAATTTGAAAAATGATACGTGACTGAGTAATTAAATTAAAATTAAAATTAAATTAAAATTTTTAATGATCCAATTGAAAAACGATGTACCTCGCACGCAGTTTAACCCAAATAACATTCAAAACCCTTTCTTCAAAACCATAAGGGAAAGTATTTGTCAAAAATTTCGTTATAAATAGGGGCGCAGTGAAATCTCAAGTCATCAGTCAGTTTACACACTCTATCTCTCTCTGTATCTCTCTATATCTATCTGTATATCTCTGTAAAAGTCTAGAGAGAGAAATCAGCTACTTCTCACTTCTCAGTTTCTAGCACCGAGAAAGAGACAAAGAAAATGACTAATGAATGACAAAACAAAGTAAAGGAAGCAAAAGCAAAGTGGAGAAAAATGAAAGGACAAACAAAGCAATAAAGCAGTTGCGTTCAGTTGGTTAATTAATGGTGGAAGGGTAAATTCGTCATTTTTGTAGCTCCATCCATGCTCTCCGGCGGTGGCGCTCTTGAGTGGTTGTCGGAATAACTCTCGACGGCGTTGCCTTGGCTGGTGATGCCTTGGCCAGCCGGTTTATTGTGCGGTATTCGGTGAAGAAAAGAAGAGAGAATGAAAAATAATTTTAGGCATTGAAACCCTAGGAGATTCAGTAAAGTGAATTATTTATTTAAGAAATAGTTGAAAATAACAAGTTCGTAGATGAAAGCTCTAAAACGAAGTCAAACTGCGTCATCGTCGTCGAAATCTTCCTCGCCTTCATCGTCTTCAAATACGTCGTCGTCCTCACCATCTTCGTCGTGGATTTATTTGAGATCGGTTTTATTCGTAGTAGCTTCCTCCTCACCAGCTTCTTGTTCTTCTTCTTCAACCAATCGGTGAGTCTCTTTATCTTTTGGCAAATAGTTTCAGATCTTGTTCTTATACATCTTGGTAATTACTCCGTGAGCTCAATCCATTACCTTAGTGCAGCTCAGATTTAGTAAATTCATAAATATGGAGTTCAAAATCTGAAAAAAGAAAATGACTTTCCGAAAGAGTTGCAATATATTTAATACTCTTGTTTTTTTTTTCTTACTTATTTTTTGTTTTTAGGTGTCTAGCTTCAATCAACACTTCTTTTATTTTTAGGTTTCTTTTTCTGGAGTGCTTTCAATTTGACTAGGTAGCTAAATAATAAACTAGTACTAAATTATATTGCCAGTCAAATATTATTTGAGAACTTTGTTGGATTCATTTTGTTTGAGAACTTTGTTGGATTCATTTTGTCTAGTATGGTATTTGATGCAGTTACTGCATAATTTTTGAATTTTTTATTCAACTAAATATTTCAAATGTTCATATCAAGAACATACAATTGGTCAAATATTATGAATGGAAAATGTCAATTTGGTTGTTTTTTTCCTGTGGGTCTAGAACATGAAGGCGCAGCTCTTGAATTTGGAAAGTAAAGAGTAATGAATGTGCTAGGTGATGTGCTTTTCTGAGGATTAAATTTGTAAAATGGAAGACTTGTACTTGGAAATAATAGATAGAATTGAGATTCTTTACTTACAAGGAATGGAATCGGAGAAAAACTTTTACTTGTAAAAATGCCCAAAAAAATGACTGGAAATTATAATTTGACTTCATCTTCCCAAGACTTGAGCTTTTTCCATTTTTCACACACTTCTTCTGGAACAAGACGGATGGTTAAGAGTTTTATTCTCAAGTCAGGATGGAACACATGGATGACTTGAATGCGGAGAGAAAAATCCTGTGAAAGTTCCTTCATAATTCATGACTTTTTATGTCTTGACATTTTTATCCATGTATCTGCGTTGCTTAATATATATTAATCTAGTGATCGAATGGTTTTATATGGCTACAAGGACATCCTTGATTTGGCATTCTGCCTCAGCCTGCTTCTTGTTGTGCTCTAGGTTATTGTTTTGAGCTCATTATGACATTATAATAGTCAAATGTCATTTGGTACTAATTCTTTTCTGTTATCTTTTGTTTGTGAAAATTATTTTGCTTAAAGAATTGAAGTTATTCTGTTTGAAGGTTGTAGAACTAAAGCCTTCCATATCAGCTATAACATGGAAAACTTCTCTTCTAAATGTTATGATTGGCAACTTGCATTATTTTGTTGTCATTGTTTCTCATTCATGAAATGAAAAATTAGTACTATTTCCATTTCCAGGGGTCATCTCAAATCGCCATGGTCGCGCAGAAAAAGAAAACACATCCTCTCACCTCGTCAATGGAGAAATTTGTTTACATCAGATGGAAAACTCCGTGATGGTGGAGTAAAATTTCTGAAGAAAGTTCGCAGTGGAGTGAGTTGCACTTTCATTTAGCCCACAAATTTTCACCATTTCAAAAAAAAAAAAAAAAAAAAGTTGGAACTTTTTATTGTGCTTTCTATGTATTTAAATGAGATAATATACTTGGCAAACCTTTTGAATATGATTGTCGTAACTGCTTTATGTAGGGTGTTGATCCAAGCATCAAGGCAGAGGTTTGGCCATTTCTTCTTGGAGTGTAAGTTGATTCACTTTTTGGAAGTTATGACTGCATGTCATTGCTGAGAGTAGTCATGAACCTGATTTTTTCAGAAGTTTCCTTTACTAGCTCCTTATTTTCTTTTTTGTTTTCCACTTAGGACCTGGGAGGGAAATTTGGTTCAATCATGACCGTCATTTCAAAATGTCAGTACTATTGTATTTTTTAAATCTCTTAACTTTGACCTAGGTTTTCGTTCTTGACGTCTTATTGTAGTGTTTGTGTGTGTAAGGTAACATATGGAGGCATTAACATCTTTTGCACATTAAAAACTGAAGAGAAAAAGAAAGAATGGAAGAAACAAGGGGAAAACAGCATTTCTACTCCCTGATCGAGCAATTTTTTAGATCAATTATTTTTAATAACCTAAGTCTGTTGTCTACCCTTGTTGTATTGTTTCTATGGTGTATCTAGAGAAAATTTAGTTGGCAAAATATCTTTCTGCATTGATCCTTACTATATATCTTTCTGCAGCTATGACCTAACCAGTTCCAAAGAAGAAAGAGATGTTATAAAAATTCAGAAAAGGTGGTCAACTCTTTCTTTTTTTCTTATATTAATATATGAATCTTTATTTTTCATCTGTGGCAGATTAGTTGATATTCGGGTTTTAGATATATTTTATATTCACTTCCTTTTGTCATTCAATTGATGGATGCAGAAAGGAATATGAGAAACTACGAAGAAAGTGTCGCCGTCTTCTTAAACATAACAATGAACTCTTTAAGTTAAATGAAACTGGTGAAATAAGCAACGGTGACAGTGGAAGTCTCATTGAAGGCATTGGTTCCCCCAACTCTGAAGATGTTGTGAGCGCCAGAGAATCCCTTTCTAGTGAGGAAAGGTTCCCATATGATGAGGACTCAGATCATCCTACTAGCACGCTGATGGATGGATGTGCTGGTTCTAAACGAGTCATGGATCCAAATGTCATTGCATTCTCTGAGTCATCGTACTCAGACTCCTCGGAAGACCCCGATGTGAGTCAAACTTTCAACTTCACAGAAAACAGGGAGGAGAATGATCGTGATATGCCCTTGACAGAGGATTCTTCTCCTTCAAAGATGGAGGTCCTGTCAGAACCCCGTAGTGCAGAAGATTTTGCCACCTGGCAGCGAATCATCCGCCTTGATGCTGTCCGTGCTAGTGGAGAATGGATAGCATATTCCCCGGTTCAGGCTGCAGTATCAAAAGGCAAAGCACGCCGTGCTGCTGAGGTTGTTGGATTGAAGGATTATGATCACCTCGAGCCCTGTATGATCTTCCATGCTGCCCGTTTAGTTGCCATTCTAGAAGCATATGCAGTTTATGACCCCGAAATTGGCTATTGTCAGGGAATGAGTGATTTACTCTCCCCCATAATCACTGTTATGACCGAGGACCATGAAGCTTTCTGGTGTTTCGTAGCTTTCATGAAGAAGGCTCGCCATAATTTCAGACTTGATGAAGAGGGAATCAGAAGACAGCTGAACATTGTTTCTAAAATTATCAAGTTTAAGGATTCACATCTTTTCAGACACTTGGAGAAACTCCAGGCCGAGGATTGCTTTTTCGTGTACAGAATGGTGGTGGTACTCTTCAGACGGGAACTGTCTTTTGAACAAACTCTGTGTCTTTGGGAGATCATGTGGGCCGATCAGGCTGCAATTCGAGCTGGCATTGGGAAGTCCGCGTGGAGCAGGATAAGGCAGCGAGCCCCACCAACAGAAGATCTCTTGCTTTATGCAATTGCAGCCTCCGTATTGCAGAGGAGGAAACTAATCATCGAAAAGTATAATAGCATGGACGAGATTTTGAAAGAGTGCAATGCAATGGCCGGGCATCTTGATGTATGGAAGCTTCTAGACGATGCACACAACTTGGTGGTAACCCTCCATGACAAGATCGAGACTCCTTTGTGACAGGTACTAGTTCGCTTCACTAATTTATTCACTTCTATTATTCACGTGTCAAGAGTGTCTGCAAGTCTCTCTGGACTCGAATTTTGATACGTGTTGAGGAGGAAAAAAAAAAAAAAAAAGCTACTATTTTATATGATTGTATTTGATAAAGGGGATGCTAACTTAAGTCAGTAAAAAAACATCTGTACTTGTACGGAGATGATTTCTTTTTTGAGTTGAATGCAGTGGATGGTGAGCTAAAATTGTTGATGCTGATAAGTGAATTGACTAATACCATATATGTATGTTTAAGAGGATTTGGTCCAGGTTATCTTGTCCTATCTATTGTTCAAATAACGAAACAGACATCTTGTGTTGCATTTGGATGATCGATTCGGATTGTTGATTGAATTGAAGTTTGATGAATTTCAAATTCAATTATTATTGTTAAATCATTTTATTTTGTTTTGCCTTGACTAAAGAAGATAGTGAAGTTATGAAATCGAATTGGAACAAGAATTTTTTGGAAAAAAAAAAAAACATCACATCTATAGCTAAATTTCGATATATCTTATAATATGAAATCATTGTTAGAAATGATGCACTATTATTAATTATATTCACGCTATATTTTTTATTTGTTCTACTACACTTTTGATGAAATCAAATTGGAACAAGAAATTTAAAAAAAAAAAAAAAAAAACCCATCATATCTATAGCTAATTTTCAATATTTCTTATAATATTAAGTCCTTGTTGAGTCATTATTAGAAATGATGAATTAAATAAGGTAATTAAATTTCCATTATATTTTTTATTTATTGCATTACACTTTAATTGTCGGTAAGGAATTCAATCTTTGTTTATTTTATCACTTTTGTCTTAATTTTTTTTTTTTTTGTTGTATTTTTATTCTCATTTTTGTTTATTAATTAATGCACCTTGCCTTTTATAATAGTTTCCGTCCAAAAAGTCTGTAGGAACTGGAGAGAGTGTAAAATAATTTATTTTCCCATCATATTGTTTAAAAAACAATAAATAAAAAAGTGTAATAAAATATTTTTCTCTCATTCAAAGTAGGCAAATAGAATATTACCATCACTAAAGATGAAATGTATTAGTTGATAGAAGATTGAAGATAAAAATTTAATAAAAAAAAATCATAGATATAAATGTTACATGAACAAAAATTGATAACTTTTAACTATAATTAAATTATAGTACACCAAATAAAAAGTGTGATGTCATTATATCTTAAATATTAGTAGTCATATCATATTAAAGTCTTTGAGTGGGTGATGAAAATGAGAAAGCCTTGAATATCACGCGTGTACATTATTTAATGTTTTTAACTACTAGAGATGGATGGTGAGGAAAGATTGATAGGCAATATAAACTGTCAAATCTTAAGAATGGTACAAACAAATTTATAAAGTTGACTCAAACTTTACAAGAAATAAGGCTTAATATATTGTTTCCGTTTCTTAAATTCACAATTTACGATTTAAGTCAATTGAGAAATGAAGCACAAATCTACGTACCCATGAAGGAAATAAGAAAGTGTAGCTAGCATTAGAAAAGAAGCAAAACACACAAAGGGCAGCATGTTCGTTTCACAACAAATTAGAGCGGTAGAGTCCCATTATATTGGGTGACAATAGACCATATAACAATAACTTTTAAATTCATGACACACAAAGTTCCATGATAGGACCACAAAGGAATAGCAACAACACAAATTAAAGAAAATAACCACAATAAAGTAGTCGACTTCTTTTCGATCATTTCTCCTTGGTGTATCATTTCTCCTTGGTGTAGCTTCTGATAACGAAGGCCAACCCTAAGATCAAGAGAGGGACAACGAACTGCAAAATCTTGATCATGAAATCCGAACTCTTGCTTGCATTGGTCTTGGCTTGTGGTGGAATGTAAGTGCGTTTCCGGGGAACTTTTGACATGTCTATTGCCCCAATGCAATATTTGTTCATCAACTCTTTAGCAGAATCACTGTGTCCAATATCTTCAAAGTCGGCAGTTGCATCTTTGCCTACATCATGACAACTTCATAAGGCATTTTTGCATATAAATCTTTACCGATTACACTGGCAGTCACTAAACTTTTAAAGAAATTTCTGAACTTATTTTGTTTCAAGTTAATCACTAAACTTAAACTTTGTTACAATTTGATAACTCCATCAATGTCCATTGGTTTGAGGTGGCATAGCAGTCTATTATTTGCCACCTAAGCTGGCAATTAGATTGCCACATCAGTTTTTCGTTAGTCAAACTAGATATGCACAGAATGACCAAATTGAATGAAACATTTAAGTTCACTAGCTAACTCGAAACAAAGTTTACATTCAAATTTCACTTTTTAACCCAAATCTTTATTCTGCACATTATCCTCCACAAAAGTGATGTAGAAAAGGTAGAATGAGATTATCATGGCATTACCACTTGATGATAGCAAAACTTCATCACCTCCGGGATGATCTTCCATGAATACGGATACATCATATACCTGATGAAACAATTTTCCAGCATTGGATCAGCAACTGTATATTTGAGACGAAGGATTCAAATAGTGTAGCTCCCAATGAAAACCCGAAAATAAAGATGCAAAAGCATGCAAACAGTCTTTATGGTTTCTGTTCGATTTATGCAGTCATTCCCAGATTTTGCATATTTTTCACACCCAAAGCCAACCCATCACCAATGTTCTTGGGCTCGGGGTGCCAAAAGAAAATCGGGAGAAAAAATCAGTAAAAAGTTTACTTTATAGTAAACAAGAATTTTTAAAATAAGTAAATTATTTTATTGATCAAAATTGGCAACATGCAAGATACTCATTTTGACAATAAGATAAGAGTTACTTTTTAATCAAAAGCAAACAAAAAATACTTATCCTGGCATGTTTAAAAAACAAAAAGTTACTAAACGTTACTTTTATTTACTTTTGAGCACAGCCAATTATGCTCTAAAGAAAAATATTGGTAATTACAAAAAAAAAAAAAAAAAAAACAACAAAGAAAAGACTTGACTAAAAATGAAATTGGAATCTTCTATTATGCAGTCAAAGACTGCAGTTTTGGCAACCTCTACCTATACAATTAACTACATATTCTCAGCTACCAACTGCATAGCCCATAAATATTGAAAATAAATCATGTTAGTTCAAACTTCAAACAACCTGTAGATACAAACAAAAATCACTAAATAGATACAGATGGAAGAATTTTTTGTCAGCAATATATTTGCGGGTGGATTCAATGGGGAAGCAGAATTTGGCCTTAAATAAAGGGATATTTCAACATTTTTTTTTTGGTAAGTTTTCACCTAAGCTTTGCAGAGACTCTCTTTCACCAATTAACAGTGCCATTATTATTTCTTGCAATTCAGTAACAAGAAACTCTTTGAAGTCACTTCGCTCTATAGTTGAACCCAAAGCTTGATATTCAAGAGACATGAGATGTATTTTTTTCTTTCAACAAAACAAATAAATATTGAGAGCACAATTGATCTTCTTTCTTATTTCTGAGATATTCTTATCTATGGGATCAAAAGATTAAGATAAAATTTGATTGTTTATCCTTTCTATTTCAAATTTCGTGGCGTAACTAAGAATTGAGTTCAGTTATGGTGATGTAATTAAACCTGATGAAACGTGCATAATCCTCCAAGCTTCTAATATCAGAATTCATAATGAGCACAGAGCAAAGAATATGCACTGCCAAATAATTTAAAACAAGCACCACAATAATCTTGATCACCATTATAACAAATTCAACTGCTGAAAACCCCCAAATCTAATCATCACACGCCTATAGTAACTCAAAACTCATAATCATACTGATATTATCGATTCAACATTTTCAAAAGCTTTTCAATTGCCTCCATAACTCCATTGCATTACCAGATACGAATTATGAGCGTTTTTGCTACCGATTTATTAGTATTTATTGGACTAATTATTGAGTCTTACCTTTCATCTTAAAAGGTCAACCAGATCTCTTATATGATCCAGCTCAATTAACAACCCCAATCTTGTATTATGACTATTAGTATAAGCTTTAGACTGGTCAAATAGGCAATTTAAGCCTTATTCTTTGATAATGGAAACCAATTAGATAAAAACTGGTATAGCAAAAAATACAAATCAGAATCAGAAATTCAAAAAAAAAAAAAAAAAATCGTATAACCTTTCCATCGATTACTAGCCAGCAATCCTTGATATTTCTGTGCTTCGAAACCTCCTCGAATGTGAGAAAATTTTCATCTGACGCCATTTTCCCTCACAAGAAATTCACTATACACAGATTCACTTGAATAAGTTCAATACTGTATACAACACTACAGAATTACACACAAAAACATCACTATATACTGATTTGATGTGTATAGAAAACAAAAAACTGAAACCGTAATAAAATTCTTACCTTCAACTGATTCCAAATTTTTTCTCTCCTTCGAGAAAGAGAGAGAAAGTCTACAGAGAGAGAGAGTGATGCAAAGATTGAGAGGCAGGAGCATGGATTTAGGAATATTTAAATGTCCTGATCTTTAGTGAATGGACATTTTGGCCCTCAAACTTTGACGGAAATTACAGATTTAATGGACATTTGGAACTTTGACAGAAATTACAGATTGTTATATAGGGTAATTATGGCCCCACCACGTTTTTTGTTTAACAACACATCATTTGAATGACAATGGAAGTATTCAACTATTACTCATTTTAATATTTATGTCTTTTATTTTTTTTATCACATTTTTATCTTAAGACGTAAAAAAATTGTTTATTTATCGTATTTTTAAATAAGCAAAATAGATAACAAATACAAATTTTTGACAAAATATTTTTTTTTTCTTATTTTAATGCACATTAGCAGAATATTTGAATAAAAATAGCCATCAAAGACGAAATGTGAAAATTAATTAAAAATTAATGATAAAAATTACTAAATTAGAGGCATAAGTGTTAAAATATCAAAAGTTGAAAGACCTTTGTTACAATTAAAACATAGTGTAAATAATAATAACTATAATGTAATGTGAATATAATTAAAAGCAGCCAAAGAGAGTGGATTGTAATAATCAATTTGGTAATAAAATATTAAAATTTTCCAAGCCAGAAAATTAATAATTTTCAATGAAGGATGAAAGCATAGAGTGACAAGGACTTGTTCTTAACATAATGTTTGATTAGATCGAATGGACTTTAATATAATGTGAACATGATTATAATTTTTAATTCATATTATCAAAATAGAGTAATGCTATTTATAGTCGTTCATTGTCGATAATAAATCTATGCGGCATTATTCGATTGGAGTAATTATTTATTCTAATTGAGTTCAATTGAGTAATGTCACGTAAATTCACTATCGATAGTGAGCGATTATCAATAACATTATTTTATCAAAACATGTCTTGGAAAATTTATAAAAATATGAACAAAAAATTAAGACCATTATATCTATTACTACCACTATTATTATTATTATGGAGCTTGTAGAAATGAAAACGAAACAAGACATTTCACGATGCCCAAAAAAAAAAAAAATTATTTATTACATTAGATAAGATTAGACTCGTGCCCAACATGCCTTCTAGAGTCAATTATTTCAAGGTGTATGCCCATAGAGAAAAACAGTGAAAATTTGTAGATCAAACACAACTTAAATTGACATGTCGATAGTCATATCGGGCAAAGAATAGCCAAGCATTAGCTGCTTATTTCCTCAAAATCGAGTTATATCAGTTGATGGGATCGAATGGACACCTCCAAATATAATCTCAATCATATCCAATCATATATTTGTTCTAACTATCAAACATAATATAAAAGTGAAAATATAATTTTTAATCTTTATTTGTAACTTTGATCTCTTAAAAAAGTTTTATTTTTAAATTATGTTTTGAGTAAAAATATATTCACATCGCATTTTTTTAAATCACACTATATTTTAATTACAATAAAAGTCTTCAACTATTGTTCATTTTCAAATTTATGTCTTTATCTATTTTTTATCACATTCTTATCATCGATCTATTAATTGACATATTTTATCTTTGTCTTTGATAATAATTTCTATTCAAAAAAATTTTTTTGCCTCTCGTATTTTTAAATAAGTAAAATAAATAACAAATATAAAAATTTGACAAAATATTTTCTTTTCATTTCAATGCACATTAGCGTTTGGATAGAAATAATCAAGTTAATGATAATTATGTGACGAAAAAAAAATGAAGGATACAAGTACTAAAATGTTAAAGATTTGAGGATCTTTATTATAATTAAAAAGTGACCTAAATAATAAAATATGTATTGTGAAATTAGTATTCGTATTCAAAGGGTACCCTTAATAATTAATTTAAATTTGGAATCTTTGACCTGCCAATTTAGACCATTGTATTGGCCGCCCATAGAAAAACAGTCCACGGGAGGCGCACCATATTGGTGGGTAGTTAAATTCTAATACGTAAACGTTCTAAAATCAATTTTGCCGTCTAATTCAAATAAAAATAAAAAATAAAAAAAGCGAGTAATTTGCAACAAAGGTCTCAAATTTTTCAAAAATATTCCACCAAGCTCTAAATTTTATACCTACATCCAGAAATTTTAAATAAATGCGCACCTTAAGAACCTTTGGATTGTTTCCACCCAAAAAACTGTCGGTTGAGCAAAAGTCAAGTGTCCATCCTCAATTTGACCAATTTTAACAAGTGTAAAATGATTTGGTCACATTTAATTATTTAAAACAATTTAAAAAAAAAATACATAAATAAATAAATAAAAGAAAATATATCATCTTCTCCCAATACACTCCCCTCCACGCACAACCACCCTACGCCCCAACCCTACTACCACAATCGTCACCAACAAAGAGGATTTCTCTCCTTGGTTTTCGATCCAAATTTGTGTGTTTAGGTCGTAAAATAGGGGGATGAAATTCCACCTGTAGGTGATGGTTGCGATGACGGGATAGGGTAGTGATGCATGGGTGAATTGGAAAATATGACATATTTTTCCTTTTTTATTTTATTTATCTTTTAACAAATTTTATATGGAGGAAAAAAAGGTGGTTTGAGTCAATAGAAAGTGTTTTGTTTTAATATTTTTCGAGTTAAATAATCACGTGGAAAAGAAAGTAAAAGTTTTGTGGTGTTCCGAGTCAAATATTAACAATGGCTCACATTTAATGACTATCTTTTGACTTTTTAACATAATAAATTGGAGTTGCATAATCTGTTATTAGGGATGGCAATGACCGTGTGGCCTGCTCGGCAGCTCGGACCCATGGCCTGCTCAAGCTTGGTCGAGTCAGCTCACAAGTCAACTATGTCATTCAAAAAAAAAAAAAAATCAGTTTTTTAGAGAAAAAAAGACTCGTGGGCGATTCCCGAGCTAATTTTTTTATCAATGAGCCGTTCAAAGCTCGGCTCGCCTACTGAGCTAAGCCAGACCAACTCGACCCATTGCCATGGCTATCTGTTATGTAATGATATTAATCAAAATATTAAAAGAATTACTTAATTGATTTTGTACAATTTAACTAGTAAGTTGTATGAGATGGAAATAGATAATATATTATTTAAATTTTTAGATTATATTGTTATTTAGGGTATATTTGATTTTGATTAAAATTAGATTTTTTAAAAAAAATTGATAATAGTTGATAGAATGTGTAGTTGAAAATTGTAAAAAATTGTGGATTAATGAAATATTAGTTAAAATTAATTGTTAATTTTAACTTTAATTTTTAACAAAATTTTAATTAAAAATAAACGATTGTCTCGTAGTACCTAATTCTCTTTATCCTGGAAAACTACGAAGTGGCGGCATTGCAAAAGTTGTTGATAACTGATTAGATTCAAACAATTAGTGTCATTCTAATTCTAAATTATAAGTAGATGACATTTCAACTTTCAAGACTTTTGATTTGAACGATCTAGTGGTCTGAATCTTTATGTGCACAATTTTTTTTTATATATTTTCAATTTGCCATACTTTTTAAGATGGGTGAGATAAGGGCAATGATCTCCTACTCATCTGTAATACCTATTTATAATGTTTACGTTGATATGGTATTATATGATTGGTAAAATAATGAGTATAGAACCACGTGCATTATCAATCATATAATGTCACCTCAGCGTGAGCATTATAAGTAGACATTATAAGTGGTATGAGTAGAACTAACAAATAGGGTCGCCCAACTCAAAATTGGACGGATCACACAAAAGATTGGACTGAACTAGCACTGACCCAATTTTACATGGGCTGGTATTTGCTTGGGGCAATCTAGCCCGATTTTGAGTCACAGGGCTAATGAGACAGCCCAACTTAAATTTTTAACTTATTTTTTCAAAATAATTATTTATAATTTAAAAAAAAACAAAATCCACCATCTTTCACCCCAACCCCAATTTGAGAACCCGACCAGAGAGGAGGGGATTTCTCCCCCCTAGTCGCTCGGAGCCCACCGGGAGGAGAAATCTCTCATCTGGTCGTAAAACCAGGGAGAAATCTCCATAGTTTTGCGAGAATTTCTTAATTTACTTGCGAAACCAGGGAGTTTCGTTTCTACAGAGAGAGGGGAGGATTTCTCCCCCCTCGTTTTCGACCTGCACATTTGCTGCCATGTTTCACAGTGGGGTGGGGGTTGGGTGTTTGAAGGGGGTAGGGACTTGGGCAAAAAAAATTATTGAGCCAGCTCGGCTTTAGTCCGATTGGCCCGGTGAGTTAGTTGTATAGGGCTAAATTGACCTGATTTTTATTTGATCAACTTTTTATTGGGCTAGTCCAACTCAGAGACCGGGCTATCTAGGCTGGCCCATTTTGCCACCTCTAAGTAGGAGATCATTGCCCGATGAAGTATATGTGTAAATATCGGTGTTTTTATTTAATTACAATAACTTGTATATATTCAAGGATATGATTTTGGAATGCCTCAAACTCGCATGGTCAAAAGAATTTATGTTCATTGCAACAAAATTAATTTCTTTCTAGACTATTTTTCTTTTTATTTTTGTAAATGCAAATTAATACACAATTTTTTTTTTTTTTTTACTTTTTGGATTGTTTGGACAGAGTAATTGGGGAAAAAAAGTGAAATCTCGGAAACTTTAGGTGCACTTGAATGAGATCCATTAGGAGTTGTTTTTCCTTTAAAAAAAAAAAGAACTGGCAATTTTAGGGTTAATTTCAGTAATAGTCAGTTAAGTTTGTTAAAAATTTTAAAATAGTCATTAAAGTAATTTTTTTACAATAATAGTCACTAAGGCGTGTACGGGCGGGTCCCCACCCCACAAAAATTTTTACTCTGTCACCCCGCCTTGTGATTCAATTCATATTTTGAGGGGCATTGGCAACCTTCGACCAATCAATCGTCCCACAAATTTATTTTTTGTCAAACTGAAAAAAATAATTAAAAATAAATAAATAGAATTTTTTAAAATATTTGTAGCAAACAAAACAAAAAAAAAATACAAGATTGGAGTTGTGGTGTAGTGGTTAAGATTTATAGTATATAATTCCAATCCGAGTCTGATTCTTCTTTAGTCTATTTCTATCAAAATTGTAATTTGTATTCTATTTTATGATTTTTTAAAAATAAAAGTAAAAATTGAAGAAGGGGCGGGTTCGAGTGGTTGCCTCGGATCCGTCCCTATTACCCGAATAAGCAAAGTGGGTCCAGCGGGTTGGTTTTTTTGCAATCCTTACTCAATTGTATAACAGTTACATTAATGGTCACTCAATTGAAAACGTTAATATAAAATCATACGTCTCACTGTTAAATTCTAACATGGACACAAACAACATGAATTAGTACGCAACATTAGACAAAAATACTTCACCTTAAAAAATTCACCCGCAAAAATGCGAAGTCTCACCAATTAACTGCTTACTAGAATTGAACAATTATGAGTTTGATAATTATGCATTTAGCTGCAATTAATACGACTTTGTCTGACATGGCGTACTAGTTAACATTGTTTATGTCTATGTTGAAATTAATAGTGCCACATAAGGTTTTAGGTTAATGTTTCCAGCCAAATGACCATTAGTATAACTATTAAAAATTTGAGTGACCACTCCTATAAGAAAACTACTTCAATAACCATTTTGAAATTTTTAACAAACTTTAGTGACTATTGCTGAAATTAACCTACAATTTTAACACTTACCTTACCTTTCTTTGAAAAATAGTTTATTCACTAAAATCAATATTTTATAATTTAAAAAAAAAAAAAAATACCTCATTTTTGTTATAAACTAAAGAGAATAATAGAAGATAATAGAGAGAAATTGTATATTTTATTATAATGATGAACTCATACATATATGGTTTTAAAGACTTGTAAGGTAAGTAAGACATATCTTATGGTCATCATTATTGTTTTCCACAATTTTACGATACTCTCCATTTGATGACCATTAGTACAACAATTGTCTTGTTAAAAACATTGTTTAGTAAACACTCAACGGGACAAAAATAACAAACGAATGAAAAAAATAATTATAAAAAAATTGGAGTACTCAATTGCCACCTCGTTAAAACTTTGTCAGAAAAATTCAATGGGACAGAACATGAACAAATGAAAAAGAGTATAGCTACTCCCTCTAATTCTAATCAATGAAAGTTCTTGTATCGAGTTATCCATATCTCGTGCATTAATGTCTTCAATGCCACAATCTTTTTAAAACTTGTATAAAATAATTTTGGTCAAATGTGCTCCATGTTATAACCTCCAAGCAATATTATCTCCATACACTATCTCTGGTTGACTGTAGTCAGTATGATGGTCTGATGCAATTATATTAAAAACAGATTTTGTTGTTGCTCCCTTCAAGAGTCTCGTATAAAATTTGTAACACACGAGAGTATAGCCATAGAGTTATGTTAATGGTAAATGTATTGTAGGTTATAGATATCCATAACTATAATATTTGTAATACTTCTCATTGGATGTATTTTATACAGAATATGCTTCGTAAAAACCTTAGTAAAAAATCTTAGTGAAAGAAAAGAGTACATAATTCTTTTGGATACACTATGAAAGTTGCCTTATTAAAAACGTTACCAAAAAATCTAATTGGACAAAACTTTAGCCAAGGAAATAAAAGTACTCACCCTCGTGATAATATCACTTGAGATCTGTAATTTGATCAAAAAAAGTTAAAAACTATATGCTTCAAGCATATTAAATTTTCCATGGATTTATATACATAATATTATTAGTCATCTCAGATGGGTTGGTTATAATTATATTCATTATACGCATATCAAATGCATTGATAGGCTAACACGATATCGACTTTTGATTGCTTTACATAAGCTTTGTGAAATTCATGATGTTAAATGTCGTACATTATATGTTACGACTTCATTTTTCTTATTTTCTTTTCACATAAATATACACATTTAGGTGTTCGGACTATATGTATAAACTTCAAGTTTCTCTAGTGAGTTTAATTTAATTAGATTGCATCCTTTTATTTGTCTAATTAATTCTTTGACGGATTTTTTTCAATATCATCGCTACATTTTCATAATGTGAAGCACTACATTATCTATACTACATCTAAAATGCCCTAAAAGAGAGAAATATTTTTGGACCAAAATATCCTCAATCATATTTTATATTTTTCAATTTGCCCTTGATTAATATAAAATATCTTTAAAATTGGTTCAATTAATTAAATCTTAATTAATGCCTTTAAAATTCTCCACATATCTATCTACCATTACCCCTTCATTTCATGAATTGAATATAATTAATTGGAGACCCTAGTATCCAACTTTTAACAATCACTTTCCAATCAAATTCACTATTGTATAAATTTATTCATGGATCGGATGCTTTTTGCTCTAGTAGTTTAAGATTGTAAACAAAAATTTGAAGGAACCATAGATCGTAAAAACTGTAGTGAAAAATTACTCTGTGTGCCTATTAGGTAAAGTCCTGAATTGTTTTTACCACAAAGGGTCTAGTTACGATGGTGATGGTGGACATGGGTTTCTTGATGGAGGCGCATTCAGATGAGGAATTATCGGAGATATTGTTTGGTGCTGTTAGGATTTGTCAAATGGAGATGAATTGTACAACATTTGTTGATAATGTCATGCCATCAAGTAAAGTTTTGTCTTGCGAAGATGAAAGTGAAAATGGAGATGAATAATGGGTTTATTGTGAATTTTATCATTGGTAAGTTTATGATTTTTTTCAGAGATGGTGAGAATGGTGGGTATAATTGAAAACTTTAGTACACCTTACAAATATACAATTTTGTACAACTTACATTGAAGACACATAGTCTAGTTTTAATAGATAGCTAATCCCTAGACTAAAGGATCTTTAGAAAATCAATATCATCACACATTGGCAGTGGAGCATCTATAATTTCTAGAAGTTGAAAAAGTGTGACTTTTGTTCAAATTGCAGTGCTAAATCATCAGGCAGAATAAACACAAAAATTTTAATTATTACAAAACTATAATTTACTTGCTTATTGCTGTTTCGATCCTCTTTTTAGAATTTCATAATCAATCATGTTCATTACTCCATTGTTTTTTCAAATATCCAAGCAAATTGACATTTTCTTTAATCTTTTAATCTAAGTAACCCAAAGTACTGATTGAGGGTTGGATAGATAAAATAAAGAGATATGTTTCGAATTTTTATTATTTAAAATTTTCAACAAACAAAAATAAATTCACAATATTATTACAAAATCACGTGCAAAGCACGTGTTCTTAACTAGTATACAAAAGTGTGTCAATCAACATTTCTTTTTTGATTTCATTATTTCCCCATAACAACATAACATATTGAGATCTCTTCATTTTCAATATTTTTAGGTACCTGAACCTCTTCCGAGATTTTACAGTTAGTTATGTCTATATACTCTCTAAGAGTATACACATCCTCAATAGACCATCTTTACTATTTGATCCATTTTCCTCTTTAAATATTTTTGTTTTGGAATCAAATATCACCAAGCTTCCAGTGTGCCATTAAAATTTACTATATATAATGTCAACGGATTGTCCTTCTAAGACGTTAATATAAATTTGAGCATTTACAGCTGGTATATGAGATTTGGTTAATCTCTTTGGTCAATAAATGCACGTGTCAATTGTATAATTTACAAATGAGTTATTTGTCGAACTTTTTGTTTTATTGTCATTGCGAAGATCTAGAAAATATAATATGATGCATTTTCATGTATTTTTTCAACTACTTAATGTTGAGAAAAAATGTCTTATCAAAATGACAGTCGACAAATCATGTTATAAAATATCACCTGGTAGGATTTAAGATATTTTATAAGGGTAAAACTAAACATGTTGATGCGATCCAAAGTGCTAAGGACCACATTGAAAGCATATCAGAGGCTAATGGAAGTTTGGAGGACCAAATTAAGCATAAAACAAAGTTGGAGGTCAAAAACGACGAAGGTCAAAAAAATGGCATGGGTGATCGTCCAAAGTAATTTTTCGCCCGGGCAAAACCTCAGCGATCAAAAAGCAATTTTTAGCAGTTTTTTTTAAGCACAGGCGATCACCCGAGACTTACACTAAGCAATCACCAGAGCCAACTTCTGCAAAAATCTGCAAAATTCGATATTTTTTTTATACTTTTTTCGTTTAGAACTCTATTTTAATTTGTTTTTAATTATTTCTGAATGAGATTAGAATTTCTTTAATGTTTACTATTTAAGAAATTTTCATTGTAAACAATTACAAGTTTTGATTTTTGAGAGATTAATTAAAAGTGAGGATTCACTTTTCTTCCGAGTTCTTCATTGAACTAACCTAAAACTTATCAAAGATTTCGCAAACTTTTGTGGGGTTCATAACTTTGGTTCTTTGATTCAAGAAATCATCGAGTCAAGTTCTTGCGACCAGATTTTAGCTTTCTTGGGGTTCAGATCAATTATTTTGTGGGTTCCGAGATTCAATTTTTCGTGGGTTCGCATCACATATATTCTCAACATTCTTTAATGTCTATCTCAATATACTACGGTGTATTGATTTTATATATATTACTATAAAAAATCATTAGATTTGTAATATTAGGCTCTAACCATAAGTCACCTATAGATCTCAACTAACATTTATTAAAAGTTTGAGATTTATACTCACTAAAAGCATCAACAAGACACACAATCTTGATTGTATAATTTGAAAAATATGCTCATAATTTTAAATTTGAGCAAATAATTTCACAAACTTTAAGTTGCGAATATAAAATACTATCATACAATTATCTAGTAGATATATATATTAGATACAAATAATATCTAGATGATCAACATGGAGAATTACGAGGCCTTCTACATCACCATAAATAATTTTTAAAAATATAGAGAATTCAAACCCGATTTTAGCTAGTGAAGGCATACTGATTTATATACCATGAGAAAAAGCAATGCGTGGAGATTCATTCTATTCAAAATCTTCTAGTTTGTCAATAGACATTCTCATGAATTATTCGCATTATCATTAATCTGGGATAGTCTAACTAGTCATGACAAAGAATAAAAATTTTCAAGACAGTGGAACTTATGGTTCATTATTTGCTTCAATTGTACTAATATTTTTATAGTACAAATTAAAAAAAATTTGAGTAACACAATTTTAACTATTCTAGAATATTGAATCGATGTCAAATATATATTTTTTCAAACTTATTTACCACTCAAATAAACAAGTATAATAAAATGACTATGCGATAATTCATAATTTTGAAGCCAAAAATAATAATAAAATTCTTATGCAATATTTGATCTCATTGAACTTTAGTTCCAAATTATAACTAGATTGAAAGATAAAGATAGGTAAGCTTCTTGTCATGGATAAGTGATAAATAATAATTTTTATAAATTTTTAGAGTCTACATCAATCCTTAAGTCCAATCAAATATTTCAAACAATGAGACCTCATATATCGCCATTACAAGTAGTAAGCAAACAATGAATTTCTCCCTTTATATACTTTGCAAAATGAAAATGAAAATGAAAATGATGTATCACATAACCATTCCTATTGGTAACGCTATCATATGATACAAGTAGCTATTAAAATCTATAAAAGTATAGATAACAAAACCATATTTAACAACCATGAATTATTGTATAAAGAAATGCTGCAATTTTCTTTTTCATTAAAGATCTTCCTTTTACTTTATAGATGGCGGTGTCACAAAATATTAACAAGGTAAGCAGATTTATCATGCTGAACCACAATCTGTGGAACTTATTCTAAAAATATAACATATTGTCCAAAATTAAATAAGAATATGAATTTACGTAGGTAATGCTTTACTTCTAGTACATTAAATTATGTGATGAAGACCTTACGTTAATGGACAAGGAATAAATTCCTTGAATTCATCATGCATATATAATTGAAACAAATGATAACAATAATTGATTTTGTTCTAAAATTTTAGACTTAATGTCGTAACCATAGTTTTGTTCAAGTATAAATATACATATAAATCTATAAAGCATGGATCGATAGTATAAATACAATCAATACATATTTTTCTAAAATATTTATATATTTGAGTTGTGTTTCTTCTAGTACACTAACAATGTATTCTCAAATATTGACAAAAAATCATTAATTTTCAAGAATATTTATTTGTATATAGTTGTGCTTCTTAAGGAGCAACAACACAATATTCTTCTTGAATATTTATATATTTTATGTTTATCTAGAACCAGAAACAACAATATTATTTTTTTGGAATATTACACACACTACTTACCAATCTTTAAATAATTCTAAATCTAACAACTTAACAAATTTATTTTAAAAATACTAAATAATTAATATTATATTAATTAATAAAATAGTGAATTAATTATTTGCACGATAAGTCCTCCATCTTTATAATATCTCTAATTTAGTCCATGTACTTCCTCTTTCATTTCAATTTCGTCCTCTTTTATTTGCGACTCAAGTTCTTCAACTTTTATATTTTTACAAGTTGGTCTCTATATTTATACTTTTATATCAATTTAGTCCTTTATAGTATCATATTTGATACATCATGTTACTGAATTGGTATTATGTAAATGATATTTTGTATCATTCATGAATATATATCATTGAATATATTAAATATTATATTATGTTATTTTACACATCACATGTTACATAAATTTGTATTATGTATCATCGATGATTTTTATTTATAAAGGCTTTTTGCACGTTTTGTTACAAATGATGAAATCAATAGTTTTATTTGTTAAATTTGGCATTGTGTTATATCTATATCATACTAATTTTACATAGTATCAATATGTTTTAGTTCAATGTATATATTAATACAAACTTATTGAAGTTTAGAGTTGATTTTTGGACAAAAAAAATTTACCAGGTTGACTAGTTTTAGTTTTTTTACATTTAATATCGCGATCTAATATAGATGTTACAAATGATATTGTATATCAGATCATCGTTTGATAAAGATGTTATAAATGATATTTTGTATCACCGAATATATTACATTTGATTATATTATGTTATTTATACATGTTACATGAATTGATATTTTGTATATTATTTTACGATATTTTATATTTTAATTTGTAACACAAATTGTTGCAAAATATCATTTGTATCAAACATTAATACACAATATCATTTGTAACATATGTATCAAATAGTGATACTATAAAGGACTAAATTGATATAAAAGTATAAATATGGGAATCAAGTTGCAAAATCTAAAATTTGAAGGATTTAGGTTGTAAATAAAAGAGGACAAAATTGAAATGAAAGAAGAAGTATAGGAACTAAAATGAAAATATTATAAAGATGAAAGACTTATCGTGCAAATAATTAAGGACTCAAGAAGTAAATTTGGGTGAATTCAGGTGGAAATATTTTTGTATAGATTTGATTTTAATTTATTATTTTATTAATTAATATAATTTTAAGAATGTAGTATTTTTAGAATAAATTTGTTAAGTTGATAAAATTGGAATTATTTTCAAAAAGTGGTTTATTTATGAAAAAATCCCTATTTTCTTTTAGAATATTGATATTCATAATGTTATACTTAATACAATGTTTTTATAAAATATTAATATTTACCAATAATTGTTCTTCTCCGGGACAAACTCAATAGTTTTCTAAAAATTGACATGTATAAATTTTATACTTTTACGAAACAATAACATAATATTCTTATAAGATGTTAGATTTATAAAATTATGCTCTTCGGGAGCAATAACTTAATATTAAATTTTACAAATTATGCTTTTCAAGAGCAACAACATATTATTATTTATGAATATTAAATTATATAAGAATTTACTCGTCGTGAGCAAAAATATAATAGATGTTAGATCTTATACATTATGCTCTTCGAGAGCAATTAATATTATAATAAAATATTGATATTTTTCAAAGTTGTGTTATATTAAAAAACAACAACGTAACATTTTTCTAGAATATTAATAAACTTGTGTTTCTTCTTCAGAAAATCACAATTAAAAAAATCTTATAAAGTTACGGTATTGAAGAGCAATAATACAATATTTTTCTAGAATATTGATTTGTATAAATTAATATTTCTTCAGAAATAGTAATACGATATTATTTTGAATATTGATATGTAATAATTAATAATATTCAAACAATATTTGTCTACCATATATTAATATAGGAAAAAAAAAGTATACTCAAAGACGATAGTAGAGACAATACTAACTTTTGTCCATGAACAGAAAATAAAGATCAATTTGTTAAATCAATTGACTTTATCTCTATATGCACTTGGAATTGAAATATAACAATTGGATGAAAATGAGTTTTTAGAAGAGAATAAAGAAAGAGAATAGAGATATATACTAGTTTTTGCTACGTGCGCTGCACGTCCGTGAAAAATGTAAGGATAATTTTATGTTGAATATCTAATTCAAATGATAAATTTGTGGTATTTGTTGTTTTCATACACAAAGTTGTCTCTCACAATTTATATAAATACTCTACAAAACATTTACATGTTTGTTTGAGCAAATTAGATAACAAAGATTCACTTACATGAATACAAGAAAGGAGGAAAGTTAAGATTGGTAAACAACTTTTGAATGTTGGTAAAGTGACAATTTTTATATTTTTATTGAATTGCACCACTTCGAGAATTTGAATTTGACAAAACCCTCATTATTCAAACTCGGCTCCAACTTTTTAAAATTTTTTACTATTGACTCAAAAATCAAATATTAAAAAATTGTGTACAATTTGCTTATAACATCAAATTAAAAAATAAGAAAATTTGGTGAAAAATTGAATGAAAATTTGGACGAATGTGTGAATAGTAAAAGAAAAAAAAAGAAAAAAATTAAGAAAAAAAATAATAGCATTTTTTTAGAATAATCTGTAATATTATAAGATAAAATAAAAAAAGATTATTAAAAAACTGAATGAAAAGGTGTAAAAGAAAAATAAATAAGAAAAAAAAATTAAAGGAAACAAAATTTGCGATTGACACACACTACAATAATTTCGCCGTCTCTCACTTATCAAAGTTTTGAGGAAGATAAAGTTATTTTGTACTTTTTAAAAGTTGTAGAACTTTATTTACAATTTTATTTTATTTTGTTGTTTTTAGCCCTTTTTTTATTTTTGTTTATTTAAAGAGGATGTCAAAACCGTCAAAATATGTCAAAAGGACGTGATTTGCAACAAAATTCAAAAGTTAGGGATGGTCAATGCTAAAAAAAAGGTTAGGGGTTGATTTGTTATAAATTGAAAAGATTGGTGAAAAATTGAATGAAAATTTCGATGAATATGTGAATAGTAAAAAGAAAAAATTAAGGAAAAAATAATAGCATTTTTTAGAATAATCTGTAATAAGTAATTCAGTAAAAATAAATTATAATTTGCCTATAAGATAAAATAAAAATGATTAATAAAAAAATTGAATGAAAATGTGTAAAATAAAAACAAATAAGGAAAAATAAACTAAAGAAAAAAAATTGTGAAAAAAATTAGAAAAAGACAAATGAAATGGACTAAAAGCCCACATACCAAAAAAAAAAAAAAATCGAGTGAACAGTAACTCGACGACGAGTTACTGTTCATTGTCGAGTTACTCGTCGTCGAGTTACTGTTCACTCGAATTTTTTTTTTTTTTTTTTGCCCATTTCATTTGCTAACACTCTTGAATCGGTGTATGATATTCTGAGCTTCACTTTCTTCACTTTTCTGAATTTTGGTGCCACCATAGAAATGCTTATGGTAGCATGACGAAAAATTTATTTCCAGATAAATGAGTTTTTCTTTTGAAGAACTAAAACCATTTACTTCTTGATGGATTTAGTTGTTTCTTCTTATTATTGTAATGTTTACGTCCAGATTCTAAACAAATAAAACAGACAGCTCTTTATGAATTCCCATGGGAATTATTTGTCTTAAAGCAAATCATAGGGTGGATGATTGCATAGTTTGCACTTCCTTGGTCTATTTATGCAAGAGAGTTTACCCAAATCACCAATCGAGAGAACAATATTTTTCAATGAGGAACAACCATAAAATGTCAAACAAGCACATCTACCGAAAATAAAAATCTAAGTCATGTATGTAAAGACAAAAACCTCTCTGCTCTAGCCTTCTTTTTCAGATCCTCTGATTGCTTTGACGAATATGATCCGTGCAAGGCAGTGCCAATGCCAGTGCCAAACCTGGAGTAAACTGATACAATTAGAGATGTGGACTCGCTAAATATGTCACAATATTCCGCGGGATGAGTAAGTAGCAGAAATTGTAATTGGAAGAGTCCAACTCGACAACCAAGTTGGTTGTCGAGTAGCTCGGCAACTGTATGGCAAACGAGGTTGGCGAGTTAGCCAAGCTAACTCGCCAATCGACTGCTCGACAACCTTGTCCAGCTTAGTTTCCAATTAGTTTGATGCCATCTTGGTGCGGTCTGCACGGTTATGGTAATCAAATATCAATCAAGACCCATTGAAATTTGCCATCAACATTGGTAAGAATTAAGTTTTGGACAAATATAACGTAGCAATCGAATGTATTATGTATTAGAGAATTCGGGAAATGTGTAAGCTTCGGACAACTTCCACATAAATATTTGATTTGAAATTTCCTAAAACTATGGAAAAATTAACAAAGTATAAATAAGAATGAAGTTCGCTTAAAAATTTTGTCATTGTCATACGATAATATACACTTACAGAAGAAGAGAACAGTTTGAATTATAAGCTCCAATGGAACAAGCATAGAAAGAGACGAACAATCAGGCGGCTAAATTCTAAGCTCCAATCGAATGGAATGGAAACAAATATGGAAAATGAAGATACAATTAGCTTTCCAAACGGTAGAAAGTAAAAAGGCAGAAAGTAGGTGAGTGAAGTGGGTGATAAAATTAAATGGTAGTTGTAAAATGACGGCGTGTTGGACGAAAATTGTACAGTGACAAATTTAAGGCTCTTATATGATTGTAAGAATATATGTAGTTTCAAAGATTGTAGGGTAAGTAAGACCAATGTTTTAAAAACCGACCCGGGCATCGACCTGAAAAAGTTAAAGGGTCAAGGGTTAAAGGGTCGAACCGGGGTTGACCCGGTGATTTTTTAAAAATTACAAAAAAATTTAAAAATGAAAAATAAGTTTTTGGAAATCACAAAAATTGCTCAAAAACATTTTTTTTATTTTTCATTCTTTTAATCCATTTCGTGCAAGAAAAGAGATGAATTTCATTGGTCAGTTACAATTAATTGTGAAAAAAATAATTTTAAAAACCAATAAAACTGAGAACGGTTCAACGAGTTTCTCAAAACCGGGCGGATCGACGGATTTATGGGCGAGTTTTTAAATAGAGAGTTTTTTTTTTTGCATAATCAGCCCGGTTTTGGGACCGATTCCCGATTTTATCGGTTTAACCGGCCGGGTAGGGCCGGTTCTGATAACAATGAGTAAGACATATTTAAATATGGTCATCAATATTTTCCATAATTTAACAACAATTTTCTTTTAATAGCATTTTTTAAATTTTTCATTGGAAAACAACATTGTTACGGTTATATGTTCGAGTAACGCATGTGTTACTATGTTACTTGTAGAGTAACATTAAGATATTTCAATTTTTTTTTTAATTAAAAAACAACATTTTAAGGTAACATTGTATTACATGTCGAGTAACATACATGTTATTTATTTTATGAATATGTTAATGTGTTACTTGTAAGGTAACGTATGTGTTATTGTGTTAATCTATCCCCAACTCTAACACCATCATGTCCATCACTGTTTCTCATCATTGTCGCCACCTTTGACACAACTGGTCGAATAAGATTTCTCCGATCTCAAGCATACCCGCTCATTCCCACTTTTTTCTCTCTAACCAACACCATTTTCTTAACTCAACGGCCTGCTATTTTAATTCACAATCCAAATTCACATCCAATTAACCTAGTAACACATTGTCACATTCAAATAATATAATTTGTTACCATTAACATATTATTTTACTTGAAAGTAATAGATCGTGTTACTACCATTTTCATTAGCCAAATCTAAATCCACCACCACCACAGCACTATTGAATCACAATCTAGATCTATGTTCAACCACGACCCAACACAAACTTCAATTCAACACCCACCAAAACCTTTCAATCCCAGCAGTCAAACAACCTAGAAGTTAGTATTACTGGTCCAAACAACCCAAAGATTGAGGTAGCCTCTACCGTTTTCGGCACAGAAAGTGGCGTCGTGATTGACGTCTTTGTGTAGATCAATCTTTTTCTTCTCCGTCGATAGCATGGTTGCAGTGACAAATCTCTCTCTAAAAATCTATAGCTTCCATGTCGTTTTGTTTCCTTCTACGCCAATTCTGACATCATTTTAGTCAATCATCATAATTATAAATAAATAAAAACATAGTCGCTAATAGCTATACCCATGTATATACACATATTTATATATACATCGGAAAATTGGTGCAAATGGTCCCTAACATTTGTTTTTTGACACAGAGTCCATAACCTATGTGTTTTTGTACACAATTGATTCTTATTTGATGAAAAAACTAATATACCCTTAATTTTAATAAGAGAGATGTGCAATTAGGTTGCCAACCTTTGCAAAAGTGCAAATTTGTCCCACATTTTTTTTAATAAAAAATTAAAGAAAACTAAAGATTTTTTTTGAATTAACACTTTATTGACTAAATTGATAATATACAAAATTATTTTATATATTTTACGAACTATTATAAAATGACTAAAATTTAAGCTCATAAGTATTTACAAACATGTTAGATAAAGTTATTTGTTAAATATGTCATAAAATTTATTTATTCAAAAATAAAGAACACATAAAATTATATATGACATAAAAATTAAGTTAAATAAATAACAAAATATCATATATATAATTTTATGTCATTGAACCAATTTTATTATATATTTTTTGAAATAAAAATACTAATAGAAATTAATTTACACATTATGTGTTTTTTATTTTTGAACGATAATAAAACGATAAATTAAAATATGAAGAATATGGTTGGAGTTATAATATTTGTTATTAATAAATGAATAGCTCAATTTAATAACAGTATTTGGAGAAATTGGTGCAAATGGTCCCTAACGTATGTCTATAATGCACAAATGGTCCATAACTTTTCATTTTTGGTGAAGTGGTCCCTAACCTATCTATTTAGGTGCGCAATTGGTCTTTTTGGACATATTCTGTTTAAAATGTCCTTTAGTTGCATGAGTGAGTTAAATTCTCATTTTATTTATCTTTATTGGTGGGGGTAAAATCGTCAAGTGAAATTTCTTTTCTTTCTTTCAACTTTATCTTCACTCCCAGGCTGCGATTGCACTCTTCCCGACATGTTATTAAAATAATAATTCCCACTCCTCCGCATTCCGCCACCCCATTTATCGTCATCTCCAAACCCCTGGTGGGCCCGCTTCGACGTCCCATTGATAGCGGCCGGTAACTCACTGTGTAAAAAAGAACATGGGTGTCTGGTGCACTTCCTTTGTCTCGAATGATAGCACACATTTTGCTGCTTCATACCACCATTATCGCTTGAACCCGATGGGTCCAGTATGTGAAACACTCGTCTTCCTACATACGCATCCATAATTACACCAGGAAAAAAAAGGACAATCTATAAGGGTTTCAAAATTTAAGCGTAGTAATCTTTTGTTTTGGATGGTAGTGTATGAATTTCAGATAGGATCATTTGAAGCAACTAAACTTCAAGATAAAGACTACATCGAGGTTTGATTTGGGGAAAAAAAGGTTTTGGGGGTTAGGGTTTTGAGAGGTTTAGAATATGACATTATGTATCTTAATGTTTGATTTTTGCATAGCGAAAAAGGCTATTGAAAATAGAAGGAGAATCTATATTTCTCTGTATATATTCATGTAGGTTGTAAGGAAGAAAAGAAATTTCACTTGACAATTTTATTCCAACTAGTAAAGACAAATAAAATGAGAGTTTAACTCACTCGCGCAACTAACAGACATTTTTAACGGAATTCATCCAAAAGACTAATTGCGCACCTAAATGGATAAGTTAGGGACCACTTCACAAAAAATTAAAGGTTATGGACCATTTGCGCACTATAGGCATATGTTAGAGACCATTTGCGCCAATTTTTCAAGTATTTGAGTATCAAGTTTGTGACATATCTATTTTTTTTTTGTAACGAAAATATAAAATTTTAAATTTTAAATAATGTAATTACTTAATAATATAAAAAATTATTTTATCTAACATGCTTGTTTATAATATAAGCTTAAATTTTAGTTATTTTATAATAATTCGTAAAATATACAAAACAATTTAGTATATTATCAATTTGGTCAATAAAGTGTTAATTCCAAAAAAAATTATTTTCTTTTATTTTTTATGAAAAAATAAAATATGGGACCTATTTTGTACTTTTGCAAACATTAGCAACTCAATTACACATTTTTCATATTAAAATTAAGGGTATATTGGTTTTTCATTACATAAAGACTAATTGCGCACTAAAATATATAAGTTATGAATTTCTGTACCAAAAAATAAACATTAAGTACCATTTCCGCACATAGAACAAAAATTAGAGATCATTTGCACCAATTTTCCTATATATCACTTCAGATAGAGGAATTGTAGAGAGAGATAGCAAATGGGTTATTGCTCAATTGCATTTCTCACCTCAATTTTTCTATGTATGTGTTTCATATTATTTAGAGAATTTAGGATCTATTCTCTTTATTGTTTTTAAGCTGTTTTCAATTTTCAATTTTATAAAATACTCAAAACTTGTTTACATTCATATTTTTGAAAATACATTTCGAAAACAAAGTTAAATTTATAACACAAAATTCAAAACATATTTTTGACGTTTTGAGTGTTTCAGTAAAAATACTCAAAAGGTAAAAAAAATTATTTAAATAAAAATTTTAAAAAATAATATATTCTAAATTCTTAACATACAAAAATTTTAAAAATATAAAATTATAAAAAAATAAAAAATCTAAAAAAAAAATTAAATACTATAAAAATAAAAATACAAAAATATTAAATTCAAAAATACTAAAAAAATAATTCAAGCCCATATTGATTATTTATATAAAAAAAATTACAAAATTTATTTTGTTGACGTTGGAATCTGCAACGTCCACGTGCCAACAGATCTCCAGTCACTCGTCTGACAATCTGTATGTTACCTACACACTCGGACAATCGTTAGGTACCAAGATCTCCGGAGAAAAAAGGTCCGGCGATCGTTGGTAATCCGACGATTAAGTCAACCACCAGGTATTAGAATAATACACGCAGGGGGGGAGGGAGAGGGGCGTAGTAATTGAGTATGGGAGAGACAAGTAGGTAGAGATTTGAGCAGAGTTTAGGGTGGGATTTTTTAGTGCCAAGAGAGCGTACCTTGGAACAATTGAAGGCGTCGTATTTATAGCGCAAGAGTCCTGATTGATTTAGGTAACAAATCAATCAGATACCCAATCGGATCCTCCTTCCTTATGGGATAAGGATCATTCCTTGTCAAGGCAATCTCTAAGATTACCTTCCTTATCTGAGCTTATCACGTTGCATGATTTTAGGAGATTATGATTCGGTTTCCTTGTGAGGATCCGTGCGCCAAAACAATGCAATCTGTCTTCAATTATTTCTCTGGTCATTCTAGAATATTATGTTGTCTGCTAGTTAAGGTTGATACGGAGCCATGCGAGGCCCTCAGTAGCTTGGCCGTGAGTGCCGAGGCCTTCCCCAGGCCTGCGACATTCGGGCCGCAGGCTAAGATGTCCGGTGGGCCTCCGGGGCCCCTTTCAGACTTACGGGCCCTTAATGGGCCTATATGGGAATCTCGTTGGGCTTTTGCTGATGTGGAGGCTCTATCAAAATTGAGTGGTAACAATAGTCCCCCAAGTCCAAGTCTATTATTCATAATAGGCGTAGGACTTTGAGAGTGAGGGGGGAAAGTCAACTACAAAGAAAATTTTGAATTTCGGCGGAAAACGCGGGGCGTGGCCCTCACGTATGGTCCTCGCAAATTGGGTAATGAGCTGGACTTCATCCAAGATAGTCCCCAAGTCCGGTAGTCGAACATTTATGACGGGTGAGGGCTTCATGAGACCGCGCCTTTGGTGACGTATCCATGCAGCTTGGTGTGATCATCACAATCAAGGTTGTCAATCCGTGGCCAGGCAATCATGAGTGAGAGGATGTATGTATTTAATGCAATGGCGCGTGGCAGATAACGGGGATGCGCGTGAGGCGTGTGCGTTCTTGTTGTACTAAACGCTTGGGGTTCCGTTCTCCGCTTGTTGCCCAATTTTAAACACGCGTCCACCATCCGACGGCTCAGATGTAACGCTTGGAATTTGGACGGTGGGGATTAGAACACCTCAATCTATAAAGCTTGGCGCCCTCCTAATTACAACTTCTTCTTGCTTTTGTGCCTATTGTGAATGTTGCGGATGCTCTGCGGGTAATCCAGGAAATCCAAGTGTGGGTGCCGTTCCAACTGCCTTTCAGAGGTAAGCGTGCCGAGAGTTGCTGTGATTAGTTTCGTTGGTTGCTTTTGTGATTATTTCCTGGTTCCGTAGTGTGGAGATTATACCTTGTTGCGCGTTCCGTTAAACGACAATAGGAGCATCAACTGCTGAGGTAAAGAAGGGTTTGTAATGTCGTCCGAAAACGATGACTCACAGAATCAATCGGACGCCCAGACAAACCCTAGTATTTGGGGTGAGTCATCAACATCTGCCCTATCATCTTCCTCCTCTGAGGTCGTAGGAGAAGTCAACCAGGCCCCTGTAGCCGCAGTACTATCGGCTCCGTCCACAAGTGGGGGGGAGGTCTGTCTATCCGGCCCGTCAGAAGAGACCACGAAAAAGGAGAGACCGGACGCTGGGTGCCTGAGAAGAGGGGGTCGCTTGATAAGAGGGATGCCCCGGCGGCCAAGGCGCTTGACGAGGAGCTCAAGCGGTCGGCCACCAAAGCGTCCATGGCGGGCTTGAGGATCGCTAAGGAGGAATTGGAGGATATACGGCTGTCCTATGATATTCCCGCGTCCATAATACTCAGGGCTCCGGGCCCAGAGGAACGTGCTGACGATCCTCTTGAAGGATTTGTCGCAATTTACGAACCTGCGATGCAGCAGGGCCTTCGACTGCCTATGCATCATTTCTTTTCGCGAGGTTCTGAAAGATTGGAATCTGGCTCCTTGCCAGATAACACCGAATGGTTGGGGACAGATGGTGGCCTCATACCTATTGTGGGGCATTGCCGAGGCCGGAGGAGACCTGACCTCGAGGGAGTTTGAGTCTCACGCATCGCCCCGCCGATCTGCAGGTTGGTATAACATTTCTCCTCGGCCAGGCCGTAAATAGAGGACGGCCACCGATAGCCCCAACAAAGTACACAACTGGAAGGAGAGGTTCATCTTTGTAGGCGGGGACTGGAAATTTATGTCGGGGGACCCTCTTCCCCATGTGTCTATCCCTCGTCAATTTGGGAAACTTCGGTATATACCGCCAGTATTTGTATGGAATTTTGACCGTAGTTCCCGACTTAATGTATTGCTTGCTTTTGCAGATTGCGAGAAGCCACCGATCCCGAAGAGGGGCCAATGAGAGCTGAGGTCGAAATGGAATAAGGTGCGAGCTCTCAGCAGAGACTTCAGGAGCCTCAGCAACTTGTTGAAGGACGACAACTTATTGGCCAGCTGCGGACTGATGGGTGAGTTCCGTAGGTTTCGATATATCGGTGTTGTTGTGGGGAGTTGCCTAAACGTGTTGCATATTGGTGTTTGTGTTATGACTTTCGTGTTTAAAAATATTCCTGCTCTCCGTCTCGTCTACCCCCCAGCCGAGTGGAGAGTTCGTCTGCCCCGCCCAGCGCCTACGAGGAAGCGTCTGGTCCATCACAAGAGGTCCAGGATGCTATGCCATCAGGGTCCGTCAATCCTCCGGCCTCTAATGTTCCAGTATCTAGCCAGAGCGTTCCTCCTACGCTTCCACCCTCGTCCTCCTGCTCCCGACCCGACCCGACCCGACCCTATCTTATCCCATCAAAGGATAAGAGAAAGGAGATTTTCGAGGACACGGGTGACGCGGTCTTCTGGAAGAGGAAGGCCAGCTGCTGACATGGGAGGTTTTATGACGATGATGCCCGTAAATCATGCTCGGTCAGTGGTGCGAGGATTCGGCTCATCGGTGGGCATGAAGGTCTCGTTCACATTTCCCAGCGCAAGGGAGAACTGGAAACCTCCATCAAGGAAATGCTTCCTACTCATCCTGCCATGATGGCGGCGAGCGTGCACAAATACTGGACCTAAAAGTAGAAAAAGGCAGCCGAAGAAGCCATTGTTCGTGAGTGGCTGCAGATGGTGGAGATGAATTTGAAACAGGGATTGGTCATGACCAAGGAATTATTCAGCCCCTTGGCAAGCTTCGAAGGCCAGAGTAGCGAGAAGGAGGCCAAGTCCTCTAGGTTGGCTGAAGAGTTGAAGGCCATGAGCCTCGAGAAGGTGCAGCTGGAGTCTGAAAAAAGGGGGCTTCAGTTCAAGCTAGACTTGGTTGTGGCGAAGGAGGTGGACATGAAGGGCAAGTATGAGATTGAGCTGAAGGCCGCCAAAGAGAGTCTGAAACAAGCCCGAGATCAGAAGAGGGGGTCAAGCTTCTCGAGGCGCATCGGGAGGCTCAAAAGTCACCGAGACCGACACTTGCGGTGAGATCGCGTTGGCCATGTGAATGAGCAACCCTTCATCGGCATGCAAAACAGGAGTTGGAGAGTGTCCAGGCCGAATGTACGGGTGCCGAGGCTAGGGCGGTAGAGGCGTATCAGGATGCGTTCGTGGATACGCTAGAGTATCAAGACCTCGCCCATCGCCTGATGACCATAGGGGACGAACAATTGGTAGAGCGAATCGCGGAAATCCATCCCGAATGGGACATCTCTTTCATTCGGCAGGTTCCTACCAAGGCTTTGGTGCCTAAAACCGTCCCCTGGTGAAGCTAATGATCAAATCCCCACTCCGATTGTGGGGGAAGGCCCGCAATGTGCCGACCCTTAAAGAGGCGGCGGGGCATCCGAACTTTGAACCTTGTCATTTTCTTTTGCGTATGTTCCAGAATTAATTGTCAAACTTGTTTTCCTTAATGTGTTTCTACCTCAGCATTTAATTTCGTAAATGATAGTGCACGGGGAGCAGCTTCTCAGATCTAGGAATCACTTCCTTGGACATTAATGGTGCAGACTTTTGGCAGAATCTGAAGAGTTAGTGTCTTTAATGTCCTGGGGAGGTAGCACGTTTGTGTGCCATTCCAAATTCTCCTGGGTCATTCGTATTCATTGCTTTGTGTCAAGTTCCAATGCAGCCTCTATATATGGGTGGAGAATACATTGAAAGCATTCCATCGTACTTCTTATGCGTGCGCCACTCCATTAAATTACGTGAATCAGATTTCTATGTCCCAAGGTTTTCCAAATCGTGCGATCGGGCCTTTCGTATCAAACCTATGGAAGTACGGATAGAGAAATGGCGTCCAGAACGCCTACCAATTGGAGAATCAACATTCAGAGGACCAAACGCCCAGCTAATCAATGTTCAGGGGACCAAACGTACAAGAGAGGTTGGGCTAGCGCCTTAGCTCCTGACCTTGCCCGACGAACGCGTTCTGATGTGGTGGAGGCCCACCGCCAAAAGGTGTCAACGGTATTTTTGAGCGGCGTGGCCTAATTAGTCACCAAACCAACTCATGTTGGTTTTGGGAGGCTCCCGATCATGGTAGAATCAGATTTTCAACTCCTGATGATGCTCTGGGTGACGAAGACCAAGGAATAGGCTTAGTAGATCTAATATCCCAGAATGTGTCGGCCCAAAGAGGCGGCTGGGTACTAGGATAGTTATCATGCATATTTATTTCTGTTCTGTATTTTGAATTATGTTGAATAAAATAAGATTGCGCTAAGATTGTCATGTTAGTTTCATGATGTTGATGGCCTGTGGTATCTGGGCTTCGGTTCTTGTTGACATTATGTGGCACCACTGGTACACGTTGCGCATCGCTAAACTTTGGCAATTTGTGAAGGATAGTCAATACTTGCGCGCAAAATTTGGAGTTTTAGCGTTCGCCTCCCAATGTGATCCTTCCCACCGCCGAAGTTCCAACGAGGCGTCGATCTGAGGCGTCTTCGCTTTGTCTTGAGGGGTCACACCCTTGCGCTTTCACGTGGGGTAGGTGTCGGCGGTGTTACCATGCATTGACGTGTGTATCATTTACGAGGCATGTATCCCACGCGCCTTTACATCTTCCTAGGGTTTATCCGATATGCATTTACTCCTTTTCAATATGCTGGTTTATCCGACTGTTGGTCTTCTGCCGTGCCTATATATGTGTTTGCAGGACTTCACTTTATTTTCCTTATCCTTGCTCTCCTACTGTCATATTCAGATTTTAGCCATGTCGGGCTTTTACTTCTCTAGTGTCCCAAAGCTTAAGATAAGGCGTGGAGGAGTTGTGGATGATATTTCCCCTCCCCCTTCAGTACCATCCACGACGTCTGATCCTAGGGTTACAGCTTTACAAACGCCGGAGATAATGATGGGTAGCCCTTCTTTTATCCCTCGGTGGCCGGAGGTGACATCGGAAGTGCCTCCTGCCTCATTTCTCAAAAAACCCATGCCTTCGTCGGGTAGTACCAGACAACCAGGTAAGAGAAAGGTAGGCTCCCATAGTGGAGATGAGGCATTCCGGGATCCCCTTTCTCCTCCCCTTGGCAAATGCGAATGTATCCACATTGCATCCCGTGGGGACAAGCTGGACCCAGTGGTCTTAGGAAAGCTTCCACCCCCGGCGACCATTACGGCGGCATCAGTTCACAAGTATTGGACTTCGGCCTTTGGGAGGGCGGTAGATGACACAGAATTAACGGAGTTGTTGAAACTAACCGAAATGTATACCTCCATGCTTAAGTGATTAACTGTGAGTTGTATAAACTGTTGGAGATGAAGATTGACGAAATGCGCTCCACCGCTGGGAAGGATGGGGATGTTGAGGTGTTGCGCACAGAAAACAAGGATCTTCGGAAGCAATTCACATTTTCCGAAGATGCGAGGGCTCGCGTGACATATGACGTCATTAAAGCTAGGACAATCCAGAGGGCATGTGTCGATACTCAGAAAATGGCGGAGTCACAGCTGAAATCTTGTCGGGACATGATCTATGCCAAAGATAAAGAATTGAACAAAGCACTGACCGAGTTGTTGAAAGCCCAGTGCTCTCTCGGCTAGATTCGAGGCCTCGGGTTGCGCGTATCCGTAGGGGCCGTCGGGATATAAGGACTCTTGTTGTCCTTCCCAGTGTTGCTTTTTTATTTTTAAATGTAGGCCATTGAAAGTGTATCATCTTATATTGTCTTATCTGACAGCGTGGGCTAATAGAAACGCATCATTTTTGTCTGATTGAAAAAACGTTGAATGTTTATCTGGCGAACCAAAAGAGTTGGTTGTGAACCACGCTTGTTTACGCGTTGAATGTTTATCTAGCGAGTTGATAGAGTTGGCCGCGAACCACACTCCCTCGCTACCGAATTGCTCTTACTTGCTTGTTTACGCGTTGAATGTTTATCCAGCGAGTTGATAGAGTTGGCCGTAAACCACACTATCTCGCTGCCAAAGGCTTTTACTTGCTTGTTTACGCGTTGAATATTTATCCAGCGAGTTGATAGAGTTAGCCGCGAACCACACTCCCTTGCTGTCGAATTACTTTTACTTGCTTTTTTACGCGTTGAATATTTATCCAACGAGTTGATAGAGTTGGCCGCGAACCACACTCCCTCGCTGCCGAATTGCTTTTACTTGCTTGTTTACGCGTTGAATGTTTATCCAGCGAGTTGATAGAGTTGGCCACGAACCACACTCCTTCACTGCCGAATCGCTTTTACTTGCTTTGGTTGTACGAAGAACACTTTGGACTCATAAAACGATGAATTTTATTAGAAGGCGCTGCGTATCGAGGTGCCAGACAAAACACTAGAAAATTGAACAGTGCAAAATAAAACTACTGATGGTACGGCCGCAAATGGGCGATGTTCCAAGGGTGCCTCGTCTCCCTGCCTTCCGAATCTTCCAATCTGTAAGTTCCGGGCCAGATTTCTTCGATGACCCTGTAAGGTCCTTCCCAGGTGGGCCCTAGAGTTCTGGCCCTATCTCTCTATTAGCTTGGAATGCTTTAGGACGAAGTCGTTGATGTGGAAACTCCTGTCCCTGACTTTGGAGTTGTAGTACCGGGCCATCTTCCGCTGGTAAACCGCGAGGCGGAGCTGCGAGTTCGCATGTCTCTCGTCTTGTAAATCGAGGTTTGCCTTGCGTAAATCCTCGTTGGTCACCTCGTCGAAGTGCAGGTGTCTGGGAGAGGGTATCCCTACCTGGACGGAAATCATTGCCTCTGTCCCGTATGCCATGGAGAAAGGGGTTTCACCAGTGGCCGTCCGAGAAGTGGTCCGATAGGACCACAGAGTCTCGGGTAGTTCTTCAGCCCATCCTCCTTTCGCGGATTCTAGTTTTCGCTTAAGGGTATGCTTAATGATCTTATTCACAACTTCTACTTGGCCATTGGATTGGGGGTAGTAAGGGGTGGAAAAGTCCCTTCGGATGCCAAGGTTATCACAATTCGCGTTAAACTTCATTCCTGCGAACTGTGTGCCATTGTTGGAGATAAAGGGAGTGGGAGATGCCGAAGCGGCAGATAATATTTCTCCACACGAATTTCCATGCGTTTTCCTCCGTGATTTTGGCCAAAGGTTCGGCTTCACACAACTTGGTGAAGTAATCCACCGCTACAATCGTGAATTTGACCCCACCTCTTCTCGTCGGGAGGGGACCAATGAAGTCGATTCCCCACTTGGCAAAGGGCCAAGGGCTAGTAACCGGGGTAAGGTTCTGGGCCGGGAGCTTCGGTATAGTGGCAAATTTTTGGCATCTGTCGCACTTCTTTGCGTAATTGTGGGAATCTTTCTTCATGGTTGGCCAATAGTACCCTTGTTTCAAGCGCTTTACGTGCCGTGGCCATTCCTCCCGAATGGTTACCGCATATCCCCTCGTGTATCTCTTTCATCACGATATCGCTTCATCCATTGTCAAACAGCGTAGAAGGGGGTGGACGAAGCCCCTCTTATATAGGATCTCGTCTTGTAGCACGAACTTCTCCGCCCTTCTGCAGAGTTTTTGTGCTTCTTGTCTGTGGTTGGGCGTTACACGGTTGGTCGATATCGATGATCTCCTTCATCCACCTAGGGGGATCAGATATCGTCATGACCGCGGGTGCGGGAGACTCGTCGATGGAGGCCGGTTGAGCCTCTCAACTAGGATGACCTTCATCAAGTCGAGTCTCTGCTGCTTGCCAATTCGAGAGAGGCGTCCAGATAACTATTTTCCACTCGTGGAATCAGAGAAGTTCAGATGCCTCAAAGTGGGACAACAGGTCTTTGGCCTTTGTCAGGTATGCCACCATGGATTGTTCACGTGCCACGAAGGTCCCATTAACTTGACTGACAACCAGTTGTGAATCGCTATGAATCTGGGCGTCCTTGCCTTCATCTCTTGTGCCGACCTCAAGCACGCTAGGAGTGCCTCGTATTCCGTCAAGCGTTGTTGGAGGCTTTGAACTCCAGGCGAAGCGCACAGTTGAGATTGTGGCCGTCAGGGCTAACCAAAGAAGATCCCGGCTCCAGCTCCGACCTACACCTAAACAAATCAAGTTTCTCTTCATTTCAGTCACATATCTTACATTTTCAAAAGTACACACACAGTTATTATCAAATTGTAAAGACACACTTCCAATTCCTGAAATCTTTGAGGTGATATTGTTTCCCATAGTTACTAAACCAAGATCTTTTTCAATCAGATTTGAAAACCAGTCTCTTTTTGAAGTCATATGAAAAGAACAGCCTGAGTCTAAGACCCATTCTCCTTCAAAAATAGATTTTTCAATACGATTTGATTCAGTAACTTCAGAAATTTGATTTATGGCAACATAAACTTCAGCAATATCAAAATTGGAAGAAGAGACAATATTTGCTTCTTCCTTATTTTGATCATTTTGCTCATTTTTCTTTTTATAACAATCTTTTATAAAATGCCCCATTTTTCCACACACCCATAACACTTCTTATCTTTAGCTCTATACTTTGACCTACTTTTTCCTTTAAAATTCTTTTTCTTTCCAGTTTGATGATTGTCATAGTGCCCATTTTGTCTAGTGAGTGATCTACCTCTCATATTTAATCCTTTCCTTTTGACAAAATTCAGATTTTGTTGTTGAATATCCAAATTCTTAGTTCTTAAAGAATTAACCACAATCTCTGTAGTTAAAGAATCTATGCCATATTCAATGGCATTTCTCACATTTTTAAAGGTATCAAATAAAGCATTTAGTAAAATGATGGCTTGATACTCATCAGAAAACTTTTCACCACAGCTAGCCAAATCTTGACTCAATTTTGAAAAATTATCAAGATTAGTTTCAAGGTCCACAGAAGGATCCATTTTGTAGCCAAAAAACTTTTTTAAAAGATATATTTTATTTGGAAGGGACCTTGTATGATACAAAGTTTCAAGTTTATCCCAAATGAGAGGGGTAGTAACACAATCACTCACTTTTTTCATTACATTGTCAGCAAGATGTAATATTATAGCACTATGAGCTAACTCATCAGACTCTTTCATTTGAACACTTGTCATATCATCAGAAAAAGACCCACCAATTGCCTTAGACAATTTTTGTTGAATTAAATGAGCTTTCATCTTTTGTTGCCATATAGAAAAATCACCTCTACCATCAAACATTTCAAGATCAAACTTACTTGTTCCCATTTTTGAAAGGATGAACAAGGTAAGTGAAGAAAAAAGATTTCACAAATGCAACAGAAAAGACAAAGTATCAGATAGTAAACAAATGCAACACAGAGTCACAAAAAACTTTTCAGCACACCTTGTTCAGATCAACAATTTCATGTATTTTATACTCCCTCCGTCCCACAAAGATAGACTCATTTCTTTTTTACAGCATTAAGAAAACATATTTAATGTAATTGAAATTATAAATTTTTCACACACTTTTCCTATTATACCCCAATTTAATATTAGTCATTCATGAATCTAATAAATTTAAATACTTGTTTTGGGTTGATAACAATGTGAATTAAATAAGGGTATATTAGGAAAGCGAAAAATTTAATACACCTTCTATAAAGTAAGTGGCCTATAATTTGGGACGAGATAAATAAGAAAAACAAGTCTATCTTTGTGGGACCGGGGAGGGGAGTACAAAATAAAAGCATAAAACAAAAAAGAATCTAAGGTCTCAATTATACACTGTTGAGAAATCCCCAGGATTCCGTGAGACTCTTGTTCTCAGGTCAAGGGAATGAATCCAAACAGGATGCTTAGGGTGATCTTATTCTTAATATGAGAAAACACTTCAAAAATATGATTTCTAAGTCACAAAGTACAGAGAAAACATACAACTCACAAAATCAGTTTGAAATCATATTATAACGTAAAGGTCTAGACAAGAAAGAGACAAATAGTCAGATTTATGCATAGATCAAAACAGTCAATACACACCTGAGAACAAAACTTAGCAAGTATGACTAAGAGAAAGAGTTTATCACCGAGCGAACACCTTGTGTTCGTTAGATGCGACTCTAGCAGTATTTCAAGTTTCAAGTGTCACTGATCTGAACTTAGGGTTTGCAATTTTACCCTAAGAACATTTGAGTTTCTTCAACGTTGGGAATTTTACAGACCCCCTCAAGAACAACCACCAGAGGCCTTATTTGTTTCAAGATTCACACCCAGAGCCTTATTTCAAACATCAAAAGCTTTCAAGAACACAAAGCTCTGATACCACTGTTACGATTTCGCTTTGATATTTGAACGTAATCAAAAACAAGAATATAGTGCAAAAAGTAAAAAACACCAAGGCTTTTATGTCCCGAAGGACCTGGATTCACCCAACCGTTGGCTACTTCCCGTTGAAGCTCCACAAAGTGGATTCGGCTTCATGCATTTACAAGATCTTTCAAAAGTATGTCTCGAGATGTTACAAGAGTTCAACACCAAGAATCACGCCTAACCCTAGCTTTTTTACAGATCGAAATCAATCAACGATTGACCTCAAATATACACACGATGAGAATGACTTTCACTCATGAAGTATCATCTATTATTCTATGGTGTGATTTCACAAAGAAATCATCACAGAATGAAGAAATGGTAGATGGATCAAGAACTCGGAGAGACAGAGAGAAGGAAAGAGGAAATGTCCAGAAGAAGGGTTAGAGATTATCTTATCTCGTCAACAAAAGTGCACAAAGATTAACCTTTATACTCCGGATGAAGGGCTCAGATTGAAACCACAGAACCAACGATTCAAATGAAGAAGCCCAATATAAGCATAAAGGCGTGAAACAACATAAATGCGACTTAATCAGCAAATAAGCTTATCACTGTTTGATCAACCTTTTACAGTATAAATATATCAATGTACATTATCTAGACAAAACAAGATCATTAAATTAACGTTTTTTTTACAATTAAGGATATGTTGGTCTTTTAGCACTAAAATGTAACTTTAATTAAATTAAGTTTTGATTATATAACTTTAGAGTCCATAAGTCACAAAAAATAGTGACCAAATTGAATTTAATTCTTTATTTTTTCAAAAGATCCAATAGGAGCCTTACCAAACTGGGCTTTAGAATCAGAAATCTAGGCCCTACTAAATAAGTGAGATTGTGAGGACCAGCTTTGTGAAATCCATTTTCTCATGAGTTTAAGCCCATTTTCTTCTTTTATATTTATAACATTATCTTTACTATTTTAATAAAGGGTACCATTTTTCCTACCAATATATTTGACATAGAAATTTGACTTATAATTACAATTCTTAATTTTAACCAATCTAACTGCCTAAATGTATTAAAATATTTATTGAGATGTTTTTAGATGTGAATATAAAAATTTAAAAGTGTCAATACATCTAGACCGTTAAATTAACTTAATTCAAAGGTCGTTATTATTTGTTAAATTTTTTTGTCAAATATATTGATAGAAGAAACGACACCCTTCAATAAAATATCAAATAAGTAAGCACCAATAAAAAAAAAAAAAAAAACAAAACAAAATTTTTCGACTCCCATATGGTCTGTTTGGGAGTTTTTTCACTGATTTTGACAGTTTTTTAGTGGCATCGTTTATAAATGGTTGGAAAAATTGGTACTTGTTTGTTTTTTGGAGCACTGATTTTAGATGATTTTTGTAGTTTAATTTGAAGTTTTCTAACCTACAAAATCAGTTATTTTTTGCTATTTTTCTTTTAATTTTACCCTTTCCGATGTAATTATTTCCAAATCTATGTAACGAATATTCACATTTACTATCAACATCTTCTAAAACTCTTCTCGAACAAACATATTAATATATTTCTTTAGAAAAATTAATCGTCTGCCGTCTTTGTTAAGGATTTTCATACCAATCTATGTTTATTCATCATATATCATTTATTTTTTCTAATTTTCCTTTACTTGTACATTTATATACTAATCACTAGCTCCATCTGCTTCATTTAGCATATTTAACAACCTTAAAAGGATTTTTAAAAACTGATAATTTAAAATTCTCAGCAAATCACTAATTTAAAGAAAATTTCCAAAACAAAATTTACATGTCTATTTGAACAAAATCGAAACCCTAAAGCCCATTAAAATTAACAATAACAGCAACAATAAACAGGAATCAAAACCTAAAATTTATTACTGATACTTGTATTTAATTAACAAAATGGTGTAATTTTTATTTTTTTTTCCCTTTTTTCTTTCAAAATATAGGAATATCCTTTCATGTGTAGCACACTTTGGTCCTCAACCTTTAAAAAGTAGCATTTACATCATCAATATTTTATTTTAGAGTAAATTATACTCACAGTCTCTATTTTTTTAAATTTGTAGCAATTTCATATTTATTTAATTTTATTCGCATATATTATCTCCAACTTTTCATTAATTAACACAGATAGTCCCTTTTAACAATTTTGTCCCTAATTTTAATAAATTAAAATACAAAAACAAACATATTAGAAAAATTACAGTTGGTCTCTAACTTTTCAAAAGTGGAAATAAATCTTGAACTTTTTATTTTTTACAATTTTTCACTTACAAATAATAAAAAATGTATCGTGGTCCCAAACATTAATCACATACATCCCCTAGTCTATGTGGGCGAAAGGACTTTCAAGCCCTGGACGATTTTGTCTAAAAAGTCATTGGTTAACAAAAAGTCAAGTTAGAACTCCAAATTTGGTAATTTAACAAGAAAGAAAATAAGATTTTCATAATCTATTATTTAAAATAAATAAAAAATAGTAGCGTCTTCCACCCCACCCCACCTTTCACCAACTGGGGGGATTTCTCTCTCCCATTTTGGATCCAAACTCGTCGGTTATTCCTGGTTTCGCTCAAACCAGATTTAGAGGTTTTTCGTCTTGATCCCTTATTGTGGCATGTTTAGTTGGATTGAAAATGATGACGAAAAATTCTCTATTGTCTTGTTCTTACTAACGATGCCACAAGTGGCCACATGCTTGTGGTGAGTACATTTATAGTGGCGATATTTTTTGTCATTTTCCTCGTTTTATTCTTTTCGTCTTTATCTCTTTTTTTTCTTTTATGATTGTGTGTATGAATATTCATTTGGAAACAGACATTTGCTGATTTGCAGATAAACGTGAATCTTATGGGGCGCACTGAAAGATATGGCGAAAAATAATTGTGTCGATCACTTTCCAGATTCAGGTCACTCTTGGTGGCTTCTATTTTTCTTAAAAAGTCCATCAAACACTTAAAAAGTATTTGAACTTTTTTCTTTTTATGTCTGCAAAACAATACATATTAAATTAATTAAACTGGAAAAAGTAAAAAATAATATATATTTTAGGAAAAATTAGAGTCGGACTCCTCAACTTTTCACATCATGTGGTTATTGGGTCTTTGCTTGATCGAAACAGTCAATGTAGATGTTACACAACTTTTAGTTGAATTGAAGAGAAATATTAAGTGGTTTGACGATTTTTTCCTCTAACTTTAAGTCATGTGATAGTTATGTGTAATTTTAACATCTAGATTGATAATTTTGCTCAATGGGGACTCATATTTATATATTTAAAAAAATTGAGATCTGATGCAAATTCTTCCCTTCTCAATTAGATATATTCATATTTGAAAGAGGAAACACGGTGTCGTGGGTTCGAATCCCTCCTCGCCCACAACCAGCCCAAAAGAGAAGTACCGCTCGAGACAGTGCCTAAATCGTTACATCTTTTGTGCGGGTTGGAACTTACCCGATAAAGAATTTCACTACCTTATAACCGTTATAGTTACATAACAATTTTCAATTCGCGGGAATCAACTATCCATATGATTCTTTGATAGAAAGAAATCACTTATTTGTACAAATGGTACTTCAAACTTGGAACGAGTATGAAGAAATTAACAATACTTCTTTATCATTTGAGTTGTTCTGTCAGTTATTGAGAGATGCTCTTGTTATTCTCAATAAAAAGTATGCATAAAAGTATTTGCCACAAGGAAGAATCCAGAACCTCACTTTGAAATGTTGAAAACTCGTAACCATATCACGTGAAAACGTGAAAGGATGAAGAGCCTAGTCCTAACTTTTCCTATATTTTGTATCCTACTTGAATCTTGCAAAGCAGAGTTGAAATTTGCCGGCAAAACATGTGTTTTAATTAACTATTTGTTTGAAGTAAAAATAAAGATATATAAGTTTGTTTTTCCTTAAATTATGTTTGATTGAAGTTAAAAGTTACTTCTTAGACTTATTTCAAGTATCCTTTTGTTTTTAAACATGTTAGATTTTAGATAAAATTTTTATAAAAAGTCTCTTAGAGAGTTAATAATAATATGACATTAAAGTTAGCTTATGTAGTTACAATCTAGTACATAATTCTATCCCCAAAGTCCTCTGTGTTGCAACGTTAAATTTGCAGTATACATTTCATGGCTGTTCTATTCTTTAACTTGAGCTCGACAAAGTCAACCTACAATTACATAAACTTGTCGCTTTCATCCATTAATTAACCAAAATTGAATCTTAGAGCCCATTATTCATTATACAATCACTCTTTGTAAATAATTCTATAGAAGTCTTAATGGTATGTTTGGCCGGGAAAATTGGATTCAACCGTCCAATCCAAACGTGCTCTTCCAGTTTTCATGAACTTGTTGAAGGCAAAAAGCTCATGCAGATTGGAGGATTGATCTTGGCTAAAGCAAGTACAGATGAAGGGAGAATCCACAATCCGTCTCCACAAATCAAACCGGATGCAACTGCAGGAATCATCAATCCCGCCTTCTGGCTGTTGAGCTTGTGCCAAACATAGACAATCAAACTCCCGATGCACATATCGATTGCAAAATAAGCTCCAACGAGGAAAGGCACAGCCATAGCCATTGGAAGAGGCACCCATTTTCCAAACTTCTCTGGCATAGTATCTCTCGACAAATTGGCCAATATGGCAAACCCGAAAAACCCATAAGAGAGCTGCAAACAATGTTGAGGCAGAGCTGAGAATCCCTCAACACCAAGAATCGCCATGTTTCTGTAAATGATTGCATAAGGAGCTTTGTATTCTCCATCTGGATTGCCCACATCAAAAGCCTTGTAAAAGAGGAAGAACGTCAGAGGAGCAACTATGCAACCAATGGCAGTCCCGATGACTTGACTAAGAAGCATAGAGCGAGGAGAAGTCAGGGTGAGATGGCCGGTCTTAAAATCGTGCATCAAATCAGACGATATGGAAACAATTGATTTTATCAGACCACATCCTATGAGTCCAGCAACTACGCCATTATCTTTCCCAGATAAAGCAGCAAGCACGAAGAGAGCCACTTTCCCGTAGTTATACGCCATGTTCATGTCAGTTAGACCGGCACCATAAGCATTACAGAAGCTCAGGGATGGTGCAAGAATGTAGGCAACCAGAACAAAGTACCATTTCAGCTGTGGAAACATGATTGGGATGACAATTATGGAAATTACAGAGAATAACATGTACCCTACACATGCTACCCACATAGGAATGCTCTCTCTTAGGAATACTTCATTTCTTTGTAGATCATCTAGGCCTTGATTCTTGCTATCTGATACTGCTGTGAGAAACAAATTTACATTACTATAATTATATGAAATATTGAACTTGATGGCAACTAGACAAGACACACGAGTGGAGAGGATCAAGGAACAGAAGCATGTACGGGTGGGCATTTTAACCGGAACCGAACCGAAACCGGAGGTTCCGGTCCGGTTCTGAAAAAATAAAATTAGGAACAAGAACCAACTAGGTCGGGTCGGTTCTTGGTTCTTGAATTAGGACTGTGGGTACCCGATTGGAACCGAATTTGTCATTTTTTATTTTTTACAATTTATTCACCCTAACCCAATGACTCACAACCCAACACCATAGTACCAAAGACAAAAATCCAACTGTCGAAGACCCAAATCAAAAGTACAAAATCCGCTACTCTTAAATCCAAACTTAATTGATCCAATTCCAATTACCCAAATCTCAATTACTATTTGCTCAGATAACCAATACAAACATCAATTTTGTTTATCTCTCTCTCATTCAGCACACAATGATATAGCGAAGACGAAAATCCTAATTTTGAGAGATAATTTTCTTTTTTCTAACTCTAATTTATGAGTTTGCAATTTTGGTGTCTATTCTTTCTTTTAATGTATATATCTTTTAGAAATTATTTAATATGTATGGGTTTGCAATTTTTAATTTTTTTTCAAAATATGTTGTCAACTCACAATTTTAAAAGAAAATATTATGGGTGGTTCGAGTTTGGTTCCAATAATTACGTGGATCCAAACAGTTGTATTGACGAAATACCCGAACTGTAACGGGTGGTTTCGAGTATTGAAATATCTAGACTGACCCACCCAACACCCAGGCCTAGAAGCATGTGAGGTTTTTATCTGCTAAATATCCTAAAAGGAATAAGCCCTTTTTCATCGTGGCTCCCCTAGTTGAGCCAAGTGGGCATATTTTTCTTTTAGTGACTTGACATTACTACTTTATGCAGTACTGGTAAATGTGGAGATAAATGCTGGAAAGGAAAGACAATGGATGGGCTAATTCAAAGTGGGCTAAAGAGAGGCATAGAATAAACTTTCCACTTAACCTGTTTTAGGACTATTCTTCTTCTTGAATGCAGCATACATGCTCCTGGAAGTAAAAAACAATGTCTTGACAAAATTGTAAAGTCCATCACCTAGAATAAGAGCTATAGAAATGAAAACCTGCATATAAAGATGAAGGTTAGAACGTTTTTCAGCTCGAGATTGAGGACAAGCAGCTCTTCTGCTTATTGAAAAGTAATTTTTTGTGTAGACGGACCTTGTAACCATTTAGACTCTTCATGCTGCTTTCCGGTATAGATTTAGGGAACCAATCTCCATTTTGTTTGTGTATTAAGGGCCACATTACCCCCCAAGAGAGCACGGCTCCAAGAAGCAGAGACAAGTTCACAAGATGGGAACAAATCATTCCTGCTCCTATATAAGTCATGCTGAAATCGAAGTAAAATCTGCAAGATTCAATGTAATCAAATCAATGACGACTGAAAAATTATTGATCTCGAAACTTAAAATGATTAAAGATTAAATAAATCATGTTAAGGACGTACGACTGTCTCCAAGCTTTCAACCCGAAGGTCGGGAAATTGGTGAATCCACATTGTTTTCCACCAGAGTAGAACCACTGGAAGAAACTCCACAGGAAACTAAGTGAGAAGAATTTCAAGAACCCATGAACCTGTTTCCTGAAAATCAAAGTGAAGAGATATTAAAATCTAGTAGAGTTTGATCTGTTATGGCAAGAAAACAGAAAATTGCCTACTTGGCCATCTTGTTTCCTTTAGTAGTGTGGAATCCATTGATGAGAACAGCAGTTGCTGTTCCACTTGGATAAGATAACTTGTAGTCTATGATCATGATCTACGTAACGACGAAAAACACATGAATAAGATGAAGAAACAAATAATTATGACATGTTTGGTAAGAAAGATTTGACAATATTCAAAATAAGTTAAAATATTGTTTATTGTACTGTCTGGTTGAGTAAATATCAATAACAAAGCAAATTCTGTTAGAATTAAACAAGATACCTTTCTGAGAGGAACCAAAGCCAGCAATCCCACAAAACTAACAACGAAAAGGAATCCAATCATCCAATCTAGCCCAGGTTCTTTGTAACTTCCAAGTGAATTCCCCTCTGTATCAACTCCTGCTTGTTCATATGTCCTCTTGTTCAATCCAAGAAGATAAGACCCAAAGCCACCTAACAAAAAAGAAAACATGAATAATTTCGATCCACTATCAAGACAAGGAGAACGAGGATTTAAGGACCGTTTGGCTTATTTTTCTTCAGGATTTGAGTACAAAGAAAATGATATTGACTTATTTTTCTTCAGTATTTCTGTACTGTCCTGTCCACGTTACGGAACATGTCGAAAAATTCCTTACCTCCCACAGCAATGCTGTAGCATGCAACAGCACAAGTCTGAATAATTGTATTCTCCTGTCTTGTGAATGGAGTCGTCACAAAATTAGCCTTTTTAAGAAGTTTTGTCCATGTTCTGATAAATACAAAGGCAAGAAGAGCTGCTGAAACATTGAGATTAGGGACCAGCCCGGTAGTAAGATTCAACTTCATTACTATAATACTGTAAATGATTCCAATAAACAAACTGGCAACAATTCCGCGAATTGTTATCTGTTTTGTCCATGGAGGAATTCTCTTCGAATCCCCTTGTTCATCAATGGCTTCTTCCATATCCTCCCTCTCAATTTCCATCATTTCTCCCATTTCTCTGTTCCCCATTTCAAGAAACTCTCCCTGCTTATAATCAGATTATAATAAGCAAATGCTAGCAAAATAATTGATTATTTTCAAGAATAAGCATTCAAGAAAATGTAAAGGTGATCTCACCTGTGCACCCAGAAAAAAATTTAAGAACTCTCCAATTTCCAAATATCAAACAGTTGGTGCCCAACACTGAATTCAATAAATTCTCTCAAATTTCTAAAAACCCAAAATTTTATCTTGTATGATGACTGATGAGTCTTAAATGCTCCGAATTTAAAGCAGTGAATATAGAAATGCTCGCCAATCCACATTGAAAACTATATAGACTTATTACAGGTACTACACCTTTGTAGTACAAAAACTCCATGTTCACTTTTTGTACTACAAAAAGTTAAACCAAATTCCAGATTCATTTGTTGATGTTTGAATAGAACAGATGGTGGGCTAGAAATGCGCTTTTCTTCCCTTCTCGTTGACTCCTCTTTTTAAATACCACAAACTCTCTCTCTAAACATAAATACACGTTTTTCTGGTGTAGAATTTTAAAAAGGATTTTTTTTTTGCAGTACAGGTTTGGATTAGAAAGAACCTTCGCTTTTAATGGCTGTGTTTTTAATGGCGTGAGTTGGAAATATTCACTGCGTTCAAGTTGAAGTTTTTTTTTTTTTATAATATATTATGTCAGTGACATAGACAACAGCTAGAGGCTTGTTTGGTTAAGCTTGAAGTTTGGTAAAAAAAATTATAAATTATAAATAGTGAGTTCTACAGAATTTATGGATAAAAAATAGATGAAAGTTGTAGATCCTACGAAATGTGTGGATAAAAATAATATTGTGGATATTACACCCACTACTTAGTAATACTAAAATAATTCTAAATCTAACAACTTATGGCATGTTCGGTGGTCATTTTTTTCCATTGCTTACAATTTTTGACTTTTCAACCCTTTTACACTACAAAAAACCTACATTCTTAAAAATAAATTAATTATTTTAATATTCAATTAATAATGGATGAAAAACAATTTTAAAACCGTAAATTACATATTATCAAATTAACCTTCCTAGATTTACGCACTTTCTATAGTGAAGAAACTCTAACCTTGAAGAAACATCCTCATTATCAAACATGTGCAAAATTTTCAAAATCTCTCGAAATCTTCAACCGAAAGCCCTAAATCGTAGTTCATTTTTCAACATTTTTCACCTCCTTTGAACAATGGAGACTCCAAGCTGCAGATTGACAAGGTCGAAAGGAGCGTCGCTTAGTGGAGAAAATAAACCGGAGTCCAATATTTACAGTCTTCGGTGAATAACCTTCTCTACACCCACTAAAGATTCCAAAACAAAAGAGACAACGAAGATGAAGGACAATCTAAAATCAATTAGGCGAGGAAAAAATCTGTATGAAACATTTTTTATTATATAATATGTATTTATAGGTCTGTTACAGTACATTGTATATATTAATAAGAATTTGTTGAAGTTTATATTAGGTTTTGGCTGTTGTAGCAGTTGTAACAGATTCGCTTTAATATCAATATTTGATGTTGTTGTTACAAATAATATTGTGTATGAATGTTTGATACAGATGTTAGGAATGATGTTGTGAATCAATTTCTGATACAGATGTTACAATTGATATTTTGTAGCAATTAATATGTTACAGATTAAGTTATGTTACAAATTGTGTTATATTATTAAATCACGAGTTAAATTTGTTATTACTGTTACATTCTGATGTTACAATGTGTCAATTTATTTTAGAGTCCAGCATGTATGAAAATACGAAATTTGTTGAAGTTTATAGTTGGTTTTGCGGTTGTAACATTTGTAACGGATTTTTTTTAATACAGATGTTACAAATGCTATAGTGTATCACTATTTGATATATATGTTACAAACGACATTCTGTATCACTGAACATGTTACAGATGATATCATGTTATTTTACCCACCACATGTTACATGTATTGGTATTCTCTACCACTGACGTTACATATGTTACAACTGATAAAATCATGAATTTTAATATATATCATACTGAAATGTAACATACGCAGATGTTCTAAATGTAATAAACATCTGCGCAAACCAGAAACTTTTAAATTTTACAAGATCATAACAGAAATATAATGTAACATATATAAATATTCTTAGTGTAACATAAATACAAAATATCATGAATTCTGATATTTTTTTGTAACATTTGTTTTAGAGTGATGATAATATAAAATAATATGTTACCAACATCTAAATGTAACATATGTAAGTTTAACATACGTAAACGTATCACAGACAAGTGTAACATACGGAAATGTAACATGCGCGATTATAACATATACAAATGTTCTAAATGTAATAGACGTCTCCGCAAACCAGAAACTTCCAAATGTTACATGATCATATATGAAATATAGTGTAACATGTGCAAATGTTCTCACTGTAACATAAACATAAAATATCATGAATTTCAGAATTTTTTTGTAACATACGTATTCAAATAAAAACATTTTGGACTGCTACAGATAATCACATTTATTCAAAATCAGATTACATATACTTGGATTGATGAACAAGTTACAATAATTAACATTATGTAATTATTTTGATAAAAAAATGTTATGTTCTTCACGTTCCGATTTTTTTCATCGCATCTACTTTACGGACGAAAGTTTTTCACGGATTGGTTCTTCGCAGACTGATCTTCTTCGTCGAATGATGTTATTCACGGATGTTTACCTGATTTTCTGTATTTTTTTGTTATCTATTTGGACAAAGAATCAATTGGGATATCTAATTTAATGGAAAAAAATAGAAAATTCCCCTTTTTAGCTTACCGTTACAGCTGGTAATTATGGTTGGTAATTAATATATGAAAATAGAATAATATATTTAAAAAACAATATTTCTGGAATTTCTGCAACAGGAAAAACTTTTTGGAATTATTTTCAAAATGTGCGCATTTATGAAAAAATTCCAATGATATTTGACAGCTTATAAATTCTTATAAGCCCATACAAACATACTCTTATAGCAAAATAAATTACTTTATTTGATAGAGATTGGAGATACTTCTAACATAAATAACTTATTTATTTTTAAGTTTGACTATTATCAAGATTTACTTATTTTAAAACTTATTTAGTTAGATCGAGCCTTTTATCACTCAAAATTAGAGAGTTGAAATATGTTGTTCCAAAATGACGATTGTTTCCCCACTCAGAATTTGACAAATCGCTTTGGAATAACAAATAACAACACATTATTTCAAGTGATGTTCCGCATTATGTCGTGCTTGTTTGTTTATATTTAAATTATAATTTAAGTTGGTCAAATTAGTCAAATATATTTTATATGCATACATTTTGTAGCCAAACTTTTTTAAGCTTAGCCAAACACCATATAATGAGACTGGCCTCTGAAATCCCACCAATTATTAGGCTGTGATTGCTGCGTTACAGTCACTCGTACCAAATGCGCGTGGGGTTTGCCAATTGTACATGAGACAGTAATGGCGTTTTCCTTTTCTTATTTTTTTCGGAAAAAAATTTGGACTTTTCTTTCCTTGTCAATTAAAAAATTAAATAGATTTTGTCTCATATATTAATTCAGTGGTGCTTGTTGTACACCCACCTTGACCGCATAGATTACCTCAAGTTGTTGCAGCCAAGTTATCACGATATTTTGATAATATATCTTGAGATTTTGACTTTCAATAATTTAATAACATTAAATGTTTACTTCTACTCTCTCTACTCGGCATCTGTTTTTCTTGAGACACTATGAATTCATCTTCAATTCATCATTTCTTCCCTTAACTACAAAAATATTTTCCGTCGACATTCCGGCGAGTCTCCGGCGATATTGTTGAGCTAATCTCATTCTTCCATTGAAGATATCTTGTACTTCCAAGTTGTCCACAACAATATCTGAAAAAGATGATTTTTGTTCTCGTATGCAAGTTAAATATTTTGCCATATTTTTGTGTTATATACTGTATAGGAGCTATGTATTTGATATATTTGCAAACATTTATTTTGTTATTGTCGTGATAGAAGCTCTTGAAGGTGTTAAATGTTAATATTTTTGTACAGAAAATCCCGTTTCAAATTTCGAAAACGCGACAGTAAATATGAATTTGTTTATAGTTGATGATAAATATTTAGAAGATGATGTGACAAAAATTGAAGAACCGAATAAGATTATACCTAAGATCGGAATGAAATTTAAGGACCTCGACGAAGCATTTGAATTTTACAGGAACTACGCATCTCGTGTGGGTTTTTCAATTAAAAATAGTAATTCGAAGAATGGTGATGATGAATTTATAAGAAATGTCACATTTACATGTAGTCGAGAAAGTCGAAGAATTTTGCCTTAAAAATGGGAACGTAGTCGGTTATTTAATTGAGTTTAATTTAAAACAAATATTGTTTATAATAATTAAATTTATTTTAGTCTTATTGAAAAATATTAAACTTGAAGTGTTTTTATTTTTATTATTAATTTGAAGTAAATATACAATAAAGTAGGATTGGAGACAGTGAAGAGAATTTAGAAGGAGAGTATTTAATTATTTAAATTAATAATTAATAGTAAGGCAATAGATACAACAATGAAGTTTTCAAGAATGAAAACAGAAACCCACTTTTTTGAAATTATTTGAAGGGCAAAATTGTCTTTCAACCAATTGCGGTAAGGGAGGATGTACAACAAGAATTTTCCATATTAATTAGGTTACAAAATCCCTAATAAAAGTCCATCAATGATCTTGATGATATTTTGCAAATGAGGGCGACATATGCCTAATATTTTTGAGATATTTGATTTTGGTTCACTTTTAAAATTGTTTGAGTTAATTTACGATGTAATTTTTCATTAAATTGTATATATTTTTATAACGAGATTACATAATTTAATATATTCAAAATTTTAAAGTCTATTTTTAGTTTTTAAAATTTGACTGGATTAAACGGTATAGTAAATTAAATTTTAACTTTATTGTAAAGTTCAAAAAAAAAAAAAAAACTATCTTGCAATGATTTTAAATACAATGATCATGTAATTAACAAAAAAATATCAATATAAGAAAATAATAAAATATTTTTAAAAAAAAATAACTATAGATTAGGACGTTAATCCACCTCTGCCCACCTAAGTTGTCCTTTTATTTTATTTTCATGGGTATTCTACTGCGGTTAATATTAATTTTACGATTACATCTAATTATTATTTTGAGATTTGATAGATTGAATTGGTCGTTTAGGACATTTCAAAACACTTAGTACAATGATCAAGGATATGAGTGGCATAAGTTTGAGCACCACCTACCCACTCCACTCACATTTCTTTTGCCTACCACTTTTAAGGGCAGACGGTATCCCAACACCTTAATCTAGTAAAAAGTGAGGGATTTAATTAATTAATCAACCGGTTTAAAGTTATTTAACTTTAATGACTTTAATTAGGGATATTAATAATTTTGGTGATGTCACGATGTCACCTTTCAGAATCATAATGGACAGCTACTATTTTTTAAAACAAAAAGGTCATTTAAGGGGGAAAAATATAATATTTATCTGATAAGCTGATAAATTAATTTAAATGTTAGTTTAGCGGCATTTATATTTGTCAAAGATTGTCATAATATTTTATGTAGTATTATGTGATAGTATCATTGTTGAAGATAATCAAACGAATTAGGAAAGCAAATATTGTATATTGACTCAATTATTCTATTACCAATCTAGTAAAATAGTCAGAACTACTTTATAAGCATTAGAATAGGACTTAAATAAAATAGTATATAAAGCTGTATTTTCATTTATTGTAATATCAAGTTAATTACATTCTTTTTTACCAAATGTCTTCTTATTATGGATTAAGATAGTTGAATCTTGAACTTTGCCAATTTCAATTCATGGCTGATGAGAGCAACGTATAGAAGTCAACTAATTGAGCATGGCATCCAAACTTGACAACCCCAATCACCCGATGTATCTTCACTATTTAGATCAGCTTGGGTCGGTTTTTGTTTCACAACTTCTCACTGAGGACAACTACAACAAATGGAATCAATCCATGACTATGGCCTGCACAGTCAATACAAAGATGGCTTTGTTGATGGATCAATAAAGAGACCCAACAAAGATTCAGGCGACGAGGTGAAGTAGTGGATTTGTTGCAATAACCTTGTCAAGACTTGGATATTGAGTTCAAATTCCAAGAAAATTGCATCCAGCGATGGTCTATTGTGATGGAACACAATCAGTTTGGAATGAATTGCGAGAACTCTTCTCTCAAGTAAATAGCGTCCAAGTCTTTCATATTGAAAATGAGATACATGATTGTGTTTAAGGAACTATGTCTGTTGGCTCTTACTTCACCATACTCAAAGGATTGTGGGACAAGAAGGATGTTCTCTCTGCCCTATCCCACCCTGTCATTGTAGAAATGTGAAAGAGAAGTTATCTTATTGAGAAACACAAAAAACTATCAAGTTTCTCATGGGATTAACCGAATCCTTTGCAATGATACGGGACAAATATTAACAATGGACCCTTTACCCAAAGTCAGTAAAGCTTATTCTCTTGTGCTCGAACACGAACAACAACGAGTCTCTTGAAAGAATACAAATCAGCCTGAGGCAGTAGCATTCATGGTGAAAGATTCAAACAAGAACAATCGTAATTACAAATGTGGAAAATGTCGAAAGGATGGACATAGTGCAGAGAATTGTAGAGCACATTTAAAGTGCACATATTGTGGATGGAATGGTCACAAAATTGATTTCTGCCGAAGACTCAAGAAAGCAAAATCAGATCCATTAGCCTGAATCTTTGTAGTAAACCAGGCCATCAATTTGCTGCTCAACAACAAGCCGAGAAGAATGACATGCCTAACTCCTTGCCTTTCATCTAAGTTCAGTGCCAACAAATCCTGTGTATGCTTAATAAGTCCTCAATGGAAAATCACGTGGGTAATCTCTCAAATCATGATGAACTTTCAGGTAAATTTCTTTGATTTCCTTCTCAAGGCAAGAAAACCACATAGATCCTTGATAGTGGTGCAACTAACCATATTGTCTGTAGTTTTGAACTGCTTACATCTTCAAAGGCTGTTAAGAATAAAACAGTAGAACAAACAGATGGATCCTTTGCTAGTCAAGTTGTCTTCCCATCTAGTTTGGTTCTTGATAATGTTTTGTGTGTTCCAATCTTTCGAGTTAAATTTCATTTCCATAAGCAAACTTGCCTAGTACTCTCTTTGCTCCACCACTATATTTCTTACTCATTTTTTGTGTGATACATGACCTACGCTAGGAGAAGATGATTGGGACGGAACTAACTAGAAGGACTCTACTACCTTGATCAACCACATAACGCCTCATTCAATTCCATCATTTTTTCTTCCCCGTCCTTTGGCATCAACGTCTTCAACACCCTTCAAATAAAGTGTCTGTTTTATTTCATCTTTAGATAAATAAGTTCTGTGACACACATAATTGTTTGATTTGTCCCTTAGCAAAACAAACCAGATTGCCATTTTCTTTGAGTAAAATTTCTAGTCAGATACGCTTTGAGAAATCATGTGTTGATATTTGGAGTGGTTACCACATTGCATCTATTTATGGGGCTCGATATTTTCTTACCATTATTTATGATTTTACTAGATGCACATGGGTTTATTTGATGAGTCACGAGTTAGAATCTCAAACTCACTCAATCCATTTCATTAATATGGTTGAAACTCAATTCTCTTCCAAAGTTAAAATTGTGTTTAGTGATAACGTCCTCGAGTTCACACTCAAATATTATTATATGTCCAAATGGACTGTCCATCATACTAGTTGTGTTGATACTCCACAACAAAATGGGGTGGCTGCATGTAAATATAGACACTTACTCAACATGGCACGTACTTTGCTCTTTCAAGCTCACCTTCCTATAACCCTTTGGGGATGCTATTTTAACTGCTGCATACCTTATAAATCTCACACCTACACCAATTTTGCATGGAAAAACACCTTATGAACGACTTTTTAATTCAACACCCAATTACTTACATTTACGTATTTGGATGTTTATGTTTCGCTTCCACTCATGCCCAAAAGCCATCTAAATTTGACAGACATGCAACATGTTGTATTTTTCTTGGTTACCCTTATGAAAAAAAGGGATACCGAGTCTATGACTTGAGTTTTGCAAAGTTTTTGTGTCTCGTGATGTTACTTTCTTCAAAAATAAGTTTCATTTCCAACATACTTGTGTTGCCACTGAGAGTCCAATAATACCCATTCCGAATAACTCTATTTTTATTATGATACTGCTGTATCTAAAAATCTCACTGAAACACTCACACATGCTCCACCAAAAAATCAAGAACTTGAACATATTTACCGCAACCCTCATAAAATGATTTCAACCAGTTCTATATCTATCCTTGTACCTCGTCATTCTACAAGACAAACCAAATGACACACTTTCTTCCAGAATTTTCATGTGGACGCCCTCTCCCGTCTTGGCCTAGACCATCATCTGCCTCTAGCGTGGTCATCATTTTTGGTATGCTATACAAACTATCTCAAGTTCTTTCTTATGATGAGTTATTTACCTCTCATAAAACTTTTGCCACTTCCTTAACCATTACAAATGAAGCAACTAGTTTCTTACAGGCCATGAAGGATCCTCAATGGTTTATAGCTATGCACAATGAAATTCAGGCCGTCAAAGAAAATCATACATGGATTCTTGTGCCTCTCCTACCTGGCAAGACACCCATAGGATGCAAATGGGTGTACAAAGTGAAATTCAAATATGATGTTACCATAAAGCGTTACAAGAATCGTTTAGTTGCAAAAGGTATAGTCAAATTGAATGACTTGATTATCGAGAACGCTTGTATGCCCACATTTGCGACTAAATAAAAGTTAGTCAAAATTTTGGGGAAGCACGATTAATATACTAATGTGTTCTACTTTATAATAGTGTTTTTACATTTTCAGCGATTCATATTAGAAAATAGTAAATCTAGGTGATGGCATTTCCACCAACTTGATGTCAATTCAAAGATTTTATAAAATACATTTCAAATCCGTTTTCTGTGATTCTATTTTATCTAGTAAAATATGGAAAATTTATAAAATCATCCTATAGGGATCTTGAGTGAGGATGTATACATGTCACTACCTCTCAGATACGGATTTGAGAGTCTCACGAATGGTATTTGGAACTTGGAAACTGTCCAGAGACTCGTGTAAGAAAAACAACATGTAATAAAACTTACTTTTAAAGTAAACTTAACATTTTATCATCCTTTAGTCATTATAGTGAGGGCTTGATATAATGTTATAGTTCATCAAGACAATGGTTTTTTATGAATAGTATGAGTATAAGAAATACTCGTCTTTAAACGCATACTTTCATATTCCGGCTTGCACCCTGTATAGATATCTATCTCGAAGAATATTATGGTTTGCATGCAAAACTTAAGCTTAAGATATTATCATGAAAATCCTATCACTTGAGCATTGTATAGTATCTTACCTTAATAATCGAAGTTTTGAAAATATGAAAAACTCTATGAATCAACAATCAAAGAAAGTTTATAAGAAGGGATTTCGCACTATTCACTTTTAATCGGTTATATATTATATATGACCATAATTCATTTTCAATTGAATTTATCCAACCATACATAAGAAATTTAATCGGTAGCTTCAAAATGAGCCTACAACATATAAATTTTTAGCAATCGTGTGAAAAATTTAATAGTACCTAATGTTCAAAGCATATGATAATCTAGCATAAAATTTTGTGATGATGATTTTTTTAGCGAGCAACAATTTGCTACAAATTGAAGATTCAAAGAAGTTCTTATCTAAGCATTTTAAATCTAGAGATCTTGGTCAACTCAAATACTTCTTGGGCATAGAAGTGGCAAAATCCTCTAAATGCATTTCTCTCTCTAAGAGAAATTATGCATTGGAGATTCTAGAATATGTTGGATTTCTGGGAGCTAAACCAGCAAGGTTTCCTATGGAACAAAACTTGACTCTTACATAATCCGATAGGGACCTTCTAAATGATCATTCATCATACATACTAGATTTGGTCTATGTTGTCCATGTTTTAAGTTAATTTATGGACAAGCTACGTGAACCACATCTTGAGGCAGCACATAAAGTCCTTAGATACATAAAGCAAAAACTAGGACAAGGTATTGTACTATCCTCCACAAGAACACTTCAACTAAAGGCCTTTTGTGATGCAGATTGGGTACGTTGCAAAGACACAAGAAGATACGTTTCTTAAAAAAACAATTATGAACGAGATAAGGGTTGTCAAGACGAAGCAAGTGCTTACTATTTGAAATCAGAAATTTCCTTACTATTTGAAAACATAAGTACAAAATCTAAGTTGTCAAGATGAAGCAAGTTCTTAGAAGACCTGACCTCGCGACTAAGGTCGTAGATATGTTAGATTCATTTGCGAAGTTCTCCATATCTCTAAAGCACCAAAATACCTACTCTAAAGTCGCCTACAAGAAATTCCCTGTTGCCTTTGAGAAAAAAAATATTGTTTTCAATCCCTCAATTTGTTACGTGACTCAACCAAAGGATGGAACTGGGTCAACCTAGGACTCATATCCATCTTGGTCCAGCATATTCTCCGACTTGACCGGCTGGTAAATGGACATAAATGTATCGACATACATATCTCCGTATATCCCTGCTTTCTGCTAGAGCATAAAGACCGCCACCATTTGGCGTTATTAGGTAGGAGAAACGTTGTGGATGCTTAGAATTTCCTAAAAGAAGTGATTGAAGGACAACCTTAACCCATACTCCATGAACTGTACATGTACGATGATGCAACCTTTAAAAGAGTTGTCTACTGTTTAGAAGGTAGTAGATCAGATGAGCTCAATGTCCTCTGGAATTTGATAAGTTCTCCTAAACCCACAAAACTAATGATCGCTAATAATATCTATAACAAACCCTAGGCTCTGAACTCACCATTCTCTTCTACAACATCATATCACTCAGACGCGTAATCTTCTCCCACCGCCAAAGTCTAACCCTTATGCGTGACCATTCTTTCACCCAAAGGCCCACATAAGGGACTGTTACTAGGCTCATCCCTTAGCCCCATACTAGGCATCCGACTTCACATCTGGTCAAGTTCACTAGCGCTAACCACTTTTTCAATGGAAAAAATATGGTCGTAGGACAAATAATCATGGACAAGCTCTACACAAGATGAAGAAACGGACGCAACATCTTTATGAAACCTAGGGTCGTTGGCAGTTTTTTCAGGGTCACAATTTTGAGAATCAGACTTATTAGATATTTTTTCTAATTTACTACGAAGAAACCACGAGAAACCTTGAAACCAAAACTTAGGTCCTCGATAGAAGAAAAAACAAAATTATGATGAAAAGAAAGAAAAGTTTAGAAAAATACTTAAAGGCTTTGAACGATCAAAATGTTTAGAGATAAAGTCACCGAAGTTGGCTCTAAATTGCTGGATTTGGGAGAGAATATTTGAATATTTCAAACTTGTACAAAGAAAGTAAGAGTTTTAGAATAGAAAAAAAAAAAAAAAAGGCTTTTTAAGGTTTTTGTAGGGACAATCCCCACTTGTTGGATTTCAATAAAAGATTCGGACCATAGATTATTAACGTAATCTAAGCCCTCGAATGAGAAATGGTGCCAACAATTGAGTTGAAAAGAAAGGCTAGATTTTCCAATCATCACACGCGTGTGTAGAGATTGTTCGACAAAAAGTATAAGAAAATAAGAAATGGCTGCAATCATGGCAAAAGCAATGATGACAACGTCTCTTCACGTCTTTGTGCATACAACTCCAGCATCCTTAGGGAGCTGCCATGTGCCCCATTAACCATTTTATCACATATTGTGCAAGTCCTAAATCTAACATAAATATTATGCTCAGACTTTATGGACTATCATTACTACTTCGTCTTACAAGGTGGTAAAGTATCACCAAAAGATTTAGAATTTTCGCGAGGTCAAGTCTCGCCAAAACGTGGCATCACCAAATATCAATATAAGCAAACTTGGAAAATGAGGCATCATCAAACATTTTATAAATTTCCAAATTCCATAACTTAACATAAATATTATGCTCAGACTTAGGGGACAATTGTTACTACTCGTCCCACATGGACGCCACGTGTGGGCTACATAAGACTAAAAGGCCACGTGCCACACACGACTCACGTCATCAGGATAACATTGAGACAGTAAACCTCAAATATACCTCGCTAGTGTCACTCAGGAGAGTCTAAAGCTAATTACTCCTATCACCAACGAAAAATGATTCATCAAAATGTTTCGTTATCTAGCGAACCACTTGTCTAGGTAAAAGAATATAAACTTTAATCTCGCCATCCTCGAAGGTGATGCGGGCGACGAACATATTTGCCTTGAAGAAATCTTTTAACTTCCTACTAGCTTAAGGAAAGGCTAACATAACATAAACCAGTGACTTCATATTTCTTTTTCCAAATTAGGAAACATCAAAATATTCTTCCTGTCGCATAGCAAAGAGTCCACTGCCACGTGGGCCAAAATCGTTAAAAAGGTAAAAAAGAATCAAACAAAAATAAGTTGTTGACAACAACCTTACCAATGATGGAGTGACACGTGTCCATATAAATTTAGAAGTCTGAAATACCTTGGACTTTAATTTACCTCTAAATTATTAATGCAACATGAAGAGAAATGTATGAAAATCAAACCCCTAGCCAAATCTATATTCATTTTGTTTCTCACACCCATATTACATACTTGTTCTTATTTTTAGGTGACCGACTTAACCATCAAAGTGCAAACGACCACTATCCATTGTGACAGTTGCTTTTGTAAGCAACCAGTGTCTAAGTATGCAAGTGACATATAAATGGATATGGATGTGACAAATATCTATTGACAACTCAATCTTACTATATTTTGCACTTAACAACAATCATTTATGTTAGAAATTTTATATATTAATAAAGCTTTCAAAATAATAATTTAGATACAAGGCTAGTTTTTAGGATCTACTACCGATTTTTCTATTTTTTTTTTTGGGTATTTGACGGATGACAATGAGAGAGAGAGAGAGAGAGAGAGAGTATCAATCCTTGAATCTGTAACCCTATTTTTAAAAACAATAATCTTTAACTAATTGAGACAAAGAGAACTAATTCTTCATCTCCTTGACAATCCATTTAAAGATATGTTACCATAATGTAGGGATGGTAATAGGTCGAGTTGGGCCAACTCAGCCCATACCAAGAAGGGTCGAGCCCGGATCTTATAATGATGAGTCGAGCATGAGCTCGAATCATGTCCAAAACTTGAGCTCGAATCGGCCCATAGCTCATGGGCATCATGGCCAAGCCGACCTGACCCACGAGCGCTCGTATAATTTTTTTAAATGCAGTAATTTTTTAGGACTTTAAAAAATAAAAATGAAATAAAGTATGATAAATTTGATATTTAAAACTCTCTTCCTTTTTTTGGGCTTGGGACTAGCTATTTTTAACGTATACGAGAGATAAAGTTGTACACGAACAAGTTGTTAAGTATACATTTTTTTATAGAACTTAAAAGTAAGAATAAATAAATAAATTTACACAAACAATACTTACAAATTATGTAGTCAACTATTTAAGTTCTTCAACTAATATGATGTCTACTTTATCTTGGATCTAAAGTTTTTTATCCTCCCAATCTTTTAGACACATTAAACTCTCTAATATATCTCGTTTAAGTCTTGACCTCAACCATGCCACATGTACTAAAAGCAGACTTCGATGATACAATTGATACATGATGTGTTAGTAGATCGTTTGCTATAATAGATATAATTGGGTATTGGCGCTCGTTTCGTTTCCATCATATAAGTAAATTAAAATTATTTATCTCTTCTTCATCTAACATACTAAGCATGTCGTGACCAAAATATTTAGCTAACTCTAAACATATGTTTCTACTACTTGTTCCTATATTCATAGCACGAGAAAGTAAAGAAGAAGAACTAGCTTGTTGAGTTCTCCTAACTGAACTAAAGAAACTCCAAAAATCATTATCGTCATTTGTTGACGAAGAATGAATTGGTATATGGGGTCTTCTAACCTTACTATCGGTCTTTTCAGCATACAATTCGTACATTTCACATTAGTTTTTCTAGATTATCGTACGTTATTGAATTCTCGTAACTAAACTTATTAGAAATTATAGATACAGTATGTTTTGTACTTTCAAAAATTACTTTAGGGTCCATGAATGACGTTAACGAAAACAACATAGGCAATTTCTCAATATTTTCAAAACTTCATCTCCATTACTATTGCAATATCAGAAAAAATTGAAAAATTCTTATACATATTAAAATTATTGGTTAAAATAAAAATGATTTAGAACTAATGTACTGGTAGGATAATATTTGCCAACACATGATTTTGTGGCATCATAAAAACTTTCAAAAATTTCTCACATGAGATGAGATTTTTTCAGTTATATGTTTGTAAATCATAATCTGGACTATATGAGTATCATCCGTTATAATAGGTATTTATATAGTTTTCGTAACCTTCACACGATTGAAGTATTAAATAAGTAGAGTTTCATTTATGGCCTACGTCTGTACATAAATATTTTGTTGTAAGGGAATTTTCTACATATAATTCATCAAATACTTGTTTTTGAGTCGGTGAGACAATAATATAATTTATGGTATACCTAATTTTTTCTAATCGTGGGTTTATAAATTTTAAACTATTTTGGACAATTAATTTAAAAATGTAACATACACAATGAAGATGAAATAAAATACTACCAAAATCCATATTAATTGTTGCATTAATCTTTTTATTACTATATTAATATGTGTAGTATTGTCTAATGTGAAACTGTGAATTCTAGATTCATAATTAAATTCTCTAATAATAGTTATTAAAATATTAAAAATATTTGTTCCATTATGAGGATAGTTAATTACTTTAAATACAATTAATTTTTCATGCATAATCTATTTTTATCAATATATTGTAAAGTGACAGCAATATATTCTTTATAGTTTTTATCAGACCATAAATCCTAAGTAAATGATACTACACTGAAATATTTATTTAAACCAAGTATTATGCTTTCTTTCTTTTTAATGAATAAAACTATAGTGTTCGCACGAAGAATGTTTCTAGCATATTGTACGTACCTTGGTTGAAGATATATTTATACGAACTTAGTGAAGTGAACACTTTCTACTATACTAAGCGGAAACTCGCCACTTGCCACCAATTGAGTCATGCCTTTCCGTCGCATGTTCTCTTGTGAATACACCAAGTTGTTTAGATTTGGACTAGAAGTGGAAGATGCGCCAGGAGATCCGAACTAAGTTGAGCTTGATTTGTATCAACCCCCGTATTTTTGTAAACACTTTGGATAGTGTCGGTTTAGATGGCTCGTGCACCACCCATTTGCAACAAAAATTTGTGTTCAAAGTATTTACACATTGCCTTGTAGTCTAGTTGTTCATCTGCTATTGTACTGGTCTGTACTAATTTGAAATATTCTCAACACCGAGCCTTTTGTTTTTTGACTCGTCGTTTAGTATTCGAACTAGTTGTTGTATGAGTGTGAGTTTCTAAATCTTCATCGATATCTTCCAAATCAATTGGATCCGTGCTCCCATAGTCATCACCAAAATCAAGAATTGGAATATCATTTAGCCCACTAAAATCATCGACTATTTGGTGGTCGGCGCTTCCTTGTGTGTAATGATCCATGTAGAAATTAGAAATATAGAGTAAAGTATGTAGAAATGTAGAATTTAAATAGAAAAAATTACTAAAATAAGTAAATTAAACTGTAGATTGTACAATAAAAGAGATAATATTGACAATATAATATTTTCAAATTGAGTAAGTGAAGATTTGTGTTGAATATTGAAATGGATAAGGGTTTATATAGAAAAAGAAAAAATTACATATTTGGTTTCTAACATTTCAAAAAAGTTAGGGATATACCCACAACCTTTAAAAATAGCATTAGACATCTCCAACGTTTGAAAAAATAGGCATAACATGTCCTTTATGAAGAAATTGTTATTCCTCTTTAAATAAACAAAAAAACAAAAAACAAGAAAAAAGGAAAAAAAAATGATTGAAAAATAACCAAATGTGGCAAAAAAAAAAAGTAATAAATAGGTTACCTTTTTTATCAAATCTTAAAACATGAGAGGAAAATTTTCTTCAAAGTAAATCAGTACTAAAAATTGTGAAGTGGAATTAGAAAATCAAGAAACCTACATCATCGGTTGCCCCCGCCGCCACAAATCGCCAGCCGCCAGCTGTCATCCGCCACATTAGAAAACCATTCTCTACATCCTGTCAAAATCCCACGACCAACATCCACTGTTCCTTCCATCAACCGCGAACCGCACACTATCATTGGAAGAAAACAAAATATAAAATGGATGTGATGCAGGAGCAAGATCAAAATGTTGAAAATCAGCTCCAAACTTTGGTTGAAAACTGGACCCGTAAATTAGTCTCACTTTCTAAACAAATTTGAAATTTCTTGACAAGAAGACTCTATTAATAGCTGATTTTCCATTTCTTGGGCCCTTTTCATAGTTGCTCTATGAAACTCAAGGGCAATGACAATTTCTCTTTTAGCTTCAGCCATATTCAAAAGCCTCTTTAGATAAGGCATGCTAGTGTGGAGTCTTTTCCTCACTTGTTTTCTTGATTTTCTAATTCCACTCCACTATTTTTAATACTATTCACTTTGAAGAATATTTTTCTCTCATTTTTTGAGGTTTGATAAAGAAGATGACATATTTGTTAATTTTTATTTTTTTGGGTACATTTGGTTATTTTTCAATCATTTTTTTATTTTTTTTTTTTAAACGGAATAGCAATTTCGTCATAAAAAGACAATACCATGCCTATTTTTTTAAATGATGGGGATGTCTGTTGCTATTTTTAAAAGTTAGGAATATAGTCCCAACTTTTTTGAAATGTTGGGGACCAAATATGCAATTTTTCAAAAAAAAAATGATTGTTATTTAAAAAAATAAAAATAAAAGTTATAGAAATTAAAACGGTCACTTTTGTGACTATTGGAGATAAAAAGTGATATTTATTGTGACAGTTAGATCCCCATCCTTTTAAAAAAAGCTGGTGGCCCACGAGCCACGACCCAGCTGGTGGACCTCACCCACAAACCTTTATAAAGGTTAGATGTTAGACCAGTCTACGAAACAATCCAACGGATCGATCGAAAATTTTCAAGGGCAAAAAATCAAAGCTCGGCTCCATTGGGCTAAGCCGCAAACACACGGGCATGAGCAGCTCGACCCAATTGCCACCCTTACCATAATGCATAAAGTGCACAATTTTTTTTTCTTTTAAATAAAATTGGGATTTTTTAATAAATAAGGCACTTTTTTGAAAAGATTTGCAAAAATCTATTCTTGTTATATATATTCTAAATATGCTATTTTTTAAAAACCATTATTTTAATTTATTATATTATATATTAAATTTTAGTAACTGAATCATTAAAAATCGGATTTGATTGAAATACTTATATGATATTATACAATCTTTTATTGTTATAGTAACACAATCCTTAAATATCGAAATTGATCGAAATATATATATATATATATATATATATATATATATATATATATATATATATATATATATATATATATATATATACTATCAAATATATATTAATTGTATAAAAAACAGCTGTAACAACAACAAACAGAATTCGTGATCTATTCAAATTCAACAATATGTGTTACAAATCAAAATGTAACACATAATACCAGTTTTCACACAAAAAAAACTCATGATATACTCAATTGTATCATTTGTATCAATCAGTGATACAAAATATCAACTGGGGGTAACATAATCTGCATTAAGAATCAAAACATCATATACACATAAATGTTACAAACATCATATTAAACATCAATTAACCAACAACAAATTGTAATATCTTTAGCAGTCAATGTTACATAATAACCAATTGTGTAACATAATCTGTATTCCTGTGTAACAATTCAATCAAAAATATTTAAATATAAAAAATAGAGTGTTCAATCAAAATATTATATTAACATTGGACAATGCTACTTGTACACTCTAAGTTACTACTACAATTACACCTTGCCTATGTAGCACAATAAATGAAATAAAATAAGTCCAAAAGCGGGAAGAAAAAGGAAAAGCAACACAAAAGTGGAAAAGAAAAGAGAAAGAAGCCCAAAAGCTAGAACGGCGACGAGATTGTCCGATCGGCAAATTTTTTTTCTAGCACTAATCTTCCATTTTCGTCGCGCTTCTTCCATCTCTGACCACATCGATCGAATAATAGATAAAGGTAAATGTGTCAGTCCCATTTTATTTGAAGGGAAATTCAATAAATCGAACTTTATATTCGCCTGTGAAAATGATTCAAAACAATACCAAGTTATTTGTCACATATAGTTATGGGCTAGTAGGTTTTTTGGAAGAAGGATGCTCAGACATTGATTGAAAAAATGGATGGAATTTATTGTAATTTATTGAAGAAAAATGTTCGAATTGTAGTTTCTTTAAATTTTGGTGTGTTTATTTTCTGTAAATGTAGCTTTTTTAATATTCAGTATCTAATTTCTATAAATTTGGTGGGTTTATTAATTTTTTTTTTCTATATCCAGGAAACAATAATTTCTATTTTGATGATGAGATGGTTGATATGAATGTTGGAGTTGTGGATGACAAAAATGTTGAAGAATCTGATATTAACAAAGTAAGGAAAATGTGAACATATTAGATGATGACATCTTAGGGAAAAATAGTGTGATTGTGCTTAAGGTTGGGATGAAATTTAAGAATGACGATGAAGTTTTCGAATTTTACAAAAGATACGACTGTCTTCTAGATTCTCCAATTAGAAAAAGAAATTCAAGGAAGGGGGATGATGAGATTCTAAGATATGTGACATTAACATGTAGTCGAGAAAGTCGAAGAAGTAGTACTATGAGCACTTCCTTGAAGCCCAACCAACTATTCAAACAGAGTATAAAGCTAGACTGACAACGGGTTCATAGATTAGTGGATTATGGTAAATTAACACAGTTCATCTAGAACATAATCATGAAACAAGCCCTTCCAAATCAAGATTGTATAGATACAACTGACAAGTTACTGCACATGTGAAACAAAGCTCGAATGTAATGATGTGGTTGGAATTCCGTTACACAAAAGTTTTAACTCAGCAATTGTTGAAGCAAGTGGTTATGACAAGATGACATGTGTCGAAAAAGATTATAGGAACTACATTGAGAAAGTTAGGCGGTTAAGACTTGGAGAAGGAGATGATGCGGAATACATGCGTATTTTTCAAAGATGCAAACAAATTATCCAGATTTTTACTTTAATATGGACTTAGACGATGAATGTCGATTGAAGAACATATTTTGGGCGGATAATAGGTATAGACAAACATATAAAGAATTCAGCGATGTAGTGACCTTTGATATTATATACTTGACTAATAAATATGATATGCCCTTCGCCTCTTTTGTTAGAGTGAATCATCATGGACAATTAACATTACTTAGATGTGGATTAGTATCCAACGAGGATACATAGACATTTGTTTGATTATTCAAGACATGACTAGAATATATGAATGATAAGGCTCCCAATGAAATTATTACCGATCAAGATAGGGCTATGCAAAATACAATTCATATAATTTTTCCAACAACAAGGCATAGGTGGTGCTTGTGGCATATAATAAAAAAAATTACCTGAAAAATTTGGGAACAACAATCGTAAGGGTTTCATATTTTCTGTTATACATAGTTTAGTATATGATTCATAGAGTCCTGTAGATTTTGAGGGTGGGTGGAGTGAGATGCTTCAAATGTTTGATTTACATGAGAACGATTGGTTGTCTAGTCTTTATAAAGACAAAAGTCGATGGGTTCTATGTTTCTTTAAAACTAGTTTCTGAGCGGGGATGTCCACTACTCAACGTAGTGAGGGTATTAATGCATTATTTGATGGGTATATTCATTCGAAAACTTTTTTAAAGCAATTTGTGGAACAATATGAGCGTGCAATGAGGAGTAAAGTGGAAAAGGAGTTTCATGCAGATTTTAAGTCATTTTCCATAATGGTCCCATGTGCACCTAAGTACGAGATGGAGAAGCAATTTGAAGAAATTTACACCATTATGAAATTTAGAGAGTTTCAAGAGGAATTTACTAGAAAAGTTTATTGTGATGTTATATCTACTCAAGAGGGCTGTTTGGGTACGGACTACGAGGTACGCGAGGATATCATATTCAATGAAGCAGTGAAAAAATCAATGTTTACAATTTCGTTTCAAATAGATATATGCCATATTATTTTCAGTTGTCACTTATTTGAGTTTAGGAGAATATTATGCAAACATGCAATAATAGTATTGATCCGTAATGATATTTCAAAAGTTCCTGATGTGTATATCTTGATGAGATGGAGGAGAGACGTAAGTCGAGCCTATACAAAGGTTAAAATCAATTACGATGGTTGGATTACTAATCCTGGGCAATTACGTTATGATCAATTATGTCTTTCATTTGCAAATGTTACATGCTTGGTAGCAGATGATGAAGAACGAACCCGGGGGATTATAGAATGGATCGAATGTCAATCCAATTACATGTATATACTGAGATCGAGACCTAGTTGCAGTAGTAATCTCCTTTCCCAACAAAGTGTGCAAATAGGCTCGCTTAGTACCAAAGGTTAAAAAAATGCAACGAAGAAAATTTTGGATCCAAAATTCTCGCGAACTAAATGAGCGTCTAATAAGCTTCGTAGGAAAGGTCCGTTGGAAGCAAGTCCGAAGAAACCTAAGGTAGATCTAATTATATTTAATTTTCCTTAAATGTACATCTAATTACATTTGATTTGACTTGTTTTACTGTTATTAAAGGTCCTTTCAAAATGAAAGAAATCAAAGAAGCTTGTGCAACATGTTATGAAAAAAATTGGTGCATCCATCTAGCCATCAATGCAACCTTACCTTCATGTCTCGTTACCTAACCTAGTAAGAAATAAATTTTCTAATGCTGAATCTGATTTTATAGTCTTATTTTGAAGCAAAATTTTTCAAATGGATATGTCTAACATTATTATTTTGTCTATGTGTGGTATAGGGTGATCAATTTCAACCTTGGAGCTATTGCTATGGAGTGAACTTGATGCCTACATTTCAGATGGATCGTAATTTAAGTATTCATTAACATTTTGTAGAGGAATCACTTCATGATGTAGCAGATGAGTGTACTAATGAACCAATGCATAGGCTTAATATGTAATTGTAATGTAGGAGTGATCTGCAAGATTTTGATATCCAAACTGAAGCTTACTTTATTTCATTTATTACTATGTTATATGTATTGTATACTTCATTTTGCTTGTAGACGCTTGTAGACGATGATGTGGTTGTTGATGTTGTTTGTATTTAGTAGATTCTTGTTCATCATTAGATATTCATATGTAATTTTCTGTTTTCAGCACTTAGGTCATGGTGGTTCATTTTGCTGGTTCATTTTGTTGGTTCATTTTGCTGGTTCATTTTGTTAGTACATTTTGTTTGTAGATGCTGGTTCATTTTCTGTTTTTCATCAACTTAGGCCAAGCTTTCCTTCATGCAAGCACTTAGCTCCAAGAGTTAATATCATTATTTTTATGTATGTTCTTTTATGAATGTATACTTTGATATAGAAATCTGCTAGATTGATCTGGGAAATCTGATGAAATACAAATGATGAAGGAAAATCTTCACTACAAATGATCAAGGAAAATCTCATGAAATACACCCATAACCTAGGTTGATCTGGCATATTAAGTTGTGGGCATTGCAACAACTTCGACAATATGCAGAAAAGCAAATACGGCGTCCATTAACTTAAGTCATATGGCTGGTATCCATCCACGCATGACCACTGCCAGTAAATTGAGTGTGCATGCATGCATGTGTCTAGGAAGGAGAGGAGATGGTGTAAGTGCAAAAACTGGACCAATATGCCAACTTGAGCAAGAATTTTAACCTGTTATTTGCACATGATAACTACAAACTAGCAATATTCATATTCACCTTTCAAAATTACGCCTAAGTCGACTCAAACAACAATATTGTACCAAATTGCTCAATCCAATAATTTTTCACAAGTGCATAAACAATTTTGTAAAAATCTTATGAATCAAAGGAAATAAATAAATTGAGAAGTCTCTTACCATTATGCAAATTCAAGTGATGAATTGAACCAAAAAAAATAAGGAACCCACAACACTTTCTTATATTGATAAGAATTAATTACAATAACTTCATTTATTTAATGGAATTGAGAAGAAACTACCTAATACAACTAAATAAAACCAATACATTCACAAATATTTCTAATTCATTTTTGTATTGTCCTTCCTTTGTTGTTCTCTTCCGCATTTCCTTTGTCCTTGCGAATGGTGACGTTTACCGATATCTCTACATCTTGTCGTTCGGTAATCTGAGCATATATTTTGAATATACGTGATAATTCTTCGATTTTATCTTTCTCCGTAAGACTACCTGAAGCAACGCCACATGATTCACCTACATCATAAGCACCATTGAGGTTGTCATCGCTCCATTTGAAATATCCACAATTACTACTACGACAAAATAATAACCTCCCTATGTTCGCAGACTTGTTCTCGACCTCCATCCATTTCATAAAGCCATTAACACAGACAGGACATCGTTGTTTTTTGGGCATGCCGACAAGTAGAGCATTGACCGTCTACAACCATGACAAATTGCTTTGTTCTTTCCTATCATTGTAAAATTATGTTGTAGTGTTTAGAAAACTGGACCGGATTGACCTGTTCAACCAGAAAAATCGAGAACTAGCTACAAAATCGGTCCGATTTACCAATTTAACCGTGCTTCAAAAAATCGGACCGGAAACCGGAGTTTTTAATGGTTAAACCGAAAAAACCATGTTGAACTGGTCCGATTTTAATGAAAATCAAGATTTTTTGGATTAATTTTTAATTTATTAATTGAAAGTTATGAAAAGTCTATTTAACGCTAAGTTTGTGAGTAATTTTGTCTATATATGTTGATTTATTTAAAAATAACTTATTTTATGAGATTTTTAGATTAATTTTTAATTTTTTAATTGAAACTAGTTCGACCTTGGTTCGACCCGGTTTGACATTTTGACTCTTAACCCGTTGACCTTTTCCAGGTCGATGGCCGGTCCGATTTTCTAAACATTGCTTTGTTGTATTCACAATTGTAAATCAATTATCAACAATGTAATTACATATGACAAGACTTTTATAATCATTTATTGTCGGGACAAATTTCATGAGCTTTAATTCAAGAAATTTATAGTCATTTATTGTCGGGACAAATTACATGAGTTTTAATTCTAAAATACTCACAGGGCATATTTCATTTCATTTAATTTTTCATATCAATTAATTCTTCTTTTTGTTTGTTTTCATTTGTATGTACTGATTTGTCAATAAAATTTTATAATCAAATTCTGAAAATCAAAATAATGCATACCATTGTGCCAATAGAGCATATATCAAACGCCATAATTCACAAAAGCCCTAATTAGCAAAAGTCCTAATTCTGAATTTTCCACTCGACGATTTCTTGAGATAAAATGACAACAAAAATCTGAAAATCAAAAAAATGCATATTTTATCTACAAATACGAACCCCATAATCACCAATAACTACGAATCTTGCCCTAATTCGAAAATGGTGATCGATTCCATAATTTAACAAAAAATCATTACTTATTTGTTAGTTAGAAATTGGCATAGCTTTTCTCCGGACAACATGCTCAACCTTTGGTCTAGCGACCACCGATGACGACGGACTCAAATTTCGAATGCAGGTTTGAGATAAATGTATAATTTCTCTTTCCACTTTTTTGGTCCTTAAATGTATAATTTCTCTTTCCACTTTTTTGGTCCTTTCTCTTTCTACGATTTTTGTTATTCAGCTCGAATGTATTTTCTCTTTTACAGACAATGTTTGGATTTTTTGGAAGGGCAATTTGGTCATTAAATTGTTGTACCACATAAGCAAGGTGTAACTGTGGTGGTAAACCTGTGTGTACAAGTAGCATTGTCCATTAACATTAGTATTACAAAATAGTGTATCAACAATACGTGTTATATGCAATTAACCAATAACAAGCTCTAACATCTTTAACAGTCAGTGTTACTAAATAATAAATTGTGTAACATACTATGTAATTTTGGATAACAATTCAACTAAGAATATTTAAATATAAAAAATAGAAGACTTTTGTGAGTTTGAAAATAACAAATTTTCGTCTAATTTAGGGATAGTTTTCTTTTTTTATGTGAATTCTAAAGAAAGTTATAGAAACGATTGTATATAAATTATATTTTGATTTAATTTTAAACTGTTATTTTATTTATTAATATAATCAACGACTGTAGGGAGGTTTACTCCGCTATAAAAAAAAAAAAAAAAAAAAAACTCATTTATTCATCACTACGTCTTCATCTTCTCAAACCATAACCCGTATCTCTATCTCAATTCCTCAATTTATTCTTGTTCTTCTCCATATTCTTCAAAATCAAACATCTTTCAAACAAAACTCACACACCACACATACACACTCTCTCTCTCTCTCTCTCACTCTCACTCTCAATTTTCAACATTCTTCTCAACTCTTCAATCCATTATAATCTTCTACGGTTGATCCTACCGTAAAGAAAAGTGGTACACTAGTAATATAAAAACAATATTTTTTAAATAAAAAAGTTAAATTTGTAAAAATAAAAATATTATTATAATACTAAGTATTCGGTGAATTTCCACAATAAAATACCAAAAAGAAAAACAAAATAAAGTAGTCTCCTTTTTTTTTTTTTGATCGAAAAAGTTAAACCTCAACTTTGAAAGGCCCCATGGACTCTGTCCTAAGTCTTTGGTGGAGGAGGTAAACCGCAGGATGTGTCTCTCAAAAGAAAATGGAAAACTTATGGATAAGTATTGGCTATTAATCATTTGGTAACTCCCGTTTACGATACAAATTCAATATTTTATAATTCCAACCCAGCAGATCGTGCTGAACGCTATCTGTCCTCCTTTCTCACTGGGAGATTTGCCCTGGGGGCAAGTAGTCTCCTTTTTTCCTCCACCCCCCAGACGCTGCAGCAACAATTCCTCGTCTCATAAATTCACCCAAAAATCCTCAAAAGAAAAAAATAAAAATAAAATAAAATGAGGCGAGGTTCATCAGAAAGAGAAACCAATTTTTTGCAAGAATTGGTTCTTTATGCTGCGAGCGCAGCTCTTAGCTGTTTGGTACTGTTTGTGGGGCTCCGACATCTCGACCCGAACCGGGAGTCCTCCAAAAAAGCTCTGGAACACAAGAAGGAAATTGCTAAGCGTTTGGGTCGACCTCTAGTTGAGACCAACCCTTATGAGGTTCAGTTTATATGTTTGTGTGTGAATATTAAGCCTAAATTTCTTTTTCAAATTTTATTCTAATTAGTAAATGGATATGTTCATTTTGTACTGTTTTTATTGCATATGTTTCTTGTTAGGTTTTGTTAATAGAAATTTTGATTCGAAATAAGTTCGAATTAATGACTTTAACCATACTGTCACGTTTGGCTAAGCTTAAAAAGTTGTGGGAATAGCGCTAAATGGCCGGTGACCCAACAAATTTTCTGAATGCGTTAGACCCATTTTACAAGCAAATTACCAAATAAATTACATCTCAAACGATTTCAAATTTATGAAAAAAAAAAGATTTCCAAGTTAGAATCTAACACATTTCAATAGTTAGAATTTAACCCATCTAATTTCTTGCAAAATATATGTTATTTCTTATTTTTTAATTTATGGTAGAAATTGTAGATTTTATAGTATAAATCATGAAAATATTTATACATTTGAGAATGAATTGTGATTTTTGTTTTAAATTTATGGAAATTTGAGTTCATCTGAAGTGGGTTAATTGAAAAATCAGTTTAGCCTTAACAAACCCATGGTATGTTAAGATCTTGCTTGATAATAGATCTTAATAGAAGTTTGTTAAGATACCACAAGTCTGTTAAAGCCAATTCTGGCCTTAACAAGCCTCTGATGTGTTGTAGACGGACCATCTTGTAATGAGTGTATTTATTTCTTTTCTTTGTAAAAGATTTAAATTGTATAAATTGGACGCTTTTCCGATTTAGCTTGTTTGACACGGCCTTTTAGCCAAAGCTGCCTTAAAAAGTTATTTTTAAGTAACTCTTTTTTATTAAACATGTTTGAGGTTGTTTAGAAGTTACTATTTTACAATTGCTTGTACTATGTGGCATTAAGAATTTCTGATTTATGCTCTGTTTGGTTGAACATGAACTTTGAGATAAACAATTTATATAATGAATGTACTGTTGATGAAAAAAACATTTCTTGTTCCTAAGATGTTTTGCAAAAATTATAAATGAGAAACTCATTTTATGCAAGTGGGGATTGGAAACATTTTCCTTCTTAGTAAATAAGTAAAGTAAAAAATATAAAATTCCATTATCTAGAAACGATTGAAGTTTCAAGTTTGTGGTGTAAAGACATAGCGAGTGGACGAATGGTGGTGTTGTGGAACAGCTCCGTAGCTACAGTGGATGGTGTTGTTCAAAGTTAGATCTTCTGACTACAATGTCAAGCAGAGGTGGTGATTGCTCAATGGTAGAGGAAGACATAAAAGAATACAACGTGATAGAACTTGTAAATTTCGAAAAATTGTTTCAAGTGTTCGGCTAAATAAGAATTTCATTCTCTGAATTCAATTCCTAATAAGGGTGAAATAGAGAATGAGTATATATATTTTTCCCATGTTGAATTGAAGTGGTTGTAGAAGTAATATCTTTTTTTCTAATTAGATGCTTGGGTAATCCACTGTTACTTGTTACTAAATGTTTGATACTTATCCCTTGATTATCAATACTACATTGATCTATGAAGAAATAATTTCAATGGTTTACTAACTAGTGACGCCAAGTTGCTTAGGTTCATAAAGGACAAAAAAGAGTAAATTTCATATTGTTATGCATTTATCAAACATCTAAAGACTGCTCAATTGAAGTCTTGCAGTCAGATTCTTGATTTGTAGTAGATAAGGCTTTACTTTTGTACACAAGGTGGATGCGATAGCATATCTTTTTGGACTTAGTGTACTAGTATCCTTGATGTTGAACTATTCTTATCAAAATTGGACCAGACCGGACTGGCCACTTTGACCTAGAAAACGGGGAGCAGATTGAAATACAGTCATGTAGGGGGTAAAAACCGTTGCAAAACCTGGTAAACCAACCGGCTCAACTGTGACTCAGTCACAGTTCTACCGGGTTCACCAGTTGATTTTTTTTTTTTTTTAAAAAAAAAAAAAGTAAAAAAAAAAAAAAAAAAGGATGAGGTTAAAGAATCTATCAGTCGTCGGCTCTTCCACTTGCGTTGTCCACAGCTCACTGGAGCTCCTGATGGGGAATGAAGATAATCTTAGTAGATTAGGAATAAAGATAGAGATTGAGTTTGATTAAGCTTTATTGGCTTTTATTAACTAGAATTTTATCGTTTTGAGTAGTTGTTTTTGTTTAGAAGTTCCCTTAGACTTAAGGTATTTTCTCTATAAAAGGAAACACAGAATTTTATTATTTGGCAGACTTTGATTAATGATGGAATATTGATATTTCTTCACCAAACTCTTCTTCTGTTTCCTCCCCTTTCTTCTCTTTTTCTTTCTGGGTTACGTTCTACGTCAGTTTTACCTTGACTAAGGAAGGGTATTATGTCATTGCACTCTACTTCTCATTCGTTTGTTGCCCAAAGTTTAGGTTTCTCATTGTCATATCAACACTAAAGTTTGAGTACTCACATCATATTACTGTCATGGGATTCTGACACCCAATTCCAAGTAGATGATAAGATTGTTGTTATTGAACCTCTAGAAATATTCTGACGGCGAGGAAGAAAGTTTTGAGTCTTGTGTTGAGCCCCTTCTCGAGATAACTCCTTACTGGACACATTTAAAAATTGCACACCTGAGAACATTCAGGCACAATTCCACATACCACAAACTCAGTGCCACGATCCCTATTGCCTACTCCTTTGCTTGACTTTAGCATGAACTTTATACTGAAATCATCTCAAATTGCTCAAAGTCATGATCATATAGTAGTAGTTGTGGACAAACTTCCTAAATTGACTAATCTTGTTCATTGTTCCAAAACTAGTCAGGCTCCCTGTGTTGCTACATCACCTTCCAAGGCAATTGTTCGCTTACCTAATTCCTCCATTTTGACCTTAAATTATTGCCTACTAAATATGGTTACATTACTACACTTCAGGCCATTGTTCACACTATTGATAATCATCTTACTGAAATCAAACAAAGAGCTATTTTAAATGATGAAAATTATGTGCTTGATTTTAATGCGCTTCGTAGGCACAATTTTTTAAAGAAAAGTATTATGTTTATGTGTTTCTTTAACACAGTTTCCTACCCACATTAAGAAAGGTTAAATCATCAATCACTTGAAATTAAATCTATGTATTTCACTGGCCAACAAACTTGAATAGAAGAATTGTATTCAGTAGCAAAATTATCCCCTGATCAGGGTACATTCAAGCATGCAGTGTTGTATTCATTTGTTTCTGCAAGCTAGTCTATTGTGCTAGTTCCTCGTGCTCCTGTTGTTGTGGAGCCAACTGATATTTTAGAGATTGGGTGCATCTTGTTGCAATCCGGAGATCCATAGATATTCAGTTTGTCAGAAAGATCGTCCTCTTTGGGAGATTATTGCAGTATAACTCGTAGAGTTGAGTTATCTCAGCAGGGAGAAATGGTAGAGAAAGAAGTTCATCTTAGTAGATTTGGAATAAAGATAGAGTTTGGTTAAGTTTTATTAGTTTTGATCATCTACAATTTTATCATTTTGAGTAGTTTTTATTGTTTAGAACTTCCCTTAGACTTAAGGTCTTTGCTTTATAAAAAGGAACATTTGATTTTATTATCTGGCAGACTTGATTAATGATAAAATATTGATATGTCTTCCCCAAATTGTTCTTCTATTTCCACCAATTTCTTCTCCACTTCTCTCCTTTCTTCGCTTTTTCTACCCCATTTCTCTTTTTGTGTTCCGTTCTACATTGACTCCACTGTCGATCTCTAAGTACTCAGTACAAGACACCCAAAATCGAAAATAGTATTGGAAAAAATAACACACTAATAGATTAATAAATATATAAATATACATATATGAATATATGTATATGTGAATGTGAAAGAAGAGGGTATAATTTTGGATCCGAAATGAGAAGAGGAGGGCTCCCCCGCATGTCTTAGTTATGATGGTAGGGTTTCTGAGGTAGACTTTTTAGTTTTTAACTTCTTAATTTTTATAGATGGCTGTGAGTTTGTGAGTAAGCTGGCCCATTTAATATCCATTTCAAGTAAAAATGGTACTGAGAAAAAGTAGTGACTGGGAAAATAATGACTTTTACAATATCTTTTAATTAATATAAATATTTAATGATATATATATCTATATATTAATTAATTAATATTATTATTCTAATTTCCGGTTCGATCCTTGTTCGACCAGGTTCAACCGTTTAACCCTGTATCCTTTAACTATTCTGGGTCAATGACCGGTCCAGTTTTAAAAACATAGTGTCGAAGATGTCAGAGTGCTTATTGCTGTTTGGAAGACAGTCGAGACTACTACAGGCTTTGGAAGACAGTCGAGACTACTACAGACTTTAGCACTTATAGTTTGGGGTTCATACTAACAGGAACTACAGTTATCCTTCTCCTTCTTTAATCATCACTTGTATCTTTGTGGCTTTAGTTTTTCAAAATCTGATTGAAATTTATAGTACCTGAAATTGTTTATCATTCTCATTAACAATGGAATGGTCTTTGAGTCCCTTGGTTTTGTCTCGGTGTTGTCTTGCAATGTTTGAAGTTCTCAAATGTTACGACTATTTCCCAGCTAGTTGCTTGTGCTTAATAATTGTTCATTTCAATGTTTAACAGGATGTTATAGCCTGTGATGTAATCAACCCTGACAATATTGATGTGAAATTCGACTGCATTGGAGGATTGGAAGGCATTAAACAAGCATTGTATGAATTAGTTATTCTTCCACTACGACGACCCGAGCTGTTTTCTCATGGGAAGCTTCTTGGTCCACAAAAAGGTGTCTTGCTATATGGACCACCTGGCACTGGGAAGACAATGCTTGCTAAAGCAATTGCGAAAGAGTCAGGAGCTGTCTTCATCAATGTGAGAATATCAAATTTGATGAGCAAATGGTTTGGTGATGCACAAAAATTAGGTGTGTATGGTTTGTCTCCTCTACAAAAGTTCTTTCTTCCGTTGCTGTCAGCCACCAGAATATGTTAACGTTGTTTTTCACCTTCTGATTAAGTTGTCTAGCGAAGTTGCAAACTTTGGTTTTAGTCAAAAGAGGTTTAAGAAATGGTTCTGAAATGAAACTGTGTCAATTTGTGGAATTTAGTGATAAAGATACTGTGGCCCTTGAGGAACTTCCACATCGAGAGTTGGAATCCTAGACGCCGAGGAAGAACCGAAGAAGATTGCATAAGTCAATAGGTGGAAAATTGAAAAAGAAGGCAATGTATGAATAGGTGTAAATTAACAATTTATTGTGTTTTTGAGGTGATCAAAATGGTGAAGCACTCGTAAAATCTAGTGGAGATGCAATGTATCTCCCAGCAATTCATATTAAAAAATTACAGGCTTTAATTCGATGTGATTGCTTCTGAGGCATTTCCCAGTCTCCATTTGCAGATTATAAGATTATTTAGATTTGCTCTCGACTAATCTGCTGTTCCCCTTTTAATGATTTATGTTTACTCGTAGCACAAAGTAAACTTGTTCATAGTCCTCTTGAAGGTGGAGGGTGCAATATTTCTCCTTTCATCCGTGTGTTGGCTATTTTCCTTTTTCTTTCCATTAGTCTTTATGATTTACTGAACTTTATTAACTTGAAATTCTGAGTGATGGTTTGTGCTAATGGAATTTGAACGTGGGAATTTTTCAAATTACTGAGTTTTCTTCGTATCATTTCTCCTTGAGAATGCATTTCTTTTACTGATTCCTGTAGTCTAAAATTCTTCTCAAGTGGCTGCTGTGTTCAGCTTGGCGCATAAACTCCAGCCAGCAATTATATTCATTGACGAAGTGGATAGTTTTTTGGGCCAGCGCAAGACTACAGACCACGAAGCACTAACAAACATGAAGACTGAATTTATGGCTTTATGGGATGGTTTTACCACAGACCGTAAGTTTTCTATTATTTTCCTAAAACTAATATCTAAAGGACAATATTCCTCGTTTTATTATAGGTGTTCTGGTCTCTCTATTCAGGGGTGGTTACATTGTTGAAAGTTTAATCATGATGGAAATTCTTTAGTTATGGTATTATTGATGTGTACACGAAACGGTTCTTTTGTTGAGATGGTATGATTTTGTGTATGCAGAAAATGCTCGGGTAATGGTACTTGCCGCGACCAATCGTCCATCGGAACTCGATGAAGCAATTCTCCGACGTCTTCCTCAGGCATTTGAAATCGGGATTCCTGATTGTAGGGAGAGAGCTGAGATATTGAAGGTGGTTCTGAAGGACGAGAAGGTTGAAGATGGCATTGATTACGATCATGTAGCAGGTCTATGTGATGGATACACCGGCTCGGATCTTCTAGAGCTCTGTAAAAAAGCTGCCTATTTTTCTATCAGGGACCTGCTCGATGATGAGAAGAATGGAAAGCCGCCTTCGGTGAGTATTTTTCCTCCTCGTGCTCCTGATATAGAGGAAATCCTAAATTCTAGAACTCCTTTGCTAGTTTCTCCCATTTAATGAACATCAATTTTTCAGAGATTGAACCTTGCAAAAATGCAAATACTTTTCACATGGGCAACCCAAATTGTTCGCTTTTCGCTGCATAATACTGCCAAATATTGTTCATGACGACTAACTATGCTGCCACGAGCTTACATAGTATTCTTGTTTCTGTCTCTCCCTGTGCCTGCGCCAAGTATCTCTGTTTGGCTTTGCAGTATTAGGATCTGCATTTAGAAATAAAAATCACTCGTTTTCTGTGATTTGTAGAAACTTCTATTAAACGATAAATTTAGAAAAATGGTTAATCTTCAGTTCAAGCAGGTCGGGTTCCACTGTTTATTTACTATCTTGATGGTGTTTTATTTTCAGGATCCAAGGCCGTTAGCGCAGTTGGATTTGGAGAAAGTCATTGCAACTACAACAAAAACGAAGCTTGCTGCAAATGAGTACGATGCATTAAGCTCACAAATCATAAGGATGATAGGGGCGCAGCGTATCAAATGAATATTGGGTCCAAGATGCCAATGGTTAGCAATCTAAGTCTGTCGTTTCCCAAGTTTTGAACCTTCAGTCAGATGCCCTACTCTTTTTCGTGCATTGGGGTGAATTTTTTTTAAATATATGATATGTGAGCTGATTGACATGTTGAGCCCTGTTGCCATATAAGAACTGGCTTTCAATTAGTCCCACACAGTTTTGACATCTCAGAGAAGGTTTTGTTAATTGTACACCTACGAGAATTCTTTAACATCTGCCCTGGTTCTGTGATCCGAATCTGATGTTAATTATGGTCCAGTTCTAGGCTACCTTTGTTTAATAAGTTAAGCTTATAAGTTAAACTTATGTTTATACTAATTTTTCATTGTTTCTCCTACTTATAAGTAAAAAAAAAAAGTTTACTTATTGTGATACAAAGTGAGTTACTTTCAAAATATATGAGCTTATTTTGGAGTTTCCTAATAAAAAGTCTCAACTATCTTTACTGATTTAACAATCTTATTAAATATTAAATAATTTATTAACAAAAAGCATACTAATAAAATTTAGTAAATCTTAACTATGTATCTGGGTCCAGGTTTTTTTTTTTTTTTTTTTAATATTATATATACATAATAGTCGATTATTTCAAGAAGCGTTGATGGCAAACACGAAGAAAATAGAAGATGATTAAGAATATTAACGTTAGTGTTATGCTAACAAGAACTTTTTAATAATCTGCTGGAAACCCTTATTTCTTTAACTTAAACTTATTTCAGCTTTTAATTGTTTTTATTAAAGAAGTGCCAAACTTTTAAAGCACTATTTTCTTGAGTTTTGATAGGTAATTTTATGGGTTAAAATACCTGCAACTTCTCAAACAAAATGTATTTATGGTGAAAATATGTACTTAAAATCCATGTTTGGCATCTATTTTTTAAAATTCGGTTTTTTTCAAAATTTTTAACAACTTTTTAAAAAGTAACCAATGTCACGATGTCACGTGGACAATGGACACTATAATTAATATTCATTGATGATGCTATATCATCACTCTTCATTCAAAATCTCATAAAAATCAAATTTTAATCTACACCAAACTGTCACTAAATTCTCAATTTTTTTTCACAATTACATGTCCGTCGATATTCTATAAAAAATGGAAAGAAAAAAAAATAGATTATAGACGGAGAAAAAGCTAATCAGAATATTATATATTTACCAATCCACAATATGTAGTTAATCTTGAAAGGGAATTGAAAAAAGATAAAATAATAATAAATTATTTCAAGAGATGTCTACTTTGTTTTATATAAAAGAGAGAAAAATAATTAAGAATGCCTGGTCGTAGGGAACATGATGGACTTTTTATGGCAAACAAAAATTATTTATTGCCTATTTAGTGTACATAAAATATAGTTTTTTCAGTGATTTTAATAAAATTTGATAAAATATATGGTAACCAAACAAGTAGTTTTGACTGGTAAACTTTTAAAGCACTATTTTCTTGACTTTTAAAGCACCATTTGATAAAATATATGATAACCAAACAAATAGATATGCCAAACTTTTAAAGCACTATTTTCTTGACTTTTGACTGGTAATGTTATGGGTTAAAAGTATGGGAAATTGGTCAAAAAGTTCCCGTATGGATTTGGTGCGCAATTCATCTTTACCTTTCAAATTTTGGCAATTATATTCCTTACCTATCCATGTAGTGTCCAAATCATCATTTTGAACGGAATCCATCCAATATTCTGTTAAACCTTTGAGATTTTGGCGCAAATGGTCCCTAACCTTTGTTCTTAGTGTGGAATTGGTTCCTAACATTTATGTTTTGGCAAACAAGTTCCTAACCTATGTGTTTTTGGTGCGAAATTGGTCCTTATAGAATGAAAAAGACAAATATACCCTTAGTTTAATTAGAAGAAATTGTATGTGGATTCCTAATTATCACAAAATGTGCAAATAAGTCCAATACTTTTATTCTTTATAAAAAAATTTAAAAAAACTAATGAGTATTTTTTTTTTTGAATTAACACTTTAGTAATAAACATGTCAAATAAATTTATTATTTTTATTATTAAGTAATAAAGAGAAATCATTGTGAGAAATCATTTTTCTCCCTATTTACTTATAAATTTTTTTCTCCCTCTTTACTTTAAAAATTAAGTTCAATAAATAACAAAATAACGTATAAAATTTTATGACATTGAACTAATCTTATTACATTTTTATTTAACATAAAAATAATAATAATAATTAATTTATACATTATATATTTTATTTTTGAATGAAAATAAAACGATAAATTAAAATATAAAAAATATAGTTGGATTTCTAATATTTGTAGTCAATAAACATATAACTCAATTAAATAAAAGTATTTGAACATCAAGTTTATGACAAAGTTATTTTTTTTATATAACAATAAAATAAAATTTTTAATTTTAAATAATATATTTATTACTTAATAATAAAATTAATAAATTTATTTGACATGTTTATTACTAAAGTGTTAATTAAAAAAAATACTCATTAGTTTTTTTAAATTTTTTTATAAAAAATAAAAGTATTGGACTTATTTGCACATTTTGTAATGATTAGGAATCCACATACAATTTCTTCTAATTAAACTAAGGGTATATTTGTCTTTTTCATTCCATAAGGACCAATTTCGCACCAAAACACATAGGTTAGGGACTTGTTTGCCAAAACATAAACGTTAGGAACCAATTCCACAATAAGAACAAAGGTTAGGGATCATTTGCGCCAAAATCCCAAAGGTTTAACGAATATTGGATGGATTCCTTTCAAAAGAATGATTTGAGCATTACATGGATATGTAAGGGATGTAATTGCCAAAATTTGAAAAGTAAGGATGATTTGCGCACCGAGTCCATACGTTATGGACGTTTTTGGCCAATTTCCCTAAAAGTATTGTTTTAAAAAGTTTATGTATGTCACGCTTAGTCACGCATCACGTTTTGCATTTGTCTTACTTTTATTTCGCTCTCGCTCTGGTCTCGTCTAGATCCAAAAAACTTAAAATTCGAACTCTACATTTAGTCACACCTTACGCTTTCTAAAATATTGGGTATTGCCTTTTTACTTGCAAACTTTTCAAGCAATATGTATTTATGCAAAAGAAAACAGAAAATTGTCAAAAATGTGTATTTTTAACTATTGTTTTAGTTTTTATACCCCATGAATCCCCAAATAATATATTTTATAAAATTAGTCATTATTGTTGATTTTCGTCCAAATGAAACTTTATGAGTTTGTTTTGTGTAATTTTTAGTAGTTTTTTGATTAAAAAATGATAAAATATGTAGTTAAAAAATTGATCAAAATTATGAATCCTATAAAATATATTATTAAAATTAATTATTAACTTCGACTTTAAAATAAATTACTCAATAATTTATAAAAGTCTATTGAACGACACTAAAATCTATTTTAAGATGTAATTATCTTTTCAACAATATCCATAATGACATGTATGTAATGTCCATTTTTAACTGCTCTTTTCGATTGAAACTTGAAAGTTGAAACAATAGAAATTTTAACTTCGTAGAATTTTTAAACTCATGAAACTTATATATTTAAATTTGATTGAAACCCTCTTATTTGGGTAAAAAATCTTAATGGTCCTCATACTTTACACTTTGTGCGATTAAAATTTCTAAATTTTAAATCATACTTCGTTAGTCCTTCAACTAAATATCATGTTAGTCCTTCTGTCTATTTTCACCGTTCCAACTAATGGAAATAATGAGTTGACAGACGGAATTGTTTACCAGGCCGTTCATTTTGTCAAACTCAACATCTAAAAAATATGGTTGGGTCCTAAATTATACACTTTGCACAAAAAAGATCCCTAAACTTTAACAATGTGAACTCATTAGTCCCTTCGTCTGTTCACTTAGATATATAGATACTTTTTTTTTCATATTAAGAATTATATATTTAATTAATTAAGAATTATTTCTTAATTATAATAATTATAAGATATTTTTTTTTACGAAAAATAAATAATAACATGTAGAAATAGTAAACTGAGATACCTATTTTATGACAAATTTCAAAATTTCCTCTATTTTTGTGCTTTAGTAGGCCTAATTTTTCCATCAATTGTAATTGCTTTTTTTTTTTTTTTTCCAAATCTCTTCATCTTAAAAAAACAAGATTATTTAGATCTGATCATAACCAATCTCATCTCCTTTTTTCAAACTACCGAAAATGATGAATGGAGAGACAGAATTCTGTTCAATTTAGCATCAACCTTAACCAAAAAATTAGACAAGAAAAAAAAATTAAAAAAATCTTAAAACAAACAAGGAAAAAAATTTCAATGCACCTACACCCAACCTTAACGTGGGTGACATTTGTCACCTTTTGTGCCTTATGAAGTCTTTTTACCTTTCTCATAAGTAATTCTACTTAGTTGGACAAAAATTCACTCTTTTATTTTTACTTTTTGTCAAGATAGATGCTAAGTTGGACGAATAGAAGTAATTCCGTCTGCTAACTCATCATTTTCGTTAGTTAGAATGACAAAGACAAACGAATGGACTAACGGGGTTCATGTTAAGTGTATATTTGGTAAAGATTTTTATAGATTATAAACAGTGAATCTTACGAAATGTGTAGATAAAAATAATGTTCGACCAACTTATACGTGCTTATAAGCACACACAAATATACTCTAAGTTGAAGGACTAAATTTGTTAAAGTTAAGGGACCTTTTTGTGCACAAAGTGTAGTTTATCGATCAATCATATTATTTAGATGATGAGTTGGACAAAATTAATAGCCATTTAAGCAATTCTCTCTACCAACTCATCATTTCTGTTAATTGGAATGGCGAAGACAGACGGATGGACTAATGAAGTTTACGATGTTTAGTTGAAAGACTAACGAAGTACGGTTTAAAGTTGGAAAATTGGCGCAAATGGTTGCTAACCTTTGTCATCAGTGCATAAATGGCCTATAACCTTTATTTTTTGACACATCAATCCCTAACCTATGTGTTTTTGTAGCGCAATTGGTCCTTATTTTATAAAAAAGACAAAATTGGCCTTAGTTTTAATTTTAAAAATTGCAATTGGATTTCTAACATTTGCAAAATGTGCAAATATATCTGATATATTTATTAAATAATATTTAATTTAGCATACTAAATATATCGCTATAGTCGTGTCAATTAAAATTTTTATAAGAGAAAAATATAAAATTATTGCGCTTTAAGAATATGTAATTGCCATGTGATGTAAAAAAGTTGAATAAAAATTAAGTTAAATAAATAACAAAACGGCGTATATAATTTTATGACATTGAATCAATCTTAATATTTTTTTTAACATAAAAGTACTAATAAAAATTAATTTACACATTATATGTTATTTGTTTTTGAACGATAATAAAATGATAAATTAAAATATGAATAATACAATTTGAGCTTTAATATTTGTAGGTAATAAACGAATAGTTCAATTAAATAAAAATATTTGAATATCAAATTTGTGACAAAGTTATTTTTCTTTTTTGTTGTTGTGATAAAATTAATGTTTAAATTTTAAATAAATATTACTTAATAATAATAAAATAATTTTAATTAAAACATTTGTTAATAATTATGAACTTAAATTGATAATATTTGTTAGTTTCTTTTAATTTTTCATAAAAAAATAAAAATATCAGACTCCATTTGTACTTTTTTTAAAAGATTATGAATCCAATTGAAAATTTATCTAACTAAAAAGAAGAACATTTTTGTTTTTTTATCAAATAAGGACCAATTGCGCAACAAAACATATTAGATTAGGAACTTTTGTGCCAAAAAATAAAGGTTGGGGACCATTTGTGCACCGAGGGCAAAGGTTATGGACCATTTGCACCAATTTCGTGGGGGTTAGTGGTGCTGGGTCTTAATGATGGGGTGGGTGAAGAAGATAACTCTTTTTTATTTTAAAATTTTCTTTATTTTTTTCTTTATTTTTCCTTTTTCTGTCTTTTTCTTTTGCATTTGCATTTTCGTATTTGTTTTTATTTGACCATTAATGGCAATAATGTCTTATAAAAGTATTTAACATAAAATTTGGACGGATCCCGTCAATGGGACCATATGTGAGAATTAATTAAAGATTGGAGACAATAAATACAAAAAAATTTGATGAAGACAAAATTACTACAAGTTGAGGACCTACAGTGTAATTTACCCATAAACAAATAAAGGCAGTTAGGCCCTTGACCACAAGAAAAGCAACGGAGAAAATGTTAAGTCATTACCAATTAAACCTTATTGACAAAGGTGACTCTCGAGGACACCAGTAAAAAACTTCTAACTTAACAGCACTTGTGACTAACCTTAAGGGGACATTATAATACTCGTTTTGCTATACAAATTCTTTATCCCCAAAAAAGAAAAATGACACATGCTGGCTTAAAAAATCCGCATGTCCTTGCTGTCAATAAATTATTTACCACCTACCTGACAACTTATATGCTAATTGTTAGCGTGAAAGGATCACAGTTCCAAGAAAAAAAAGGTCGCGATCGTTTACACTCTAACGATTAAGTCAATTGTTAGAAAATATATGAAACAAGAATACAAGGTATAGAAGAGACAAGCATGCACTATTTTGGCTAGGTTTTGAATTGCGTACATTTTCTTGAACTAGGCATGAATATTTATAGGTGAATTTCTAAAATTAGGTTAAAGATGTTGCCAACCTAATTTAACACGTGCAACATTGTTATTGGTCGAGTGCGGTCATTATTGTGATATCGTTTCCTTATCAAACAATTAATTTATTGATCCTAGATCTTCTTTGATCACAAAAGATTATGGGTGGATATTTAAGAACTTGTGACATTGTTTCCTTATCCAATAGATTTGTGGACCCACGCTCTAATTGTCACAATGCAGGAACTAAGCAATCAAGGGCTTCGCCAACTGGCCTAGCATGCCAAACCTACTAGTTTACCATATCCATTTGACCTCTTGGGAGGATCGTCAAGGGGCGAGGTTTGGACAAAGCGAAGACCATGTGAGTTATAGAGTGATGCTGCCACATGAGCAAAATTGGCGATCCATAATACTTCGCCATTGTTGATGTGGCGAGACGAGACCTCCACCTGGCAGGATGACATTAGAGTATATGATCTCTACTTCCTAGGTGGCGTACACGTGGGCTCCATGCAGACAAGAAAGTATAAAAATAGTCCTCCAAATCCGAGCCTAATATATATATTAAGTAAATGACTTAGGTTCAAGGTTCGCATAGTGCACTGTAGACTTCACCTTTAAAAATAAATTTGCAGTCTCGTTCAAGTAGTCCACCTTTGCGCAAAGCCGTGCTTCTTTTGTTGGTATTGCCACCAAAGTGTGGCCTTATGACGAAGGCTTTTGGTGCCGAAGCCTTTGGAATGTAAAAACAGTCACCCAAGTATGAGCCTAACATTTATATTAAGTAAATGACTTACAATAAAATTATCTGGTGATAATGGTTCAAAACTTTAGTGAGGCATGTAGCAACTCCCCATAGGTGATGCGTCAGAAATTGCAACGTCCGAGGCTATAATTGCAGTCGTCATAGCTGCATGTCATGATTGCAATAGTTTCGTCAATCACACGCATTTGCATTATGCAAGAATAACGCACGCGTGAAGGTGCATAAAGGCCATTAAGTTCAATTGTGAGATTCCCACCTTTTTGTATTCAAGGGCGTAGATTGCCTCACAGATCAAGGGTCGAGATTAATTATAGGGATGCAATGGATCATATCAGTCAAGTGAAAAATCTATAAAAGGCAAATTTGGGGAATCACTCCACACTTTTGTAAAACATCAACAAACTTTCATAATCAACGCCTAGAAAACACTCTTAATTTTGCAAAATCTTACCGTTATGGCGACTTGTTGAGAGGGATTTCCAGCCATCCCATCTTGATTCTAGGTACTTATCTCTTTCCTTTCCCACTCTCTTCTTTTATTTCATATTTTATAGGGTTTCTAGGTGATGGGAGATTTCCTGGTTAGACTGTAAAAAGTTGCAACTCTGATCACTCTCTTAAAAAAATGACTTCTCAGAACTCTGATTCACATAATCATAACTCGAAGGACACGGGTGCGAAGCTGATGATCTATAATGCTATCGGGCAAGATGCGTTGAAAACGAGCAATGCCTCCACATGATAGGATGACATTAGCTTACGTAGCTTTTGCTTCCTAGGTGACACACGCATGAGCTCTATGCGAAAAAAATGTGTAACAACACATAATAAACAAGTGGCTATTACCTACAGGGGCGGATGGGAGGGGGTCCTGGGCCCCCCCAACTTTGAATTTTTTTTTTTTTTACTAAACAAGAAAGACCCAAAATGAATAACTTAAGTGATAATTTTATCATACACCACAAAATATAAAATAATTTTAAAAATAATATATAACTTTTTTTATTCTAAAAATACTGTTTTTATTTTTGTAACACTTGTTGTTACATTTGTTATGTTTGTTAAGGCCATTGATCTCCTGCCTCCAAGGGGGTAGGATATCTTGCCTACCTGTTGAGATGTCGACAGGTGGGCAATCCAAGATAGAGCAATCAATTATTTTGGATTGCCCACATGCTGACACATCGGCAGGTGGGCAAGATATCATGCCCTCTGTTTGTTAATAACAAATGTAACATATTTATTATAACTAAAATAATAAATGTAACAAAAAGTGTTTTAAAAAATTGAAAATGGTATTTATAATAAAAAAGTATGACAGTATTTTAAAAAGTATTTTATCTATTGTGGTTATTTGTGAAAAGACCCCATAACCCAAATAAAGATAAATAACCTAAACAAATAAGATTAAAAAATGGATTCATATTCATCTTCTTTTGCCATCGGACTTCACGTCTTCTTGTCTGTGAAATTCAAATCACAATTCACGCACGGCAAGCGGCAGCAAAAATTATGTCGTCTGAGTTCTTTGGTCAAATCTAAGGGTCAAATTGCCATAAAAAAATATTATATTCTCATAAAAATAGGATCAGTAATTATAATATGAGAAAAAAAATCCGTGGGTCTTTGCTCCGAACCCCATGAGAGGGTTCCCATCTCCGCCTCTGTTTTAGGACCCTTCAACTTAAAATGTCTTACTCCGCCACTTATTACCTATTAGGAATGTGATCACATATAGACAATGTTAAATTATTACAAGAAAAAGAAGAAAGCAATTTTATTAAATTTATAAACAAGAAAGGTTCAAACTGCATCAAATCTCTACAGTCAATATTGACTCAGTATGCAGTTTGTCTCAAGAATTCAAAAAGGACACAATAAAATAAGGTGGAAAGAAAATTAGGTTCAATAATGCCTCAAAGGTCATAATTCATTATAAACATATTTGACTTAACTAATCTAACCCGCTTAGATGCTATCATGCTACTACCTAAAACGGACAAAAAAATTCGCATATTTCTTCTGCTTTTGTCCAAATCAAAGTTCCGTTATAAGTGGGCCATTATGACATACATCATTCAAAAATGACAATCACTTGTCTCAGTCTCTCCACATTATGATGTTAGACGGATCTGATTAAATGACTAGTTTGAATGTGATTAATTAAATAATCAGCACTTTTTAATTTAAAAAATTCCGAGCTGGCTAAGTATTTTGTAAATTTATTTATTCAAATAAAATAATTCATTTTAGGTGACATTTATTGACATGTGATATGTTAGACTCAATATAATTAAATATGACAATTCTTCGTCCCTTAACCAAACCAGTGCACATTCAATTATATGATTAAGTGTCTTTGTTTGGTAAAGATTAAAAAATTGTTAAAAATTTGAATTCAAAATTAACAATTAATTTTAAATGCACATTTTATCGAGATCACATCTTTTCAACTACATATTTCATCAATTTTTTTTAATATCAAAATCTGCTAAAAAACTTTCTCAAACAATCTCTTTAGAATAAGGCATAATTTTCTATCAGTGTATCAAAACTATATTTTTTTGATTAGTTCCTTTGTTCCCCGTGTCATTAAAAATTAGAAATATCCTTTTTAAGAGTATGTTTGTTAGTGCTTATAAGTATTTATTTATTGGTCAAACATTATTTTTATCCACACATTTTCTAAGATTCACAATTTTTACCTACTTTTTATCTATACATTCCATAAAACCCACTACTTATATTTTATAAAAATCTTTACCAAATTTCATTTCATTTTCATTTTCCTTGGAGAAGCTCCTCATTAGGGACTCAAATTTTCCTACTACCATGGATCACTTAGCCCTTTAATTCTAGTCACTATAATATTAGCTAAGCGAGCACCTCTCACTCATAAATGTATTAGACGTGATTGCCCACAGGGCATAGTTCAGTGATTGAAAGAATGGAAGTGAAGTAATCTTAACTTTGCTGACAGCTGCAGTGTGGAGATTCGAATACTGCATTTCGTATGGATTTGACTACTTGTAAATGCAGTTAAAAAGCAGCTCTCAAACCTACTCTAGTAAAAGCACATCTTTTGATTTACATTCTCCACCAAAGCTCTATGACAAGAACGATGGAAACTCTCAAAATTGGGGTTCAACTTTTTTTTTTTTTTTTTTTATTAGTATTACATGATCGGAACATGACACCTTGTTCAAAAATACAAAACAAGTAATTAAAATGAAATGACTTGTAAACTTTCAATAATCTACAATTAACAAATTTCATACTTTCCTTGAAATGTCAGTTTAAAATTTTATTCATATCAATATTTGGAACACACCTTACATGACCTCAATTTTAGACATTTCTACATTTGATCCTCGTCATACATGTACAGCTATACCAGTATACGAAAATTCTCCCACTCACACAAAACCCACATGTTTCTCTTACTAATATTTGACCAATTATTAAACATAGAATTTGCCGTTTGCCGGCAATATTTTTCCACATTATTTAAACCTAAATTCCATAAGTAATACATACGAAACAATTCTCTCTCTATATATATATCTCTCTCTATAAGTCACAAACCATAATTGCCCCTAAAAGCACCACAATTATCCAACTTGTACAAGAACTCCACTGAACATCATTTCAATTTCATCAAATCATCTGTTGAATCAATCTCTGTACTCCTAATTTTTCCCGTTTATTCAATCAAGAATTACTTCACAAGTTAGTATGTTTCTTTCAAATCCGGCACTACTATTGTATGCAATCGCTATATTGTTTACAGTTTACAGATTGTTATCAAAAACATGTTTAATCCATTTCCTGAAGAAATGGTGGCGAAGTTTGGAAGATAAGTGCTATGTGTACCAGTTTTACAAGGTGCCGAAATTCAACGACAATATGCAGGAGAATCAACTTCACAGAAAAGTATATACATACCTGAATTCATTGCCGACTGTTGAAGATTCCGATTTCGCCAACCTCTTTTCAGGTAACAAATCTGCAGAAATCAATATAATTCTCGATGAGAATCAAGTTGTCGTCGATAATTTCCTCGGCGCTAGGGTTTATTGGATGAACGAAAAGTGCGAGAAAACTGGCTTAGAGTCGCTAATTCTGAAGATCAGGAAGAAAGATAAGCGAAGAATTTTGGTTCCGTATTGGCAGCATATTCACTCAGTGTTTGATGAGATTGAGCAGAAGCAAAAGGAGGTGAGATTGTTTGTTAACGCAGACAGCGAACGGCAGAGAAATGGACGGTGGAGATCAGTTCCATTCACTCATCCAGCAACCATGGAGACAGTTGTCATGGACGCGGATCTCAAAACCAAAATCAAATCCGATTTGGAAAACTTTTTGAAGTCCAAGCAGTATTATCACCGGTTGGGTCGGGTCTGGAAGAGAAGCTATTTGTTATACGGACCCTCCGGTACCGGAAAATCTACTTTCATAGCTGCAATGGCGAAATTTTTATCCTACGACATTTACGAAATCGATTTGAACAAAGTGGAAAATAATTCAAATCTGAAGAATCTTCTGCTACAGACTTCAAACAAATCATTGATCGTAATCGAGGATCTGGATCAATACTTGTGCGAAAAATCAACGGCTGTGAGCTCATCAGGTATTCTAAACTTCATGGACGGAATTTCTTCAGAAGAACGGATTATGATTTTCACAATGAGCAGCAAAGAAAATATCGATCAAAATATTCTTCGGCCTGGAAGAATAGACGTTCATATACATTTTCCTATGTGCGATTTTTCTGCATTCAAAACTTTGGCCAGTAGCCATTTAGGGTTAAAAGATCACAAATTATTCTCTCAGGTTGAAGAAATCTTTCATATCGGAGCGAGTTTGAGTCCGGCCGAGATCGGTGAAATCATGATATCGAACCGGAGCTCCCCCAGCCGGGCTCTGAAAACTGTCATTTCTGCATTGCAGAACAATGTAGCGAGTCGGGTCACACGGAAGTTGAGCGGAAGCGGGTCGGGTCGGGAGATGGAGGAATTGTATGAGTCCGCGAAGGAAAGTCAAAATGGGTCGGTTCAACCCATGAAAGAGTTGAAGAATTTGTATGGATTTTTAAGGAAAAGTGGTAGGAAGTCTTCCATGGATCTTCATCTTTTGGATGCGGGTGAAAAGGATAATTCAAATCACGGGAATTGACCGGACCCATATTTATTTGGTCAAACTTGCTGAAAAAAGTCCAACATTTGTTAATTTCTCGGGGGCGCCCCCAAAGTTGATGTCCCTTTTGTCAATACGTCTATATTTTGTTAACGAATTTATTAGTCAGACTTGTAAAAGCTTACACGTTAGAAAGTACCATTTTATAGAATACTTTTGTAGATGTGATTTTATTTTTATTCAAAATTCCATAAATTGCTCCTTTTATTACATATAATTTGTACTTGTTCATATTTTAATGGTAAATTTAGAGTAATATTTGTTCAACTTCAAATATGAACGACTTACTGGTCTTAGAGTTTTTGTCAATTTTTTATTCACCTATCGATCAGTTACTTGAATATTTGAGCACTATTGGTATGTAAGGGTCGTCATTTCAATGAATAGTTCGATGACAAAAAATAAAAGTACAAGTATGGGAGAAATCATGGACAGAATTTTGTCTAGGATTTGAATATTGCATATTTCTTCTTTGATAAAGTATGGAGTGGGTATTTGAAGGGAATTAGGGCCAAGAGTATTTCTTATCTTTTGGACACGTGTCACTTAACCATTGGTGTTTTTTTTATATCTTTGAATCTAATTCTTTTATAATTGTTGTCGTATACGTGGGGTGGCCTCCTTTATCATGTCACCCTCACGTTCTTTCTAAAACGGAGAAAGCAATTCAGCGAGAATAAAGGTGTCACAACATATTTATCTTATTTAGGAAAATTTCGTAGTCCCCTCCTCTGCAACTGTCCAATCGAAGTCAAAGGAGAAAAAAAGCAGGATTCTCCCAGGACATCTCTCCATTTCCTTCGACCAGCGAAGTGGTTGAAGTTCGGACCTACAACCTTCGCCTAGCCAAGATTTGTGAATAAGCGGGGTACCATCGTGGGTTTTTCGTTGTAAGTGGACATGCGACCCTACTATACTAACGTGTGTCGATGCGCTCTTATTCAAGTGAAATGTTCACATACTTCGTCGAGGCCTATTGACTTTAGCAAGGCTTATACAGCTCGTGTGAAGCCCTTATAGATTTCATGATCGCTTGTGGCTTACACGCAGTTTGGAGTGATGTGGCAGACGTTAAATCAACTTAGTATTCAACTTTTTAAAGTCTTTATAAGAAAGGAAATGATGTATACATAGGGAAAGCCGTGTGCAATGAAAAATGCAAGCACGGCTTGGGGAGGGGTTTTTCCTTATTTAACTAAGATAACAAGGAAATTATCTACTCCATCCGACTAGTTCCGGGTTCGAATCCCGGGCAACCCACTGTCATATTGAAATTATATGTATAGAAATCCGTATTTTCTTTTTGCAATTCACTTCATTCATTTACAAAAATTCGATAGATCTAGATAGTTATTGGGATTGGTTGACACGAACATATAAGTCATGTTATCTTCGTTAAATAACAAGCCTTCCATTTTCTATTTCGATTTATATTTTAGAAAATTAGTGTGCTTGGGAGTCCCGATGATTAAATAAACCAAGATTTTACCATGACTGCAATTTTAGAGAGACGCGAAGCGAAAAGCCTATGGGGTTAAACACATGGCGGATAACCAAAGACCGAAACCGCGTCTTTACATTGGATGGTTTGGTGTTTTGATGATCCCTACCTTATTGACCGCAACTTCGTATTTATTATTGCCTTCATTGCTGCTCCTCCAAAGAGATATTGATGGTATTCGTGAACTGTTTACGGATCTCTACTTTACTGGAAACAATATTATCTCAGTGCCATTATTCCTACTTACGCACTATAGGTTTGCACTTTTACCCAATCGGGAAGCGGCATCCGTTGATGAATGGTTATACAACGCGGTGGTCCTTATGAACTAATTGTTCTACACTTCTTACTTGGTGTAGCTTGTTACATGGGTCGTGAGTGGGAGCTTAGTTTCCGTCTGGGTATGCGACCTTGGATTCTTTGTTGCATATTCACTCTCAAGGTACCCATCACTTTTCTTGATCTACCCAATTGGTCGAGGAAGTTTTTCCGATGGTATGCCTCTAGGAATTTACGGTACTTTCAACTTCATGATTGTATTCCAGTCGAGCACAACATCCTTATGCACCCATTTCACATGTTAGGCGTGTTGTGTATTGGCGGCTCCTATTCGGGCGCTATGCATGGTTCCTTGGTAACTTCTAGTTTGATCGGAAAACCACGGAAAATGAATCTGCTAATGAAGGTTCTGATTCGGTCAAGAGGAAGAAACTTATAATATCGTAGCAGCTCATGGTTATTTTGGCCGATTAATCTTCCAATATGCTAGTTTCAACAACTCTCGTTAGTTACACTTCTTCCTAGTCGCTTAGCCTTGTAGTAGGTATCTGGTTCATTGCTTTAGGTATCGACACTATGGCTTTCAACCTAAATGGTTTCAATTTCAACCAATCAGTGGTTGATAGTCAAGGCCGTGTAATTAATACTTGGGTGATATCATTAACCGTGCTAACCTTGGTATGGAAGTTATGCATGAACGTAATGCTCATAACTTCCCTCTAGACCTAGTCAGTGCTATCGAAGCTCCATCTACAAATGGATAAGACCCGGTCTTAGTGTATAGGAGTTATTGACAAAAAAAAAAAAAAAAAAAAGGAGCAATAAACCCTTTCTTGTTCTATCAAGAGGCGTTATTGCTCCTTTATTTTCTTTTTAATTACTACTACTTTATTTTTTAGTAATATTGTACTTACATAGACTTTTATTCGTTACATTACGAAAAAGAAAGAAAAAGATTATTTTTCTTAGGGGTTAATTGATGATTAAGTATTATTTGTTCGTTCTATATGGCATTTTTATTTTCATTTATTTACCTATCTTTTGGGAAGTTTTTTTTGACATTTTAATTTGAAATTAAAACGATAAAATTCAATTTTGCTTAATCTTTTATCTTAGAGATAAGAATATCTCGTAAATAAGAAAGAAGATAAATGAAATGGTCGAATTCAACCTTTGTCTTAAAATAAAAAAAAATCTAAATAGTAGAGGGGCGGATGTGGCCAAGTGACTTATATGGCACTCATATTCCTACATGGCTTATACATTCCCCCTGTATAAGAGGAGACGTAACAACAGTCATTCAATTAGGAGCTTAACAATCATGTTAGGTTTTGAACTTTGTTGTATGGTTTGCTTGATGCTTCGTTCTTTGAACCATAACACTTGTTCAACATATGATTGACTCGCGTAACGAAGGCGTAACAGTAGTCCCACAAGTCCGAGCATAACATTCATGTTGGGTTTTACTTATACGAGATGGAAATGGCAGTTGAGTGGGACATGTGGCCACTCTCCATAAGTGATGCAGTTACGGAGATACGAAAAGGTGCATGTCATTATTGCAGCCATCATGTCCCACCTTGTGCCATGTGTCATGTGCCCTACGCGTGTGTGAAGTGATTGGTAGATCTGGGCATTCCATTTGAATTATATGTTTGTTGCATTTTTTCTATTAACGGTTGAGGTTGTTTCGATAATCAACAACTTACATCGTTTCTCATGATCAATGGTTGGGGTTTTCTTTCATGAAAACCTATAAAAGGCCATTCTTTTGCATATTTATCTACTTTTGCATTCTTCCAAGTCCTTGGAAGAGCTTTCCTTCTCCAAGTTCCGTCTACTTCTCCAACTTTCATCAATACCTATTCGCCGACTCTGAATGATTTATATTGGACCTTAGAGTTGTAATACTTGTCCATCTTTCTCTTATAGAAAGATAGCTTCATTTGTGATGATTCTCTCTTTTCTTCCAAGAAGTCTAGACTTCATTTCCTCAACTCGTCATTTTAAATCTCATTAAAGTGCATGCAACGATGTGATGATAGGCCAACCTCAACTGAAATCATAACTTCAACCCTATATGCCATGGATAAGAAAGTCTCCACAACTAATGTTGTGGTGGTGGTGTGATATGCCAAAAGTACATTTAGTGGTATACCACCTGGTTGTATCTTTGGTCTATCATCACATCTACAACGGCTCTAACTTTTGGACAGTCTTCAGTGTTATGCTTCGAAGTTCGATGTAGCTAGCAATACTTAGCCTTTTCTTATTTATAGTGTACATGCAGTGATCAACTCTTGTTATAACTTGCTCAGGTAGATTTGTAGGGACTCTCAATATTCTTGTCTCATATCATGAATATGGTTAGTCGGGTAGCTCTAGGGAGCTTACCGATGAACAAATTGATAAACTACTTTATCAACTCAGACCAACATCGTATGCTACTAGGCTTTAGCTTGTTGTACCACCTATTGGCCCTAAACGCGAGGGTTAGGTTGATTGTTTTGCACTTCAGTGCATGGCTTGCTCCTTACAGCTTTATCTTGGTTTTGTTATCATTCAAATGGTATGTTAGATCTCTTTCGGGCATCTTGGGCCGGGTGAGGTCGATGGGGACATGCTCATTCTTGATCTATTGCAAAAAGGAGAGATCTCATTGTTTTCATCCAACTCCAACGATTGGGTTATGACGTTTGATACTTCGTAGGTCTACATTCAGTAGCTTTGGGATTCTTTATTCACCATCACTGAGCGCTTTGTTTCCTTTCTTCTATTTTTAGTTTTGGTTCGCTAAGCATTCAGCTTCTGCCTTGAATCAAACTCACCACCTAGCCTTTCAAAGATACTGATAGACCTGGAAGGTCTCCATTCTTGCTCGTGTCGGGCATTGTATTTTGCATCATGCGGCGAGTCGTTAGTAGGATCTGAGTGATGGCTTTGTAAATGGCGATATTTGTTGTAGGAGTGGGACAAACTTTCCTCGATCTCTTATGTCATCCCCGATTTAAATTGCTGAAGGCTCTCATAGGTTCTACCATGCACAGATCTAGTCGGGACACACTGATTTTACAGTTTCTATAAGATGTTCATCACCTCTGAGTTTTCCTTAGCTAATTACCTCATGTTGGCAGCCATATTAGTCATACTTCTCGTTAAATAAGCCACCATTCTGTTGGTCCTACGGAGCTAGGCCCCCCGTCGAATAACCATGTGGGCTTGATGCGTTTGTTCTTTTTGCACTCTCCTTTGGTTAACCTCACTACTATTTTCCTCATTTGCACTCATTTTGAAGTCGGGTTTTTGGCTTTTTACTCACTTTTCACAGACAGCGCCAATCTCTTGACCTCTAAATCTGAACGACCTAGCTGTCAACAGATCCCTAGCCACCTCTCTGTCTATCTATGCGTTACTTGTACGCTTGGACACCGTTATCATGCAAAGGCGTCATTCCAATGGATGGTCCGAAAACTGTTTTCACTGACTATCAAGTTAGTTGTTAGAAAATAAAAGTATGAATTTGGGAGAAATAAATGGGCAAAGTTTGGGCTAGGGTATGAATATTACATACCTATTCTTTGATCGAGGCTTGAATATTTATAATTAATTAAGGTCAGGGATATTTATAACCTTTTAGGCATGTGTTGTTTAACCATTGGACACGTCTCTATCATTGTTGACGTAGGAACATGCACCGTACATGTGTCAACAGATCTCTAGTCACTCATCTGCCAACATGTATGTTACCTACACACTCGGACAACCGTTAGGCACCAAGATATCTGGGAAAAAAGGGTCCAGTGATCGTTGGTACTCCGACGATCAAGTCAACTGCCGGTATATAGAGTAATATACAGAGGATAAAAGTAATTGGGTGTGGGAGGGACAAGCATGCAGAGATTTAAACAGAGTTTATGGGTGAAATTCAAGCATAAAAAGAGCGTACCTTAGAATAACCGGAGACATTGTATTTATAGCATGAGAGTTCTAATTGATTTAGTAAACAATCAATTAGATATCTAATCGGATCTTCTTTCCTTATGGGATAAAAGTAATTGGGTGTAGGAGGGACAAGCAGACAGAGATTTAAATAGAGTTTATGGGTGAAATTCAAGCATAAAAAGAGCGTACCTTAGAATAACCGGAGACGTTGTATTTATAGCATGAGAGTTCTAATTGATTTAGTAAACAATCAATTAGATATCTAATCGGATCTTCTTTCCTTATGGGATAAAAGTAATTGGGTGTGGGAGGGACAAGCAGGCAGAGATTTAAACAGAGTTTATGGGTGAAATTCAAGCATAAAAAGAGCGTACCTTAGAATAACCGTAGACGTTGTATTTATAGCATGAGAGTTCTAATTGATTTAGTAAACAATCAATTAGATATCTAATCGGATCTTCTTTCCTTATAGGATAAGGATGATCGGCTGTCAATGCGATCTCCTAGATTACCGCCCTTATTTGAATTTATCACACTGTCTAATCTTTAGGATATTGGGATTTAGTTTCCTTGTGAGGATCCGTGTGCCAATCTAATAAAATCTGCTTTTAATTACTTCTCTGGTCATCCCGAAATATCATGTTGTCTGTTAGTTACAATAAATACGACGCTCGGTGAGGCTTTATGGGTCAGCCGCGAGTGTTGAGGATGTTCAAGGGCTTCGCAATACCCTGATCTAGGGATGTTACGATGCCCAAAGGGCCTCCAAGGCCTTCTGAGGTTTTACGACGCCCTTGCTGGGCCTCAGAGGCCTTCGCCGGCTTTATAGGACTTTTATGAATCTGGAAGGTCCGAGCTGGGCCTATGAGGCTTTGAGCGAGGCCTAAATCGAGCATATACGGGACCTTCACTGGGCCTTTGCTGACGTAGAGATCCTACCAAAATTTGGTGGTAATAATAGTCCCCTAAGTCCAAGCCTATTATTTATAGTAGGCGTGGGGCTTTGGAGGTAAAAGAAGAAAAGAGATTTTTGACAAAAATTTGTCGAAGACGAATTCTGCCAAGTGTGGTCTTCGTGCATTGAATTGTTTATTTAGTATAGATTGAACTTACACAGTATAGTCTCCCAACTCCAAAGCTGAACATTTATGATGGATGAGGTTTCAAGTGATTAGACATTTGGTGACGTGTTCGTGGTTGGTGTGATTCCGTCAATCAAAGTTGTCAATCCGGTGGCCAGGCAATCATGAGTGAGAGGGTATGTGCATTTAATGCTAATGGTGCGTGACGAGACAATGGGGGCATGCGTGAGGTGCGAATTTGTGTTTCAATAAACGCTTAGGGTTCTATTTCCCGTCTGTTGCCCTATTTTGAACACGCGTCCACTAATCAACGGTTCGGATGTAACGTTTGGAGTTTGGACGGTGGAGATTAAGGTGCCTCAATCTATAAAGCTTGGTGCCCCTTCATTTATGATTTCTTCTTGCTTCTGCGCATTTTGTGAGTTTTGTGGAATGCTCCGCCGATAATCAAGAAACTTCAAAGCGTGTGCATTGTTCTGACTGCAATTCTGAGGTAAACGTTGCGAGAGTTGCTGTGATTTGCTTCGTAGTCTGCTTTCGTTTTTAGTTCTTGAATTCATAATTTGGAGGCCATTCTCTGCCACACATTCCGACGATAGTAGGGGTATCTTCTTCTAAAATTGAGAGGGGTAGTAATGTCGTTTGGACATGATGACTCGTAGAACCGGTCGGATGCTCGGACAAACCCTAGTATCCAAAGTGAGTCATCATCATCATCTTCATCATCTCCATCGGCCGAAGGTGTGGGAAAAGTGAACCAAGCGCCTTCAGTCGCACGCTTGTCTACTGCGTCCTCAAGCGAGATGGGGGCTCGCCCTATCGTGGTTCGTCGAAAGAGGCAGTAGGAAAAGAACGGCGTGACGCGGTACCCGAGATGAGAGGGTCGCTTGATAAGAGAGACGCCCCGGCAACCCAGGTGCTCGACGAGGAGCTCAAGCGTTCGGCCACCAAAGCCTCCATGGCTCGTTCGAGGATCACTGAGGCGGAGTTAGAAGACATACGGTTATCCTATGATATTTACGTATGCAGCGACACGGCTCCCAGTCCCGATGAGCGCGCCACCAATCCACTTGAAGGAATCGTCGCGATTTACGAACCCGCGATACAACAAGGTCTTCGCCTGCCCATGCATCAGTTCTTTCGCGAGGTTCTGAGAGATTGGAATCTGGCCCCTTGCTAGATAACACCGAATGGCTGGGGGTAAATGGTGGCCTCATTCCTATTGTGGGGTATTGCCGAGGCTGGAGAGAACTTGACCCCGAGGGAGTTTGAATCTATATCTTAGGCCTGTCGGCCCAACTAGAAATCGAAAACGACCACCGACAGTCCCAACAAAGTGCATAACTAGAAGGAGAGGTTCATCTTCGTTGGAGGGGACTAGGAGTTCATGCCGGAGGACCCTCTTCCCCACGTGTCTATTCCCCGTCAATTTGGAGAAATTGGTACATATTGCTGCCTTTGTGTGGATTTTTGATCATAGTCCCTGACTTAATGTCTTGCTTACTTTTGCAGACTGTGGGAAGCCACCAATCCCGAAGAGAGACCAATGAGAGGTGAGGTCGAAGTGGAATAGGGTGCGAGCGCTTGACAGTGACTTTAGGAGTCTCAGCAACTTGTTGAAGGACGACAATTTACTAATTTCCTACGGACTGATGGGTGAGTCTCGTAAGCTGTTATATATTAGCTTCGTTATAAAAAGTTGCCTTGATGAGTTGTATCTTGGTGTTTGTGTTAACAGCTTTCAGGTTTAAGGGCATCTCCACGCTCTACCTCGCGTGTCCCCTTGACGAGGAGGGCTCCTCAACCTGAGCTCCTCCACTGGAGGCGTCTTGTCCGTCGCAAGAGGTCCAGGACACCACGTCGTTAAGGACAGTCCATCATCTGGCCTCCGAAGTCTCGGTTCCTGGCCAAGATATTCTTCCTCCACCCCTGCCTTCGTCTTTCAATCCTCTACACTCGACTCCGCTCCTCCAAAGGATAAGGAAAGGGAATCGCTGAGGACACGGGTGAGGCGGCCGCCCAGAAGATGAAGGCTCACGTGGCCGTGGGAGGGTTTATGAGAGATGCCCGCAAGATGAAGCGGGCTGAGGAGAGGCAACGGTCTTCGTCGCACACTGAAGAAGGGCCGAGGGCACAGGGAATTCTGGCTCTTCAACTGGTCAAGGAAGCCGTGTCTGCATTTCTCAACGCCATGGAGAATTGGAAACTTCCATGATGGAACTGCTCACCATCCATCCTGCGATAATGGCGGCGAGCGTATACAAACACAGGACCCAAAAATAGAGAAAAGCAGCCGATGAAGCCACAATGCGTGAGCAACAGAATCAGTGGAGATGAACTTGATACGGGGGTTGGTCATGACCAAAGAGTTATTTAGCACCCTTGAGAGTTTTGATGGTCAGTACAGGAAGAAGAAGAGGCCAAGTCCAGGAAGCTGTCCGAGGACCTGAAGGCCATGAGTCTCAAGAAGGCGCAGGTGGAGTCGGACAAGAGGGCTTTCCAGTTCAAGCTGGACTTGGTCGTGACGAATGAGGCTGACACGAGTGGCAAGTATGAAATCGAGCTGAAGGCCGCAAAAGAGAGCTTAAAATAGGCTCGAGATTAGAAGAGGGCTACCGAGGCTTCTCAAAAGCGTGTCGAGAAGGCTCAGAAGTTGGCCGAAGATCGGACCCATGCACCGAAATCGTTAGCCACCGCTAATAGCAGTCTAGAGATCGTCGCGGTGGAAAAGGATAAGCTGCTAGCCACGGCTAGGCGCGCGGATGCTGAAGTCAAGGTGGTGGAGGCGTATCAGGACGTGTTTGTAGATACGCCCGAGTATCAGGACCTCGCCCATCGCTTGATGACCATAGGTGGGGAGCAGCTGGTGGAACGGATCGCGAAACCCATCCGGAGTGGGATATCTCTTTCCTTCGGCATGCTCCTACCGATGTCCTTGCGCCCGACGCTGTTCCAAGCGAAGGTCACGACGAAGCCGAGGATCAAATCATCCCACATGTTGTGGAGAAAGGCCCGCATTGTACCCACCCATAGAGAGGCGGCGGGACATATAGACTTTGGATTTTGTTCCTCTTTTTGTACATGTTCCAGCATTAGCAATCGAATTTATTTTCTTATCGTATCATCTTTGTGTGAAAATTTACTGCGTGCCTTCATGGTGGTAACTTCATGAATGATTGTGCCTAGTAGGTATGGAGAGTTGCTCCCGAAACTGAGAAATCATTTCATTGGACATTAATGGCGCTGACTTTCTTGTAGAATTTGAAGAGTTAGTGTCTTTCCTGTCCCAGCAAATGGGAAGGTAACACGGACGTGTGGCATTCCAAATAGTCCTTTGACGGTTGTATATTAATTATCTCATTTATTGCCCTGTGTCAAGTTCCCATGCAGTTCCTATAAAAACATCAGGGATCTTTGATTGCATTTCTCACGCATGCGTAATTCTGGCAGATCATGTAAGTTAGCCCCCATGACTATAACCTCTCCTCATTCGTGTGACTCTACCTTTCGTATCAAATGCGCTATGGAAGTACGAATAAAGAAACGACATCTAGAGGACCTAACAATTGGAGAATCAACATTCAGAGGACCAAATGCCCAGCTAATCAACGTTCAGAGGACCAAACGTGCGAGAGGGTTGGGCCTAGTAGCCTTAGCCAGAAGGTCCCGAACGGTGCTTCCTTGCTGGACATCGATGGCTAACCCATCGATGATCCTGATTCGGATGACGGGGCTGAGAGCCATATGCCAAACGGTGTCAATAGTATTTTTTTGAGCAGTATGACTTAATTAGTCACCAAAACAACTCGTATTGATTTTGGGAGACTCCCGATCATGGTGAAACCAGATTTTTGCCAATGACGAGCTTGGGGTGACGAAGATCAACGTATCGAATCAGTAGATCCTAGATCCCGATATGTGCCGACCCAAATAGGTGGCAGGGTAGTAGGATAATAACCATGCTCGTTTATTTTTACCTTGTACTTCGGATTATGATGAATAAAATAAGATTGTACTAGAATTTCCATGTTTGTTGCCTTGTTGAGGTTTTAAGATAAGTTATTTAGCAAAGAGATGTATGAATGGATGGCTTGTGATTTGCAGATCGTGTTATTCCGTAGTCCGGACGTTCGCCTCTGTCCTTGCTTTCACGCAATTGCGAGGCTTATGGGTCAAGACGCCCTCGCGACCATGGCGATGCTCTCACACTTACCGTTTCTACGTGGGATATACATTGGCGGCGCCATCATGTAGTAATGATGGTGCAACCAACGATGCGTGTATATCTTGCTTACTGATATACATTGGCGGCGCCAGCATGTAGTAATGATGGTGCAACCCTACCACGTGGGATATACATTTCGCGTACCCTGTATATCTTCCTAGTGTTTATATATACGCTTGCAGAACCCCATTTCATTTCTCCTACCTTCATTCTCCTACCGTAATATTTAGATTTCGACCATCGGTAGTCATGTCAGGTTTTTATTTTTTCAGTGCCAAAGCTCAAGATAAGGCGTGGTAGGGTTGTGGGTGATTTTCCTCCTCTACCTCTGGTAACTTCTGCGGCGTCTATTCCAAGAGATGCCGTCCCGCAGACATCGGAGATAATGGTGAACAGCTCTTCTTTTATCTCGTTAGCGTCAGAAGCGACATCGGGCCTTCCGTTCCATTTCCTGCAGGACCAGTGTCTCCATCAAAAAATTTTAGACGATCAGGTAAGAAGAAGGCAGCTGCTGATAGCAAGTGAGAGCCGTCTATGTCCGGTAAGGGGATGTAGGATGTGAAGAGTTTTCGGAGGGTTGGGCGAAGTCGGAAGATCCTCTTTCAGAGGTTGAGGATCGCATTCCCAAGATCGAGGGGCGTCCTGAACCCCAATTCCTCTTCCTACTGGTAAACATGAATGCATCAACATTGGATTTCATCGGGACGAGCTGGACCAAATGGTTTTAGGAAAACTACCAGCTCCGGCCGCCATAGAGACGGCTTCCGTTCATAAGTATTGGACTTCTGCCTTTGGGAAAGCCGCAGACAACGTCGAATTGACAGAGTTGTTAAAATTGGCTGAAATGTATACTTCTCGGAGTCACGTGCTTAACTGCGAGCAAAGTACTGGCGATGAAGGTTGACGAACTGCGTTCAACAGTAGGGAGAGATGAAGATGTCGACACGTTGCGTCTAGAGAACAAAGACCTTCAAGAACAACTCGCATTTTCTGAAGATGCAAGGGCGCGTGTCATATATGATATCACCAAAGCCAAGACGATCCAGAGGGCCTGTGTTCAAGCTCAGAAGAAGGTCGAATCGCAGCTAAGGTCTTTTCAAAACATGGTCCATACCAAAGATAAAGAATTGACCGAGGCGTTGATGGAGTTGTCGAATGCCCAGGGTTTGTTGACTAAACTCGAGGTCCCAGGTTATGCGGATCCCGAGGGTCCAACTGGGACTTAAGGGTCTTGTCTGTTCTTGCCAGTGTTGTTTTCTGATTCGTAAATGTAAAGCCTTTTGCGATGTATATTTTTATTTAAATCACTTTATTCTGCGACGTAGGCTGATGAAAATGCATTATCTTTAGTTGTTTGAATCCCAGTTGAGTGTTTATCCAGCGATTGGACAGAGTTGGCGTGAACCATACTCCATCGCTGCCGAATTTTACTTGTTTGAATCCGTGTTGAATGTTTATCGAGCGAGTTGACAGAGTTGGCCATGAACCATACTCCCTAGCTGTCAAACTTTTTTTACTTGTTTGAATGCGCGTTGAGTATTTATCCAGCCGAGTTGATAGAGTTGGCCGCGAACCATACTCCATCGCAGTCGAATTTCTTTTATCAAAATGAATGCGCATTGAATGTTTATCCAGCGAGTTGACAGAGTTGGCCGCGAACTATACTCCTTCGCTACTAAATTTTCTTTACTTAAATAAATACACGTTGAATCTTTATTCAGCAAGTTGACAGAGTTGGCCGTGATCATACTCCATCGCTGTTCAATTTCCTTTACTTGTTTGAATACGCATTGAGTGTTTATCCAGTGAGTTGACAGAGTTGGCCGCGAACCATAATCCTCGCTGCTGAATTTTTTTTATCAAAATGAATGCGCGTTGAATGTTTATCCAGCGAGTTGACAGAGTTTACCACAAACCATACTCCTTCGTTGTCGAATTTCTTTTATCAAAATGAATGCACGTTGAATGTTTATCCAGCGAGTTGACAGAGTTGGCCGCGAACCATACTCCATCGCTACCAAATTTTTTTTATCAAAATAAATGTGCGTTGAATGTTTATCCAGCGAGTTGACAAAGTTGACCGCGAACCATACTCCATCGCTGCTGAATTTCTCTATATCGGTACAGTAGGATAGAGAATACTTTTGGTTCCGAAAATAATGAACTTTATTAAGAGAACGCGGTGTCTAGAGACACCGAAAACAATGCTAGAGAACTGAGAAGTGCAAAACAAAAACTACTGATAATACAGTCGCAGATGAGTGATATTCCAGGAGTGCCTCGTCTCCCTTCCCTCTGAATCTTCTAATCTGTAAGTTCCAGGCCAGATTTCTTGGATGATCTTGTAAGGTCCTTTACAGGTGGGCTGAGGGTTCCGGTTCCCACATCTCTATTAGCTTAGAATACTTTCTTCAAGATGAAGTCATTGATGTGAAAACTCCTGCCCTTAACCTTGGAGTTGTAGTATCTAGCCATCTTTCTTTGATAGACCGCGAGACGAAGCTGCGAGTCTGCATGTCTTTCATCCTGCAAGTCCAGGTTCGCCCTGCGTAAATCATCATTGGTTACTTTGTCAAGTGTAAGTGCCTGGGAGAGGGTATCCCTACTTCGACGAGAATCATTGCTTCCACCCCATACGCCATGGCAAAAGGAATTTGGCGGTCGTCGTCCGAGAAGTGGTCCGATATGACCACAGAGTCTCGGGTAATTCTTCAGCCCATCCTTCTTTGGCGGATTCTAATTTTCTTTCAGGGTGTGCTTGATGATCTTGTTCACAGCCTCCACCTAGCCATTAGACTGGAGATAGTAGGGGATGGAAAAATCCTTCCGAACGCCCAGGTCTTCGCAATTTGAGTTGAACTTCTTTCTTGCGAACTGTGTACCATTGTCGGAAACAAGAGAGTGGAAAATCCCGAAGCGGCAAATAATGTTCTTCCACACGAACCTCCATGTGTTTTCCTCCATGATTTTGGCCAGAGGTTCAGCTTCGCACCACTTGGTGAAGTAGTCCACCACTACAACCGCAAATTTGACCCCACCCCTTCCGGTTGGGAGGGGACCTATAAAGTCGATCCCCCATTTGGCGAAAGGTCAAGGACTGGTGACCGGGGTAAGGTTTTGAGCTGAGAGCTTTGGTATAGCAGTGAATTTCTGGTATCTGTCGTACTTCTTCACATAGTTATAGGAATCTTTCTTCATGGTTGGCCAATAATACTCTTGCTTCAATGCCTTCTGTGCCAAAGCCATTCCCCTTAGTGGTTACCACAAATTCCCTCGTGTATTTCCTTCATCACATACATTGTTTCTTCCTGTGTTATACAGCGTAGGAGGAGGTGGCTGAATCCTCTCTTATATAGGATCTCATCATGTAGTACGAACTTCGTTGCCCTCCTACGGAGTTTTCACGCTTCTTGTCTGTCGTTTGGCAGTACCTGGTTGGTCAAGTATGCGATGATTTCCTTCATCCACTTAGGAGATTTAGATATCGTCATGGTATTTGGTGCTGGAACCTCGTCGATGGATGGCCGATTGAGCTTTTCAACTGGGATAGCCCTCATCAAGTTGGAGTCCCTGCTGTTTGCCAATTTTGAGAAGGCGTCCGCGTAACCATTTTCCATTCGCGAGATCTAGAGAAGTTCGAATACCTTAAAGTGGGATAGGAGGTTTTTGGCCTTTGTCAAGTACGCCACCATGGACTGTTCGCGAGCCGCGAAGGTCCCGTTGACTTCACTAACGACCAGTTGTGAATCGCTGTGAATTTGGAGTTTTCTTACCTTCATTTCTTGTGCCAGCCTCAAGCCTGCTAGGAGCGCCTCATATTCTACGGCATTGTTTGAGGCTTTGAACTCCAGGCGAAGCGCATAGTTGAGATTGTGGCCATCGGGGTTGACTAGTAAAATCCTGGCTCCAGCTCAGCTCCAGCCTCGTCTGAAGATCCGTCAACATATAATTTTCATGTTGGTACCTCCTGAGACTGTGGTTCGAGCTAGCCCTCGGGGATATGGGCGAATTCAGCCATAAAATCTGCCAAAGCCTGTCCCTTTATAGAAGGTCTTGGCTTGTAGGAGATATCGAATTGGCTAAGTTCAATTGACCACTTCATCAGCCTTCCTGAGGTGTCCAACTTTTGGAGTATCTGTCTCAAATGGAGGGTTGTCAGGACATCGATGCTATGCGATTAGAAGTACGGCCGAAGTTTTCGAGAGGCGATAATCAAAGATAGGGTGAGCTTCTCCATGTCTGGATATCTTGTCTCCGCGTCCTGCAGGGCCTTGCTTACATAATAGACAGGGAGCTGCATATCGGGCCTTCCTCTCAGATTAAGACCGAACTCACTGCCTTTTCGGACACCACGAGGTAAATGAGTAGTGCTTTTCCATTCTTCGGCTTGGACAACAGCGGGGGCTTTCCGAGGAGGAACTTGAGGTCCTGGAAGGCCTTCTCGCATTCTTCGATCCACTCAAACCTCTTCCCTCATTTAATGGTCTGGAAGAAGGGCTGACAACGGTCGGTGGCCTTTGATATGAATCGGTTCAGGGTAGCCAACCTTTCCGTTAGGCTTTGGACTTCCTTGGTAGAAGATGGTGATCGCATCTCGATGAGCGCCTTAATCTTCTTGGGATTAGCCTCTATCCGCGTTGGTTTACCATGTAACCGAAGAACTTTCCGAACGCGACTCTGAAGGCATACATTAGGAGGTTAAGCTTCATGCGATATTTACAGAGGACTCCGAACATCTTCCTTAAGTGCCCAATGTGATCCTCGGCGTTCACGCTCTTTACGAGCATGTCATCGACGTATACTTCTATAGTGTTTTCGATCTGTCCTGAGAACATACGGTTTACTAATCGCTGGTATGTGGCACCTGCGTTCTTTAGGCCGAAGGTCATTATCCTGTAGCAGTATAACCCTCGGTCCGTAATGAACGAGGTGTGATCCTCGTCTTCTGAACAACATCGGATTTGGTTGTAGCCCTAGTAGGCATCCATGAAACTAAGTAGCTTGTGGCCGGCAGTCGCATCGACCAGTTGGTGATGCGCGGCAACATGAAGCTATCTTTGGGACACGCTTGGTTTAAGTCCGAGAAATCTATGCACACCCTTCATTTCTTGGTGTTCTTTATTACCAATACGGGTTGGATACCCATTGAGGATAGATTGCTTCCCTGATGAACATGTTGGCCAATAACTTGTCAACCTCCTCCTTCAAGGCGCCATACCTCTCGGTGCTCAAAAGTCTCATCTTTTGTATCTTGGGGCGCACTTTAGGATCCACTTTTAAGGCGTGGCAAGCCACTGATGGATCAATCTCCACCATGTCGCTATGTTTCCATGCGAAGATATCTGTGTTCTCCTATAGGAAATGCTTCAGTTCCTCCTTCATCTTTTCTCGAGCCTTTTCCCCCCTGCAGCATCTGGGTCGGTTCTGAGAGATTCACTGGTAACGCTTCCAGCTCCTCGGCCAGAGAAGCAAGAGAGTCCGAGCCTATAATTCGAGGGTCCAGGCCTTCGTTTAGTATCATTTCCTCGTCCGTCTTTTCGGGGTCGACGTCTATCGGCTCTGAGTGTATAGTCATGACCGCCGGGGTAACATCTTCGCATTTTGCTGCTTTTTGTAACCCATTCATGTAGCAAGCCCTTGCCTCTATCTGATTACTGCAAATTTTGGTGACCCCTCCCAGCGTCGGGAACTTCATTGCCAAGTGATGGATGGATGTGACCACCTGTAAATCCTTCAGTGTAGTCCTTCCAAGGACTCCGTGGTAGGCATAACAAGTATCGACTACCAAGAATTCCATGAATTTCCAAAGGTGACACGGAGGATCTCCGAAGTCCACCGCAATGGTAATCCTTCCTCGTAGAATGAGGCTATCTCCCGTGAAACTGAGTAGTGGCTCTAAGATGGTTGTCAGCTCATGATCCACGTCCATCTGATCAAAGGCACTGTCGAACAAGATGTTCACGACACTTCCATCATCGATCAACGTCCGTCCTAATCTGTTTCTAGTGATGACAATACGGACCACCAAGGCATCACAGTAGGGAGTAGTGTATACCGGCCTCGTCTTCCTCAATGAATGAGATTTGTGGAGCTCTTGGTCGGTGTCCATGGACCTGCCAACTCTCCACGGGCTCCTCTCTCACTGCCTTCGCGTAGTTTCGTCGCGAGTTCATCGTATGTTCTCCGACATATGGCCCTCTTATGATTGTATTGATTTCTCAGACTGGAGGGCTCCCACGGGTCCTTCCGCCTCGGCAGATCCCTGTTCTTATCATTTCTCTCGTCATTGCGGTGAGGTCCATCGTCCAGGTGTCGAGGAGGAGGTCTTCACCCTTGAATGGACGGCCCTCGATGTCTTCGCGCGGGTCGATTTTCCTCTCCCTATCCATGATTTTTGCGGTTGATCAGTTCTCTCACATCTGGGTAGTCTTCTGTGTTGTGTACCCTAGTCCTGTGTATATGATAGAACTTGGGTGGTGCGGCCACCGGTAAAGGGGCCACTGCGGGTGTCTTGGGATGGGGGCAGGGGCTACCTCTGTCTGGTTAAATCTCATATAGTGGTTGTTCAATGGTTCGAGAGAGCGCTTTCTCTGAAAGCGGTTGAAGCGAGGTTCAGGAGAGCGTCGCCCCTCTCTTCTATAATGGTCTCCCCTGTCCCTTTTAGCTTTCTCCCTATTCTCGATCGTCTCTTCTGATCGGATTTCGCGTTGGACCATGTCTACCAATTGGCTATAAGTCTTTGGTTGACTATTCTGGACGTCTCTCCAAAAGAGAGTGCGCATATGAAGTCCAGTCACAAGTACATCCAGGGCTTTCTCATCGATTATAGTCTCAATCTTGTTGATGACGTTACTGAACCTCTTGAAATAGCTCTTGACTGTTTCTCCTTCCTTCTGTCGAATGTCGTGGAGTTGGGCAATATCGTCTATCATCATTCGGTTGCCAATGAAGGCATTGACAAACTCCCTTTTGAACTGAGGCCAACTCCGGATGCTTCCTGGTTTCAGCTTGTTATGCCACCTCTTCGCATCGGATGTGAGTGTGGTGTGGAAATTCTGACACTTCACTGCGGGGAAGTGGCCTTGGAGCTTCGTCTTATATATGTTGATATGATCCGTAGGGTCGCCTCTCCCGTTGTATTTGTCCATAAGAGGCATTCAGAAGTTCGCGGGTATCTCCATGGCCTTCATGTAATTGGTAAATGGGAGATTCTCCTCGTCGTCATCCTCGTAGCATTCTAGCCTTTCCTTCTCCTCCTCTGGCCTCGTATAACTTTGTTTCGGGTCCTTTCTCTTTTCCGTGTGGTCCTCGCTATGCTCACTGCGCCTGCTGTGTGCTGGTAGGGGTAACACTATGGAGAATCCCACCCCCAACCTATCAAACACGCTAGTAGCATGAACAAGTCGGTTTTCTCTCGTTGGAAGATGTCTCTTCCTCTGATCGTCCTGCGAGGGCTTCAGAACGATGTTCCGAGGATTCTGGCCGTTCGAAATGGGCAGGTTATCCTAAGATCGATGACTTTCCATTGAGTCGGACCGTAAAGGGCTTTTCCGGGCACGACTACGCTTGGTTCCATGTTGGAGGGATTGATTCTCCAACAGTTCAAGCGCTGCCTTCATCCGGGCGTTGTCCAGCCTCAGGTTCTGGTTCTCTTGTTCAACCGTCTGTTTTTGTCATTGTCTTCTCCTCTTACGACGGGTTACGTTCTAGAGATCTTGAACGCTTTCCTACCGTAAGTCAGTATGATGGGACTCTACTTCTTCTTCCATGGAGTTTTCGGTTGCCATGCTCTTCCTGGTAGAAAACACATTTTCACCACAAATTTTAGGTTGTGTAATGTTTTTCATTTCTCACAGACGGCGCCAATCTGTTGACGACGAAACTTGCACCGTCCAGGTGTCAACAGATCTCTAATAACTCATCTGCCAACCTGTATGTTACCTACACACTTGGACAATCATTAGGCACCAAGATCTCTGGGAAAAAAGGTTCGACGATCATTGGTACTCTGACGATCAAGTCAACTGCCAGTATATAGAGTAATATAGGGGGTGAAAGTAATTAGGTGTGGGAGGGACAAGCAGGCAGAGATTTGAACAGAGTTCATGGATGAAATTCAAGCATAAAAAGAGCGTACCTTAGAATAATCGAAGATATTGTATTTATAGCATGAGAGTTCTAATTGATTTAGGAAACAATCAATTAGATATTTAATCGGATCCTCATTCCTTATAGGATAGAGATGATCGGCTGTCAAGGCGATCTCCTAGATTACCGCCCTTATTTGAATTCATCACGTTGCATAATCTTTAGGAGATTGGGATTTGATTTCTTTGTGAGGATCCGTGTGCCAATCTAATACAATCTGTCTTTAATTACTTCTCTGGTCATCCCGAAATATCATATTGTCTGTTAGTTACAATAAATACGATGCCCGGTGAGGCTTTATGGGTCGACCGCTAGTGTTGAGGACGTTCAAGGGCTTCGTAATACCCTGATCTAGGGATGTTATGATGTCCAAAGGGCCTCCAAGGCCTTTTGAGATTTTAGGACACACTTGCTGGGCATCCGAGGCCTTCGCCGGCTTTATGGGACTTTTATGAATTTGGAGGGTCCGCGCTGGGCCTATGAGGCTTTAGCGAGGCCTGAATCGGGCCTATACGAGACCTTCACTGGGCCTTTGCTGGCGTGGATGTACTACCAAAATCGGGTGGTAACAATCATATCTTCGATTTTGTTTCTTTTATAGCCGTTGTTGCAAACATGGTAGTGGGCCCCTTACTATGTCATCTTGAGAATCTCTAATTGTTCCTGGACTTTCTTGAACGGAAAAAAGCATTATGATATGAATAAAGTTGTCAAAGATTTTTACCTTATTTAGGAAAATTGTGTGGGCGCCTTCCTAACTATTACAATCAAAGTCGAATGAGGTAAACATGAGGATTCTTCCAAGGTAGAAGGTTCGTCCCCATCTCCCAATTTTCTTCGACTAGCGAGGTGGTTGAAGTATGGACCCACGACCTTCGCTAATAAATGAGGTACCCTTGTGGGTCCTTCGTTGAAACTTAGATGTGCGATCGTTCACATACTTCGTAGAATCCTATTAACTTTAACGATGTGCCCATTCCCTATGTGAAGTCCTTATAGGGTTCATGGATCGCGTGTGACTTACATGCAGTTTGGAGTGACGTGGCAAGCGCGGCCTACATGGAACACCTATTCCTACGTGGCTTATACATGGAATCCACATATGGAAAAAGTGTAACAATAGTTCTCCAAATTGGAGTCCAACAATCATGTCGGGTTTTGGAGTTTGCTATATGGTTCACTTGATGCCTTGTTCTCCGAACCTACAACACTTGTGTGACATGTGAGGGCATTGCGTGACCAAAGTGTAACAATATTTTCATTTTTTTTTCTATGTTTTCCTATTTTCCCTTGATAGTTTCCCAGTTGTGGGCCATAAAATATTAAAGAAAAAATTAGGGTTGGGCCTTCCAAACTTTCACGTGGTACTATGAGTCCCCAACTTATTTAAATATGTGAATCTGGGTCTTCAACTGACCAAAATTGTTAATGTGGATCGAACGACTTTCAGTTGTATTTGAGAAAAATGTTGAGTGGTTTGGCAGTTTTGCCTCCATCTTTAAATCATGTGAAAGTCGCATATAATTTTAATGTCTACATTGACATTTTTGGTCACGTGGGGACTTAGAGTTACATATTTAAATAGATTGAGGGCTCAAAACTCCATTTATGAAGATTAAGGAATTTTAAATGGCCATCTTACTTTGCCTGATATAGTCGCAATTAAATGTCCATAAAAAAAATTTCTAAGGTAAGTAAAATTTAATTTGAACCATTATCTTTTTTTTTTATTTATCATCGCCTTGTTTTTACTTGATGCAAGAGTGTCTTTGTCAAGATATAACCCAACACCACTAATAATACTTGATGCGATTATAAATCATTTTTTGTTTATTTCACCGTGTCTTTGTTTTCAACCCACTTTTATATGAAAAGTCAACAATTTCCACTCAAATAAACAAAATTTGGTCAATAAACAAAAATTGGTAAACTAGTGATTGCATACTCAAAGTACAAGTGGGACATCGTCACAAATATAAATTTTAGACACAAGAAAATTTGAAGAAATATAATTAATTGGGAAAATATTTTAGCTTCATGGATGAATGGAGATGTATAAATTTCAAAATTCCATTGGGCCCATTCCTTCATACACTCTTTGATAAGAAGGGGCGATGAATACAAGTGTTCGTTAAAGTTTTTGGAGTAGTAGTATAATAAGTAAAATATTAAAACAATAAATGTCGAGGTAAGAAAATTAAAAAAAGTGTCTTCAACTCAGATTTAAATAGATTTTAAAAATTTATATAAATTGAGGTGTCTCCAACTCAGATTTTAATAAATTTCATTGAAATTTAGGTGTCATCAACTCATATTTAAATAGAATCTTTAGAAATCTAAGTGTCCTCAATAACTAATGTATTTCTAAAGATTTCATTAATTGATGGCTTTTAACAAATTTCAATAGATTTGGAACTATAATTATAACTACTAAATTTTTTAACAATTCTAATTCCAAACCTCAAAATTTCAATTGGCTTCTCTTTCTCTCTCTCAAACCTCTCACCTTTCATATACGATTTTGCTTAAACACTTTTTTATCAATTGACTTTATCTGTCTCAAACCTCTCATATTTTACGTAAAATTTTATTGAAAACTCTTTTTCACTAATTTGTATTCTTTTTGTCTTTATTCTATGTTTTTCCAAACGTTGGCCATATTTTCAACTTTATGAATTTTTTATTTAAAATGACAAAGTTATGAGTATGATAATGCTATGAATTTTATTTTCTAATCACAATGTTAGAATTTTTCTTTTTTGAGTGATCTAGTTAGACGTTATACTATTTTCTTAGTATTTTCTTAAAAAATTATATTTCATTTGTGCACAATGAGTAGTTAAAGTAAAAAAAAAAAATCACAAATACATTGTACGAACTCCATTAACTTTTATAATTTAGAATTCTGTTAAAAATAAAAACACCTCGTTACTCAGTTTTAATATTTAAAATGTAAATTATATGTATCAATCGGATATCATGAATTAGTCGGCCAGGGGGTCTCCATCATTTTTATGATGGATTTATTTTCCGCCCCTGAAGCGAGCAGGAGATCGGAACCGATGTATCATATATCATGAATTAGTTGCCTATTTTTATTTATTTTTGGCTATTAGTTTATTTTTTAAGGGTAATTTGTAATTTTGGTCCCCAACCTTTCAAATCTGTAACAAATCTACCCCTAACCAATTTTTTTAGCACCAGGCATCCCTAACCTTTGAAACAATTGCAAATCAGGCCCCAATCACAGTTTCTATTAAAATCTACTGCTAAGTCACTAGTGTGGACCTCGTGAGTCTAAATTTTCTCAACCAATGCGTCGGAGCACTTAACTTCCTCAACCAGTGCGTCTCAATCTCATCTTCAAGTACCTAACTTCTAGGCATATGCTAAGTCTCAGGTATGTCTGCAAAACGCAAATTTCACTAAATTTTCCATTTTCAATAGATCCAAATTGAATTCAATGAAAGAATAACATTCTTTTGGTAATTTTGAAATCCCCATAAAATGTTATGCTTGGATTTGAGTGAATGATTCAATGCTGACGTGGAGTTTCACCATAATTTCGTGGTTGCCTAGTTGTTTTTTTTAGCTACAAGATAGAATTTTTGTGAGATTTTGGGTATCCATTTGAGAAATTATGGTCAATGAGCAAAGTCTAGAGTCATTTTATACTCGGTTATGCGAATCGGCATGAGCCTCAACTTCCTCCACTCATCTGCTAATTTTTCCTCGACTTCTGACGTTGATTCGCTATGTTCTTTCAAAATAATAGGTCACGTTCTTGAATCCGATTCGATTAGCTATGCTTGCTACCCAGTTTCGAGTTTCAATGAAAACCACAAATATGCAGGCCCTTCTTTGTGTTCGTCCTCGGATGAACCCATTACAATTTTGCTGATAAATTGGGGGTGCCATAGGGATCTTAGGAAGGATCTTGAAATTGGTCCATCTGCATATGTTTTGTTGTTGATAGTCATAGGCCTATTCATTTGCATAATTTGAGTATCCAGAATGATCGCGTAGTTGTGCTCTATGCAACGGATGATGACACCAAGCTCATTTGGCATATGATTTTGATGTGTCTGCTTTGGCCAACGAGTGCGATTTGAACAGTGACAACGAGTTAGAAGACGATTCATATAGCAAGGATGAGAGTGATAGTGAAGAAGAGGAAGGTGGGGGCGGGACTCGCAAGAGGAGGAGATTTTCGGAGGAAAATGATAGCGATCCAGTTAAGCTATTTAGGAAGTTGAAAAGAGAATATTATTACATGGGTACTATCCACAGGAAGCCATCAGGGTGCTTGATGTATGAGCTATCTCATTCATTGAGGAAGAACCCTAATGAGTTGCTTTGGCAGGCTTGTGTAGCCTTAACTGATCAATTTGTACAAAATAAGTCCTCACTGTCATGTTTGTTTTGTGAATGGATAGAATTGTCTTTAAGTGCTCAGACGCACTGGTTGAGAAAATTTAGACGTGTGAGATCCACACTAGTGACTTAACGGAAAATTTTAACGGAAACTGTGATTGAGCATTTGATTTGCAATTACTTCAAAAGTTGGCGATGCCTGATGTTAAAAAAATTGGTTATGAGTATATTTGTTATAGATTTAAAAGGTTTGGAACCAAATTGCAAATTACCATTTTTTTAAAAAGAAAATTGTGTGCTTTTATGGAGAGTTGACTTGTCAACATTAATTTTAGATCAAATTTCTCGTCAAGACAAAATTTAGTTTGAAAAGAAAAAAATAGACTTGAAAATTGAAATGGTGTGGTGAAGTTTTAAGATTTTTTCAAAAGTTATGGTTGTCAAGTTGCTTTTAACAATTGAGGAGATAAAAATATAATTTTTAATAAAAAGACTACAAATCCAATTAAATTCATGAGAGTCTATTAAAATTTATAATATAGAAATCTATTGAAATTTTATGAAATCTGTCAAATTCTATTAAATCTTATGAAATCTATAAGAATTTATAAATATTAAAAAATCTATTAAAATTTGAATTAAAGAAACCGTTTATGTTAATTACTTCAACTTTAAAATTATTTTGTTCATATTTACCTTTGTGCGTCAAACGAAGGAGACAAAACAAGTTCCATTCCGTGAAATATCAAACATAGAAATTTACACAATAACAAACTATAAATTAAATTTTCTTCCTAATAAATTAGAGATTGACTACAAAAATATTATTTGTTATTACACAAAAAACTTGGTTATGCACATAATTTAAACCCCTGAATAAAAAACAACTGTATAATACATTGAAATTTATCATAATTATATGTTATTCATTAATTTCATATGTTAATCAAATAACAATAATAGCAATTTATATATGCTTATATTTATTTATATGTATGTGAACATTATAGACATAATCAATTTTTTTTTGTCCAATTCCATCTTCTCTTCATATAAAAAAAAAAAAACAAATTCTTAAATTTTTTTTACAAATGATGTCACGACTAAGTAATTTATTTTTTTACAAATTTAAACCTATACCAAGTTTAAATAGTTTACGATTAAGTAATTTATTTATAAAATCTATTTAATTTGTGGATAAAATTATTTATATGAATAACATATTTATAATTATTCTGTTTAGTTCATCTATGTATAAGAATAGAAAAAAGACTAAATATATTCACACTACATTTTTCTATAAGTGCACAACATTTAAATTGTATAAAACGTTCATAACATTTATTTATTATTACATTTATGTCCCTACTATTTTTTCATAGCATTCTTATCATCAAACTTCCATTAATTAGCACATATTGTCTCTGATAATGGTTCCTGTCCAAAATTTCATTAAGAAAGAACAAAAAGACTCATTTTCTTCTTGTATTTTTAAATAAGCAAAAAAAAAAAAAATACAAAATTTCAATTAAATATTTGTCCCTTATTTTAAAGCACACTAATAGAATTTTTAGAGGAAAATCGTTAATAGGAACAATATGTGTTAATTAATAAAACGTTAAAATAATAATCGGATGCAAAAAAAGTTAAAAATATAAATGTGACAATAAATAAAAGGTAAGGACTTTTTATGTAATTAAAATGTGGTGTATTTATAATAAAATGTGGAGTGAATATAACCACCCATAAAAACAATCATTGTTAAAAAAAATTAGATTTTCGTAAAAAAAAAATATAATTCTATCATTATTCTTAATTAAACGAAAATAAATTAATTAATTAAGTAAAAAAGAAAAGAAAAGGGTGGAATAGTGAAGAAGGGTTGTAATGGCGATGGCGGAGGCGATGGCAGTTGGGGGCGAAGGACGGGTGGTGGCGGCGGATGGTGGCAATTATCCTAGGATATGGATGTTAAAAAATACATTTGTTCTATATTATAAATGATATGTTAGTCTTTTTTTATTTTTTTTAAAAAAGTGAATCATTATCTGGATAAAAAATTGAGAAATTTACAATTTTCGTTCTCAATCTTTGCAGTTTGTTACTAATCTACCATGAACTTTTTTTTAGCACAAGACATCCACAACCTTTCATTTAATTACAAATCACGTCCCCATTAGTAGATTTTTGACGGATTTGACCTCATCTTTAAATAAAAAAATAAAAGAAAACAATAAAAGCACAAAAAATAATAGAAAATTACAAATTAAATCCCATAACTTTTCAAATAGTACAAAGTATCTTCTTCTTCACCCATCCACTCCACATCATCTCATCCCATCACAACCATCACTTTCACACTACCACCACACCAGGATCAATGATTGCTTGATCAAGTTAACCAGGAGTGTGGCCAGGACCACCACAAGAAATATGATTGTGTTGGCTTTAGATAGCATATGGACTGCTTATTAGAGCCATGGAAATTGGAATAATGAAATTGAGGTCGCATTGACTCTCATTGGGATCCCGATGAATGTGGGGTTTAGGGTGTTGAAGCTGGGGATGAGCCAGAAATGAGAGATGTTAGAGCTTGCTAGGATGTATAGGCCAAATGTAAGAATAATTTTGAACGTGGGTGCTTCATATTTTAAGAATTTCGGGAGTTAGAAGGAGGTTTCGATGGCAAAAGAGGAGATTTTGAGAAATGCAATTCGATGAGACATTTGTGTTTTAAATATTGATGACCCTCTTGTCATGAATCTTAATGTCTCCATGGGTTTCAACAAGGTTGGTGAGATTTCAACTTTGAAACTTTTGACAGTGTATTAGTTGCATGGGTGTCTTAAACTTAGATTTTAATAGAATATTTATAAATTCTTATAGATTTAATGAAATTTAATAGAATTTGACAAATTTCATAAGATTTCTATATTATAGATTTTAATAGATTCTCATGGATTTTATTGGATTTGTGGTCTTTTTATTAAAATTATATTTTTATCTCCTCAATTGTTAAAATCAACTTGTTAACTATAATTTTTGAAAAAACTTTAAAATTTCACCATACAATTTCAAGTTTATTTTTTTCTTTTCAAACCAAATTATGTCTTGATGAGAAACTTACTCTAAAATTAATATTGACAAGTCAACTCTCCATAAATCACACAATTTTCTTTTTTTAAAAACTAGACTAATAGTCAAAAAAAAAAAAAAAATAGACACTAATTCATGATATATTGACACATATAATTTACATTTTAAATATTAAAAATGAGTAACGAAACATTTTTATTTTTAACTAAATTCTAAAGTACAAAAGTTAATGGAATTTGTACAATGTATTTGTTGTTGTTTTTTATTTATTTTTTTTTAACTTTAACCACTCATTGTGCACGTTTGAATATAATTTTTAAGAAAATGGTATAACGTTTAACTAGATCACTCAAAAAAGAAAAAATTTATTATTGTGATTGGAAAATAAAATCCACAACATTATAGTATATTAAATAAAAATATTTTTATTTTAAATAAATAATTCATAAAGTTGAAAATATGGTAGCGTTTGGAGAAAAATGGAATATGGACGTGAAAAATTACAAATTGGTACAAAAGAGTTTTCAGTAAAATCTTATGTGAAATGTGAGATGTTTGAGAGAGAGAGAGAGAAAAAAAGTCAATTAATACAAAAAGATTTCATCACAATCGTATGTGAAATGTGAGAGGTTTGATAGATAGAGAGACAAATCAATTGAAATTTTGAGATTTGGAGTTAGAATTGTTAAAAATTTTAGTAGTTATACTTATAGTTACTAGTTAAGAACACGTGCTTTGCACATGATTTTGTTATAATGTTGCTTAATTTATTTTTATTTGTCAAAAATTCTAAATAATAAAAGTTTGATGGCTATTTTTGTATTTAATCTATCCAACTCTCAATTAGTACCTCAGGTCACTTGGATTAAAAAATTAAAGAAATTGACAATTTGCTTGAAAATTCGGGACAAACAATGGAGTGCTGAACATGATTCATCATGAACTTCCGAAAAGAGGCTCGAGACTCGCAACAATATAGTGTTTCAAGAATTAATAGTTTTGGATTTATATTCACTTTGATTTCTCATCATTTGAACTCGAAATCAGTCTTTTTACTTACTTTTTTTTTTATACTTGAAGTTGATTTTGTTAATATATGGGTACACTTGATATATTAGATGTCGGTTTTATATAAAATTCTTGTAAAAAACTTTAAAAACTTCAAGTACCATCACATTTTAAAATTAACAGATTGTAAAAAAATCATTTCAATTTAAAAATAATAGTCCAAACATATCATTTTAAATTTTTATAACGAAAGTTCAAGCATAAAGAAACTAAAATTGGCATTTTTCGCATAAGAGGATGCGTTGATAAGTCAAGAATAATCGGTAACTCATATATATATTTTGTACATCTATATTTCGTGTATAAAAGTTAAAGCATAAGTAAAAACTCCATTTACAACTTTATTCACTTGGTGCTCCACTGTCATTATGTTGCGATGTTGGTTTTCTAAAGATCATTTATTCTAAGCATTATGTATCTATTAGGGCTATGTGTATTCAATCTAAGGTGTACAAAAGTTTTCAATTTTATCCTCCATTTTCACCATGATTGAGAAAAATCATAAACTTACTGATGATAAAATTTACAATAAAACTAATTATTAATCTTTATTTTCACTTTCATCTTCGAACGGCAAAACTTTCTTGATGGCATGACATTATCAACAAATGTTGTAGAATCCACATCCATTTGACAAATCCCGACAAAGACCAAACAATCTCTTCGATAATTTCTTCTCCGACTGTACCTCTACCAAAAAAAACCATGTCCACCATCGTCGTCATAACGCAATTTCAAAATCGAGGGCAAAATTATGGTGGCGATCATTTGAGCTACCAATATTAACATCTATTTCAAGATAATTATGTCATTTGTGGTAATAACAATTCGATTGTTTTACCTAATAGTAATTTTTCACTATAGTTTTCATGATTCATGGTTCTTTCACAATTTTGTTTATTATCTTAAATCGCTTGCGAAAAGCATCCGATCCATGAATAAATTGATACAATAAATTGATACAATAGTGAATTGGAGTGATGTGTGATAATTAGAGTTGAAGGCTAGTGTTTCCCATTAATTATATTCAATTCATGAAATGAAAGGGGTAGGTGTAGATATATAGGTGAAGAATTTTAAAACCTTAATTAATTAAGATTTAATTGAACCAATTTTAAAGGCTCTTTAAATTAATCAATGGTAAATTGGAAAATCTAAAATATGAGTGAGAATATTTTGATCAAAAATGTTATAAATCTAAATTATGAGTGATGATATTTTGGTTTAAAAATGATTAGTGTTTCCAATTAATTATATTCATTTTATGAAATGAAGGGGTGAGTGTAGATGTATAGGTGAAGAATTTTAAAGGCCTTAGTTAATTAATATTTAATTGAACCAATTTTAAAGGCCTTTTTAAAGTAATCAAGGGTAAATTAGAAATCAAAAATATGAGTGAGGATATTTTGGTCAAAAATATTTCTCCATTTTAGGACTTTTTAGATATAGATATATAGGTAAAGAATTATAAAAGTTTTAATTAATTAAGATTTAATTGTTAGATGTAGATGTAGATGTAGATGTAGATGTAGATGTGAAGAATTTTATGGGGCTTAATTAATTAAGATTTAAGTGAACCAATTTTAAAGACTTTTTAACTAATCAAGGGTAAATTGAAAATCCAAAATATGAGTGAGGATATTCTGGTCCAAAAATGTTTCTCCCTTTTAGGGCCTTTTAGATGTAGATTATAGTTGAAATCTAATGTTTCCAATTAATTATATTTAATTCATGAAATGAAATGGTGTGTGTAGATGTATAGGTGAATAATTTTAAAGGCTTTAATTAATTAAGATTTAATATGACCAATTTTAAAAGTTTTAAAATTAATCAAGATAAATTGAAAAATCTAAAATATGGGTCAGGATATTTTGGTCTAAAAATGTTTCTCTTTTTAGAGCATTTTAGATGTAGTATAGATATAGATATATGCCTCAACTTGAAATGGACTTTTTAAATTAATCAAGGGTAAAGTGGAAAATCTAAAATATGAATGAGGATATTTTGGTCTAAAAATGTTTATCTCTTTTAGAGCCTTTTAGATGTAGTATAGATAAATCTATTGAAATCTGTTAAAATCCATCAATTAATACAATCTTTAGAAATTAACTAATTATTGGGGACACCTAGATTTCTAGATAATCTATTTTAATCTGAATTGAAGACACCTAAATTTCAATGAAATATATTAAAATCTGAATTTGGAATATCTAAATTTATATAGATTTTTAAAATTCATTCAAATTTGAGTTGATGATACCCTCATTGGTATGTATGCATTTAGTGTGTATAACTAAAAATTTTCTAGACTAATTATCATCATTTTTAACTGTAAATCCAGTTTTTTTGATTAAATAGTAGATAAAGCGTGGTGGTCGTGGTGGTCGTGGTGGTGGGTGGATGCGTGAGAAAAAGATATTTTGTACTATTTAAAAAGTTATGAGACTTAATTTACAACTTTCTCTTATTTTTGTGGTTTTATTATTTTCTTTTATTTTTTTATTTAAAGAGGAGGGCAAATCTGTCAAAATCTGTCAATGAAGACTTGATTTACAATAAATGAAAAGTTATGGATGTCTGGTGTTAAAAAAAAGATTAAAGGTAGATTAGTCACAAACTGCAAAAGTTGGCAATAAAAATTGCAAATTTTCTTAAAAAATTTTGTCATCATCTTTCCGAAGATAAAACTTATCCTGATTTTTGGCTTAAATTGTTGTCTAGATAACAGTGTATCCAAATATCAATTTTAGCCAAACAAGATAAGAAATGTTTTATTTATACCAAACGAACTCTAAGTAACAATGTGAATTTAAAATAAATAATTTTTAACTGTAAAGATTGAAAATAAGTAATTTACTTAGAAAAAGAGAGAGTGATATTTAGGGAAAAAACTTTTCTTAAACATGTTCATGGATTAAAAAAAAAATGCTTAAAACTAATTTACTTTTTGTCGAGGCTTAACCAGAAATGGTAATCATGGTTAAGGTCTAGTTGGCTTTGGAAGAAATCAGCACTCTCTCTCTCTCTCTCTCTCTCTCTCTCTCTCAATCTCGTTTCGATCGCTTTTCTCGTCGCCGACTCAGATCAGTCACTCTGCGATCCTTTCTAAGATCCCAATTCCAATCTTCCTATTCAATTTTTAGGTAAGTTATTTTTTCTCCCCCTTTAAATATTACAGTATTTGGTTTCTAAGTTTTCAATTGGAAAATGAAAAAAAATCAATTTAGGGTTTGAATGTAGAAATTTAGTCTGCTTCGTTATATAAAGTACAACATTCTCAGCTTACGAGCATGTCTAAGGTTTTTAGGTTATCGTTTACAATTTTTCATTTGCAGTTGTAATTAGAGCTTGACCTTGAATGGAAATTGTTGCAGGTTTTATTAATTAGGAGTTGCGGTTTATCTCAGCATGGTGAAGTTTCATCTCTAACTTAAATCTTCGTTGCAACTTTTTTTATTTAGCCATTTGCCGCACGGCTACATTGATTTTTTAAATATTATGGTAATTATGATTTTCTGATCAGAATTTTATAATTGGAGCCTTCAAGCCAGCGTGCAATGTATCAATTACATTTTCAGATGGAAAATCCCGAAAGCAGGTGCCGATTTATTTTTTGTCATGGTTTTCTGTGATTTTATTCTACTTGTGGTAGTACCAATTTACAGAACATGTGTATAATGCTCTGATATGACATTGATGTCGTATTTTTATATCCAGAAACTTGGAGTTCTTTTATGCTTATTGCCATTGTTGATCTGTCAGCTAAATGAGAATCATTTGTTGCACGATAATGTTGAACTTCACGTGGCACTGCAAAGCATTTATAAATAATGTTAAGCCTATATTTTGGTTTTGCTAGTTAATTTGAGCGGCAAATGTGCTTCAATCTTTTTGCTTAGCGTCAAAATAATTTTCCAATGACCACTTTTTACTAGAGAAATCTTATCTTTTTATCTCTGGGCATGTTAATTTTCAAGTAGGTCTCGTTGAAGAATGAGAATGGTCAAACAGTAACAGTACCTCTCTTCCAAAGTCAAGAAACGATTGCTGGCAAGGTGCATTTCTTTGGACGTATTAATGAGTGTTAAGTATAAAACTGACTTCCGAGTTCAAATTGATAACTATCATCAGGTGGGTGCATATTCATTCTGCATCTTTGCAGATTTCTGTTGAGCCAGTATCCGGAAAGAAGGTTGAACACAATGGAATCAAAGTTGAGCTTCTTGGTCAGATAGGTGCGTTTGTCATTTTTTAGCCCAATCTAAAGGTTGCTAAAGTGGGTTAAGTTATACTGCGACAATTTTTTAGGAGTAGTAAGCTGTGTTATGTGGTCAGAACTCATTCTAGTGGTACATATATGTAATGTCTGGTAAAACTAGTAAAGTCCTTGCATTTGCATGATAATTGTTCAGCTTGGATGTCTGCCTAGCATCTCTGAATTTATAGATTTACCATTTGTTTTCCTAGATTCATTATTTGAAGTTCTAAGTCCTGCTCTAATGATTTGCGACTTCAGTGGAAGCCTGTTGGTTTTTTGCATTTTTGTCTACGGTCGTCACTATACTTTTACTAATCAAATACTGGAATTGTTTCCCTTTTCAGAGATGTACTTTGACAGAGGTAACTTCTATGACTTCACATCTCTTGGTGAGTACATAAGTTTTTCGCTAGTTCTCAAGGACCATGACTTGTGTCTTAATTTCAGCATGCTTGTGAGCAGGGATTTGTTCTTTTTCTAAACTTATATGTTCATTTTCTTCCCTTGCAGTTCGAGAACTGGATGTTCCTGGTGAAATATATGAAAGAAAAACATATCCATTTGAATTTTCAAGTGTGGAGATGCCATATGAAACATACAATGGATCAAATGTGCGACTTAGGTAATTTCTCAAGTATCTTAAACTTAGCAATTGAATTAGTCCATATACTAGTACTTTTTGCTTTTATTGTTCATAGCTTGTAAAATAGCTTTCCCGAATCTTAATCCTTTTTTTGTCTTTTGGGAAGAAGATAGCATCGCTTGGGGCAGGGTGTTGCTTCAAGAGGTTTTTTTGATGCCGACCATCCGTTGCTGTTGGGATTTTTGTTTGTGGATGTCTATTTATCTCTTTTAATGGTCTAGTTGCTTATTTGGGATGCTAAAAAATTATACATTTGAAGCCACCAGATTATTATAATTCGCACACCTTGATATTGTTTTTCTAAAATTTAGCTTCTAACTGATGATTATTTCCTATTACAATGTATGATGGTGAGCTTGTGATCCAGAGCCTGAGAGCTCTAACTAAAGAAGGAGACAAAAAACAACTTTGTTTCGAATACTTTGTAGAAATATAAATGTGAAGAATATGGAGTTGATTTGTCATGCCTTATATCTAACTCTTTTAAGCTCTTGTTTAAGTTGACGTGACTGTTACAGAAACATTTTTTAGACTCTTTAAGTTTCTTTTATACTTGTGCAATTGCTTTTGCAGGTTCATTAAGGTTAAGTATCATCAAGAATTCATTCTTGGTCAAATACATGGACAGTATTTGTGAACATATATGCAAAATATAACGTTTTCCTTGTTTTATTCTTTCCAATTATCTTTTTTAGCAAGTCTTATTTGATGTCTGATCTTTCTAGTGGCAGCAAAAATGGGGTGTCTGATATTATATATTGACCTGAAGGACTTTTGTGCTTGTTTCAGGTATGTCCTCAAAGTAACTATAAGTCGGGGCTATGCTGGTAGCATAGTGGAACACCAAGACTTTGTGGTAATACACGTTTACTTCAAATTCACAATCCAGTCCTCTCTTCAACGTAGAATAATTAGATAAGTAGTTATGGAGGCTTTATGACTATTTTAGTCTAGGTTGAAAGGTAGTTGTGACCTGCAGGAATAAAGGAAACTAAATATTTTTTGACACTTGGTTTCTCATTAATGTCTCAGTTGCACGTCTCATAAACAATACTAGGCTTTAATGTTTTTTGATACCACATCAGAACTCGAACATTTTCTGTAAGACATGTGGTAACATGGTTATTAGTTGCTTCTTTTCTGTTTTATTCTTCTATTATTTTGGCCAATTTTATGCTTAGAGAAAGGGACTATTGTAAAAGGAACACATTTATTCTGTCTTTATTTATTTTTTAATCCCTTTACTTTCTTCACTCTAGTTTCCAATTATAATGTTGTTTTGTGGTATTTAAAGCTCCTATATGTCTAGTAGGAGTCAGGATATAGTCATATTGATTTAGTTATTTTGTTTTCTATGGATCAGGTTCGGAACTATACCCCTCCTCCATCAATCAACAATAGTATTAAGGTACCACGGTCTTAAAATGATTTTTGCATTTGACGGACATGCAATCTAATTGTTGCTTGAAATGTGTTGAGGATGATCTTTGAAACAGATAGAGGATTCTAATATCATCAACTATCCAAATACTTAAGCACCGTAGTTCCCGTGTAATTTCCAATCCATTGTGCAGCTGAGTAGAGCACGCTTCATTAACATTTGATTATTTAACATGCAGATGGAAGTTGGAATTGAAGACTGTCTTCACATTGAGTTTGAGTATAACAAGGGCAAGTAAGTGAACTATTTCTCTCGTTTTTCCCCCTTTTATAATTGTGCACACTAGTTTGGGATTATTGCACATTCGAAATTTGGAGCTGTAAGCTATAACTCAATTAAACCACTCAGGTTGGTTGTTTACCTCTGTGCTATATTTCTGGGTTAGTTCAAACCAGCTCCCATGTTTAACCAACCAAAAGCTCTGTCTAGGAGCTGTGCAAGTTGTAATAAATTTGATTTTCTTATCTTATCTAAGTAACTGCTATTGTATAGCCGAAATCATTAAAGACAAATGGACAGCACAAAATTAACCCCATCTAATTCACTAATTCATGAGAAAATAGTGAATTTTTTTATTTCAAAAAGTTTCCAATAATCCGTGATAATAGAGTAGTGGCCCTGCAAAAATATAAATGTGATAACAATAGCAATTTTTTCCCCTGGCAAAACAATAGCACCACTTAAGAATGTGTACACATTAACTCCTATACTTGCAATATGCTGAGAATTAATATTTTGAGTTGAGGGAGTAAGCTTCTTGGCCACTATAAATAGATGGATGGGTTCGTTAGTGGTTCAAATGTCATATTCGCATAAATGGAACTCCTGTTTTTTGTTTTTTATCAATCCATTAAATTCTCCTTTGCTTATCTGACTGAGTGCCCTGTTGATAATCATATAGGCCTCTGGTTTCTGTGAAGCTAGTTACTTTTCTCCAGATGGAAATTTGTTATAGGCCCTGCTGATTGATTTATGAATATCCAGGTATCATCTCAAAGATGTTATTGTAGGCAAAATATATTTTCTACTTGTAAGAATCAAGTTGAAAAATATGGATCTTGAGATCAGACGCCGCGAATCAACTGGTTCAGGGGCGAACACCCATGTCGAGACAGAGACACTTGCAAAGTTTGAGCTGATGGATGGTGCTCCAGTCAGAGGTTTGCTGAGAACTGTCCAATTTGGCAACATGCATATGTACACTTCACATAGATACATTGTGAACATATATGAATTTTTATTTCCCCCTTTTTGTAAAAACAATTCGCTTCTTCTTCCTTTCCCCTAGATGGCAGTTTGGTTTGGGATTTCCTTGTTCACACACTGAGTAGTCAAAAAGTTTGCATAAATTGTATTCACTACAACCAATTTCTTTGTATATATGTGTGCTATTTTAATGAATAATGACAGTTATTTACTGCTCTTTGGCATCTCAGGTGAATCAATTCCAATCAGACTGTTTCTGAGCCCATATGAGCTGACGCCAACATATCGGAACATCAACAACAAATTTAGCGTGAAGTACTATTTAAACCTTGTTCTTGTTGATGAAGAGGACCGTCGATATTTCAAGCAGCAGGAAATCACAATGTACCGGCTTCAAGAAACTTCCTGATTTAACCTGTGAATATTGATGATTCAGTACCTCAAGAGGCTATGTTAAGCAGTGAAACTTCTGGGTTGCACAGGAACTTCTGAAAAGCTTACGTTCTGTTTTGGAAACCGAAACTCTAAGAAACGTTTCAGGAACTCAAAGAAAGTTTCAACATCATGTTGCCCTTTCCATTTCTGTTCCAGTGCAACATTGGTTGTTTTTCAGCGGATTTAGAGGGAGATAGATTATGAGACAATAATGATTGCCTCAACACAATTATTTTTATAGGTTTCCTGCTCCGCGTGCTTTCTGTATACCGAGTGATTCTTTTTTATAGGTTTCCTGCGCCTGTGTTGTTGAGAATTCAAATCCCAGTAGGATTTTAGGTTTTGTTGTTACATCTTGAAGGATATGCTGGCTGGTCTTTCTTTTTTTTCCTAGTTTAACTTTGGTATGATGAAGCTTTTGCATCTTCCTTTGCTTTGATGAATTATTGGATGTGGATTCCTGATGTACTTTAACGGTGTGTTTGGAATGCAAGACTTAAATTCACGATCTTTGACTTCTCTATTAGTGTGTTAAATCACGTTGTCAAAAAGCTTAATTGTTGAGAAGGGGAATACACATATTGTTGAGGCTCATTCTGGGGTTGGTTGGCTTTATTTAAATTTTCAACACAAACTCCTTGTTCACTTTCAGAGCTTTAAAAATTTTCAACACAAACTCATTGTTCGCGCAGAGCTAAAGTCTATCAGCTTTCTACTAAATATAGTCAAAAAGTCTCTTCTATTTGATAAATCCTAGTCTGGATCTCATGCAAACATTAAGTGTCATGTTCTACTTCCTGATACAATATTGGATGGCTGTGATTTTATTGTTGGTACAAACATTCATTTTATGCATAAGAAAACCTCTGAAGCGTGGAAAATATAGGGTCTTGATAATTCCCGAGACTCATTTCCCCATCAACATTTTAATTCAAGAGGCGACAACGATGTTGTTGTCCGTTTGGGTTGGAACATTTTCTGGCTGGATTTCATTCTTCAGATTCTGTTGGCAGGCCTTCTTTATACCAGTTATAAAGCCCCCCTTCTAAGTGATAGACATTAGTATAGCCATTGAGAACCAGCAAGTAAGCCGCTATGAGTGACCTGCACAAAGTGTTGCGAGCGATTAAGCATTTCTACTTATTTCTATCATTTACGATATGATTTGATCGTATGCTCTCTTTATTCTGCAGATAGTTATATAACAAAATTGGAACGTCCATTTTTGACACTAATATAAACTATTGTAATTATTAAAGAGCTAGTTACTTTAGATCTCTCAATAAATCTAGCACTGAGATCCCGGATTTATTGGAAATAAGACTTCGTTTGTTGTTGTACTGCAATAGCTGAACAAATAAGAAAAACTTCTTTCATATTTTTCTTTTGAGCAATTACAATGCTTTAGATTTTCCTCCTGCTAGTAGGGCCTTATTTGGATTATGTTATAGCATGCTTATGGCCACGAATCATTAGTAGCAAGCAAGAAGAGAAGCAGAAAAGAACCTTGACTGTTGGCCTTCTGGAAGACTTTGTGATGGCTTCATAGTTCCTCCGGCCGAGCAGGCAACAATTATCTTTGCACTCTTATCTATTTTTGACTCCACACCTGCTTGCATAAGCCAAAGAATTCTTTGTGATTACAAAAAGCTTTAATAGAGGCAGCAGGACAGATAACACAAGTATACTATCATATATATCCCACTTTGTATAAACTCAGGATTCTCTTCTGTTCCAGAAAAGATGCCAAAAAATGCGAATGCAGCTCGCCTTGCTATGTCCCAAGCTGTCCACTCTTTTATAAGCCTATATATTTGCACATTAATAGCACCCGGTGGATGAGCCTACACCATCAAACAATCAGGAAGTGAGACACTACCTACTTTGTTAAGGGCATGCTTCAGTTATTTGTTGAGATTTCAAGTTACCTCTTTGAATTCTGCCTCTGGCCTTACATCAAGAATCACAAAGTTATTTTCTTTCTGAAGCCTCAATGCTTCCTTGACATCCACACTCCTTACCTGCACAAGTTTGTCTTGTTAATTATTCCAAGTGAAAGTCTAATTTTAATCATTCTCTTGAAAATCACTTAAGCCCTATCTCTTTCTCTTTGATGATCAGCATGCCCGTGTGTGCGATTATGTATTAAACTAAAACGTTGTGCACACACACGGAGACAGAGAGATAGAGCGAGAGCGAGAGGCAGGCTTTGCGAGAGCGAGAGGCAGGCTTTGTTTACCCTTTTCTCAAGTAGAACCTGCCGTTTAATCTTCCATTCTTCTTCAGCTGATACCTCGAAAAGGAGAGAGACTAAGATCATGGCCAGAGTACTATTTTATTGATGTAAATTTCAATGAGAAGATTGAAATAACATATACCTGGTGACTTTGCAGGTTTTGTTGCTGCATTCTGAATTCTGAGGCCTCTACAAATGCTCGAGCCATTTCTTCTACTGGAATATCCAACGGCTTTCGCAGTAAAACAAGAACTCGACTCATAATTCGAATTCGAATAATAAGCAAGAGTAGATGAATGGAATTTATGATATAAAGAGGAGGAAGATAGAGCAGCCATAATCTTCAACTACAAGTACCAATGAAGGTAATGTGTTTTCTGCAGTTGAAACTAAAGATTTTTGCTGCTTCGATTCTTTCTTTTTTTCTTTTTTCCTGTTGCACTGAAGATTTTTTTTAATGTCTAGTGAGGAAATTAGTGGGCCATGAATAGAAAACTGAGGATATTTTAGCTTCCTCACAATCTGAATTTGTGGTGCTGCTTTAATGAATACCTTCCTATTTGGATTTCTTTGATCCCATCCATTTGTTTTTTAGTCAGCAGGATAAAATCTATTACTCTTCATACCATAATTTGATGGTAATGGATAATTGAATTTGCCATTATAAGTGTAACAATTAATAAATTGTTTATGGGATAATTTTTGGGAAAAATAAAAAAATTTTATGTACTCAAAAGAATAAGAGCTTGTTGATAGAGTTTTTTTTACCAAATGTTGATAAAAAGTTAATAAAATATGTTGTTGAAAAGTTAATAAAAATTGTAGATCTCACGAAATGTGTAGTTAAAATTAATTATTCATTTTAGACCACAACTTTTTTAGCATATTAAAATCTGAACCAAACAAGTACTAAGGGTATATTTAGTAAAGATTTTTGTAGATTATAAGTAATGGGTCATACTAAACGTGTGAACAAAAAATAGATAAAAGTTGTGGGTATTACAAAATTTGTGGATGAAAAATGATGTTTGATCGGCTTATAAGTACTTATAAACACACGTGCATGTTTGATAGTCCTGAAATTATTTTTTAAGTGCTAAAATTATAACTTGTTGGTGAATGTGTTGGTAAAAAGTAGGTTGTAAGTTGTGGGTGAAATGTGTAAAAAAAAATATATTTGACCAGTTTAACTAGTTAAAATTATAATTTAAGCAACTTCAAACATGTGCTTATCTCTTCATGAGTTGATCTTTTTGAGCTTTGTTGGCACGCTTAAAATTACCCAGGTTTTGTGTGACTCCTACTATGTTAAGCCTATGGACATTTTGCAACTTTTTTTCATCTTTTTTTTTTTTGGTAATTAGCACAAAAAGTTTTCACCCTTTGAAGTCATTGTGCAAATCGTCCCTACCTTCAAAATTTTGCCAATTTCACCCCCATCTCCACATTTTCTTGCGCAAAACGTCTTTTCCGATCATTATCATCCAAAAAGCTCCATTAAATCTGATTTTCAGCACGATTCATACCAATTTCAAAGGGTCCAAAAACTTTCATCCCAAATTCAAGAATTAGACAACTGTAATAACTCCATATGTAGCGTCAACGAGTAGCCCAAAGACTTCTATGTTTTCAAGAAAATCTGAATTTGTTATACTTAAAAAAAGTTGTCAGGTTCATTGGTTTTGTGTTCTGAGGTGGTAAAAAGGAAGATAGTGATACTATAAATGCAGAAGGCTCTAAACAAGTGCAAAGAAAAACCAAATGTGACCATGATCTAACCATGGATAGTTTTGTTAGGAAAAAAAGAGCACTGTCATATCAGGTACTTGGATTTTCATATTATTATTCATCATCTTTAATCAATATCTGTCTTAGATTCTCCCACCTCCCGATTCCAAATTCTTCCAAATTCCAAATTCAAAAGGTCTTTATCTCTATCAAAATTATTCAAAACAGCATTTTCTTTTATAGTTTTCTACACCACAGAGTTTAAAGAGTAAATTTGGGGAGAATTTCCTTTCTCTTTTCCTCCTTATTTGCCTGTATTCTGGGTTGGATTAGCTTCTGATCGCCATTAAGAAGAATTATAGGCGGAAGAATTTGAGAAGAAAGTTTTTGGATGAAATTACTCTTTGAAATTGGTACGAATCGTGTTGAAAATCAGATTCAACGGAGATTTTTGGATGGTAATGGACGAAAATGACGTTTTGCGCAAGAAAATGTAGAGGTAATGGTGAAAATGTCAAAATTTTGAAGGTATGGACGATTTGCACAATGACTTCAAAAGGTAGGGATGTTTTGTGCTAATTACCCTTTTTATTATTAATATTAACTTGCGCCGCCGGTTGTGGGCCTCAACTTCCGAGCACTGTAGGGTACATCACAAGCTAGATCATGTTTTAACGTATTTGGATGGCTCGGAACATTGGTCTTATGTCCCGTCAATTAAAGCTTGGTCTTATGTTTTAGGGTTAATTTAATTAATGGCAACCAAACTAATTTTAGGTTACTAACTTACTCGTTTAACTTGAAAAAGTATTTTTTTTCATTTACTCAACTTCTCAAATTATTTCTCATCCACTGCTCATTAGGAAAATGGACGAAAAACGCTATATGACGAATGAAATGTTTATGTCACACAATAACAGCGTTAAAAATTGTCCATGTCACTAAACTTGCACTTGCCAAACACGCCCTTAGCTTCTGCAATTGTTTGATATTCAATCCATCCAAATTAAAAATTTCCCAAATCAATTTGAAGTCTAATTTTGTTAATGACATTCTTTTTAAATTCCTTCAATCTTGTCCTGAGATTCTATCAAGAGTAGACTCACCATCAAACCTTATATTAAGTAGGTCGATTTCATCTGTAAGTCACAATATTCAATAGATGACAATGTAAATTAAAAGATTGAGCAAGTCACATCATTCAACCAATGATAAGGTAAAAAGAAACAAAAAAAGTGAAGTGAAATGAATATGAAGGAAAAAGAGAAGGTTGAGCATTGCCATTAACAAAGTAGCCAATTCATTGAATTCAAGGTAAATCTATGTCAGAATTAGGGTTCAAATTGATTTGGAAAAAATCATCTTTTACATTTTGAAGCTAAATGTGTGTTTTGCAAGTGCGAATTTAGTTACGTGTATGATTTTAATGCTCTTATTGTGCCACATAAACATTTCGTTCGCCATGTGGCATTTTTCGTCTGCTATGACTAACGTTTTCTTAATGAGTGACGGATGAGAAATAATTTGGAAAGTTGGGTGAGTGATGGAATACTTTTTAAAGTTGAGTGAGTAAGTAGAAACTTGATATTAGTTTGGTAACAATTTATTAAATCAACCATATTTTTTAAGAATAAAAATCACTGTCTCAACGTCATGAGCCTGCTCCCAATTCGTTGTGCCTAATTCGTGCATCACTAACACGTGTGAAGACGCTTGTGAACAAAAGATCTTAACTCAATCCAAGAGAAATTTGAGGACAAGATGTCATTAAACATCTATGGAGAACATTTGAGATTGAGAATGAGCGCTCGATAGAATCATTTATAGAAGCAAACTCAATCAGAAATTGCTTAAAGCACTACAAAATTCAACTTGAAGCATACATAATTTGAAAATTAAGAAAATTAAAATCGTTCCCAACTGACATATACCTATAAATCCTAAGGCCATGTCATTAACTCAACATAAGAATTCACCACCCTATAAATATCAAATAATCGTTCGCCCAAGTAAGCAATCACAAAGGTTTTATTAAATTTCCACTAAAATAATACCAAGTTTACATTTAACCGACCATTAAATTATCGAGCCAAGCACAACTTTTCCGGAACAAACCATAAGCCTTAAAATAGGCCTCACTATATGCAAAAGTAGGAGCACAACCTCTTTGGTGTGAGCTCTCTAACTATGTCACCCTAAAAACTCCCATGCCATTCCCATGTGACATTTATTAAGGTTATGAAATCAATAGGAATTGAAATAGGCATTTACTAACCTTGTACTTTAATTTCATAGTTTTATTCCCATCTCTTGATGATTAAATTTGGTTAAAATCAAATGACAAAACAAATGCATTGATTATTTATTAAAATAATATTCATCATCATCCCATCCTTAACATTTTTGTCCAAAAAAGTAACAATACTATACGTTTTAGTACAAATTTAATGATTAAATCCTTCTCGATATGTTTAAGTGATGTTTGATATGTTATCGATAATATGATATATAATTAAAGAAGAGGGATGGATTAATAGAAATAAGATAATTATGTTTAAAAAAAAAAACATGTTTTGTTATAAACACGTCTTCTGTAGTAATTTCAAAAGTGACTTTACTTTCGAGATATATGTATAAATAAGAATTATAATATATTTTAAAAAATTGTTGGAAAATAAATAATATCATGTCATGTTTGGGCATAATTTTGTGTGGGACCCGTTTCTTCAATATGGAAGATAAAAGTAGCTTTGTGTTCTCCTCCACGTGAACATCGAAATTATATATTTACTTGACAAAATTAATGCTCGAGTGAATGAGAAATTAAAGCTCAAAGTGGAGTTGAAAAAATATTGAAAGGGAAAAATAAGTGGGTTATTCTACATTAGAAAAATGATGAAAGGTTGACTAGTACTTATATGGCCATAATTTACAAATGTGCAATATTGTGTGGCATAAAGGTTCTCTCTTGCGAGCACGCGCCCACAGGAGGGTGCAAATCACGGTCTGATTTACACATCGAACTCTTGAATTCACGTGCGAGCGCGACCTGCGTACACAAATATCGAACCAAAATTGGCCACATAGTCAAGCCTACATTTTGTCATTTTTTTTTCTTTTTCTGATTTATTTCTAGACTTTCCATCTTCTCAATTAATTTCTTCTGCTGTTAATGGAGAGTTAATGGTGGGTTAATGTTATAACACCTGAAACTTACCTATTAATGGTGGGTTAATGTTGTTGACGTTGAAAAATGATGCTGTACTTTCCAAGCCAACTTAATGTTAAGAATTTAGGTCAGACGTGGCAGAACTGAACTAGATACAAGAATTATAACAGAAGATGTGTTTGTAAGCTCTTTTTGAGTATGCTGTTTATCAGTGTTATCAGAACCAGCACGACCCGGCCGGTTCAATCGGTAAAACTGGGAACCGATTCCAAAATCGGGCTGGTTATGTAGAAAAATCCTCTATTTAAAAATTCGTTGACCCGTCAGATTTTGAGAAACCCGTTGACCGGTTCTCAGTTTTATTGGTTTTAAAATTATTTCTTTCCACAATTAATTGTAATTGACCATTGAATTTCATCTATCTCCTTGCACGAAATGGATTAAAAGAATGAAAAATCAAAAAAATTGCTATTGAGCAATTTTTGTGATTTTCAAAAACTTATTTTTCATTTTTTTATTTTTTTTTGTAAATTTTTTAATTTTTTAAAAATCACCAGATTAACTCCGGTTCAACCCTTTAACCCCTGACCCTTTTTCTTTTCTGGGTCGATGCCTGGGTCGGTTTTTAAAACATTGTTGTTTATTATCAGTCATTGAATATTCCCTTATGGAATAATTAAACCTCCTATTTATATGAGGGGTATGGTGATTACTTGCATTTAATGCCAATCTGTATTTAATGCTTACAAGATATCTCCTTTTTGGACATTCAATGTGAAGTGATATTTCTGTGATGGGCGGCTGATTTGACATCTGACACATGAGAAGACGTGCCATACTGGTGACGTGAGCTTAACCATAAGACTGGATGGGAACGATCTCCGACCTGGAGTAAGACCTGGGTGGGAATGAAGTCCGACCTAGAGTAAGACTTGGATGGGAATGATCTCTGACATGGAGTAGGCTGGGTAGGAGCTGACGGGGTAAGACATAACGTAGTAAGACCTCCCTAACGAGGGAACCCCTTTGCATATAGGTTTGGTAGGACCCCCTTCGTGTGATTCGTTAGGACCTCTACATCTGGAAGGAGAGTTATTTAGCCTGTCATGACAAGTCAGGTTGGATATTAACAATTGCCACCCAAGGCCTACTCTTGACTTCAGTCATGGGTGGCCTTCAGTTCGTACCATAGTTCTGGGCCGTTCTCATCTATTTTGTGTGTTCACACGTAGCCGACGTGATGCTACTAGCGATCCGTATCATTGGTTGACAAGTGGCACGACAATTGAAATGAAGAAAACATGAAGGTAAGAGTCCCAAATGAGCCCTATTTCTCTCTATTTATAGAGGAGGAAGGTGAAGAGACAGCACAATCAATGCTGCAATAATGACATGACGACGCAATGATGATGTTCCATTAAAACACATCCTCGAGCTCCTCTTCATGAATGTTAATTAGGACCTGAGATATCGATGTAGGACCTGATATATTGAGGTATGACCTCTTGGATGATAATGCCCTCTTCGCTCGTGCCCTCTTCGTGGATGTCATGTAGGACCTCCATCTTGGGAGTTGGGTAGGACCTAAAGGGGTAGGACCTCCTTGACGAGGAAACCCTTTCTCTATAGAGGTTGGGTATGACCTGTTGTAGGTAGGACCTCCTTCGTATGATTCAGTAGGACCTCCTTGACGAGGGAACCCCTTCTCCATAGAGGTTGGGTTGGACCTGTTGTAGGTAGGACCTCATGGATGATATTGTCCCTCTTTTATCCCACTTCATGGGAGTGACCTGGGATATCGAGATAGTACCTAATATATTGAGATAGGACCTCTTGGACGATAGTGTCTCTCTTCGTGGAGGTTGGGTAGGACCTCCTGCTCTTGACTTCGGTTAGGGGTGGCCTTTAGTTCGTACTATTGCTTTGATCCGTTCTGAAGATTCTCACATAGCTGATATGACATTACTTAGCAAACTTCCAGAGGATGAAGGAAGAAGGTAGGAAGGCTCTAGCTGACCTGGATGAGGAAAGAAGGCTCTACTCTGAGGCCGTGGAGGAACTGGAGATGAAAGAGGAAGAGCTTTCCGTGAATAAGTCCGAGCTCTAGGATTTAGCATTCCAAGTGGAAGAAGAGAAGAGAAGGAAGTTCGAGCTGGAGACTTCATTGGAAAGGAGCCAAGTAGACCTCCGAGTGGTGGCCGAGTTTAGGTGGACAAAGAAGAAGTCATGACCGAGTACAGTTCTTAAGATGCAGACTTGGCCGACTAGGAGAAGGTTTACTTTCTCACCATGGATGAGCTAATTGAGACTGTTGCAGAAGAGCATCTGGACTGGAATGTCCATTTCTTGAAGGACGAGCTGGACAAGCTCAAGAAAAACTCCAAATCCTCATTCTTCTCAGTTCGGACGTAGGCTTTTTTAGCTGATATTGGTAGTGCAGCACTTACGCTGCCCGGCGTAGGTCCGAGCTGTGTGGGACCTTTGTGTCCAGAGGTTCGTGACCTTGGTCACATCCTTAGTTAGGACGTTGGCTTTTTGAGCTGATGTTGGTAGCGCAACACTTACGCTGTCTCACTTGGGTCCGAGCTGTGTGGGACCTTTGTGTCCAGAGGTTCGTGACCTTGGTCACATACTCAGTTCAGACATAGGCCTTTTGAGCTGATGTAGGCAATGCAGCACTTATGCTGTCCAGCTTGGGTACGAGCTGTGTAGGACCTTTTTATCCAGAGGTTTGTGACTTGGTCACATCCTCAGTTTGGAAGTTGGTTAGATTTACTAAGTTTGTAGTCGTTCCAAGAGTGCACCAACGAGAATCCCTCCATGTTCTGGAGCTAGTAAGCCTCATTCTTCAAGAAAGTGGTAATTTTTTAAGGACCTTCCCAATTAAGGGCTCTACTCCGAAGGCTAGTGAGAAAGACGTCTCTCCTGTGATAGAGCGACAAGTTGTGCGATAAGACTAAAGTATATTCGGAAGTTCTTCTGTCCAGGCAGCCTTGAGTTCATCCAATTGCGTCTTCAGGGTATGTTTGATGATTTTTAGTTCTTCACTGAATGACTTCAACCTGGCGTTGTCAAATTGCTTGTTATTAACTGTAATGATTGAGTAAGGGATTTCGAATTTGCATATGATCAATTTCCAAATGATGACTGGTGGCGTTATGTTTTGCTTATCTTGGCCAATGGTTCTACTTCCGCTCATTTGGTGAAGTAGTCAGCATCGACTATGGCGAATTTGGTCCCGTCTTTTCTTGTGGGCATTGGACCGATTAGATCAATAATCCATTTTGAAAAAAGGCCATGAGCTGAGGACTGAGATCGGCTCTTCTATGAGAGATCTAGTGATGGGGACAAACCTCTTGCACTTGTCGCATTTTCGAACAAACTCGATAGAATCCTTATTTAGTGATGGTCAGAAGTATCCCTACCTCAAAGTTTTATGTGCTACAGTGCTAGTGATTGCCCCCAGCGTGATTGCCACAACTCCTTCATGAACTTTGCTAAGGGCGTATTTGCGTTTTGTCTTCCCTTAAACATTTGAGTAGTGGAAGTGAAATTTTTTTTTGAATAGAATGTTGTTGATGATTTCATGGCCTCCGCACTGTATGGGGATACCCTACCATCCTTTAAAAATTGGACGATTTCGTTCATCCAGTTGGGGTTGACTTCTATGTGGTGAGCATGGACTCAAGTTGGGTGATCGTTGGACTGCTGATTCTTTTGATCGGGATGCTCTCTAGTTCTTCTATTCCTTCACTGATAGCGAGTCGAGCTACGGCGTCAACGAGGCTATTTTGTGTCCTCGAAGTTTTCTTTTGTTTAGCCTCTAGCTAGACTAGGCGTTGTTTAGCCCAGCCATCTTCAGGTCGATTCTGGACTGGCGACTGCTTGTCAGTTTGAGATGCATCTAGAGGTGGCTCGATTCTTTTCAAGCCATTCAATAATGTAAGTTAGGTACTCTAGCTTTGTAGGATTGCTTTCCTTACGAGGACACAGGCTGGAACTGAGGTTTCTCTGGGATGTCTTCGGTGGAAGCCTGGTAGGAGATCAATATGTTGACTCCCTTTTCTTCTGTGGCTGTGAGTTCTTGAGTCATGGCTATGACTCATGTTGAATGTGTTTTAGAGATGAAGTGTTTAGGTGTGGTGGGAGAGATTTACTTTGTGGAAATCAAATGTTGATATTTTGGTGAGTTTCTAAAATATGGATAGCCTTTTTAGGGGGAGCCCTCCTTCTAGCGCCAAACTGTTGACGTTGAAAAATGATGCTGCACTTTCCAAGCCAACTTAATGTTAAGAATTTAGATCGAACGTGGCCGAACTGAACTATATACATGAATTGTAAATTGTAACATAAGATGTGTTTGTAAGCTCTTTTCGAGTATGCTGTTTATTATCAGCTATTGAATGCCCCCTTATGGAATAATTAAACCTCTTATCTATAGGAGATGTACGATGATTACTTGCATTTAATGCTTACAAACATCTCATTTTTGGACATTCAATATGAAGTGACATTTCTGTGATGGGCGGCTAATTTGACGTCTGATACGTGAGAAGACGTGCCATACTGGTGACGTGAGCTTAACTGTAAGAACTAGATGGGAATGATCTCCGACCTGGAGTAAGACTTTGGTGGGAATGAGGTCCGACTTGGAGTAAGACCTGGATGGGAATGATCTCCGACATGGAGTAGGCTGGATAGAAGCTGACGGGGTACAACCTAATGTGGTAAGACATCCCTGACGAGGGAACCCCTCTGCATATAGGTTTGGTAGACCTCCTTTGTGTGATTTGGTATGACCTCCACATATGGAAGGAGAGTTATTTAGCCTGCCGTGACAAGTCAGGTTGGATATCAACAAATGTTATAACACCTGAAACTTACCTATTAATAGTGGGTTAATGTAATAATACATGTAACTTACCTATTAATGGTGGGATTGAAAAGTCACTTGAGAGCCTATATAAACAGGTCATAATTTCCACAATCAAAACACGAAATTTAGCATTCCACTCTTCTCTTTCTGTTCCATAGTATCCAAGTTTTATACCGGTGATATTGTTCTAGCAGTAGTTCGGTTCGTCAGTATAGCAGCTTCGTGATTCCAGTTCTTCCGTTGTATCCTGGGAAGCATTCGTTCATTACCTACAAAAACCTACGGTAGTGAGCGAATCTGTTTTAAAGAAACTGTAATTGTACAAGCATCAATTTGCAATTTCTGATCCTTCCTTCTTCAAATTTTATTCTGCAGTTATTCTATTCTATTTGTTTCATGTTCAATTTTATTGTAATATGCAGTTTAACGTTTTCAGTTGACTTCTGGGATAACAATCTTAAAACAAACTCGCTAAACCCATATTATATTTAAAAAACAGTGTTTCAAACTAAATTTTAGAAATTAAAATAGTTTTAACTGGCAGAATTTTTATTTCAGTAGTTCGTTTATATTGTCTACAAAAATATAAGTTAATATTTGTATTACTTTATCCTTTTGCTACTTATTTAAGGTCTGCAAGTATAACTCAATGCTGAAACTTTTGCTGTAATTATTTTTGTTGAAATTACTTGTAATTGCAAGTGTAACTAAACTGGAAAACAGGTTCCCATAAATAGTATTGTTTATACTGTTTAATATTTGGAACTGAAATTTTCTTCTAATTTCTGAAAATGGCAACTGATCCGAATACTGGAGTTGTGGCTACTGAAAACCAAACTGTGGTTACTGTACCAAGTTCATCTGTGAACCAGACTGTGGCACAAGTGCCAGGTTTTGATGTGATCCAAACTGTAGCTCCAACTGGTCATGTAACTGTTCCAGTTAATCATAGAAAAAAATCGGAGAAGTTCAATGGATTGGATTTCAAAAAGTGGCAGTAGAAAATGCTATTCTATCTGACTACCTTGAATCTTGTGAGATTCTTGACTGAAGATGTTTCAAAACTCAAACAGGGTGAGGGAGACATACAAGCTGTCAGCGCTATTGAAGCTTGAAAACATTCTGATTTCCTATGCTGGAATTATATAATGAATGGCTTGATGATTCACTATACAACGTGTATAGTACAATGAAAATGGCGAAGAAATTATGGAAGTCTCTAGACTAAAAATATAAAATCGAGGATGCAGAGAAAATTCATTGTCAGCCGCTTCTTGGATTATAAGATGGTGGACTCAAAAATTGTAATCAGTCAAGTACAAGAACTTCAAGCGATCTTGCATGAGATTCATGCCGAATGGATGATTTTGGTGAAACTTTTCAAGTGGCAGCAATGATAGAAAAGCTGCCTCCGGCTTGGAAAGATTTTAATAATTACCTGAAGCACAAGCGAAAGGAAATGAACATTAAAGAACTGATTGTCAGACTTCGAATTGAAGAAGATAACAAAGGTTCTGAAAAGAAGGGTTCAATCCTCTAATGGCCAAAACAAATGTTGTTGTCCTTGTGGAACATGGTCAAAGTTCTAAGACAAACAAGAGCAGGTTTGGACTGTCTGGAAAATGGAGGAAACTAGGTCCAAAAAGGAGGAGTTTTCAAAAAGAAATTTCCATGAAAATGCTAGAATTGTGACAAAGTTGGTCATAAATCTTCGGAGTGCAGATTGTCAAGAAGAAACAATAAGAAAGAAGCAAATGTGGTTGATGACATAGCACATGTTGTGTCTGAAATGAACATTGCTGCAGTAATTTCTGAAGTGAATCTGGTGGGATCAAACCCAAGGGAATGGTAGATTGACACTAGAGCTATTCAACATGTTTGCTCGGATAAAGAGTTGTTCAGTTCTTTTGAAGCAATTGAGAATGAGGAGAAGCTGTTTATGGAAAATTCAGCTAGATCTGAAATCAAAGGCCAAGGAAAAGTGATTTTGAAGATGACGTCTGGGAAAGAGGTGACTCTTAACAATGTGCTTTTGTGCCGAAATCAAGAAAGAACACAGTATCCGAGTCACCTTTGAAGAAGCATGGTTTCCGTATGGTATATGAGTCAGATAAAGTCATTTTGTCTAACAGTGAAATGTTTGTTGGAAAAAGGTTATGTGTCTGATGGGCTTTTTAAGCTCAATGTAATGACGGTTAAGCCGAAAATTAATAAAGTGAATAATTCTTCTACTTACTTGCTTGAGTCTTCCAATTTGTGGCATGGTAGACTAGGACATGTTAATTATGATACTTTGCATAGATTAATTAACTTGAATTTCATACATGCATTCCATATTGATTCTAAACACAAGTGTGAAACTTGTGTTGAGGCAAAATTGACAAGGTCATCATTTCAAACTATTGAAAAAAGAACCGAACAACTTGATCTAATTCACACTGACATGTGTGATTTAAAATCTATACAAACAAGGAATGGCAACAAGTATTTCATTATTTTTGTTAATGATAGCACAAAAAATTATTATGTCTATCTACTTAAAAGTAAGGACGAAGCTATAGAAAAATTTGTTTTTTATAAGAATGAAGTTGAGAATCAACTCAATAAGAAAATTAAGTTGTTGAGAAATGACCAAGGTGGTGAATATGAATCACCCTTTGCTGAATTATGTGCACAAAGCGGAATCACACATGAAACCACAACACCTTATTCACCTCAACAAAATAGTGTTGCTGAACGAAAAAACTCGTGCCTTAAAAGAAAGGATTAATGCAATATTATTAAGTTTTGGGTTACCTCAGAACATGTGGGGAGAAGCTGTATTATCAGCTAATTACCTTTTAAAATAAGGTTCATCGAAAGAAAGAATAGAAAACCCATATGAGTTATGGAAAGGAAGGAAGCATTTCTATAAATACTTGCGAGTATGGATGTGTCTTGCCAAAGTAGCTGTACTTATACTGAAAAAGGTGAAGATAAGTCCAAAAACTGTTGATTGTATTTTCATTGGCTATGCACATAACAATAATGCTTATCGATTTCTTGTGCATGAATCTAAAATCTCAGATATACACAAAAATACGATAATGTAATCGAGAAATGCTTCATTTTTTGAACATGTATTTTCGTATAGATTCAAAGAAGAAGCAAGCTCCTCTAAACGGATACGTGAAGCAACAGACCGAGAAGAATATGAGGTTGAACCAAGACGTAGCAAAAGAGCTAGAACTGAAAAAAAACTTTTGGTCCAGATTTTCTGACTTATATGCAGGCTTATGTTCTTCATGTAGCATTCAGACCGAATGACTCTATGAAATTACGTCGATACTTCCATATATTATGGGTAACGTATGAGACATCTCTATTTTCTCCCTGAGGAATCTTTAGAAATTCCACTGCTTAGCTTTCAATTCGCCTCTGACCATCAAATGAAATGTGAATAACCCGTCCTCCTCTCTTTGAAAGAAGGGGCGCTTCCGGTTCTGTCGGTGCTTGAAACAATTTTGTCTTCTCCATATTACTATACTAGAAATTGAACCTCAATGTTTTAAAAAAGTTGTGAACTCTTCAAAAGGACCTCAATGGAAAGAGGCAATTAAAAGTGAGATAGATTCTATTCTGCAAAACCATATGGGAGCTAGTGGATTTTCCTTCTGGATGCAAACCACTAGGCTACAAATGGATTTTCAAGAAAAAAATGAAAGCAGATGGAACAATCGAAAGGTATAAGGCCAGGTTTGTTATAAAAGGATACAGACAACAAAAAAGCCTTGATTACTATGATACATATTCTCCAGTAACGAGAATAACATCCATCAGGATGATACTTGCAATTGCAGCTTTGCGAACTCTTGAAGTACATCAAATGGATGTGAAAACTTTTTTTTAAATGGAGCTTTGGATGAAGAAATCTACATGGAGCAACTTGAGGATTTTTCTACTCCAGGGTAAGAGAACAAAGTCTGTAAATTGGTAAAGTCGTTGTATGACTTGAAACAAGCTCCAAAACAATGGCATGCAAAGTTTGATCATGTCATGATGGAATGTGGATTTAAAATCAACGAGTGCGACAAATGCGTTTATATCAAAGATACTGAAAATGGCTATGTCATTTTATGTATTTACGTTGATGACATGCTTATTGTTGGAAGCAACGATAAGATGATTAAATTTACTAAAGACATGTTAAATTCAAGATTTGACATGAAAGATATGGGTTTAGCGGATGTGATACTTGGAATTAAAATTTCAAGAACATCAGATGGAATTGTTCTAAATCAGTCACACTATGTGGACAAAATTCTTGACAAATTTAACAAGGATGATTCTGGCATGGCTAGAACACCGATAGATACCAGTCAACATCTATTAAAGAATAGAGGCGATAATATCTCTAAAGTAGAATACTCTAGAATTATCGGAAGTCTGATGTACTTGATGAGTTGTACAAGACCAGACATAGCCTACACAATTAGCAAACTGAGTAGATACACGAGTAATCCAGGAGCTGACTACTGGAAAGGAATAATAAGAATACTAAGGTATTTGAGATATACTCTTGATTATGGGCTGCACTATACCAGATATCCGATAGTTATTGAAGGATACAATGACGTTAACTAGATATCTGACATAAAATACTCAATGTCTACAAGTAGATTTGTGTTCACACTGGGAGGTGCAACTATATCATGGAAATCCTCTAAACAGACGTTTATAGCCAGATCTACTATGGAATATGAGTTTATAGCCTTGGACAAGTGTGGTGAAGAGGCTGAATGGTTATTCCTAGATGCCCAAAGCCTGTGCCAGCAATTGGCATACATTGTGATAGTCAATCTGCAATTGGTAGGGCGCAGAGTAACATGTATACTGGTAAGTTTAGACACATACGTCGTAAACATAATACCATAAGACAACTACTCTCAACTGGAGTTATCTCTATTGCCTTTGTGAAGTCAAAGGATAATATTGCAGATCCACTAACTAAAAGTTTGAATAGAGAGTTAGTTGGAAAGTCGTCGAAATGAATGGGACTTAGGCCTTTGGAAGAATAAATTAATACATTGGAAACCCAACATAGTTGACTGGAGATCACAAGATCTAGGTTTAAAGGGACAACCTAATTGTAAATACTTAAATCACTGTGGGGGTTATCTCATGTCCATTCCTATGATGAAACAGTGAAACCCGTAGAAGAGAGGATAAGATATAGGCTTTTAACGATTCTTTCGAGCAGGGTAGAATGGGCTACTCTTAATTAAGAAATCACATATGTGAGAGAGAAGTGGGGCCGTTTCTAAGAGAATTGTGTGAGGCGCGATTCTTGAAAAGTCTCGCAGAATTAGGCATATGTTCACTGCTATAAGTGAACATAACAATGAGAACTGAACTATGTCGGGAAGAATTCTGTGTGAGGTATATCATCGTTTAGCCAAAAAGTAGAATAGTTCAAGGACATCGCGTCAACTGGTCAGCTAGTAAAGTAAATGTACTTTCACGAAGGAAGATTTAAAGGGTAATACCCATCTATCCTATGCAGGTTTCGGACATTGAACTTTATCACCAAGTTTTCCGTGTCTCTGTCAATTTCCATTCATGTGGGAGATTATTGGAAAATAAATAATATTATGCCATGTTTGGGCATAATTTTGTGTGGGACATGTTTCTTCAATATAGAAGATAAAAGTAGATTCGTGTTCTCTTCCGCGTGAACATCGAAATCATATATTTACTTGGCAAAATTGATGCTCAGGTGAATGAGAAATTAAAGCTCAAAGTGGAGTTGAAAAAATAATAGAAGGAAAAAATAAGCAGGTTATCCCACATTAGAAAAATAATGAAAGGTTGACTAGTACTTATATGGCCACAATTTACAAAGGTGTAATATTGTGTGGTATAAAACCTCTCTCTTACGTACGCCCGCAGGGGGTGCAAATCACTGTTTGATTTACACATCGAACCATTAAACTCATGTGCGAGTGCGATCTGTGTACATGAATGTCGGACCAAAATTGGCCACATAGTCAATCGTACGTTTTGTCATTTTTTTTCTTTTTCTGATTTATTTCCAGACTTTCCAACTTCTCAATTAATTTCTTGTGCTGTTAATGGAGGGTTAATGGTGGGCTAATGTTATAACACCTGAAACTTACCTATTAATGGTGGATTAATATTATAACACCTAAAACTTACCTATTAATGGTGGATTAATGTTATAATACTTGTAACTTACTTATTAATTGTGGGATTGAAAAGTCACTTGACAGCCCATATAAACAAGTCTTAATTTCCACAATCAAAACACGAAATTTAGCATTCCACTCGTCCCTTTATGTTCCGTAGTATCTATGTTTTCTCTCGGTGATATTGTTCTCAGCGATAGCTCAATCCACCATTTATATCTCGCCTCGTGCTACCGCTCTTCCATTGTATCTTGGGAAGCAGTCGTTCATTACCTACAACAACATACGGTAGGGAGCGAATCTGTTTTAAGAAAACTGTACTTGCATATGCATCAGTTTGCAATTTCTGGTCCTTCATTCTTCAAATTTTATTCTGCAATTATTCTATTTCATTGTTTTCTGTTCAATTTTATTGTAATATGCAGTTTAACGTTTTCAGTTAACTTGTGGGATAACAAAAACTTATTTAATTTTAGACTTTTAAAATCTTTAACTAATATTTTCTAAATGACCAACTTTTTTAAATTTCATTAACTTTTATAAATTTTAATAGATTTTTATAGATTTTTATTTTGAAGAACTTTTTTTGACATTCACATACTTTTATGAACTTTAATAAAGTTTTAGTTTTTCAATTAATTATTGAATATAAAAATATAATGTCTCATAGTTAAAAATTATTATCGCAAAAAAAAAGTCTAGCAATAATTTATTTAATTGTATTAATATTATTAAATTCATAAAATAAATGTTGAATTTATAATGTTCAATTTATTACTACAATTAAACTATATTAAAAATCAATGGCATAAATTACTAGCTTACTCTGTTTTTTTTTTTTTTTTTTTGGTAAAACCATGAACTTCCAAATAGATTGTGAATAAATTAAAAAATGTGACCATTTTAAAAATATTTTCCAACAATATGAATAGAAAGAAAAATATTAATATTTTTTTTCATAAAAAAATATTGATAATTAATCTTGACAGTTCGTAGAACGAAAAAATAAAGAGAAATACATCATAAAGAAAAAAAATCATAGAATAAAAGAACTTTTTTTTTTCGAAAGTCTTTCAAAGTCTTGTGGATGATGAGAGAGAAATTATGATATATTTTATTTATACATTATGCTTTAAAGTTGGTTATATAAATTTTTTTTATACATTATTTTTTAAAGTTAGGACACGTAAAATTTTATAAAAAATCAATAAAAGTCATTCACATTTTGAATAACTCTAAATTTAATAGGATTTTAAAAATTCTTAATTAAATATCATGACTTTTAAATTTTTTTTTAAAAGTCTTTACTCTATATAATATATCAAAATTTTTATAAAATTTAAAAAATCTGTATTAAATATATCTAAATTTTTAAAGCTCTAAACCAACGTGAAAAAAAAAGTCAAATTTTAAATAATAATATTCGCCTCAAAATTCTTCTTACTCACATGGTATGCCCAAAAACCGTGAGAGGATAAGACCCATGAAACCCGCAAACGTTGGGCCCACGGATTAATCCAACGGCTGAAACACACAGATCATCGAGTCCGATAGCGCAAATAATCCCCTGCTCCCGCAAGATCCAAATATTTTCCAGTTGGAACCCGCGAAAAAGTCCACCAGTCAACAAACCAGAGTACGCCACGTGTCAAGATCATGTAAACAAGCAAAACATGGAAAAGTTGCACTATTAGTCCATAGCCTATTGTAACCTATCATTATACTTGCACAATTTGCCTTTATGGACAAAATCATCAAAATATCTTTTAAATAATCTCGCACTTCACAACATAGGTCTAAGAATGGCAATTTGACTCATGCTCCGCCCCGTTTTAGGCTGTCTCGTTTAGATTAATTGAGTAATAGGGGGAAATTCGGGATGGAGTCGACCCGCCCTGAAATAATAATAAATTTTTTCTTCAAAAAATATAAAATCAAACTCCAAATGACAAATTGCTGAAAATAGTGTCTGAGTCCGAATGTAATATGTGAAATTACAGAACTTAATCATTACAATACAACACTAATTTGTATTTTTTTTTTGTATTTTTGGCTACTAATAATATACAAATAAAAAATAAATTTATTTCCTAAACCTAATCAACATTTTTTCCCTTCAATTTACAATAATAAAAAAAAAAATCAGAACAATTGACGGATAATTGAGGTGCCCCGCCTCGCAAATTAGTGAATTGGGGTGGGGGTGCTTGCCCCGAACCCGTCCAATTACCATCCCTATATAGACTAGAGCTTACAATTCGAAATGAAACATATTTTCATGAAGTATGAGGATTTAAAAAAGATTTGAATAATTTCCACGGTTAAGGAGTACAACTATAATGAAAAAAATTGAAAACTAATTTTTTATTTTATTTTATTGTATTTTTAGGTTATGAACCAATTTGCTCGAGCAATAAGTTGAAGATCCAACATTTTGTCATCGAATAGCGATAATCATCTTTTTTATTGATATTGTAGTTGTTCTATGATTGAGTATTGATGCGATATTATTTATTCATAAATTTCTATATTTAGGTTTGATTCAATTAAAATAATATGATGTGATGTGAGTCGCTTCAAAGAGAATTTTCCTTACATGCATCAAATAATTTCTTTTTTCTTGATTAATAAGTACATAAAGTCGCTTCAGATACTGTTTCGCGCAGAATGTGTATCTTTCGCTAACAATTAAAGGATTCAGACGATGTGTAAGGGACGCCAAACCTTTTGAGACAAAGTCCCAACAAGTGGTGTTTGATTTATGAAGACTACAATAATGACAAAGGATGAAAAAGCAAAACGAAATGCCTCTAAGGGGCACAAGCACACTAGAATTCACTGTAAAGAAATATTTAAGACTAAATGGAATGAAATTACATTTCTCTGTTTTTTGAGAGTTGGCTTCCTTCTTTCTTTTGTCAATCAATCTCCTTTCTTTTATACCTTGCCAAACGGTTTTACCACACGTTTTCCTTCAATCTTGCATAAAAACTTCTCATCACCCAGTTTCTTCCTCATCGCCCAGCAACCGCCAATAACTGCCCATTTCTTCCATAATATTCCAACTATTTGTAACTTCCCCATGATGATTTAACTTCTTGTAACTCCTTCATGATAATCCAAATTGTTTATACCCAAAGAACCACCTCGTCGCCCAATAATCGCTCATTTCTCCCATGATGATCCCAATCTGTTTGTAACTTCCCATGATGATTTAACTTCTTGTAACTCCTTCATGATAATCCAAATTGTTTATACCCAGCAACCACCTCGTCGCCCAATAACTGCTCATTTCTCCCATGATGATCCCAACTGTTTGTAACTTCCCCATGATGATTCAACTTCTTGTAACTCCTTCATGATAATCTAATTTTTGTAACTCCTCCACAATAATTCAAGTTTGTAACTCCTAACAACGTGGGAATAATGATAAGAAAATGAGAAAAACTACTTATGAACAGTTACTCTTATGCAGCGATTGACCATTCTAATCGCCCAACGCCTGAAGTTTTCGATCTGAAGCGATGTCCATTTTAGGCCCTTCCTGGGCTTGGACAATTTCTATTGGGCCTATATACAAATTTATTTGGGTATCCGTTGGGCCTGACCGACATATTTTCTAAGCCTATATGCTTGGGTATTTATTATGGGCCTACATGTACAATTTTTCTTAAGTCTCTTTTTAGGCCCTTATTATTTCATATGTCCTAAGATACTATATATTTCTTTTATTTCTATGAAATGATCCTCCAATAGGTAGAGTTCAACTTGTTACTGGAGTAATCAATTGGGGACTAACCGGTGCAATTTTCCTCAAAATGTAATCACACGCCCCACATTTTAATATCTGCATGTCTATATATATGTATGTATATATATCCCCATCTCTTTGAGATTTGTACGTAAAGAACCTTTTTCTACAGAGAGAGAGAGAGAGAGAGAGAGATGCATTTTCCATACTCTTCTCTCTTTTGAGATTTTTTTGTAGGGATTATTTGCATTGTAATTTGAGAAGAGGTAAATAAAAATAACAAAATGGAGTTGTTTTACTATATTGTGTTTGGGGCAATGGCGGCAGTAGTGGCTGTACTGGAGCTGAGTAAAACGAACAAGGATCGGATTAATACTTCATCGGCTTTCGAGTCATTTAAGAACAATTACCTGCTTGTTTATTCCCTAATGATGGGTACGTAATTTATGTATATATACTCCAGATCTAGAGTTTTTGCACTTGTTTAATTTGATTTAATTCATTTAAGCATGAAAGAAATGATTTGAAGTAAGTGGGATTCTGCTTTTTCCAATTGGTTGTGGAATATTATATGATTTGTTGAATGTGTGAATGGTTATGGGATTTTGCGTGCTCTGTGTGGGATCTGATGCATTGATAGTGTGCTTTGAAATGTTATGCTCATTTTTGGTGGATTTGGATCTCAATTGGGTTTTGTGTTGGTTTGCCGAGGTAAGGTGGGGGAGATGGAAATGATTGAACTGTGGACATTGTTTGTTCGTGTTAAGAGATTGGGAGAAGCCTTACCATTTACCAACTTAAGTTTTATACGTAATTCAATTATTTGGTGCCATTAATTTGGCTTAGAATTTGCTATTAGATCCAATTATCTTTTGCAGTGTTGATAGTAAAATCACTAGTATCTACTTCTTAAAGCATGGTAGGTTTGAATTTTGGTTTCTTGTAGGTTATGGTTTACCAAAACAGCTTTCTTCAGTCAATATATGTTATTTTAGCTGTTTTTGAGTTGTTACACTATTTTTCTCTACATTATTTGGCAGAATATGTTAAATAAGCTATTTGAGTTATTGTTCTTCAATCAAAAATTCCCGCTTTCCATTTTTCTTCATTTTTTTATTATATTTGCAAACCTTTACAAGCTAAATTTTCTTAATTATGTCGCGGAGGGAATGCGAGGAGCTTGATTTCCATTGTTTTATATTTTACTTTCACCCCAACAAATATAATATTGGGGGAGATACTTTTTAAGCTAATACAATTCACATGCACTCTTCTTCTTTTGGAATCAGCTGCATTTGACTCCTCCCAACATGAAATGCTTTTGAAGTTGCTCTTTCTTATATTCATATGTGGCACTTGGCGACGGCTAATTGTTTTATTAGAGATATTTCTGACAAATGCTGTTTGCTTTTGCGGATGCCTGTTTCAATGCAACAACAGCTGGTGATTGGTTGCAGGGTCCATACGTTTACTACCTATATAGTACTTATGGCTTTGGAAAGGGGGAAATCGGACAGCTCTTTATTGCGGGATTTGGTTCTTCCATGGTATTTGGAACCATAGTTGGATCTCTAGCTGACAAACGGTGAGATTTTCTCCTGATATTCTGTAAATTTAGTATGTCCTGAGGAAATTTCCTATCTGATTTTCATGAAAAAATTTCAGTGGACGGAAGAGGGCATGTGTGACTTACTGCATTACATATATACTGAGCTGCTTTACCAAGCATTCTCCTCAGTACAAAGTGCTGATGGTAGGACGTATTTTGGGTGGTATTGCTACATCTCTCCTGTTTTCAGCATTTGAGTCATGGCTAGTGGCAGAGCACTTCAAGGTGAGGGTGACAGCTTATTCCGGGAGTGTGACTGACATTGTTCCTGCATATATCTAGTGTTGAACTATTTGGCCGCATCAGTTACGATCTAGCTTCATAATAATATGTTGAAAATATAACTCAATTTGCAATTTTATTTTCCATAGGACCTAAGAATCACCGACACCAGCACTTGCGACATGGCATTGACACTCTGATAAACTAATTTTCTAAGAAATAGGACACAACATGTTAGAGCGACGTCAAATAGAAAATACATCTCTTATATTTGTGGCCATAGAATCAAGAAAGCAACATCATTTCCGTTAAAAAGGTAACTGATAAACACGAATTTTAATATATACAAATTTAAGCACTGTAGATTAAACTAAGCACAGCGTTATAATAACATACCGATTGCATTTTATCATCAACATTTACATTAGAATTTCAACATTTTGTCAAAGATACATAATCATGAAACCAAATGTCTAAATTCAGTAAATGATGACTATGTCCTTCATTCTCGTCTCTTGTAGTTGTGAACTCTAATTTACTTTTGTTGTGCATAAGATGGTTTTGTTTGTTTTGCATTCTGTTGCACTCCTAACCAAAAAGGAACTTTACTGTATGCAAATGACTGCAAAAATCGACCCTTGGATGATACTCTAATCTCAATTTCATCCATTCTGTTCAGCTGTGGCAATTGCAAGTATGTAGTATTCAGTTTTTTGATTTTAAGGCAATCTGCTTGTTTTTTTTTGCATATCTGAATAGTTAGCAGAGTTTACTGAACAATTTGTAAGCTATTGAAGCTACTAGAATAGATGATTGTTGATCGCATTTTCTGTTCAATATGTCATTGCAGCGGGGTTTTGATCAGCAATGGCTCTCGCTAACTTTCTCAAAGGCAATATTCCTCGGGAATGGTCTTATTGCTATTCTCTCTGGGTTGTTCGGAAATTTGCTAGTTGATACCTTAAGCCTCGGGCCAGTATCACCTTTTGATGCTGCTGCCATCATTCTAGCAATTGGCATGGCTTTTATATTGTCATCGTGGACTGAGAACTACGGTGACCCTTCAGATAACAAGGACTTGCTGACTCAGTTCAAGGGTGCAGCTGTAGCAATCGCTTCAGGTATATTCCTAGATTTCTTATATAATAACATGTTCCACAGAATACAAATTTTTAAGGAGCCCAATGGCATTGCAGATAGAACTAATACTGTGTGGCCATCCATCACCTAGAATGACACAAAAACTATATTTCAGACAATTTAGGGACTTAGCTTTCCTGTGTGATACTTGCTTGGTGGGTCCAACTTAGGTTATTTCCTTATCATTTTTGTGCTATTCCCCGAGTTATACAACTTGTTTCCCTTTCTATTTCTGTTTCTTTTTCACCGTTTTTGCCCTTTTCGTGGAACTCAGCACACTGGTTTGTATTGGTCAGATGAGAAGATTGCACTGTTGGGTGCAATACAGTCCCTATTTGAAGGTTCAATGTATACATTTGTATTTCTCTGGACACCTGCTCTAAGTCCAAATGATGAAGAGATTCCCCATGGTTTTATTTTTGCAACTTTCATGTTGGCTTCAATGTTGGGAAGCTCAATTGCTTCTCGCTTACTGGCCCGAAACACGCCTACAGTGGAGAGCTACATGCAGATTGTATTCGTTATATCTTCTGCCTCTCTTCTGCTTCCCTTGTTGACAAATGTATGTTCAGAGTTCTTCTGTTTTCTTGTATTTTCTTTTATGTTTTTTTTGCTCAGTTTTTTGGTAGTGGACTATATCTAATTTCTTGACACTCGTGGCAGTTCTTGGTAGCTCCTTCAAAGGTGAAAGGTGATGGCCTCTCATTTTCAGGTTGTCTCCAACTTCTTGGCTTCTGTGTTTTTGAGGCTTGTGTGGGGATTTTCTGGCCATCAATTATGAAGATGAGATCTCAATACATTCCTGAGGAGGCCCGAAGCACAATCATGAATTTTTTCCGCATCCCCTTAAACATCTTTGTTTGCATTGTGCTATACAACGTATGTTACTGGATTTTCTTATCATATATGGCATTGGCTATATATTTATCTTTGGTTTGCATGAATTGCTATAGAGGCTTCAATTGCATGGCAATTACCAAGTATCGTTAGTTCTCTTTATTCTTTATCCCTCTGAATCAAACTTTTCATTGCCATAATGGTTTAGGTCCTATTTTCTGCTCGATTTTCTCTTTCAGCTTGCCATCGCCTCATACTCGCCTTAACCTCTTAAGTTAACTCTAACCAATGCGAACTATTCTGCACTTTTTGCCAATTATCTATCATTCAATCCAATTCATTGCAAGAAATGAATGTAGACAATCCAAAAGTTTAGGATTCCACTTATTGCATTCATGTACAGTACTAATTCCTAGATGTTAAACAGTTCTTTTTATGTTCTTGAAGGTTAATGCATTCCCCATCACTGTTATGCTGGGTATGTGCTCGATCTTCCTCTTTGTCGCATCTATTCTGCAGAGAAGGCTCCTAGCCATTGCAGATAAACCAAGTGAGTATAGCGTTATCTATAGTTAAACGACCTTTAAACTTTAATGCCATGAAAGTCAGGACTATGATCCTGTTGTTCAATCTTTGCATAATCAGTACCTTAACTATTTTATTTTGGCCGTTTCTATTTATTTCTTTTGCAGAGACAGAAGATTGGACTATGCAGAGGGAAAAGAATATGGAGGATGAGCCATTAAACGCACCTTGATAACATTAGTTTCTGCTGGAATGATACTCAGGAGGATGTGAATGATCATCTATAAATTGCCACAATCTGCTGTCAGGATTTTACGTAGTCGAAGCCTCGAAGGGAACAATATATCCGCTAGTTAATTTTTACAAAAGTTACATTGTAGTTTTAGTTGGCTATGCAGCAAAGAAGGGAAGAGGCTTATTCAAAATGCTGCTAGAGTTTTTTTCCCCCCATTTTGTCTTTGATTATATGCAAAAGATGAAAATCATAGCAACATATGATGATCTGTATCCCTTGCTGTTAGGTAGTATAATTCTCATATCGTTGAGCAAATATAAACTTGTATTTTTCGAAGAAGTTTTTTACTCTTTTTCTTTTGTAATTTTTGTTCAGTGTAGTTCAGTTCAGCATATTAAACGTGGCATTAACGATCTCTTACCAAAATACTGTTCTGGATCAAACATGTTCAAATTCTGCTAATCATCAAAGATGCTTTTCAATTATGAGAATATATTAGTTTACATAAATGACTATCGACAGAGCAACAAATATAGAAAAGTGCTTAATAAAACTGGTACACTTCAACAAAAAATACATTAGATTTGGCTTTCGAGAACTACTGCAGCCGGCTTCGTTTTGCATGTAATGAAGCTGCTTCCAAATCTCCAATGAAAAAGAGGATTCTGTCCAATATACTCGAACATGGTTCCTCTTCACATTTGGTTCTCGAGTAGCCTTTTTCTGAAGTCAACGAGTCAAATGCTCGTGTTTCCAGTCTTCTTGAACCCAAATGTCGCTGAATTTCACCTTGATAAACCAAGTAACAGTCGTCTCCTTCCCTTATAATCTTTAATCCCCTGAAAATAAAATTTCAAAAATAACAAATACTTTTTAATAAACATGGTATGATAAAATACTGCTGGATGAGGGTCCTAAGCAGCATATCCGCCAGTTAGACGGAATTCATCTGGGGAAGAAATCTGAAGCACTATATCCACCATTTACTCGTTACGTGTTTAATGTATAAAGAAGCATCCAAAGTGGATCCATAGTCTCACACAAACTATATGACAACAAGAAATTAAGATTTTTTTTCCTAATAATTTTGGGATTGTATATATGAATCCTTTATGCCACTCCGTTTGGTTAATTACTAGATCTTCAGATTACTGATTCCATTGAAGAAATATGCAGTTACTCCAACGACAGGTGTGTATAAGAATTGAGATATCATAATCTTACATGAGTTTATAAACCAGCAAAATATATCAATCTACCAGTGATCTACTTTTAAGTAATTTTTTTTGTTGCCAAACATGTTTGAGGCTATTTCTAACTGATGTATGTGTGTTTCTATCTGGGTAAATTTAATAAATGGCCACCGAACTTAGTTTAGATTACTACTTACTCACCTAACTTGGAAAAGGTTTCCAATCGCTCATCCAACTTTCCAAATGGTTTACCACCCATCACCCATTTGCAAACGGTAGATTAAGTATACGGAAATTGCCACATGTCTGATGGGAAGCTGATGTGGCGCTATAGCAACGTTAAAAAAATCCACATAAGAATAAACGCAGCTGCCAAACACGCCTTTCATTGAAACGTTATCAACCTTTGAAAAATCCCAACTCTTCTTCAACACTAATTGATCTAATTGTCTGTGATTTCACCAGCAAAGGAATCTCACAATTTCTTAACAAATTCACAATTGAATTGTTCTTTACTTTTGTCTTCGATTTGTTGGACAAGGGTGACCCACAATTTCCCTAAATGGACAATACATCATTTGATGAAAAACTTTTATTGGAGGAAGAAGACGAGAATGAAGGAAGTGGAGGTAATGTGTAAATTATAAATTACAATAGTGTTCTGCATTTCTTATTGTTTTGTTGAAGCCGCAATATTTAAATTTTTTGAATGTTTGCTGTAACAACATTTTAAATTTAAAGTTGTATATAATTAAAATTTATATACATTACATGCGGGGATAATGAGAGAGACAATGAAGAAGACGATGTCCATGTGCCTGGTTTGCATTTCAGTGATTCATAGGATGATGTGAATGATGGTGAATTTGTATTGACAAGAATGCGCTGGAACGCATAGCAGTGGGGGCTAAATTCAGACCTTGCAGTTGAGGAAGCACATATAGCAGTTGCTGAAAAGGAGGTAGAGTCAGATGAATCATATTACCCATTGTTTGAGGAATTACACACTGACTATTCATCAGGAGAGGAGAACAACTATAGGTTTCCTAATTTTGTTCTTGAGAAAAAAATGTTTGATCCCAAGTTTGAGGTTGGAAAAATATTTAAGGATATGAAGTTGTTTAGGAAAGCAGCAAGAAACCATGGAGTTGTCACTCGGTGTAACTTCATGTTCAAACCAAATAGTGATAGAAGGGCTCAGGCAGTGTGCAAGTTAGGTTGTAAGTGGAGATTTTGAGCTTTATTGAACAAGAAGTTGGATTGCGTACAAGTAAAGTCATACACTCCCACCCACACATGCAATAGAAATAGTACGAATAGGCATTGCACGACTAAGTATGTTACCGAGAGATATTTAAAAATATTTAAGTTAGACCCAGAATGGAAATCAAAACTAATTAGAAAGGCAGTGAAACACGACTTGAAGTTGAACATTAACAAAGTTACTACTTGGAGAACTAGGAGATGGGCTAGGATTTTAATTCAGGGGGTGATGAACATCAGTTTGGTATGCTTTGGTTATATGCTTCAAATTTGGTAAGGACAAATCCGGGGTCTACTTGTAGGATTGTCATACATAATTCAAAGTTTCAAGACATTTATGTATGTCTGGATGCATGCAAGAAGAGTTTCAAGGCAGGTTGTAGACAACTTCTTGGATTGAATGGGTGTTTTTTAAAGGACAGTTTTGGGGGTCAAATGCTTTATGCAGTTGCACGAGGTGCGAATGACTCCATTTATTCAATTGCCTTTGCCATAGTTGAGAAGGAGAATACAATTAGTTGGAGATGGTTCGTTAGGCACCTAGGTAATGATTTGGGCATTGTTAACAACAATAAGTAGATATTTATGAGTGATAGACATTTAAATATTGCAGCTTTAACACAACAATAAGAAATGCAGAACACCATTGTAATTTATAATTTACACATTACCTCCACTTCCTTTATCCTTGTCTTTTTCCTCCAATAAAAGTTCTTCATCAAATGATGTGTTGTCCATTTAGGAAGATTGTGGGTCACCTTTGTCCAATAAATCAAAGATAAGAGTAAAGGGCAATTCAATTGTAAATTTGTTAAAAGATTATGGGACACCCTGCTGATGAAATCGCAGACAATTAGATTAATTAGAGTTGAAGAAGAGTTGAGATTTTCCAAAGATTGATAACGTTTCAAAGGATTATAGGTAAATGCGTGTTTGGCAGCTGCGTTTATTCTTACGTGGATTTTTTTAACGACGTTATAGCGCCGCACCAACTTTCCGTCAGACATGTGGCAATTTCCGTCTACTTAATCTACCGTTTTACAAATGGGTGATGGATAGTAAACTATTTGAAAAGTTGGATGAGCAATTAAAAACCTATTCCAGTTGGGTGAGTAAGTAGTAACCTAAACTAAGTTCAGTGGCCATTCATTAAATTTACCCGTTTCTATCAATAGACTAAATCGAGTATATATCGTATCAATCTAGAGGGAGAATTTGCATTGAGTCAAATATAATGAAAATGGCTTATCCTTCCTCTATTTATAGATGCGTGCCCGCGGGTTACCTAATAGTGATGTGGTTAGGAGTACTTCCAGCTCTATCTAGCTGCGGGTGTTTAAAAATTGAATACCTAACTAGACACATTGACCACCCACTCTTTATCCTAATCACATGACAGTGTGACTGATCATCCGTATTTGCTCGACCACTGAAGGTTGTTGGTCGAGGAATCAATACAGCATCACTAACCATGTAAAAAAAACCCGCATCCCTTTTGTTCTCGGCTAGAATTGAAAATCATATAATTCTTCATTGCAGACAAGATGCATTAAATGTGAAAAGGCTGATGGAAATTTTAATATATAGCTAATCACAAGCTAAAAAATTCTCAGAACATGTACTTTGAAACTCACAATCCAACTCGATCACATCGGTCTTGAACAACATAGACATCTTTCCACGACTTTGGATGCACCGGGGCATAGAATGTGGCATTATCGACCCCCCATCTTTCTTTGAAGATATTAGACCATAAAGTGTTGTCTGATGCCAACACTCTCCATTTCCTGCACACTTGAACCACAAAGCAGACATATTTTTGTACATTAGTGCATTGAAAGAGATCTGGTCGATACACGCTATTTATATCATTACATTGAATCGTGATAATATTCAACTCGCGAGCGATGAATTACTCGGAGTTTTGGAGAACAATCCGAATAAGTATGCTGTCTAAAAACTCAAATCTCAACGACTCTGAACATAACTTTATCATCATGTAAATCACTCGTAAATCCGGAACGAAGGATAAGAATGCGCATAAGCAGGGCTGGATTTGAAATCATTAATTACTTTCAAATAATTCATGATCAAAGGCAACATAATTTCAAAATTTTCTGCAATGTAAATTACTTGATCTTTGAAAATAAAAATTATTATATCTCTATAGATTCAGCCTTTTGACAGTTTGATCTGCTAAGATTGAAAATTAATTGTAAATAAATATATTTATATAAAATGACAAAAGATCAAAGGAATTCCATCCACATAAAAAGTAGAACATTATCCACTTTTAAATCTTACAAACCTGATTAAAGATAAAACAGAAGAATCATTCAAGCAAATAATCAAACACTTGGACGACAATTCCACAGACACAATTCAGATCTTATCAAGAATTCGAAAATAAATATATACTGACCCAATTGAGCAGATGCAAGATTCTGATGATCCAACCAACAGAAAATTTTGAGACAAAGATCTGCTGGCAATCCCTCCATTTTACAATTTACATCAACTCATACGTGCACTTCCCCTAAATTGACAAAGAGCTTTTTAGAACAGTGGAAATTATACGTGCACTTCCCCTAAATTCAACTTTAGCTCGTTTCGGACTAGCGGAGCGTTTCTTGGTACTGTTCTCATCCCGACACGTGTATTAAGCTTGAATACCGCCTTCTTTGGCAAAGCTCAAGTTACTTCTAATTTAAATTTACCCTTTGAAATTGGATGTAAGTAAATTATTTTTAAATTCAATAAATAAAAAATATTTCTTGTTCAGAAATTAAGATAGTCAAAACTCAAATGTATAAATTTATTATAATAATGACTCATATATAAAATTTTAATGAGAGTTATAATATGAATAGAAAGAATAAGACCTTATTTGTAATTGATTTTAGAGCTTAGAATTTGTTTTAGATGTTTGGTAAATTTAAAAAAAATTAAATATAAAATAATTAATATCATCTAACATTCAGATTTTAAAAAACAGTAAAATATAGCTTTTCAAATTCTATTTTTAGCTTTTGTAACTATCTATATTTAAAATACCAATTTAAACCTTAGTGAGTTATATGGTGCAAGATTCCTCAAGTTGTCAAACCATTTAAGTCGCATTTGATGAAAACATGAGTTTGATTTGTGAGATATAACTCTCAATAGATGATGACATGTGGCATAATCTAAACCATCGAAAGTGTTACACGTAAGAAAATTGCACCCTGGCCCCAGGGGCATAGACGAGTTGGTAAGGCCTGAGGTGACGTGGAAAGAAATCCTCCGGCAACGCAGGTTCGATTTCCGTGTGAGGCAGATTTTTACTGAAATATTTTGAAGGTCATCCTGGAGTTGGCTCATTAGCTCTCTCCTCGTGTCCCTACCACTGTGCATCCTCGATTTACTACCCGCCTGGTCAAGGAGCCTTTGACACAGGTGGGGGGTTTCGCCTTCGAGACTTTCCCCTTATCAGAAGAAAATTGCACCCTTTTAAATTAATCAAAACCCCCTCCCTCCCACATTCTAGGCTTTTTTTAGCTTTTGATTTTAGGTGGTCAATTGAGTATCATTATCTGAGCGAGTAAAAGTGATGTTGTGGTGATTAGATTTGAGTTACCTAGTAATTTTTGGTTTGGGAAGAGTTCTTAAGAAGGTTTTGGGTAGTTTTGAGGTTTGGAGTGGTTTTTTGAGACAGTGCTATACTTGAAAAATAAGCGTCTGAATATGATGATAATCTGTGCTGTGACCAATTTTTGAATTGAAGCTCAAGAATAGTTATACTGGTTTCTTGGAGTTTTTAACTCCTATATCTTTGTTTCTTTTGATTTCTTTGTATATGTTTTGTTTGTAATAATCAGTACTTTAGTTCTTGCATCTGTAACAATGGTATCAGAACTTGGGAAGAAGGAAAAACTGAGATCTTACCAGATTTGGTTTTATACTGTTCTATAAGTCTATCATCTAGTAATATCATGAGCGATCTGAGTAGATCTACTATTTCTTAAGGTTTAATGGTATAACACTCGAACTCTAGTTTTTTGTACGTTAATATAGTAGTTAGATCTATATTGATTTGTTGATTTTCTATGGTTTAAAAAAGTTTTATAGCCGATACTCGTAGTTTATCCTTTGTCTAGGCCCCTTTTGAGGTCCTAGAATCTAAAGTGAACTACGAGTTTTCTTTTTTGGACTGTGTGTTTTTTTTTTGAACGAAAACTAGGCTTGTGATAAACTGTTATCCCTTAAATCTTGTGTGAATAACTGCGTCTTATACTCTGTAGTTGTTCTATTTGTGTTCTGCGTTTTGTTGTTGTTGTTGTTGTTTTTTTTTTTTTTTTTGTTGAAAAAAATGGGAACCAAATTTGAACATGGCAAAGGAGCTTTTAGTCTCTGGCCAAAAGATGAGAATAATTTTATTACAAAAAAAAAAAATGTGCAAAAGCAATTGATAGTAGTTGGCTTGTTGATTTTGATGATAATAATAGAAATTTTCTTTGGATAAAATAGTTTGGAGTTCAATTTTAATGTGTTAAGGTAGGTTGGGGAAATTAAAATTGCAATTGAATTGTGGACAAAGCTAGAAGCAACTTACTTGATTAGTACTATGCCAAATTAAGTCTATATGTTGAAAGCACATTTTTCAAGGAAATATAGACTAGCATGAACATTTAAAACAGTTTTTTTTTAATCTTTAAGTTAGATACCACTTTGGATTTAGAGACAAACTAAGAAAAGTTCAATAAACTTATGCGGGATTTAGCAAATTGTCAAGAAAATATCTCTAAAGACCGACTTGATGTAGTCCTCCTCAGCTCCATTAGCAGACCAAGTTTTGGGTCGAGGCGAGTGAGGCGACTGCCTTGGACCCAAAACCAAACGGGGCCCGTTTTATAAAAAAATAAAAAATAAAAAATAAATTTAAGCACAGCACTTAAGGCCCAAAGGCCAAAACCCAAAACCAAAGAAAAGTTTGAAAAAATTAAAACAAACCAAGCAAATATTGGCTCCCAAACCAAGCCCAACAAAAAATCCCTTTTCTTATTTCATTTTCATATCACAACAACATCATTGAGGCACGATGGGTAGCAAAGAAGAAATGATTCTTCATTCTCCATTGTCCATTGTTCATAATTTATCCAATCCAAGAAGAATATTATCTTTCTCCTCCATCTCGTTCTCTATTTCGGCTCGGTCCTGTAAGCAGGTATTACTTTTTTTTTTTTTTACTTTTTCTTAATCTTTCTTAATGTGTATTGAATAATGACTAATATATATATATATATATATATATATATATATATATATATATATATATATATATATATATATATATATATATATATAAAAAAATTACTCAAATTGTAAAGATAAAGAAAATAAATATTTTAAGGTATTTTTTTTCTTAATTTTTGCATTTTTGACTGTCCAGTAAATATGATTTTTTTTAATTTCTGCATTATTTTAATTTTTGAAACGAGCCCGAATTAAATTAATCACAAGAACAAAGCTTTAGGATGTGTACTTAATTCATGAGCACATTTGTAGATTTACTTAAAATTGCCCATGTGGTTTTAAATGACTTGGAGAGTGAACTGTGATTTGTGAACAACCGATTATTTTCAAGAGTAGAGTTTGACTACTTAATGTACAAGTTGGAGTATTATGACCCAGTCACCAACCAGTGTCACTTGAATGCTGAATTTAGAACTCTAAACCTTTAGATTATGTGACATAGATCAAGTATTCCAAATGCTATTTTAATTTGTTATCTACTTTTATATGAATATGACTTGGGATACAATTATTCTAGATTCCATTTTAATTCATCATATGCTTTGATGGTTTAAAATTTTTAATTTCATCTCAAATTTTGACTTAATTTTAGGTTTAAAACCTCCAAGAAGAAGAAGTTGATTTTTCACATTTGTCATTTTATAATTGCCGCTCAAATCTCACTCTCAAGTAAGCAATGACTATCCTTCATTTATTTATTGAATTATTAGAAATAGTTGAAGCCTTGCCCGCTTATACGTGATGAGGCCTTGTCGGCTTATATGATTGTGGCCTTGTCGTCTTTTATCGTATTTGTCATTTCATAATTTTTTTGTATAATATATTTTGTTTGTCATTTTTTTTTTTGAATTTTAAGTTTGCAATTAGTTCCGTAGCAGCGTTGTAGATTTTAAATACATAATATAATTTGGGGGTCCATTGGGGGACCTAATTTCTGGACTTCGCCTCAGGCCCCGAAAATATTAAAATCAGCACTGCTTGTTAGCTAAAAGAAAGTATAATAATAAAATTGGAAATGCAACTAAAATGGATTATAGTAAGAAAAAGGATAAGCCAAAGAACAAATATAATGAAAAGACTACAAACAAATATTGTTTTTATTGCCAGGAGAAAGGACACTTTATAAAAGAGTGTCCTAAGAGGGTAGTAGATCAAAAATTTAGGAATAGGGTTGACAGTGTAATATCTTTGGATTATAATGAAGATAGTCTAAAAGAAGAGGTTTATGTTGTCACAAATAGACAACCTAGTCAAGAGTGGATTTTTGACTTAGGTTGTACCTTTCACATGTGCGCGCTAGAGAGTGTTTTAGTGAATTTGAGGGTTGTAAAGAGGAAAAATTCCTTATGGAGAATGACATGTCTTGTCAAATTAAAAAGGACATGTCTTGTCAAATTAAAAAGGATAGGCACAGTGAGTTTTAGGTTGGATGTGAGTGCAAGTTTAGTCGTGAAAAGAATTATGTATGTTCCTGAAATTTAAAGAAATCTAATGTCATCGGGAGTATTAGATGATCTGAAGTATGATATAAAAATTAACAAATTTTTTACAAGAATTCTTAAAAACTCACAGATCATAATAAATACTCCTAGAAGGAATGGCCTCTATACTATACAAGTTGAACCAACTTTAGTTCTAAATCTTGTAGTTACTTTGGACAAGGAAGATTTATAAAAAATATGGCACAAAAAGATGTGCCGTGATAAGTGCATTTTATGCACTTATTAGGGCTTTAAAACTAAGCTTTTGTTATGTTATTTTATAGATTTTTTTACTTAATTTATTGTATTTCATTTCTATTTCAGTTATGGACTTATTTATAAGTAATTGAAGAAGAATAGATGAAAAGAGTAACAAATTAGAAGATGATTCAAAAGTACGAGGACCAAATTTTACTCAATTGAAGCTTGAAGACAAAAACGACAAAATCCCCAAACTCAAATCACATTGGTGAAATCGACGAGTAAATGAGAAGAAATTGAGTTTTTGAAGTGAATATCAAGAGCTAAACATTGGAGTGACAATGAAGAGTTAAAACAAATGATCAAACACCTGAAAGTCAAATAACCGAATTGATAAACTACCTACCGAAGCATGTGAAAAAATTAGAGCACAAATTTTGATATTAAAATCTCCACAAGGCAACTGATATACCATTAGAAAGATAATTGAATTACGAGTCTAACACTTTTTACTGATCTCAATTTAAAGTTTCATAGAAAAACAGCCGCAAAGCAGAAATTCTAAAGCTGGGAGAACGCCCAAGCTTATATCTGGGCGAATGCCCAGATGCATACAATAAAGGCAGAGACAAAAAAATTGGCCTGAGCGATCAATTGGGATTATACTGGACGATCACCTAGTGCATTTTTTGTACAACGAGGATTTTGTTACCTTTTGGAGTTCGACTCCAATTAGGAAACATTTTGAAACACGATTTTAATGATATTTTGGGATCTTTTGAGACACAACGAGGATGCTATATATATGAGTTATTAACTCATAATTGGAGAGCTGAATTTTGAGAGAAAAACAAGAAACGAAGATCATGATTTGTTCTTTCGAGAATTCAACGAAGATCAATATCAAGTCTTTTGAGTTTTCTTTCTATCCGGGTGATGGGTTTGATATTTTCTTTTTGTTTTCTTCTTCTTAGTATGCTAGGCTAGATTTATTCTGTACTAGGATCATGATGAAACTTTTATTATGAATTTTTAATTCTTTGAACCTAGTTTTTTATATTCAAGAATATTTTTAGTTTTGAATAATTGATATTGATTTCTTTTTCTCTATAACTATATGTGCAATGGTTGTATGAGTTTTGTGGCTTATTTTACCACCGAGAGATTGAAAATAAGTTAAATATAATATCAATTATCGTAGAGTCCAATAGAGGATAGAGATATATCGCTATACTTTACGTGATCTTTAAGTATTCACAAATATTAATATATTCTTGTATGTTCGCATCCATCATAGAGATATAGCTGGGTCACATATAGGGATATGTTTAATTCTACTCGAGAAAGATTGTTAAATAAATTAGGAATATTGATATTCATAATTAAATTGTGTTATTAAATTCAACAGTTCGGGTTAAAGGGGATTGATATGAGTAGATTCTGGATCCTAGTACGCTTTTCTTTCTCATATTCAAAGTAATTCGGTGTGAACTTAATATTTTATTTGTTTAAATTATAATTATTTATTATTTTTAGTTAAGATTTTAATTAGTTCTTAAGTAACCAAATTTCAAAAGTTAAATTAATTAGGTTAATGTTAAATTAATTGTGTAGAGCTATCTAAATCTTTGTGGGTACGATACTTGGACTCTAAAATCTACCTTATTACTTGTGCGATCCATACATTTGCTGAATAACAACATAAAATCGCCAACATGCCACATAAGTGATAAATGCTTCCAAATCTTAAGTCACCAAGGTGCCTTTATAAATTTTCAAAGTAGAGTGTGTTGATAAGTTACCTGGAAAAATAAACTTCCAATGTCGATTTAGAGAATGGAATTGAAATAGAAGGTAAAAATATTAGGGTAATTAGCACAAAACGTCTCTACCTATTGAAGTAATTGTGTAAATCGGCCCTATCTTCTAAATGTTGACATTTAACATCCTCATCTACTTCATTTCTTGTGAAAAATATCATTCTGTCCAAAAAGCTGTCGTTATCTCAACGGACCAACACAATTCGTAATATAAGTTAAGGGTAAATTAGTCTATCAACATTTTTCACTTGTCCTCTGTTTCAAACCGAAGTATATGAATGGTTGGTCATCATTTTTCTTCTCTTGCATTCAATTCAGGAAACGTTGCTTGGAGAGAATATTAGGTTCTGGCCTTGAAACAGAGAAGATTCGCGATCGAAAAAGTCTGATAAATCGAACCCACAACAGAAAATTCTGTTTTCATCGACATAGAAAATGGGGTTCCCAAATAAACATGGGTTTGCAAGGAATGTAACAATGGTTGAAGACGGTTATAAGAAGGAGGGCCCTTTTGAGGTCGTTTTATGCTATTTTAAGGGCGTTTTTTGGATCGGATGGCATGGACCCGGACTTGGACCACAAAGCATTTCGTGCTATGTGAAAGGTAATAGAGGCAGTTGGTAAGTCAATGGAGGCGCAGAGTTGCAGGTGAGAAGAACTAGAAGAGTGCCAGTCAGGAAAGCAGGCCCTAAAGGCAAGCCAGTCGAAAGCATGGCGTTGAGGTCCAGTGGGAAGGCGAACCCAAACTCTGCCTCCGCTAATGCAAACTCCACTTCAGATAAACCCAGTCGGACATGGATACCAGAATCCTTGAGGTGGGCGATGACTTTATCTGCTAAGGAACTGAAGGAGAGGGGGTTGTTACGCGGCGGAAGTGCAGTGGAGGAAGCGGAGGCTTTAATGTTTCAAGAAAATCTAATTTACTCGAATCCATGGGGCACTTTACTTTCTGACCCACAATTCATCAATACACACCTAATTAATCGCCATACAAAAGAAAATCTCATTCTTATTTCTCCAAATCAATCTCTTCACACCATCACCAACTTGGCAGTTTCAAGCAAGCTTAGTTTTCAGCTAGAATTGTCTGATACTTGGACTGAGGTGGTGGGTTCTTGCAATGGATTGGTTTTATTAGTCAATGAAGAAGAAGACAATTTGATGGACTAATTTACCCTTAACTTATATCACGAATCGCGTTGGTCCGTTGAGATAACGACAGGTTTTTGGACAGAAGGACGTTTTTCGCAAGAAATGGAGTAGGTGAGGATGTTAAATGCCAACATTTAGAAGGTAGAGACGATTTGCACAATTACTTCAATAGGTAGAGACGTTTTGTACTAATTACCCAAAATATAACTAAACTTTATAAATTTACACTTGTGAAAAATGAAAATCTGAAAAATAAAAACCATGAAGAAGAAATAAATTTTATATATAACCTGAAAAATAGAGGTGTAGTTACTGATTTTGTCAAAATTGAAGAATAAAATAGATAGAATTTAATCAAATTTGGATTTGATTGGAGGAAATTGAAGAAGAAGAGCATCAGGGGTTAGAGTTGAGTTTGGAGATGTAATATGTATTATATGATTTATTAAAAATTGTAATTAATATGATATTTAGATATATTTAATAGTATTTATATTTTTAAACATATTAATTATTTTTCCAAAAACTCCTATTTTTTAGAGCATTTGTCTATTCATCCATTTGAATTGACACTCATGGGTTATGATGAGCTTCAAGGCCATACTCAACACATCCTTACATTGTGTAGTGTCTCCTATATTCCTTGTATTCGTGAAAACTCACCAAAATTTTGAAGGAAAAAAAAAACACACAAATTAGAAGACACTATATACAGTATAAAATTCTATTGATGCATAAAATATTCTCAATATAAAGACCTAAAACAAAGGCCCAAAATAGGAGGTCCAAGTATGAAGCTTGAGCGAATTATCAAGACGAGCCCAGAATTTCCCAAGCATGTAAAAGCCTGAACGACATGGTGAAATGGGGCAAGACTTGGGCGAATGAAGCAATAACTGCATCGCGTAGCTAATGGAGAAGTTCTACACGTGGCCCATAATCCAAAATAACTGTTACTTAATGAAACAAACATTATGACAATTATGGGAAGTTATTTTAGAAGAAGCGCTATGAAGTAGTGGTCAGTTATGGACAAAAATTGCGCAAATGGTGATCAATGTATAAATGAGGCAAAGCAACTAAAAGGAAGGACAAAACAATTCTCTCACAAAGAAATATGTGAATTTACGTTTGAAGTTTTTTTGCTTTCTATTTACGAACCTTGTAATCTCGTGTGCTTGTGCCCCTTGGAGGCAAGTTGTATAATATAGTCTTTCAATTCAAACACTCCTTGTTGGGACATTGTCTTAAAAGATCTCGTTCTTTACATATCGTCTAAGTAATTTTTTAATTGTTAGCACAAATAAAAAAAGTGCGAAACAATTTGGCACGCTCAGTGGGACGTTTAGTGTTAGAAAGATTTGAAGCATCATGCCTCAAAAGAATTCCGACAAGGAGCCAACAAACCAATAGTCTGTCCACTTTGTAATTGAGCAATTTGAGGGTCAATAAGGTACCCCGGATGTGGAAAGACCAAATGTTAGCCGTTCCGAGCTAATGACGGAGTTGAGCCCCCGCACCATGCGTACATTACTCGATGAACTCACGCAAGACATTGTTGAACAGGTAAGTCTACAAAGCACTCATAATGTAGAAAGACTCACTCAAAATGGAAACAATTATTATGATAATATGGCTAAACAATTGAGTATGTTGAACGAACTTATGAACAAATTGGTAGGCCAAGTATGTCAATCAAATCCTTTGAGTGTGAGAAATCACTTCCAAACCAGAAGTCTTGTAGGTAATTCCTCACCAATTGTAAACAAGGAGTAGAAACACCTCATATGGGACCATTCACATCCAACTTAGAGAGTACTGGAATGTCTAATACAGGGGTAGCCCTAATGTAAGAGAAAACGTTCAATATATGGGACAAAGTGCTACGCGTGTCAACGATGGGAAAACCCACATATAAATGGCAATAGTGGGCCAAATAATGAGGCGTTCATGCCCCCATATAGGGCCAATCCTTGTTAGGCCTCAGGCAATGCCATACGTACATCAACCCATAGGAGTTCCTTTTGATCCCAATACTATATTGAGAGATCAAGTTGTATAAATCATACAAGATCAGTTGGCTTTTGGAATATGACTAGTGATTCAGCCAGCGTATAAAAAGCCTTACCCAGATTGGGTAGATCAAGTGTATCCTTGGCCTAGAGGTTATAAGGTGCCTGAATTTTCTTTGTTCACTAGCCTAGGAGAAGTATCCACTTTGGAACATATAGGGCATTTCACATTGCAGTGTGGCGAGGTTACTGACTTCCACAAGATTATACTATTCTCAAATGCACCAACGGGGGTAGTCTTTTCATGGTTCATTAACTTGCCAACAAATTCTCTCCAAACTTGGCAACAATTGGAACAATTATTTCACGCTCAGTTTTACAAAAATGAATTAAAAGTCACTTTGGTAGATTTAGCAAATTTGCGTCAAATGCCAAATGAATGAGCTGAATCCTTTCTTCAAAGGTTTAAAACATCCAGGAACAAGGGTTTTGTTCCTCTATCTGAAAAAGAGTTTGTCAAAATTGCTCAAAGTTGTTTGAATTTTGATTTAAAAAGGAAGTTCCAAGATAGAAAATTCATTGATCTCTTTCAACTTAGCGCGAATGTGATAAGGTATGAACGAGTGTTAAGAGAGGGAGAATAAATGAAGAATTCTAGTAAATGGACCTATCATAGAGACCCAAATTTTGACATCCATGCTATTGACACTAGTCATGATCAGGCTGAAATTGAAGTATATCTGACCGAATTGGTCAAAGGAGACACTTATGTGTGCCCTATGTTGATGAAGTTAGAAGTGCCTATTTAGAATGAGCCAATAAAAGAAGAAAATAAAAAGGTTAGAATATTCTCATTTGATGTAACAAAAGCCGATGTAATAGTTGACCGGTTATATAAAGATATATAAATAAAACTGAGCGATAAGCATAAATTGCCAAATCCTGAGCAAATTAAGGGTAAAAATATTATAAATGACATAATGTATGGTCTCACACAAATAATAGCTGCTTGGTTCTTCGTCGTGTGTTGTAGGATGCCATTGAGTCAGGGCGAATCATCTTTGAATCAAAGAAGAAGACGACAGTGGATGAAAATCCATTTCCACAGCCAGTAGGTGTCAATATGATCATCCCAAATTTTGACAAGTTGTCTCTCGAAATTCAAGTTAATAGTTGATGATAGGGATGACGAACTACGTCCCAGTGCCTTTGAGCGTCTGAAAAGAAAGGTTATGGTAAAAGAAGAAGTGAGCCTATGTGCTAGGTGCCAGAAAGAAGTTGGCAAAGCTATAGAAAAAGTGAGAACATATAGTCAACAAACTCGCCCACCTGACACCCCTAATTTTAGCCATTTAGATGGTAAGTAAAACTATTCCATGGGAGGCAGTATGGCTCATTTCAGGACGTCAAGACGTTCAGGCCACAACCTTATTGCCCAAGTGTGTGGCATTTATACAATCTTAGAGTAGGAAGAACGAATCCATTCAATGAAATGACAAGAACCTAACAGAGACATTTTCAAAGAAATTATGAGCAAATGATGAGACAACAGTAGGGTGTCGAACGTCCTAAAGCCACAAATGAGATTAAAGTGGTGAATCAATATATCCTTGAGGACAAAGATGAAGAGAATGTAGAAGAGTTAATGAAAGAGTCACTAGAAAAGGAATGTGTTGGGAAATCAAGGTTTGAGCATAGAAAGAAAGATGAAGATGAGGATGATTCTGGGTGATTAATCACTGTTTAGTTTGTCACCTTGCCCCCAGTTATGGTTAGTAATTATTTATTGGCCAATGAATTTAAGAACAATGAAAGTGACAAGGTGATAATGGAAGAAACCGATGAAGTAGCTTGTATGTTAGAATGTAGAGAAGGCACATCTAATGGGGGTCAAGTCCCTCATGGCAATAATGAGAAAAATGATGATGGGATGACAGACATAGATGCAGAGATTGATTTATAAGCAGAGCGAAGGATAATGGGAGTTTCGTACAATAATCTACTCAAGCAGCTATACCAAGAAGGCAATCCACTATTAGATTTGTTGGGTAAACTATCTGGATGATCATTTGACTAAAATGTCTTATATGGAATGCCCAAAAAGAAGAAAAAATTACCACGTGCTGAGAAATATGGTTCACCCCCAAAAATAATGCCTTTACCCACAGGTTGGGAAGAGACATCAGAAGATTTCATGCAATTGGAGGAAGCAAAGGAGGTTCAAGGCGAGCAAATGTTGCAGGTGATTGTATTAAGCGAAGATGAATTGGGGAAAGATAAGCAAAAAGTGGAAATAGATGTAAAAGAAAAGGTCATATTCAAGAAACCATCATTGAAGTTGACTAAACATCTAAGGCCCTTGTATGTAAAAGCCTTGGTTAATGGCATTCCAATAGCCAAAGTGCTCATTGATAATGGGACTGCCATAAACACAATTGCCTATAGAATGATAAGAAGGTTTGCGAAATCTAAGAGCGACATGATCCCAACGGAAGTAATTTTGACTAGCTTCAATGGAGGAGCTGCTTTGGCCAAATGAGTAATGCCTTTGGATATAACAGTGGAGAGTACAACAAGGATCACAATTTTCTTCATAATAGATGGTCCTACTAGTTACAACATGCTGCTAGGGAGAGATTGGATACATGAGAATCGGTGTGTCCCCTCATCGCTCCATTAATGTTTGGTTTTTTTGGAACGATAAATGTGAGGCATAGATCGTGCAAGCTGAGCACCGGCCTTTTGTTGCAGAGGCTAACTCAGTAGAATAATTAATGTACGAATGAGATTATGGGCCAATTTGAGTGGTTCAAAAAGGAGAAGAACACAAATAATAGCGCAGAGCGAGGAGCAATTCTCAGTAGAAACTCTCACTGAATTATTCACTCAAATGAGGCCAAATATAGTGGTCTTTGAGGAGCCAATAATTGGCAAAAAGATGATCAAGGAGATATGATAAAAAGCCAATCACAAAAGAATTTAGCTGAAATTACGGCCTTGAAAGCCAAATTAATGGCTTATAATGAAGAATTTGAAGAAAAAGCAAAGGGAGAAAAAGCATTGGTGTTGTTGAAGGACAAACTGGTTGTACTCGGCCTAGAACAAACTCTACAAAATGAAATCAATAAGGTGGATTGCTTGGAGGAAGGAATTTCACAAAGAACTTGGAGGATGATTTGATGAGGATTACAAAACTAGGGTATGCTCAGGCACAAGACCCATTGATAGAGATAAACATTGGTGATGAAAGAGATGATCTTCCAACCTTTATTAGCCAGTTGTTCGACAAAGAGGTAAGTAATAAATTGATCTCTTGAAAGAATATAAAAATTGTTTTGCTTGGGAATATGAACAAATGCCTAGTTTAGATAGAAACTTGGTAGAGCATAGATTTCCCACCAAACCAAATTTTAAGCCTCATAAACAACCACCTAGACGCTTTGCGCCCAATGTGTTGCCCAAAATGAAGTAAGAAATTGAGGGTGTGTTCTCTTGCCCATTTTCAATCCATTTTCTATTTTGTGTTTTTGGAAATAGGGGAAATGTGTTCTCTTGCCCATTTTTGAAAATTCATTTTCAAAAACAACCCATAAAATTGTAAAGGAAATGCAAAACGACTTTTAGTCGCTTTTGCATTTTCTTTACAAATCTTAGTTGTTCTAAAAACGGCCAAAACGTGCGTTTTTGCCGCGGAGGTCGGAGGTTCGAGTCGTTCATCCGACCTTTCCCTTTTTTTTTTTTTACGCCACGCAAAAAACATTAATAATATAGACAGCTTCCGCATTTTTTTAACAAAACGCGGTGCCTTGCCAAATCGGTTGGGCGCACTAATTCCATAATGTAGGTCGGGGTTGAATCCCCACAATGCAATCTTTTTTTTTTAAAGTATTTTGAATTAATATAATTGTTTTAAATAGTTTTTAATTCCAAATAATTCTAAATATTGTTTTTAAATTGTTTTTAATTATTTTTAAATGTTGTTAATTGTTTTTTTAATTGTTTTTAATTGTTTTTAATTCTAAACATAATTGTTTTTAATTAATAATTATTTGTAAATGTTTTTAATTTCAAAACATAATATTTTTAATTGTGTTTAAATGTTTTTAATTCCATAATTAAATATTTTTAATTCTTTTTAAATATTTTTAATTCCAAATTAAATATTTTTAATTGTGTTTACATGTTTTTAATTCCAAGTTTAAATTGTTTTTAAATAATAATTGTTTTTAATTTCAAGTTTAAATTGTTTTTAATTCCAAGTCCAAATTTCTCAAAAATTCAAGTAAACGCGTTTCAATTTTCTTGTTTTGAAACAATTTTGAAAACACCAAAAAGAACGCATTTTCAAAAATCTCAAAACAAACACTCAAAACACAAAATACAAAATGAATTCAAAACTCAAAACACAAAACTCAAACGCAAAGAGAACACTACCTAAGTGATTGCTAAAAGAAGGTTTTATTAGAACGGTTAGATATGTTGAATGGTTGTTTAATATTGTACATGTGTTAGAAAAGAATGGTAAAACGAGGGTGTGCATAGATTTTAGAAATCTAAATGTAGCAACACCTAAAGATGTATACCCAATGCCAATAATAGATTCTTTAGTTGATTCCACTGCTGGATACACAATGTACTCCTTTATGGATGGGTACTTTGGGTACAATCAAATCTACATAGCTGAAGAAGATGTACATAAAACTGCTTTTAGATGCCCAGGTGCGTTAGGGTGTTACAATTGGTTAGCTATGCCTTTTAGCCTCAAAAATGCTGGAGTTACTTATCAAAGGGCAATAAATTTAATCTTTCATGACATGATTGACGAATTTATCGAAGTATATGTAGATGACATATTAATTAAATCGCTCAAAGAAGAAGATCATCCTTGCCAATTAAAATACTCATTTGAGCGAATGAGATAGTATAAATTAAAATTGAACCCTTTAAAATGTGCATTTGGTGTAAATGTAGGAAACTTCCTTGGTTTCTTGGTGCACGAAAGAGGAATTGAGCTTGACAAAAATAAAGCAAATGCCATACTAGAGGCCAAACCGCCTAACAATAAAAAAGAGTTGCAAATATTTTTGGAACAGGTCAATTTTTTTAGGTGTTTTATTTCTAATTGTGCAGGGCAAACAAAAGAATTTTCGCATCTCCTAAAGCTCAAATGTCAGGACGAATTTGTTTGAAACGAAGAACACCAAAAGGATTTCGATAGCATGAAGGCTTACTTGTCAAATCCAATTATCTTGGTGTCATCTATTCAAGGACGGTCATTGAAGATATATATATCGGCCGAGCAAGAGTCTATTGCTGGTATGGTTGCTCATGAAGACCAATTGGACGAAAAAAGAGCAGTCTATTATCTTAGTAGACAGTTGACTAAATGTGAATGCAATTATCCAGCTATAGAAAAATTATGTTTAGCTCTTTATTTTATATGTACAAAATTAAGGGCCTATCTTCGACCTGTGACAGTGTATTTAGTATGTAAAGTAAATCTAATCAAGTACATATTTTCTCGCCCTATTTTACATCAAAGGATCGGTCTTTGGACTTTACCTTTGTATGAATTTAAAATTCAATAAGTGCCACAAAGGGCCATTAAGAATCAAGCAATGACTGATTATTTGGTCGATCACCCATGTGTTAATGTTCCAAGTGAAGTTAAGTTAGAAATTGACTCGTGTGAAATAAAACCTTGGACATTATACTTTGATAGTTCAAAAACTGCCAAGGGTATAGGAGTTGGTGTAGCTTTAATAGATACATTTGGTGTAAATTATCATTTCTTTTTTACATTAGATGATTTATGCACCAATAATCAGGCCGAGTATGAGGCACTTATTGTGGGCTTAGAGTTATTACTAGAAATAGGAGTAAAAAATGCGATCGTTAAATGTGATTCTCAATTAGTAATTAACCAGCTGGCTGGTACGTTCAATGCCAAAGTAGCTCTGTTATAAGCTTGTACGAAATCTCAAGAGTTACTGGAAGAATTTGATCAAGTGGAGTTTCAATATGTGAATAGAATATATAATGATTTAGTGAACGAATTGGCCCAAATAGCCTCAGGTTACTCCAAAGTGTTGAACTTAGACTCCGTGTGTGAATATGGAGTGATAATGCCTGCAATACAACGAAAGACAAAGTTATTCAACATCCATTGCATAGAAGATGGAAATATGGTAGATTGGATGGAAGAAATAAAAAGGTTTCTAGAGAAACCTGATGAAAAGAGTAAGAAGAGAATGAAGTTGTGCGCCCTAAATTATGTATTGATAGACGGAGAATCATACAAGAAATGTGTAGATGGAGTTATGTTAAATTGTGTCAATTTGTTGGATGCCAAAACAATTATGACAGAAGTGCAAGAAAAAATATGTGGAGCACACTAAGCTGGCCAAAAAATGAGATGGTTGATTGTTATAAGTGGATATTTCTGGCTAAAGATGGAGAATTGTGTGCCCAATACGTTAAGAGTTGTTTAGCATGCCAAAAGCATGACCCAATTCAAAGGGTACCTGCGAGTGAAATAACACCTATCATAAAGTCTTGGCTGTTTAGGGGTTGGGCAATAGACTTGATAGGAAAGATCTATCCTCTTTTGTCCAAACAACACACATTCATCATCGTAGCCAAAAACTTCTTCACCAAATGGGCAGTAGCCATTCTCCTAAAAGAGATCTCTAAAGGAAATATTATAAAGTTCATCCAAGATCATATAATTTATAGGTTTGGGATACCACAAACCTTAATGATGGATCATGGAACTTCTTTGAATGGGGATCAAAGTAAAGTGTTGGGCGAATTTGGTATTAAGTTGGTAAATTTCACACCTTATTACGCCTAGTCAAATGACCAAGCGGAATCTTCAAATAAGGTTCTTAAAAACATTATAAGGAAGATGATAGATGAAAATGCCAGAAATTGGCATAAGTGTTTAAACAAGGCTTTGTGGGCTTATAGAACGACTTCACGTTCAAGTACGAGAATTACCCCATTTCAACTTACTTATGGGTAAGAGGCAATGTTGCCTATGGAAATCAACGTGCAATCAATTAGAGTGACTTTGCAAAATGATTGGAATGGTGATTAATATGCAAAAGCTTTGGCCAAAAGCTTGTTAGAATTGAACGAAATAAAGCTAGACATCCTAGATAAATTACAAGTCCAAAAGCAAAAAATGGCCAAGTATTATAACAAGAAAGTTATGGCAAAGTTTTTTAGGTTGGGCGATTTAGTTTGGAAAACAATACTTAGATAGTAAAGATCCAAAATATGGAAAATGGTCATCCAATTGGAAAGGTCCATATAGGGTAGAAAACGTATTACCCAATGGAGCCTATCACTTAGAAGATTTAGGTAGAACGAAGCATGTAAGATCTATCAATGGAAAATACTTAAAGAAATGCGTTTCTTCAATATGGGAAAGTGAACGATTAGATGTTTGAAACATATGCAAGTAAATTCATTCAAGTCAAATAACAATTGTTGCATTAAAACATCAAGAGTAAAAAATATTACAAACTTCAAGACGTCATCGTTCTATCCTATAACCCCTGTCTTTACATAGATTTAGGACACTATTGTCCTACCCCATCCAGCCTCTCCATAATAGATCTCATTTGGTATCGAATCTTTGACCACTCAGAGCACTTGTGAGTATCAACAATGGACAATTCCTCCATAACCATGTCAGGATCATCCACTGTTACTCTTCAATAACGTGCCATCAAAGCTTTGGTTCGTTCAATCTCTTGAGAGACATTATGCTTCTTGGCTGCTGGACTCATTTTGCAGTCATCAATTTTGACTTGAATGTTCCTCATCTCAGTTTCTAGACTCATCAACAAAGAGTCTTCAATCATGACCTCAGAAGAAAGCTCGTTCAAGGTAGACCTGGCTTTATCAATATCGATGTTCAAAGACTCCTTTTTAGCCACTTCTTGCACGAGACTCATTTTCTTGATCTTCAACTCCATATTTTCAAATAGTAAAAGGCTCACCTCCTGATGAATCCCTCTCAAAGTCAGTCTGATGTCAGCTGGGAGTTCAAGGGTAGGACGTTTGAGAGCATCGACCAGATCTTCACTGAGGCGTGCAAGTAATTCTCTTTGATTAGCAGCACTCGCCCTGGATATGTCCTTGTCCATAAATGAGGTGTAAGCTAGCACAACCTTCTTGAGAGAATTTGTGTCTTCAGTAGAAGAAATAGAAGAAGTTGAAGGGCGAGTTACAGAAGAAAAGCGCGGAGCAGAACTCGCCTTGACTTGCTCCCAAGAGGTAAATAAGGCCTGGATGCAAGATAGAATCAACGTCCTGTAAGAAAAACAATAGATGTCATTACATTGTTGTCATTACAAAGATATGAAAGTAAGGAAAGAAACAAGATGTACCTCATTAGTAGCTTTGGGCGAAGGAGGTCCCTCTTTGTGCGAGGAAGGAGGAACAACAGTTTTGGATTGTTCTTCAGGCACTGCTGAAGTTTTTCCTCTATCATCTGGGCGAGGAGGCTCTTCCACAATGAGCATCTCAACAGGGGCTACTGCGAAAACAGAGGTTAAACATGAAAAATCCATATACAAAAGGACGGTGTGTATTATAATGAGCACTACCTTAGGGCCCCAGAACTATTGGACGGGCATATTGGGGTTGAGGAGTGTAAAACACCATAGCCAAACCTTCATTGGGAGGAGATTGAGCCCTTTAAGTCGCCTGGCGAGTGGCTCTGAACATTGAGGCTCCTCAATGATAGGTGAACATTGAGGCTCCTCAATGATAGGAATGACTAGAGGACCAAGGATGATTGGTGATTGAGAAGCAACGGGATAAGAGGTAGATGTTCTCTAAAAGAACCAAGTAACAGGTTAGTATATCAAACACATGCAAAAACACATGCAATAAAGAATAATTATAAATGGTCAGAAATTTAGTACATTCTTTTTTACAAGAGCGGGAGTGTCGTCATCGGCCTGATGTGGGCTTGGCCGTTTATTGCTAAAAGTCCCCATTGGACCAGTCTGAGTAAATGGAGCTAAAGGGGATTCAGTTGAGGGAGAGATATCACTCTTTTTGAAGCTGGGCACAGAGGAAGGATGAGCTTTTTTGGGAGACTTTGAAGTATGATTGGACTCAAGGGTATGAAACATGAAATGAATATTAGAAACAAAAGACACGCGTCTAACGTTCGGCCAAAACTAGTTAAATAGAGAATGAGTAATAGAGGTAGGATTAAAAGGGACTAAAGAAAATCCAATCATTAGGGAATTCTTTTGGATATCAATAGCTTTCATATCATCCCGTGTGATGGTATGAAAACGCTCCTTGAAGTTTTTAGAGTAGCAAGGAGGAATCAGCCAAATTTGGCCAAACCCAAACTCATGGGTAAAGAATTGAGGAGCATAAACCTCAATCCCAGCATTTGCATTTGTTCCAGTGATAAACTATGGAACAATTCTTGTCCAATCAAAAATTGGGCTCAAATGGGCAAACTGGCATCTACTTCATTAAAAGTTGAGGGGTTTGATGTGCAGAAAATAGAAAATAAGAAGGTAAAAAGTTCAAAGTATAAAAATAAGTAAAAATATCCCTACTAGAATGAGTTGTTGGATTGAGTTGATTAATTTCCAGCCTGTAACAATTGACTGAGCGAGTGGCCGTTGAAGGGGCGCCAAAATAAGGAAAATACGCCCTAAGTCATAATTGGGTGAGCCAAAGGAGAATCAAAAGATCTTAATTAGCCAAAACAAAAGAACAAAGGTTTAAAGGCTTGCCACGGGCGAGTTCATTGGAAATAGGTAAGTAACCTATAGAAGGATTAATACTGGGGACACAGATAATGAATTTACATAGCTAGTAGTGGATAAAGGCTACACGTTCAAAATGATTAGGCTTAGCCGCAGTATTATTACAAAGTGTTTGAAATTACTATCGTTGGGAGGGGGTGCACAAATAACAATCATCACAGGCGAGATGGTGGTACCAATATGGGGTAGATTGGTTAAGGCACTAATGTCCCTGAGAGTGACGGATATGGAATCTAGAGGGAAGACAAAAGTGTTGTAGTCAGAAGCCCAAAAGCACAAGACGATGAAAAATAAGGTGGGGTCAAAAGCAGGGATATCAAGAGTAAGCTCTAACAAGTCCAAAATCCTAGCTCGCTCAAAAAGCTCTCTAGTGTCCGATTTATGGAAAATACGTTTATGCCAAGCATGGAAGTTAGTGTCTGATTTGGGCCAGGTGTGTATGCCGGCTTTGTGAAGTGAGGATAACAGAAATGGCTCAAGGAAAGGAAAGGTTTGAGCCGTGGGAAAAAACTGGACGACAGGTGAACGCCCAACAGCGTCGACAGTATTAAATGCAGGGCCAAGGTTAAATTCATAATTTTGAGTGTTCGCTGGTAGTAAACAACCAGGACTAACGAAAGGTTGAGAAAGTAAGATTTGAAATTCTTCAAAAGAAAGAGAATTTTTTGCTGCCATTGTACGAGAGCGAGAGTAACAATGGTGTTCTTAGTTGTTGTAAGTGGGCGACGTGGCAAAAATTTCGCCGAGAAAGAAGTACACTTCAGTGTCACCAAATAGAGGGAACGCCAAGGGGTTTTTGTACTTTTTGGGAGTTCAAAAGTTGTAGAAAAAGTGCAAAGTCTTGAATATGGCAAAATTAATTATTAACATTAATTCAGCCATATTATGGGGTAATTGTTGATGCATAAAATATTCTCAACATAAAGACCTAAAACAAAGGCCCAAAATAGGAGGCACAATCATAAAGCTTGAGCAAATTATCAGAACGAGGTCCAAAATTGCCCAAGCATGTAAAAGCTTAAATGACAGGTCGAAATGGGACAAGGCTTGTGCGAATGAAGCAATAAATGCATTGCGCAGCTAATGGAACAGCTCTACATGTGGCCCAAAATCCAAAAAAACCATTAGTTAATAGACAAGACATTATGGCAGTTATGAGAAGTTATTTTAGAAGAAGTGCTATGAAGTAGTGGTCAGTTATGGAGAAAAATTGTGCAAATGGTGATCAATGTATAAATGAGGCAAGCAGTTCTACACGTAGCCCATAATCCAAAATAACCATTAGTTAATGGAAAATACATTATGACAATTATGAGAAGTTATGAGAATTTAGTTTAGAAGAATTGTTATGAAGTAGTTGTCAGTTATGGGAAAGATTGTAAATGAGGCAAATCAACTGAAAGGAAGGACAGAACAACTCTTTCACAAAAAATATGTGAATTTACGTTTGAAGTTTTTTTTGCTTTCTATTTACAAATCTTGTAAAGTGTGCTTGTGCCCTTTGGAGGCAGGTTGTATAATATAGTATTTCAATTCAAACACACATTGTTGGGACATTGTCTCAAAATGTCTTGTTCCTTACACATCGTCTGAGTAATCTTTTAATTGTTAGCACAAATAAAAAACGAGCGAAACAAATTCCAATAGCCGTTGTCAACATTTATCTTGTTTGCTTTCTATCTCTAACTTTATTTCTTGACACTATTGTCTTTTAAACTCTCGGCTACTAAAGTTGGACACCAAGTGATTTCATTTGAATTTTTCAAAAATCGGACTAGAGCGTTTAAAAATGAGGATTTCATAAATGAAACCGTTTGCTTCCACGTGATATGTAAAACCAAATCCAACCAGTCTACAATATAAAAAAAAAAAATTAAAAACATGAGAGACATACAACAGTTTTATTTAGAGTATGTTTGATAGAGTTTGTTTTAATTTTTTATTTTCAACTACATATTTCATGGGACCATAACTTTTATCAAAATCTTTTAAAAAATTATTTTTAAACTCCACCAAACATATACTTAGTCCTATAAATCAAACTTTCAATGGGCAAGGACATGATTTATGAAACCATTTAGAGATGGCAATGGGCCGAGCCGGGCCGGCTCGGTCTGTGCCATATAGGGTCCGTCTTGGCCTTTGTCACGTGTCGAGCTCGACCTGTCTCAAAAAAGTGAGTTCGAATCGGCCCGTGGTCCGCAGGCCACACGGGACAGTCGATGGACCCACGTGAAATTTAATATATATATTGTAAAGTTAAAAAAATAAAATAAAAAATATGAAAATACAATTGCTAATTGCATAGCTTAAAGCTGGGGACCAATTTGGTCCCATTTGGACCATGGACCTGTGTTTCATTTCTTGATCCGGCCCTGGTCCAGGCCCGTCTCAGACCGCTCACGGGTCTGACTTTGAATGGCCGGGGCGCCTGACCCTTTTGACATCTCTACCACCATTAATTAGTTACTCGAAATCAACACAAAAAAAAATAAAAAAAATTATTTGACAAACCAACCAAGCACAGTGCTAGTAATGGCAACGGGGCGGATTGACCTGATCCAAATCCACTCCGCAATAATTGTAGGAGATCCAAATCCGCCCCGCAATCCGCCATTTTTCGGGAAGGATCGGGGCGGATCAGAGCCCTGATCCGTATACTGATCCATTTTTTTTTTTTTTGCATTCAAAAAATTTAATATATATTGAAACAAGATTTACTACTATACTATAAAAGTTTAAACAACATAATCCTCCTCACTAAACTTTGTGCAAGGTCCACAATATGTCGAAAGTGATAAATTTTTTATTCAAAAAATATTTTAATTATCAAATCACAATCACATATAAAACAAAATATAAATTCAATATTTTAATCTTTTTTTTAAAATTCGGGGCGGGCGGATCGGGGTAGCTCCGATCCGATCCGCCCCGAGATTCGCGGCGGATCACAGATATCTGTCCCGATTTGCCCCGCCGATCCGCGGATCAGGTATTTTTCGCTTCATTCGGATCGGGTATCTATCGGGTTCGGGACGGATCGGATATTTTTACCATCTCTACACAGTGCACAAAATTAGACAATTGACAATTTACATTTATACTAGTGTCAAGCTATTCCATAGTACATGTCACTAGTTATTATTTACAAAAAATAAAGTTAAATCGGATATAATTCTGAATATTAAAATGGAGAACTAGATAAACAATTGAAACTTAAGTAAAAATAGATTAAATCGGCCAATTCGATTTAATTTGTTACGGTAACTTTTGTCCACCCGTTACATGATTTTCTTAAAACGAATAGATATCAAATAATTTTATTCCTGTGATTCTTAAGAAGAAAAAGGAAAAATTTTAAAAAATAAAATGATTCAACGATTGATCCGAGAAAGGCAATTATGTTCTTATCCACGAAATTGTGCCATATCTTCAACATAATCGCGCAGGAAAGGGAAAAAAATGAAATGTGGAACCTTTGAAATTTCCCATAGAAGAAAAAGTTTATTCCAACATTTTCCTTCACTCCTTTATACTTTCTCGAAACTTTTAGACGTGTCGAGTAAAACTTTTGTCTAGAATGTCGTGTCGATCATCAGATAGTCCAAGTCATATCTCACATTTTGTCCAATAAGTTACATCAAATAGATCTAACAAAAATTTACATTTATTTGTTTTCCTTAAGTACATGGAATTCGATAAATTGAAAAATTATCTAGGTTCTATGTTGAGTATAAAATTTAAATAAATAAACATAATAAATGAGGTAGTCGACGAATAGCATCACAAAAACACAAGGACTTTGTTTTCAAGTCATTCATTTTTTTTAAAATTATGAACATGTTGTGCTTCTTACCACTTATTTCATTTGGCCGTTTCTACGTAGTTAAACTTTTAGATACACTTTTAGAAAAGACTCAACAGTATAATTGATAAAATTTAGCTTATTTTATTCCATAATACCCAAACATGTCATAAAAAACCCGACCCATTTTTCTATATAAGGAGGGGGTTGCAGGTTTCTTCCAAGTAAGTGATTCCTTAGAAGTAGACTTACATGGCTCAGTATTGCTTTTGGCTCATAAGCAGGGGCGGATTTACAACATGGCGAGACCCCGCGTCCGCCCATGTTGGAATTTCATGAAAAAATAGTGCTGGCTATCGTGTATGACGTATATTCAAAGCCGTTAAAAAAAAAAAAAAAAAGAGAAAAACTAACATTTTTCAAGGCCTATGTAACTGGGTTTTCATTAAATTTCATTTTTGTGCGCTTGTCCGACGCCAATTTGCACTTTTTCCGGCGAGATAAGCAGCTGCGTCTTTTTTTGAGACTGTGAAACCCTATTTGAAATGAGAAGATGACATTGGATATGATTTGAAGTGGCTGCTGGGCCAATTTATTTAAATTTGCTGCTTGGGCCAATTAATTAAGTTTTGTGCTGGGCCAATTAATTAAATTTTGTACTGGGCCATTTAAATTATAATACCCATCTTCACATGTCAAAATACTATTTTGCCCTCAACTAATGGTTCACACAACAAGATTTGTCTTTTTAACAATTCATTCATGTCCCAACATATTCTAGTGGCTGCCTAACTTTCATGAACCAACACAAATTTAAAATTTTTATTTGCTTTACACATACAAAAATTCAAAAAAAAAAAAAAAAAATTCAACGTGTCGACAGCGTGTCGGTGTCGGTACTTTTTTAAAAATCGCGTGTCGACGTATCCGATACATATCGTGTCGAACACTCGTATCCGTATCCGTGCTTCACAGTCGTTTTGTTGGCAGGCATTTTCAGAGCTCAAAGAGGAAGAGAAGGAGAGGCTTCATTCGAGAAATGTAGGTTATTTAAACTACCAAATTTGTAGTTCTTGTTCGTTCCCATTTTGACTAAGACACTGTAATTGGTCATCAAACAAGAATTAACTTCAACTCGCATGACTTTTCGTGAACAGAGTGCCTGGAGCCACAACACGAAGAGAATGAAGGTAAATCTTTTAGCTTATGAAACTTGAATGGTTGTTTTACCTGGCACCATTATCACATTATACTCTTTCTTATTTCCATTTTGCAGTTGGATGTAAACTTACAGTCCACGAGTGTTTTGGGTGCAAAATTTGAAGACGGTGCACTTTCCAAACAATACAGCCAGATGGAAGCATCAACAACTGAGCATTATTTTCACAAGCATCGGCCGTTGACTGGTCATTATTTTCATATTATTTTTTCACAAATATCGGCCGTTGACCGTTGACCGTTGACCAGTCAACGTCCGCCCTAGCTGAACTTCAACCCTAGACCTGCCACTGCTCATAAGCTAGCAGCTTCTGCAAGAATGAGCCGAATCAATATCACTCTTGTATGCTTCTTCTGCACAGATAAGTAAGCAAAACCCTAGTTACAGTTATAGACTTACAGGTTAATGTAATGTTTCATCCTCTCCTTTTTCTTCTTTTCCTTTCTGTCGCTCACATGCTGGGACGATGACGGTTCATGGCTACAAAGTTCATCAAGCTGTTGTTCGGCCTTCCGGCCTACCTAGCTTAGCTTGAAAACAGATAGTCCTTTGTCAAAAACTCATCAACTCTCACCTAACTAGGAGGAGCTATGATTTTTTGGAGTGAAAACTACTACTAAAAAAAAGAAAAATGTTTACACTTCAAAATTGAACTGCTAATGAAATTCAATTCTTCAAAAACCCGTGTACAGTTATTAGGCATGACTTTTGGCAGCCGGTGCAGAAGTCGACCTAGTGTTGAAGCTTGACGACTTAGGCATCACAGGACTTTTGTGAAACCTCCCTCCTCTTTTTGGTGTCGAGCATTTTAACGTGTGTTCTTGTGCAGAATAAGAACTAAGGCTTTAGCTCTTGCTATCAGTGAAAGGTTCATGAGTATTTTGATGTCAACGTATATATATCAAGTGAAAAGTTTAAAGTTTCAACATTTTATTTATACTATCATTTTTCTTTGTTGAAATGGTCCCTTTAACTCCAATTTATTATTTCTTACTGTTAGTCAAATTTTTCCTTTTTTTTTTTTCAGAAAGATTTTCTCACTGCCCTGAAGAGCCCTGACTTCTTATGAAGAGGTGTGCGCATGCGTGCGCATGAGCAGGTATATACATACACAGTCTATTAGCACGAGTCCAGAAATGCATATTTTACAAGACCTTGAGACATTTAGTCTTGCTGCCCTCTAAAAGAATGGACGACTTCTGCAGAGCGTGCGTGCATATGTACAGGTACGACTGCATATGCGCAGAGTCTATCAGCATGAATCTAATATGAAGGAATGCATATTTGACAAGGATCTTGAAACTACATATGCGCACAGTCTATCGGCATAAATCTAATATGAAGGAATGCATATTTGACAAGGATCTTGAAAGACATACTCTTACTGTCCTCTAAACAAGCATACAACCCAATTTACATTCTAATGACTTCACTTCAAGACCTATTTACCAACAAGAATAGAATAAACTACCTCTTTTAAAAGAGTTAGATATGAAAAACCATAAACAGTGTGTATTATGATTGTCAATATCTCTACATGTGATTCGACGAGACAAAATTTCCCCCATTTCTTTTCTTTATAGTAAAAACGTTAAATGAGTTGAATATATATTTTTGATTTTTTTTAATTCATCGTTCAGTTTGATGAACTAAACCGGGTAGTTAAAAGACGCACAAAATCCACAAGTATTTGCAACAGGTCATGCAATCCAGCCTCTGGAAAACACAAGCAAATATGTACATAGCAAATGTGCATTAAAAGAAAAATAAATAAATCATCAGTGCTACTGAGATAAAGACCAACATATATTTTACTGAAAAGGTAATATCATTCAATAAAATTTGATGTTCCTGGCATCAAAGGTTTACATACTGAATCCTACTTGAGTAGTTTTCATAGCTCCCGATTTTCCCCGAACCGTAAAAAATATATTGAAGAATGTTATTGCCAGTGCAAAAGTTTGAGATTAGAAAAGAAAGAAAAAGAAAAAGGTCAAAAAAGAAAAGCTATTTCACTGCCCCATCAAGTAGCACATACATTTCCGATACTATACATACATCCATTCGAGAGATCAGAGGATAGCTACGAGCATACAACACTCAGGGTACATCTTTCTGCTTCATTTATAACTCTCTATAAACTTCCTGTTGCCACTCCAACATGCTTTTTTTCACTTTTCCTCTAACCGACGTGAACTTTGGGGTGGAGGGGTGTTGCCCCTTGATCACAAAGCACAAAGCCACAAAGAGTAAACTAGATGCCAGTAGTCAGCGAAACTCACAATGAAAAGAAAACATATTTCACAAATCACTCACTGGGCATGGCTTATCCAACCAGGCAAAACCATGAATGACTTAAACGGCTCAGTCAAATTCAACTAATTGATTCAGTACATTTCTTATGTACCCATTTCAACCACGAAGACGGAGAGCTAACTAATGAACCTAGTAATTACTTCAAAAGTAGTGTCAATGCAATCACACACATATGAAGTATTAATCTTACTTAGATCTCAACGTAATTGTGTTCATCTTCTTCCAAGGCATAAATAATCTGTTTACTGACCCCGGGACCTATAATCATTCACAAACTCAAAAACAATACCGTATATATCGTGCTTGGCATTGACATTACTACATTTTCTCACCCACACCATCTACTCAAAATGTAAACAAGTCACACAAATGATGGTCATATGGGGGTTTTTCCTTAATTTTCCAGAGTCGTGTCAGTATCATAGAAAGCCCAAAAAGATCATATGGATCAACCTGAAAACACCTCAACACTGAAGATTGGCTCAAAGAAATCTGGACTAGAAATTCTTCACCAAGAGTTCCTAATCGCAGGGTAACAACTATAGATACCAATTAAATTGAACAGTTCAGTTTCTCTGCCTCCTACAGGTTACTTCACATTTTCCTCCTTTTTAGCAAAGAATCGTAATTCCGAAGTCTTGCCTTTTCTAACATCAGCAAGAAGTCGCACATTATTTAATTCTTCCACAATTTCAAGTGACAAGTATGAAATAGAGCACCAAGAATCACAATTGTATCACGGTATAGTCTGAAGAATGCTTCAGTGGAAAGATGAACATCGCCTACTAGGTACAGATACGGATACAGACACATCATAACTCTTACATGCCCACACAAAGCTTTTCAACGTAGGGCACAAACACACCAATTAAAATTCTTTATAAATATAAATTTGTAAATTATATCTTTATTTTTATACTACTTATTTATCAATATAATTAATACTTTTTGAAGGTTGAAATTAAATTTTGCAGGTATATGCTTGGGAAGAATGGCTAGGTGTCGTATCAAGATAACTTTGGCTTGTACTAGTGCCAATGAAACAAAAAATACATATAGCAGATTATAATGATTAATTGGATATTTAAATTTTAATAGATTTTACAATAAATGATAGTAGAAATCTTCAGACCAAGGTGAAGAAGGTATTTTCATAACTACAAATGTTGGATATTCGGAAGTGCATTGAGATTAATAATTATTTGTGAGATGTTGAAGATTTGAAAGAAAGAAATCATAAATGAAACAACTTATTTCCTTTTATTTTATCATTTTTAAACGATTTCAGGGTTGACCACAAAGGAATGTAAAACAGAATTTGCAAATTTCTTAAATTGATCTCCAAGCAAAATGAAAATTACATTTCATTACTTAAAGAGATAAAATAGTCCCAATTAAGATTACATATATTCAAGTAAGGTCTTGTAGCCAGACACAATGCTAAGAGTATAACAGGTGCACAAACAGCACGAGACTTGATAATTTAAAGTTGAAGTAGAATATTGTTCGAAAAAATTATAATACTTGATATCTCCTGAGAAGTGTACAATTCCATCTCACACATACTTAGGCACATTATGGAAATGAATCAAGTCTATAAAAATATTGGGAAAGCTAATAAACAGCTTCCTAACCGGTGTTCAAGAAATCACATGACAGGTGTGCCTGCCATTGTTACTACATTGAATTGGTGAGGAAGTGAAAACTGGGATACTCATAATTTAATAACTAAAACCTAACCAAATGAAAATCTTAGACCACTGATGTACACCATGAAGCAGGGAGAACAGTACTATGAGGAACTCTCCAAATTACCAGTTATAACTAAATTATTTCAAACATACTGACACCTTAATTCTAACACACAACAAAAAAGCTTCTACTAGTAAGATAACTGTATATAAACATGGGAGACGAGAAAGTTAAAAGGGGAAATGGTTAAGCTTAACAAGCTTTAAACGCAAACCGTCGTCCCTCCACTAATCGAAAACCCACAAGCTGGTCCTAAGAAGGCGCCTCTTAAGTAATTCACACAACTTCAAAGCTGTGATTCTCATCAGCATAAATATCCTTAGATGGGTGGGTCCTACAGAGAAGCGTATTTCCACAATTCAGTGTAATTCATTCACCATAGTGGAATCTCAGCAAAATCTGAAGCCCACAGATAGAAAGGGGCCAAGCGTGTGGATAGCATTTATCACCTGTAAAACTGCAAAACTCAACGTTTACCGCGATGCCCACCCCCTGACCTTGCACCAGGATGGCGAGCGAACTGCAGCCTTAAGTGGTCCGAGTCACGATCATGCTCATCGAATTTATAACCTGCAAGATTTAGTTTGACTATTTTATGGCGCGGTTGAATGTTGCTTTCAATGAACTTTGACAAACCAGGTACATCAGACAAAAGTAGTGTTGAGGGTTCAAATTGTTACTTCACCATTAATTTAACTCATCGAAATGACAGCTCAAATGATCAAATGACAAAATAGTTGATACAGAACACGTGGACATTTCTAATATCTTATAAGTACGAGATTAATATGACCTTCTCCCAAAAGTATGGATGAAATTGACCTCAATATTCAACCATGGACAACATAAAACGACACCAATTCATATAGATATTATAATATGACATTAATACGTAAGAATTTAATACATAATGCCTGCATATATATTATACAACTTCATCATTGATTATACATAATGCCTGAATCTTTGTTGAACTTATAGTAAAATTGTAAGAAACATAAAACGCGATATTCGGAAAATTGATCTTATCCTTCCTTATTAGATGCCCCCCCACCTCAGGGAGCAGGATTTATTTATTATTTGTTGAAGGGGTGGGGGTGGGGTGGGGTGGGGTGGGGTGTGAAGTCCGAAAAGTGTATACTAAATGGGAGTGTTATACATGTAAAAGTACGCACTAGCCATAACTACTAAAAAATCCAATATCGCAACTGCAAGGGCAGCAAAACAAGGTAACTTAAACGGCTATATAGAAGAAAACCATTTTCTTTCCCAGCAATTGTTTCTATCTAGGAATGAGAGAAATCAACTTTCTGTTCTCAAAGAATGTGCTTGAACGAAAGAGCAACTTTGGTACTCTACTAAAATCAATGTTCTAAAAAGCGTAAAGCGTGGCTAGGCGTCAAGGCCGAGCATCAAGCTTTTCGGGCCTAGACAAGGCCTAGGCGAGAGCGAGACAATGGCAAAGCGAGAGCGATGCGTGAGGCGTGGCTAAGCGTGGAGACCAAGCTTCACGTTTAAGCGGAGCCTAGGCGAAGCTTAGGTGGACTTTTTAGAACAATGACCAAAATAGAGTACTATGAGCCTCGATAAGTCTTACAATTTCTGTGCTGGAAAAAAAGAGAGGAAAGATACAACCAGAGTATAGAGCTGGAGATGTCAACAGCAGCGTCACATCTACATTGGATTAGTTTCCTATTTTGATTACTAAATCCAGAGTAACATAGAGTCCTCTTGATTATTGATACAACTGTCATCATATATAAGAAGGGTTCATGGAAAAAAAATAAAAAATTTACACTGCAGAATTAAATCTTTGCTCAACTGTTCAGGGGGGAATGAATCCACAATCTGCAACATACACTCCAACTACTTAAAAATTTAACTTTTGGCTCAAGAAGTCTTTGGCAGCTAGACTTATTAACTTTACAGTGGGTAGGAACTTACTCTCTAATGTTTTTATTTTTGCCACGGTAGCTTCACTCAACTGTTCAGGGGGGAATGAATCCACAATCTGCAACGTACACTCCAACTACTTAAAAATTTAACTTTTGGCTCAAGAAGTCTTTGGCAGCTAGACTTATTAACTTTACAGTGGGTAGGAACTTACTCTCTAGTTTTTTTTTTTTTTTTTTGCCATGGTAGCTTCCATATGAAAAAATAACAAAATGATAGGATGAGCAAAATTCCACATAGAAGAACAATTATAATTATCATAAAAGAGAAGTTCTGAGTGATTCCATCTTTCTAAATGGACTGTCACTTCTGCATCATTTACTAAGTCAGCTGACAGATACACATTCATATAGAATGTGAAATGTTAGGCTGAGTTTGTTGGATAGAGGAATGCTCAGTATTGGCCACAGAAAGGGGACCAGCAATTAAACTCAAAATGTTATCTGCGCTCGTGTGATTTTACCCCCAAACAAAAGAGAACGGGAATTTTTTTTTATCTGCCAATCCCTTTCTGTTTGTGTAAAATGGCATGCACGTCTATATTCTGGCTCCTAGAACTGGACTTTCTCATCAGAGACTACTCTTTCATTAATTTCCACAATGTTGGACCTAAGAATATTCCCACCGCTCAATTGAAGAGAGAGAAGACAAGTAGACAAATGATCTACTGAAGTACCACATAGTTTTTACATATATTTTTCGAGGAAGTATAGCTGGTGTTTGTTAAACTCACCTTGTAAAGCATTCAATGCAGTGGCTGCATGAGCTGGACTCAGAAAATCAACGAAACATAGAACAAATGGATCACCCCCACGCTGCATGGTTTAAGTTCCGATTAGTTATTGGAATAAATGCAAAATGATGATTGTGTGCATAACAAACATGACAAAACATATGTTCTTACATTTCTTGATTCTTTGGTCACAAGCCTTGATTCTTTGTAGCCAACAAAAGGGCGAAATATATCTTCAAACCCAGTTAATGAAACACACTTGATGGTGAAAATAAAAGCAAAACAAAGGAACAAAAATTCTACTTATGAAAAGGATACGAGACACTTCCCTGCGAGTACAATTCGCAGGCAAGCCTTCCACAAACAGTGTGCTGCTAGCATCAGGAGGGAGTGAAATTTCAGGTCTCCCCCCTCCCATCCCCATGGTCCAGCTTGCAGCTACCATTGGATCTGATCCCCCAACTTTTGTGACACGAGGATCATCAACACGATGGTGTCCACCAAGTCCACCACTCATCAATATTGTAGACTCACCGCTAGCATATGGTGAAATTTGCTGGTACATTGAACTACTGAGTTACATCTTCTCGTATTGACGTAAAGATACATAAAAGAACAAAATTGTACCCACAAATTGAAACAAGAGCGGAGAGTTATTACCCCGCTGTGTAGATATCGGTCATATGATGCATTGATAGAGTCAGTATCTCTAATGACATGGTGTCCTCCCCTTTCATCCTCGCGAGCATAATAGTTTGACATGTCACGGCCACTAGGCATCTCTACACGGAAATGGCAAAATAATTACTTAACAAAAATGATAAAATTGGCACCTATTTAGGAGAATCAACTAATAGGCCATAACTCGCAGCGCGTTAAGGCAAACGCATCCACATGAGAAGTGTTATAACAAACTCAACCACTTCCCAATCATACACCACTCCCCTTTTATTCTCATTTATACAATCAATTTGATACAAAAGATTTAGGGGTTATCGTATAAGGAAATTTAAAGGCAAATTATCACGAAATCCAGATATGGTCCCAAATTAAGGTAAATAATCCTGCATTATTTCAGAAAAATTATTTTCTTCAAGTTCAATTCCCTTCTCAAAAAGGGCCAGTCTCTTCTAAGGTAAGCCAGGTTTTGATTATTTGTCTTCAATATAACATCCTTCAACCCTATCACTAAAACTCCAATTCCCACAATCACATACACAAAAATAAAATTTACACCAAACCCTCATTCATCGAGAAAGCAAGCTACCGTAGTCGGATCGAGGTCGTTTGCCGACGAGAGGAGCCGCCGTCAACGCCGCCTGCTGCCTACTATCTCCGTACCTCCAAGAAGCATCCGTCATTTTCAGAAATAGAGATCAATTTCTAAGCGCAATTGATTTCAAGAAAGTGGAGGGTTTTTCAATCGCGGGATTTCAGATTGAACAACGGAACTGATTTCAAGATAGATTAGGGCTTTCGATTGGGAGGTTTCTGATTGAATCGACGGAATTAAACTGAATCAGCGTAAGCAACTACTCCCTTCTAAATCCCTCCTCAATTCGTTTTCCCGATGGCGCTTTCTGTTTCTTTTTTATTATTTTTAATTCCTATATTTTTTCCTTTTATTTTATTTCCATATATTGGTATTTTATTTTTCAATTGTCCAATTTTTATTTTTATAGTCACATTTTAACTAGCATGCCGTTTAATTGGTGGGATCTGACTGTATTATCTGTTCTTAAATAAAAATTTTCACTACAAAAATAATATCAATAAAAAATCCAGAAAAAAGAGTACGAAGAAAAATCTACTGTGTTAAGATAATGAATTGAGGAGGTGGGTAGATATTAGAGATGAACGTTTGAGGGAGAAAATTGAGAGAGTTTCGTTTAAAAGAAGAAATTGAGGACGTAGTGACATATGGATATAGTCTTTTTTTTTCCATAGCAGAGAAACCTCTCTACGGTCGATAATAAAATTATTGTGTTTAGATAAATTTTTTTCTACTCTTTGCTAATTGTTAAAATAATTTGTAAAACGATTAAAAATATAGATTAAAATAAAGTGTTAGGCTTCAGATTTTGTTAATTGCTAATACAATTTGTATATTATGTTCTTAAACCAAGATGTGAAGTCTAATTCGTGAGCCAAGTATTCCCAATTTATACCTGAATTAATACAAAAGACTCACAGTCAGACTTTGTCTTAGCACACCTCAATTCCAAATAATTCACAAGCAGTTCACTTCCTTTTTTTTTCTTATCTCACTGTTCTTCTCTTCTTTCCTTATTTTTTTTTTTTTTTCACTTCGCCCTCAACCATTCGATCATTCCACACTTCATTTCACCAACTTTATCAGATCTTCATCTCCCACAGTAAAATTGGGATTCTAAAGAAGAAACACTAATTTCGACAGAAGAGAGAACTAAACAGGGTCAATTTCACTAATGGCTACTGACTTTTTACTTAGTGTCACTTTTGCTACTAAACTTTAATTTGTTTTAGAATTATCACTAACTTTACACTCAATGTTCTATTCAAACTACCAATTTAGTTTGATGTCCAATTTTTAACTGACATGTTGGTATGCCAACTTGTATGATTTAAATGAAAATCCTAATAGTATGATAACTTGACACATGAACACATAGGATTTTGAGTTAATAATTGAGCATCAATCTAAATAGTGGTCTCATTAAAACAAACGAAAGTTCAATGACCAAAATGATACTAAGTGCTAAGTTTAGTTACCATAAGTGAAATTAACCAGAACTCTATGTTAAAGCATGTGTGAGAAAGTTAGAGCATGTTTGGATTAGTTTATTTTAAACTTTTTTTTTTTTTTCAAACTCATTTTCAACTACATATTTTATAAAATATATAATTTTTATCAATTTTTCAATAACATATTTTACTAATTTTTTTTTATCAAAATCTCTTAAAAAATTAATTTTAAACTTCACATACACTAACTAAATGGACAAACATTCAAACCAATCCTTTAACCTTTCCCAAACAGAAAGATCTATCTGCCCTGGCATTCCAGAGATGCCAAATAACAACTGAGATTGGTTCAAGATGGACGGTCAGATTTGTGCCACATGTCAAAGTTGCTATTTCACTTGAGAGCCTTCACAAAACGCATTTAAGAAATGTTCTAATAAGTCACTGCCCAAACCTTTTGTATCAAACTGGCTCAACATAGAGTCTATTTGTTTTTTGTTGTCTTTTGTATGTGGGATGGTGAGTATAAAGGATGGCAACTAGTATACTGTTTATTGATAGAATTCGATCATAGAAAAATAAATGAAGATTAATAAAAGTTGATAAATAATGAGGAGGAACAAAGTTGATAATGAAAGATTTTGAGAACAATGGTGAAGAAAAATAGAATTGAGAATGAGAGATTTGAGGAGATTAAGAATTTTTTTTTTAAAAAAAATGATGAAGACAAACGTATATTATTTTTTTGTGTGAGTGGAGTAAAATCTTCCCTTACGGTCAGTGATTAGGCAGAGCCATTTGTAGGCCCGACGACTCGACCAAAAAAGGCTCAGCCCATTATGGACACGGACTTGTCTAAGAACAAACCCGGGCTAGGGTCGAGATGTCATTTTTTTTCAAGAGCCAAATTGGCCCTACCTTTGAAAAATACGGGCCAGCTCGTATAAAGACTCGTGATTTCTCAAAATTTCAAAAATTTACTGCATTTTTTTTATAAAAATTTTAACAAGCTGAGTTCATAGGCTGGCTCGACTCGACCCATGAGACCTACGAGCCATTGGCCATTTTGGGCTCGACTTTTGGAGGCGAACCGAGCCCAGACTTGGCTCTTCCTTATAAAGGCCGAGCTAGGCCCTTGTTGGTATGGAACGAGACGATCCATCTCAATCCATTGCCATACCAAGTGAGTATCTGTAGATTGATTATTAGTATGTTTGGATAAGTTTAAATGTTATAAAAAGAAGCCAGAAATTGACTATTTTTCAACTTTTCTATAAAGTACTTTTGATTTGATATGAGATAAGTATTTCTAAATTGATTATGTCTCTCCCCTTTGATATAGCTAGACTAGATTAGTGTCAACTCTTGGTTGAGGATATGTGTACATATTCTCGTTAGCTAATTTGATAACGTCATTCTTGAATTACCGTATAGTTTGCCCCCACTTACTATAGTTTTAGGTTTGATCGATGAACAATACTTAGAGTATTTCTAATGCTAAATACTTTTTAAAAAATCTATATAGCAAGAGAGAAAAAAAATGAAGAGAGAGAGTGAAAAGAGGAAGGAGGAAAGAGAGAGAAGATAGATGAGAGAAATATATACAATTTAATAATAAAATGGTTGGCATGCTGTCTAACAATGATGTCTAAAACTGGACTGCTTTCTAAAATAAATATTGTCATATGAGTTTGTCTTCTCTACATCAATGCCACATTAACTGAATATTGAAAATAGAAAGTAGCATTGAACATGATTTTAGCCAACCAAATTGACACTGTAATGTGTACATGTATGTGTTCAAATTCTGGTCATTCGGCTTCTCTTCACTTTTCATATTCAAACAATTTAGTAGCTTTTTATCAATTGGTTACACGATTTCAAGAGTAATAGTTGCATTCTTGACCCAGGTGTCGTATCTGCCAAGTTGATATGGACCATCAAACATATTTTCTCAATTATAAATTTAAAGTTTCTCTTTTACTTACAAATTAAAAATTAGTTATTCACAAATTAAATTAAATTTACTTGCAGAGGAAAGCACAACCTAAGTTTAGCCTAAAATGTAGAAGTTTCAAAATGGATGGGTCAACTCGAAACCGATAGGCCTACCTATAAATTAACTTATCCGGACCTAAAATGTACAATTAGCAGACTGTATAGTCCAACCCGCAGTCCCGATCGAGTTTGGATTCATGGACACGATGACTTAAACGGCTCGCCCATGAAATAATAATACTAATAAAAATTTATATATTTAAAGGAACCAATGTCTCTCTTCATTAAATGATGTTCCATCAGGGGTCATCTACTAACCGCTGATGGGACAAGAAGCCTTCATTGAATTTAGCCGTAAAAGCAACAATTATGGCTCTTTTCAATTTTTAAAAAGTGGTAACATTGATTAGTTGATAGTTGACTCGTTTATGGACAAATGGAGTGAAATCGGAACAACAGTGAAAATGGCCAAAAATTCAGTTTTTTATTATTTCAATCAAATTTACGGGTCATCCACTAGGCTCAAACTCAAACTGCCCAGTAAAATAGCGGGATTCCAGGCGGATTCTGGGCCAATTTATTTTGCACTGGGCGGTTAACCAAAACAGGCGGTTTTCTACACTGTATGGGCTAACCAGTTTTGCATGCTAGCAAACCGGTTCGAACCGACCCAACCAACCGCCAGTTTTGACACCACTAGTAAACTGCTTTGTTCTGTTGTCTGTCTTTTCCTCCTCCTCTTACCATATTCCTTCTAAATTTCTGCTTCCAAACCTCATCGAGTACACATTTAGGACTTGCTCGATGACTAGTATTATATAGCACTGGAGTTAGACAAGATTTTAGCATCTTTTTATTTGCCTTCAAAGCTATCAAATTCACTTCAATAAACATCTAATTAGATGACAAATTCAAAAATAAAAAATCAAGAACCCTATTTATTTAGTGTATAGGCATTAAACCCAGTTATATATTATGGCGGACTCAGAATTTTTTGAGAGGGATTATTACTTTAGAAAAATAAAATTACACTTTCAAATCGGATTGACTTCAAAAATTGATATTTTCTTGCGCGGTTATATGTATTTGTTTGTAAGGTGTATGTTGGATACCTCTTAACATGAAGAAACTCGAAAAATCTTTCTCCAGGCTCCTCATCCCCCATTAAATCTCTTTCAACAGCACAGAACATGGACTCCCTCCTGGGGCCAACAACTCGGATTCTGTCCCATACAACCTCTTCTTCTGCCTCCTTCAAGCCACTATGAGTTTTAAATTTCCATCCAGGAAGTTGCTGTTTGATATTATACAAGAACAAGCTGGCAGGAAGCCAGTTTGTGTAATAGCAGACTTTTTATTTAGATAGACAGCTGATGTAGCTCATGAATTTTGGAATTTTCATGCAATTTTCAGTGCCACGGGCATGTTTGGTATGACTTGTTACTATTCCTTGTGGCTGAATTTGCCTCGCAGGATTGGATAGTATAAAGAATGAGGTTTTTTCTCTTTCATAATACTGTCTCGAGTAGTATCCGATCCTCCTTACCAAACATGCACTGAAATTACTAAATTTATGCTGCTTGATTCTCCTGAAGCTGGAAAACATCATATTAGTTGTTCCAGGCTATGTTAATGGCAGGGGAAAATGACCATTTTACAGTATACCAGGATAAAATCTTCCTACCTGTTTGAATTCTGATGCTCTTCTTCTCAACACAGCTGAAGAACTGGACAAACTAGGATGAATGTAATTTCAACGTAAATTAGGCAATTTAATTTATGCAATTGGACCAGTATTACTATCAGAAAATATTAGTTCATCAAGAGCTGGTAAAGAAGCAACAATTAGTTAGGATAAATGTCCCAAATGGCTCGATAGAAAGGAGGTGAATTCTTTATTATACATATCCGTAGGATCGCAAAATACAGTCTCAGCTTCACGGAAGATGCAACTGGCAAAGGCACTTGATGCTAGTGGAAGAAATTTCATATGGGTTGTTAGGTCACCATTAGGTTCGATATAAACGAGAAATTTTTAGCAGTAGAGTGGCTGCCTTAAGGGTTTGCGCCACAAATTCAGGATCAAGAAAGAGGGCTAATTGTTGATACATGGGCATCCCAGGTAGAAGTTTTGTCACTAAATCTGTGGATGGAATTCAGTAATGAGATAGAGTTATCAACTTTTAGAAAAAAGTTCTGTCAAAAGCCACTTGAATCAACACTTTTCTTTGAGTTTCCATCACATATAATTAGTTGGGTGCCATTAATCAGTTGTTTTATGGCTGCTGGGCAGTTTCACAATGCTAAGATCTTGGTGGGAGAGGTTGGAGTTTGCTGGGAAATGGCCAGAGGAATCAGTTTTGAGGTCAGGCAGGAGGATGTAATTGAAAAGATAGAATTCTTCGTGGGCGGAAATGAAAAGGCAAAGGAAATCAGGAGAAAATCCATCCCTCAATTTGCTGTTTCTGGTTTCTCTCTAATCCTTCACCTGAGTTAAACAATAATGAAAATTGAAAATTAATCCTTGAGTCTGATGGTCCATTCCAGCACTTGCTCAAGTAAAATGGGTCAACAATTCGAGGCAATGCTACCGATTTCCCTGACAAAACACACATAACATATATGTATTTAGTCCTTTCATGGTGAGATTCATATTTTAGACAAATGAATATCACTTTGATTATCACACAAGATTACAGTTTCTTGTTCTTTTCCAAGTCACTCACTGATCAGTCTGTTTAGCGAATATCCTTCTTTCAGACGGCTATGTATTCAGCTTTTGTACTTGACAGGGCAACCACTGGTTGTGGGCTAGTTTTCCATCTAATAGTGTAATCCTAAAGTTTGAATAAGTACCTCCACCATATTTCCAGCTCATTTGCCTTTCCTCATTTTCAGTACCTGAGCATTCACTTCAATGCATTCTAGTGGGCTTCTCCGCGTACTTTTTTTGTGATGAACATGTAGTGTTCGGATAAATTTTCTGATGCTTTTTATTAGCATATTTTGCAAAGTAATCACAAAAATAGATTAAACTAGAGTCTATGATTCAGTCGGCCACTTTCTGTGGGATGGTGAGTATCTTTAGATTGATCATATTTTTCGATCATTTTCCTTTGACATAGCTAGCCTAAATTAGTGTCAGCTGATATAGTAGTTGGAGCCAATGTGTACATGTTCTCACGAGGGAGTTTGATAACTTGTCCCTCGTATTAGCGTATACAATCTGCTCCACTCTCTATAGTTGTTAGGCTTGACCAAAGGAGAGTACTTAGGCAACCAAGCTAACATTGTACTACATTAATGTGTCCAAATTCTCGTCATTTGACATTTCTCGACCTGTCATATGCAAACAGTTTAGTAGCTTTTAGTATCCATATGCGACATGATTCCAAGAGTAATAGCTATATTCTTGACCCATGTGTACTTGTACCAAGTTGATACGGACCATCAAACATATTCTGTGTAAAAATAATTTTTGAAGTTACTGTTTTATTTACAAATTTTACTTAGTTAATGGAAAATTAACTCATAAGTAAAGCTAAACATGTTTGCTTTGTCATGTCTATCTCTTGTGCTGAAAAATTCCCTTACTATCAGATTTAGGCTGTTTCACTCAGAATCCTTTGCATATACATTTAGGGCTTGTTTGGTAATCAGTATTACATAGGATTGGACTGGAACAATTGAAGTTTGCAATCAAGAATGACACCGCAAAATATTTACAAGAAAAGTTGTACACACTGCACTATCCCTCAATTTGCTGACTCTGATTACACAAGAATGAAAATTAAACCTCCCCTTATTTCTACTATCACAGTTAAAGAACTAATTAACTGATCTCATGGTGCATTCCAGCATTTGCTCAAGTACAATTAATCAACAATTTGAGGCAATTCTACCAATTTTCCTGATAAAATGCTACCTAAAATTTATGTGTTTAGTCCCTCGTCTCATGGTGAGATTGGTTTTTTAGACAAATGAATAGCACTTTGGCTATCACACTAGACTATAGTTTCTGGTTTTCTTCCCAGTTACTGATCAGTCTGTTTACCAATAATTCTTCTTTCAGACGGCAATGTATTCAGCCTCTGCAGTTGACAAGGCAACCACTGATTGTAGGCTAGTTTTCCAGCTAATATGTAACCACAGAGTTTGAATACATTACCTCCACCATAATTCAAGCCCATTTCACTTCAATGCATTCAGTGAGCTTTTTCGGGATAAATGGATAAGAATCAGCTAGTCACACTCATGGCTCGATCCAAGTCAGGTCTTGTGCACACATCGCCATGCAGTAGGCTACCCACTGCTTTTGAGTATTTTATCCCATTGATCTCTGCAGCTTCCTCTTTGTTCTAGTAGAATAGTTTAAAGTGTATTGATCTTTTGAATGTATTATTCGCATGCTATTTGCATCCACATAGTTAATTTATCAATTTTGAATATAAATTTCAGTTCATTACTAGCTACATAAGATGTTCATTATCAGAACCGCTCTTCCTTTTACAAGCATTGTTTTTATTAAATCTGCAAATCTTATTTATAATGCTATTCTTTTTCAGGGTAAACTTCGTTGAAGAAAAGAAACTTTCAGTGTGAAATGGCTGAAGAACTTCCGCAGATGAGTAAGAAATCGTCGAAGAATCATGTCCTAAGAAGAGCAACTTCAAGTTCTAATGATGGGCCTTCAGAACCTGTTCAGATTCCAGAAGCTATAGAGGCAAAGATGTGGTGGAAATGCAAAAACTCTGCATGTGGAGCCATCCTTCACACAGAAGAAATTTTTTGCAAGAGGTGCTCATGCTGCATTTGTCAGTTATTTGATGATAATAAGGATCCAAGTCTTTGGTTTGAATGCACGTCTGAATCGAGTGAAATAGACTCATGCGGCTTGTCATGCCACATTGAATGTGCCCTTGAACATAGAAAGGTGATGCAGTTGGATGGCACCTACTCTTGTGCTTCTTGTGGTAAAGTTTTAGAGATACTCGGGTAAGTTATTTAATAGCATTTTGTGTTTGATGTTGGACCGTGGGGAGCTAAATGATATTGTGAACTTATACCCTCTTCTATGGGTCGGGATAACATGTTGACAAACTGTTTAGGTGTACGTTAGGTTGATGGTAGGTCGCCCTAACATTCTTACTGTGTATAAAGGATTTTTAGGGGACATTTGCAGTGAGACAGAGAGAAAGGAAAATCATTGTACACTTTTTCTCCAATATAGCAAAAAGACGTAGCTATCACACTTAGGATATGAACCATTGTAGATTTGTGTGTATGCTTGCTTGTGTGTGTTTCTGATGTTCTTTTGCTTATTATTACGTGGGGATTGAACATTGCAGATACTGGAAGAAGCAGGTGGTCATGGCTAAGGATGCTCGCCGCGTTGATGTCTTATGCTATAGAATATCTTTAAGTTACAGACTCCTTGACGGTACTTCCAAACATAACGAAGTCCATGAATTGATTAAAGCTGCCAAAGCCAAGTTAGAATCAGAATTGGGTCCACTAGAAGAAAATTTAGGCAAGATGTCTCGGGGACTTGCAAGTAGACTCTCTGTTGCACGTGATGTGCACACACTCTGCACTCTTGCAATCGAGAAAGCTGATGAACTGCTGGCCTCAAAATCTAGTAAGTTGTTGAACTATATTAACACGCCCATTAATTTATCTCTAGTATCTCATGAGATGGAAATTACAAGCTCTGGATTGAACTAATCTGTGTTTCCTATACTGACAGATGGCCCACGTGATTTTGACTTAAATGTTGCTTTGGTTCCTGATCTAAATGAGGAGCAACTAGTTCCAGATGAGTCGTCCAGAGATGAAGATGCCGGACGCAATGCAGGTCAAGCTGTTGAAGCAGATAACGTTGTGGTTGTCTCTCATGACATTCCGAGAAACTGTCCAGAGAAGAGGGATGGCACTGGAGACTCTGATAATGGAAAGACCGTAGAAGTACAACCTGCTGACTCTCAACTTGAAGTTGACTGTAAGAATAAACAACCTAGTACTAACAGAGAAATGCGGGATTCTGCTAGCACTCCGACAAATGAATCACCATCAGTAATCTGCAATGTACCTGGGATCGTGGACGATGATTTTGAGTACTGTGTAAAAATTATTCGTCGACTGGAATGTGAAGGATATATCGAAAAGGAATTTAGGTTGAAGATGCTCACATGGTTCGGCTTAAGATCAACAGAGGCTCAACGTCAAATTGTTCGTACTTTTATACGTACTTTAACAGACGATCCAAGCAGTTTAGCCGGACAATTGATACACACATTTTCAGATGTCATATCGAGTAGCAGACAATGAAATGACTTCTAAAGGTAACCTGTGGCATTATAACATTCGTGGTAGTGCAAAAATAATGCATCAGTTTCACTTAAAAGATAATTATTCCGATAACAGATTATTCTTCTTGTTCATTTTTTACAGGAATTTTGTTCAAGTCACATCTATCAAATTTCTATTGTGAAGACAGAAGTCGTTTTCGTCACTAGAAGAGCCAAATTTATGGAGATTAACGAATCATTTCATAATTAGAACCTTTTAAATTGAATTTTAAGTAGCTAAAAACTTGTCATTTTCCATTAAAAACTTCTTGTTAGACTTAAGGCAGGATTTTGGTTTTAAACTTTTCGTTGGTTCCATACATCCTGAAATCTTGCAATATCCCCGTTTGAATATATATTCAATCAAAGTTTACCGAGAGATTTTATTGTAAAACTTTCTTGCTTCATTCATTTTCCATTTGCTGGTATATACACGAAATTCTATAACTACAATAGATACATAAAATCTATATATATATATATACTATCAACCATTCATCAACCATTCAAGTTTAATGAAAATAATATAATATTTTCAAATAAGTCATAATCATTAAAAAGTTTACTGATATGTGTCCAACTAATTTTTTAATCAACAATCCAATACTAATTGGTGATGGAATAATGGAAAATGGGCTCAAATTTATTGGTTTTGTACTTGGGTGGGGTGGGCCAATTATATTCATCAAGGGCCTAGTAAAGAATTTTTTTTTTTTTTTTTTTAACTAATTAATATTTGGGGTGGAGAATAGGGTGGGCACAGGGCCCGATGAGGCCCAACCCTAAATCCGCCTGCATTCATTTAACAAGTGTCCAACTAATTTTACACTTCCTAAAAATAAGGAACGAGAAAGTCGTGATTCATATTAGAATCGTGTTATTGTTTGCACTTCACCCTTGTACTCTTTAATGAACTCCATATCAATCCTCGGTGCAAGGTGTATATGTTAATTGGTCCTGAACTTCATCTTTGACACCCTCCTTGAAATTGGAGTGTACTGTAGTTACTCCAAGTTTATCTTTCAGAAATAGAAACTCAGAATGTGATAAAGGTTTTGTAAACAAATCAGCTATTTGTTTAGAAGAGGGAATATAACATATTTGTAACTCTTTTTCAATAAATTTGTCTATAACAAAATGGATGTCAAGCTCTATATGCTTTGTATGAGCATGATAAAATGGATTTGAGGCAAGTGTTTTAGCACTAAGATTGTCACACCAAATAGTAGAAACTGCTTCTTGTGAGAGATTTAATTCCTAGAACAATGATTGCACCCAAGATATTTCCGATGTCACATGAGCCAGTGCCTTGTACTCTACCTTCTATACTTGATCTGGCTACCTCATTGATGATTATAACACTACGGTTTCTCGATCCACCGCAAGATCCGGCCCCTTCGCATGCGGGACCTTCACCGTTGGATGTTCCATCCCGTGGTCCCGCCCCTTCGCCTTTAGGACCCTCGCCACCGGGAGGCTCCTCCCCGAATCATAATTTTCCAAAGAACGGAAGCACCACCGCAAGCCCCTCCGTTGGCTCATAATTTCCAGCAATGGAAGCACCACCGCAAGCCCTCCGTTGGCTCATAATTTTCCAAACAATGGAAACACCGCCGACAACAGCTCCACCATTGGTTCCGGAGTTCATTAGCTCCATTTTCTCTTTTCTCATCTCAATTCACCGGCATCTGGTCCAAATCCACTTTGGGACAACCGTCGTGGGTTCAACGCCTACTCTGGTTGAGACACCGTGTTAACTCTAGAACAAATGCATCGGAGGACATGATGAGTCGCAAAATAGCCGAGGCTATCTTTGAAAAAAGGCGATGAGACAACAATCAATGGTGTTGGAAGAAGACCTTTTTCTCCGTAGTGATGGCGGTTCCATTGCCACGGGATTTCGAAACACCGAAGATGGATAAATCGACGGATCACCGACCCTGGCCGATCGATCCCGTAGCTTTTGTCGATTTGATGAGGTTGAGGCTACCCCACGCAATCATGTGCGGGGCCTTCCATACACACCGGTGAAGCTGAGGGATTGAGTAGCTACTCTACCCCAAAAAGTCGATTCGCACGTTTGATGATTTTTCTAAGAAGTTTGTTTGCATACTTTGCGGTGAGCAAACGTTCTAAGAAAACCGCTATTGGCCTCGATGCAATTGACCCAAGACAAAGATGAGTTATTGAAAGATTTTATAGGCCCGGTTCAATAGGGCCACTTTGGGAATTAAGGATCTCTGGATGTCTCATTTGTAGTTACCGCTATGATGAATGGAACCCGCATGATCATGCCTTTAAAATGTCACTCTAAAAAAACCCACCGGATATCGATGCATGAGTTGTTAAGAAGAGGTGATAAATATGTAGATCACAGAAGAGGCCATTTTCATTACTAAGGGCATGAAAGATCGAAAAGAGCCGAGTCTAACAAAAGGAAGGCCCGAGATGAACCAAGGCCCCGTGAAGATAGAGGCAAGCAAAAATGATTCATCCAGCCCTAATAGGCCTAATCTTTGGAAAGGAGGCGTATAGTACACATGCACACCTCGTGGCTAATGTCTTGATGGAAATCCGAAATATGAAAGAGCTCAGATGGCCCAAAAAGATGTGGGCACCACCACATAGGAGGATGAGACTAAATATTGTAAATTCCATCGAGATCATGGACATGATACGGAGGATTGCCAAAGAATTTGAAGGAAGAAATAGAAAGACTTATAAAAAGGACACTGTCCAAGTTTGTAAAAGCAGATAAAGAGAAAGGAAAAGAGGTGAATCTGAGCAACAACCACCTCCTCATACCGGAGTTATAAATGTCATCGTGGGTGGCATTCTTGTAGGGGGTGACTCAAATTCAATACAAGAACTATGCTCGAGTCAATAGATCTACTTGGTAGATAAGAATGAAAGGTTCAGCCGAATATCACCTTTGGTGATGAGGATTTGGATGGTGTTACTCATCCACATGAAGATGCTCTAGTGATAGTCGGCGATATTGCGATTTCGGCGTGAAAAGAGTGTTGGTGGACAATGGTAGTCAAATGAGATGTTATGTCTGGGAAGTTTTCCTAGGATTGAAGATGTCACCTAGTAAGATCGGACTGTCATCACTCCCTCCATGGTTTTGGAGGAGCTACATTATACCGGAGGGAACAATTGAATTACCGGTGACTTTGGGTACTTACCCAACTAGTGTGGTGATAATGACTAACTTTTGTTGGTAAAAGCTCCTATGGCCTACAATGCAATTTATGGTCGTCCACTTTTGAATGCGGCTAGGGCAGTGGTTTCTACATACCATCGGTGATGAAATTTCCCACTAGTCGGAGAGTAGGGTGTGTAAGAGGTGATCACAGGCATCAAGGAGGTGTTATGTAGACAAAGATACATATCAAAAATACGGTGATGATGCTTGATATTGAAGCGACTGAGGGGGCGAATAGAACTGTTGGAACTCACTGAGGAGGTGGTGATAGTCAAGGTCGGTCTTGAAAATCGGAGGCGGAATAGATCCCGAGGAAAAGCACAAACTAGTGACATGTTTATCGACAACATAGATGTATTTGCTTGGGGACCCCATGACATCGATGGAATCGACCCCATGATTGCCCAAAGATAGACTTGCAATTCCTCCCGGAATAAAAGCCGGTAAAAACAAAAGAAAAGACAATTTGCTCCGAACGACAACCGGCTATTTCTACGGAGATAAAAAATTGTTAGAAGCTGGTTTTATTCGAGAAGTACACTACCCCTGAGTGGTTGGCAAATGTGGTTTTAGTAAAGAAATCAAGCGGAGAATGGCGGATGTGTGTAGATTACAATCGATTTGAATAAAGCTTGTCCCAAGGATTCTTATCCTCTTCCAAGGATAGACCATTTGGTGGACGCAACTTCGAGCATGAAAGGCTAAGCTTCTTGGATGCTTTTTCTGGTTACCATCAGATCTCTATGGCTGAAGGTGATCAGGAGAAAACTTCTTTCATAACTGATAGTAGAACTTTTTGCTACACCGCTATGTCTTTTGGGCTAAAAAATGTAGGGGCTACTTATCAAAGGATGGTAAATCGGGGATTTCATGGGCTCATTGGTCGTAATGTTGAAGCCTATGTGGATGACATGGTGGTCAAAAGTCGGTTAGCGAAAGATCACATAACGGATCTCGAGGAAGTCTTCGGTGTTGCTCGAAAACTTAAACTGAAGTTAAATCCTAAGAAATGCGTGTTTGGCACATCGGGTGGAAAATTCCTAGGATTTATGATTACACACCGAGGTATTGAAGCAAATCGACAAAATACAAGCTATCTTAGACATGAAAAGCTCGACTACCAAGAAAGAAGTTCAACAGTTGATCGAAGGGTGGCGACTCTCAATCGTTTTATGTCGTGAGTTGCTGATAAATGTCATCATTTCTTCAAGGTGTAGGAAGATCCAAAAATTTTGAATGGACAAAAGAATGCGAGGAGTCTTTCGAGCAGCTTAAAGAAATCATTTGCAACAACCACTAGTGTTGGCACGTCCCAACCCCGGGGACAAGCTAAGTCTCTACTTAGCGGTATCTCTTCATGCGGATCAAGTCGGTATTGGTGAAAGACCTTTCAAGGCGAAACCTGTTTATTATGTAAGCAAGTATTGAGAGGGGCAGAAACACGCTACAGCTTAGTTGAGCAATTGGTTCTAACTCTGATTGTGGCAGCCAGAAAGTTAAGACCGTATTTCCAAGCTCATCAGATACAGGTGATGACTGATCAACCAATTAAACAGATACTGCATAGGCCGGAGACATCTGGGCGTCTCTTGAAATGGGCTATTGAACTAAGTGAGTTTGATATTGATTTTAAACCACGCACAGCAATAAAAGCACAGGCCTTGGCAGATTTTATTGCAGAACTCACTCTTCCTGAAGAACCACCTATAAGCGACAAAGCAACTTGGGTAATATATGTAGATGGATCTTCCAACGAGAGGGTTCGGAGCGGGGTCATAATTCTCTCACCGGATCTTTGAAGAACTTGAATACTCACTTCTTTGAATTTCCGACCACTAACAATGATGTAGAATATGAAGCGGTCATAACAGGTGGGACTCGCCACACGATTAGGAGTGACAGTTGTAGAAATTCACAGCGACTCAAGAATTGGTTGTCGGGCAAATTTTGGGAGAATCTGAAGCCAAAGATGGCGCATGGCTGCCTATCGATGAAAGTAAGAGATCTGCGCGAAAAAATTCAAAAGTTCAAGATAACAAAGGTCCCAAGAAAGAGAATGAACGGGCCGACGCTCTCGCTTGAGGTTAGCATCGACCAATCACAAACATCTTCCAACCATCGCTAGTGTTCAAGTGCTTAGTGAGCCTAGCACGGTATCGTTGATTGTTGTCTTGGAAGTGAATAATGAACCTTCATGGATAGACCCCATCTTGGACTATCTTTACGAAAAGGTACTCTACCAATGAGACCAAATTGAAGCAAAACGGTTGAGAGTACGAGTGCTATGTATTCTGATACGTGATTGATGGAAAACTATACCGAAGGGATTCTCAGACCTTATCGGTGCCTGCCTCCCACGTAAGCGGTGAGGTCTTGTTTGAAATACACAATGGTTTGTGTGGAAATCATTTGGGTGGAGACGCCCTTGCTTTCAAAGTTTTAAGGCAAGGTACTATTGGCCGTCAATGAAACAGGAAGCCAAGCAACCTGTCAAGAAATCGGCCTTGTCAAAGATTTGGCAACATAATTCATCAACCACCGAGCCACAATCGACAATTTCGCGGTATGTCCATTTTATCAATGGGGATGGACATTCTAGGTCCTTTACCGCTTGCTAGAGGTCAAAGAAAATTTACATTGGTGGCCATAGATTATTTCACAAAAGTTGTTTATTCAAGACTAAGATATCAAGATATCTCCCAAATACACACACACTACCCGATAAGAAGGACTCTGGTTAGAATTCTTGGTTTGAAGAACCACTACTAGCCACCGTCGAACCCATGAGGGACTATCAATTAATTACCAAATTAATTGTAACTTTTCTTTAACAAAATTAAAGAAGATGACAGTTTGTTTATGATTTCAATTTCTAAGATTATCCTATTCTAATTCAATTAAGTCTAAATTATCACGTAAACGAAAATAGAATATTTATCAAATTCAAGTTCTACTGGCACTAGGATTCACAAATCCACCATCACGTTTCAACAATTAATTATCAATTATTCGTCTTCGCAAATTATTACCCAGATTGAAAATCGATGATTCTAATATAATCAAAAGTCTCTCTTCATGATCAATCAATTCTATACTTCTATATGAACCTAACTAGGTATGCATTTAATTACAATGATCATCCAAAAATATTTCATAAAGTACAACATTAATATGTATCTATTATTGGATCATATGTTATTTATTACCACGCGCTCATCTAAATTGAATCTATCAAAAGCAATCAAGACCACAAAAACATTTTAATGGTGATCAAACATCAAAATGAAAATAGTGAATAATAAATAATAAAATCGGAATCAATAAATTTACGAAAACAAATAACTTCTAGTTAATAAAAAACGCGAGGTTTCTACGTTTATCTTAGATATAAAAGATCTAGCCGAATATGATTCCTATGAGTATAGCGATAATAATGAAAGGATTCATCATCCGAAAGAAAAAGAAGAAGAATAGATACAACCCTTAATCTTGAATTAATCCAAAATCTTATATTGTACTGTAATGAATGTTGCCCAAGAATTCCTATTTTCCTTGCTCTTGATCTCTATATCTCTTCAATTGTGTAACCATACTCAAACGACCTAAAAGAGGTCTTTTTATAGTCTTTGTCAAGCCTTCAAAGTTGTGTCTTAAAAGAGTCATAATCCTACTTAACTTTAGAAAACTACATTTATGACATTCTTTCAGCGTAGGTCACACAATGCATTCTACTACCTAGATGTGACCTCCAATAAGTTTGCACAACCGCACCTAGCTCGCACAATGCTTTGTACTACCTAGGTGTGACCTCCAATAAGTTTGCACAACCGCACCTAAGTCGTACAATGCTTTGTGCTACTTATGTGTGATCTTTTTCTAAAATTTACAGTTTGGTTCCCAATTTGGCTTTTGATGTATGATTTTGGTCCTTTCGTCCTTAAATCTTCTCAATTCAATCTAAAAGCTTCCAAATATTCTAATTGGTCCTCGTCCTTCTGAATTCTTCCAAAGTGGTCTTCCAAATATTCGATAATGTGCAAATTAGCCCCAAAATTTTTGAAATATGATTCTTGTTCCCGAAACTTTTGAATTCACCATAGTTGCTTTCTAATAGCTTCAACTTAAGCCTGTGCCTTCCGATTAAGCATTAATTAAGTCTCAAACTCTTCTTTTTTACTCCAAACTCATCCAAATTAGAATTTGTACCTACGTACACAACAACTGAACTCATTTAGAACTTGTTCATTTTTGGGGAAAAAGAAGTTTTTTTTCGACTTTTCAAAGGTTTTGGTAGTGAAAATTGAAAAGTACTAAGTTTATAAAATCATAAATAAGCGTAAATAAATACATCATATATAAATATATACTAAGTTTACAAACATAAATAAGCGTATAAAATACACTTATTAAGTTTTAAGGAACAAAAAATTTCCACACACAAGATTTTAGTTTTCTCTAATTTTGACTTGAATTCAATTGTTTTCCGTAGTTGAAAAATATCTGTGATGCTACTTATTTTAGGAAAACCACTTATATGTCTTTGAACTCGTCTTGTTGTTTCACAATGCTCTTAAAATATCAGCTTTAACTTGACACTTGAATTTCTATTGGGAAGCTCCCACCATTAAAATTCAGTATATTTACTAGAATTTTGGAATGCATTTTGTGACACGACGCATTTGGCAACAGTGATATCCCAAAGTGAAAACAGACAAACTAGATTTTGAAATACAATTAAAGTTAGACGCCTTCAACAAAATCTAGCAAGATCCTATGGGATCTCGTCAGAGATAAAAAGCACAAGTAAGATTAAAAGCATAGTTAGCGAGAAAAGAAAATGGATATTTGGAAAAATGGCCATTTTTTAGTAGCCAAATTGAAATATTTCAACTTGTAAGAACTTCAGTAAGAATAGCCATTTTTAAGTGCATATGTCCATTTTAACTTTTTTTTTTAAAAATGGACAACTTCTTCCCCAATATGTCTTTTCAACTTCTCTTGCCAGAATTGCCGGCACCGATTGACATTATTTCCTACACTATGGTAAAAATTTTGCTTGACACTAGTGGACGGGTTCGAAAGGCCCATCAAGCAATTTTTCACCAGTGTCTTCTAAATTGGATTTAAATGGAATTCAATGGATTTTTAGATGTACAAAATCCTGGGGATCCAGTTTGTGGATCTATAAATAAATTTGTAGATCCAAATCCATGGAAGAAGTCTATATTTTAGAAGGTAAAATTAGATGCTAATATCATACACACTGTCTTCCTTAGAAGATAGATCTACAAAATGATTTGAATTGATTTAGTACGGGTCTAGTGGTAACTATTCAGATAGGAGATAGGAGATAAGACCTCATGGAGAATGAGAAGGACAATGAAGATGAAGAAGAAGAGTGTTTTATCTAAGGAATCATTTTGACTATGAAATTTTTGTATACGAGGACTTTGCTCTAGTTGGATATTTGAAGATGAAAATTTTACCTGTTTATGAAATGCATTTAAATAAATGAAAAACCCAGAATATGTTAATTGATTCTACCATGCAATTTATATGGCAAGACACAAGTGATAAATAAAACGACTTTAGAGAAAATTATGAACCTTAAAAGAGGGCCTTGTGCACACTTCACCAAAAAGGGCCTTGTGCACACATTCAAGAATTGAGAGGGTAAAATCATACACACTATCTTTCTTAGAAAATGTAGATCTACATTGTAGATCTTATGCATGATCGAACTAATAGAAAGTTGCATTGCAAAATGTTAAAACGAGAAGAGTTAATTTGCTGCTAATTCAAAAATGAAACTATTATAGAAGAATCAAATTTAGCATGTCAATACTAGTTGATCTATTTTGTTTTCCTTTATATGAAAATCTAATAAAAACATTTTAAGGAGTATAGAAAAGTGCACGTGCGTAGATGACTAATTTTTAACAATAATTAAGGATACTCACCATTGTTCCACATCAATCGGCACTTATGCATAGTGATAGGTTACTTGCAAGCCTAAGGAATCAATTGGAAGTTTCTCTAATTAATTTCCATGTATTAGACGAAGTCAATTCTCTTTGAAGTTGTTCCCATATACTTGTAAAATAATTCTAGAAACCAAAATAAACATTTTTATATATTAAAATGCCATAAAAATCTTGAATTACTTGAAGACATCTACACGCATATGGGCTACTTGGATTCACCGGAAACAACATAAAATATATCAATTTAGATAAGTAAATCAAAATCGAAGAAAACTGCAAATCATGCAATAAATGGACTAATTTTACCAAGATTCTAAAATGTGTAATGCGTGATGAGTCGGTGAGGTAAAGCATCAAGAATGATAGAATTATAGGCCTAAGCGTGCGTATGTGAAGCTTAGGTGTTAAAATGCGTTTTCGAATTTTAATTTTTTTTAATGCTCAAATTTTAAATTTTAATAACATAGACTACAATTTACTTATTTAGATTACAAAATTACAGGCCTAGTTTTTTTAAAAATAAAAATAAAAATACATTAGTTTTAAAATTAGATGCACGCTATACAATGAAGAAAAATTAGAAAAATGTTACGACAAATATCATGGATGAATATATCATATTCAACGTGGTTCAAAATCAAAAGTGCAAGATTAATTTTAATAACATAGCCTCCGATTAGATTACAAAATCACAGCCTATAAAAGTTAGTAAATTATAACTACCATAAACATAAACACAAATCACTTCATAATTTCAAAAATTACATTTCGTACCAACATAGCCTAACTTTTGTCTAACTCTTTATTGGATTCTAAGTCAAGCTCTTCTTCTTCATCTAACTCATCTTCCGTGCCATCTCATACAAAATCATTTTGGTCGGACTCTCTTATTTCATCTTGTGCATTTCTAGTACTTCTTGTAGATTTAGAAATGGTTTATTTTGGCTCAATCTGGAAATAAATTTAAAAAGAGGTTTGCTTGCTCTAATGCGTGTTATGCACGATTATTCGCACTTATTCTCATATAATAGCTTTTATTCTCGTATATTCTCACATATTCGCACCTAGGCGATCAACAAAAAGAGTTGACCATATTTTTACGTGCATACCCTCAATGCGATGCGTTTTGCAAACGCCCCGAGCTTAGGCGTGCCTAGGCGGCATCTTTTAGAACACTGATATTTAGTGGAACTACTAGCCTCACCATCACATGAAAAATGTCCTCCCCCTCAGACTTAGGATTTTCCCCATGAAGATATGGATCCATAGAACTCGTAATCCCAGACATGCATTTTTGCATTTCAATTGCAATATTTTGTTTGAACTTCAAGTAGGATTCATTCAATTGAACAAGTTGTTCTAAGTTTAGCTCATTAATGGGTACCGTAAACATTTGACCACAATTTTTTCACTTGTCGAGTTCTTCTCTACCTTTTTTTCCCAACAATTAAGGGTTTTAAAATGTCAACTTGTGAAAAGTTTTGTAAGAATAGCCATTTTAAGATGCAAATGTACATTTTAAGAAATGGATATCTTCTTCCCCAATGTCTTTTCAACTTCTCTTGCTAGAATTGTCGGTGCTATGGTAAAGCTTTTGCTTGTCATTATAGAATTTGTTGATGTACAAAATCCTTTTTATCCAGTTTGTTGAATCTATAAATGGATTTGAAATGATTTATAGATCCAAATCCATGGAAGACTATATAGTTTAGAAGGTAACATTTAGAGGATAAAATCTTACACACTCTCCATAGTTTAGAACGTTGCATTGCAAAATGTTAGAACATGAAGAGTTAATTTACTACTAATTCAAAAATGAAACTATTATAGAATTGTCAAATTATATTTAACGTGTCAATCTGGAATTAGGTGTAGACATTCTATGGAGACAAGCCCCTCTTCAATTATAGAATTATAAAATTATATTTATACTATGGAGACAAGCCCCTCTTCAATCAACCTCACGTTTTAGATACTATATCACATTCCTAGATGATTACAGTATATTTACTTGGATATATCCTATGAGATACAAATTAGAAGCCTTTAGCATATTTGTCCAATTCAAAAAATAAATTGAAAACAAACTTGAAAGGAAGATTAAAACCATGTAGTCTAATTTAGGAGGGGGGTGGAGAGAATACCGATGTTTTACAAACTTTCTAACACAATCTAGAATTAGGTGTAGACATATTTTAGCTCAAGCCAAAATGTCTCTAAAGTACTGGTGAAATCTTTTCAAAGAGCAACTTTTCTCATTAATAGATTGTCCTCTCATGTTCTTAAAATGAAATACCCTTCTCAAGTCTTATACAAAAGAGAAGTTGATTACAAAACACTCAAAACCTTTGGATGTGCCTGCTACCCTTGCTTAAGACCCGACCAAAAACACAAATTTAGTTTCCACTCTAGTAAATGTGTGCTTTTTGGTTTTAGTGAATCTCACAAAGGCTATAAGTGCCTTAGCTCAACTCGAAAAGTTTATATATCCAAACATGTTGTTTTTAATGACTCTGAGTTTTCTTTTGAGTTTGAATTTATTGTCAAAAAACAATCAAACTCTGTTGAGTTTGAAATAATAGTAGGTTTCAATTCTCTTTATAACTAAATAGCTCAAACTCTAATTCTAGTCATACTGATACAATACTACTTGATGCAACTCAAGCTGTAGACTCAGCTCCTTTTATCTTCAATGACATACAACAGTCTCACAATGAAAGTTATGGTGATGAAGGCAGAAATTAGATACTCAATAATATATATGAACCTTTTGTAGAGACTCAAGATAGATTATCTCACAATACTAAAAGACCTGTGTCAATTAGTAATACTGATCACCAGCAATCAGTAAAAATGATCAACAATCAGGGGGTAATAAACTGATGCAGAAACATAAATCATAAGTTGGAAATCATATACAACATCCTATGATCACTAGAGGCAAAGCTGGAGTGTTTAAACCAAAGGTGTATTCAGGGTAGTCAATTGAATATCATTCTGAACCTAAGAGTGTAGCTGAAGCTATGATGGATAAAGACTGGAGTGAAGCAATAAAGGAAGAATACAATGCATAGATGAAGAACAAAACCTGGAAACTTGTACCTTCTTCACCATCCTATAACATAGTAGGAAACAAATGAGTTTTCAAACTAAACCATAATTCAGATGGTTCAGTACACAGGTTCAAGGCAAGGTTGGTTTCCAAAGGACTTCATTAAACTCCTGGTGTTGATTTCTATGAAACTTTCAGTCTAGTTGTCAAAATATCAACCTTGAGAGTTATCCTTACCTTTGCAGTTTCTAAGGACTGGAAGATGAGACAAGTTGACATCAACAATGCCTTTCTAAATGGTAAACTTGAGAAAACTGTTTACATGAATCAACCTGAGGGATTTATAGACAAATCAAAACTATCTCATGTGTACAAACTTGAAAAAGCACTCTATGGACTGAAGCAGGCACCTAGAGCTTGGTATGATAAGCTAACAACCACATTAGCAAGCTGGAAATTCAAGCAATCAAGGTCTAGCACTTCACTGTTCTATTTCAAGAATGAGAAGAAGATTGTCTTTGCACTTATCTATGAGGATGACATAGTTATACTAGGAAATAACAGCAAGCTACTTCAACATTTCATAAATGGGCTAAATAGAAAGTTTGCCTTAAAGGATATGGGTGAACTCCATCATTTTTTGGGAATTGAAGTGGATTGGCATGATTTAGGCATTCATCTCACACAAACAAGGTACATAGCTGAATTACTAAAGAAATTCCAACTTCAGAATCTAAAGTTTTTTCCTATTCCCATGGTTACTAGTAGAACCTTATCAAGAAGTGAAGGAAAAGCTATGAAGGATCCTTCAACCTATAGAAGTGCAGTAGGGAGACTGCAATATTTTACACATACCATACATGATATTACATTTGCAGTCAATAAGTTAAGTAAGTTTTTACAATCACCAACTTCAACACATTTGTAGGCATTGAAGAGATTTTTAGATACACAATAAATCAGGGATTATGGATAAAAAAAAGTGATAGAATAGCAATATATGGATATTCAGATGCATTGGGCTTCCTGCCCAGATGACAGAAGATCAAGAGCTGGTTAATGCATTTATTTGTGAGGTAACTTGATAAGTTGGTCATCAAAGAAGCAACATGTTGTTGCTAGATCAAGCACATAGTTAGAATATAGAGCTTTTGCATCTGTAGCCTTAGAGATTGCTTGAATTCAGTCATTATTTAATGAACTTGAATTACCACAAGTATCTACTCTTGTGGTGTGACAATATGAGCCCTGGTGCTCTAGCTGCCAATCTAGTCTACCGTACTCAAACAAAGCATATAGAGCTGGGCATTCATTTATTTAGAGATAAAGTTATCGGCAAAGAATTAGAAGTGAGATATGTGCCTTCTTCCGATCAGATTGCAAACTTGCTAACCAAAAGTCTCTCTCATTCAAGATTCACTTACCTAAAGGACAAGCTCGGAGTTACAGTTGTACCTTTAGCTTGAGGGAGGATGTTAAGAGTTAATCTCAATTAGATTAGAGCTTAATTAGTAATCTTAATTGAGCCGAATGCCATTAATTGAAATAGCATTAACTAGATCATGCTTTCAACCACTGCAACATCCTATTTCTCCCTTTATGGTGATCTGTCCAGCAGCTGTTATTCAATTAGAATTGCACCACAATTCTAATCCATAATTCATAGTTATTGCTCCAACTGTTATTCTAGAATATTTTTTTTGTAATCCAACTCATTCAATTCTTATCCTCATGTACATATAAACAGATGAATTAAAAAGACTAGCAGCCAGTGCTGCATATTTGAGCTTCTAGTGTTTATCAGCTTTGTCATGTCGAATTTGGCTTTGATCTTTGGAATGTATTATTCACATGCTATAAGCATCCACATAGTTAATTTACGAACTTTGAATATAAATTTCAGTGATCAATTAGCTAATTCTAATTTTCATTTTATTACTAACTACATAAGATGTTCACTAGGACAACTGCTCTTTTTTTGTTACAAGCATCATTTTTATTAATCTGAAAATTTTATTTATAATGCTATTAGGAAAACTTTATTAATGAAAAGAAACTTTCCATGTGAAATGGCTGAAGAACTTTAGCGAGATGAGTAAGAAATCAACGAAGAATCATATCCTACTTCAAGTTCTAATGACCGACCTTCAAAACCTATTCATAGTCCACCAGTTAATAGATGAAAAGATGTGGTGGAAATGCAAAAAATCTGCATATAGAACCATTCTTCAAATAAAAGATTTTTTTTTTACAAGAGGTGCTCATGCTATATTTGTCAGTTATTTGATGACAATAAGGATTTGAGTCTTTGGTTTGAATGCACGTCTGAATCGAGTGAAGTAGACTCATGCAGCTTGTCAAGTCACATTGAATGTGCCCTTGAACATAGAAAGGTGATGCACTTGGATGGCACCTACTCTTGTGCATCTCGTGGTATAGTTTTAAAGATACTCTGATAAGTTATTTAGTAGCATTTTGTATTTGATGTTGGACTGTGTAGAACTATATAATATTGTGAATTTATGCCCTCTACTATGGATCGAGATAACACGTTGACAAACTTTTTAGGTGTATGTTAGGTTCAGGGGTGTATTTAGCATTCCATATTTGTATTAGGTTGCCCTAACATTTCTACTATGTATAAAGGATTTGTAGGGGACATTTTCAGTGAGTCAGAGAGACATGTGAAAATCATTGTACACTTTTTCTCCAATATAGTGAAAAGACGTAACTAATACACTGAGGATATGAACCATTATATACATGTGGGTATGCTTAATTGATCATGTGTGTTTTTTTTTCTTTTGCTTATTATTATGTGGGGATTGAACATTGCACGTATTGGAAGAAGCAGATGGTCACGGCTAAGGATGCTCGTTGTGCTACTGTCTTATCCTATAGAATATCCTTGAGTTACAGACTCCTTGATGGTACTTATATACATAACGAACTCCATGAATTGATTAAAGTTACAAAAGCCAAGTTAAAATTAGAATAGGGTCAACTAGATGAAAATTTAGGCAAGATGTCTCGGAGACTTGCAAGGAGACGCCGTTGCACGTGATGTGCACACACTCTACACTCTTGCAATCGAGAAAGCTGACAAATTGTTGACCTCAAAATCTAGTAAGTTGTTCAAATATAGTAACACGTCCATTATTTTATTTCTAGTATCTCATGAAATGGAAATTACAAGGTCTGGATTGAAGTAATTTGTATTTCCTATACTGATAGATTGGCCTCACGAGTTTGACTTAAACGTTTCTTTAGTTCCTGATCTAAATGAGGAGCTACTAGTTCCAGAAGAGTGGTCCAGAGATGAACATGCTGGACGCAAATGTATGTCAAGCTATTGAAGCAGATAACGTTGTGAGTGTTTCTCATGACATTTTAAGAAACTATCCAAAAATAAGGGATGGCACTAGAGACTTTGATAATGGAAAGACTGTGGAGGTACAACTTGCTGACTCTTAACTTGAAGTTTACTGTAAGAATAAACAACATAGGACTGACAGAGAAATGCGAGATCCTACTAGCCCTTCGACAAATGTGTAAAAATATGAGAGAAAATATGTGTGGAGAAATAATTCTCTGTATTGATTCAATTGAATGAATAAAAGTACAATGTATATATACTAATAGGAAATGAATTCTACCTAAAATAGAAATATTACATACATGATATTCTACTACAAATATGCTTCTACCAACAAGGTAAATAAGGAATAAGGTAAAGAATAAATAAGGTAAGTGAATATTTGTTAATATTCACCATCAAGTTGAATCATGTATGTCAAAAGTGCCCAACTTGCGAATGAAACTGTAAAATACCTCCTTGCCCAGTGCTTTAGTAAATAAGTCTGCAATCTGATTGCTGCTTGGAACATAGGCAATCTTGATCTCTCCCTTAACAATTTGTTTACAAACAATATGACAATCTATTTCAATGTACTTTGTCCTTTCATGATATACTGGGTTAGCCGCAATATGCATTGCTGCTTGATTGTCATAATATAAGATTGCTGCTTGTGGGTGATCCATGCATAAATCTCAACCATGTAAGCTCACAAGTAATGGAAGCCATCGTCCTATACTCAACTTTTGTTGAAGATTTGGACACAGTTATTTGCTTTTTTACTTTTCCATGATATATGCATATTTTCTAAAAATATAAAATATCCCGTAACTGACCGTCGTGTAGTAATATCTCTAGCCCAATCTACATAACAAAATCCTGCTAACTGCAATTTTCTACTTGATGAAAAATATAATCTTCGTCCTCGTGCTCCTTTTCAAGTATCAGAGCAATCGGTGAACTTCATCAAGATGGGGTTGTCAGGTGCCTACATGAACTGACCGAGTGTATTGATTGAATATGAGATTTTTGGTCTAGTAATGGTAAAATAAATGAGCTTCCTACAAATTGTCGATAATATGTGGGATCTTTCAACAACTTTCCATCTGTCAAATTAAATTTTAATGACTGCTCTATAGAAAATGCTGCAGGTTTTGCTCCAAGTAATCCGGCCTCTTGAAGAATGTCAAGAGTATACTTACTTTGATTTATTGAAATTCATGATCTTGAGCGAGAAATTTCTATTCCAATAAAGTATTTTAATGTGCCAATGTCCTTCAACTTGAATTGAGATGCAATTTCTTCTTTATCATTTTTCGCGTGATCATCAAATCATCCATTATAATTAAAAGAATCATCATTTCTTGGTAAAGATGAGTAATCAAATCATCAACATAAATAATAACAATAGTTTTAAAATCAAGAACAGATGCTCACAGTTATGTTGGATCCCAAACCCAGTGAGTAACTCGAGCCCTGTAAGCATAATGACTATTTTACTTAACCTTTCTCCGAAATTGAATAACAACATACCTTGATGCGTGCTCGAAATTTTCCCCAAACCATAGTTTAATCTTGAAAAGATGATGGGATTTGTCAATGCGGCTTGTCACAATCGTAGCCCTTTAGTTTGCAAATGAAAGTGACTCTCATTAATACTAATGACGTGACACCAAAGATGTGACTCAAGAACCCTTCAGATGGAGCCAAGTGTCACACATCGGACGGGACCATTGTTGTAGAATGTAACTATAAATATAAAGCTTATTTCCACAAGAAAAGATGTTGAAATCTTACTCTCACGAGAAATATTAAGTCATTCACATTAATGAAAAGGATGTTGAAATCTTACTCTCACGAGAAATATTAAGTCATTCACATTAATTATATTCTTCAAGTGTTAAAATCATCTGAGAGATATTTAGTTGGAGGCCTTCAGGCTATTGTCTCTGTCTTTGTGTCTCCCTCTCTGTCTATTGCGATACACCCCCTTGGTCCGGAACTTACCTCCGTGGCTGAACGAGCCACGTGATGTTCCACGCAAGAAAGGAGGGACACGTAGGAGGAGAAAGCGTGGGGTCTCTGTTGGCAGTCATTTTTGGAGGTCAACAGTTGGCGCCGTCTGTGGGAAACGTGACAAAAAGCTTTAATCTCCTTGAACAAAGGATCCTTCCTGAACAAGGGATCAGCCGACCCACAAAATGAGTGGGAGCAACGAGGAAGAGAACCCAAGAAGAACCAGACCCGCAATGGGCGAAGAAGTCAAGGCTGAGGGAGCTCTCCGGAGGAGGCGAGGAAGGAGGCCTCCCTCAAATCTGGAATGAGAAATGAGAACGATGGCCGCCAGCGTGAGGCAGCTGGCCCAACATCACGCGCAAATGCAAGGGTATATCCAAATGATGCATGTGCGGGGTGGGAACCGCCCTCAAGGATCTGACCCAGATGATCCTAAGGAAGAACGGGAAGTTGATAGCGGGCACCCCCGCGACTAGCAAGCCGGGAGAGGCCTCTCGCGCCAGATCCAACGAAGGAGGGGCCAAAGCCACAGCATCGGAAAGAAGGCCCCAACCGACGATGTCCGCTAGTGTGTTCGAAAGGCTAGGTGGACAGGGAAGCAGAAGATGGCCACAAGAGAATTCGCAAAGGAGGGAACTGCCCCAAAGCCCCCCTAGAAATAGGCGGGAAAGGAGGCCGAAGCTAGGGGAGAGTCGGATTACCAATCCTACGCACCCCAGCCAACCATGCAGCCACAGCCCCAGCCCCAGGATTATGGGGGCGAACACCAAGCCCAGCGCCTCCCCATTTCCTCCAGAAACAAACGTCGGGGCAGAATATCTGAGGCCAACGAAATCATTTGAAGTAGACGATGACGACGAGAACCTCCCTTTTTCAGTCGGAATCAGGAATGCGTCCATCCCCCACGAGTTTCGCGTGCCCAAGATTACCCCTTACACAGGCAGGAGAGATCCATTGGACCACGTAAACACATACAAAACAGAAATGAGTCTCCGAGGAGCCACTCCGGCCTTGAAATGTAGAGCCTTTCACCTAACCTTGTCAGGAGGAGCGAAGCGGTGGTATAATAAACTAGTTGCATGAAGCATTTCCAGCTGGCCAGAGCTGAAAAAGACATTCATAAATTACTTCTTATCACAGAAGCCTGCATCAGCCCCGGTCCAACGCCTCCATGACGTAAGGCAGGCCCCAAGCGAGCCACTGCAAAGTTACCTGGGCCACTTCAATGAGGAGATGTTATTCTGTGAAAGAATAACAGACGCCGAGGCCTTGTCCGTCCTGAAGGCAGGACTAGACATGAACCTTCCATTCTGGAGGGATGTCAGCAACAAGAATTCGGCCACCTTTGACCAGCTGGTAGAGATGATTACTGAGGAGATAACCAACGAGAACATGATCCTCCATAGGAATCGAGGCGGGCTGGGAGCCAACCCAGCATCTAGATCCGGGTATGTCCAAAACCCCAATAGACCTGCTCCCCAACACAATTCGCAGCAGAGAAACTACCCATCTGACCCAAAAGTCGGGATGAGTTATGTGGCCTCTGCATAAGAGGGCCTGCTCTCCCCTTACACTCCCTATGCCTATGCCTCGTGATCCAATGATTATACAACTACGGCATGTCCCCGTCCACCTATTATGAAGTCGAGACCAGCGCACCTCCAGTAATTCCTCCACCTCAGGGGGCTCATTTGAAGTACTGCTGCGTTCACCGAAGCTATGGACATAGCACGGACGAATGTCGAGAGGTGGAAGATCTTGCCAATAGAAGAGTAGCCAACCCAGGGCACAAACACAGAATAAGCACCAGACGAGGGGATCAGGCCCCGACGAGAGGACGTGGAACGCATTTCCAAGATAAGTGCTCCCAGTAGTGGGCTAGGAGGCCTCCGGGCCAGGATCAACGAGCAAGGCATAATTCAAGAAGCCCGGCCAGACAGCTTCGATTGGAGCACAACCCAGAACCCCGTCTAATCAAAGGGCCTGAAAAGGCTCTGATCCGAGAGATAGACACTATCCACGGAGGACCTTATATTGGAAGGCAAACCTGGAATGCCCAGAAGAGCTATGCCAAAGAGGCTGAAGGAACCCAAATGACTAACTGGCTCGTCAATAGCAGGCCATCGGGATAAAAAAGGGCCGATCCTATCACCTACACGAAAGAGGACATGAAGGGCGTACATTACCCTCACTGCGACGTCCTTGTAGTAAGGCGATGGTGGCTCGGAATGGATTAGGAAGAATGCTCGTGGACAACGGCAGCTCAGCTTAATGTCATTTTCTTGAGCACTTATGAGCAAATGAAAGTGGATGTGTCATTGGAACCATCGATCGAGCCCTCTCACGGGTTCACTGGTGATTGCGTGACCTCGAAAGGGATAGTGCGCCTCTCCGTTAGCATGGGAGAGGAGCCTCTCGCATCCCATACTTTCATGGAGTTCCTGGTGGTCGACAGAAGGTCGGCTTATCACGGAGTTTTGGGCCAACCAGCCTTGAAGGAACTTTGGGCAGTGACTTCCATCCACCACCTCTGCATGAAATTCTCCACCGAAGGAGGAATAGCCACAGTGTGTGGCAATCAACCGGAGGCTCGGAAATGTTATCGGAATGCCTTAAGAAAAGCGGAGAAGAAAGAGGTTAACATGACTCTGCTGGACGTAGAAATAGCGGAAACGATGGTAGAGGAGCTGGGGGATATCACGATGGAAGAAGCTACGACCCCCGATGATATTGATCCAAGAATAACGGGAGCTGATTCCCAAGCCTCCTCCAGCGAGGAATTAGAACATTTTCAGGTAGACGGCAACGACCCGACCAAGAAGCTTCAGATAGGAAAAGATCTCCTTGAAGAGCCCAAGGAAGTCCTGAAAAGGTTCCTTCGAGAAAATCTGGATGTCTTTGCATGGAAACACGAAGATATGGTTGGGATCGACGCAAAGATAAGTTGCCACCACCTCAATATCGACCCCAAGTTCCCATCACACAGGCAGAAGAGGAGGCCACTGAATGCTGAAAAATACGATGCCCTGAAGGAAGAAGTGAACATACTCCTTCAGAGCAACTTTATACGAGAAGCTAGATATCCGAAGTGGGTATCCAACTCGGTGTTGGTCAAGAAGCCGAGTGGAAAAATGAGAACCTACATAGATTTCTCTAACCTCAACCAAGCCTGCCCCAAAGACAGCTTTCCACTGCCTCGGATTGACCAGCTGGTTGACGCCATGGCAGGACACGAGCTCCTAAGCTTCATGGATGCCTACTCGGGATACAATCAAATCCGATGTATCCGCCAGATGAAGAACACACATCGTTTGTAACAGACAAAGGTCTCTACTGCTACAAAGTCATGCCCTTCGGCCTGAAAAACGCCGGGGCGACTTACCAAAGATTTGTCAATAAAATGTTCGCTTCCCAACTTGGCGTGACTATAGAGGTATATGTAGATGACATGCTGGTTAAAAGCCTTAAATCCGAGGACCACATTCGCCACCTTGGCGAGGCATTCCAAGTCCTTCGGGCATATATGATGAGGCTTAATCCCTTGAAGTGCACGTTTGGGGTGGCCTCTGGGAAGTTCCTGGGATACTTGGTCAACCAAAGAGGAATCGAGGCCAATCTCGAAAAGATTAAAGCATTAATCGACATGAGTTCGTCAAGAAAGCCGAAGGATGTACAGTGCTTAACGGGAAAGATGGCGGCCCTCAGTAGGTTCGTCTCCAAAGCAACAGATAAGTGCATCCCTTTCTTCAAAGTCTTGAAAGGAGGCACCAGATTCGAGTGGACAATAGAATGTGAAACTGCATTCCAGGCCTTGAAAGAGCACCTCGGCCACGCACCTATGTTGTCCAAACCGAAAGCGGGCGAGCCCCTTGTTGACCTATGGTTAACTTTAAACCTTAATGTTTTGATTATTACAAACAAATTGTTATGTTTTCTAACATTTTATTTTCAAGAAAATTCAAAGCGCTACAAATCGAACTCTCATGCAATGTCAAGTTCAAAGTCAAAATCAATACAAGAGTTCAAGCATCTCAAAGATCCGCCAATTTCAAGATTCAAAGATCAAGATTGAAGAATAGATTTTAGATAAAATTGTAAAGGTATTAACTCTTTAATCCTTAGCAATTAAATGAACGAAAGCTCAAATATAATTTTTATCACTTGCATAAAAATTAGTTTTATCAAAGCCAAAAATCGATTTTCAAAATCGTGAAACGGATCATCCGCTTGAAAACCGGATGAACCGGGTCGACCGCTTACTTTTCACCGGTCGACCGCTTGAGCGTATCTTTTCAAAAAGTGTCCGTTCGACTTTTTGCGCTTCATCGGCTAGTTCTCGACCAATCGACCGGGTCGACCGTTTGGTCATCCGTTTGGTCATCCGTTTGGTCGAAAGTGACGAAAATTCATCTCTATAAATACCACTTCATTTACTATCATTCAACAACACTTACAAGAGCATTTATAGAGAGAATCATATTGAAAAAATCATTCAAAGCTTCATTGCATTCATATCTTCAATATCTCTATTTGAAAACTTTGGTTGATTAAATCAAACTTTTGGTTCATCTTTCTCAACAAAGTTTTCTTCTAACACTTGAGCTTTCCTCATCCATTGCTATTCATTAAAGTGTTAGTTTCTCTTAGAGCTAAACTTGTATCTATCATTCATCTAGAGAGAAATACTCAAATCAATCTCCTTATTTATTTGGGTCATATTGAGGTCCCTTGAAAAGCTCAATATTGTAAAAGGATCGGTGCTCCTTGCTTGTAAGTCACCGGATACATTGTAAGGGTTTGGATTGTACCATAAGTCAATCAAAATAGTGGAAAGGCCGTGCTCGTGTTGGAGAGCTTGGTAACGGGGGACGTAGATCATTGGTTGGATCGAACCTCCATAAAAATCGTTTGCACTCTCTCTTCTCTTTTATTTACTTATATTGTGCTTATATTATTGTGAATCTATTTTTATCTCTTAAATATCATTTTTGAGAATATTTTTCGAAAAAGTTTGAGAAAACCAATTCACCCCCCTCTTGGTTAGTTATTCTTGGGCTATCAATTGGTATCAGAGCAAGGTGCTCATTTTTTGATTGCACAATCTTGAGTAATGGCTAACCAAAATTTTCAAAACCTTGAAGGTCACTCTACAAATCGTCCTCCCTTCTTTAATGGCTCCCACTAAAATTATTGGAAAACTAGAATGATGATTTATATTCAATCAATTGATTATAACATTTGGGAAGTCATCGAGTTTGGTCCATATGTGCCTACAAAAATTATCAAAGTTGATGATAAACCGGACCAAACTATTTCTAAGCCTAGAGAAGAATATGATGAAGAGGACAAAAGAAAATTGTCTTTGAATGCTAGAGCCAAAAATTTACTTTATTGTGCTTTAGACAAAAATGAGTTTAATCGTATTAGCACATGTGATTCCGCATATGATATTTGGCATGCATTAGAGATAACTCATTTAGGTACCAACAAGGTTAAAGAAACCAAAATAAATCTTTTGACAAAAGATTTGAAAATTTCTTTATGAAACAAGATGAACCTATTGTTGATATGATTACTCGTTTCACCGATATTATTAATGGCCTTAAGGGCTTTGATCGAAAATTTACTAACGGTGAACTTGTGAGCAAAATGCTTAGGTCTTTATCGGAAGATTGGAACTCCTTGAGGATGTTGATAGAGAATACAAAAGATATCAACACTTATCCATTGGAGGAGCTATATGGAACATTGATGACATATGAGCTCAACAATGCCGAAACAAAGGAGAAAACAAGGAGAAGCAAAGAAGAGATGAAGGAGCTTCCAAAGAAGCAAATTGCTTTGAAATCAACAAATGATGAAGGTTCATCCAACACAAACTTGAGTGATGAAGAACTTGATGACTTAGTTCTTCTTGTCAAGAAATGGAGAGGATTTCAAACAATAGGCGATTTCAAAAGAAAGAAGACAAAAGTGAAGAAAAGAACAAAAGATCATATGCTATGATTGTGACAAACCCGGTCACAAGAGGACCGAATGCCCAAACAAGAAGAAGTTCAACAAAAGAAGGCACTTCAAGCTACATGGGATGATAGTGATGAAGATGATCAAGAAGATGAAGAAATTCAAGAAGAAATCGCTAATATGTGCTTCATGGCCATTGAGGATGAGGTAAGTACAAACAACAATGATTCTTACATTGACTTATCTACCTCTTATGATGAAATTCTTGAAGAATTTGAGAAACTTATGTCAAAATACTCCATTCTTAACAATAAACACTCTTTGTTGAAAAAGGTAGTCAAGAAGCTTTTTATTGCACAAAAGGACTTTGAAAAAGAAAAGGATGATCATAAGTCCTTGATTAAAGAAAATGTTTTATTGAAAGAAAAAGTAGTTGATTTAACAAGCATTATTCACAAATTTACCCAAGGAAAGAAAAACTTTGAATTAATGCTTGGAGAGCAAAAATGTGTGTTTAACAAAGGAGGAATTGGATATAGACCTCTCTTGAAACAAAAATCCCTTGAAACCATTTTTGTAAAATCATCCAACTTTTCTCAACAAAACATCACATGTAGTTTTTGCAAGAAAGATGGTCATGTTGCTTACAATTGTTTGACTAAAAAGAAACTATACTTTGAAAAGAAACACAAGTGGATAAAAGAATCCACAAGTACTAACTATCAAGGACCCAAACTTATGTGGGTACCAAAAGTCAAAAATTAAAATTATTTTTGTAGGTACCACAAAAGGTCAAGACAACTGGTTCTTGGATAGTGGTTGTTCAAACATATGACGGAGATCGATCATTACTATCAAATTTCAAAAGAAAAGATGGAGGTCATGTGACTTTTGGAGACAATGCCAAAGGAAAAATCATAGGCATTGGAAATATTGGTAATCGTTCTTCTCCTCTATTGAAAATGTTTTATTAGTTGATAACCTCAAACATAACCTACTTAGTATAAGTCAATTGTGTGATAAAGGTTATCTCATTAAATTTGATTCTTCTAATTGCCTCATTGAGGATGCTATATCTAAAGAGGTATTGTTCATGGGGAGCGAAGCAAAGATGTTTACATCATATCTATTGAATTTGAACTTGAAAAGGAAATAAAATGTTTTTCAAGTATAAAAGATGATTCTTGGTTATGGCATAGGAGATTAGGTCATGTTAGCATGGACTTACTTTCAAAAATCTCCAAAAATAACTTTTTAAAAGGGTTGCCAAGTATAAAGTTTGAAAAAGATAAAATTTGTGATGCTTGTCAATTTGGAAAACAAGTAAAGAGTTCTTTCAAACTTAAACAACACTCTTCTACTTCAAGACCTTTGCAACTTCTCCACATGGACTTATTTGGACCATCTAGAACCGCTAGTTTAAGTGGAAAACATTATGCATTTGTTATTGTTGATGATTTTTCAAGATTTACTTGGGTCATTTTCTTGAATTTAAAAGATGAAGCCTTAAATGCATTTAAACATTTTTGCAAAAGAGTCCAAAATGAAAAAGGATACACCATTACCACAATTAGGAGTGATCATGGTGGAGAATTTGAAAATATAGCCTTTGATGAGTTTTGCAAATCCAATGGATATGAACATAATTTTTCGGCTCCTAGAACTCCTCAACAAAATGGTGTAGTAGAAAGGAAGAATCGAACATTGCAAGAAATGGCTCGAACCATGTTGAATGAAAACAATTTACCAAAATACTTTTGGGTCGAAGCCGTAAACACTTCATGTTATATCTTAAATAGAGTTTTGGTAAGTCGAAAGAAAACCAAAACTCCATATGAGCTTTGGAAAAATAGAATTCCTAATATTGGATATTTTAAAGTTTTTGGTTGCATGTGCTTTATTTTAAACACAAAAGAAAATTTGGGAAAATTTGATCCAAAATCCGATATTGGAATTTTTCTTGGATATTCATCTACTAGTAAAGCTTTTAGAGTTTTCAACAAAAGAACTTTAGTAGTTGAAGAATCTATGCATGTTGTTTTGATGAAACTAACTCCTCTTTACAAGAAAAAGTTATTGATGATGAAGATTTGGAAATCCCATTTGAACAACTAAGTGTTCAAAATCAAGACAAAGGGAATCCAAATAACATTGAAAGTCAACATGAGGAGGAAACAAGTATGCAACAAAATGATGAAGAACCTCATGAAGATCCCAACACTTCATCACTACCAAAAGAATGGAGGTTTGTCCCATCTCACCCGAAAGATCTCATCATTGGTGATCCATCAAAAGGGGTAAGCACAAGAAATTCTTCTAGAAATTTTCATAACAATTGTGCATTTCTTTCTCAAATTGAGCCAAAGAACTTTAAAGAAGCCGAGTTTGATGAATTTTGGATCCTAGCTATGCAAGATGAACTAAATCAATTTGAAAGAAATTATGTTTGGGATTTAGTTGCTAGACCAAATTCACAAACCGTAATTGGCACAAAATGGGTTTTTTGAAACAAACGAGATGAAAATGGCATAATTGTGCGTAACAAAGCTAGATTAGTGGCTCAAGGTTACAATCAAGAAGAAGGCATTGATTTCGAAGAAACTTTTGCCCCGGTTGCTAGATTAGAATCAATTCGCATGCTTCTTGCTTTTGCTTGTCATAAGAATTTTACTTTATTTCAAATGGATGTCAAAAGTGCATTCTTGAATGGAGTCATTCAAGAAGAAGTTTTTGTTGAGCAACCACCCGGTTTTAAAAATCATAAGTATCCGGACAAACTTTTCAAACTTAGAAAAGCTCTTTACGGTTTAAAACAAGCTCCTAGAGCATGGTATGAAGAGATTAAGTAAATTTCTCTTATCAAATGGTTTTCTAATGGGTAAAGCGGATACTACATTATTTATAAAAACCAAAAAGAATGATATGATAATTGTTCAAATTTATGTTGACGATATCATTTTTGGTGCTACTAACATTTCCTATGTGAAGAATTTTCTAAGTGCATGAGTAGGGGAATTTGAGATGAGCATGATGGGTGAACTCAAGTTCTTTCTTGGTCTCCAAATCAAACAAACCAATGATGGAATATTCATTAGTCAAACTAAGTATATCTTGGATATGCTCAAAAAGTTTGAAATGGAAGAGTTGAAGCCAATGAACACTCCAATGAGCTCATCAATCAAACTAGATAAAGACGAGCAAGGTACTTCCGTTGATGTAACAAAATATCGAGGTATGATCGGATCCCTTCTTTATTTAACCGCTAGTAGACCCGATATTATGTTTAGTGTATGCTTATGTGCTAGATATCAATCTAATCCTAAGAATTCCCATCTTAGTGCCGTAAAACGCATTTTCCGTTATCTTAGTGGAACTAGATCTTTAGGTCTTTGGTATCCAAAAGAAACTCATTTTGATTTACTTAGCTACTCGGATGCCGATTGGGCCGGTTGCACAATTGATCGTAAAAGTACTAGTGGAACGTGCCATTTTCTAGGCTTTGCTTTAGTTTCATGGTTTAGTAAGAAACAAAATTCCGTTGCCTTGTCAACCGCCGAAGCCGAGTATATCTCCGCCGCTAGTTGTTGTGCTCAAATCCTATGGATGAAGCAAACTCTAAATGATTATCACATCTCATTTGACAAAATTCCTATTATGTGTGATAATACTAGTGCGATCAACTTATCAAAAAATCCCGTTTTGCATTCTCGTACCAAACACATCGAGATTAGACATCACTTTTTACGAGACCATGCACAAAAGGGAGATATAACTTTGGAGTTTGTAAACACCGAAAAACAATTGGCCGATATTCTCACAAAACCATTAGCACTTGAAAGATTTTCTTACATTCGACAAAATTTAGGTATAATTGATGAAAGTGAAATATGTGGCTAAATCTTTATGTTTCCTATGATTAATTGCTTTATATGTGACAAACATGTTCTAAAATTATCTGTCAAAAGACAAATTCATTAATTTTGGTGAATCTTTTAACCGGTCGACCGTTTAATAAACCGGACGACCGTTTCATATTAACGGATGATCCTCTGCTCAAATCGGTTTGATCATCCGTATGAGCGAGAGACTTTTGCCAAAATTAAAAGTTTAACCGGGTTGACCGCCTATATCAAACGGACGTCCAGTATGATTTTAACCTGACGATCGTACATCATCCGTCGATCATCCGGTTGAATGTAAAGTTTGAACATCAAAATTCCAGTCCACCGGTTCGATCGTCCGAGGCTTCCTTAGGTCCAGATAAGCGTAAATCGAGTTTTAAGTTAGAAATTTTCAAATTTCTTCATTCCAACTTCCCATGAACCATGGTTTTCTCTCCAAATCTTCCTCAAATCTTCCAATCTTCCCAAAATCTTTCCAATTTACATTCAAAATCTCAAAACCCATATCATTTCACGCCTAAATCTTCAAAATCCCCAATTTTTGTCCACCAAATCGCGATAAACCCCTCAAACGGTCGACCTCCAACCCTAGGCTCCAAATCCGTCTCCAAAACCATGCCTCGGGTGAAAATGGCAGCCAAACGACCTAGGAGAGAAAGGCAACCATCTCCATCCTCCTCCTCCTCCGAAGAAGATCCTCAATCCAAGCGCATCGAACGAAGTCCCGTTCTCATTGGTAAGAACGTCGATCTTGCCTCTTTCACACACGAAGCACCATCCTTTAACATTGAAAATCTTTTCATGGGTATGGGGTGGGTTCCTCTTCTCACTCTCAATGAAACCGTTTACCCCCCCATTATCAAAGAATTTTACAAAAACATGGTTTTTTCCCCGGAGTCGGGTATTTCATCTTTCGTTCGGGACAAACGAATTAAGATCACTCAAGATCTTATTCGTACCATTCTCCATCTTGAAAATGGTGGTATGCGTCTCTATACCACCAAGACAATTCCTCACACCGACGAGTATAATCCCGTCAAGCATCTTGTAATGTCACCGCAAAGCATTTTGAGGTCGCCGTTCGCCTTAGCTCAAATCAACTTACCCTTCCTTGTTGTGTCCTTCACAACATCATTGCCCACATAATTGTCCCTCGAAAGGGTCATTTGGATGAGGTTAATCATTTCGATGCTTTTGTGCTCGACTTTATCCTCTGAGGCGTAAGCTCGATTTCTCCTATATCATGATCCAACACATGCACTACGTCCTTAGCGGCAAGAGTTCTAAGGCTATTCCCTATGGCATGATTCTCACCAAAATCTTTCAACATTTCGATATCTCCTTCCGTGATACGGTGACCCTCCTTCCAAAAGCCACCGACACCATCAATATTCTTACACTAAAAAGAATGAAAATTGTAAAGGAGAACGGTCAATGGGTGGCAAAGTCGAAGGGATTTGATGAAGAGTCGGGCCCCTCCACTCTACCTTTCGAGGGGGAAGATATTGACGAGGATGCCCCTCCGTCCCCTCCGCGGCAAAGATCACAAAGGCCGTCGTCCTCCACTTCCGGCCATAACGAGGATCAATTCACTTTACTGCATGGCCGGATCGACTCACTTACTTCTTCAGTCGAGGGCCTGCACCACACCATGGGGACTCTCCAGCACTCGGTTGCCGACATGACGGCATTGCTCCGAGATCTTCACTCCCGTCTCGATGCCGTGCTTCCTCCACAGCCGCCCCCGGAGCCTTAGTTTATTTCCTTTGTTGTTTTGTTGTTTTGTACCTATGTTTTTGCAAACATTCCTATGTTCTAGCTTTCATTATGTATCTTGGAACTTTGCCTGTTTTTAGATTTTAATCTTATCAATGAATGGCACATTTTGCTCCATTTAGGGGGAATATATTTTAAACCTTAATGTTTTGCCTTTGCCTTTTTGTTTATGTCAAAAGGGGGAAAATAATATGTGATAATATGTGATGTGAGATGAATTTGGAAAATATGTGATGAGTATATAAGGAATTTGAAATTATATGTGATGTGATGAAATTGGCAAATCAAATGAAATTGATGAGTATATAAGGAATTTGAAATTATATGTGATGTGATGAAATTGGCAAATCAAATGAAATTGATATCATAATACAAATTCATCAAATCATGTTTACTTGAAAAGAAAGGGGAATATATATGCTTTATTGTATCTTATTATCCTATATTCTCACATTGTTTGTCATAATCAAAAGGGAGAAATTGTTGACCTATGGTTAACTTTAAACCTTAATGTTTTGATTATTACAAACAAATTGTTATGTTTTCTAACATTTTATTTTCAAGCAAATTCAAAGCGCTACAAATCAAACTCTCATGCAATGTCAAGTTCAAAGTCAAAATCAATACAAGAGTTCAAGCATCTCAAAGATCCGCCGAATTTCAAAGATTCAAAGATCAAGATTGAAGAATAGATTTTAGATAAAATTGTAAAGGTATTAACTCTTTAATCCTTAGCAATTAAATGAACGAAAGCTCAAATATAATTTTATCACTTGCATAAAAATTAGTTTTATCAAAGCCAAAAATCGATTTTCAAAAGCGTGGAAACGGATCATCCGTTTGAAAACCGGATGAACCGGGTCGACCGCTACTTTTCACCGGTCGACCGTTTGAGCGTATCTTTTCAAAAAGTGTCCGTTCGACTTTTGCGCTTCAACGGCTAGTTCTGACCAATCTGACCAATCTGACCGGTCGACCGTTTGGTCATCCGTTTGGTCATCCGTTTGGTCAGAAAGTGACGAAAATTCATCTCTATAAATACCACTTCATTTACTATCATTCAACAACACTTACAAGAGCATTTATAGAGAGAATCATATTGAAAAACATCATTCAAAGCTTCATTGCATTCATATCTTCAATATCTCTATTTGAAAAACTTTGGTTGATTAAATCAAACTTTTGGTTCATCTTTCTCAACAAAGTTTTCTTCTAACACTTGAGCTTTCCTCATCCATTGCTATTCATTAAAGTGTTAGTTTCTCTTAGAGCTAAACTTGTATCTATCATTCATCTAGAGAGAAATACTCAAATCAATCTCCTTATTTATTTGGGTCATATTGAGGTCCTTGAAAAGCTCGATATTGTAAAAGGATCGGTGCTCCTTGCTTGTAAGTCACCGGATACATTGTAAGGGTTTGGATTGCACCATAAGTCAATCAAAATAGTGGAAAGGCCGTGCTCGTGTTGGAGAGCTTGGTAGCAGGGGCGTAGATCATTGGTTGGATCGAACCTCCATAAAAATCGTTTGCACTCCCTCTTCTCTTTTATTTACTTATATTGTGCTTATATTATTGTGAATCTATTTTTATCTCTTAAATATCATTTTGAGAATATTTTTCAAAAAGTTTGAGAAAACCAATTCACCCCCTCTTGGTTAGTTATTCTTGGGCTATCACCCTAACATTGTTATATCTTGTCGCCTCTGAAGAATCGGTAAGTTCGGTTTCGATCCGAGAAGAAGAGCACCACCGCCTGCCGTCTACTACGTGAGTAAAGCCTTATTGGGGGCGGATACACGCTACCCTGGATATGGAGAAATTGGCATCACACGGCGATCACGATCAAGAAAGTTGAGGACATACTTCTTGGCACACGGCATCCATGTTCTTACTAACTTCCCTTTAAGGCAAGTCTTGCAAAACCGGAGAGGCCTCGAGAAGATTGCTAAAATGGGCCTTTGAGCTCGGCTAATTCGACATTGTTTATAGAGGAAGAGCAGCCATCAAGGGACGAGCCCTAGCCGACTTTTATGGCCGAGTTTACCAACCCCGAAGTGAATGACCCTATGGCACTAGGTGAACCACCTACATGGTGCCTATTTGTTGATGGCTCCTCGGAGACATGGGCTCGGGGCCGAATAGTCCTTATCGACCCGTAGGTCACAGATTAAATTGCGCCATCGATTCGACTTCAAAGCTTCAAACAATGTCGCGAATATGGCGCTCTTGGTCGGCATTCGCCTCGCCATCGAAATGAAGGTGCGAGCTCTCGGCAAGACAAGCGACTCCCGGCTCGTCGTGAGCTAAGTAAATGGAAGCTTAAATCGCCAGGGAGAAAGGGATGGCCGCGTATCTCAAGCTGGTGAGAAATCTCATCCCCCGCTTCGATAAATTTGAGTTAGTCCACGTGCCCCGAGCCGACAACTCCAATGCCGACGCATTGTCCAAACTGGCCAGCAGCAAAGATTCGGAGCTCCTCAAAATGGTTCCAATCGAGCACCTCGTCCAACCATCCATCGACACTATTGAAGAAATATTGTCCATCGAGGAAGGCCCCACGTGGATGGACCTTATTCTCGCTTTCCTCAAAAATCAAACCCTCCCTAGCAATACGACGGAGGCAAGAAAGTTGAAAAGAAGGTCAGTACACTTCCTACTCTCAGACGACATTCTATACAAGCGAGGCTACTCTTTGCCCCTCCTCAGGTGCGTCAGTGCCAGTGAGGCCGAATACATCCTCAGAGAAATCCACGAGGGGGTATGTGGCAACCACATCGGCGGAATGGCCCTGGCTCAAAAGATTCTCAAGCAAGGGTACTTCTGGCCCACCTTGAAGAAAGACGCCCTACTTCATGTTAGGAAATGCGATAAGTGTCAGCGATTCGCCACAATTCCAAGACAGCCCCACCAAGAACTCACAGCCGTGTCTAGCCCTTGGCCTTTCGCCAAGTGGGGAATAGACTTCATAGGCCCAATGCCTAGGAGAAGAGAAAATGCTTGCCACGCCCTAGTCGCTATCGACTATTTCACGAAATGGGTCGAGGCAGAACCAATGATGAAAATCACCGAGGCCAACACTTCCAAATTCTTATGGAAGAACATTATTTGCAGGTTTGGAATCCCCCATTCTCTGGTCTCGGATAATGGGAGGCGGTTCGACAATAAGAAGGTCAAGAATTTGTGCAAGGAGGCGGGGATCGTGAAACACTTCTGAGCCCCCACCACCAAAGACCCTAATGGTCAAGTCGAGGCGATTAACAAAACCATCAATTACACTCTCAAACGAAAGCTTGAGGCCTCCAAGGGGGCATGGGTCGATGAGCTCCCTCATGTTTTCTCGGGCCATCGAAACCACAGCTAGGACCCCTCACCGGGAGACCCTTTCTCTGGGCTTACGGATTCAAGTCGTGTGCCCGGTCGAAATCGGCATACCCTCTCCCCGTCGGCTAATGTTCAATGAACAAACCAATGATGATTTGATGAGGACAAGCCTAGACCTAATAGACGAGAAAAGAGGCGACTCCCAAATCCGGTTGGCCTCTTACCAAAGAAAGATGACAAAGTACTTCAACAAGAGGGTAAGAAAGCGATCATTCCGCCTCGGGGACCTTGTCTTGAGAAGAGTATTTTTATCCTCCAAAGAAACGGGCATAGAGACCCTAGGCCCCAAACGGGAGGGTCCCTATCGAATCATCGGCAAGACGCGACCCGGTACCTATGGCACCGAAGACATGTGTAGTAAACGACAACCCCACCCGTGGAACGCTGAACATTTGCGTCGATATTATCAATAGGTCAGAAATGGGGTTAGTCATGTTTTAATTTTGTAATGTTCTGTGGTCTAACCGACCCTTTTGTACTTAGTGTGTTACCAAGTTGTTTATTTTCAAATTTTAGCATCGAACGACCCGTTCACAAGAGAAACAAGCGAGGCTCATCGTTTAAGCGGAGTACAAAAGTACTTAGATATATTCTCCATAAATAATGCGTAACAAGATAATAAGCTTCGGAAACAAATTTCATTTCATTATATATAAAAAAAAGTCCTATCTATTACAAAGTTTTAATTATCCTCATCGCTACCAACATCGGGCGAGGGGAACTTGGCCACTAAAGATCCAACATCTAAATCTGGGTACTCGGTTCGGAGCGCAGCGAGCACTTCTGATGCCCTACTCTGGCGAAGTAGTCAGAGAAATTGGTATAGGCCTCAGTGTTGTGAAAATTGGCCACAAAATCAGCCTCCGCGCTCTCCAGCCTCGCCTCCAACTCACCCTTCTCGGCCGCCAAACGCGCAACATCTGACTTGGATGACTCCAAATCCCCCTTCATGTTTTTAAGCTCCTCGTCGTGGGACTTGGCCTCATCCAAGAGCCTCTTCTTCTCCTTGTTGGCAGCCTCTAGCGACTCGGCGACCACCTTCTGAGCGGCGTTGGCATTGTCCAATTGCTTAGTCAAATTCAAGACATTAGAATCGACTCCCTCGGATCGGCCTCCAGGCTGCTCATAAGCAGTGCGAGCGCTATCCAAAGGCCGTCTGTAGACCCTCTAGAGCCTGCTTGTGCTCTTTGTCATGTTTGGAGGCTTGGGCGCTAAGTTTCACTGCTCCTACTACATGCGCGTCGGAACTCACCCAAAGACCTTCATCTCGCATGGCGGAAGCTCGGATCGGCTGAAGCCAAGCTCGCCTCAACACATCCTCCAGTCCCCATGAGAAAAAACTTCCCATTTAGGGGTGAAGTATTTCTTCATGGCCTGGGCACCCATTGAAAGGTAGAAGGGCAAAGGCCGAAGGTCATCGTCTGGAATCCTGGCTCCAGTGCTCCCGATCAACTCTCTCAGCCTCTTCTTGGAGTCATAAGGCCCCCCACCAGTGCTTCCCACATTCTGGGACTTAGGGGGACCTTCCAGAATCACCTCTCCCGAGGTGTTCACCGCCAAGGTACGTTGACCTACCGAAACTTAGCACACCACGTACTCATCAGCTACCTCCACAGCCTTTCCCTTCGCCTGTGGAACTTCAGACGCAGTTGCCTTCAATCTCTTCATCCTCGACAGATGCTCATCTCCCTCCGGAGCACTTGTGTCATCAACTTCAATCACCTTCGAGGCCTCAGTACCTCCCTTCTGGTGTCCCTCTTGACTCAGATCCTCTACAATTTTCTTCTGTCGAGCCTCCTCTTTGGAACCGGTCGCAAGGACCCTCGGTTTCTGCTTTGATAGACGGGCCAAGGTTGGCCTTGGGCGCTTGCCTTGTTCTATTTCAGGTGTGAAAACAACAAGTACCAATGTCACCACGATTCTAAACAAGGCTCGAATCAAGCCGGGGTATCAGAACATTACCTTTGGAGGCCATCAAACCCAACTCACTCAGACAACGCTGCCGGTTTAGGAGAAACCCGTATCGCCTGTTCGACAGAGGCGCCTGGTAAATAGATCGAAGCACGTCGACCAGGTCTTCAGATAACTTCATAGCGGCAAAGACCGAAAAAAAAACCAAGAATAAGTTAGAGTGTAGTCACCGCATCGAATACAATCACTACATGTCCCTCACTCACCGGCTATTCTCAAAAGCCGGATACATTCAAGTCTGGCTCCGGGTCGTCCATTACCCTCTGCCAGTTACCCGACACCCAGAACCAGGACTCCTTCCACTGTTTAATGGAGGAGGGGCAGTCCGTCACAAGGGGCTTGTGTGCCCCCCATGGGCAAAAGTAGTACCAACCGAGCTCCTCCTCTTTGTCTTTCTTCCTCGGTAATTTCCTCGGCTGGTATAAGGTTTGAAACACGTGAAGGGGCATCTCCAGCCCAAACGAATGTCTGAACCACAGGTACAGGCTCCCTGCCATCTGACTCCATCCATTCGGAGCCACCTGTGTTGGAGCCAACCCATAGGCTCGCAAAATCCTTCGGAAGAACGGATGTAAGGGCAATCGCAAACCACCCACGAAGGCGTTGAGATGCAAAGCGGTACAATCCCTCCTCGGAACACAAGCTCGCTCGTTCGGCTCCGGAAGTATGAGTTCGATGTCCCCGGGTATCCGATACTGCTTCCTCAAGGACGCCAAGTCCCCTTCCACCATTATTGAAGGGACATCCATGCAGTCCACCTAACTGGGTTGGCCATAAAAGGGTCCGTCCCCTTCGTTACCCTTGGTGTAAAAGATATATCCATCGCCTCGCCCGTAGAGCCAAAAACGTCCCTAAGAGGCAAAACACCGGCTATGGAGGGAGACACTGGTGGGGACCTCTCATCCCCAACACGCCCAGAGGAGCTCGTCTTCAGCAAACTTCACGGACATTGTCAAAATAAAAGAAATTCAACAAGTAAAGGGGCTTTAGATAAAGGGTTTACCTAAACCTAAAACTTCACCGAAAATGAAGACGGAGACAAACGCCGAAAAATATTCGCCTGAAGTCTAAAAATACAACCTCTCTGCAATTCTCTCAAAATAGCGTTAAGGAAAAATTATAACCCCTCTCACTTATATATAGGCAAAGTGGGATGATCTTACACCGTTGGATCAATCGAAAATCCATCCACACCGTCCGAAAGCGTCGGGCCATCTCTACCCTTGAATTTCGAAGGACACCAGCACCCATTTGAATGAACGACAGCGATGTGGGCGTGGTTATCACGCGCGCGTGACTTCTTGATACCACCAAAGCTCCCAAAATTAAACGCCATCATTACCTGCAGCTGTCTTTTCACCATACCCAACGAATTGTGCAGCAGGTTGCCCAATCAATCCATGACCCGTAAGTTGAACCATTAATTGCTCTGTAGCATGCCTCTCCCAATTGGGGACTCGGCTTCTGCGCTTCTCTCCACTTGGGACTCGGCCTCTGCGCCTCTCCCAACTGGGGACTCAGCTTCTGTGCCTCTCCTCACTTGGGACTCGGCCTCTGCACCTCTCCCAACTAGGGACTCTTGGCCTGCGCCTCTCTAATGGGACTCGACCACTCGGCCTCTCCCAACTTGGGACTCCGCCTCTCACCTCTTCCAACTTGGGACTTGGCTACTCAGCCTCTCACAACTTGGGACTCGGCCCCTCAGCCTCTCCCAACTTGGGACTCCGCCTCTCCCAACTTGGGACTCGGCCACTCAGCCTCTCCCAACTTGGGACTCGGCCTCTCGTCTCTCCCAACTTGGGACTCGGCCTCTCAGCCTCTCCCAACTTGGGACTCGGCCTTTCTGCCTCTCCCAGAATGGGAGTCGGCCTAATCATCCAACAACATGCATCTGCAACTCAAACCTCGTATCTGCACCAAAATTACCAACAATTCAAGGCCCGCCACCTACATAAATGAACGTTCCGAGCCTTGTGGGACTACAACCCCTAGCTCAAACTTTAAAAACAAACATCCAAGTCCAGCATCCCACATGAATGACAGATCCTGAACTTGGGAGACTATTGTTAAGTACTAATCCCACCTGGCAACCCACGTGGGCCTGATAGTCCCACTCAAGCCCCAAGTAAGCATAATCAAAATCCAAGATACCTTTACTTAACCCTTCTCCGAGGCGGTTTTGGACCGAGGCGGCATATTTTCGAGGTTTCTGGGCCGAGGACCTTGATTGCGTGCTCGAGAAGCCTCTCCACCAAACCTATAGTTTAATCTTGAAAAGACTGATAGGACTGCCTGCCAACGCGGCTTGTCACAGTCGTAGTCCTTTAGTTTGCGGCTGAAAGTGACTCTCATTAATACTAATGACGTGACACCAAAGATGTGACTCAAGAACCTTTCAGATAGAGCCAAGTGTCACACATCGAACTTGACCATTGTTGTAGAATGTAACTATAAATACAAAGCTTATTTCCACAAGAAAATGATGTTGAAATCTTACTCTCACGAGAAATATTAAGTCCTTCACTTTAATTATATTCTTCAAGTGTTAAAATCATCTGAGAGATATTTAGTTGGAGGCCCTCAGGCTATTATCTCTGTCTTTGTGTCTCCCTCTCTGTCTATTGCGATACACCCCCTTGGTCCAGAACTTACCCCCGTGGCTGAACGAGCCACGTGACGTTCCACGCAAGAAAGGAGAGACACGTAGGAGGAGAAAGCGTGGGGTCTCTGTTGGCAGTCATTTTTAGAGGTCAACACCTGTTTCAATCTATATAAAGATTTATAGAGTTGACATACAAGTGGTTTATCTCTCTGTCGACGAAATCCAGGTAGAGGAGTCATATAGACTTCTTCTTCGAGATCACCGTGAAGAAAGGCATTTTGGACATCCATCTGATGAAGCGTCCAATTACGAATAGATGCGATAGCAAGTAAGCATCTGATTGTTTTGTTAACTTTGCAACTGGAGCGAAAGTTTCATTATAATCAACCCCTTCTCGTTGTGTATACCCTTTGCCACCAGTCGTACTTTGTATCGTTCAACTATACCGTCAGAATGAAATTTGACCTTGATTACCCACTTACAACCAATAGGATGATGACCCATAGGAAGCGGGACAAGGGACCAAGTATTATTTTTTTCCAAGGCACGAATTTCATCATTCATAGCAGCTACCCATTTGGGATCCTGACATGCTGCCTTATATGTAGCTAGCTCAATGATGCAAGAAACATTGTATGTAAAAGCTTGATGAATAGAAGAAATATTGCTATATGATACATACCTTGATATAGGATGTCGAGTACTGGATTTGACCGGAAGAGACCCAACTTGATAGGTAGAGCATGATTGATATAGTAATCTTTCAGGTGAATTGGAGGTTGAACTGATCTTGTGGACTGTCGAATTTGGCCATTTGGTACTACAGAGTTGCTCTGGTTGACTGGTAGGTGAAGAAGGAGAAAACTGCTCAACCGGTAAGTGAAGGTAGTCGACTGTTTGAGTTCTCTGTTGAAATGGATGAGGGATCCAGTCGACCAGAAGGTCAATCAGTTGGGTTCTCTGTTGGAACGGAAGATGGAAATGGTCGACCGGTTGAGCCAAATGAGGAATTCAGTCGACCGATTGACCAGTGTTTAGGACCTTCATGCAAGTTATCTGTTTATGCTATATGTTGGTCCTCAGTAGTGATGGCAACGGGGCGGATCGGGGTGGATCGGCTGATCCAAATCCGTCCCGCAATAATTGTAGGAGATCCAAATCCGCCTCGCGATCCGCCATTTTTCGGGGCGGATCGGGGCGGATCGGATCCCTGATCCGTATACTGATCCTTTTTTTTTTAAGGTAAGATGGCTATAATTACGGTCTGTTTTATTCCACACGTATAAGTTTGTTCATTAAATTGTACAATTGTGTCGTTTTGCTGAAGAAAAATAAAATGATAACTGAAGGGCAATGTTGATCGATATTATTGGGTGATTATATTGTCACTACAATTTTATTTTGTGCACCACTCTTTAATTGTAAAAAGGTTCTTAATCTTTACTCAATAGTACACTTATGTATCTTTAATTAAAGACGTGTTCCTCATAGCCCATAAAGATAAAAATATTTTTTCTTCTTTTCTTTCACTTTGCTTTCAAATTAAAGGTGTGTTGGTCAGGCATTGTCCTAATTTGTGGTCTCTATGAAATTATCTAATAATCTTTCTGTCAACCTTCCCTTTGTTGTGTAAGGAGATTTGGGCATTAATTAATTTATGTATTCATATCATATATAGGATAACAAACTTAAACAAAATATATTTCTGGTGCCTGATTCAATCATATATAGGATAAGACGAAGATCAAGAAAAAAATAAGTCGCAATATAGACTAAGTCCTTTTACTACAACAATTACACAATTCATACAACACCATGGTTATGGCACACAAACACTAAAATCGTCTGCAATTAATGAAAAATAATCGGTTCGACCCACTTTGACAAACTAACAAATTGTTTATCATCTTCACAACTTCATGGAATCATGAACCAAAAGTGCTCATATTGGAACCGAGAGACGCCTTCCCTGTAATAAGAAATTAAGAAATAAAATGTTACATTAAATATTTATCAAACTATTATGATTGACATCTTAATATAACGAAAAATAAACTTACATCATCATTATCCTCAATTTCCTCCTCGAGAAACCTTGTGCAAGGTCCACAATATGTCGAAGGTAATGAATTTCCTATTCAACGAATATGAAAATTAGCTATAAAATAAATAATCAAAACACATATAAAACAAATTATAAATTCAATATTTCCTTCTTTGTGAATGTCGGCCCACAACCAATCTTGAGCACACATCAAAGCCTCCAATGTATTGGGATGTAGCCTGTTACGGTGTGGACTCACGAATCGACCACTAGTACTGAAAGCAGACTCAGATGCCACAGTAGAAACCGGAATGGCCAACACATCTCTTGCAACTTTGGACAGAATAGGATATTTTATTGAATTTATTCTCCACCATGCCAAAATGTCAAATTTATCTGATGGAGGCAATATTGGCTCATCCAAAAAAGTGTCAAGTTCAGTTTTCACATTAGAAGAACTAGATGAAATAGAAACAAATTCATAAAATCCGCCATTCGAGCTCTTTTCCTACTAGGAGACAAATCATTGTGAAGAAGTAGAAAATTGAGAACCACCCACACTATCAACTTTCTTTGTATCATACTCTTTCACCAACTTTTGAAAAATTTGACAAATCTTGTCAATCTCATCCAAGCATTTTCTTTAAAAATAAGAGGGTAATAATACTCAACTAGCTTCATCTTGTACCTCGGATCCAACAACATTGCTAATGCCAAAAGTCCATGAATTTCACTCCAATATTTGTTAAACTTTCCAATCATACTATTAGCCATAAGTTGAATCGTCTCATAAGGAGATTCAAGCCACTCTTGCAAAGAAAACTTGATTTCACAAACATTTGGAAAAAAAAAGATTAGCAGTTGGATATTTGGTCCCAGAAAACAATTCAGTCACCTCATAAAAAACTTCTAACCTATTGCATATTTCTTTTGCCAAATCCCAATCCTCATCACTAGGCGGACATTTATACCTTGCCTCTCTTTGCTTTAAACGAGGAAAAACATTCCTATACTGTATCGCAGTTCGAAGCATCAAGTATGTTGAATTCCATCTAGTGTTACAGTCAAGCCCCAATTTTTTTTCACAACTTATATTCAATTGACGTGCAAATTGTTCAAATTTTTCAAATCTCTTAGGTGTAGCTGTCCAATATGCAACACTATCGCGAATTTTCTCAACACTAGACGAAATAACATCCAAACCATGTTTCACAATCAAATTGAGAATGTGTGCACAACATCTCATGTGAAAAAACTCACCACTCAACAAAAGAGTACTTGCATCAATCTCGTTCAAAACCAAATTAATCATGGCATCATTTGTTGTACAATTATTTACAGTCAAGGTAGATAACTTACAATCGAGATTCCAATCCATCAAGCAACCGACCAAAGTTGTGGATAGCACATCCGCAGTGTGAGGACAAGGCACATACATAAATCTACAATTAAAACAAATGACATATTTACCACGAATATTACTTTGTCAAAGCACAAAAGCAAGTGAAATTCAATAAATTTACATTCGATGTACCTCACAATCCGACTTTGTAGAGTCCAAGAATCGTCAATGTAATGAGCTGTGACTGCCATGAATCCTTTCTTTTGATTTGACGAGGTCCACATGTCTGTAGTTATAGCAATTCGACTACTATTTGTCTCCAATGCTCCCAATATTTTTGATCGCTTGCAATCATAGATTTTCAATATATCATTCTTAATGGTATTGCGACTAGGGACCTTGAACAATGGTTGGAGGTCGTTCAAAAAGCTCCTAAATCCAATATGATCAACCATAGACAGTGGATACTCGTGTAAAACGACTGCCTTCCCAAGACTCATCCTACACTTATCTTGATCAAAATGATATGTATTCATCTTAACTCTACCAGAACTCTCCTTTGTGAAATTCAATAAGCCTTGCTGGGAACTACTATTCTCTTGTACCTTAAAGAAAGGACATCTCTTTAGATGGTTATGTAAATGGGTTGTACCTTTACTTGTATCACCTACTAAATTAGTTTTGCAATGATTGCATACCGCCTTCCAAACATCTCCAATTTGTTGTCTAGTAAAGTCTTTCCATACCTTCGAATAAAATTTATTTTTCTTACCACAATGTTGCACATGCTCATGCTCCTCGTCACTTAAATCAATTGGATCTTACTCTACATCTTGTGGAGGATTATTAATCCTTGCATTTGCATCGGGCATCTCGGCAGCTAGCGTCTAGTGGTACTTGTCTCGTACTACCAACGCTTGGTACCGATGTAGGAGTAGGACGTGAGTCCGACATCCATACATATTAAGAAAAATTAATCCATTATGCCATGTGAAATCAAAGAGCAATTAAAAAAAAACAATGAATTACAATAAGAATCTAACATTACACCAACAATATTTGTATACATTTAAAATTCAATCCCTACTACTACCACCTGCTATTTAAGTACCATCCCAATCATGAATTCCAAATAGGTGTTAGATAAACTCAATGTCACATATAAACAATGTAGTAAATGTATTGCCCCACACATTACAAGAAGAAAATCAATCATCTCGCATGAACCATACTCATAAACAACGCAACCTTATGCAAACACATTCACAAGCAATGAAATAATAAAGGGAAAATATTGGAGATAAAAGTGAAGGAACGACAAAAATAATAGAGATATATGTACATTGAGTCGGACTCATCGAACTCTAGACAGCGGTATGTTGGAAAAGAGAAATCTTTGTATCCCTTGCACGCGTAGTATGCAATCCGTGTATAATAGAATCCGGGAATGAGCAATTCCACCTAGTATGGCGAAGAACAGCCCTACGAGATACAACATTGGATCAAAACACATAATATTCGTGGAGCAGATTCTGAAAATTTCTTTATTCTTACGCAATCAATAAATCTTGAAAAGGACTGCAATTTTGTATGACTCCTTCAATTTCAAATCTTAAAATGATGCAAAAGTCGAGAGAGACAAAAGCAGTTTCAGCTTTTTCCGTGTTGTCTCGGTCTTAATATCGCAACTTTATAAATAGGGTTCTATGTTAATTCTCAAATCACTCCACAAGTCGACAAGCATAATACACATTATAATTCATTGAAATGGGTTCATATAGCTTCTATATTGGTGCTCTAATCATGTTTAATCTTGCATTTATGGGGTTTTCAGCTTCTCTTAACCCTTACTTCTACAACAAAGTGTGCCCAAAAGCTTTGCCAACCATTAAACAGGTTGTGGGTGATGGTGTAAAGCAAGAGAGACGAATGGGTGGCTCTTTACTCCGACTTCATTTCCATGATTGTTTCGTTAATGTATGAATATTATCAAACGAGGATATGGCAAAACCACAAAATCCTATTCTGGAATACGCCAAAAAAAATCATAACACAGTCAGACAAATAAAAATTATCAAACTAGGATATGGGAAGCTGACCAAAAGCAGAAGTAATGGATGAATGAAGGAGAGAAACACACGTATTAACACACAGAGGATCACGCGAGACAAAATAGCGAGATGACCCGAGACTCACCCAATTGGCAAATTGGAAGAAAACGGCGAGGATTGGAACTACGGTGCAGGCGGTGCACGGTGCAGGCGGGGATTGGAACTCACGGTGCAGGCGATTGGAACTCAAGGTCGAGCGGAGGCGAGCAGCGTGTAGCGATGAAGGCGGTGCCGCGGGTGCAGAAGCTCACGGTCGCGGATTGCCGGATTGGAACTCGGGGGCTGAACTGAAGCTCACCGCTCACTTGGACCGGGCCGGAAGCTCACCGCTCACGGACTTACTGGATGAAGAGACTTAAGAGATTCAGATTTCACTCATTTCGATTTCATTTTCAATAGGTTTAGGAATTTTAAAATTGCATTTTCAGTCCTAGTCCCAATTTTTGATCTTTTACAATTCAATCCTTTTTTTTAATTGGGCGGGGCGGATCGGGCAGCCCGATCCGCCCCGCCCGCCCGAGATCCGTGGCGGATCATAGATATCTGCCCGATCTGCCCGCCGATCCACGGATCAGGTATTTTTCGCTCTATTCGGATCGGATATCCATCGGGTTCGGGGCGGATCGGATATTTTTGCCATCACTAGTCCTCAGGGTATATTAAATGTGGATTTTCAACATCTAGAGGCATAGATTGTGGCAACGGAATGGAGTTGGTATCATCAGTTTGCTGGGAGGTGTATGGAAATATAGTTTCATGGAACACGACGTCTCGAGACACCACTAGCTTTCTATCGGTTAGGTCATATAAGATGTATTCTTTTTGTCTTGGGAGGTATCCAAGAAACACACACCGTCTGGCTTGTATGTCAAATTTGTGGCCGAGTTTAAGGTTGGTGGCAAAACACATGCAACCATATACACGTAAATAGGAATAAGGTGGTGGTTTCTTGTGCAATTGTTTGTATGGTGTTTTGTGTGAGAGCAATGACGAAGGTATCCGGTTGATAAGGTAACAAGCTGTCTTGATATGTTCTCTCCAAAATTTTAATGGAAGATTGGCTAATGGCACGAGCCACATTAAGGAGGTGGCGGTGTTTTCTCTCTACCACTCCATTTTGTTGAGGGGTATAAGGGCATGATCTATGAAAAGTGGTACTATTTTCATCTAAGAATGTTTGCGAGGATAAGAACTCTTGACCATTGTCAGACTGTAGGGCTTTTATAGTCAGGTTGTGTTGAGTTTTAACCCAAGCAAAGTAATTCTTAATTATGCTTTGAGTTTCAGATTTATGATGCATAAGGTGTACCCAAGTATAGCGAGAGAAATTATCAATAATTGTAAGGAAATATCTAGCACCCAAATAAGAATAAATTCTATGAGGTCTCCAGATATCACAATGAATCAAATCAAATGGTTTATTGCTAGAAATTTGACTAACTTTAAAGGGTAGTTTAGATTGTTTTGCCAAATGACAAACATCACAAATATCGTGGGAATCAAAACTAATATCTAAACACTTTGTGCTAGGAATTGAAGAGGTGAGGCTCAAGGGTGCCCAAGATGTCTATGCCATAGATTGGTTGATCCAGTGGCAGTATGATGTATTTGTGGTCTTTGTAAAAGATAATATAGGCCGTTACTCTGCCTTCCCAAGCCAATTGTCTTCTTCGTAGTCAAATCCTGCATGTCACAAAAATCAGGAAAAAATGTCACATAGCAACCTAACCCTCTAGTAAGTTTACTGATAGATAATAGATTAACTTTGAAGTTGGGAACATAAAGCACATTATCAACAGTCATATTATTCTCTAAGTTAACGGCATCAATAGATTTAATAAGGGCATGACCCCCATCTGGTAATTGAACAGTTTTGTGCTTTGGCATGGATTTATTCTCAACGATACCATCTTTCGTCACATGGTCACTAGCCCCGCTATCAATGATCCATGAATTACTCAAAGGGGTAGTAGAGGAATTGATACCTGAGGTGTTAACATGAGACTTATTATTACCCGTCTTGTTATTTAGAAGTGTCATGATCTGCTCGTATTCCTTGGCTGTGAGGGTTTTTCCTTCATTTAGGTCAGGTGTAGAAGCGGTAGTAGTGTTTGTTTTGTGGCTTCACGTCCTACCCATGAAGCTTGTGCCCTGGAGGAAAGCCATGGATGGAATAGCAGGTGTAAATCCTACAGTGGACGCACGGTCGATTGGTAGGATGAATCGGTCGACCTGTTGGGCCGATTGTCACTTTTCCAGTTCGATTTCTCCCAATTGATTGAATGTTCGATCTGTTGCAATCTCAACTTGTCTTTCATGTTGCATTAAAATAGCGTGGACTTTTCTGGTATCTGGAAAGGGGCTCATCGTAAGTATATTTCCATGAACTTAGGAATAAAAATCATTCAACCCCATCAAGAATTGCATGGCCTTCTCATTCTCATCCCTTTCAGCCAGTGTCTTAAGATTCCCACAAGTGCATCCAATTGGGTTATGATAAGAACCTATTTCATCCCATAGTCCCTTCAATTTGGTGTAATAAGCTGACACTGATTAATTTTCTTGTCGATGCTCAGCAATTTCTTGGTGAATCTGATATATTAGTGCATCATTACCTTGAGAAAATCGATCTCGTAGGTCGTTCTACACCTCTGTGGCAGATTCAGAATATATGATACTTTCAGCAATATTTGGATGTACCAAATTAAGTATCCAGGACAGCACCATGTGATTACTTCGTTCCCATATGAAATACTTCTCATCTTCTGCTTCTGGCACTTTGATCTTTCCATCAACGAAACCAATTTTATTCTTGGAAATGAGGGCAATTCTCATAGCCCTACTCCATTGTCCATAATTGTTTTCATCAAGTGGTTTAGAAACGAGGATTAGGCCGGGATGATCGGATTACTGTAGAGCCATGAGATCCAATTGGGCAATCGTCGCTTCTATGGTGTTTGTGCCAGACATCATTGCTTAAGAATTGTTGCTCTGATACCATGTAAAAATATGAGAAAAAATATGTGTGGAGAAATAATTCTTTGTATTGATTCAATTATATGAATAAGAGTACAAGGTGTATATACTAATAGGAAAGTAATTCTACTTAAAATAGAATTATTAGATACATGATATTCTACTAAAAATATAATTCTACCAACAAGATAAATAATGAATAAAGTAAAGAATAAATAAGGTAAGTTAATATTTGTTAATAAAATGAATGACCCTCAGTAATCTGCAATGAATCGGGGATGTTTGAAGATTTTGAGTATTGCGTAAAAATTATTCGTCGACTGGAATGTTTCCGTACTTTTATACGTACTATAACACATGATCCAAATAATTTAGACAGACAATTGATACACACATTTTCAGATGTCATATCGAGTAGCAGATAAGGAAATGACTTCTAAAGGTAAGTTGTGGCAGTGGAAAAATAATACATCAGTTTCACTTAAAAGATTATTATTCCAATAGCATATTATTCTTCTTGATCATTTTTTACAGTAATTTTCTTCAAGTCACATTTGTCAAATTTCTATTGTGATGGCAGACGTTGTTTTTCCATCACTAGAAGAGCCAAATTTATGGGGATTTACGAATCATTTTCATAATTTGAAGTCGCTAAAAACTTGTAATTTTCCATTAAATACTTCTTGTAGTATATCTTTCTATTGACGGTATACTTAAGGCTGGATTTTGGTTTTAAACTTTTCGTTGGTTCCATACATTCTGAAATCTTGCAATATCCCCATCTTAATAGACTCGGTGATTATGTAAACTGGTATGCCACTACAAGAAAGGTGGTCAATAGCAGCGACAAAAGTCGTCACTGAAGGATCAACTGTCTTCTCTTTACATGTATAGAGACGACAAAGTCATCGCTGAATTTTGCCGCAATAGTGTAGTGTCTCTAGATTAATAGCAACGACATTATGTTGTCACTACATATATTTGAATCTATAGCGACGACATGTTCGTCACAACATTGTCGTGGTCTATAATTCGAAATTAGAGAAAAAGAGACGACAATGTCGTCGCCAATGTCGCCGCTGTTATCTCAAATAGTAGCGACGTGAACATCATTGCTATTATCTTTTGTATACAACAATTATTAGCGATGACATTTTCGTTGCTATATTTGTAAGACATATAGAGACGACTTTGTCATCGCTAATGTAAATTGATTGTTTTATTATAGCGACGACATATAAACATTATGAATTTTTAAATTTTTTTAAAAATATTTTAAATAATATATAAACAATTCTAAAAATCTACAGATCTCCCAAACCCTCGTCCTCGTTCTCGTTCTCGTTCTCGTTCTCGTCCTCCTCTGGTATAACCACCGGTATGCTTTTCTTCAGAAGTTCAATTTCCTGCTGCATTCAGTGTAGCTGAGCCTCATACATAGCAAACCGATGATCGTCATTCTGAAGGTCTCCAGAGAACTGATGGAAAGTTCTTTGTCGGGCCTTCGTTGCAGCGGTTGAATCTATGGAGGGAGATGTGCCCTTCAGAACCCGTCCAACCCCACGGACGTGACCTTGTCGTTCTTCGAGAACCTCCTTTGCAATAGCACGCTCGTCTAACGATGCGCCACTGGAGACGACCTGTGTTTGTTGAGTCTCACTCAACTTAACAAGTTTATCATGTTTAGTGAAAAAGATAAATAATAAATAATAATTTCATATCAGATAAAATTAAATTAACATCATTTAAAAATTCTCATATAGTCACTAGCTGCCTGCAGGTTCATCCAATTGTCATCTCGGAAGGTGTGAAAAGTCTAGAACGACTAAATAATGCCCGGCCACTGCTGGGTCTCGGGGTCCCACTGCAACAATTTAAACATGAAATTTAGTTAAACAACATGGTTACGTATTAGCATTGAAGAGTTGTATAATGATATTGAAATTTTTAGTTGTACTTCATCGTAACGCATGGCAGAGAAGCTCTTCAACTCCTGCACGTTCGGGATATTTAGCCTTACTCCGATTGGCCTTATTTTTCAAAACCGTTCCTGAAGGTATAAAAAATAATTGATTAGCAGAAAACTTAATAGTTAAAAAATATTAAAATAAATATGTAAAAGTAAATAAACAATACATTAACAGCAGTAGGACTGGTGAAGAAGTCAATGCACTTCTACCAGTCCTCGGCAGACATCTCGCCGTATGGATGGCTAGGTCCGTGCACTTTTAAGTGATTATGTTCCTTGAGTTTGTAATCTCAATAACGATCGACTGCCAGGTGATCTACAGTGGTACAGACCGTTCGGTAATTGTCGGGCGACCGATCGCCTTGAAGATCGAAGTAGCTCTGTAACAAATGAAATTTTTTCGTTAATGTATTTTACATGGAACAATTATTTAGTAGAATGCACTACTATAAAAACTATTGTAAGTAAGTACCTCGATGATGCTACGTAACTGTGTTCGTTGCTCCTCGGGAACATCTGTCCATGAAGAGTAGTAAGGAGGGCACGGTGAACCTCACTTGGTTCCCAATCAAACGCGTGAAATACTTCGCGTTATTCTCGATCAGTTGCATTGTACGTTTGATATTGTCAAACGTGATGGAAAGTGGCCTCTTCCCGTTGGCCTGCCACACATTCTCAAGGTTAATACATCGAGAGATACCTTGTTGCTTAGATAGCGACATTGGATAAGAAAAATCATACGACTTGTATTAAACAATATTGAAGTCACTTTAAAAATTGCACAATAAGTGGTTTTGAAACAAAAATTCGTACTGGACTCGCAGTAGGCATCGAGCAGACGAGGTGACTGCGTAGAGGATCGCCTGCCCCATCACCTCCGTGGGACATGATGTCAGCCATGCAACTAACTAACAACATAAAACATCGATTAGTGCGGCAAAGGTCAATAATTATTTTTTGCATTTTAGTCCATAAACTTTTATTTTTTTTTGCATTTTAGTCCCTATATTAGTTGTTTTTGTGCAATTCGTCACAAATTTTTGTTTTCTTTTTCTGCCATTTGTCCTTCATGTAATTTTACATCAGACCCTAAACGTTTATTTATTTTCATTTTGGTCCCTAAACTTTTATGCATTTCAATTCCTAAACATCGGTCTCACCATGATATATCCATTTAACATAACTTTCTGCAAAACCATTACAAAATATGTGAGCCTCGACAATTTCTAATGGATGTGTGAAACCGTTTAAATATTTTTTGCATGGACATTTAATCATTCCCTTGTCATTTACGTATAGCCTTGCCATGTTTATAAATGCTTTCAAACTATTCCGAAAATCTGCAGATTTTATGCAATTTCTAATTGTTGTCCAACTTTTATCAATATTCATACTTGAAAAATACAATATTTTCACAAATACAGTAAGAAAAATAGATGGAGATGAAGAAATAAAATGTAAAGAAGATGATTACGACGAAAAACGATATACTTGGAAATTTTTACACTGATGGAAATAGAAATATTGAAGACAAACAGTACAAATGTGTAGGGATGGAGAGCTGAAAAAGGAGATTCTATAGCGATGACAACGTCGCCGCTATAGAAAATTGTCATCGCTAAATATCACTTCACATTTTACGAAGAAATTAACAACTCATGTGACTAACAAAAACATCAATACATCTATTGCGACGGCAAATGTCATCGCTATAGACAAGAATTGGGCGCCAAATTTCTTGCCTATCTTGATATAGGTATATAACGACGACATTTGTCGTCGCAATAGACCACATTACATTTTACGAGAAAAATCATGATTCACGTGAATGACAACATCATCTACATATATATTACGACAACATGTGTCGTCGCTATAGGAACAACAAAATGGCGCAATTTGTTCCCACCATTTGGAAAAGTAATTAGCGACGACATAAAAAGATGTCGTTATAAATTACAAGTAACAGAGACGACATGTTAAATATAACGACGACACATGTTGTCGCTATATATTTTGATATTATAGTGACGACATTTCTTTGTCGTCTCTATTGTCAGGTACCAATAGGGGCGACATGTTGTCGTCGTAATTGGTGTCGCCGCTATATACACATTTCATTGTAGTGTATGTACAAAAAATTTCTACTTCGTGGCATGAACAAAGTATGTTGAAATGCTGGCGAGAAATGAGGTGTCCAAATTAAAAAATTCTATAATTCATAAATTCTAAAAGAGTGTTTTGCTAATTTTAATAATGTTCATTGTATTTGTTGTAACATTAATCGTAATATGCAATGAAAATAAAAATTCTTAATTTGGTAACATTCTATATTCTAAAAATGAGATTATATTACACATATTTGATAAACACGTGCATTATTGTTAACGTAAAAATTCAATGCTTTTCGAGTCAACTTATACTCTATGATTGAATTATAAGAGAGTTGCATTGCAAAACGCTAGAAGGTGAAGAGTTAATTTATTTCTAATTAAAAAATAAAACAATTGTAGAAGCTTCGAATCATATTTAATGTGTCACGACTAGTTGATCATTTTTTTTTTTTTTTTTTTTCATAATATTAATAAAAACATTTGAAGGGTCACAAATAGTGCACGTGCAATGCACGTAGATGTCTAATTTTTAACAATAGTTTACGGACACGGTGATATCTTTTATTACTTATTTGATGAATATCGACGTTGGTGGCGTTGGCACATGAGGGAGATGTGGATACTCACCATGGTATCCACGTCTTGATTGTTGAATTAATAATTGTGATGTGATCACATAGAATTGTCAAATAAAAAATAGGATTGATTCACATATATTTGGAAAAGAGCATTTTACTCAGTTCAATCTTATTCCGAATATTCAAAATAGTTGACGGAATACTACATAATAATGACGAGTCATAGAATATAATTATTGATTATACAACTTCAATAATTTGAATTAGAAGATTAAATTATCTTAACCACACAAGAGTTGACCGGGTTAAGATTACTTTATTGGAGCTTAGTTTAATTGGGTCCTACCAGGTCCTCGCTTCAAAATTAGAATTAGGATAAATTATAAGGGTTATAATATATCGTGACCTGCAGTAAAATTTAATTAAATTGGACATAATGCCACGTGTATTGGACATGTGGCGGTGGCATGTGCCAAGCGTGTGTCCGGCATGTGCCAGTTGTATATGGAAAGGAAATAATTTGCAATAAATGAAAATGAATTTTTTCTTTACTATTTTATGGAATTTTTCCATAAAAAAGTAAATCTCTCATGTTCTTGAGTTCTTGAACATCGGGAAAACTAAAGGGTTTGAATATGGAATAAAAAATGGTTCTCTTCATACAAATTATTGCACTCTAGTCAATACACAATAATTCAATCGTGTTCACGGGAGTTTTTGTTGTCACAATAAATTAACTTTTGTGACAATAACTCGGCATTGTTTTTTCATTTATATAGAATCTTTGATAAAAACATTTTAAGGAGCACGAAAAGTGCACGTGTGCTGCATGTAGACGAGTAATTTTTAACAGTAGTTAAGGATACTCAACTACTAATGTTTGGAAAATTACGTATATGCCTTTGAACTCGTCTTGGTATTTCGCCATTCTCCTGAAATATAAGCTTTAACTTGACACTTGAACTTCTATTGGGCAGCTTCCAGCATTAAACTTCATGACATTTACAAGAATTTTGGAATGCAATGTGTTAAATGACGCATTTGGCAAAACCATGCAATATCCCACTGTAAAAATAGACAAGATTTTGAAATACCATTTAAGTTAGATGCCTTCAACAAAATCTAGCAAGATCCTACGGGATCTCGGTCAGAGATGTAATAGCACGAGTAAGATTAAAAGCAAAGTAAGCGAGAAAAGAAGATATTTAGCAAAATGGATAATTTTTGGTAGCCAAATTGTCAACAAGTGGAAAGTTTTGTAAGAACAGTCATTTTAAAGCACAAATGTACATTTTAACTTTTTAAAGAAATGGACATATTTCCCAATGTCTTTTCAACTTTTCTTAATAGAATTGCCGTCCCTATGCTAAAAAAAAATTCAAAACATAAATGGATTTGAAATGATTTATACATCCAAATCAATGGAAGACTTATATAGTTTAGATGATAAAATTTAGAGGGTAAAATCATACACACTGTATTTCTTAGAAGATGTAGATCTACACCGTCTTTTGCATGATCGAACTAATAGAAAGTTTCATTGCAGGATAATTCAAAAATGAAACTACTATAGAAGTATCAAATCATATTTAACGTGTCAATACTAATTGAACATTTTTTCCTTTATTTGAACACACTCATAAAAACATTTTAAGGAGCACGAAAAGTGCACGTGCACTCATGTAGATGACTAATTTTTAACAATACCATGGTGATATATTGTATTACTTGTTTGATAAATATTGACGTTGGCGGAGCTGGCACTTGAGGAAGAGAGGATAATCATCATGCGAGCTCTATCAAGTTCAGTTCAAGTCCTCCAATTGCCGAAAAAGGCCAGTTCTCTTTTAAGGTAAGCCTTGTTTAGATTATTTTTCTTGAATATAACATCATTCATCCCTATATATCTCAATAAAATTCCTATTCTGACAAATACATACACAAATAAAATTAACACGAAACCCTAATTCTTCAAGAAAGTAAGTTACTATATGGTCGGATCGAGGTCATTTGATGATGAGTAGAGGAGCCGTCGCCACCGCATGTTGCCTACTATCATTGTACCTCCATGAATCATCCGTCATTTTCTAAAACTGAGATTAGTTTTCTAAGAGTATTGATTGCAAGAAAATGGAGGGGTTTCAATTGTGAGATTTGAGATAAATAGATAGAATTGATTTTTAGAAAGTTTAGGGTTTTCAATTGGACATCCTTTTTTGAAAAAAAAAAAAAAATCCAAATAGTGCTTCATATCTTGCACGTGCCTTTTTATTATATTTTTGGACAAATGAATTACTTTTCTATTCCAAAAAATAGAAGTACTTTTTAATTAACTCGAAAACGTTCCCGTGCACCATACGTGCAGAAGATACTTGAAAAATAGTTCTGCATAAGCTAAGGATGACAACAAAAAAATTCCACAGACAAGATTTTAGTTTTCTCTAATTTTGACTTGAATTTAATTGTTTTCCATAGTTGAAAAAGATTTGTGATGCTACTTATTTTAGGAAAACCACTTATATGTCTTTGATTTGAACTCGATCGTCTTGTTGTTTCACAATGCTCTTAAAATATCAGCTTTAACTTGACAATTGAAATTCTATTGAACAACTTCAGTAATTAAAGTTCAGCATATTTACTAGAATTTTGGAATGCATTTTGTGACACGACATATTTGGCAAAACTAGGTGATATCCCAAAGTAAAAATAGATTAATAAGATCCTAGGGGATCTCATGTCAGAGATCAAAAGCATGAGAAAGATTAAAAGCATAGTAAGCAAGAAAAGAAAATGGATATTTTGCAAAATGCCCATTTTTTTGTTGCCAAATTGAAATATTTCAACTTCTGAGAACTTAAGTAACAATAGCCATTTTTAAGTGCAAATGTCCATTTTAACTTTTTTTTTAAAAAAATTGACAACTTCTTCCCTTATGTCTTTTCAACTTCTCTTGCCAAAATTGCCGGCGCCGATTGACATTATTTGCTGCTCTGGGATAAAAATTTTGCTTGACACTAGTAGACGAGTTTGATAGGACTGTCAACCAATTTTTTGTCACCGTATTCTAAATTGGATTTAAAAGGAACTTAATGGATTTGTAGATGTACAAAATCTTGGGCATCCAGTTTGTCGATCTATAGATGAATTTGTAGATCCAAATCCATGGAAGATGTGTATATTTTAGAAGGTAAAATTTAGAGACTAAAATCATATATGACAAAAGACAGAGTAAGAATTCTGTATATTTTATATATCTTTACAAGAATGAACATTTATAAATAACATTACAATTGAACCTATTCTCGACTAAGCTAATTTTAAGGAGAGAATAAAGGATCTCATCCTTGCAATGCTGGATTGTCAATCATTCCTTATACGTAGTAATTGGCAATCCCGGATTTTTCTTTCCATAACAACTCCAATTGACAGCTCACGCCAACACTCCCCCTAAAGTTGGCAATGCCCAACTTGTCAAGTGAGTTTCACCTTTCCATAACAACTACATCTGATTGATCTTTAGACTTGATAACACGGAATCGTATTATCTTGGTCTCAAGATTATGTTTAATGAAATGTCGATTCCACGTGTTTGGTTTGATCATGTTGGACAGGATTGTGTGAAATAGTAATTGCGGCCTTGTTGACACAAAATAGATCCTTCTCATGGTTTGTGGCAAAGACAATTTCTGTTAATAGTATTTTAAGCCAGAGAAACTCACAAAGCCCCTTAGTTATCCCTCTGAATTTAGCTTCAGCACTTGACAAAGCCACGACGTTTTACTTCTTCCTTCTCCATGTAACCAGGTTCCCACCAACAAACATGAAGTACCCTGAAGTGGATTTTTTGTCTTATATATTTCTTGCCCAATCCGTGTTTGTGTATCCTTCTACTCTAAGATGATCATTATTGGAGATCATGAGCCTTTTTCGTGGAGATGACTTTAAGCATCGAAGGATTCTGATGACTGTATCCATGTGATATTCACTAGGGAAATGCATGAATTGTCTTATCATGCTCATGACATAGGCAATATCTGGGAGAGTATGAGATGTGGGCACTTGGTTTGGACATTCTCCAAGTTTATGGTTATGAACAATTGGTGTCTTTGTAGGCTTACACTCTAGTAGTTCCACCTTCGATAGTAGGTCTAAGATATATTTCTATTGGGAAAGAAATATACATTGTTTTGATCTAGAAACCACACTTCCCAGAAAATATTTAAGTCCTCATAGGTCATTCATTTTTAATTTTGTCGCCAAATGCGTTTAGAGTTAACAAATAAATCTAGGTCATACGAGTACAATTATCAATAAATATCACAAACCAATGAATACCAGATGTTTTAGAAATAGGAGAAAGATCCCATACATCGGAGTAAATTAAAGAAAAATAAACATTACTTTTATTCATACTCAAATGATAAGTAGCTCTATGACTCTTAGTCAGAATACAGGTTTTACATTTGTGATTAAATAGTGACATGCTGGAGAATAAATCAGGAAATAAATGTTTTATACAACCAAATGACGGATGTCCTAACCGAAGATGCCATAGAAAAATCTGTCATTTTTTATCGTCAACTGGATGATGCATGTGATTTGCACGTCCCACTCTGAGCTCATCCACATAGTAGAGCCCCCCTTTAGTACAACGCCCAATGATTTCCTTGGTAAGAATATCCTAAAGTAAACAAAAAGTAGAGTACATGAGTATGACACAATTCAGGGCTGCAGTAACCTGACTTACAGATAGTAGCTTACATAACAAAGAGGAAAAAAGTAAGAAATGGGTTAGTGATAGAGTAGGTGATAAATTGACAATGCTGGCCTAGTGATCGGAGAAAGAACCCTATTTGCATTTGCAATTCACGTTCGCCGTGGTTGAGATGTTTGTGCAAAGTCTATGGCATCAAATGTCATGTGGTCGAACGTTCTAGAGTCAACCATCTATGAGCCGTTATCATCATCTCGATGGGAGCTACAAAGATCAAAACTGCTTTTACCTAAGGTTGTGGCTCGTGCATCTTCTTTAGAAGTCTTGACATGAGAAGCGAGGGAGAGACATGGTTCTGTTGTAGTCACTACAGCCTGACCAGTTCTTCTATCCGAGCCAGAAGCTTCATGGCGTTTTCGAGCCTAAAGTTTATTCCACTAGTTAGGATATCTGTGTAGTTTAAAGCATGTGTCTCTGGTACGTTTCAAATTTCCACAGTGTGATCACTTGGTTCCATCAGAGTGAATTCATGGTCGAGAAAGGTTGCTGCCTTTTCCATTGTCCACAGAGAGAGAGAGAGAGAGACCTGGTCGAAGATGGGATATTTTGTTCGAGGCATCCTCGATTACCAACCAAGAAGGACTCGATCCGAGACCTAGAGCTCTTCAAAACCAGGACTGCTCCTGGATTGTCACTGGAATTACATGTGATCGTAACTACCTGCTAGACAGCTTCGCGATGAACATAAGAGTATGCTTGTTAAATAGTAGAGAAAGGTTTCATCTGTAGTACTCTTTGAATTTTATCAAGCCGATCATCCAGGCCACCCAAGAAGACATACACAGAGTCTTCATGAAGCATGTCGTTGTAATGTTGAATATCAGTCATATATTCCATCAAGTTTAGTCAGTGAAAATCAATCTCGAGCCATTGGCCCAGGAGGTCAATAAAGTATTTTTCAAGAGAGTCGCCTGCTTGTTTCAGTCGAGTCACACGATGTCGAAGATCATACACCTAAGATATATCACTTCTATCAAAGTAAGTGGTCACAATAAAATCCCACACCAGCTTCGCGGTTGGAAATCTGATAAAGTTCTCGATCACTGATAGTTCCATAGAATTGATCAACCATTCTTTGACAATGGCATTGTTCGTGTGCCACTTTCGAGAGGATGGATCTGTTTGTAGAGGTTGGTGGATGTCACCATTAATATATCCAAATATGTCCTTGCTTGAGATATTCATCTCGACAACTTGGGACCAGATGGCATAGTTGGAGCCGTCCAACTTAATGTCAATTGGAGTAGTAGTTGTGTCAGTGATATGGGTTAGAGCCAAAGCTTTGGTCAAAACTTTTTTCTTTTTGGTGGTTAATTCGGTAATGATGGATGTTGATGAAGGGGCCACTAGGTTGGTCAAGTGTGGTTAACTCGGTAAGGATAGATGTTGGTAAGGGGTTGTCGCCAAGTTGGTCAGTACCACTTATAGTTGCACGTAAAGTAGATAGAGGAATTAGGGTTAGAGAATAACGATATGTGACAAGATCAAAATGTGCTTTGAAACCATGACAAAAGATAGAGGAATAATTATGTATATTTCATATATCTTTACAAAAAATGAACATGTACAAATAGCATTACAATTGAACTTATTCTCGTCTAAGCTAATTTTAAATCGAGAATAAAGGATCTCATCCTTATATGGTAGGATTGCCAATCATTCCTTATATGTAGCCATTGGCAATCATGGATCTTTCTTCCCATAACAACTACCATGCAAACAATATACACAATCTTCCTCAAAAGATCTAGATCTACAAAATGATTTGAATTGATTTAGTACGGGTCTGTTGGTAACTACTGAGATAGGAGACAAAACCTCATGGAGAATGAGAAGGACAAATGAAGACAAAGAAGAAGGGTGTTTTATCTAGGAATCATTTTGAAGATGAAATTTTTTTATATGAGGACTTTGCTCTGGTTGAATATTTGAAGATGAAAATTTTAGAAATGAAAAACATAGAATATGTTAAGTGATTCTACCATGCAATAATTATGGCAAGACAGAGGTGATAAATAAAATGACTTTAGAGAAAATTATGAACCTTAGAAGCCTTTTTAAAATCCCCACCTTATTCTTCATTAACGAGTGTAGCCAAAAAGGGCCTCGTGCGCACATTCAAAAATTGAGAGAGTAAAATACTGCACCCTATCTTCCTTAGAAAATGTAGATCATCACTGTCTTATGCATGATCGAACTAATAGAAAGTTGCATTGCAAAATGTTAGAACGAGAAGAGTTAATTTACTACTAATTCAAAAATGAAACTATTATAGAAGTATCATATCTAGTGTGTCAATACTAGTTGATCTTTCTTTCTCTTTATATGAAAATCTAATAAAAACATTTTAAGGAAAACGAAAAAGTGCACGTGCGCTGCACGTAGATGACTAATTTTTAAAAATAATAAAGGATACTCACCATTGTTCCACATCAATTGGCACTTAGGCAAATTGATAGGTTACTTGCAAGCCTAAGGAATCAATTGGAAGTTTTTCTAATTAATTTTCACGTATTAGACGAAGTCAATTCTCTTTGAAGTTGTTCCCATCTACTTGTAAAATAATTCTAGAAACCAAAATAAACATTTTTATATATTAAAATACCATAAAAATCTTGAATTACTTGAAGACATCCACACGCATTGGTTGCTTGGATTAACCAAAAAAAAAAAAAAATTTCAATTTAGATAAGTAAATCAGAATCGAAGAAAACTGCAAATCATGCAATAAATGGACTAATATTTACTGGGGCTATTGGCCTCACCACCACATGAAAAATGCCCTCCTGCCTTAGACTTAGGGTTTGCCCCATGAAGATATGGATCATAGAACTCGTAATCCCAGACATGCGTTTTTGCATTTCAGTTGCAATATTTTGTTTGAACTTCAACTATGATTCATTCAATTGAACAAGTTGTTCTAAGTTTAGCTCATCAATGGGTACCGTAAACATTTGACCACAATTTTTTCAATTGTCAAGTTCTTCTCTACCTTTTCTTTCAAAAATTAAGGGTTGTGGAAAGTTGTGTAATAATATCCATTTTAAAATGCAAGTGTACATTTTTACTTTTTAATAAAATGGACATCTTGTTCCCCAATGTCTTTTCAACTTCTCCTGCCTGAATTGTCGGCACTATAATAAAAATTTTAGTTGTCACTATAGGATTTGTTGATGCACAAAATCTTTGGATCCAGTTTGTCGATCTATAAATGGATTTGAAATGATTTATAAATCTAAATCCATGGAAGACTATATAGTTTAGAAGGTAAAATTTAGAGGATAAAATCTTACACATTGTCTTCCTTAGAAGATGTAGGTGCAGTGTCTTCTGCATGATCGAACTAACAAAACGTTGCATTGGAAAATGTTAAAACGTGAACACTTAATTTACCGGTATATCCTTTTTTACTTTATATGAAAACTCTTATAAAAACATTTTATGGAGCACGAAAAGTGTATGTGCCCCGTAGATGACTAAGTTTTAACAATAGTTAAGGATACTCACCATGGTGATATGTAGTATTACTTATTTGATGAATATTGATGTTGACGGCGTTGAGAATTGAGGAATAGGAGGATAATTCTTGTAGATTTTAATCCCTGAAGTGGACGGATCGGTTACAAGTAATAAAGTGATGTGAAAAATGTCGAACCCACAAGGACTAGCTATCAATTAACCAATTAATTATATAAATTAGATTTTAACAAAATTAAATCATAGATTCTTTATGATTTTAATTCCTATGATTATTTATTCTAATTCAACTAAGTCTAAATTATCACGTAAATGAAAATAGAATAATTATCAAATTCAAGTTTTATTAGCACTAGGATTTACGAATCCACCACCATGTTTCAACAATTAATTATCAATTACTTGTATTCGCAAATTATTGCCCTAGGTTGAAAATCGATGATCCTAATATAATCAAAAGCATATCTCGATAGTCAATCAATTCTATACTTCTATATAAACCTAACCATCTTTAGTTAAATTTTGAATACAAAGTATGCATTTAGTCACAACGATCATTTAGAAAGATTTCATAAAGCATAATAGTAATCTCTATCTATCATTGGACCCTATGTTATCTATTACCACGTGCTCATCTAAATTGAATATCTCGAAAGTAATCTAGACCACAAAAATATTTTAATGGCAATCAAACATCAAAACAAAAATAATGAATAATAAATAATCAACCCATAATCAATAAATTTACAAAAACAAATAACTTCTAATTAATAAAAAAACAGGAGGTTTTATCATTTATCCTAGATATAAAAGATTTAGCCAGATATGATTCCTATGAATATAGCGATATTAATAAAATAATTCATGAATCGGAAGAAAAAGAAGAAGAATAGATACAACCCTTAATCTTGAATTAATCCAAAATCACCGATTGCACCATGATAAATGTTGTACAAGAATTCTTCTTTTCTTTGCTCTTGATATTTTTCTCTCTTCAATTGCGTAACCCTTTCAAAAGACCTAGAAGAGGTCTATTTATAGTCCTTGGAAAGTTTTCAAAATTGAGTATTAAAAGAGTCATAATCCCTCTTAACTTTAGAAAACGCATTTATGACTTTCTTTCAGCGTAGGTCGCATCTAGGTCGCACTTAGGTCGTGCCTAGGTCGCACAATGCATTCTGCTACCTAGGTGCGACCTCCATTAAGTTTTCACTACCGTACCTAGGTCACACTAGCCAAGTGTGACATTGGTTTTGAAAACTTACAATTTGGTCCCCGATTTGACTTCTAATGTACGGTTTTGGTCATTTCATCTTTAAATCTTCTCAATTCAATCCAAAAGCTTCTAAATGCATTCTAATTGGTCATCACCCTTCTAAAGTCTTCCAAAGTGGCCTTCTAACTATTTTAAATTGTGCAAATTAGTCTCCAAACTTTTAGAAATCTGATTTTTGCTCGTGAAACTTTTGAATTCATCATAGTAAGCATCAATTAAGCTTCAAACTTTTCTTTTTTGTTCCAAACTCATCCAAATTGAGTTTTGTACCCACATATACAATAATTGAACTCATTTAAATAGAAATCTCCTCATATAGTGGATATATAATAAGTTTACAAGTATAAGTATAGTAAATACACTTATAAAACACTCCCAAACTTAAACTCTTGTTTGTTCTGAGCAAGATTATCTATTCAAAACATACAAAATAAAAAAAATAGGAAAAAAATAGATTCGTTAGATAGCATTCTGTATTCGCTTCAAGATTTGAAACTGTTCAACCAATTCATGAAAAGCTCATAAATAATGCTACAAAAACTATGTTTAACTTATCCAATATTTGACTGGTGTGTGTGTGTATATAATCACACACATTGTCATGAAGCTCTAAGTTGGTTCCTTCCCAACCCTGAATGGTCAAATATTTTCTCTCCGTCTCATGAGATGCATCTCCAAACGTGATTTTTTTAATCTCTAACCTGTGGTGTTAATTCTAAAGTTGCTTTCAAGTCACTCATTATTTTTCTGCTTAAGTTTGATTAGGTCTAACCAATAAAAGTAATTACTTAGATCTATGATGATTCTCTTTAGATTTAAATGCTCCGACCTTCAAGCTTCTACTAGACAATTCAAACCCGTTAGTTGTCTAAATCCTCATGTTAACTCCGCAAAGGACCATTTTTGCTGTCTTTGCAAAAAAAAAATGTTTTTTTTTTTAAATTCTTATGTGTAAACCTCAGTTTCTTAAGCTTTCTAGACGACCCTTGTAACAAGCTTTAGGTCGATGGCTCCCAAATTTTACAAATTTTAGGACACTGGGTTTTTAGAACCCCTACGGGCTTTATTACTCAAGTAAAAAAAGCTACAAATAAAGGTATAAGATAGAGCCAGTGCCAAGTTTATGTGTAAACCTCAGTCTCTTAAGCTTTCTACATGACCTTTGTAACGAGTTTTAAGCCGATGGCTCTCAAATTTTACAAATCTTAGGGCATCGGATTTTAGAAACTCTATGGACTTTATCACTCGAGTCAAAAAGGCTACGAACAAAAGTATAAGATAGAGTCAGTCCCAAGTACTTTGTGTGAAAGAGTTTATATGTGAGGTCTAGATTTCTAACATCCGGTCATCACCTAACTTCATTTTGTTAGCCACAACACTCCATACCAATATTTAACATGCATGGAATCAACATATCTCTAAATAAAACAGAAATAATGTTTATACCCTAATTCTTCAAGAAAGTAAGTTACCATATACTAGGGTAACAATTTTGTTTGACACTACTCGGGTCTTCCAAACAAGTATTTTGGCACCGTCCTCTAAATTGGATTTGAATGGAACTTAATGGATTTGTAGATGTACAAAATCATGGAAATCCAGTTTGTCCATCTATAAATTGATTTGTACATCCAAATCCATGAAAGACACATTTATTTTAAAAGGTAAAATTTAGAGGCTAAAATCGTACATACTGTCTTCCTTAGAAGGTGTAGATCTACAAAAAGATTTGAATTGATTTAGTATGGGTCTGGTGGTAACTATACAGAACTTAGATAAGAACCCTTGGAGAAGGACAAGGACAAGGACAAGGAAGAAGAAGAAGAAGAAAATTATGAACTTTAGAAGCCTTTTTAAAATCTGCCTTCTTCTACATCTTTGAGTGCACTCATTCAAGAGACAAGAATCTGCTAGTCACAATTATGGCTTGAGCCATGCCAGGCCTTATGCACACATTACCATACAGTAGGCTGCCCAATGCTTTTGAGTATTTTATCCCATTCATCTCTGCTGCTTCCTCTTTGTTCTAAGTAGATTGATTTCGTTATAGTTTAAAGTGTAGGGCAAATGGTACATTGATAAGCTTTGTCTCTGTTACGTCGAATTAGGCGTTGATCGTTGGAATGTATTGTTCCCAAGCTATATTCATCCACGCGGTTAATTTATGAACTTTGAATATAACTTTTAGTGTCAATTAGCTAATTCTAATTTTCATTTCATTACTAGCTACATAAGATGTTCATTATCAGAACCACTCTTCTTTTGTCAGGAGCATCATTTTTATTAAATCTGAAAATCTTATAATGCTATTATTTTCATGGAAAAATTTATTAATGAGAGGAAACATTAAGTGTGAAATGGCTGAAGTACTTCAGCAGACGAGTAAGAAATTAGCAAAGAATCATGTCCTAAGAAGAGCGACTTCAAGTTCTAATGATCGACCTTCAAAACGTGTTCATATTCCACCAGTTATAGAGGCAAAGATGTGGTGGAAATGCAAAAATCTGCATGTAGATTCATTCTTCACATAGAAGAATTTTTTTCGCAAGGGGTGCTCATGCTGTATTTGTCAGTTTTTTGATGACAATAAGGATCCGATTCTTTGGTCTGAATTTATGTCTGAATCGAGTGAAGTGGACTCATGCAGCTTGTCAAGCCACAATGAATGTGCCCTTGAACATAGAAAGGTGATGCAGTTGGATGGCACCTACTCTTGTGCATGTTGTGGCAAAGTATTAGGTCGCCCTAACATTCCTATTATGTATAAAGGATTTATAGGGGACATTTTCAGTGAGTGAGAGACATGCAAAAATCGTTGTACACTTTTTCTCCAATATAGTGAAAAGACGTAACTAACACACTAAGGATATGAACCATTATATACATGTGGGTATGTGATAAGTGTGGTTTTATGCTTATCTGGACCATCAAAAGTGGACAATTGTAAGTACTCTTAAGTGATTTTCTACTTAATTATGTGTCTATTTAATTGTTTTATGTCAAAACCCCGAGATCGGATGGAATTGGAGAAAAATAAAGCAAAATAGGCGAAAATGGACTGAAAGCGTACGAAAACTTGGATATGGGGATCAACTTGCAAACATCGAGAAGTTGAAGGACTTGAGTTGCAAATAAAAGAGGACTAAATTGAAATAAAAGAAGAAATTAGAGGACAAAAGAGGACAAAATTCAAAATTGAAGGACTTGTGCAGCAAATAAGATAGCTAAAAGAGAAAAGACAAAAATATGACCAAGGACCAAATAAAATATATGTCAAACCTTGGAGGACCAAGTGTGAAAATATGGAATTGGAACCAAATTTGGAATATATTTCACTGTTTGCATGGTGAACCAGCTTTTGCAAACCATGCGATTCGACCGCTGCCATGCGCATGTGCAGACAGCGTCTGGGTTTTGGCTTATTTTTAATTCCAATCAAGGTTTTTTTCGTCTTTTCATGTACATGAGTTTCAATTTTAGTACAACACTATATAAAGACATGACCTAGGTCAAAAGAAGGAGGTTAATTCTTGGACGAACACAAGAGAAGACGGAGAAAAGAACGACGAAGAACGACCAAGATCAAGAAGATTGGAGCGGGAAAACAAAGATTTCTTGGTACAAGATACTCAACTTTTTCTCCTCTTTTATTCAAAATCCGGTTATATATTTGAAATTCTTCATCTTGTCTTTATTCCGAATCATGAGTAGCTAAAATTCATTGTTTGGATGAACGATGTAGCCTAGTTTTAATTCTTTAATTTCGAATCTCAAGTTTTGACTTATAAATTACTCAAGTATTTGATTTTACTTCTTCTCTTAATGCTTGGAATAACTGGCCATTATTTCATTGATCTCGTGGATTGTAATGAACTGATAAGTAAATTATTAATCTAGATCACGTAGTAAAATCCGGTAATTGGATAAAAGGTAGAGATACACTTTTATTATTGCTGCGGTCTTAATTGAATTCCTAGGAGAATTAATGCATCTAATTAAGGACCATTCTGACTGCCTAAGTTGACTTAATTAGATAGGACTAATTTGAACTCGAGAGAGGTAAATTAGGTTAAATTCTTGAATTCGACCGAATACAACTTTAGGAAACAAATCTTGAGATGAGGAATTAGAGATGACAACTAGGTGAATTTGTTTGTCCAAACTCTTTAACCATCATTCTTCTCCAAATTATTGTTATTTGCTTTTACATAAGTTATCATATTGTTTCCTCAAATTCATAGTTCTAGTTTAAATATTTCAAAACAACTCAAGTCAAATTCTTTTCAATAAATTAGCATTAAGATTAATTTAACTAATACATAAATAAGATAGTCTCCGTGGGAACGATAATCCGGACTCAATAGGTCCACTTTATTACTTTTGTGCGATATTGTACACTTGCAATCACATTATTTTCACAACAGTATGCTTAATTGATCGTGTGTGTTTCTTATTTTCTTTCGCGTATTATTATGTGGGGATTGAACATTGCACGTACTGGAAGAAGCAGATGGTCACGGCTAAGGATGCTTGCTGTGCTGCTGTCTTATCCTATAGAACATCCTTGAGTTACAGACTCCTTGTTGGTACTTATATACATAGCGAACTCCATGAATTGATTAAAGTTACATAAGCCAAATTAGAATCATAATAGGGTCAACTAGATGAAAATTCAGGCAAGATGTCTTGGGGACTTGCAAGGAGACTCTGTTGCACGTGATGTGCACACACACTGCACTCTTGCAATCGAGAAATATAACGAACAGCTGACCTCAAAATCTAGTGAGTTGTTCAACTATAGTAACACGTCCATTATTTTTTTTCTAGTATCTCATGAAATGGAAATTACAATGTCTGGATTAAGGTAATATGTATTTCCTATGCTGACAAACTGGCCACACGTGTTTGACTTAAAATGGTCCTTTAGTTCCTGATCTAAATGAGGAGCTACTAGTTCTAGAAGAGTGGTCCAGAGATGAACATGCTGGACGCAAATGCATGTCAAGCTGTTGAAGCAGATAACGTTGTGAGTGTTTCTCATGACATTCTGAGAAACTGTCCAGAAATGAGGGATGGCACTGGAGACTCTGATAATGGAAAGATCGTGGAAGTACAACCTACTGACTCTTAACTTGAAGTTTACTGTAAGAATAAACAACCTAGGACTGACAGAGAAATGTGAGATTCTGCTAGCCCTTCGACAAATGAATGACCCTCAGTAATCTGCAATGAATCGGGGATGTTTGAAGATTTTGAGTATTACGTAAAAATTATTCGTCGACTGGAATGTTTTCATACTTTTATACTTGATATAACACATGATCCAAACAGTTTAGCTAGACAATTGATACACACATTTTCAGATGTCATATCGAGTAGCAAACAAAGAAATGACTTCTAAAGGTAAGTTGTGGCAGTGGAAAAAGAATGCATCAGTTTCACTTAAAAGATTATTATTCCAATAGCAGATTATTCTTCTTGATCATTTTTTACAGTAATTTTCTTCAAGTCACACCTGTCAAATTTCTATTGTGATGCCAAACGTTGTTTTTCCATCACTAGAAGAGCCAAATTTATGGAGATTTACGAATCATTTTCATAATTAGAACCTTTTCAATTGAATTTGTAGTATATCTTTGTATTGACGGTAGACTTAAGGCTGGATTTTGGTTTTAAACTTTACGTTGGTTCCATACATTCTGAAATCTTGCAATATCCCCATCTTAATAGTCTCGATGATTATGTATATTGGTATGTGTACCGTAAATATCTACTTCGTGGCATGAACAAAGTATGTTTTTTTTTTTTTTTATCCAGGTATCCCAGTTTACACCAGACTATGTCCTAGACCACCCATCCCCGGCCCCTCAGTGATGGGTGGAAGTAAATCGCGGTATATGCCCAAGTTGACCAGGGTTCGTGCACCCTTTATACTCCTGACCCCAATGGAGCCTTCTTCCATAGATATTACATCACCAAGCTGCTCCACCCATAATTGAGTATTACATCACTCAGCTGCTCCATCCAGAAATCGAACTCCCCACGCTGAGGTTGCGAGCCCCGCAATGTCCGTCCTTTGCCAACTTGGCTGTGCCCCGGGGGGCAACAAAGTATATTGAAATGCTGGCGAGAAATGATGTGCCCAAATTCAAAAATTCTGTAACTCATAAATTCTAAAAGAGTGTTTTGCTAATTTTAATAATGTTCGTTGTACTTTTTGTAACATTAATTGTAAAATGCAATGAAAATAAAAATTCTTAATTATGTTAAAATGCCTTCATTTGGTAACATTCTATTTTCTAAAAATGAGATTATATTGCACGTAATTGATAAACACGTGCGATTATTGTTAACGTAAAAATTCAATGCTTTTCGAGTCAACTTATATTGTATGATTGGATTATATGAGAGTTGCATTGCAAAACGCTAGAAGGTGAAGAGTTAATTTATTGCTAGTTAAAAAATAAAACAATTGTAGAAGCCTCAAATCATATTTAATGTGTCAAGACTAGTTGATCATTTTTTTCTTTTATATCATAATATATATTAATAAAAACATTTGAAGGGTAATGAAAGTGTACGTGCATTAATAGATGTCTAATTTTTAACGGGTAATTTGCGGCAGCCGCCGTCTCCAACATTTGAACTTTTGGCACTTTTATCCTCATTTTTTATTTTTTGGCATCCATATCCTCAACCTTTCTTAATTTGGTGGCTGAAGTCCCAAACCTTTAAACTTTTGGCACTTTTATCCTCATTTTTCATTTTTTTGCACCTATATCTTCAACATTTCTTAATTTGGTAGTTGAAGTCCCAAACCTTTGGACTTTTGTATCATATTTTTAAATTTTTTAATTAAAACTTATGAAAAGTCTATTTAAAGCAAAGTTTTGTGAGTAATTTTATCTATAAATATTAATTTATTTAAAAAAACTTATTTTTACAAATTTTATGTGATTTTCTTTATTTTTTTGCACCCATATCTTCATTCTTCATTTTTTGCACCTATATCCTCAAATGGAACATTAATCAAAATATAGTTTTCTAAATAAAACTATTTATCTTAATAATACAATATTTAGAAAACAGGACTGGTCATCGACCAAAAAAAGATAACGGGTCAAATGTCAAAAGGTCGAACCAGGTCGAACCAAAGTCGACCCGATTTCAATTAAAATTCAATTTGTTGAACCCATATTCCCAAATGGAACATTAATCAAAATATAGTTATCTAAATAAAACTATTTATCTAAATAATACAATATTCAGAGAAAACAGGACTGGCCATTGATCTGAAAAAAATAACGGATCAAGGGTCAATGGGTCGAACCAAGGTCGACCCGGTTTCAATTAAAAAATTAAAAATTAATCTAAAAATCTCATAAAATTTTTAAAAATAAGTTTTTTTAAATAAACCAATATTTATAGACAACATTACTCATAAAACTTGGCTTTATATAGACTTTTTATAAGTTTCAATTAAAAAATTAAAAAATATGATACAAAAGTCCAAAGGTTGGAGACTTCAGCCACCAAATTCAGAAATGTTAAGGATATGGGTGCAAAAAATGAAGAATGAGGATAAAAGTACCAAACGTTCAAAGGTTGGGGACTTCAGCCACCAAATTAAGAAAAGTTGAGGATATGAGTGCCAAAAAATAAAGAATGAGGATAAAAGTGCCAAATGTTTAAAGGTTGGGCACTTCAGCCACCAAAATAAAAAGGGTTGAGGATATGGGTGCCAAAAAATAAAGAATGGAGATAAAAGTGCCAAAAGTTCAAAGGTTGGGGACTACGGCTGCAAATTACCCAATTTTTAACAATAGTTTACGGACATGGTGATATCTTTCATTACTTATTTGATGATTATTGATGTTGGCGGCGTTAGCACTTGTGGAAGACATGGATACTCACCATGGTATCCACGTCTTGATTGTCGAATAATAATTGTGATGTGATCATACGGAATTGTCAAATAGAAATTAGGATTTGAGGATTCACATATATTTGCAAAAGAGCGTTTTGCTTAGTTCAACCTTGTTCCGAATATTCAAAATAGTTGACGGGATACTACGTAATAATGACGAGTCATAGAATATAATTATTGATTATACAACTTCAATAATTTCAATTAGAAGATTAAGGCCCCATTTGAAATTAATTAAAATTTTGTTAAAAAGCTGAAGTCAAAGTCAACCATCAATTTTAACCGCACATTTCATTGGCCCAAAATTTTTTAATACTTTTCAACCACAAATTTCATCAGCTTTTATCAACTTTTACAAAAAATCAGATTTTAATCAAAATCAAATACACCCTAAATTATCTTCATCAGACAAGAGTTGACCGAGTTAAGATTAGTTTATTGGAGCTTAGTTTAATTGGGTCCTACCAGGTCCTCGTTTCAAAATTAGAATTAGGATGAATTATAAGGGTTATAATATATCGTGAACTGCATTGCAATTTAATTAAATTGGACATAATGCCATGTGTACTGGACACGTGGTGGTGGCATGTGCCAAGCGCGTGTCCGGCATGTGCCAGTTGTGTATGGAAAGGAAATAATTTGCAATTAATGAAAATGAATTTATTCTTTACTATTTTATGGAATTTTTCCATAAAAAAGTGAATCACTCATGTTCTTGAGTTCTTGAATATCGAGAAGACTAAAGGGTTTGAAGATGGAATAAAAAATGGTTGTCTTCAAACCAATTATTGCACTCTAGTCAATACACAATAATTCAATCCTGTTCACGCAAGTTTTTGTTGTCACATTAAATTAATTTTTGTGACATTACTCTGCATTGTTTTTTCTCTTATATGGAATCTTTGATAAAACATTTTAACGAGCATGAAAAGTGCACGTGCGCTACATGTAGACGAGTAATTTTTAACAATAGTTAAGGATACTCAACAACTAATGCTAAGAAAATCACGTATATGCCTTTTGAACTTGTCTTGGTATTTCGCCATGCCCCTGAAATATAAGCTTTAACTTGACACTTGAACTTCTATTGGGTAGCTTCTAGCATTAAAATTCAGCTCATTACCAAGAATTTTTGAATGCAATGTGTTAAATGAGGCATTTGGCAAAACCATGCGATATCCCATAGTAAAAATAGACAAGATTTTGAAATACCATTTAAGTTAGATGCCTTCAACAAAATCTAGCAAGATTCTACGGGATCTTGGTCAGAGATCTAATAGCATGAGTAAGATTAAAAGCAGAGTGGAAAGTTTTTGGTAGCACGAGTAAGATATTTAGCAAAATGGATAATTTTTGGTAGCCAATTTGTCAGCTTGTGGAAAGTTTTGTAAGAATACCATGGTCATATATTGTATTACTTGTTTGATAAATATTGATGTTGGCCGAGCTGGCACTTGAGGAAGAGAGGATAATCATCATGGCAGCACGTCTTTTGGAAAGCGAGCTCTATCAAGTTAAGTTCAAGTCCTCCAATTGCCCAAAAAGGCCAATTCTCTTTTAAGGTAAGCGTTGTTTATATTATTTTTCTTCAATATATCATCATTCTTCTCTATATATCTCAATAAAATTCCTATTCCGACAAATACATTCACAAATAAAATTAAAAGCAAACCCTAATTCTTCAAGAAAGTAAGTTACCATGTTGTCGGATCGAGTTACCATAAAATGTACCTCCCTGAATCATCCGTCATTTTCCAAAAATGAGACCAGTTTTCTAAGAGTATTGATTGCAAGAAAATGGAGGGTTTTCAATTGCGAGATTTGAGATAGAATAGACGGAATTGATTTTTAGAAAGTTTAGGGTTTTCAATTGGACATCCTTTTTAAAAAAAAATCCAAATAGTGCTTCATATCTTGCACGTGCCATTTTAATATATTTTTGGACAAATGAATTACTTTTCTATTCCCAAAAAACCAAAAAGAAGTACTTTTTAATTAACTCGAAAAGGTTCCCGTGCACAACAAGTGCAAATGATACTTGAAAAAACAGTTCTACGTAGCTAAGGATGACTTTATAATATATGTTTAAGGAACAAAAAATTGCCAGTGACAATATTTTAGTTTTCTCTAATTTTCACTTTAATTTAATTGTTTTACATAGTTGAAAAAGATTTGTGATGCTATTTATTTTTGGAAAACCACTTATATGTCTTTGAAATCGTCTTGTTGTTTCACAATGCTCTTAAAATATCAGCTTTAACATGACACTTGAAATTCTATTGAACCAGCTTCGGTAATTAAAGTTCAGCATATTTACTAGAATTTTGGAATGCATTTTGTGACACGACGCATTTGGCAAAACTAGGTGATATCCCAAAGTAAAAACATACTAGATTTGAAATACGATTTAAGTTAGACGCCTAACAAAATCTAGCAAGATCCTATGGGATCTTGGTTAGAGATCAAAAGCACGTGTAAGATTAAGAGCATAGTAAGTGATAAGTACAATTTTGTACTTATCTGAGCTCAAAAGGGACGATTATGAGTACTCTTACTTATTTTCAGTTTAATTGTACGCTGTTTTCTTATTAATTTAAGAAATATTCAAATTCAAAGGTCAATCTGATGAAAAGAGAGCAAATAGAAGAAAATGGACTCAAACTGTTAAGAAAAGATACTTAAGGGGCTCAGGGCATAACGGGCACCCGTTTTGGCAGTTTTCTGATGGGATTAGAACTCTACAACTCCAAGATAAAACAACAACTTAAACACACGTCTTGGAGTCTTTAGAGAGCATTATAAAAGCCAGAACAAAAGGGAGACGAATTTTGAGAACAAGATACAAGAGGAGAATCGAAGATCAAGGCACGGGATTGAAGATTCTTCATCCAGAGTCACGGGTTGTAATTATTTCTTCTTCTTGTTCTTTTTCTTTTGCCGGATCATGATGAAGTCAATTATTATCATAATTGACGAAATCATGTCCGGCTAATTTACTTTTTCTAGGATGAACAATGAAACCTCATGATTTTTAATTAATTAGAAGTTTTTCTATTTTAGTAATTAATTTCTTTTGGGTTGATTATTCTTTATTCAGATTGTCTATTATTTTAATGCCTAATCACCATTAGAATATATTGTGATCTATATTGAAGTCGAGAGATTCAATATAGATTAATCACGTGGTATTGAATAACATAGGGTCCAATAATAGATAGAGATTACTATTATGCTTTATGAAATCTATTTAGGTGTTCTTGAGATTTTAATGCATGTGTTTATGTTCGAAGCTTAATTAGAGATAATGAAGTTCGCATAACATATAGAATTGATTGACCATCGAGAGAGGCTTTCGATTAATTTAGAAACGCTGATTTTCAATCTATGGTAATTATAAACTAAAACGGTTAAACGGATATTTGATTAAGAAAAGTGTTGGTGGATTCGCAAATCCTAGTGTTAGTAGATCTTGAATTCGTTCTCAATATTTTAAAATTAATTGTTTGATAATTTAGTTTTAATTAAAATAGTATAGAATCACAAAAACCAATTTGAATCTGTGTTTTCATATTGTTAGAAATTAGGTTATAAATTAATAGGTTAAATTGATATCTAGTCCTCGTGGGTTCGACACTTAATTAATCACTTTATTACTTGTCAACGATCCGTCCACTTGCAGGATTTAAATCGCACAACAAGTTTTTGGCGCCGTTGCCGGGGACTAGTTTTATTAATTACTACGTTAATTGATAATTTAGTTTTAACAATTTTTTTTATTATTTTTTTATTATTTATTTAATTATTTATTTATTATTATTATTATTATTATTATTATTATTAAATTTTTTTTTAGTTGATCTACTTGTTTCTCTTGATTTCATTGCTACCAGGGAATAAAGATGAGCTAGAAGATCAAGCACAACACAAGATGATGAGACTTTGAGATTGACAAGGATGACTTGCTCTTGGAAGATTTATGGAAACCATCGGTCAAACAAAATTTTTGTCCCTACTCCTACACCTACAATCGGGATTGGCAAAATCACTCAGATTACTCTTTGTACAATAACCAAAGTCAAACAGAATACACGGGTGAACATCAATTGGCTCATCTTGGCGAAACTTGATTCATTGGCAAAACAGATGGAAACACCGAATTAATTACTCTCGATCACCAATATGGTTCGGATGTCTCTACCAATATGTGCAACTTATGGGCAAACCATCAATCATCGAATGCCTTTTAACCAAAGTTGATATGTCATCACCTAAACAAGATGCATATGCTCAGAACTTTCAGCTACATCAGAATAATCCATACTCCCAGACTTATAATCCAGGATGGAGAAATCATCAAAATTTCTCATATGACGACACTCGAAATATTCAAAATCACTAAATCGATGAGACCACAAGAGAGTAAAGAATGGTGGAACGAGGAACTTGATCAGAGCATCAAGGCAACTGAAAAGCGCATAGAGAATAAAATTAATCAGATGATAAAGATGTTGACAGAGAGTCCACAAGGCACCTTTCCAAGTGACATTAAAGCCACCCCGATGGAAGACATGTCAAGCATTACAACAATTAGTGAGGAGCAACTACCTGAAATTTTGGAATATAGACCATTGTCCAAATTGAGGAAGCACCAACTAAAGAAGAAGAGTATATGGAGAATGAGAAGTTGATCATACTGAGCGGTAATGAAAAAGTGGCATTTAATAATGTCAGCACCAACCAAGCAATTCTCCAACTCCCATCTTTCTTCTAAAATTGATTTTGTGATCAAGGTCATTAGAAGTTGAAATTTTCATAGTTAAGTTCGAGCAAGGTGATCAAATTAAATCATATTTTTATGAGAAGGATAAAGTTGAATATTGGAGAACAAAGGAAAAATGGTGCAAAGTCAATCGATGCAAACAAAACAAGTCATCAAAAGCCCTGTTCAAAATACCATGAGTGATCACTGCGACAAAGTCAAGCTAATGACTTTAAAGAAGCGCTCAATGGGAGGCAACCCATTTTTCAACCTTTTTATTTATTTAAATTTCGTATTATTTCAATTTTAGGATTTCAATTGATAATTTACACGTTTTAGGTTTTTAGGATTTAAAGTAGGTTTTTAATTCTTAGGTTTTGAGGATACAATCATCATCATCCTGCATAATCACGTTGTTCAATTATTTTAAATTTATATTTAAAAAAAAAATTTGAATTTCGTTTTTAAAAAAAATCGTTTTTTAAATAAAAAAAATAAAAAAAAAATTAATTTCGTTTTTCTTAAAAAAAAAATTGTTTTTTAAAAGGAAAAAAAAATTTTAAGTTCTTTTTTTCTTTTTTTTAGGGTTATAACCTCTTGCAGTCGGTTGGATAACATTCAAACAAAGATTTGTCGACCAACCATCATGATTTCTCCTCCAGGTTGATCTTATCACACATTTTCTCCCAAGACCATCGGATCTATCTCAGGAAAGTTTCTAATATTTTGATTTTAAATTTTACATTGGGGACAATGTTTCTTTCAAGTTTGGGGGTAATGGACTAAAATAAAAAATTTACTTGATTCGATAATTGATAATTAATATTTGATTTTTAATTTATTTTCGTTTAAAAAAAATTATTATATTTATTTGTTGGTATATTTATGTGATATGAATAGCCTTGTCGGCTAATGATGTAACTTTTTATTTAATTATTTCGCTTTAATCCATGACTTGTGAACAAATTTTTACTATTGGTTAAATGTGAGACTATTTGACCATGTTTGATATTGTGTTGTGTCGGCCAATTAAAATGATTTTAGCTATGTTGGTGCACTTAAATTGAAAATAATAGGATACCCTGTTTGAACCTAAGAATCATCCGTATCTCGAACAAGTAACCAATATAGTGAGAAATTGTGGTAATTAAACTGTGATAGTGACTATCTAGGTTATGATTGATTCCATGTATGTTGAAAATTGTGTGGAGCACTTTAGACCAGTTGGAGGAAACTAAGTAATGACCGAATGTTAGGAATCTATTCCTCACGCATGAACTTATTGCTACGCAAGGAAAAAAATTATTATTATTATTGTTTAACTCTTTTCGTAGCCTAATTGCCTTGAGTGAAAAGGTCTGTAGGGGTTTCTTAAAACCCGATGCCCTAAGGTTCGAAAGATCTGGGAGTCATCGACCTCAAGCTCGTTACATGAGTCACTTAGAAAGCTTAATGGATTGAGTTTTGCACCTTATTAATATCTTATAACTCTTTTCGTAGCCTATTTGACTTGAGTGAAAAGGTCCGTAGAGGTTTCTCAAAACCCGATGCCCTAAGATCGAAAGACCTGGGAGTCATCGACCTCAAGCTCGTTACATGAGTCATTTAGAAAGCTTAATGGATTGAGTTTTGCACATAAGATCTATATATAAAAAAAATTTATTTATTTATTTAAATTTAATTTTTATTTCTGTCCAAAAAAAAAAAAAATCCTTTGCAAAGTAAATTTGGGGATTAGATAACTAATGGGTTTGACTTATTTAGTAGAAACTTTCTGGTCGAGAGTGCTTATAAATTGGAGAATCTTTATATACTTAGGTTGTCACGATTATTAGTTTTCGCAACCAGCCTCGAGCAAGAAAATAATGCCAAGTTTAAACTTTGAACCAAAATCTCGAAATTTGAGAGAAAACAATTATTTTGGGGGAAGTGTACTTTACGAGAGGGAAAGGAAAAGTTGACCAAGTGGTTGGACTATCACCACCATAGAATTTAAGTTGATCAGATTAACGGGTCTCACACACGTATCAAGTATGGTTTGAGTATAATCACATTTGCAATAGTAATACCTCAACACTCGTCATGAATTATAAGTTTTTCTTTCTACAAAAGCTGAAGCAAGAATGGCAAGCTATTTATATTATGAATTGTGTTACTGATTATTCTATCATTATATGCATGATTGTTTTTAGCTAGTTTATTCGAGGACGAATAAAAGTTCAAGTTTGGGAGTATTTGATAAGTACAATTTTGTACTTATCTGAGCTCACAAAAATGGACGATTATGAGTACTTTTACTTATTTTCAGTTTAATTGTACGTTGTTTTCTTATTAATTTAAGAAATATTCAAATTCAAAGGTCAATCTGATGAAAAGAGAGCAAATAGAAGAAAATGGACTCAAACCTGTTAAGAAAAGATACTTGAGGGCTCGGGCATAATGGGCACCCGCTTTGATGATTTTCGATGGGATTAGAACTCTACAACCCAAGATAAAACAACAACTTAAACACACGCCTTGGAGTCTTTAGAGAGCATTATAAAAGCCGAACAAACAAAGGAGACCAATTTTGGGAACAAGATACAAGAGGAGAATCGAAGATCAAGGCACGGATTGAAGATTCTTCATCCGTAGTCACGGGTTGTAATTATTTTCTTCTTCTTCTTCTTTTTTTTGCTTCGGATCATGATGAAGTCAATTATTGTCATAATTGACGAAAATCATGTCCGCTTAATTTACTTTTTCTAGGATGAACAATGAAACCTCATGATTTTTAATTAATTAGAAGTTTTTCTGCTTTAGTAATTAATTGCTTTTGGGTTGATTATTCTTTATTCGCTTTGTCTATTATTTTAATGCTTGATCACTATTAGAATATATTGTGATCTATATTGAAGTCGAGAGATTCAATATAGATTAAGCACGTGGTATTGAATAACATAGGGTTCAATAATAGATAGAGATTACTATTATGCTTTATGAAATCTATTTAGGTGTTCTTGAGATTTTAATGCATGTGTTTATGTTCGAAGCTTAATTAGAGATAATGAAGTTCGCATAACATATAGAATTGATTGACCATCGAGAGAGGCTTTCGATTAATTTAGGAACGCTGATTTTCAATTTATGGTAATTATAAGCTAAAACGGTTAAACGGATATTTGATTAAAAAAAGTGTTGGTGGATTCGCAAATCCTAGTGTTAGTAGATCTTGAATTCGTTCTCAATATTTTAAAATTAATTGTTTGATAATTTAGTTTTAATTAAAATAGTATAGAATCACAAAAACCAATTTGAATCTGTGTTTTCATATTATTAGAAATTAGATTATAAATTAATAGGTTAAATTGATATCTAGTCTTCGTGGGTTCGACACTTAATTAATCACTTTATTACTTGTCAACGATCCGTCCACTTGCGGGATTTAAATCGCACAACAGTAAGCAAGAAAAGAAAATGGATATTTGGCAAAATGGCCAATTTTTAGTAGCCAAATTGAAATATTTCCACTTGATAACTTCAATAACAATACCCATTTTTAAGTGCAAATGTCCATTTTAAATGGAACTTAATGGTTTTGTAGATGTACAAAATCTTGTGGATCCAATTTGTCGATTTATAAATGAATTTGTAGATCCAAATCCATGGAAGATGTGTATATTTTAGAAGGCAAAATTTAGAGACTAACGTCATATATGACAAAGGAAAGAGGAAGAATTCTATATATTTCATATATTTTTACAAAGAATGAACATGTATAAATAGTATTACAATTGAACCTATTCTCGGCTAAGCTAATTTTAAGGCGAGAATAAAGGATCTCATCCTTATATGGCAGGATTGCCAATCATTCCTTATACGTAGTGATTGGGAATCCTGGATCTTTCTTTCCATAACAACTCCAAATGACTGCTCATGCCAACACTCTTCCTCAAGTTGGTGCATACAGATCTTTGATGCCCAACTTGTCAAGTGAGTTGTGAAACATCTTGCTACACACAGCTATTGTGAGTACATTTGCCAATTGATTCTTAGATTTGATAAACGAAAATCGGATTTGGTCTCAAGATTAGGTTTAATGAAATGTGGATCTTCTTCCACGTGTTTGGTTCGATCATGTTGGACAAGATTGTGTGAAATAGCAATTGCAGCCTTGTTATCACAAAATAGATCCATCTCACAGCTTGGAGCAAAGCCAATTACTGTTAATAGTCTTTTAAGCTTGAGAAGCTCACAAAAACCCTTAGCCATCCCTCTGAATTTAGCTTCAGCACTTGACAAAGCCACTGTCACCACGTTCTGCTTCTTGCTTATCCATGTAACCAGGTTCCACCAACAAACATGAAGTACCTTGAGGTGGATTTTTTGTCTTATATATTTCCTGCCCAATCCATGTTTGTGTATTCTTCTACTCTAAGATGATCATTCTTGTAAAACATGAGCCTTTTTCGTAGAGATGACTTTAAGTATCGAAGGATTCGGATCAATGCATCTATGTGATCCTCACCAGGGCAATGTATGAATTGGCTTACCATGCTCATGGCATAGGCCATATCTGGGAGAGTATGAGAGAGATATATAAGTTTCCATACTAATCTTTGGTATCTCTCTTTGTTTGTGGGAACTTAGTTTGGATATTCTCCAAGTTTATGGTTATGAACAATTGGTGTGTTTGCAGGCTTACACCTGTAGTAGTTCCACCTCCGATAGTAGGTCTAAGATATATTTCTGTTGGGAAAGAGATATACCTTGTTTAGATCTAGCAACCTCAATTCTTAGAAAATATTTAAGTCTTCATAGGTCCTTCATATCAAATTCTATCGCCAAATGCATTTGGAGTCCTGATATTTCTTCTAAGCCATTGCCTGTAATAATCATGTCATCTACATAGATTATTAAAGCCGTGACCTTGCCCAATTGATGTTTTAAGAACAATGTATGATTTGAGTTTTTCTGATTGTAACCACACTTATTCATTGCCAAGCTAAATCGCCCAAACCATGCTCCCGGTGACTATTTTAAACCATAAAACGCCCTTTGTAATTTACACACCACTTTAGAATCAGAGTTTTTTGTGTAGCCTAGTGGAACATCCATGTAAACTTTTTCCTCGAGAGCACCATGGAGGAAAGCATTTTTACGTCAAACTGGTACAATGGCCAATTGTGGTTTGTAGTAAGAGACAACAGTACTCTAACTGTGTTTAATTTTGCCACTGGAGAGAAGGTCTCTTGATAATCTATACCATATGTCTGGGCTACACACTGAGCTTTGTATCGGTCTATTGAGCCGTCTGCTTTGTATTTGATAGAGAACACCCATTTACAACCCATCGTCTTCTTTTCATTCGGTAGAGGGACGAGACTCCATGTTTCATTTTTCAGCAATGCCTCCATTTATTCCTTTACTTCCTGAGTCCATTTAGGGTCTATTAGTGCTTTATGGATTTCTGTAGGGACCCGGTATGAGGAAAAGTCACATACAAATGTCTTGAGTTGTTCAAAGCCTCTTTGTGCACACATAGTTCGCAATTGGATACTTAGAGGCTTCGTTCTCCAACATCTAGGGAGTATAGATTTGGTGGTTTGTCACGATTATGCCTGAAAGGTAAAGTATAGCCAACAGAGGTATCTGTATTATTAGAGTATGGATGTATAGTCATGGAGTTTACCTCATGGATATTCTCTGAAGATGGGCCTTCGGGTAATAGGCGTATGGGTGTCTCTTTCATCTCCATGTAGTGTAGAAACTTCTTTGGAGTCTTGCTCATTCTCTACAGACATATCCAGACATGTATGCAGTTATTTGTCATGAACTTCCTCTTTCTTGTTAACTTTCTCATGATCTTGGAAATTTGCCTCGTTAAATCTCACCTAGTCCAATCTCTACCAATTCGCCTCTTCACTATGGATCTCCTCCTGATGAGCAGAGATGGGTACTAGAGAGGAAAAGAATGGTTCGGTTTCCATAAAAGTGACGTCCATAGTCATGTAGGAGTGGTTGTTGGCAATATCATAGCAACAATATCTTTTTTTATATATAAGGCATACCCCCAAGAAGCAACGGCGAATGGCACGAGGATCCAGCTTCGTGCACTAGGTCTTAGGAAGATGGAAAAATGGAACATAACCAAAAACTCGGGCAAAATCATTAACATTGTAGGTAAAGAGACATATGTAGATAGAGTATGTATTGAGGTCTTAAAATCCAAAACTTTAAAGGGCATCTGATTGACAAGATGCATAGTTGTGACAATGGCATCACCCCAATGTCTCTGGGCATATGTGCTCCAAGCAATAAAGCCCGAGTAGTTTCAAGAATATGACAATTTTTTTCTTAGACACACCATTTGGCTATGGAGTCTGAGGGCAAGATGTTTCATGAATGAGATCGTGACTTTGGAAATATGCATAAAAATGGTGGATCACATATTCACAGCCATTGTCTGATCTAAGAATCTGAATCTACATAAAATTGAGTTTGAACTATAGTGTGGAAAGATTGAAACACACGCACTACTTCATTTTTGTGTTTTAACAAATAAAGCCAGGTCATGTAAGTACAATCATCAATAAATATCACAAACCAACAAATACGAGATGTTGTAGAAATGGGAGAAGGACCCCATACATCGGAGTTAATTAAAGCAAAATGAACATTACTTTTATTCATACTTAAATGATAAGTAGCTCTATGACTCTTAGCCAGAATACAGGTTTCACATTTGTGATAAAATAGTGACATGCTGGAGAATAAACCAGGAAATAAATGTTTCATATAACCAAATGACGGATGTCCTAACTGAAGATACCATAGCAAAATCTGTCATTTTTTATTATCAACTAGATAATGCATGTGATTTGCACGTCCCACACTGAGATCATCCACATAGTAGAGCCCCTCAGCTTAGTACCACGCCCAATGATTTCTTTGGTAAGAATATCCTAAAGCAAACAAAAGTAGAAGACATGAGTACGATACAATTTATGGTTGTGGTAATCTGACTCACAGATAGTAGCATATGTGACAAAGCGGGATCAAGTAAGCGATGAATTAGTGATAGAGTAGGTGATAAATTGACAGTGCCAGCCCCTGTGATCAGAGAAAGAACCCTATTTGCATTTGTAATACACGTTCGCTGTGGTTGAGACGTTTATGCAAAGTATGTGGCATCAAATGTCATGTGGTCGGACGCTCTAGAGTCAACCACCTATGAGCCATTATCATCATCTCGATGGAAGCTACAAAGAACAGAACTACTTTTACTTGGGATCGTGGCTGGTGCATCTTCTTTAGAAGTCTCGACATGAAAAGCGAGTGAGAGACATGGTTATGTTGTTTCCACTACAGCCTGACCACTTCTTCTATATGAACTAGCAGCATCATGGCATTTTTTAGCCTGAATTTCATTCCACCAGTCATGATATTCATGTAGTTTAAAGCATGTATCTCTGGTACGTTTCAAATTTCTACGGTGTGAACACTTAGTTCTATCAGAGGAAATTTATGGTCAAGAAGGGTTGCTATCTTTTCCATTGCCGAGAGAGATAGACCTGGTCAAAGATAGGATATTCTATCCGAGGCCTCCTCGATTACCATCCGAGGATGACTCAATTCGAGACCTGAAGCTCTTCAAAACTAGGACTGCTCTTGGATTGTCATTGGAATTATCTATGATCATAACTGCCTGACAGAAAGCTTCACGATGAACATAAGCGTTAAATAGTAGATAAAGGTTTCATATATAGTATATCTCATTGAATTTTATCAAGCCGATCATCCAGGCCATCCAAGAAGACATACACACAGTCCTCCTGAAATGTCATTGTAATGCTGAATATCAGTCATATATTCCATCGAGTTTGATTGGCAAAAATCAATCTCGCGTGCTTGTTTCAGTTGAGTCACACATCATCGAAGATCATACACCTTAGATACATCACTTCTGTCAAAGTAAGTGGTCGCAATAGAATCCCACACCAGCTTTGCGGTTGAAAGTCTGATGAAGTTCCTGATCAGATGGTTCTATAGAATTGATCAACCATTCTTTGACAATGGCATTGTTTGTGCACCACTTTCGAGAGGATTATCTGTTTGTGGAGGTTGGTTGGTGTCGCCATTAATATATTCCAATTTGTCCTTACCTGAGATATACGTCTCAACAACTTTGTACTAGAGGGCATAGTTGGAGCCGTCCAACTTAATGCCAATCATAGCAGTAGTTGTGTCAGTGATCTAGGTTGGAGCCGAAGCTTTGGTCAAAACTTTGTTCTTTCTGGTGGTTAATTCGATAAGGATGGATGTTGATGAGGGGCCGTTAGGTTGGTCAGGTGTGGTTAACTCGGTAAGTATGGATGTTGGCAGGGGGTCGTCACTAAGTTGGTCAGCACCGTTTATAGTTGCAGGTAAAGTAGATGAATGAATTAGGGTTAGAGAACAGCGGTATGTGACAAGATCAAAATGTGCTCTGATACCATGACAAAAGATAGAGGAATAATTCTGTATATTTCATATATCTTTACAAAAAAATGAACATGTATAAATAGCATTACAATTGAACTTATTCTCGGCTAAGCTAATTTTAAGGCGAGAATAAATGATCTCATCCTTAAATGGTAGAATTGCCAATCATTCCTTATACGTAGTCATTGGCAATTCTGGATCTTTCTTCCCATAACAACTATAGATGACAGCTCACGCCAACAATATACATTGTCTTCCTTAGAAGGTCTAGATCTACAAAATGATTTGAATTGATTTAGTACGGGTCTGGTGGTAACTATTTAGATAGGAGATAAAACTTGATGGATAATGAGAAGGACAAGGAAGACGAAGAAGAAGGGTGTTTTATCTAAGGAATCCTTTTGAAGATGAAATTTTTTTATACGAGGACTTTGCTCTAGTTGGATATTTGAAGATGAAAATTTTAGAAATGAAAAACCCTGAATATGTTAAGTGTTTCTACCATGCAATAATTATGGCAAGATAGAGGTGATAAATATAATGACTTTAGAAAAAATTGTGAACCTTAGAATCCTTTTTAAAATCCGCCTTTTCATCATCTACGAGTGTAGCAAAAAAGGGCCTTGTGCACACATTCAAAAATTGAGACGGTAAATTCATGCACACTATCTTCCTTAGAAAATGTAGATCTTCACTGTCTTATGCATGATTGAACTAGTAGAAAGTTTCATTGCAAAATGTTAGAACGAGAAGAGTTAATTTGTTGCTAATTCAATAATGAAACTATTATAGAAGTATCATAACTAGCGTGTCAATACTAGTTGATCTTTCTTTCCCTCTATATGAAAATCTAATAAAAACATTTTAAGGAATACGAAAATGTGGACGTGCGCTGCACGTAGATGACTAATTTTTAACAATAATTAAGGATACACACCATTGTTCCACATCAATTGGCACTTATTAGGCAAATTGATAGGTTACTTGCAAGCCTAAGGAATCAATTGGAAGTTAATCTTCACGTATTAGACAAAGTCAATTCTCATTGAAGTTTTTCCCATCTACTTGTAAAATCATTCTAGAACCCAAAATAAACATATATATATATATATATATATATATATATATATATATATATATATATAATAAAATCTTGAATTACTTGAAGACATCCACACGCGTATATGCTGCTTGGATTCACTGGAAAAAAAATATAAGATATCCATTTAGATAAGTAAATCAGAATTGAAGAAAACTGCAAATCATGCAATAAATGGACTAATATTTACTGGAGCTACTGGCCTCACCACCACATGAAAAATTCCCTCTTCCCTCGGACTTAGGGTTTGCCCCATGAAGATATGGATCATAGAACTCGTAATCCCATACATGCATTTTTGTATTTCAGTTGCAATATTTTGTTTGAACTTCAATTATGATTCATTCAATTGAAAAAGTTGTTCTAAGTTGAGCTCATTAATGGGTACTGTAAACGTTTGACCACAATTTTTTCACTTGTCGAATTCTTGTCTTCCTTATCTTTCAACAATTAAGGGTTTTAAAATGTCAAGTTGTGGAAAGGTTTGTTATAAAAGCCATTTTAAAATGCAAATGTACATTTTTACTTTTTAATGAAATGGACACCTTCTTTCCCAATGTCTTTTCTACTTCTCCTGCCAGAATTGTCGGCGCTATGGAAAAAATTTTGCTTGTCACTATAGGATTTGTTGATGTACAAAATCCTTGGGATCTAGTTTGTCAATCTACAAATGGATTTGAAATGATTTATAGATCCAAATCCATGGAAGACTATATAGTTTAGAAGGTAAAATTTAGAAGATAAAAACTTACACGCTGTCTTCCTTAGAAGATGTAGCGGCAGTGTCTTCTGCATAATCAAACTAACAAAACGTCGTATTGGAAAATGTTAAAATGTGAACACTTAATTTACTACTAAGTCAAAAATAAAACTACTATAGAATTATCAAATTATATTTAACGTGTCAATACTAGTTGATCCTTTTTTACTATATATGAAAACTCGGTAAAAACATTTTATGGAGCACGAAAACTGCACGTGCCCCGTAGATGACTAATTTTTAACAATAGTAAAGGATACTCACCATGGTGATATCTAGTATTACTTATTTGATGAATATTAATGTTGACGGCACTGGGACTTGAGGAAGAGGAGGATAATTCCCATGGTGGCGCCTGTTTTGGAAAGCGATCTCCATCAAATTCAGTTTCAGTCTTTTGTGGCCGAAAAGTGGCTAGTTCTCTTTTGAGGTATGCCATATTTTGATTATTTTTTCCAATATAACATCCTCCATCCCTATCTCACTAAAAATCCTATTCCCACAAATACATACATAAATAAAGTTTATAGCAAACCCTAATTCTTCAAGAATGTAAGTTACCATATACTAGGGTAAAAATTTTGCTTGACACTACTCGACGGGTTCAATGGGTCTACCAAAAAATTATTCTGGCACCGTCTTCTAAATTGGATTTAAATGGAACTTAATGGATTTGTAGATGTACAAAATCCTGGGAATCTAGTTTGTCGATCTATAAATTGATTTGTACATCCAAATTCATGGAAGACTCATATATTTTAGAAGGTAAAATTTAGAGGCTAAAATCATACACATTGTCTTCCTTAGAAGGGGTAGATCTACAATAATATTCGAATTGATTTAGTACGGGTCTGGTGGTAACTATACAGATCTTAGAGAAAAGCCCATGGAGAAGGAGAAGGAGAAGGACAAGGACAAGGACAAGGACAAGGACAAGGAAGAAGAAGAAGAAGAAGAAGGGTGTTTTGGGATAATTGAAACTATTTATGAAATGCAATTAAAGAAATGAAAAACCAAGAATATATTATGTGATTCTACAATTCAATAATTATGGAAAGTCACAGGTGAAAAGAAAAATGGCGTTTAAGAAAATTATTAACTTTAGAAGCCTTTTTAAAACCTGCTTTCTTCTCCATCTTCGAGTGCACTCATTCAAGAGACAAGAATTTGCTAGTCACAATTATGGCTTGAGTCAAGTAAGGTCTTATGCACACATTACCATACAGTAGGCTACCCAATGCTTTTGAGTATTTTATCCCATTCATCTCTGCTGCTTCCTCTTTGTTCTCAGTAGACAGATTTCGTTATAGTTTAAAGGGTTGGGCAAATGGTACATTGACAAGCTTTCTCTCTGTCACGTCGAATTTGGATTTGATCTTTGGAATGTATTATTCCCATGCTATATGAATCCACATGGTTAATTTATGAACTTCGAATATAAATTTCAATGTTAATTAGCTAATTCTAATTTTCATTTCATTACTAGCTACATAAGATGTTCATTATCATAACCACTCTTCTTTTGTCACGAGCATCGTTTTTATTAAATATGAAAATCTTATTTATAATGCTATTATTTTCATGGAAAACATGATTAATGAAAAGAAACATTCAGTGTGACAAGGGGTGTTCATGCTGTATTTGTCAGTTATTTGATGACAATAAGGATATGAGTCTTTGGTCTGAATTCACGTCTGAATCGAGTGAAGTAGACTCATGCGGCTTGTCAAGCCACATTGAATGTGCCCTTGAACATAGAAAGGTGATGCAGTTGGATGTCACCTACTCTTGTGCATGTTGTGGTAAAGTATTAGGTTGCCCTAACATTCCTATTATGTATAAAGGATTTTTAGGGGACATTTTCAGTGAGTGAGAGACATGCGAAAATCATTGTACACTTTTTCTCCAATATAGTGAAAAGACTAACTAAAACACTGAGTTATATACATAGTGAACTCCATGGATTGATTAAAGTTGCAAAAGCCAAGTTAGAATCAGAATATGGTCAACTAGATTAAAATCCAGGCAAGATGTCTTGGGGACTTGCGTAAAATCTAGTAATTTGTTCAACTATAGTAACACGTCCATTAATTTATTTCTAGTATCTCATGAAATGGAAATTTTGAGGTCTGGATTGAAGTAATTTGTATTTCCTATACTGACAGATTGGCCACACGAGTTTGACTTAAATGTTGCTTTTGTTCCTGATCTAAATGAGGAGCTACTAGTTCCAGAAGAGTGGTCCAGAGATGAACATGCTAGACACAAATGCAGGTCATGTTGTTGAAGCAGATATCGTTATGAGTGTTTCTCATGACATTTTGAGAAACTGTCCAAAAACGAGGATGGCACTGGTGTAATAATTCAGTCAACTTGGGATTTCCTTGGTCAACAACGTCAAGCCGACTTACATAAAAAAAATGGATAAGGGATGAAAAGTCTGGCGGTAGCATTGGAAACAAAAATCATATAAAAACAAAAAAATTTGGTTTCTTCATCATGCTTCATTTGGTCATTTCTCTTTCATTTTCTCTTTCCTTATTCACGTACCAAAAGTAGAGAATTTTAGCCCAAGATAATTCTATTTTCATCAGCCGTTCCATTTTCTATTTCTTCCTTGCTCTCATTAAAATTGATAATGCAAATTTTGGAATTTGGAGGAAGAATAAGAAACCGGAAGTAATTCGAATATCGGGACAGTGTATGAGCCGAGCTAGTCTTCAATAGATAACTTTGTGAGTGGAAAAATTAAATATTTCTAGAGAATGATTAATTATATTATTATGTTACATGTGATCTTAAGGACTTAGTTGTCATTTTACGTGATTATAATTAAACATTATTTCGTATAGTATTTGTAAAATTATAATGATTGTAAATTGATTACTTGTAAAATGGAATGTGAGAAATATGTGATATTGACTTCCACCTTAAAAGTGTCCGTGATTTTATCTATTCTAGTGCACTGAGATGTCTTGGCCGTGTTCTATATTACACTAAGAGGTCTAATTGGCCGTAAATATAGTTCACTGATGGGTGTACTATGATGTATTATTAGAGAATTTTGTGACCTAGTTCCGTACACTGAGTGGGCCTTAAGCCCGTGTATAGGGGTGCCTAGCTTTGAGGACAATTTATACATGCATGATTATATTACAAATTTTAACTAGAAGGTACATTTTTGGTGAGATTTTTTATTTTACTGTGATATGATGAAGTGATGGTATATATTTCAGCTGATGAATATTCTACGAATATGAGATGATATTAATTGTTAAAATTAATGTGATGTAAACGTTGGTTTAGATGTTTGGCTCATTTACGTTATGAGAATGTCTCTCAATCTTTATTATTATTATTATTATTATTATTATTATTATTATTATTATATTATTATAAGATATTATAATATGAATTGTTAAGTGACGTGAGCTCGTTTTTTATAATATCTATAAATGAAAAGAATGTAATTATTTTCGAAAATCTCCACTCACTGAGCCTACCAACTCATGTATTTTTTAACAATGATTTTTCTTATCATGTAGCGGTTGAGTTTCTGAGTAGCCTTTGGAGATAAAGCTTTTGAATTCGAGTTAGAGCCACACAACAGAGTTAGTTGGTATGACTCATTTTCATAGAGCATGTAGTCATTATATTTTGGAGACACATGTTCATTTTTGGATATCATTTGTATCACATGTAAATAGTTAGGTGGGCTCACTATGTATTTTGTATCCGTATGTACAGTTTATGTTAATTAAATAGTAAAAGTTTTATAATTCAACTAGTCTCTACTGCGTTGTTTTGTTGTAGATATTGAAAGGAAAAATGGTCCCATTTAGTTGTGAATACAGTTTGTTGGGATATGTGGTATTTTATTTTAGATTGGTTAGTGTAGAATTTTTTATTTGACTGTCTATTCAATAGACATAGTCCTATATAAATTAGAAGTTCGTCTATTTTACCAGCCGCATAGACTTCAATAGACAAAGTACATTGAAGATGCTCTTAATGTAGGTGTATATTAAAAAAAACGTAAGTAAAATTTATTGTTCCAACTATAATAATTAAAATTTTTTAATCTATACAAAAATAAAAATAAGTCCATCTTTATGGGACGGAAGGAGTATTCAATTTTATTTCCTTGAACAAGTAAACAAGATTACATTATTACGCTTTTCAATAAATACTCCTACATCTTGAGCAGTCCTTAGAGAGGTAACGGTAACGGTAACGGTAACGGTAACGGTAATGCTTTGGGCAGAGGAGGGTCCTTCCACGTTTGACACCACAATGGTTGGTCTTTTATCCTAAGCTGTTTTAAACATGGCCCGTCAGACGTTATTGACCAGAAACAATATTGAGACATCTCATGGATACTTCGAAAGTGTAAACGCCGTAGTTTCTAGAACCATGTTTGGTCCTAAAAGTACAATAAAACTTAGTCCCCCCAAAAAAAATTGGGTTGAATCGAAATATGAATCTTTGGCTATATGAAAGTACATGGATACCAAAATCATCATCTCCAGAAAAACAATGTGCTGTAATATTTTTCGAGTGTATACCATTTTCAACTAAAACTTTTGTTTTTGCTTCAGACAGGACCAAAAACCCAAAAACAAAGCAAAACATAGTATAAGTTTAATGAAAAAATCCATCTTTTTCCCCCTTTTCTCTTTCAACCTTCAGCTATTTATACACATGGGACCTTGTTTGGGAATTGTTTGACAGTCTTATTTTGATTGTGAAGACGAAATAAAATCAAATTGAATTGACAACACAGACTAAAAGATTTTAACAAGAATTTTTCAGATAACACAATTTGGTTTGGATTATTTATCACTTATTGCAATCAAGTAACCAAAATCTGAAACTAGTTCTAAATTATTGATTAAGTGTCCATTTGATAGAGAATAAAAACCAGCTTTATAAACCAATATTAGTTTATTTGAGTTGAAAATGTTGACTTTTCAAACCACTTTAACGTAAAATGACAAAATTGTCATTTTTACTATGAAATGACATTTTGTTGGTTAATGGTGAAATGATCATTTCATGTTAAAAGTAGATTGAAAAGTCAACAAAAAAAAACGGCTGAAATAAACCAATTTCGGTTTATAATCCATGTCAAACAGTAACTAAATATTAAATGCATGATTTAGTAAATATTTTTTAATTATTCTACAAATTTAGAACAAACTTGAAGATTAACCTCAAAATCATATAGATTTAGTATATCAAATTCCTTGTACTAAAGGTGGACAAAAATGTCAATCGACTCTTTATTAGAGAATTAAATGCATGTTTGGATGTGCTGCATTTGTTTTTGAATTTTTTATAAGTTGTGAGTTCTACAAAATGTATAGATAAAAAGTATGTTTGACAAATTTAATAAATTTAAATTATAATTTAAACTTTGTCAAGTAAACTGTAAGTTGTGCAAATGCGACACAAGACATGAAAATATTATATATTTAAAGAAAGTAAGACATAAAAATCTAATGGAAACATTGCATAGAAAGTATAATTAATTTTATAAATTCATATATTTAATTTAAAAAAATTATATTTAACATAATTTAAACTATAATGACTTGTTAATCTTTTGAAGGATTTGGTTAAAGCTTGTAATTAAAAGTTAATTTTTAGTTGAAGTTAGTAACAAAGCTCGCAATAAATCGAAATTTCTAATCAAATAAAATACAGTGAATAATTAGATAAAAAGTTGGTAAACCCATATTAGAAAAAGTATAATTAGTGATGTTACCACCTGATTTTGGTAAAGCCTCTTCGTCAGCAACCTCACGAGCCTAGCAAGGACCTCGTGAATTCATAGAAGGCCTCGAAGGCCCAACAGCATCTTAGCACTCCTGAATCTAGTACAGTGAAGCCATGAAGGGTCTCGACATTCATGGTTAACCCAAGGAGCTTAGCTGGTCTTCGAATGCATCATAGTACACAAACGGTGTGATATTTTAGAATGACCAGAGAAAATATTTAAAGAAAGATTGCATTTGATAATCGCACGAATTCTTATAAGAAAATCAAATCTCAATCTCCTAATGATTAGGCAGCTTAATATTGGGAATCAACTCAAATAAAGGCTGAAATCTTGGAGATTGTGTTGATACTCAATCATCCCTAATCCTATAAAGAAGAAGAATCCGTCAGAGGTCTAATTGATTGCATAACCTAAATCAATTAGAACTTTGAAATTATAAATACAACATCTTCGGTTATTCTAAGGTACGTATTACTCCCACCCTTAAAATTTGCTCAAATTTCAGTCTGCTTGTCTCTCTCAGACCCAAAACACTTCCCTCTCCGTATATTATTCTATATACCGGCAATTGACTTGATCTTCGGAGTACCAACGATCATCAGACCCTTTTTTTCTCAGTGATCTTGGTGCCTAAAGATCGTCCTAGTATGCAAGTAACATACATGATGGCAGATGATTGATTGTACACATGGATAGTACAGATTCTGAGGTCAACAAATTGGAATCGTCTGTGAAAAAAGAAAATATGTTACACAGCCAAAATACTTGTGGAAAACGTATTTTCTACCAGAAAGACCATGGCGACAGAAAAATCTCTAGAAGAAGAAGTTGAGTCCCACCATACATAAAAGCAACAGGAAAGTGTTCAGGATCTCTAGAATATAACCCGCCACAGGAGAAAAAGACAACGACAGAGGCGAACGACCGAACAAGATATCCTGGACCTAAAAAAGGACAATACCCAGATGAAGGCGATGCTTGAACGTTTGGGAAATCAATTTTTCTAATCTGGACACAAGTGTAACCATGATTGGCGTCTGGCTTGATCGAAAGTCTTCAATCTCTGGATGAAGCACAAGTATCGGATGGTATCTTTAGAACCTGAATCCAAGGCCCTCGTACAACAACCAAAATGAGAAACCACTTCTAGCATGGAGAAATCAGCCAACTGCATCTGTCGGTATATTTGACAGATTGGGGGTTGGATCCTCTATGGCATGCCCACAATCATTGAACAGCAGGTGCAACGAGCACAGCGAGGCTCGCCCGGAAGTGAAAAAAGACCCAATGGCTATAAAGGTGAGGTACAGGGATAAAAGGCCAGAACGATCATGTGACCTCGATGACGATGACGATGACGAGAACCTCCCATTCTCTAAAGAATTGAAGGCTAGAGAACTCTCACCGAATTCAAAATTCCCCATATGGAGAAGTACAATAGGATAGGTGATCCCATGGATCACATCAATGTGCATAAGATGAGGCTCCAAGGTTATATTCTAGTAGTAAAGTGCAGGAACTTTCACACCACCCTCGTCTCTTATGCGAAGAGATGGTCAAACAAGTTGAAGCTAGAGAGCATCAGGAGTTGGCCACAGCTAAAGCAGAAATTCATCAATGCTTTTATTGGCAATTGGACAATGATAGCAAATATTACCCAGCTCTATGACATTTAGCAGAAGGAAGAAGAATTAGTGAAAGAGAACTTCAAAAGGTTTAGCAATGTCATCAAATAAATCGAGAACGTCACTGATGACAAGGCACTAGATGGACTAGTAATCGGGCTCCACATGCGAACCCATTCTAGGAGAGACATCCAAAATAGGGAGCCCAATACCTATACTTAGTTGGTGGATCTGATCCAGTGAAAGATTCGTTCTGAAGAAACAATTGAGAATAGAGAGAAGACAGAAAGAGAGAAAGAAGATCGCTACCACCGGGAAGGCCAACGTTCTCCTGAGCCCCACACCAACAGCTATCAAAGATGACGATGTTCTCCTGAGCCCCGTACCAATAGCTACTGAAGGTTCAATCAAATAGAGGTAATCACGTCCCCCCTGCCTGGGCTGCCCACAGTGGTCTTTCATCCAACGATTCTTCCTCTCAAGTTTTGTTGCACACATCAGACTTGGGTACATAACACAAAAGACTGCCCCAACGTGCAAGAACTAATTGATCGAAGAAATTAGCGGCAAGGAGAAGGAAACCACCAAGCGTGAGGAAGACGAGGACAACCCAATCGGAGGCGAGGAATGCCCAACCCTCACCGCAACGACATAGAGAACGACAAGAACATAATCTGCCTAAACTGAATGGACCCGCAAGAGTCCCCAGTCTGTGAGATCAACATTATAATCTGAGGTCCCTACATTGGAGGGTATAGAATGAACTCACGATGAAACTATGCTAAGGTAGTTAGGGAGTGTGGTTCACGGCCAACTCCTTAACTCACTGGATAAACTACTTAACGTATATATATGCAAGCAAAGAAAGAAAGAAAGAAAGCAAGGCAGTAAGGGAGTGTGCTTCACGGCCAGCTCCTTAACTCGCTGGGTAAACTACTTAATGCGTACATATGCAAGCAAAGAAAGTAAGGCAGCGAGGAGTGTGGTTCACGGCCAACTTCTTAACTTGCTGGGTAAACTACTTAACGTGTACATATGCAACCAAAGAAAGCAAAATAGTGAGGGAGTGTGGTTCGCGGCCAACTTCTTAACTCGTTGGGTAAAAACTTAACACGTATACATACAACCAAAGAAAGCACGGTAGTGAGAGATTGTGGTTTGCGACTAACTCCTTAACTCGTTGGGTAAAAACATAACGTGTACATACAAGTAAAGAAAGCATGGCAGTGAGGGATTGTGGTTCGCGACCAACTTTTTAACTCACTGGGTAAAAGCTTAATGCGTACACATGCAAGTAAATAAAGCACGACAGTAAAGGAGTGTGGTTTGCGGCCAACTCCTTAACTCGCTGGGTAATGATATTTATCGTACGCAAACACAAGTTTAACGAAGTAATAATGCTTGAAGAGAAAACAGATTGAAAAATAATCTCTTTCCATTAATGCATTTGCTGTAATTATAGAAGTGAAGAAACTACACAAAGTGAAAGTTTCTATGGCCCCATCGCCTCTTTAGGTTTAACACAAGTAGGGGCTTCTAACCTAGCCAATGATTCTTTGGCCTTCAAGAGTTTCGCCAGGCATGGACCAACTCCTTATGCTTATCATATGCCATATTTTTCGTACACTTTGAGTTTCAGCTCAACTCACCTTCGGGCGTCGTTACACATGCATCGTTTTAGCTTATATCGCCTTGTACTCGGCCTGGTGCTTGGCATCCTTGGCGAAGTCGAGTTTTGAACAAAGGATTTTATTCTCCAAGTATAACTCAACAGCGTCCTAAGAACCCCCGGCCTTCTACACTTTATAGTCCACCAATGCCTTGTACAATTTACAGTTAAGTGTATGTCTCCGGGCAATACTTTTCTCCACCATTTTCACCAACTCCAAAGATATTTGCTTGCTCCAACACCTTTCTCCAGGTAGAAGTCCAATACTTATGGATAGAAGCCACCGCCATAGCCGATGGAATCAGTAGCATATCCAGAACGACTTGATCTAACTCATCTCGATGGAGCCAATGTTGATGCGCTTGGTCCAGCTGGAGGGAGCAGGGTAGTGGCCCGCGTCCCACCTCGAGGAGATTGAGTTGACCCTTTAGTTTCTTGAGAAGGAGTCGTCACTCAGCCTCGCCTAGCCCTCCTTGCATTCCTCGTATTACTTTCATCTCTCATATTCTTCTTTTGCGTGCAATTTTCTCCTTCATTGTTGATAATCTAATTTTCCTTTGCCCTTCTATCTGACACTCTCTAATGAAAGTAAGGTTTTCCAAAGAGAGATGATGATGAGACGCTAATGGCTGTTTCCAACACCAATGGGGTAGTGGCAACTAAGACCGGTGCTACGTCCGATGCTAGAGGTTGCTGAGAAGAAGTCACGTTCACGTCGTCGTCTGCTTATTCATTATACTAAAAATGGAAATTTTGGAGAAAATATACTTGTCCATTGATAGAGATCCGTTTTCCAGAAAAGGTTTCTAGAACAGTATGAACGGTTAGGTTCTGGAAAATATCTGGAAAACAAACAGGGAAATGAAAGGAATGAAAGGTCCTAGCCATTAATAAGGAATCCAAAAGTCTGAACTGGTTGGTAAAAGACGCGTGGAGAGGGGGCTACATTTATAAAAAAAAACTTAGAAAAATGTAAAGGCTGCATAGTTTAAAGGCGCTTGGGGACTTCCACCTGCCACACACAATTATGGCACCGTCAACCTTTGTCCATTGTAAAGGTCGTCACTCGGCTTTGAAGAATAAACAGCTGATATGAGTAATTATGTCATAAAGAAGCAAATGAGGGCCAACACAAAGATGATGATAGGGTCATCAGATCTTTTATTTATCAAAGTCTCAATTACAAAATAAATGAAAGAGTGCGTCAGCGCCATCCTACTCCTCCACCGTCTCTTTCAGATCAGTACATGAAGGGGTTTCTAGCCTCGTTAACTATTCTTTAGCCTTCGAGAGCTCTGCCAGTGCCTCGGCCAACTGCTTATGCCTCGGTCATTCGTCGTCAGGCTTCATCAGTAACATAAGTCTGGCTGCACCATGATAAGGAGTCTCCTAAATATGATGTCACTGTGATAATCATTCAGTACTTTATTCTTAAATTCGTTGAGAATAAAGTACTAAATGATTAACACCCTGACATCATCTCAAATTTCACAATTTGTTCTACTCCAGTCTTGAACTTGCCACTCCTTTAAAGATTCTACTGTACACCTGAAGATGAATTAAAAACCTTTCCAAAAGTAACAAGTTCAAAACTGGAGAAGAACATGAAAGCATAATTAATCATCACAATATAGTGTCTGAGACAAGATGAAACTGGAAATAAGAGATTCTTGGGGTTTATATAGAGCCAAGATCTGAACCGTTGCAAAGAAATGGTGTGGAAAATATAAAGCATTAAAAAGGCTTTTGAGAAACGTCCTATTTAATGGGCACGTGGATCGCCACAAGCCACGCACGCCCCTTTAACCTCTCTAGATAATAATGGCATCAGTCTCTTAAGCAACGAAAAGGCTGCGTTATTAATGCCTTTGTAAACAACTCGTCAGATTTAGATACAACTCTTCATATTGAATGAAAAGGCTGCACCATTAGTACCTTCATCAAAGGCTTGCTATTTATGAAGGTCATCCTCAGAAATAGTGCCTCGTCAAATTTCAGAAGCTTCCTTGGTTACATGTTTTCGTTAATAAAAAAAAGAGCATACGAGGCAATCATACTTAAAACAAATGAGAAATCGTTTTCATTGATAGAATTTGAAGCACATGCACAAAAAAAAAAAAAAGAAAAGACAAGCACTTCTGCTTCGCCACCTCTCCAGTGTCGGCACATTTTAGGTCTTCCTTTACAGTAGGGAGAGGGATGGGGGCTTCATCTTCAGCTTGAGGTTCTACAGATAAAGGAACTTTGGTAGCTACAGAAGGCTCTGAAGCATGAGTGTCAGTAGGAGCTGACATTAGGAATGAAAGATCACATTCTGGATGAACTTCCCTGATCCGTTCAGTCAACTGCTCTCCGCCGACCACCATAAAGCTAATGGCGAGGCCCAAGTACTCAGGTGTGCTTGAGAACTCCTTCTTGTACGATCTCACAACCTTCGTCCCAGTCTTAGCCAACTCTTCTTTTATTTTTTCAACTTTCCATTTGCCTCAGCCAGCTACTTATCTTTCTCAGCAACCATAGCATTGAAGTCGTGGTTCATTGAGGCAACAATATTTTCGACGGCAGCAGCAGCACAGTCTTCGACCAATTTTTTGTAACCTCTGCCAGTCTTTTTTTGCTACAGGCCTGCCTCAAGTTTTCTGTTGCAGTGTCATCAGCCACCAAAGCATTCAATTTGTATCGAAGGGCCCCATTCTTTGAACTCAACTTGGTGTTATCAAAACTCATCACCTTCAGATCCTCTATGAGCTTCTTTAACTTGGCTTCCTCCTTGCCCAACTTGTCCTCAAAGCTAACAAGGGCGCTGTGCACTTCTTTGTTCAAAATCAGCCATCGAGCTGTAGTCATCTTTGCCAGTTTCAGGAGATCGCCTATGTAAACATTCTCGGCAGCTTTTTCCCATATCGAGGTCCAATATCCGTGGACACTTGCTGCCGCCATTGCATGGGGCGCATGGAGCATCTCTGTTACAATAAGATCCAGTTCATCATGGTAAGAGTTGATGATCACGCATTCCACTCAGTTGGATAATGAAGAAGATGTCCTAGCATCAGCAGTCCCAGTGGAAGGGTTCGACGACTCTCATCAGTTGGCCTAGTCTTGTGAACGTCCTTTATCAACCCCTCCTCGGCCACTAGAGCCTTCCTCTTCTAGCTAAGAGCCTTGTCTGTCCCTTTTGTGACACCCTTCTCCTTGTCTTGTTGGGACATGAGAGGTGGATGTGGAGGAGATGTGGTCAGATCTGGAATCGGTAGAGCAAGGATCGGTGTAGGTATCTTCCGTAGAGGTATCGCAACATGACAGTAACTAATAACTTCATTAACTAAATACACATCTAGTATAGTAAATTATTTAATAAATTTTTTAATCAGTAATGACCAACTGAGTTTTTTCGAGTTTAGGTCAATTGGTTTTTTGCGTTTGGACCAATTCGATTGCGACCGATCCAACAGAGTTACCTAGACCAACTTGACAACCGAATCACAGGGTTTCTGAACGAACCGTCCAGGCTTGTCCGAATTTTAATACACTGCTTTTTATTGTATTTAATGTTTGAACAAACTAATAGTATATCAGATTTATTAAACTAATTCAAATGGTGCTAAGACACTGGAAAGTGTTGTAGCGGAGCCAGACATTTTAAGTTGGAGAGTTCTCAAATTAACATGCAAAAAAATTTTAAACAACATAATAGTGATGAAATTTTTTTGATACCTTATTGCAAGCGTTCTTTATGAGTTCTCATACTTTGAGAACATTATATAATTACTTTATTATCAATCTTGTCAAATACATCTTTATCAATATACACAATCAAGCTATCAATCAATCATTTATCATCTATATATGTATTTAATTTGCACCTTTGGTCCCTAATCTTCTACCAACATATAAAGTCGACCCTAATTAAAGAAAAACATTATAGATAAATAAATGAAGTACTAAGATTTAAATCAAGATTGGGCACCTTTATATTTTGCATTGTATCATAATCTTTGAATTGTAGAAGGTTCGTCCTCGAATCTTGCTATAGATTTTAAGAAAAATATTTGATAAATATTTCAACTGTTATACAAGTAAAAATAAATTTTATAATACTACCAATGATAATGTTATTACCAGATTTTGATAACGTCAGCAAAGGCCCTATAAAGGCCTAGTAAAGGCCCTACATAGGCCTAAGTTAGGTCTCACTAAGGCTTCATAAGTCCAACGAGAGTCTTCCAAATTTGTAAAAGCCTCTTACATATAATGAGGGCCTCGTAAGTGCATTTAAGGCCTGGTAACACGTTGGCACTCTCAAATTAAGTATGGCGAACCCGTGAAGAGCCTCGACATTCATGGCCGACCCCGGGTGCTTCGTCAACAACCGAATCTATCACAAAGTCGCAGGCATTGTGATATTTTAGAATAACCAGAGATGTATTCATGGAAAGATTGTGTTTGATTGGTACACAAATTTTCACAAAGAAACCAAATATCGATATCCTAAATATTAGGCAACATAATAATGGGAATCAACTCAAATAAGGAATAGAACTTGGGAGATTGGATTACAGTCAATTATCCTTATCTCATAAGGAATGAAGATCTAATCAGATATCTAATTGATTGTTTTCCTAAATCAATTAGGACTCTGAGGCTATAAATACAACATTTTTTATTGTTTTAAAGTACGCATTATTCTCACTCTTAAACTCTTGTCAAATCTCTACCTGCTTGTACTTTCCAAACCCATTTTATTATCTCTCCGTATATTATCCTATATATCGGCAGTTGACTTGATCGTTAGAGTACCAACGATCGTCAGACCTTTTTTTTGGTGATCTTGGTGCCTAATGGTCGTCCTAGTATGCAAGAAACATACAGGTTGACAGATGATTAACTGGAAATCTGTTGACACGTGGATAGTGCAAATTCTGACATCAACAGATTGTCACCGTATGTGGAAAATGAAAAATGTTACACAACCTAAAACTTATAGTAAAAACGTGCTTTCTACCCGAAAGAGCAAGGCAATAGAAAACTCCCTAGAAGAAGAGGTAGTATCACATCACACTGACTTATGGCAGGAAAGCATTCAAGACTTTCTGAACGTAACCCACCGCAAGAGAAGAAGACAACGGTAGAAACGGATGGTCGAGCAAGAAAATCAGGACCTGAAGCTAGACAATGCTCGGATAAAGGTAGGGCTTAAACTAATTGGAGGATCAATCTCTTCAACATGGACTCAAGCGTAGTCGTTCCATGCGAAGCCCTTCGAGGTCTGGCTCGATAGAAAGCCATCGGTCTCTGGATGACCTGCCAGTTTCAAATGGCAGAAACCTTCAGAATGCGATTTTGAGGCCCTCACAAAACAACCAAAATGGGTGACCCCTTCCGGTGTGAAGAAACCAGTCGGCTTCTACTGCCAGCGTGTTTGACAGGTTGGGGTGGGATCTCTATAGCACCACCTCTACCCGTGCACAACAGGTGCAGTAAGCATAGCGAGGCTTGTACAGAAGGAAGAAATGACCCAAAGCTTGTTCCTACGAGGCTCGAGGATGAAAATAAAGAGTTAGAATGTGATGAGGATGAGGATGACGAGAACATCCTATTCTTCAACTTATTGAAGGCCAATGAGCTCTCCATTAACTTCAGAATGCCCCATATGGAAAATTATAACAGAAAAGGTGACCTCACGGATCACATCAACGTATATAAGACAAAGCTCCAAGGTAACTCTCCAGCAGTGAAATGCAAAATTTTCATACCACCCTTACATCCGATATGAAGAGGTGGTACAACAAACTAAAATCGGGGAGCATCAAGAGCTAGCCCCAACTCAAATGGGAATTTATCAACGCTTTCATTGGCAACCAGACAATGATAGCTGACATCGATCAACTCTACGACATTCGACAAAAGGAATGAGAGTCTGTGAAGAGCTATTTCAAAAGATTCATCGATGTCAACAACAACATTGAGAACGTCACCGATGAAAAAGTTCTAGATGCGCTGGTGACTGGACTTCACATGCGTACCCTATTGTGGAGAGATATCCAAAATAGTCCACCTAAAACCTATAGGCATCTGGTAGACTTGATCCAGTGAGAAATATAATTTGAGAAGACGATCGAGAACACAGAAAGAGCAGAAAGAGACAGGGGGGATCGCTATCGGATGGAGGGATGTTGTTCTTCTGAACCTCACTTCAATCGCTTACGAGGAAAGTGTTCTCCTGAGCTGCATAACAACCATTATAGGATATTCAATTAGACTGAGACAATTCTGGCTTCCCATACCAGACCTTCCGTATCGACTTCTTAGCCAACTATTTTTCCATCCAAGTTTTGTCGCATATACAAGACCCGAGTGCACAACACAAAATACTACCTCGATGTAAGAAAACTGATCAACCGAGAAAATCAGCGGTAAGGAGAGGAGAATCAACCAGCTCGAAAGCGTCGAAGCTCATAAATGCTTATGCAAAGAAATACAACAAGTGCCAGGAATTCACCGTTGTGCCAAAGCTCTCAGCTTAGAACCTCACCCCAATCACCAGTCTATGGCCCTTCACGAAATGGAGAATCAATTTCATAGGTCTCCTCCCAACTGAAAAAGGTGGGGTCAAGTTCACGGTCGTAGAGGTGGATTATTTCACCAAGTAGGGCAAGGCTAAGCCTTTGGTCAAAATCATAGAGGAGAACACGTGGATGTTAGTTTGGAAAAACATTGTTTTTCATTTTGGGATACCCATCCCCTTGTTTTCGACAACGGTATGCAATTCGCTGGGATGAAATTTAACTCAAATTGTGAATAGCTTAGCATTCAGAGGGATTTCCATACTCCCTACTACCTCCAGTCCAACGGCCAAGTGGAGGCCATCAACAAGATTATCATGCACACCCTGAAGAGAAGTTGAAATATGCTAAATGAGGATAGGCTTAAGAATTACCCACGGACTACATCTAGGACGGCGACCAGCGAAACCCCTTTCACCATGGTATATGGGACATAGGCTATGATCCCCGTCGAGGTGGGAATACCTTTCCCAAGACACTTACATTTCGACGAGGTGACCAACGAGGATCTACGTAGGAAAAACCTTGACTTGCAGGGAGAAAGGCATGCCGACTAGCAACTTTGTCGAGCAGTCTATCAAAAAAAGATGACCAAGTATAACAACTCAAAAGTTAAGAACATAACTTTCCACATCAACAACTTTATCCTCAAAAAGGTTTTCCTGGCTAATAGAGAAGTAGGGACCGGACCTCGGACCTACTTGGGAAGGACCTTATAAGATCGTTGAACAAGTTTGACCAGGGACCTACAGACTAGAAGATTTGGATGGAAAATAGATGAAGCACCCATGGTTCATCTCCTACCTTTGTCCGTACTACCAATAGTTTTTATTTCATTTTTGTTCTTTCTTCTATTAGCACTAAGTCGCATATCGAGTTATGCAAACAAAGAAAGCACAACACCTAGGGAGTGTGGTTCGCGGCCAACTCTTTTAACTCGCTCGATAAACATATAATGCATATTCATACAAATAAGTCAAGAAAGCACGGCATCGAGGGAGTGTGGTTCGTGGCCAACTCTTTTAACACACTGGGTAAACATATAACACGTATTCATACAAATAAGTCAAGAAGCACGGTAGCGATGGAGTGTAATTCGTGGCTAACTCTTTTAACTCGCTAGGTAAACATCTAATACGTATTTATACAAATAAGTAAAAAAAGTACGGCAATGAGAGTGTGGTTCGCGGCTAACTCTTTTAACTTGTTGGGTAAACATCTAACGCGTATTCATACAAATAAGTCAAGGAAGCACTGGTTCACGGCCAACTCTTTTAACTTGCTGGATAAACATCTAATGCGTATTCATACAAATAAGTCAAGAAAGTACAGGAGCAAGAGAGTGTGGTTCGTGGCCAACTCTTTTAACTCGTTAGGTAAACATCTAACGCGTATTCATATAAATAAGTCAAAAAAGCACATCAGCGAGGGAATGTGATTCGCGGTCAACTCTTTTAACTCGCTGGGTAAACATCTAACATGTATTCATACAAATAAGTCAAAAAAGTACGGCGGTGAGGGAGTGTGATTCGCGGCCAACTCTTTTAACTTGTTGGGTAAACTTCTAACGCGTATTCACACAAACAAGAAAAGAAAGTAAAACAGCTAGGGAGTGTGGTTCGCAACCAACTCTTTCAACTCCTTGATTAAACATCTAATGCGTATTCATACAAACAAGTAAAGAAAGCAAGGCTGGCCAATTCTTTTAACTCGCTTGGTAAACATCTAACGCATATTCACACAAACAAGTAAAGAATGTAAAGTAGCTAGGAGTGTGGTTTGCGGCCAACTCTTTCAACTCACTGGGTAAACATTCAACGCATGTACACTCATACAACAAAAGCAAAACATCGAATAACTACAGATGATGCGAAACGTAGACATTTTTTATTAATGAATTTGGTGAAAACAACACAAACTAATATTACAAGAAGTCATGGTTCATATGTCTCCGCCGAACCTTTGGGATAAACATAACCGGAGGCCTTTAATTTGGCTAACAACTCTTTGGCCTTCGCAAGTTCGCCAGAGCTTTCGGCCAACTGCTTGTGTTTCGTATAAGCCATATCCTCGCAAACTTTAAGTTTCAACTTAGCTTGCTTCTGAGCACTAACGGACAGTCTTTGGATAGTTTTGAATTTGATTATTTTGAACTCGGCTTGTGCCCTAGAATCTTCAGAAACAGCAAGCCTTGAACAAAGAATTTTGTTCTCTGAACGCAACTCATCAATGTCCTCTACACCCACAATTGTTGAGCACAATTTGTCGATTTTCATCCCCAACACCTTATATAATTCACAATTGAGTATATGGATCTGAGATGTATTCATCTCTACCAATTTTAACAACTTTAGTATGTCCGCATTATTCGTAGCTTTATCCCAGGTGGAAGTCCAATACTTATGAATTGAAGCCGTCGCTATGGCAGACGGGTATGGTAACTTTTCTAAAATGGCTGGATCCAATTCATCATGACGAGACCCAATGTTGATGCGTTCAGTCCAGCCGTGGAGAGAAGGAATGGAGGTCAGCGTCGTACCTCGAGGAGAGATAGTGGTTTTTCTGGCTTCTTGAGAAGGAGTCTCTCGACTTCTCTTTGGCCCTCCTAGAATCCTTCTCGTCGTCTTCATCTTCCATGGCCCTTTTTAGCACAACCTTTTCTCCTTCATCATTGCCAATCCTCTTCCATTTGTTTGGTCGTCGGACATTTTCAGACGAAGGTAGAGATTCTTCAAGAGGGAGAATAGATGAAACGTTTACAGCTACTTCTGGTGCTAATGGAACAATAGCCATTAAAACAGGCATCGTACACAGTATCGGAGGTTGCGAAGGAATAACCTCTTTTTTATCCACAAATCTCCTACTTCTTATTTTGAATATCGGTATCAGAAAAGTAAAACCAGCCATGAATGACAAAGGTTGAGTTCTGAAGTTATGAGAAGAAGAAGAAAGTGAAAGGATCAATGAAAAGTTATACGAAGATACGTGTATATAGGTGAAACATCTGATCCCAGCTGTAAATGCATATCCCAAAATGCAGACTGTCAAATAACGGACACGTATAGGAGAGATTCACTCCAAAAAACCCTAGGAAAACGTAAAGGTTGCACAACTTAAATGTGCCTATTGATTTGCATTTTTCTTACGCAAGGATGACGCCATCATCTTATATCACGCGTGGAAATGTTTGCAAAGGCATCCTGATCAAAGAGCTTCTCATATCTTGCAAATGATTCCTGATCAAAGAGCTTCGCATATCTTGGGAAGATATCCTATTCAAAGAGCCTCGCACTATACCTTGACGAACAGACATGTTAGATTACGGTACAAAGTAACTCGTTTCAACCTCAATAATACAACATACGAGGATAATCAAACTGACTTTTCATTTATTTATCAAAGTCTGGGTTACAAAATAAAAGAGAACAAACATGACTATCATTCTACTACCCCGCCGCCTCTTTAGGGTCGGCAAAAAAAAGGGTCCATAGTCTACATGGTTAATTTTTAGTCTTTGGGACTACATGAGCTTCATCAGGCTTCGTTAGCAGCCAAGATTGACTTCATCATGATAGGGAGTCTCCCAAATTAATATGAGTTGATTTGGTGAATAATTAGGCCATATTGCTCAAAAATGTCATTGACACCTTTGGCAGATGGCTTTCATCCTCGTATCCAAATCAGGACTATCAAAGTATTTAACATCGATATCCATTGTAGAGGTATCGTTTGAGAACTTCTCGCTAAGGCTACTAGGTCCCCACGGTACCCAACGTATTCCACTGGTTTGAAGTACAATTGAGATACATGTACATACATACTTGGTCCTCCGAACATTGATTTACTGTCCTTTCTTTTATGAGGCACTTAAGTTGAACACTGGAACCAATTGGACAAATTATAGAGAAGATTTCTCTGTATCTTTCACCGGGAGATGTTACAGCCATTGGGATGAATCAACTGAATCCACAGAAGTTATGAACGCGTGAAAAATGAAATGAAAGACCCTTGGTGCTTATATAGGAATTGCATGGAAAACACAAAGCTTGACTGCATGGAAAATGCAGAACATTAAATGGAGCTATTAACAAACAGTCATTTAATGGGCATCTGGAACGCCATATGCCACGCGCGCCTTTCTACTTGCCCAGACATAAATGACGTTAACCCTTCAGATTCAATAAAAAGGCTGTGCCATTAATGCCTGGAAGAATGACTCCTCAATGTCAGGTTCAATTTTTCGTATCCAACAAAAAAGGATGACTGCACGATTTGTACTCTTGACTAAGTAAGAAACTCTACCAATTACATGTTTCCATCATCCACAATACTCAAATCGAATTTTGTATAAGGAAAACAATGGAAAATAAATTTCATTGCTGATGTTGGAACCGATACAAAAACAAAAATTAGAAATTTTCAAGTCCTACTGCCCCGTTGCCTCTTTAGGGTCGGCATATTGTAGGCATTCATCTATGATGGGAGTTGCAGTTTGGGCTTCGTCCCCATCTTGATCCTTGGCATTCGAGGAAATTTGGATGGCTGTAGGATCCTTTGAGATAGGAGGGACATCAGGAGGATACCTAATAAATGACATGTCCCACTCCGAATGGGTCTCCCCAATCCTCTCAACCAGCTGCTCCCCGCCTGTCGTCATGAAGCGATGAGCGAGCTTCTTGTACTTAGGCGTGTCCTCAAATCCATCCCGGTATGCTATAACTATCCTGGTCTCGGCATCTGCATACTCTACCTTGACCTTCTCCATCTCTTCTCTGGCTTTGGCCAGCAGCTTATCCTTTTCCACAACCACAGACTCCAAGTTGCTATTGGTGGTAGCAACGTAAGTCTCAGCCGTGAAGTCCAAATCCTCGACCAATTTCAGAGATTATTTAGCACATTTTTGAGAGGCCTCGACAGCCCTTTTCTTGTCCCGGGCCTGCTTTAAGCTCTCCTTCACGGCTTTTAGCTCAATCTTGTACTTGGCCTTCATATCAGCCTCATTTGCTACCACCAAATCCAACTTGAAGTGAAGAGCCTTCTTATCCGACTCCAATTGCTCTTTCTCGAGGCTTATCACCTTCAGATCTTGAATAACTTCTTCGATTTGGCCTCTCCTTGCCGAGCTTGCCATCGAAGCCTGCAAGGGTATTATACACCCCCTTGGTCAACACCACCCCCCGGATCAAATTCATCCATCTCCACCAACTGCGAGAGTTCGTTCAAGGTAGCTTCTTCAGTAGCTTCCTCCCACGTTTTGGTCTATTATTTATAAACACTCGCCACCATTATCGTAGGAAAGGCAGGAAGCAACTCCATCACGATAGGATCCAACTCACTATGACGGTGGGAGATATGAACACAACCCTCCTAATGGAAAGAGGAGAAAGAATTCCCTACATCCCCAACCCCTTCAGTAAGGTCCGACGAGGCTTGGCAATGTTACTCAACCCGCCTAGTCTTGTAACCATCCTTCATAAGCTCTTCCACAGCCCTAGGAGCCTTCATCTTCTAGCCAAAAGCCTCGTCCGTACCCTCTGCGACCCTCTTTCCCTTGTATTTCAGAGGCACATGGATAGGTGGAGACAGAGGCAGGGGTGGAGACGGGGGTGGAGGAGGAGCACCCTAATCTAAAACTTGGTCAGCGAGGGCCAGAGGGTGAATCATCCTCAACGGCACCACAGCTTGCACCTCTTGTGATGACGGTAGCTCTTGCAGTGGTTGGGTCTAGGAACTTAAGTCGTCCGCAGGCCGGGCAAGGCGAAGTGAGGAAATACTCTTGAATCTGAATGCTACTGACACAATAGCCAAGGCACAAAATGTTACGAATGTCTATTAGCACAACTCCTATACAATTCATGACATGAGGCTCACCCATTAGTCCAAAACGAACCAATAAGCCGTCGTCCTTGAGCAAGTTGCTGAGGCTCTGGAAGTCGCTGTCGAGCACACAAAATTTATCTCACTTCAGCCTCAAGTCACCTTGATCCTTCTTCAGAATTGGCGACTTTCCACAATCTGCAAACATAAATGAAGTATTAAGTCAGGGATGACGATTAAAAATCACACAAAACAGTAAGATATACCAAGTTCTCCAAATTGGTGGAGAATGGACACGTTTGGAAGGAGATCCTCAGGCATAAACTCCCAATCTCCTCCGACGAAGAAGAATCTCTCCTTCCAATTGTGTACTTTGTTGGGCTATCAGTCACCATCCTCCATTTTTGGCCTGGTCAAGGAGAAATATTAAACCAACCCGTGGACCGACAAGGCCGGTAGATTGTTTCAAATTTTCTTGGGGTTAAGTTCCCACCAGTCTCGGCAACCCTCACAAATGGAATGCCACCACCATTTGGCCCCAACCATTTGGTGTTATCTGACACTGGGCTAGATTCCAATCTCTTATAACCTCATGAAAGAAGTGATGCATAGACAGGCGAATGCCTTATTGCATCGTCGGTTCATAGATGGCAACGAACCCCTCAGATGTGTTGTCGGTTCGTTCATCAGGACTAGGAGCCCTAAGCTCCATTGAGGCTTGGACATCGTAACATAGTCTGATGTCTTCCAAGTCAGCCTCCCTGACCTTCGAGCTAGCTATAGAGGCCTCGGTGGCCTTTAATGGCATATTTGGGTTCTCTTTCCTCCCGCTCATAGATGCTGGAGGGGTCCCTAATCAACTTCTTCTTGCCTTTCGATCGAAGAAGACGACGAAGTTGAAGAGGAAATTGTACCCATAATGTTAGGATTTATCCCATCGGTAGATTGATTTTGAAAATTATCGTGTCCAGACGACATTGCTTCTTTTCTCGATAAAAAGATATCCTTATAGCCGCCGAAAAATATGGCAGAAACAGTATCCAAACCAAGAAACTGAAAAAACCACAAATGGGGTACACGAAATAAAGCGCAACAACCTCTATAGTGTTTACCTCATAAATACAGTTGAACTCTCCAGTCACCGAAATGCCTTGAAATTTCTTGATTTTTTCCAGAACACTTAATCAGTTTCAAGAAAGATGCAGAAGTAAAAGAAAATCAAGTGGAAAAAAGAAACAGTTTATATAGACGAGTCCCTCTCAATCCCCACCATCGAATTCAAATGATGAAATCTCAACCATCCGTTTAGTATACACGTGTCAAAAGTAGGACAAAAGGCGGGAACCAAAACCATGGGCATTTAATGAATGGGAGTGATGCGCACCACGCACTTCTCCAAACATCCACCACGTGCCAGCAGTAATGATGACGTTGACGCATCGTTTCATCATTCTGTATGTGACAACACTGATAGATGGCTTGGCCAAAATCATACCTACCCTAGACACGTCACCTGAATACAACCAATCAAAGCCCTCACCAGCTATGAATGAATAGGATTTGGACTTGGGGGACTGTACTGAGTGCACCCACCATGGAATCTGACACCTTCGTCACCAAAAAAGAAAAAAGAAAATAAGAAAATAAGAATATTTTACTTCAAAGTCCCATGCCTATCATAATAATAGGCTTGGACTTGGAGGACTATTGTTATCACCAGATTTTGGTAAGGCTTCCACGTCAGCAAAGGCTCCCATAAAGGCCTAGTAAAGACCCCACAAAGGCCTAGTAAAGACCCCACATAGGCCTAAATTAGTCTTGGCTAAGGCCTCATAAGCCCAGCGAGGGCCTTCCAAATTCGTAAAAGCCTCATATACATAGCGAGGGCCTCGTAAATGCATTTAAGGCATGGTAACATGTTGACACTCTTGAATTAAGTATGGTAAAGCCCGTGAAAATCTTCAACATTCATGGTCGACCCCAGGTGCTTCACCGACAATCGAATCTGTCACAAAGCCACAGACGATGTGATATTTTGGAATAACCAGAGACGTATTCAAGGAAAGATTGTGTTTGATTGGCACACGGATTCTCACAAGAAAACTAAATATCAATCTCCTAAAGATTAAGAAACATGATAATGGAAATCAACTCAAATAAGGGATAGAACTTAGAAGATTGCATTGACAGCCAATTATCATTATCTCATAAAGAATGAGGATCCAATCAGATATCTAATTGATTGTTTTCCTAAATAAATTAGGACTCTAAGGCTATAAATACAACATCTCCGGTTGTTCTGAGGTACGTATTATTCTCACTCTTAAACTTTGCTCAAATCTCTGGTTGCTTCTCCTTTCCACACCCATTTTATTATATGCCCATATATTATCCTATATACCAGCAGTTGACTTGATCGTTAGAGTACCAGTGATCTTGAAACGTATTAAAGAGTATTTGTTACATTATGGAAAATATCCTCTAGTAGTTGAATGATATAGTGACACCAATTGGATATTAGATCACAGATGAATCTAAATCCACTAATGGCTATGTATTTACTCTTAAGTGGTGATGCTATATCATGGAAATCTTCTAAACAAACATGTATAGCTCGATCAACTATGGAATCCAAGTTTATCACTTTAGATAAAGTTGGAGAAGAAGCGAATGGCTTAGAAACTTCTTAGAAAATATTCGTATATGGCCGAACCTTGTGCCTGCTATATGTATTCATTGCGATAACCAAACAACTATAGCTAGAGCAGAAAACTTTATATATAACGGGAAGTCAAGACATATACGTCGTAGACATAATACTATTCGAAAATTCCTCTCAAATAGAACAATATCAATTGATTTTGTTAAGTCAAAAGATAACCTAGCAAAACCATTTACAAAAAGGTTATCTAGAGAGAATAGACTGTGCATTGAGAGAAATGGTTTTAAAGCCTAAATTCTAATGAGTTAACTTAATGGAAACTTAACTTGGCGACTGGAGATCTCACGGACAAGGTTTACAAGGAAAACTAGTTATGAATGACTCCATGACAGTTCAAAACGTTGTGTTCACTGAATAGCAAGTGAGATTAATAGATTCATACTAAAGAATGTTCAAAGCAAAAGCTACCGATCTTGATGTGTTATCTTTCAAATAGTACTCTTCTTTTGTTTTCCTTGATTTGAGTCGACTTCTTCCATTCATGTGAGGGATTGTTGGAATTAATTGAATTTTATCTGGTTGAACCATTAAGTATATTTTAATGATGTGTGCTTCAATTAATTTTAGTTGAATTGAAAAAGTCTTCAATAAAAAGTACGTAATTGGTAAATGGGTATGATGAATCGACACATTCATTCAAGATTTAATTTGAACCATCAGATCATATAAAAATATTAAATGGTACGATCTAAGGGCTCAGATTAATTAGACCAAATGGTGCACCTATTCATGAAGAGGCACGCATCCATTCAAAAAAATATTTCAAAACCTATAAATAGGGACTCCCTAAATTCAATTTTTACACACCAAATCAATTATGAATTAATTGATTTTAAATTCCCTCTTTCTCTCCAAAATTTTGCTTAAATAATTTCTGAAGTTTTTCAAAAGATCGTAGTTCATTCGTTTCAAGAAGAGTATAGTCATTCTTTAGTTCAATTGGCAAGGTTGGTATAATGCAGTACCGACTTTAGAAGAAGCGTTGTATCTTGGGAGACAGACATCCTTTCATCATGTTTCTACCTTTACAGGAGACAAAATCTGTCTTAAGAAGATTTGCATTAGCATACCTCGCTTCATCTCATTTTTACATTTATGTGTTTTTGTTTTTCTTGATTGTTCCTCCCAATTTTGACAACAAGTGGTTCATTTGCTAACCCAGTGGTTGAAACGGTATGTCAATTAAACATAATAATAATTATTTTATATATATTACAACATCTACACTTGTTGTCATCAATACATGCGACAAATCATTATCATATTTTATATGGATTATATCATTAATAGTAATTTGTCACTTGAGAAAAAGCCACTTTACATGTATCAAAAAAAAATTTTGAAATTTGTAAAAATAATCTTAAAAAAAAAATAACTAATAACTTCATCAACAAAATACACATTTAGTAAAATAATTTGTTTAGTTAATAATCTCAACTCTCAAAAAATCTCAACATGACAGTAACTAATAACTTGATTAACTAAATACACATTTAGTGTAGTAAATTATTTAATAATTTTTTTAATCAGCAATGACCCGCTAAGTTTTTCGGGTTTGGGTCAATTGATTTTTCAAGTTTGGACTAGTTCGATTGCTGACCGATCCTACAAAGTGACTTGGACCAACTTGACAACCGAGTCACAGGGCTTCCGATTGAATCATCCGAGTGGAACCGAATTTTAATACACTAATTTTTAATGCATTTAATGTTTGCACATACTAATAATATATCAAATTTCGTTTACTAATTCAAATGGTGCTAACACACTGGCAAGTGTTGTAATCAGGGACGAGTTAATTGCACCACACAATTATTGAATTAATTCTATAGGGCAAAAAAAAAAAGACAAATTAAATTCTTAAAATAATAAATCTTTAAACTAGTAAAAAAGAAGAGAGAGGGAATTGTACCACACAATCATTTGAATTAATTCTAAAAACATGTTTAGTACAAATGATTAAACACAATTAAATAAGAGAAATAAAAAATAAAATATCCCAGTCGTACATTTTAAGCATATATTAAGTTCAGAATTATATTAGGCATTCTATATTTTAATTAATCATTCTTTTTCATGATGACATACATAACTCTTTATACATTGGGTTAACTACTATGATTCTGTGCGCTTTACTCATTCTTCGTTAACTTTTTACTTTTTTAAATAGGGACTAACATTTTAACACAAGCAAAAACATTCCAATATAAATATACATAAACACAAGAAAACACGCGATCCCCTAAAACATAATAACAAGATTACGCTATTAACCCTTTTGGGTTACTTCCGATGTTGACACTCGGTCCACTTTTTGTCCAAGATTCGAAGACTGATTTTTTCCCCCTGAATTTATGTAACCTAATTGTAATTATTGAATCAATGGAGAAAAACAGAAGTTCCATTTTCATTTTGACATCCCTAATGATTCGGTATTTATTAATGGCGGTAATTCACTCGAGTTTGATTTGATATTGTTGTAGATTTTAAGAAAAATATTTGATAAATATTACAACTGTTATACATGTAATTTTTAAAATACCAATGATAATAATAATATCAAATGAAATCATTATAATCAAAATCATTTTTAGTAATTTAATACACGCACAACAATAAATCACTTTCGTTAACCAAACTCTAAAATGCTGGTTTTGAAATATACAACAATTCTGAAACAAAAGTTTACCAAACACAACTGATTTTTTCTTCAATTGATTATATTAAAAGCACAAAAATATCAAACCAAATAATAAGATTTAACATTCCTTGTACTAATGTGGAGAACAAATTAAATCGACTCTTTATTAGATGGAGAGATTTTCTAAAATTTCATAAACTCAATATATGTTTGATACACAATATGAGTATCACTGACTATATAATAAATAGAATTTTAATTTTTTTTTTTTTTATAAATTGTAATACTATCAAATTTTTTTTTTTTTTTTTTTTTTTTTTTTTTTTGATGCGGTGGATCGCTAATGTAGAGTTTGACTCCACCCATAGAACTGATAACCCAAGTCTCTCGAGCTTAATGATCCCGCTCTAGTATAGCTCGTGGCTCAGCTCTCGAGAATGGTGCGCCATAGCCATAGAAGAAGAATGCCCGAATGCACCGCCCCGACGAATCTCGATAATCCCTCCGCCACTAGCAGGAGTACGCCGAAAACTAAAGTGGGAGGAGGAGGGGTGGTAATAATACTATCAAATCTTATGTACCAACCATGTCAAGAATGGATTATGATCATTCACTAACTTATTTACTAGGATAGAGGGGCAGAGTCACTTTTTAAGAAGAAGAATTACTACTTAAAAAAATTACATTTCAAAACTCGACTGCTATTGAATTTTTTTTTCGAAGTCCGATCCCGCCTCTCTACCTCCTCCTCTGCTAAGATGTTGGTAATTCAAGGGATTCTATTTACTTGCAAACAAGAACTTTAAAATGTGATGTCAGTCATTCTTTATGTGTCCGTGCATTATTGGAGGCTGCGTTTTACGTTTCCTTTTAAAGTACTTAAAAGTTTTTATTTTTATTTTTTATCTTCTCATTTATATGAGGCTAAAACAAATGGTAAGTGTTGTAATTGGGGTCAAGTTAAATGGACCAATTTATCAACTAGTCAAATATTATATTTATATACACATTTCATAAGATTTATAAAATTTTTAATCAAATAAACACATATAAGATTATTGAGGGCCTGATTTTAGAGGAATACATTTTGAGAGGCATGATATTGCTATTGTAATCCTTTCTTCTTTGTAGTAAAATTCTACAGTTGTATTGAGGGTAATATGTCATTTGGATCCTCTCTTAACAACCCTAAATTTTTAGCACGCTTGAGCAATAATCTTCCAAGCTTGACACACATAGAGTTCCCCACGTGCCGTGTTTAGTACCAATGACAATCTTTGCCACATTCGAAGAATATTTTGTTGTCGTAAACAGCTTAGTTGCCAGAACCACAAGGGGTGTTAAAATCACAAAAAATCTTGGTCGCCCCAAATAATTTTGGGAAGAATGAAAACTTAAAGCTTTGTCCCTCTGAATGTACATGGGCGCCAAGATCATCATCTTTTGAATAACAGCTGTAGCTGTAGCAGTTTTGTTACTGTAGTTTTTGCTTCGGAATAATCAAGAACAAGGCAGAACATATTACAAGTTTAACCAACGAACCCATCTTTCTTTTATGGGTTTTCTCAATTAATCTTCTACTATTTATACACAGGGGACCCTCGTCACATTTTTTTTTTTTTTTTTTTGAAAAAGAGACAAAATAGAATCAACTTTAATTCATGAAATTTCAACAAAATTTTCTAAGTTTGGATAATCTTTAAGTGGATTCTAATTAGAATAGATTTAATTCATGAAATTTAGTACAAAATTTTCTATTTTCGGATAATCTTTAATTGAATTCCTGAGCCATAATCTGAAATCAAATGCATTCAACCTTTTTCGGATTGCATATAATTTGGTTTGATTTATTGTCCACTTCAATTCTTTACATTACATAGAGATAATCTAAAAATGGTTCTTAAGTATCCATTAGTCTATTAAGGATAAGTCACTATCCTTGGATGGAGGTTCTAGACCTGAGTTGTTACAAGAATCGCGACCACAACCAAAAGATAAAATAGAATTTAGAGATAAGGCTTCAGTTATTGTATTATGATGAAATACAATAGAAACATATCTTTCTATATTTACGTTCTCTCTACTCAGGGATGGCAAAAAAAAAAAACTCGTTCCCTACCCTCCCGCTTTGCCTCGCCCTGTTAGTAATCGGGGCGGGGATGAAGATCATGGTCTTCTCCCGTATCTTTTTAATTTATTTTATTTTCATATTTTAAAATTTAAATCATATTTTAAAAATAAAAAATAATATTAAATATTAATTAATTAATTAAGCAAAGAGATAAATATGGATTTTTCAATCCTCGCTCCCGCCCCGCCTCTTAAAAGTCCCCGACGAGGTGGAGATGGTTATCGTCGCCCCGATCTGGCGTCGTCCCATTGCCATCCCTATCTACATGTTATCAGAGTAGGTCAATACTCCCGCGAGTTCACAATAAAAAATTTTCAGCCTTCCTTCATCATCCAAAATATTTTTAACAATCATCTTATCTCCTTCCCCAATTTAACTCTATCACCTTCTCACCTTCCATTTTATTCTGATGGCCATCAAAACCACCACAAGTGGTAACACTACCAATCAAATCACTACCTCCTTTTCCTGACATCTTAGTTCATATCAATGCCAACACAAAACTCACTTTTTGTCTCACATCCTCCAACTACTTCTCTTAGAAAGTCCAATTTACCTTTCTCATCTATGGCCTAAAACTTCTCCCTCCCTAGACGAAATTATCACAACTGACGGAGTCCAAACGCCAAACCCGGCATTTTTCTTCAGGAAACACCAAGACGAACTCATTCTACATGCCATTATAACTTCTCTACTACTCATTATGTATCTCATTGCACTTGGCCTACTTTCCGAGAAGCCTGGACCCGTCTTGATCCCAGCTTTACCAAACGGTCCTAATATCACATTATCAACCTTAAAGACAAGTTGTATTTCTTCTCAAAATCAAAAGATGAACTATCAACCATTGGTGCTCCGCTCAGTGATGCTAACCTACTCATCTACTGTACCCGTAGTCTTGGTCCTGCCTACAAGAAAATTGTCATCGCGTTTCGTACTCGAGACTCATATGTTTCATTTGAGGAGCTTTTTTAAAAATTCATTAATCATGGAACATATCTTCATGACAATAAGTCATTTTCTATCCATCGTGATCCATATGTTTACTACACCCAGTTCTCTCATTTGACTCCACAACAAGCAGTTCATCATTTACCCCTTCAGGGTCCTTCTTGTGATACCTCAGCTCCAGCTATTATCTGCCGATATTGTCGCATAAGAGGACTTGAAGCTAATAGGTGCTACAAGCTGTTTCCCACATCTGCCCCTCTGAGCCTTTGGTCAACCATGCGACGCTTCACCTGTCTTTCGGTAACTGGATTTTTGACTTCAGAGCCTCGCACCACATTGCCAGTATCTCTGATCTTGCACTTTATTAAGAATATGAGGGCCCCAATTATGTCATTCTTGGAAATGGAACAACTCTTTCTATTACCCATACTGGTTTTATATCACTTTCTCCCAACTACATTCTTTCAAATGTACTGTGTTTCTAATATTTAGAAAAATATAACCTCCACCTTGATAGAATTCTTCTCCACTATTTTATTGTGAAAGATTTGCCAATGAGTAATCCTCTTGTTTGTGGTCAAAACAATAATGACATTTATGATTGGCCAGTCTCATTCTTCTCCACTCTTTTGACCACTCTCACTCAACTAATGTCAACACTCTGGTCACTTCTTTCTCAAGCTTGTGGCAAAGACGTAGGGATAGTAAAATACCCCACCCCGACTGTCCTTCTCCATTAGATAATCTGGCTTGTACACAGATATGTGATGTGAACCCGCGGAGAATTGAATCGCGGAACCCACAAAAGATTTGATCTGAACACCAAGAAAGCAAAAATCTGGCAGCAAGAACTTGACCCGATGATTTCTTGAACCAACGAACCAGAGTTATGAATGCCATAAAGAGTTGCAAAATTCTTTGATAAGTTTAGGTTAGTTCGATTAAGAACTCGGAAGAAAAGTAAATCCTCACTTTTTAATTAATCTCTTAAAATAAAAGTTGTTTAGCTTACAATGAAAATTGCTTAAATAGTAACATTAAGAAATCCTAATCTAATTCGAAAATAATTAAAACTAATTAAAATAGGAGTCCTAGTTGAAAAAGGAAACAAAACTTGGGAAATTCCAAATCCTTCCCAGAGAATGCCTGGGCGATCGCCCATGCTTACGAAAATGCATTATGTGATTGACTGGACAGGTTGGGTGATCGTCCACCTGTTTCGTCCAGGCCGATTTTTACCCTATCTTCTTTTTTGACCTCCAACTTTGTTTCACACTCATTTTGGTCCTCCAACCTTCCATTATCTTCGTTTATACCTCAAATATAGTCCTTAGCTTGAATTAAATGTACCAAAGTTGGCACTTTATTTGTCATACTCATTTTGAAGGTTGGTGTCGTATTTTTGATATCGTTTTCGGCCCATGTGGTTTGAACAAGACCTTGTACGTCGTTCTTGATCTTCTTGGCTCTTGATCTTGTTAATGTTCCCACCAGAATATTTATCGAGTCCTTGCTAGCCGGTCCATGGCTTTGGCTCGCATCATCTACTCATTTCTCAAAAGGATTCGACCTCAAATCATCACCTGCATCAAAAGGAGAAAGATCAAAAAAATTGAAAGTAGCAGAAACAATAAACTCACCTGAAAGATCAAGTTTATAAGCATTATTATTTATTCGCTCAAGAACTTGGAATAGTGCATCCCCCCTAGGTTGTAGTTTAGATTGTCAACGGGTAGGAAATCTTTCCTTCATTATATGCACCCAAACCCAATTACCAGGTTCCAAGATAACTTGTCTACAGCCTTTGTTGGCTTTGGCTGCATACTATTTATTTTTCTTTTCAATTTGTTTCTGTACACTCTTGTGGAGCTGCTTTACTATCTCTGCCTTCCTATGTCCATCCAAGTTATTCCATCCAAGCTATTCCTTTCATCAATAGGTAAATGAATCAAATCTAAAGGGGTTAGTGGATTAAACCCATACACAATTTCAAATGGAGAAAGATTCGTAGTAGAATGGATACTTCTATTATACGCAAATTCAATAAATGGCAAACAATCCTCCCAATTCTTTAGATTCTTTTGGATTACATTACGTAATAAAGTAGATAAAGTTCTATTTACTACCTCAGTTTGGCCATCCATTTGGGAATGACAAGTAGTCGAAAACAACAACTTAGTCTCCAACTTACCCCACAAAACTTTTCAGAAGTAGGTAAGAAATTTAACATCACGATCAGACATAATACTTTTTGGAACACCATGTAGGCGAACAATTTCACGAAAGAACAATTCAGCTATGTTAGTGGTATCATCGGTTTTATTACAAGATATAAAATGTACCATTTTTGAAAACCTATCAACAACTACAAAGATTGAATCTTTACTATGTTTTAACTTAGGCAAGCCTAAAACAAAGTCCATAGAAATATCTACCCAAGGCTCATTAGGTACGGGTAAAGGAGTATACAACCCATGAGGTAAGACTCTAGATTTGGCTTGTTTACATGTAATACATCTTGCACACAATCTCTCCACATCACGTTTCATCGTAGGCCAAAAGAAGTGTTCATGTAATACATCCAAAGTTTTTCTCACACCAAAATGTCCCATTAAGCCTCTCCCATGTGTCCCACGCACAAGCAACTCTCGTAAAGAAGTATAAGGCACACACAATTTATTTTCTTTAAAAAAGTAGCCATCTAGTCTATAAAATTTTCCAAAAGTTTTCTTCTCACATGCCCCATATAAACAAGCAAAATCATTATCATGAGCATATAAATCCTTAAAATACTCAAATCCTAATAATCTGGCATTTAAAGTAGCAACGAGGGTGTACCTAATAGACAACACATCAACCAAAATATTTTCCTTACCTTGTTTGTAGTGAATGACATATGGAAATGTGTCGATGAATTCCACCCACTTGGCATGTCGCCTATTCAACTTACATTGTCCCTTCAGGTGTTTTAGGGACTCATGATCAATATGGATAACAAAATCCATCGGCCATAGGTAATGTTGCCAAGTCTCCATGGCTATCACTGATGCGTACAGTTCTTTGTCATATATTGGATAATTCAAGGCAGCCCTACCCAATTTTTCACTAAAATAGGCTATTGGTCTTTTTCTCATGCATTAACACAGCTCCAATACCTATGCCTAAGGCATCACATTCAATCTCAAAAGTTTTACTAAAGTTAGGTAGTGCTAAAACAGGTGCATAACATAATCTATCTTTAATAACATTAAAATCATTTTCTTGATCAAGGCCCCAATTAAACTCAACACTTTTCCTTACAATTTCAGTAAGTGGTGTAGCAAGTGTGCTAAAATCTTTAACAAAACGCCTATAAAAACTAGCTAAACCATGAAAGCTCCTTACCTCAGTGACACTTTTTGGTGTTGGCCATTCCTTAATGGCCTTAATCTTTTCTTCATCAACCTCAATACCGTTTGCTTTAACAACATAGCCAAGAAAAATAACTTGTTCCATGCAAAAGGTACATTTTTTTAGATTAGCATACAATTTTTCATTCCTTAAAGCATTAAGCACACAACGCAACTGTTCAATGTGCTCATCCAAATTCCTAGGGATGGCAATGGGGCGGGTCGGCCCCGCCCCCCGCCCCCTGAAAATTTTGGCCCGCCCACGACTGAGCGAATTCCAATTGGGGGCGGGCGGGCGGCCGTTGACCCGCCAACCGCCCATGAACAAATTTTTTTTTTTTTTTTTTAAACTGAAAATAATTAAAAATATATATATACAATTTTTTTTAAATATTTGTACCATGCAAAACAAAAATTATAAGATTTGGGTTGTGGTGTAGTGGTTAAGGTTAGTAGTTTATAAGTTTTAACCCAAGTTTGATTCTTCTTTAGTCCATTTTAGTGAAAATCATAATTTCTACTATATTTTATGATTTTTCAAAAAAAAAAAAAAAAAAAAAAAAAATTTTAGGGGGGTCATGGGGTGGGGGGGGCTGCCCTGACTCGGCCCGGCAGATTTTTTCGCCCAAACCCGCCCCTATTGCTTCGTGGGATGGGGCGGGTTCGGGTCGGCGGGTTTTTTTGCCATCCTACAAATTCCTACTATACACTAAAATATCATCAAAGCAAACTACTACAAATTTTCCTATAAAAACACGTAAAACATGGTTCATTAATCTCATAAAAGTGCTCGGGGCATTAGTTAAACCAAAAGGCATTACTAACCACTCATACAAACCATATTTAGGCTTAAAAGCATTTTTCCATTTATCTCCTTCTTTCATTCTTATTTGGTGATATCCACTCATAAGATCAATTTTACTAGAAATACAAGATCCATGCAACTCATCAAGCATATCATCTAATCTAGGTATAGGATGACAATACTTTACCGTTATGTTATTGACTGCTCTGCAATCAATACACATTCTCCAAGTCCAATCCTTTTTGGACACAAGTAACACTGACACTACACATGGACTTATGCTTTTTCTCACGTACCCTTTGTTCATCAACTCCTCAACTTGCCTTTGAAGCTCTTTTGTCTCTTCTAGATTACTTTTGTACGTTGGTCGATTTGGAATAACAGCGCCAGGTTCAAAGTCAATTTGATGTTCGATGTCTCTAATGGGTGGTAAGATACTAGGCATATCTTCAAGAAACACGTCCTCAAATTCCTGCAATAAAGAAATAGCTAAATTGGGGAGGGATTGGTTAATGTCGCTAATTACAAGATTGGATTCCTTGTATACTAGCAAAATCAATGGTTAATTTTCCATAAGAGCCCTCTTAATCTCACTTTCTTTTCTCATTTTTGTTTTCTCTCGTGATTTCAAATTGTTTTCAGCAACACTCTCATTTTTTTCTTCCCTCCTTTTCAGCAACACTCTCATTAAAGTTAAATAAATAAAGTTTGAATTAGTGTTAAAATAACTGAAGAAGAACTAAAACCAAATCCTCATAAACGGCGCCAAAAACTTGTTAGTGATTTTATGTGTTTAATATTCCGCAAGTGTATGGATCACACAAATAATAAAGTGGATTTTGAGTCCAAGTATCGAACCCACAGAGATTTAAATAGTTCATTTCAATTATAATAACATTAACCGAATCTATTAACTTTGAAAAATTGATGATTAAGAACTAATTAAACTATAAACTAAGAACAATTAACTAATTATAATTCAAACAAACAAGAGATTAAATTAAAGAAGAATTACTTTAAAATTAGAAAAGAAAAGAACAACGTACTAGGATCCCGAATCTACTTATACCAATTTCCTTTAACCCGAACCGTTGAATTTGATAACATGATTTAATTATGAAGATCAATATTCCTAATTTTTTTAACAATCTCTCTCGAGTAGAATTAAATCTATTCCTATTTGTGACCCGACCACATCATTATGACATATGCGAACATACAAGAATGCATTAGAATTTGTGAATACTTAGAGATCATGTAAAGCATAGCGGTATATCTCTATCTCCAATCAGACTCTACGATAATTGATATATGTATAACCTATTTTCCATCTCTCGAAGGTAAAACAAGCCACAAGACTCATACAACTATTGCGCACATAATTGTAATGAAGAGAAATCAATATCAATTATTCAAAATTAAAAACGTGTTTAAATATCAAAAACTAGGTTCAAACAATTAAAGGATCATGATGCAAGTTTCATCATGATCCTAGCACTAAAAGAATTTAACCTAACATACTAATAAGAAGAAAATAAAAAGAAAAATAAAATATGGAAGCCATTACTCGAATATGAAGAAATAATAGAGAGATGAAATCTTGAACTTGATCTTCTTTGAATTCTTGAATGGTGAAATCTTGATCTTCGTTTCTTAATTTGTCTCTCGTTTTTCTCCCAAATTTTGATCCCAAATCGGCTCTAATCCGGCTCAAAACGACTCCCTTATTATGAGTTAATAACTCATATTTATAGTTACCTAATTATGCCCTAAAAGATCCCGCAAAATCATTAAAATATTAGCCCAAAAGTTTTCTAATCGCTTTATAAATCTAAAAGAAAACAAAATTTTCGCAGGTAGAAATTACACTGGGCGATCGCCCAGTGCATTCCCGAGCGATCGCCCAAGCCAGTTGATTTGTTCTCTGCTTTTGAATTCAGGTGCTGGGTGGTCGCTCAGCTATAAGTTGGTGGTCGCTCATATAAGTTGGGCGACTTAATTTCTTTTCAATCTGTAGCTTTTGTCCTTCAACTTTGGATTTTGATCTTTTGGTCCTCAAAACTTTCCATAACCTTCAATTTGGTCTTTCAAACTTCAATTGAGTATAAGTTGATCCTCATATTTTTGAAATATCATCCAATATATTGCTCTTTTTGGCTATTCTTCTCCAATTGCTATTAAACAGGTCCAAAACTGAAATATGAAGAATAAAATACCAAATTAAGTATAAATTCAATAAAATAACGAGATAAAAGCTTAGTTTAAAGGTCTGAATAAGTGTACAAAATGCACTTATCATATATCATTTTGAATTACAACTGTATTTTTTTCTTCAGACACAGGACCAAGAACAAAGCAAAACATCGTAAAATTTTAATGAAAGAACCCATCTTTTCCCCCTTTCTCTTTCAATCTTCTGCTATTTATACACAAGGGACTTTGGTCAGGAATTGTTTGACAGTCTTGCTTTGATTGTCAAGACGAAATAAAATCAACTTGAATTGACAACACAGACTAGAAAATTTTAACAAGAATTTTCAGATAACACAATTTGGTTTGGATTATATTTCACTTATTGTAATCAAGTAGCCATAATCTGATACTGATTCTTAATTATTGAATAAATAATAAATGCATGATTTAGTCAATATTTTTTAATTATTCTACAAATTTACAACAAACTTGAAGATTAATCTCAAAATCCTACTGATTTAGTACATCAGATTACTTGTACTAAAGGTGGACAACAATGTCAATCGACTCATTATTAGAGAATTAGATGCATGTTTGTTTGTGCTGTATTTATTTTTGAAGTGTTTATAAGTTATAGGTCCTACAAAATGTATGAATAAAAAATATATTTGACAAATTTAACTAATTTAAATTTTAATTTAAGCTTTGTCAAGTAAACTGTAAGTTGTGCAATGCGACAAAAGACATGAAAACATTATATGCGTGACTTCTTTGTAGAATTCAAAGAGATAATGTCTTGCATGTCCCAACAAGTGGGAAAGAGACACATGCGTGTGGCGTTCCAAATACCCCTTTGGCGGTTGTTCATTAACTGTCTCATTTATTGCCCTGTGTCAAGTTTCTACGTACTTCCTATAAAAACATCAAGGGTTTTTTATTTCGTTTATCACGCATGCATCACCATGGAAGATAACTTACCGGTTGTAAGGGACCTACCAATTGGAGAATCAACATTCAGAGGACCAAACGTACAGGAGGGTTGGGCCTAGTAGCCTTAGCCCAACCATGCCTCGAACGGTGCATCTCTGATTTGGATAGTGGGGCTAGAAGCCATCTACCAAAATGTGTCAATGGTATTTTTTGGACAGTATGGCCTAATTAGTCACCAAATCAACTAGTATTGATTTTGGGAGACTCCCGACCATGGTGAAATCAGACCTCTACCCCCTGACGAGGCTTGGGGTGACAAAGACCAATGTATAGACTCAGTAGATCCTAGATCCCAATATGTACCGACCCAAAGAGGCAGCCGAGATAGTAGGGTAATAATCATACTCGTTTGTTTTTGCCTTATACTTTGAATTATGATGAATAAAATAAGATTGTACCAGTTTTTCTATGGTTGTCGCCTTACTGTGGTTCTGAGATAAGTTATTTGACAGAGAGATGTATGAGTCGATGGCTTGGGATGTCTGGACTAGACGGTCCTTGGCACGATTACGAAGCTCATGGGTCGAGATATTCTCGCAGCCGCGGTGAGGCTCTCATACTTTGGCGGCGCCATCATATTGTAATGACGGTGCAGCTTACGTGGCGCGTACCTCCACGCGCCTTGTATATTCTCTTAGGGTTTATATAGGTGCACCCATCCTTTCTACATGCGCCCGTTCATCTGACCATTCGTATTCTCCTGTGCTCCTATATATATGCTTTGCAAAACTTCTTTTCATTTTTCCTACCTTTATTTTCGTATTGCGATATTTGGATTTCAGCCTTCGTCAGTCATGTCAGGCTTTTATTTTCCAACGTGCCAAAGCTTAAGATAAGGCATGATGGGTTGTGGATGATATTCTTCCTTCGTTTCCAGTGCCTTGTGTAGCGTCCGTTCCGGGGGTTGCCATTCTGCAGGCATTGGAGACAATTGTGAGCAACTCCTCTTTCATCCCATTGGGGCCAGAAGTAAAATCAGAGATGCCTTCCGTTCCGTCTCCCGTGGGATCTGTGCCTCTGTCGAAAAGTTTCAGACAATCGGGCAAGAGGATGGCAGGCGCCGATAGCAGGGATGAGGCGTTCCAAACCCTGTTTTTCTCCCTACCAACAAATACGAATACATCAACATTGAGTCTCATTGGGACGAGCTGGACCCCACGATTTTAGGAAAACTGCCAGCTCTAGCTACCATAGCAACGGCCTCAGTTTATAAGTATTGGACTTCTGCTTTTGGGAAAGCTGCAGATAACGCAGAATTGATAGAGATGCTGAAATTGGCTGAAATATATACTTCTCGGAGTCATGTGCTTAACTGTGAGTTGTACAAAGTACTGGCGATGAAGGTTGATGAATTGCGCTCCACTATTGGGGGAGATTAAGATGTTAACGCGCTGCGTTCAGAAAACAAAGACCTTCGAGAGCAACTCGCCTTTTCCGAAGATACGAGGGCACGTGCCATATATGATATCACCAAAGCTAAGAGGATCCAGAGTGTCTGTGTTCAGGCTTAGAAGAAGGCCTAATCGCAGCTGAGGTCTTGTCAAAGCACGGTCCATGCCAAAGATAAAGAATTGACCGAGGTGTTGATGGAGTTGTCGAATACCCAGGGTCTGTTGGCTAAACTCGGGGTCCTGGGTTATAAGGATCCCGAGGGCCCGACAAGGACTTAAAGATTTCTCCTTATTAATGTTTTTTCTGATTTGTAAATGCAAAACTATTTGTGATTTATATTTTTATTCAGATTGTTTTATTGTGCTACGTAGGTTAATGATGCATTATCTTTAGTTGTTTGATTGCACGTTGAATGTTTAACTAGCGAGTTGACAGAGTGGTCCGCGAACTGCACCCTCTCACTGTCGAATTTTCTTGTTTGAATGTTTATTCAGCGAGTTGATAGAGTTGGCCTGTGAACCACACTCCCTCATTGTCGAGTTTTCTTTACTTGTTTCAATGCATGTTGAATGTTACCGAGTTGTCTTTACTTGTTTGAATGCATGTTGAATATTTATCAAGCGAGTTAACAGAGTTGGTCGCGAACCACCCGCCCTCACTGCCGAGTTTCCTTTACTTGTTTGAATGCGTGTTGAATGTTTATCCAGCGAGTTGACAGAGTTGGCCGCGAACCACACTCCCTCGCTTGTTTAAATGCGTGTTGAATGTTTATCTAGCGAGTTGACAGAGTTGGCAGCGAACCACACTTTCTCGCTGCTGAGTTTCCTTTACTTGTTTGAATGTGCGTTAAATGTTTATCCAAATGAGTTGACGAGTTGGTCATGAACCACACTTCCTCATTGCCGAAGCCCCTTTACTTGAATGTTTTATCCAAATGAGTTATGAGAGTTGGCCGCGAACCACCCCCCTAGTCACTTGAGTTGCTCTTCTACGTATAGTAGGATAGATAACACTTTTGTTTTGGAAAACAATGAACTTTATTAAAAGAACGCAGTGTCTAGAGACGCCGAAAAACAATGCTGGGAAACTTAGAAGTGTAAAATAAAAACTACTGATAATATGGTCACAGATGGGCGATATTCCAGGGATGCCTCGTCTCTCTTCCATCCGAGTCTTCTAATCTATAGGTTCTAGGCTGGATTTCTTCGATGATCTTGTAAGGTCCTTCTCAGGTGGGCCCGAGGGTTCTCGTTCCCGCATCTCTATTAGCCTAAAACACTTTCTTCAGGATGAAGTCATTGATGTGAAAACTTCTGTCCTTAACCTTGGAGTTGTTGTATCTAGCCATTTTTTCTTTGGTAGACCACGAGATGAAGATGCGAGTCTGCATGTCTCTCATCCTGCAAGTCCAGGTTCGCCCTACGTAAATCATCATTGGTGACTTCATCAAAGTGTAAGTGTCTGGGAGAGGGTATCCCTACTTCGACAAGAATCATTGCCTCCACCCCGTATGCCATGGCGAGAGGAGTTTAGCCGGTCACCGTCCGAGAAGTGGTTCGATACGACCACAGAGTCTCGGGCAATTCTTCAGCCCATCCTCCTTTGGCGGACTCTAATTTCCTTTTAAGGTATCCTTGATGATCTTGTTTACAGCCTCCACCTGGCCATTAGACTGTGGATAGTAAGGGGTGGAGAAATCTCTCCGAATGCACAGGTCTTCACAGTTCGAGTTGAACTTTTTTCTAGCGAACTGTGTGCCATTGTCGAAAACAAGAGAGTGGGAGATCCTGAAGCGACAAATAATATTCTTCCACATGAACTTCCATGTATTTTCCTTCGTGATCTTGGCCAAAGGTTCCACTTCACACCACTTGGTAAAATAGTCTCAGACTACAATCAAGAATTGACCCCACCCCTTCCAGTTGGGAGGGGACCTGCAAAGTCGATCTTCTATTTGGCGAAGGGCCAAGGACTGGTAATCGGGGTGAGGTTCTAAGCTGGAAGCTTCAGTATAGTAGCAAATTTTTGGCATCTGTCGCACTTCTTCGCGTAGTTATGAGAATCTTTCTTCATGGTTGGCCAATAATACCCTTGGTTCAAAGACTTTTGTGCAAGAGCCATTCCTCATGAGTGGTTACAGTAAATTCCTTCGTGTATCTCTTTCATCACATACACTGCTTCCTTTTGTGTTAAGCAGCGTAGGAGGAGGTGGCTGAAGCCTCTCTTATATAGGATCTCGTCTTGTAATATAAACTTCGCTGCCCTCCTACAGAGCTTTTGCGCCTCTTGTCTGTCACTTGGCAGTACCTGGTTGGTCAAGTATGCGATGATTTTCTTCATCCATTTAGGATATTCGAATATTTTCATGGTATTTGGTGCTGGAACCCTGCCTATGGCTGGCTGGCTGAGCTTTTCAACTGGGATAGCCCTCATCAGGTCGGAGTCCTTGCTGCTTGCCAATTTCAAGAAGGCGTCCACGTAGCCATTTTCATCCGCAGGATTTGGTGGAGTTCAATCACCTCAAAGTGGGATAGAAGGTCTTTGGCCTTTGTCAAGTATGCCACCATGGACTGTTCGCGAGCTGCGAAGGTCCCATTGACTTGACTAACAACCAACTGCGAATCACTGTGAATCTAAAGTTTTCTTGCCTTCATCTTTTGCACCAGCCTCAAACCTGCAAAGAGTACCTCGTAATATGCCCACTGTTTGAGGCTTTAAACTCCAGGTAAAGCGCGCAGTTGAGATTGTGGCCATCGGGGCTGACTAGCAAAATCCCAGCTCCAGCTCTGACCTCGCTCGATGATCCGTCAACATATAATTTCCATGTTGGTACCTCCTGGGGCTGGACTTCATGTGAGTCTTAGAAGATATGGGCGAATTCAACCACAAAATCTGTCAAAGCCTGTCCTTTTATGGAGGGTCTGGGCTTGTAAAAGATATCGAATTGGTTGAGTTCGACTGACCATTTTATCAGCCTTCCTAAGGTGTCTGATTTTTGGAGTATCTGTCTCAAAGAGAGGTTTGTCAGGACATCGATGCTATGCGACTGAAAGTATGGGCGAAGTTTTCAGGAAGCGATGATCAAAGACAGGACAGCTTCTCCATGTCTGGATATCTTGTCTCTGCGTATCCTGTAGGGCTTTGTTTACATAATAGATAGAAAGCTGCACTGAGCCTTCTTCTCGGATTAGAACCAAACTTACTGGCTTTTCGAATACGGCGAAGTAAACGAGTAATGTTTCTCCATTCTTTGGTTTGGACAGCAGCGGGGCCTTTCCGAGAAGGATCTTGAGATCTTGGAAGGCCATCTCGCACTCTTCAATCCATTCAAACCTCTTCCATCCTTTGATGGTCTGGAAGAAAGGTTGGCAACGGCCAGTTGCCTTTCATATGAATCAATTCAGGACAGCCAACCTTCCTGTCAGGTTCTGGACTTCCTTATGAGAAGATGGTGACCGCATCTCGACGAGTGCCTTAATCTTCTCGGGATTAGCCTCTATCCCGCATTGGTTTACCATGTAGCCAAGAAACTTCTCGAACGCGACTCTGAAGGCGCACTTTATTGGATTAAACTTCATGCGATATTTGTAGAAGACTCCAAAAATCCCCCTCAAGTGCCCGATGTGGTCCTCAACGTTCACACTCTTTATGAGCATATCATCGACGTACACCTCCATAGTATTCTTGATTTTTCCTGAGAACATGCGGTTTATTAACTGCTGGTACGTGGCTCCTGCGTTCTTTAAACCGAAGGGCATCATCCTATAACGTTATAACTCTCGGTCCGTAATGAACGAAGTGTGATCCTCATCTCTTGCGAACATCGGGATCTGGTTGTAGCTCGAATAGGCATCCATGAAACTAAGTAGCTTGTGGCTGGCAATCGCATCGACCAGCTGGTCGATGCGCGGCAATAGGAAGCTATCTTTGGGGCATGCTTGGTTCAAGTCTGAGAAGTCTATGCATACCCTCCATTTCTTGATGCTCTTCCTTACCAGTTCGGGGTTACATACCCATTGGGGGTAGATTGCTTTCCTGATGAACCCGTTGGCTAATAGTTTGTCAATCTCCTCCTTTAGGGCGCCATACCTCTCGGTTCTCAAAGGTCTCATTTTTTGTATCTTGGGACGCACTTTTGGATCTACCTTTAGGGCATAGCACACCACAGATAGGTCAATCCCCACCATATCGCTATGCTTCCATGCCAAGATATCAGTGTTTTTTCCCAAGAACAGCTTCAGTTCCTCCTTTATCATTTTCTTGAGCCTCTCCTCCACCTGTAACACCTGGGTCAGTTCCGAAAGATTCATCGAAAATGCTTCCAGCTCCTTGGCCGGAGAGGCAAAAGAGTCCGAGCCTATAATCCGGGGTCCAGGCCCTCGTCCAGTATCATTTCCTCATCCATCTTTTTATGGTCGACGTCCACTGGCTCTGATTGTATAGTCATTACCGTTAGGGTGACATCTTCGCATTTTGCCACTTTTCGTAACGCGTTCATGTAGCATGCCCTTGCCTCTGTCTGATTTTTGCGAATCTTGGCGACCCCTCCCGGCATCAGAAACTTCATTGTCAATTGATGTATGGACTTGACCGCCTACAAATCCTTCAGCGCAGGCCTTCTGAAGACTCCATGGTAGGCGGAGTGGGTATCCACTACCAAGAATTCCATGAATTTTTTGAGGTGGCATGGGGGTTCTCCGAAGTCCACTGCGAGGGTAATCCTTCCTCGCGGAACCAAGCTATCTCCTGTGAAACTAAATAGTGGCTCTGAGATTGTCATCAGTTTATGATCCACGTCTATCTAATCAAAGGTACTGCCGAACAAGATATTCACGGTGCTTCCATCATCGACCAACATCCATCCCAATTCGATTCTGGCAATGACAGCACAGACTACCAGGGCATCGCAATGAGAGTAGTGTTTTCCGACCTCGTCTTCCTCAGTAAAGAGATTTGTGGTGCTCTTGGTCGGTGTCCGTAGACCTGCCAACTCTCCATGGGTTCTTCTCTCACTGCCTTTGCATAGTTTTGCCACGAGTTTATCGTGTGCCCTCTGACATAGGGCCCTCCTATGATCGTGTTTATTTCTCAGATTGGAGGGGCTCCTGCAGGCCCTTCCACCCTTGACGGATCCCTATTTCAGTCATTTCTCTCGTCATTGCGGTGAGGTCCATCGTCTTGGCGTCGAGGAGGAGGTCTTCGCCCTTGGGTGGAAGGCCCTCGACATCCTGGCGCAGGTCTCTCTCCCTGCCTGTGGTTTCCGTAGTTGATCAGTTCTCTAACATCTGGGCAATCCTCCGTATTATGTACCATAGTCCTATATATACGACAGAACTTGGGTGGTGCTACCACAGACAAGAGGGCCACTGCGGGTGTTTTAGGATGGGGGACAAAGACTACCTCTGTCTAGTTAAATCTCCTGTAATGGTTGTTCTGTGGTTCAGGGGAGCGCCTTCTCTGAAAGCGGTAGAAACAAAGTTCAGGAGAGCGTCATCCTTCTCTTCTGTAGCGGTCTCTCTCTCCCTTTCAGCTTTCTTCCTATTTTCGATCGTCTCTTCTGACTGAATTTCACACTGGACCAACTCTACCAGCTGATTATAAGTTTTTGGTTGACTGTTCTGTACGCCTCTCCAGAATGAGGTGCGTATGTGAAGTCCAGTCATGAGTGCATCCAGAGCTTTTTCATCGGTTACAGTCTCAATCTTGTTGATTACGTTACTGAACCTCTTAAGATAGCTCTTGACTGTTTCTCCTTCCTTCTGCCTAATGTTGTTGAGTTGGACGTTATCGGCTATCATCGTTCGATTGCCAATGAAGGCATTAATGAACTCCCTTTTGAGCTGAGGACAGCTTTGGATGCTCCCTGGCTTCAGCTTGTTATACCACATCTTTTCGTCGGATGTGAGTGTGTTGTGGAAATTCTAACACTTCACTGCGAGGGATTGGCCTTGGAGCTTCTTCTTATATATATTGATATGATCTGTGGGGTCGCCTCTCCTGTTGTATTTGTCTATAAGAGGCATTCAGAAGTTTGCAGGTATCTCCATGGCCTTTATGTAATTGGTAAACGGGAGATTCTTGTCGTTATCATCTTCGTAGCATTCTAGCCTCTCATTCTCCTCCTTGGGCCTCTCGTAACTTTGTTTCGGGTCCTTCATCCTTTTCGCAAGTGGCCTCATTGTGCTCACTCGCTACTTTCTTGTGTCTTTGGTAGGGGTGGTGCTATGGAAGATCCCACCCCCAACCTGTCAAACACGCTAGCAGCAGGAACGGGCCAATTTTCCCGTGCCGGAAGAGGTCTTCTCCTCTGATCATCCTGCGAGGGTTTCAAAACGATGTTCCGAGGGTTCCGGCCATTTAAAATGGATGGGTCATCCTGAGATTGATGACTTTCTGTTGAGCCATACCGTGAAGGGCTTCTCCAAGCATGACTGCGCTTGGGCCCGTGTTGGAGGAATTGATTCTCTAATAGTTGGAGCGATGCCTTCATCCGGGCATTGTCCAGCCTCAGGTCCTATTTCTCATGTTCAATCGTCCGCTTTTGTCGTTGTCTTTTCCTCTTGCGGCGGGTTACGTTTTGTAGGTCTTGAACGCTTTCCTACCGCAAGTCAGTGTGGTGGGATTCGACTTCTTCTTCCATGGAATGTTCGGTTGCCATGCTCTTCCTGATAGAAAACATGTTTTTACCACAAGTTTTTGGTCGTGTAATATTTTTCGTTTCCCACAGACGGCGCCAATCTGTTGACGTTAGAACCTGCATCGTCCACGTGTCAACACATCTCCAGTCACTCCTCTACCAACATGTATATTACTTGCACACTCGGACAATCGTTAGGCACCAAGATCTCCAGGAGAAAAAGGTCCGGCGATCGTTGGTACTCCGATGATCAAGTCAACTGCCGGTATATAGAACAATATACGGAGGATGAAAATAATTAGGTATGGGAGGGACAAGCAGGCAGAGATTTGAACAGAGTTTATGGTCAAATTTAAGTGCCAAAAGAGTGTACATTAGGATAACCGGAGACGTTTGTATTTATAGCACAAGAGTTCTAATTGATTTAGGAAACAAATCAATTAGACATCTAATCGGATCCTCCTTCCTTTTGGGATAGGGATGATCGACTGTCAAGGCAATCTCTTAGATTATCGTCCTTATTTGAATTTATCACGTTGCCTAACTTTTAGGATATTGCGATTTTGTTTCCTTGTGAGGATCCGTGTACCAATCTAACGCAATCTCCCTTTAATTATCTCTATGGTCATCCCAAAATACCATGATGTCCGTTGGTCACAATAGATACGAAACCCGACGAAGCGCTATGGGTCGGCTGCGAGTGTTGAGAACGTTCATGGGCTTCGCAATATCCTGTTCCAAGGATGTTATAATGCCCTATGGGCCTGCAAGGCCTTCGCCAGTTCTATGAGACTTTTATGACTTTAGGAGATCCTCGCTGGGCCTTTGCTGACGTGGAGGCCCTACCAAATCGGGTGGTAACGGCTTGAAATTAATAATTATTTTTTAGTTGAAGCTCATAACAAAGCTCTCAATAAATCGAAATTTCTAATCAAATGAAATACAGTGAAAAATTATTAGAAAAAGTATATTTGGTGATCGATCAAGACTTGTTTTTAATGCTGTCATTGATTAGAATAGAGATACTGGATTGATAAGGAATAAGTGTACGACGTTTTTTATTTTTCACTTCTTTAGCCATAATCTAAAAAGGTTTCTTAATTATTCCTTGCATGATTAAATGCTCAATGAATTATTTAGACATTTATTTTTATTTTTTATTTTCTGTTCTTCTACAAATTTACAACAAATTTGAAGATTTGTCCTAAAGTCAAATGACGACTCTTAACAACACTTTTACAAATGTTTTAAAATTGTACCCGAATATTGACTCGAACGAAATGGTTGGTCACTGGGTTAGTGATTCACTTACTAACTCAGTGGTTGAACAGGCATGCTATCTCTCGCCAAACATAATAATAATTATTTTATATACAATACAATATCTACACTTGTTATCATCAATATATACGGTAAATCATTATCATATTTTATATGCATTAAATCATTAACATTAATTTGTCACTTGTAAGCGCTCCCAAGCAGTGGAAGATGCCAGGTCTCTAACTGCGTACCTGTTGAAGAATGCGCCGACAACTCATAGGTAGTGGCTTGGTTAACCACTTCACTTATATAAAAAAATGTATTTGAAATTTCTAAAAATAATCTTAAAAAAAAAATAATTAATAACTTTATCAACAAAATACACATTTAGTAAAATAATTTGTTCACTTAATAATCTCAACTATCAAAAAATCTCAACATGATAGCAATTAATAACTTGATTAACTAAATACACATTTAGCTTAGTAAATTATTTAATAAAATTTTTAATTAGCAATGACCTGCCGAGTTTTTTGGGTTTGGGTCAATTGGTTTTTTGAGTTTGGACTGGTTCGATTTTAGACCGATCCAATAAAGTAACCTGGACCAACTTGACAATAGAATCATAGGGTTTCTAAATGAACGTCAAGGCCAATCTGAATTTTAATACACTAATTTTTATTGTGTTTAATGTTTTATCATACTAATAGTGTATCAGATTTCTTATAATAATTCAAATGGTGCTAAGACTCTGCCAAGTGTCATAGCAGAGCTAGACATTTTAAGTTAAGGTCCTCAAATTAAAAAAAAAAAAAAAAAATATTGAAACACCATAATAGTGATGAAATTTTTGATACCTTTTGCAATTATTCTTTACGAGTTCTCATACTTTGGTAACATTATATAATTACTTCATAATCAATCTTGTCAAATACATCCTTCTCAATACATACAATCAAACTATCATTCAATCATTTTTCATATATGTATTCGATTACATAATCGATTATTGACATAATTCATTGTAGAAAACATCATCTCTATCATAATAGTAGCAATTGGAACAACATTGTCAGTCACAAATTACTAAATTCACAATATTGATTTGTTAAGAAAGGAGATCATACTCAATATTAAAAAAGTATCATTGTATAGTCAATAGAAAAACTAAAAATATAAATTATTTATTTATACATTATACACAAACAGATAAACAAACTCATTCCCTGCTAGTAGTCCGGATCCAGTGGTCTAGCGATCGTCGAGGAGTACAGTGGCCCGTGGGGGCGTGGTGGTCTGGTGGAATCACTAACCTAGTAAAATGGTTTTTTCGAATAGCAATTGAAGAATTTTTTGGTAAAATTTAGGGATTGGGTTTAAAAATTTGAGATAGTGGTGGTCCGGAGGAGTCACTAATCATTTGTAATTTTGTATTGTTAATTTTATTAGATCAATAGGTCCAATTGCATTCCATTAAATTGATATTGTGCCAATAAGTGTAACTGCCTTACATTAAATTTATTTTACGTCAAACTATTAAATTGCATGTTAATAAATTAAAAAACAAACAAATAAAAATAAATAATTTTGTCCTAGAAAGCTGGGAGTCCATGTCTCCCCAGGACCAACCGCAGCTCCACCCCTAGTTGTAATCAAGGTCGAGATAATTGTACCACACAATTATTTGAATTAATTCTATAGGAAAAAAACGACAATAAATTTTTTTAAACTAGTAAAAAAGAAGAGAGAGAGAATTGTACCACACAATCATTTGAATTAATTCTAAAAATATGTTTAGTACAATGATTAAACATAATTAAAAAAGAAATATAAAATGAAATATCTCCATATTACATTTTAAGTATATTTTAAGTTCAGAATTATATTAGGTATTTTATATTTTAATTAATCTTTCTTTTTCATGGTGACATACATAACTCTATACATTGGGTGAACCACTATGATTCTACATGTTAGCTCATGTGCGCTTTACCTATTTTTCGTTAATTTTTTACTTTCTTAAATAGGGACTAACATTTTGACGCGAGCAAAAACATGCCAATATAAATTTACATAAACACAAGAAAACAAGCGATTCTTTGGAACAAAATAACAAGATTTCACTATTAACCCTTTTGTGTTACTTCTAATGTTGACACTCGTCCACTTTTTGTCCATGAATCAAAGACTGATTTTTTTTTTTTTTTTTTTTTAGTTCCTGAATTTATGTAACCTAATTGTAATTATCGAATCAATGGAGAAAAAAAAAAAAAAAAGAAGTTCCAAATTTCATTTTGACATCCCTAATCAATGGTATAATGCTTAAGAATAGCACAATTATGGATTCTTGATCTGTGGATTGAATTGATCAGGGAAGATTCTTTCTTATTAAAATTATTTTAACATATTTATTGAAATTAATCGATTTGATTATTTATAATCCTATGAATCTATGAAATATTTGAGAATTAAGTCGATTAATAAGTACATGATGCAGTCTAAAAACACTCAAAACTTGTTGATTGTAAAAGAATACTGGGAATTGATGTTATCAATAGATTCGGTGACTGTTCGCAAAAATAACAGTTATTGATGTGAAATTAAGAGCAAAATCTCAAATATTATTTAATTCAATCAAAATCAAAATCCGAAAATACATATTGTGCGGCTGCTTTAAAACCTAAGCACTATGCTTAATTTAATCTGCACCTTTGGTCCCTAATCTTCTACCAAAAATATTAAGTCGACCCTAATTAAATAAAAACATTATAGATAAATAAATAAAGCACTAAGATTTAAATCAAGATTGTAACATAATCCTCGAGTTGGAGAAGGTTGGTCCTCGAATCTTGATGTAGATTTTAAGAAAAATATTTGATAAATATTGCAATTGTTAAACAGGTAAAAATAATACTACCAATAATAATAATAATACCAAATGACATCATTATAATCAATATTTATTTTAGTAATTGTATAAATACACAACAATATCATTTTGGTTTAACAAACAATGTACGAATAGCATGTTTTAGAGTGTTTATAAGTACTTATAAATTGGTCAAACATTATTTTTGTCAACACATTATGTAAGACCCACAACTTTTATCCACTCTCTATCTACACGTTCCGTAGGACCCATTACTTATAATTTATAAAAAGTACTACCAGATAAGCACTAGTAATTGAGTGAGTATGTGTGTGTGTTTCTGATTTGTTTTCGCACTTTTGATTGTTATGGCTTAATTAAAGAGTTACGAAATAGGGCTTCATCCATTACACGAGGATTGTGACACGTAATTTTATCCCCCATTTAAATAATCTTTAGAGACATGTTTAGTACGATGTACTAAAGAAGAAGAGCCATAATTGAGATGTTAAGATACATAACAAAATTTGTCGATAATTGTGTTCAATCTAATGTACAATGATAGATATACATATATACATATATACATACGAGTAAACACACACGCACTAAGTTTGAGGCTTCTCTAATATTACTCCCTCCGTCCCTTAAAAATAAGCTTATTTTCTTTATTCATTGTTCCAAATTATAATCAATTTTCTTTTTTGATAGTATAATTAATTTCTTAATTCTGTAATACATCCTTATTTAATGTGCCTTGTTATTAAAATATATGTACTACTATTATATTTGAACATCTTCAATGTACTTCGTCTATTGCTTTTTAGACGTGTCACTGAAGTATATATAGACGGAGTTATAAAAAAACTCTCTCAAATGTATGCTGACAACGATTCCGTTCAGCTAATGTGGCACACCAAAAAATAAACCCATTCTAGAAGTCCGCAAAATTGAAATGGATTTCTATATGGAGTGACTCGACAAATTTAAATCCATCTCAGTATTTTATTAAAATAAGAACAAAGAGAGAAATCAAAATTAAATACCCGCCAAATAAAAAAAATTAATGTCACATAAGCGATAATGTTAGTTTTAGACGGAATCTATTAGAGATGAATTTTTTATTTGATTGTCTATTCAATAGACGTAGTCCTATATGGACTAGAAGTCCGTCTATTTTACCAGCCACGTAAACTTCAATAAACGAAGTACATTGAAGATGCTCTTAATGTAGGTGTATATTAAAAAAAACGTAAGTAAAATTTATTATTCCAACTATAATAATTAAAATATTTTAATTTGTGCAAAAATAAAAATAAGTCAATCTTTGTGGGACAGAAGGAGTATTCAGTTTTATTTCCTTGAACAAATAAACAAGATTATATTATTACGCTTTTCAATAAATACTCCTACATCTTGAGAAACCCTTAGAGAGGTAACGATAAGGGTAATGCTTTGGGCAGAGGAGGGTCCTTCCACATTTGACACCACAATGGTTGGTCTTTTAGCCTAGGTTGTTTTAAACATGGCCCGTTAGATGTTATTGACTAGAAACAATATTCGAGACATCTCATAGATACTTCAAAAGTGTAAACGCCATAGTTTCCAAAACCATGTTTGGTCCTAAAAGTACAATAAAACTTAGTCCTCCCAAAAAAATTTGGGTTGAATCGAAATATGAATCTTTGGCCATATGAAAGTACATGGATACCAAAATCATCATCTCCAGAAAAACAGTGTGATGTAATATTTTCCAAGTGTATATCATTTTCAATTAAAACTGTTGTTTTTGCTTCAGACAGGATCAAGAACAAAGCAAAACATAGTATAAGTTTAATGAAAACATCCATCCTTTTTCCCCCTTTTCTCTTTCAACCTTCACTATTTATACACAAGGTACCTTGGTTGGGAATTGTTTGACAGTCTTACTTTGATTGTCAAGACAAAATAAAATCAAATTGAATTGACAACACAGACTAAAAAATTTTAACAAGAATTTTTCAGATAACACAATTTCGAGTGGATTATTTATCATTTATTGCAATCGAGTAGCCATATTCTGAAACTGGTTCTAAATTATTGATTAAGTGTCTGTTTTACAGAGATTATAAACTAGTTTATAAATCAATATTAGTTTATTTGAGTCGAAAATGTTGACTTTTCAAACTACTTTAACGTAAAATGACAAAATTTTCCTTTTTACTTTGAAAAGACATTTTGTTGGTTAAGGATAATATGATTATTTCATGTTAAAAGTAGGTTGAAAAGTAAAAAAAAAAAGGCTAAAACAAACCAATTTCGATTTATAATCTATGTCAAACAGGCACTAAATAATAAGTGCATGATTTAGTCAATATTTTTTAATTATTCTACAAATTTACAACAAACTTGAAGATTAATCTCAAAATCATACAGATTTAGTTTATCAAATTGCTTGTACTAAAGGTGGACAAAAATGTCAATCGACTCTTTATTAGAGAATTAAATGCATGTCATCTTTGGTTGTGCTGTATTTTTTTTTTTTTTGAAATGTTTATAAGTTGTGTTCTACAAAATGTATGGATAAAAAGTATGTTTGACAAATTTAATCAATTTAAATTATAATTTAAACTTTGTCAAGTAAATTGTAAGTTGTGCAAATGCGACACAAGACATGAAAATATTATATATTTAAAGAAAGTAAGACATAAAAATCTAATGGAAACATTGCATAGAAAGTATAATTAATTTTATAAATTCATATATTTAATTTAAAAATATTATATTTAACATAATTTAAACTATATTGACTTGTTAATCTTTTGAAGGATTTGGTTAAAGCTTGTAACTAAAAGTTAATTTTTAGTTGAAGCTCGTAACAAAACTCGCAATAAATCAAAATTTCTAATTAAATAAAATACAGAGAATAATTAGATAAAAAGTTGGTAAACCCATATTAGAAAAAGTATAATTAGTGATGTCACCACCTAATTTTGGTAAAGCTGTTGGGAATTGAGGCCAATTCTTTTATTGCCCACAAGATCCTTGTTCAGAGAAAAATAACGAAACAGAAAAATATAAAATATGGAAAAATATTTACAGACTGTTAAAGCTTTCACTATATGAAAAATTGTTACAATCATATAGATTTCATCTACCCAAATCTCCAAGTATCTCAAGAAAAATAATATCCTAAGCTTTACCACACTCACCAATATCTACTCTTTGTACAACCCACAAAGAGAACAAGAAAAATAACTAGGATGCTAGGCTTACAATTTTTCTCTCAGAAAACCCTCAGGTCACCTGCAAAAGAGAATAAACCACGTCAATTTATAGTTAACATATGACCTAGATGTCTTCCACGTTTCAACTACCAAGGCGTCCAAGATTTGGAAACTTGTCCAATTTTAGCAACCAAATATAATATTATATTATATTATATCATATCTTTTCCTTTTCAAGAATTGATGTATCTTTTGATTTTGGCAAATTTTGAGAAAATATCCCAACAATCTCCACCTTGACGAAAAACGAGTCAAAACCCAATCATTTCTTCTGCAGCTCTTCATCTCGATACTTAAAAAAAACTGGTAAACTTTGACAATCCCAATTCTCAAAACAAAGAATTAACATACTCCACCATATAAGTATAATCACTTAGAAAAAACATTTTCTAAGAATTTCATCGGCTGATGTCGAATAATTTTGCTGAAATAATATGGTGCAACTCCCTTGCTTGACTTACTTGGAAGTTCATCAGCCATCAACATCAATTCCACCACACACCTTGCATTATTATCAAGCCAATGCCCATGTGCAAATGTGGACCCGCTAGTAGTAACACATCCTCTATCATGGCAACTAGCGCATGCCACGAGATGTAAATATTTACTCAAGCGACATCATCGCCTCCCATAAAGAGAGACATATTGTCCATATCTGATGTGCTCCACCTTTTGGACAATTTTTCCTCACGTGACCAGGTTTTCTACAATTCCAACAAGATACTTTTCCTTTAGTATCTTTGTCAGAAACAGGGGTTGGGTTCCTTTTCAAAGTCTTGTATAGTCCAGATTTAATCAAAACATTATTGACTTGTACTTGCCACGAGCCAAAATTGATTCTTCTGTCAAATTTCTCCACGTCATATTTGATAGACATATATTCTCTTCTCTGTGCGCCAACACTTTGAACAACCTGAATCTCTGATACCACTGTTGGGAATTGAGACCAATTCCTTTATTACCCACAAGATCCTTGTTCAGAGAAATATAACAGAACAAAAAAATATAAAATATTGGAAAAAGATTTACGGGCTGTCAAAGTTTTTACTATATGAAAAATTGTTACAATCATATAGATTTCATCTATCCAAATCCCCAAATATCTAAAGAAAAATAATATACTAAGCTTTACTACACCCACCAATTTCTACTCTTTGTACAACCCACAAAGAGAACAAGAAAAACAACTAGGATGCTAGGCTTACAATTTATCTCTCAGAAAACCCTCTGGTCACTTGCAAAAGAGAACAAACCACGTCAATTTATAGTTAGCATATGACCTAGATGTCTTCCAAGTTTCAACTACCAAGGTATCCAAGATTTAGAAACTTGTCTAATTTTAGCAACCAAATATAATATAATATAATATAATAATAATATAATATTATATTATATCATTATATCATATCTTTTCCTTTTCAAGAATTGGTGCATCTTTTGATTTTGGCAAGTTTTGAAAAAATATCCCAACAAAAGCCTCTCCGTCAGCAAAGGCCTCACGAGCCCAACGAAGGCCTTGTGAATTCATAGAAAGCCTCGAAGGTCCAGTAGCATCTTAGCACTCTTGAATCTAGTACAGCGAAGCCATGAAGGGCCTCGACATTCATGGCCAACTCAGGGCGCTTCGCTGGTCTTTGAATGTATCATAGCTCGTAGACAGTGTGATATTTCAGAATGACCAAAAAAACATTTAAAGAAAGATTGCGTTTGATTATCGCACGGATTCTTACAAGAAAACCAAATCTCAATCTCCTAATGATTAGGCATCTTGATATTGGAGATCAACACAAATAAAAGCTGAAATCTAGGAGATTGTGTTGATACTCAATCATCCATTATCCTATAAGAAAGGAGAATCCTTTTAGAGGTTTAATTGATTGCTTAACCTAAATCAATTAGAACTCTGAAGCTATAAATATAACATCTCCGGTTATTCTAAGGTATGCATTACTCTCACCCTTAAACTCTGCTCAAATTCCTGTCTTCTTGTCTCTCTAAGACCTAAAACACTCTCATCTCCCATATATTATTCTATATACCGACAATTGACTTGATCGTCGGAGTACCAACGATCGCCGGACCCTTTTTCTCCAGTGATCTTGGTGCCTAATGATCATCCTAATATGCTGGTAACATACATGATAGAAGATGATTGATTGTAGATCTGTTGACATGTGGATAGTATACATTCTGAGGTCAACAAATTGGAACCGTGTGTGGAAAACAAAAATACGTTATACAGCCAAAATACTTGTGGAAAACGTATTTTCTACCAGAAAGAGCATGGCGACAAACAAATCTCTAGAAGAAGAAGTTGAGTCCCACCACGAGGAACAGCAGCAGGAAAGTGTTCAGGATCTTCAGAATATAACCCGCCACAGGAGAAAAAGACAACGACAGAGGCGAACGACCGAACAAGATATCCTGGACCTAAAAAAGTACAATACCTAGATGAAGGCGATGCTTGAACGTTTGGAGAATCAATCTTTCCAATCTGGACACAAGCGTAACCATGATTGGCATTTGGCTTGATAGAAAGTCGTCGATCTCAAGATGAAGCACCAGTATCGGATGGTCAAAACCCTTGGAACATGAATCCAAGGCCCTCGCACAACAACTAAAATGAGAAAGCACTTCTAGGATGGAGAAATTAGCCGTCGCATCTATCGGTGTATCTGACAGATTGGGAGTTGGATCCTCTATGGTACGTCCTTAATCATTGAACATCAGGTGCAACGAGCACAACGAGGCTTGCCTGGAAGTGAAGAAAGAACCAATGGCTATGAATATGAGGTACAAGGATGAAAGGCCATAATGATCGTGTGACCTCGATGATGATGACCAGAACTTCCCGTTCTCCAAAGAATTGAAGGCTAGAGAACTCCCATTGGATTCAAAATGCCCCTATATGGAGAAGTACAATGGGAGAGGTGATCCCACGGATCACATCAATGTATAAAAGACGAGGCTCCAAGGTTATATCCCAATAGTAAAGTGCATGAACTTTCACACCATCCTCGTCTCTGATACGAAGAGATGGTCCAACAAGTTGAAGCTAGGGAGCATCAGGAGTTGGCCACAGCTAAAGCAAAAATTCATCAATGCTTTTATTTGCAATTGGACAATGATAGCAGATATTGCCCAGCTCTATGACATTTAGCAGAAGGAGAAGAATCAGTGAAAGGGTACTTCAAAAGGTTCAGCAATGTTATCGACAAAATCAAGAACGTCATTGATGACAAGGCACTAGATGCACTAGTAGCCAGACTCCAGATGCGAACCCCTTTTTTGAGAGACGTCCAAAATAGAGAGCCCAATAACTATACTTAGCTGGTGGATCTGATCCAGTGAAAGATTTGTTTTGAAGAGACAATTGAGAATCAATAGAAGGCAGAAAGAGAGAAAGAAGATCGCTACCACCGAGAAGGCCGACGTTCTCTTGAGCCCCGCACCAATAGCTACCAAAGGTTCAATCAAATAGGGTAATCTCGTCCCCTCTACCTGGGCCGTCCGTAGCGGTCCTTCAGCCAACGATTCTTCCTCTCATGTTTTGTCGCATACATTAGACTCAGGTACACAACACAAAAGACTGCACCGACGTGTAAGAACTAATTGATCAAAGAAATCAATGACAAGGAGAAGAAAACCACCAGGAGTGAGGAAGATGAGGACAACCCAATCGGAGGCAAGTAACGCCCAACCCTCATCGCAACGACATGGAGAACGACAAGAACATAGATCTACCTTGAGTGAACGGACCCGCAAGAGCCCCCAATTTGTGAGATCAACATTATAATCAGAGGTCCCTACGTTGGAGGGCATACAATGAACTCACTACGAAACTACGCTAAGGCAACGAGGGAGTGTGGTTCGCGGCCAACTGCTTAACTCGCTGGGTAAACTACTTAACGCGTACATATACAAACAAAGAAAGAACCAACCCTCATCGTAACGACATGGAGAACGACAAGAACATAGATTTACCTTGACTGAACAGACCCGTAAGAGCCCCCAGTCTGTGAGATCAACATTATAATCGGAGGTCCCTACGTTGGAGGGTATACAATGAACTCACAACAAAACTACGCTAAGCCATCAAAGGAGTGTGATTCGCGGCCAACTCCTTAACTCGCTGAGTAAACTACTTAACGCATATATATGCAAGCAAAGAAAAAAAGGAAGCAAATGAGTGTAGTTCGTGGCCAATTCCTTAACTCACTGGGTAAACTACTTAACGCGTACATATGAAAGCAATGAAAACAAGGCAGTGAGAGAGGTGGTTCGTGGCCAACTCTTTAACTCGTTGGATAAACTACTTAACGCGTACACATGCAAGAAAAAAAGCAAGGCAGCAAAGGATTGTGGTTCACGGCCAACTCCTTAACTCACTAGGTAAACTACTTAACGTGTACATATATAATCAAAGAAAGTAAGGCAGCGAGGGAGTTTGGTTCATGGAAAATTCTTAACACACTGGGTAAACTACTTAACGTGTACATATACAAGCAAAGAAAGTAAGGCAGTAAGGAAATGTGGTTCGTAGCCAGCTCCTTAACTCACTGGGTAAACTATTTAAAGTGTACATATGCAAGCAAAGAAAGTAATGCAGCGAGGGAGTGTGGTTCACAACCAACTTCTTAACTTGCTGGGTAAACTACTTAACGGTTATATATGCAACCAAAGAAAGCAAAACACTGAGGGTGTAGTTTGCAGTCAACTCCTTAACTCGCTGGTAAAAACTTAACGCGTATACATACAAGCAAAGAAAGCACGATAGCGAGAGATTGTAGTTCATGGCTAACTCTTTAACTCGTTGGGTAAAACTTAACGTGTATACATATAAGTAAAGAAAGCATGGCAGCGAGGGATTGTGGTTTGTGACCAACTTTTAACTCGCTTGGTAAAAACTTAACGCGTACACATGCAAGTAAATAAAGCACGATAGCAAAGGAATGTGGTTCACGGCCAACTTCTTAACTCGCTGGGTAATGATATTTATCGGGCGCGAACACAAGTTTAATGAAGCAATAATGCTTGAAGAGAAAACAGATTGAAAAATATTCTCTTTCCATTAATGCATTTGCTGTAATTATAGAAGTGAAGAAACTACACAAGTGAAAGTTTCTATGGCCTCGCCGCCTCTTTAGGGTCGGCACAAATAGGGTATTCTAACCTAGCCAATGATTCTTTGGCCTTTGAGAGTTTCGCCAGGCATGGACCAACTCCTTATGCTTAGCATAGGCCATATCTATCGCACTTTCTTTTTAGCTCAGCTCGCCTTCGGGCATTGATAAGTACAATTTTGTACTTATTTGAACTAACAAAAAGGGATAATTATGAGTACTCTTACTTTATTTTCGGTATAAGTGTGTGTTGTTTTTGTTCATTTTAGGAAATAATCAAAATCAAGTGTCAATCTGACGAAAAGAGAGCAAATAGAAGAAAAAGGACTCAAACTGCTAAGAAAAGATACTTCAGGGGCTTGACGTGCAATTACTAAGGAGGGAAATTCAATTTCAGCACCAAATAGACTATGCGATCGCATAGTACAAATGTGGTGCGATCGCAAGACAATAAAAAATTCAGCAGAATGTAAAACCATAGAACCATGCGATCGCATGGGCATACGCTGTGACGGCGATTGGCGATTCGATGGATTTAGAACTCTACGAAGTCCATATTGATTCAACAACTTAAACACACGTCTTGGAGTCTTTGGAGAATATTATAAAAGCCAGATGATAGCCATAACAAAAGGGACGAATTTTGGAAAGAAGATACAAGAGGAGAATTGAAGATCAAGGCACGGGATTGAAGATTCTTCATCCAGAGTCACGGGTTGTAATTATTTCTTCTTCTTTTTCTTTCGCCGGATCATGATGAAGTCAATTATTGTCATAATTGACGAAATCATGTCTCAACTAATTTATTTTTCTAGGATGAACGATGAAACCTCATGATTTTTAATTAATTAGAAGTTTTTCTGCTTTAGTGATTAATTGCTTTTGGGTTGATTATTCTTTATGCATTTTTCTATTATTTTAATGTCCGATCACCATTAGAATATATTGTGATCTATATTGAAGTCGAGAGATTCAATATAGATTAAGCACGTGGTATTGAATAACATAGGGTCCAATAATAGATAGAGATTACTATTATGCTTTATGAAATCTATTTAGGTGTTCTTGAGATTTTAATGCATGTGTTTATGTTCAAGCTTAATTAGAGATAATGAAGTTCGCATAACATATAGAATTGTTTGAACCATCGAGAGAGGCTTTCGATTAATTTAGGAACTCGATTTTCAATCTATAGTAATTATAAGCTAAAACAGCTTAAGCGGATATTTGATTAAGGAAAGTGTTGGTGGATTCGCAAATCCTAGAGTTAGTAGATCTTGATTTCGTTCTTACCTTTTTAAAGTTACTTATTGTTATTTTCAATTTAATTAAAATAGTTAAATTAGTTTAGAATCATACATCAAAATTAAATTTGTGTTTCGTTTTATTGTTAGAATTAGAATTATAAATTAATAGGTTAAATTAATATCTGGTCCTCGTGGGTTCGACACTTTATTTATCACTTTATTACTTGTCAATGATCCGTCCACTTGCGGGATTTAAATCGCACAACAAGTTTTTGGCGCCGTTGCCGGGGACTAGTTTTATTAATTACTACGTTAATTGATAATTTAGTTTTAACAAATTTTTTAATTATTATTATTTTTTTTTATTTTTTAATTATTATTTTATTATTATTATTATTAAATTTTTTTTTTTAGTTGATCTACTTGTTTCTCTTGATTTCATTGCTACTAGGGAATAAAGATGAACTAGGAGATCAAGCACAACACAAGATGACAGACTTTGAGATTGACAAGGATGACTTGCTCTTGGAAGATTTATGGAAACCACCGGTCAAACAAAATTTTGTCCCTACTCCTACACCTACAATTAGGATTGGCAAAATCACTCAGATTACTCTTTGTACAATAACCAAAGTCAAACAGGAATACACGGGGTGGACATCAATTGGCTCATACTGGCGAAACTTGATTCATTGGCAAAACAGATGGAAACACTGAATTACTCTCGACCGGCCAATATGGTTCAGATGTCTCTACCAATATGTGCAACTTGCGGGGCAAATCATCAATCATCAGAATACCTTTAACCAAAGCTGAAGTATCATCACCTAAACAAGCTGTATATGCTCAGAACTTTCAGCTACATCAGAATAATCCATACTCGCAGACTTATAATCCCGGATGGAGAAATAATCAAAATTTCTCCTATGGCAACAACCAAAATATCCAGAATCCGCCAAATCAAGGGAGACCTCAAGAAAGAGAAGGAGGATTGGAAGAAGCCGTCACGCATATGGAATCTGAATTGAAGGAGATGCAGAAAAGACAAGATGTTGCTATAAAGAATATGGAAAATTAGATTGGGCAGTTGGCTAAAATGTTAACCGAGCGACAACCAGGCACATGGCCATGCAATACAGAGGTCAACCCAAAAGAGCAAGTCAATGCAATCACCACGAGAAGCGGACTTGAACTGCCAGAGATTCATGTGACTAGACCAGTTGTAGAAAAGAAAACTGTGTCCAACAAAGAGAGAGAAAACAAATTAGATGCAGAAGTTGCACCGAATCGGGACTCTCCACCAGCTTATATTCCACCACCGCTTTACGTCCCTCCAATCCCATTTCCTCGTGAGGCTACGAAAACATAAGCTAGACCAAACAATTCAAGAAATTCTTGGATGTATTCAAAAGCTTCACATCAACATACCATTCACGATGCCTTAGCTCAAATGCCTAACTATGCCAAATTCATGAAGGACATTCTTGCAAATAAGCGAAAGTTGGAGGAACACGAAACAGTAACGCTAACTGAAGAATGCAGTGCCATATTGCAAAACAAGCTACCACCAAAATTAAAAGACCCAGGGAGTTTTAATATTCCTTGTACTATTGGTAGTTTATATTTTGATAAAGCTTTGTGTGATTTAGGTGCTAGTGTAAATCTAATGCCTTATTCTATTTTTAAGCAGCTCGGTTTAGGAGAAGCAAGGTCGACAACAGTAACACTCCAGCTTGCAGATAGAACAATCAAACGCCCTAGGAGAATCGTTGAAGACATATTGGTGAAAGTGGGCAAGTTCATATTCCCTACTGATTTTATTATTCTGGATATGTGTGAAGACGAGATGTACCACTCATTTTGGGTCGACCTTTCTTGGCTCTTGGTCGGCAAAGAATTGATGTTCCAAAAGGAGAACTTATCTTTGAAAGTGAATGATGAACACATTACATTCAATGTGTTCAAAGCAATTAAATTTCAAGCTCTTGATTCTGCTTTGAGGTTGATGTCATTGACCGTAAGGGAGGGAGCTTAGATGATAAAGTTGTTACCCAACACCGTGAGGCACCACTTGAGAAGAAGAATATGTGCGAAAAGGAGTTTTCATCCGTCTTCAGTAATCAAAGTCGATGATGAGATTGAAATTTTCTTAGTTGAATTCGAGCATGGCGGCAAAACAAAATCATATCAGTATGATAAAGGAAAGATCAAGCTCTAGAAGGTAAACAAAAATTGTACAGAAGTTGATCAAAGGAAGAAGAGCAGGGCCTCCAAAGATTTATTCAAAGTGTCTTGAGCGATCACCACGACAAAGTCAAGCTAATGACTTTAAAGAAGCGCTCAATGGGAGGCAACCCATTTTTCTACCCTTTTATTTAAATTTCGTATTATTTCAATTTTAGGATTTCAATTGACCATTTGCACGTTTTAGGTTTCTAGCATTTAAAGTAGGTTTTTAATTCTTAGGTTTTGAGGCTACAATCATCGTCATCTTGCATAAGTACGTTTTTCCATTAATTTAAATTTATAAAAAAAAAAATTCGATTTCTCAAATTTTGTACCATGCGATCGCATGGTATAACCCTCTCATGATCGCATGGCACAGGCGTAAAGTTACGCCTGAATTTTATTCTTCGCGATCGCAGGACATTTTGTCCTTGCGATCGCACTGTTTCCGAAAAAAAAATTATTTTATTATTATTAATAAATTCTCTTTCTTTTCTTTTTAGGGTTACAACTTAAGGACTGACTGGATGACATTCAAGCAAAGATTTGTCGACCAACTTGTATAGATCTCTCCACCAATTGTTCATACCATACTTCTTCTTCAGCACCATCCGATCCACATCTGGGTAGTCTCTGATCTTTATATACTCATTTGAATTATTTTTTACATTGGGGACAATGTATCTTTCAAGTTTGGGGGTAGTGAAAAAAATGTTTGGTCTGATGATAATACTTGATATTGATTGTTAAATTATTTTAAAAAAAAAAAATTTATTTATATTTATTTGTTTGCATATTTATATGATATGAATAGTCTTGCAGGCTAATGATGCAACTTTTTATTTAATTATTTAGCTTTAATCCATGACTTGTGAACAAATTATTACTATTGGTTAAATGTGAGACTATTTGACCATGTTTGATATTGTGTTGTGTCGGCCGCTTAAAATAATTTTTAGCTATGTTGGTGCACTTAAGTTGAAAATAATAGGATACTGTTTAAACCTAAAAATCATCCGTATCTCGAACAAATAACCAATATAGTGAGAAAGTGTGGTAATGAAACCGTGATAGTGGCTATCTAGGTTATGATTGATTCCATGTATGTTGAAAATTTGTGTGGAGCACTTTAGACCGATTAGAGGAAACTAAGTAATGACCGAATGTTAGGAATCTAATCCTCACGCATGAACTTATTGCACGCAAGAAACAAAAATTATTATTATTATTGCTTAACTCTTTTCGTAGCCTAATTGACTTGAGTGAAAAGGTCCGTAGGGGTTTCTCAAAACCTGATGCCCTAGGGTTCGAAAGACCTAGTAGTCATCGACATCAAGCTCATTACATGAGTCATTTAGAAAGCTTAATGGACTGAGTTTTGCACTTTATTAATATCTTATAACTCCTTTCGTAGCCTATTTGACTCGAGTGAAAAGGTTCGTAGGGGTTTCTCAAAACCTGATGCCCTAAGGTTCGAAAGACCTGGGAGTCATCGACCTCAAGCTCGTTACATGAGTCATTTAGAAAGCTTAATGGATTGAGTTTTGCACATAGATCTATATTAAAAAAAAAAATTATTTATTTAAATTTAATTTTTTATTTCTGTCAAAAAAAAAATTCTTTGCAAAGTAAATATGGAGATTAGATAACTAATGGGTTTGACTTATTTAGTAGAAACTTTCTGGTCGAGAGTGCTCATAAATTGGAGAATCTTCATATACATAGGTTGTCACGATTATTAGTTTTCTCAACCAGCCTCGAACAAGAAAATAATGAGCGAAGTGTTACCTTTGAACCAAAATCTCGGGATTTGAGTGAAAACATCATTTTGGGAGAAGTGTACCTTACGAGAGGGAAAGGAAAAGTTGACCAAGTGGTTGGGCTATCACCACCATAGAATTTAAATTGATCAGATTAACGGGTATCACACACATATCAAGTGTGGTTTGAGTATAATCACATTTGCAATAGTAATACATGAACACTCGTCATGAATTATAAGTTTTTCTTTTTGCAAAAGCTGAAGCAAGAACGGCAAGCTATTTATATTGTGAATTGTGTTATTACTTATTTCTTTAAGTGCATGATTGTTTTTAGCTAGTTTATTCGAGGACGAATAAAAGTTCAAGTTTGGGGGTGTTTGATAAGTACAATTTTGTACTTATCTGAACTTACAAAAAGGGATAATTATGAGTACTCTTACTTTATTTTCGGTATAAGTGTGTGTTGTTTTTGTTCATTTTAAGAAATAATCAAAATCAAGTGTCAATCTGGCGAAAAAGAGAGCAAATAGAAGAAAAAGGACTCAAACTACTAAGAAAAGATACTTGAGGGGCTTGACGTGCAATTACTAACGAGGGAAATTCAATTTCAGCACCAAATAGACTATGCGATCGCATAGTACAAATGTGGTGCGATCGCAAGACAATAAAAAAAATTCAGCGAGATGTAAAACCATAGAACCATGAGATCGCAGTGTTCTAAACCATGCGATCGCATGGGTATACGCGGCAGCAGTTTGGCGATTCTTGATGGATTTAGAACTCTACGAAGTCCATATTGATTCAACAACTTAAACACACGTCTTGGAGTCTTTGGAGAGTATTATAAAAGCCAGATGATAGCCATAACAAAAGGGACGAATTTTGGGAAGAAGATACAAGAGGAGAATTGAAGATCAAGGCACGGGATTGAAGATTCTTCATCCAGAGTCACGGGTTGTAATTATTTCTTCTTCTTTTTCTTTCTCCGGATCATGATGAAGTCAATTATTGTCATAATTGAAGAAATCATGTCTGGCTAATTTATTTTTTCTAGGATGAACGATGAAACCTCATGATTTTTAATTAATTAGAAGTTTTTCTGTTTTAGTGATTAATTGCTTTTGGGTTGATTATTCTTTATGCATTTTTCTATTATTTTAATGCCTGATCACCATTAGAATATATTGTGATCTATATTGAAGTCGAGAGATTCAATATAGATTAAGCACGTGGTATTGAATAATATAGGGTCCAATAATAGATAGAGATTACTATTATGCTTTATGAAATCTATTTATGTGTTCTTGAGATTTTAATGCATGTGTTTATGTTCGAAGCTTAATTAGAGATAATGAAGTTCGCATAACATATAGAATTGTTTGACCATCGAGAGAGGCTTTCGATTAATTTAGGAACGCTAATTTTCAATCTATGGTAATTATAAGCTAAAACAGTTAAACGGATATTTGATTAAGGAAAGTGTTGGTTTATTCGCAAATCTTAGAGTTAGTAGATCTTGAATTCGTTCTTACCTTTTTAAAGTTACTTATTGTTATTTTCAATTTAATTAAAATAGTTAAATTAGTTTAGAATCACACATCAAAATTAAATTTGTGTTTCGTTTTATTGTTAGAATTAGAATTATAAATTAATAGGTTAAATTAATATCTGGTCCTCGTGGGTTCGACACTTTATTTATCACTTTATTACTTGTCAACGATCCGTCCACTTGTGGGATTTAAATCGCACAACAGGCATCGTTACACATACATTGTTTTAGCTTATATTGCCTTGTACTCGACCTGTTGCCTGGCCTCCTCAGCGAAGTCGAGTTATGAATGGAGAATTTTATTCTTTGAGTATAACTCAACAGTGTCCATAGAACTCCTGACCTTCTACCCCTTATAGCCCACAATGCCTTGTACAATTTACAGTTAAGTACATGGCTTCGAGCAGTACTCTTCTCTATGCTATTTTTACCAACTCTGACAGATTTGTTTGCTCCGCCGCCTTTTCCTAGGTAGAAGTCCAATACTTATAGACAGAAGCTACCGTCATAGCCGACGAAATCGGTAGCATATCCAGAATGACTGGATCTAACTTATTCCAATGGGAGCCAATGTTGATGGGCTCGGTCCAGTCGAACGGAGTAGGGTGGTGGCCCGCGTCCGACATTGAGGAGATTGAGTTGACCCTTCAGTTTCTTGAGGAGGAAGAGTCACTCGGCCTAGCTTAGCCCTCATTGCATTCCTCGCGTTACTTTCATCCCTCATATTCTTCTTTTGCGTGCGGTTTTCTCCTTTATTGTTGATAATCTCTTTTTCTTTTACCCTTCTATCTGACACTCTCTAACCAACAGAGTAGTGGTAACTGAGACTGGTGCTACGTCTGGTACTAGAGGTTGCTAAGAATGAGTCACGTTCTCGTCGTCATCTTCTTATTCATTGATATTAAAAATGGGAATTTTGAGAAAATTTACTTGGCCATTGATGGAGATCTGTTTTCCAGAAAGGTTTCTAGAACAGTATGTACAGTTGGGTTCTGGAAAATTTGTGGAAAAGAAACAGAGAAATGAAAGGTCCCAGCCATTAATGAGAAATCTAAAAGTCTGAACCAGTTGGATAAAAGACGAGTGGAGAGGGGGCTACATTTATAAAAAAAAAACCCTAGAAAAATGTAAAGGCTGCATGGTTTAAATGCGCTTGGGGACTTGCACCTACCATGCACAATTATGGCGCCGTCAACCTTCGTCGACTGTTAGGGTCGTCACTCGGCTTTGAAGAACAAACAGCTGAGAGTAATTACATGATAAAGAAACAAATGAGCGCCAACACAAAGATGATGATAGGGTAAGCTGATCTTTTATTTATCAAAGTCTCAATTACAAAATAAATCAAAGAGTGCGTCAGCACCATCTTATTTCAGATCGGTACATGAAGAGGTCTCTAATCTAGTTAACTATCTTTAGCCTTCGAGAGCTCCGCCAGTGCCCCGGCCAACTTCTTATGCGTCGATCATTCGTTGTCGGGCTTCATCAGTAACATAAGTCTGGTTGCACCATGATAAGGAGTCTCCCAAATATGATGTCACTGTGATAATCATTCAATACTTTATTCTTAAATTCGTTGAGAATAAAGTACTAAATGATTATCACCCCGACATCATTTCAAACTTCACAATTTGTTCTACTCCAGTCTCGAACTTGCCACTCCTTCAAAGATTCCACTGTACACCAGAAAATGAATTAGAAACCTTCCAAGAAGTGACAAGTTCAAAACTGGAGAAGAACATGAAAGCATAATTAACCATCGAAATAGAGTGTCTGAGACAAGATGAAACTGAAAATAAGAGATTCTTGGAGGTTTATATAGAGCCAGGATCTGAACTGTTGCAAAGAAATGGTGTGGAAAATATCAAGCATCACAAGGCTTTTGAGAAATGTGCTATTTAATGGGCATGTGGACCGCCACAAGCCACGCGTGCCCCTTCAACCTCTCTAGATAATAATGACATCAGTCTCTTGAGCAACGAAAAGGCTGTGTCATTAATGCCTTTGTAAACAACTCATCAGATTTAGATTTAGATTCAACTCTTTAGATTCAATGAAAATGATGCACCATTAGTACCTTCATCAAAGGCTTTCTATTTATGAATGGCATCCTTAGAAATAGAGCCTCGTCAAATTTCAGAAGCTTCATTGGATACATGTTTTCGTTTATTAAAAAAAGAGCATACAAGGCAATCATACATAAACAAATGAGAAATCGTTTTCATTGATAGAATTTGAAGTACATGGACAGACAAAAAGAAAAAAAAAGACAAGCAACTACTGCCTTGCCACATCTCCAGGGCCAGTACATTTTAGGTCTTCCTTTACAATAGGAGAGAGGGATGGGAGCTTCATCTTCAGCTTGAGGTTCGACAGATGAAGGAACTTCGGTAGCTGCAGAAAGCCCTGAAGCATAAGTGTAGGTAGGAGCTAACATTAGGAATGAAAGATCACATTCTGGATGAACTTTTCTGATCCGTTTGGTCAACTGATCCCCGTCGGCCACCATAAAGCGATTGGCGAGGCCTAAGTATTCAGGCTTGCTTGAGAACTCTTTCTTGTACGATCTCACAGCCTTCGTCCCTGTCTTAGCTAACTTCTCCTTTATATTTTCAGCTTCTCTTTTGCCTCAGCAAGCTACTTCTCTTTCTCAGCAACCATAGCATTGAAGTCGCAGTTCACTGAGGCAACGATACTTTCGACAGCAGCCATACAGTTCTTTGCCTATTTTTTTGTGGCTTCTGCCAGTCTTTTTTGGCTACGGGCCTGCCTCAAGTTCTCTGCGGTAGACTCGAGGTTGGCCTTCAAGTCAGCATCAACAGCTACCAAAGTATCCAATTTGTATCGAAGGGCCCCATTCTTTGAACTCATCTTGGTGTTCTCAAAACTCATTACCTTCAGATCCTCCGCAAGCTTCTTTGACTTGGCTTCCTCTTTGCCCAACTTGCCTGCAAAGCCAACAATGGCGCTGTGCACTTTTTTGTTCAAAATCGGCCATCGAGCTATAGTCATCTCTGCCAGTTTCAGAAGCTCGCCCAAGGAAGCATTCTCGTCAGCTTTCTCCCATGTCGAGGTCCAGTACCTATGGACACTATTACATGGGGTGCATAGAGCATCTCTGTCACAATAAGATCCAGTTCATCATGGTGAGAGCAGATGCTCATGTACTCTACTTGGCTGGATGATGAAGAAAACATCCTAGCATCAGTAGTCCCAAAGGAGGGGTTCGACAAATTTTGACGACTCTTATCAGTTCGCCTGGTCTTATCAGTTTGGCTGCACCTTCGACCAAATGGATATGGATCATGAACTAAACTGTTATTTGGTTTCACAAGAGATAGCCTCATCCCTTGAGGGAGAATCACCCTCTTGGTGGACTTCGAAGAGCCCCCGTGTCATTTGAAAAAATTATGGAGTTCTTGGTGATCGATATTTGCTTCGCCTATCATGGAGTCCTTGATAGGCCTGCGTTCAAAGACCTACAAGCGGTCACCTCCATTCACCACTTGGAAATGAAATTTCCAAAACCAGGTGGAGTCATCAAGGTTCACAGTAATCAGATAGAGGCAAGAGCCTATTACATGAACGCGCTCTAAAAGGTAGCAAAGTGTGAAGACGTTGTCTCTGCAGTGATCACAATACATATGGAGCTGATGGATATCGACCCCGAAAAGATTGAGGATGAGATAATACTGGATGAATGTCTAGACCCTCAAATTATAAGCTTGAATTCTCAAGCCTCCCTAGCAGAGGAGCTAGAAGTGTTCTCTATAAACCCTTCAGACCCTACCCAAATGTTGCAAGCAGGACAGAAACTAGATGAAGGAATGAAGGAAGAACTGAAACAATTCTTGCAGGAGAAAACTGACGTCTTCGCATGGAAACATAGTGACATGGTGGGGATCGATCCATCCGTGGCCTATTATGCCCTGAAATTGGATCCTAAAATGTGCTCCAAGATACATAAAAGAAGACCTCTGAGTACCAAGAGGTATGGTGCCCTGAAAGTGAAAGTCGACAAACTACTGACAAACGGGTTCATAGAGAGACAGTCTATCTCCAATGGGTGTCCAACCCCGTGCTAGTGAAGAAAACAACAAGAAGTAGAGGGTATGTATAGGATTCTCTGACTTAAATCGGGTATGCTACAAAGACAGCTTTCTGCTACCATGCATTGACCAGTTGGTTGATGTGACTATCGGCCATAAGCTACTTAGCTTTGTGGATGCCTACTACGGTTACAACCAGATCTCGATGTTCATGGGAGACAAAGAACAAACCTTGTTCATCACAGATCAAGGATTATACTCCTACAATATAACCTTCGACTTGAAAAATGCTGGAGCTACATATCATCAGTTGGTGAACTGCGTGTTCTTAGGACAGATTCGAAACACAATAGAGGTCTACATTGATGACATGCTCGTGAAGAGCGTAAACACCGAAGACCACATTGGACATTTTAGAGAGATGTTTGAAATTTTCCGTAAATATCACATGAAGCTCAATCCCCTAAAGTGTGCCCTCGGGGTGGCATCCAGAAAGTTTTTGGGCTATATGGTGAATCAACGTGGAATAGAGGCTAACCCCAAGAAGATCAAGGCGCTCATCGATATGACGATCGCCATCCTCTCCAAATGAGGTCCAGAGCCTTACGGAGAGATTAGCAGCCCTGAACCAATTTATATCAAAGGCAACCGACTGTTGCCAGCCTTTCTTCCATACCATCAAAGGAAAAAAGTGGTTTGAATGGACCAAGGAGTGTGAGAATGCCTTACGAGAACTCAAGACCCTCTTTGGTAAGGCCCCGCTGCTATCCAAACTAAAGAACGGAGAAACATTGCTCATCTACCTCGCAGTATCTGAAAAGGTGGTGAGCTCAGTACTAATTTACGAGAAAGGGTCGACACAGCTCTCTGTCTACTATGTGAGCAAGGCACTACATGATGCAGAAACGAGGTATCCAGATGTGGAGAAGCTGGCCCTGTCCTTGATAATCGCATCCAAGAAATTCCAACCATACTTCCAGTCACACAGTATAGATGTCCTAATGAATCTCTCTTTAAGATAAATTCTTCAGAAGTCAGATACTTCGGAAAGACTAATGAAATGGTCGATCGAGCTCAGCTAATTCGAAATTTTTTATAAGCCTCTATAAAGGGACATGCTTTGGCAGATTTTATGGCTGAATTCGCACATATCCCAGAAGGCTTGCTTGAAGCCAAGCCTTAGGAGGTACCAACATGGAAACTTTATATTGATGGATCTTCAGGCAAGGCTGGAGCCGGAGCCGGAGCTGGAGCCGAGCCAAGCCAAGGTTTTGTTGATTAGCCCCGACGGCCATAATCTCAACTGCGCACTTCACCTGGAGTTCAAAGCTTCCAACAATGTTTTCAAATACGAGATGCTCCTAGCAGGTTTGAGACTGGAACAAGAGATAAAGGCAAGGAAAATCCAGATCTACAGCGACTCACAGCTGGTAGTTAGCCAAGTCAACGGAACCTTCACAGCTCACTAGCAATCTATGGTGGACTATTTAAAGAAGGCCAAAGATCTCCTATCCTACTTCAAAAAATTGAGTTACTCCAGATTCCTAGGATTGAGAATGGCTATGCCGATGCTCTTTTCAAGTTGGCAAGTAGCAAAGACTCCTACTTGATGAGGGCTATTCCGATTGAAAAGCTTAGCCGACCCTCTATTAACAAGGTTCAGCCACAAAACGCCATGATGATAATCAAATCCCCAGCTGGATGAAGGAAATCGTCGCGTACCTGACTGATCAAGTCCTACTAGACAATAAGGAAAAAGCCTGAAAACTTTGCAGGAGGGCTACGGAGTTCATCCTTCAGGACGGGATCTTGTATAAGAGAGGTTTCAGCCACCCAATCCTGTGCTATATTACTTAGGACGAGGCAAATTATGTGATTAATGAGATACATGAAAGAATCTGCGGTAATCACTCAGGAGGGATGGCCCTAGTGCAAAAGGCTCTAAAACAAAGATACTACTAGCCGACTATGAAGAAGGATTCGTATGCTTATGCAAAGAAATGCGACAAGTGCCAAAAATTTTCCGTTGTGCCAAAGCTCCTAGCTCAGAACCTCATCCCAATCACCAGTCCATGGCCCTTCGCAAAATGGAGAATCGATTTCATAGGTCTCCTCCCAACTGAAAGATGTGGGGTCAAGTTCGCGGTCGTAGCGGTGGATTATTTCACCAAGTGGTGCGAGGATGAGCCTCTGGCCAAAATCACAAAGGAGAACACGTGGAAGTTCGTTTGGAAGAACATCGTTTGTCATTTTGGGATACTTTGCTGAGAGGAAATTTAACTCAAACTGTGAAGAGCTCGACATTTAGAGGGATCTCCACACTCCCTACTACATCCAGTCCAACGGCCAAGTAGAGGCCGTCAACAAGATTATCAAGCACACCCTGAAGAGGAAGTTGAAATCTGCTAAAGGAAGATGGGCGTAAGAACTACCCGAGAACCTATGGTTATATCGGACTACATCTAGGATGACGACTGGAGAAACCCCTTTCACCATGGCATATGGGATAGATGCAATGATCCCCGTCGAGGTGGGAATACCTTTCCCAAGACAATTACATTTTGATGAGGTGACGAACGAGGATCTACGTAGGGAAAACCTTGACTTACAAGGAGAAAGGCATGCCAACTCACAACTTCGTCTGGCAGTTTATCAAAGGAAGATGACCAAGTATTACAACTCAAAATTTAAGAACAGAACTTTCCATATCAACGACTTCGTCCTCAAAAATGTTTTCTTGGCTAATAGAGAAGTAGGGACCAGAACCCTCGGACCCACTTAGGAAGGACCTTATAAGATCGTCGAATAGGTTCGACCAGGGACATACAAACTAGAAGATTTGGATGGAAAAGAGACGAAGCACTCATGGAACATCACCCACCTTCGTCCATAATACCAATAGTTTTCGTTTTATTTTTGTTCTTTCTTCTATCAGCGCTAAGTCGCATATCGAATTATGACACTCTCGTCTCAGTTATGTAAACAAAGAAAGCACAGCACCGAGAGAGTGTGGTTCACAGCCAACTCTTTTAACTCACTCGATAAACATATAACACATATCCATACAAATAAGTCAAGAAAGTACGGCAGCGAGAGAGTGTGGTTCGTGGCCAACTCTTTTAACACACTGGGTAAACATATAACGCGTATTCATACAAATAAGTCAAGAAACAAGGCATCGAGGGAGTGTGGTTCGCAACCAACTCTTTTAACTCGCTGGGTAAACATCTAACACGTATTTATACAAATAAGTCAAAAAAGCCCAACAACAAGGGAGTGTGGTTCGTGGCTAACTCTTTTAACTCATTTGGTAAACATCAAACCCGTATTCATACAAATAAGTCAAGAAAGCACGGCAGCGTTGAAGTGTGGTTCGCGGCCAACTCTTTTAACTCGCTGGGTAAACATCTAATGCCTATTTATACAAATATGTCAAGAAAGTACAACATCGAGGGAGTGTGGTTCATGCTCAACTCTTTTAACTCGTTAGGTAAACATCTAATGCGTATTCATACAAATAAGTCAAGAAAGCACATCGGCGAGGGAGTGTGGTTCGCGGCCAACTCTTTTAACTCGTTGGGTAAACATTTAACACGTATTCATACAAATAAGTCAAGAAAGTATGGCAGTGAGGGAGTGTGGTTCGCGGCCAACTCTTTTAACTAGTTGGGTAAATATCTAACGTGTATTCACACAAACAAGTAAAAAAAGTAAAGCAGCTAGGGAGTGTGGTTCGCGACCAACTCTTTCAACTCACTAGGTAAACATCTAACGTGTATTCATACAAACAAGTAAAGAAAACACAGCAGCGATGGAGTGTTATTTATGGCCAACTCTTTTAACTCGCTTGGTAAACATCTAACGCATATTGACACAAACAAGTAAAGAAAGTAAAGTAGATAGGGAGTGTGGTTCACAGCCAACTCTTTCAACTCGATGGGTAAACATTCAATGCGTGTACGCTCATACAAGGAAAGAAAAACATCGGATAACTACAGATGATGTGAAATGCAGACATTTTTCAGTAATGAATTTGATGAAAACAATACAAACTAATATTACAAGAAGTCATGGTTCATGCGTCTCCGCCGAACCTTTGGGATCGACATAACCAGAGGCCCCTAATTTGGCTAACAACTCTTTGGCCTTCGCAAGTTTTGCCAGAGCTTCGACCAACTACTTGAGTTTCGTATAAGCTATATCCTCGCAAACTTTAAGTTTCAACTCAGCTTGCTTTTAAGTAATAACGAACAGTCTTTGGATAGTTTCGAATTTGATTATTTTGAACTTGGCTTGTGTCCTAGCATTTTCAGAAATGGCAAGCCTTGAACGGAGAATTTTGTTCTCTGAACTCAACTCTTCAATGTCCTCTGCATCCACAACTGTTGAGCACAGTTCGTCGATTTTCATCCCTAACACCTTATATAATTTGCAATTGAGTACGTAGCTCTGAGATGTACTCATCTCTACCAATTTTAACAACTTTAGTAGGTCTGCATTATCTGTAGCCTTAACGCAGGAGGAAGTCCAATCCTTATGAATTGAAGTCGCCACTATGGCAGATGGGGCTAGTAACTTTTCTAAAATGGCTGGATCCAATTCATCATGACGAGATCCAATGTTGATGTGTTCGGTCCAGCCATGGAGAGAAGGAATAGAGGTCTGCATCGCACCTCAAGTAGAGAGTATGGTTTCTCCAGCTTCTTGATGAGGAGTGTCTCGACTTCGCTTGGCCCTCCTAAAATCCTCTGCGTCGTCTTTATCTTCTATGGCCCTTTTTGGCATAGCCCTATCTCCTTCATCATTGGCAATACTCTTCCCTTTGTCTAGTCGTCAGAAATTTTCAGACGGTATTAGAGATTCTTCAAGAGGAAGAGTGGACGAAACGTCCACAGCTACTTCTAGTGCCAATAGAAAAGTAGCCACCAGAACAGGCGTTGTACACAGTATCGAAGGTTGCGAGAGAATAGCCTCTTTTTCACCCACAACTCTCCTACTTCGTATTTTAAATATTGGTACTTTAGAAAAGTAAAAACCAGCCATGAATGACAATGGTTGAGTTTTGAAGTTATCAGAAGAAGAAGAAAGTGAAGGGAACAATGAAATTTATACAAAGATACGTATATATAGGTGAAACACCTGATCCTAGCCGTAAATACATATCCCAGAATGCAGACCGTCAAATAATGGACACGTATACAGGAGATTCACTCCAAAAAACCCTAGGAAAACGTAAAGGCTGCACAACTTAAATGTGCCTATTGATTTGTACTTTTCTTACGCAAGGATAACGCCATCAGCCTATATCACGCATGGAAATGTTTGTGAAGGCATCCTGATTAAAGCGCTTCACATATCTAACGAAGGAATCCTGATCAAAGAGCTTCGCATATCTTGTGAATGGATCCTGATCAAAGAGCTTTGCATATCTTGGGAAGATATCATATTCAAAGAGCCTCACACTATACTTTGACGACGGATATGCTAGATTATAGTTCAAAGTAACTCATTTCAACCTCAATAAAACAACATACGAGGATAATCAAACTGTATTTTCATTCATTTATCAAATTCCAGGTTACAAAATAAAAAGAAACAAACATGACAATCGACCTACTACCCCGCCGCCTCTTTAGGGTCGACAAAAAAAAGTGTCCATAGTCTACTTGGTTAATTTTTAGTCTTTGGGACTACATGAGCTTCGTTAGGCTTTGTTAGCGACCAAGACTGACTTCACCATGATAGAGAGTCTTTCCAAATCAATATGAGTTGATTTGATGAATAATTAGGCCATACTGCTCAAAAATGTCATTGACATGGCTTTCAGCCTCGTCATCCAAATCAGGACCATCGAAGCATTTACCATCGATGTCTATTGTGGAGGTACCGTTTGAGAACTTCTCGCTAAGGCTACTAGGCCCAACTTCTTCCACAGTACCCAATGCGCTCCACTGGTCTGAAGTACGATTGAGACACATGTACGGACATACTTGGTCCTCTGAACATTGATTTACTGTCCTTTCCTTTATGAGGTACTTAAGTTGAACACTGAAACTAATTGGACAAATTACATGGAACATTTCTCTGTATCTTTCGCCAGGAGATGTTACAGCCATTGGGATGAATCAACTGAATCCACAGAAGTTATGAACGCGTTAAAAATGAATTGAAAGACCCTTGGTGCTTATATAGGAATTGCATAGAAAACACAAAGCTTGACTACATGGAAAATGCAGAACATTAAATGGAGCTATTAACAAACGGTCATTTAATGGACATCTGGAACGCCATATACCACGCGTGCCTTTCCACTTGCCCAGACATAAATGACGTTAACCCTTCAGATTCGACAAAAAGGTTGTGCCATTAATGCATGGAAAAATGACTCCTCGATGTCAAGTTCAACTTTTCGTATCCAACAAAAAAAGATGACCACACGATTTGTACTCTTGACAAGGATGTCACCTTGACAAAAAGGCCTCATCACAAATAAGACACTCTACCGATTACATGTTTCCATCATCCACATTACTCAAATCGAATTTCATAAAAGAAAAACAATGGAAAACAAATTTCATTACTGATGTTGGAACGGATACAAAAACAAAAATTAGAAATTTTCAAGTCCTACTACCCCGCTTCTTTAGGGTCAGTACCTTACGGACCTTCATCTATGATGGGAGTGGCAGTTTGGGCTTCGCCCCCATCTTGATCCTCGGCATTCAAGAAAATTTGGATGGCTGCAGGATCCTTTGAGGTAGAAAGGTCATCAGGTGGATACCTGAGAAATGATATGTCCCACTTCGGATGGGTCTCTCCAATCCTCTCAACTAGCTGCTCCCCACCTGTCATCATGAAGCGATGAGTGAGCTCATTGTACTCAGACGTGTCCTCAAATCTGTCCTGGTATGCTATAATTGTCCTGGTCTCAGCATCTGCATGCTCTGCCTTGACCTTCTCCACCTCTTCTCTAGCTTCGGCTAGCAGCTTATCATTTTCCACAACCACAGCCTCCAAGTTGCTATTGGTGGTAGCAACAGCAGTCTCAGCCACGAAGGTCAGATCCTCGACCTATTTCAAAGATTCTTTAGCACATTTTTTAGAGGCCTTGACAGCTCTTTTCTGGTCCTAGGCCTATTTCTAACTCTCCTTCGCGGCTTTCAGTTCAATCTCGTACTTGGCCTTTATATCAGTCTCCTTTGCTACCACCAAATACAACTTGAAGTGAAGAGCCTTCTTATCCGACTCCAATTGTACTTTCTCGAGGCTCATCATCTTCAGATCTTCGAATAACTTCTTCGATTTGGCCTCTTCCTTACCAAGCTTGCCATCAAAGCCTGCGAGGGTGTTATACACTCCCTTGGTCAACACCACTCCCAGATCAAGTTCATCTCCGCCAACTGCGAGATTTCGCTCAAGGTAGCTTCTTTAGTAGCTTCTTCCCATGTTTTGGTCCATTATTTATAAATGCTTGCCACCATTATTGCGGGAGAGGCAAGAAACAACTCCATCACGATAGGATCCAACTCACTACGGGGTGGGTGATATGAACACAACCCTCCTGATCGGAAGAGAAGAAAGAATTCCCAACATTCTCAACCCCTCTACTAGGGTCCAGCGAGGCTTGGCGACGTTCCTCAACCAGCCTAGTCTTGTGACCATTGTTTATAAGCTCTTCCACAGCCCCAGGAGCCTTTATCTTCTAGCCGATAGCCTCGTTCGTACCCAATGCGACTCTCTTTCCATTGTCTTTCGGAGGCACATGGGCAGGTGGAGAAGGCGGAGATGGAGGTGGGGACGGAGGGTGAGCACCCTAATCTAGAACTTGGTCAGCGAGGGCCAGGTGGTGAATTATCCTCAGTGGCACCACATCTTGCACCTCTTGCGATGACGGTAGCTATTGCAGAGATGGCTGGGTCGAGGAACTTGAGTCGCCCGTAGGCCGGGCAAGGCAAAATGAGGAGACACTTTTGAATTTGAATGCTACTGACACAATAGCTAAGGCACAAAATATTACGAATGTCTATTAGCACAACTTCTATACAATTCATGACATGAGGCTCAACCATTAGTCCAAAGTGAATTAATAAGCCATCGTCCTTGAGCAGGTTGCTGAGGCTCCAGAAGTCGCTATCGAGCGCGTGAACTTTATCCCACTTCAGCCACAAGTCACCTTGATCCCTCTTCAGAATTGGCGGCTTTCCACAATCTGCAAAGATAAACGAAGCATTAAGTCAGGGATGGCGACTAAAACTCACACAAGACAGTAAGATATACCAAGTTCTCCAAATTGGACACGTTTGGAAGGGGATCCTCCAGCATAAACTCTCAATCTCCTCCGACAAAGAAGAATCTCTCCTTCCAATTGTGCACTTTGTTGGGGCTATCGGTCGCCGTCCTCTATTTTTTACCCGATTGAGGAGAAATATTAAACCAACCCATAGATCGGCAAGGTCGGTAGATTGTTTCAAATTTCCATAGGGTTAAGTTCCCACCAGCCTTGGCAACCCTCCACAACAGGAATGCCACTACCATTTGGCCTCAACCATTTGGTGTTATCTGACATAGGGACATATTCCAATTTATTAGAACCTCGTGAAAGAAATGATGCATAGGCAGGCAAAGGCCTTATTGCATCGTCGGTTCATAGATGGCGACGAACCCCTCAGGTGGGTCGTTAGTGTGTTCATCAGGACCAGGAGCCCTAAGCTCCACTGAGGCTGGGACATCGTAACATAGTCTGATGTCTTACAAGTCAGCCTCTTTAACCTTCGAACGAGCCATAGAGGCCTCGGTGGCCCTTGACGACATATTTGGGTTCTCTTTCCTCCCACTCATGGATGTTGGAGGAGTCCCTATTCATCTTTTTCTTGTCCTTCAATCGAAGAAGACGACGATGTTGAAGAGGAAGCTATACCCATAATATCAGGATTTGTCCCATCGGCTGATTGATTTTGAGAATCATTGTGTCCAGATGACATTGCTTCTTTTCTCGATAAAAGATATCCCCGCAGCCACTGAAAAATATGGCAGAAACATTGTCCAAACCAAGAAACTGAAAAAACCACAAAGGGGGTACACGAAATAAAACACAACAACCTCTATAATGTCTACCTGAAAAATACAGTTGAACTCTCCAGTCACCAAAATGCCTTGAACTTTCTTGATTTTCGTCGGAACACTTAATCGGTTTCAAGAAAGATGCAGAACTAAAAGAAAATCAAGTGGAAACAAGGAACAGTTTATACAGACGAGCCCCTCTCAATCCCCACCATCGAATTCATATGATGAAATCTCAACCATCCGTTCAATATACACATGTCAAAAGTAGGACAAAAGACGGAAACCAAAACCCTAGGCATTTAATGAATAGGAGTGACGCGCACCACGCACCTCTCCAAACATCCACCACATACAAGCAGCAATGATGGCGTTGATGCATCATTTCATCATTCTGTATCTGACAATGTTGATTGACGGCTTGGCCAAAATCATACCTACCCCAGACACGTCACCTGAATATAACCAATCAAAGCCCTCACCAGCTATGAGCGAATAGAATTTGGGCTTGGGGGACTATACTAAGTAAGTAATTCAAGCATGCACCCACCATGGAATCTGACGCTTTCGTCACCAAAAATGAAAAAAGAAAAAAAAAAGAATATTTTACTTAAAAGTCCCATGCATACCATAATAATAGGCTTGGACTTGGGAGACTATTGTTACCACCAGATTTTGGTAAGGCTTCCACGTCAGCAAAGGCCCCATAAAGGCCCAGTAAAGACCCCACATAGGCCTAAGTTAGGCTTGGCTAAGGCCTCATAAGCCCAGTGAGGGCCTTCCAGATTTGTAAAAGCCGCATACACATAGCGAGGGCCTCATAAATACATTTAAAGCCCGGTAACATGTTAGCACTCTCGAATTAAGTATGGTGAAACCCGTGAAAAGCTTCGACATTCATGACCAACTCTGGTGCTTCGCCGACAATTGAATTTGTCACAAAGCCACAGACGCTATGAAATTTTTGAATAACCAGAGACGTATTCAAGAAAAGATTGTGTTTGATTGGCACACGGATTCTCACAAGGAAACTAAATATCAATATCCTAAAGATTAGTCAACATGATAATGGGAATCAACTCAAATAAGCGATAGAACTTGGAAGATTGCATTGACAGCCAATTATCCTTATCTCATAAGGAAAGAGGATCCAATCAGATATCTAATTGATTGTTTTCTTAAATCAATTAAGACATTAAGGCTATAAATACAACATCTCTGCTTGTTCTAAAGTATGCATTATTCTCACTCTTAAACTCTGCTCAAATCTCTGCTTGCTTATCCTTCCCACACCTATTTTATTATCCCCCCGTATATTATCCTATATACCAGTAGTTGACTTAATCATTGGAGTACCAGTGATCTTGAAACGTATTAAAGAGTACTCATTACATTATAGAAAATATCCTCCAGTTGTTGAATGATATAGGGACACCAACTAGATATTAGATACAGATGAATCTAAATCCACTAATGGCTATGTATTTACTCTTAGTGGTGATGCTATATCATGGAAATTTTCTAAACAAACATGTAGAGCTTGGTCAACTATGGAATCCAAGTTTATCGCTTTACATAAAGTTGGAGAAGAAGCGAATGGCATAGAAACTTCTTAGAAAATTTCGTATATGGCCGAACCATGTGCCTGCTATATGTATTCATTGCAATAACCAAGAAACTATAGCTATAGAGGAAAACACTATATATAATGGAAAGTCAAGAGAGAATAGACTGTGCATTAAGAGAAATGAGTTTAAAGTCTAAATTCTAATGAGTTGACTTAATGAAAACTTAACTTGGCGACTGGAGATCTCACGGACTAGGTTCAATGGGAAAACTAGTTATAAGTGACTCAATGAGAAGCACTTTGAAATTTTAATTCCTTCCCATTTCTATGATGCAAATTAAAGTGCTGCATACGAAGATTGTTAAGGATAAGCTTTGCTTTTAATGATGACTATATCTTGTAAAGGTACAAGTAGGGTATTGTAGTGTATTCTTTATAGAACATCACATATGTTTGTACAAATGTTGCCAGTTCTTTGATAATTTTGTTAGGCAACTTCTCTAAAAGCATTCGCAGAACTGAAGTAGTTCAGGGCCAAACTAATGTACACAATAGAGAACCACGTTTGATATGAGAGATGATGTGTCTGATCTATTGTCTGAGCTTGTAATAACGACTGACAGTTCAAAACATTGTGTTCACTGAATAGCCAAGTGAGATCAATAGATTCATACTAAAAAAAGTTCAAAGCGAAAGCTACCTATTTTGATGCATTATCTTTCAAATAGTACTCTTCTTTTGTCTTCCTTCATTTGAGTCGACTTCTTCCATTTATGTGAGGGATTGTTGGAATTAAATGAAATTTATCAGGTTGAATCATTAAATATATTTTAATGATGTGTGCTTCAATTAATTTTAGTTGAATTGAAAAAGTCTTCAATAAAAAGTACGTAATTGGTAAATGGGTATGATGAATGGACACATTCATTGAAGATTTAATCTGAACCATCAGATCATATAAAAATATGAAATGGTACGATCTAAGAGCTCAGATTAATTAGGCCAAATGATGCACCTATTCATGAAGAGGCATGCATCCATTCAAAAAGACATTTCAAAACCTATAAATAGGGACTCCCTAAATTCAATTTTTACACACGAAATCAGTTATGAATTAATTGATTTTAAATTCCCTCTTTCTCTCCAAAATTTTGTTTAAATAATTTCTGAAGTTTTTCAAAAAATCGTAGTTCATTCGATTCAAGAAGAGTATAGTCATATTTTAGTTCAATTGGCAAGGTTAGTATAATGTAGTACCTACTTTGGAAGATGTGTTGTATCTTGTAAGACAGACGTCCTTTCATCATGTTTCTACCTTTACAGGAGACGAAATTTGTCTTAAGAAAATTTAATTTAGCATACCTCGCTTCATCTCATGTTTACATTTCTGTGTTTCTGTTTTTCTCGATTGTGCCGTCAATTTTGACAAGTGGTTCATTTGTTAACCCAGTGGTTGAAACGACATGTCAATTCCTGTCAAACATAATAATAATTATTTTATATATATTACAACATCTACACGTGTTGTCATCAATACATGCAACAAATCATTATCATATTTTATATGGATTCCGTCACTAATAGTAATTTGTCACTTGTGAGAAAAAGCCACTTATATCAAAAAATATTTTTGAAATTTTTAAAAATAATCTTTAAAAGAAAATAACTAATAACTTCATCAACAAAATACACATTTGGTAAAATAATTTTTTTACTTAATAATCTCAACTCTCAAAAAATCTCAACATGACAATAACTAATAACTTCATTAACTAAATACACATTTGGCATGGTAAATTATTTAATAATTTTTTTAATCAGCAATGACCCACTAAGTTTTTCAGGTTTGGGTCAATTGGATTTTCGAGTTTGAACTAGTTCGATTGCTGACCGATCCCACAAAGTGACCTGGACCAACTTGACAACCGAGTCACAGGGCTTCCATTGAATCGTCTGAGCGGAACTGAATTTTAATACACTGATTTTTAATGTATTTAATGTTTGCACATACTAATAGTATATCAAATTTCTTTTACTAATTCAAATGGAGCTAACACACTGGCAAGTGTTGTAATCAGGTACGAGTTAATTGTACCACACAATTATTGAATTAATTCTATAGGGCAAACAAAAAAAAAGTCGAATTAAATCCTTAAAATAATAAATCTTTAAACTAGTAAAAAGAAGAGAGAGGGAATTGTACCACACAATCATTTGAATTAATTCTAAAAACATGTTTAGTACGAATGATTAAACATAATTAAATAAGAGAAATACAAAATAAAATATATTTGCCGTACATTTTAAGCATATTTTAAGTTCAGAATTATATTAGGCATTCTATATTTCAATTAATCATTCTTTTTCATAGTGACATACATAACTCTTTATACATTCGGTGAACTACTATGATTCTGCGTGTTAGTTCGTGTGTGCTATACTTTTTCTTCATTAACTTTTTACTTTTTTAAATAGGGACTAATATTTTGACGCAAACAAAAACATGCCAATATAAATGTACATAAACACAAGAAAACACGCGATTCCCTAGAACAATATTAAAGATTATGCTATTAACCCTTTTGGGTTACTTCCGATGTTGACCCTCAGTCCACTTTTTGTCCAAGATTCAAGGACTGATTTTTTTTCCTCCCCTGAATTTATGTAACCTAATTGTAATCATTGAATCAATGGAGAAAAACAGAAGTTCCATTTTCATTTTGACATCCCTAATGATTCGGCATTTCTTAAAGGCGGTAATTCACTCAAATTTGATTTGATATTGTTGTAGATTTTAAGAAAAGTATTTGATAAATATTACAACTGTTATACAGATAATTTTTAAAATACCATTGATAATAATAATATCAGATGAAATCATTATAATCAAAATCATTTTTAGTAATTTAATACACGCACAACAATAAATCACTTTCGTTACCCAAACTCTAAAATGCTGGTTTTGAAATATACAACAATTTTGAAACAAAAGTTTACCAAACACACTAATTTTTTCTTCAATTGATTCTATTAAAAGCACAAAAATATCAAACCAAATCTTAAGATATAACATTCCATGTATAAAGGTGGAAAACAAATTAAATCGACTCTTTATTAGATTGAGAGATTTTCTAAAATTTCATGAACTCAGTATATGTTTGGTATACAATATGATTATCACTGACTATATAATAAATAGAATTTTAATTTATTTTTCTTTTTTTATAAATTGTAATACTATCAAATCTTATGTACCAACCATGTCAAGAATGGATTATGATCATTGACTAAATTATATACTAGGATAGAGGGGCAGAGTCATGTATTTTTAGAAGGAGAATTACTACTTAAAAAAATTACATTTCAAAACTCGATTGCTACTGAATTTTTGTTTTTCGAAGTCCGATCCCACCCTCTACCTCCTCCTCTGCTAAGATGTTGGTAAATCAAGGGATTCTATTTACTTGCAAACAAGAACTTTAAAATGTGATGTCAGTCATTCTTTATGCGTCTGTGCAATTATTGGAGGCTGCGTTTTACGTTTCCTTTTAAAGTACTTAAAAGTTTTTATTTTTATTTTCTATCTTCTAATTTAAATGAGACTAAAACAAATGGTAAGTGTCGTAATTGGGGTCAAGTTAAATGGACCAATTTATCAACTGGTCAAATATTATATTTATCTACACATTTCGTAACATCTACAATTTTTATATATTTTTTATTCACACGGCTATAATCTACACAAATTTTAATCAAATAAACACATAAAAGATTATTGAGGGCCTGATTTTAGAGTGAAACATATTGAGAGGCATGATATTATTACTGTAATCCTCTTTCTTCTTCGTAGTAAAATTCTACAGTTGTGTTGAGGGTAATATGTCATTTGGATCCCCTCTTAACAACCCTAGAATTTTAGCACGCTTGAGCAATAATCTTCCAATCTTGACACACATAGAGTTCCCCTCGTGTCGTGTTTAGTACGCAGGGACCTTCTTTCCTTATGATCCAACAACAATCTTTGCCACATTCGAAGAATGTTTTGTTGTCGTAAATAGCATAGTTTCCAGAACCACAAGGGGTGTTAAAATCATAAAAAAACTCAGTCGCCCCGAATAATTTTGGGAAGAATGAAAACTTAAAGCTTTGTCCCTCTGAAAGTACATGGGTACCAAGATCATCATCTTTTGAATAACAGTGAGCTATAGCAGTTTTGTTGAATATGTCATTTGTTATAAGAAGATTTAAATTAAACGTATTAAAGTACATATTATTATACTAAAATATAACAAGAAACAAAACAAGTAAACTGCAGGAAAAGAAAATGGTAAACATGAAAATGCAAAACAAGTAAACTGCAGGAAAAGAAAATGGTAAACATGAAAATGCAAACTGAGGCCCGTACAAACACAGTTTTCTTAAAACAGATTCGCTCTCCTACCGTAAGTTCTTGATGGCACGTAGCATCTGCTTCCCTGGATACAACGGAGGAACTGTTTAACATGAAGATGCTAAAACAGTAAACTGAGCTACTGCTAGAACAAGATCACCAAGAACACTTCAATGGAATTTTTGGAATAGAAAAGAAGGAAGGAGTAGAATTTCATGTGTTTGATTGTAGAAGTTCAAACCCCTTTTATAGGCTCCCAGATGACCCCTGACATCCTCCTCCATTAACAACATTTTTTAGTAACAATAAATATTCAGTTGTTGTCTTTTGGAATTCGAGAGTTTGAGGTAGTTAAAAAGACAAATTTTATTATGTAATTAAATCGAAAAAAAAAAAACTGCAAAACGTATGCTTGGCTATGTGGCCAATTTTTGTCCAACATTCGTGTACGCAGGTCGTGCTTGAACATGAGTTCTATGGCCTGATGTGTTAATCGGTCCGTGATTTGCCCCCCCTCCATCCCCCTTGCGGGCGCGCACAAGAGATAGCCTCTATGCTACACATGATTACATCTTTCAATAAGTGTGGCCATATATATACAAGTCCATGTTTTTCTATTTTTTCGATGTGGGATAGAACTAATTTCTTTCCCTTCAACCATTTTCAACTCTATCTTTGAGCCTCAATTTCTCATTCACCCAAGCATCATTTTGGACAAGTAAATACATGATTTTGATGTTTTTGCAGAGGAGAACACGAATCAACTTTTTTTTTCAACATATAGGAAACAGGTCCCACGCAAAATCATGCTCAAACATTGCACATTTTATAATTTTTCCAACAATCTCCCACATGAATGGAAATTGACCGAGACACAGAAGATTTGGTGATAAAGTTCAACGTTCGAAACCTGCATAGGATAGGTAGATGTTACCCTTTGAACCTTCCCTCGTGAAAGTATATTTACTTTACTAGCTGACGAGTAGACGCGTTGTCCTTGAACTGTTTTGCCATTTGTGTAAACAATGATATACCTCACACATACTTCTTCCTGACATAGTTCAGTTCTCATTGTTATGTTCATTAATGGCAGTGAAAATATGCTTGGTTCTGTGAGAGTTTTTTAAGAATTGCGCCTCACACAATTCTCTTAGAAGCGGCCATATTTCTCTCTCACATAGGTGGTTTCTAAATTAAGAGTGGCTCATTCCACTCCGCTCGTAAAAATCATTGAAAGCCAGTAGCTTATCCTCACGGGTTTCGCTGTTTCATAGGAATGGACACGAAATAACCCCCCTCCCCCTCCCACTCCCACCCACCCACCCACCCAAAACAGTGATCTAATTTAGTATTTACAATTAGGTTGTCACTTTGAACCTAGATCTTGGGATCTCCAGTCAACTAGGTTGGGTTTCCATTGTATTAACTTATTTTTCCAAAGGCTTAAGTCTCATTCATTTCGACGACTTTCCAACTAACTCTCTACTCCAACATTTAGTTATTGGATCCGTAATATTATCCTTTGACTTCACATAGTCAATAGAGATAACTCCAGTTGAGAGTAGTTGTCTTATGGTATTATGTCTACGATGTATGTGTCTAGACTTACCATTATACATGTTACTATGTGCCCTACCAATTGCAGATTGACTATCACAATGTATGCAAATTGCTGGTAGAGGCTTTGACCATCTAAGAATATCATCTAAGAAGTGACATAACCACTCAGCCTCTTCACCACACTTGTCTAAGGCTATAAACTCAGATTACATAGTGGATTCTGCTATAACCATCTATTTAGAGGATTTCCATGATCAAGTTGCACCTCCCAGTATGAATACAAATCTAGTTGTAGACTTTGAGTCTTTTATATTAGATATCCAGTTAGCGTCACTGTATCCTTCAATAACTGTCGAACATCTGATATAGTGCAGCCCATAATCACGAGTATATCACAAATACTTTAGTACTCTTGTTATTCCTTTCCAGTGGTCAGCTCCTAGATTACTCGTGTATCTACTCAGTTTGCTAACTGCATAGGCTGTGTCTCATCAAATAATTCTAGAGTATTCTTCTTGAGAGATACTCTCGCTTCTATTCTTTGATAGATGATGACTGGTATCTATCGGTGTTCTAGCTATGTCAGAATCATCTTTGTTAAATTTGTCAAGAATTTTGTCCACATAGTGTGATTGACTTAGGACAATTCTCTCTGATGTTCTTGAAATTTTAATCCTAAGTATCACATCCGCTAAGCTCAAATCCTTCATGTCAAATCTTGAGTTTAACATGTCTTTAGTAGATTTAATCATCTTATCTTTGCTTCCAACAATAAGCATGTCATCAACACAAAGACATAAAATGACATAGCCATTTTTAGTGTCTTTAATATAAACGCATTTGTCACACTCGTTGATTTTAAATTCGCATTCTATCATGACATGATCAAACTTTTCATGCCATTGTTTTGGAGCTTGTTTCAAGCCATACAATGACTTCCCCAATTTACAGACTTTGTTTTCTTGCCTTGGAGCAGAAAAATTCTCAGGTTGTTCCATGTAGATTTTTTCAATTAAATCTCCATTTAGAAATGCAATTTTCACATCCATTTGATGTACTTCGATTGCTTGCAAGTATTATCCTGATGGATTTTATTCTCGTTACTGGAAAATATGTATCAAAGTAATCAAGGCCTTCTCGTTGTATCAAAGAATATGTATCGATTGTTCCATCTGCTTTCATTTTCTTCTTGAAAATCCATTTGTAGCCTAGTGGTTTGGATTCTGGAGGAAGATCCACTAGCTCCCAAATATGTTTTGCATAATAGAATCTATCTCACTTTTAATTGCCTCTTTCCATTGAGGTCCTTCTGAAGAGTTTACAGCTTTTTTAAAGTTTTAAAGTTCACTTCTAGCATATAAGTCATAATCTGGACGAAAATAATTTTTAGTTCTAGCTCTTTTGCTACGTCTTGGTTCAACCACCTCTTCTTCTTTTTGTTCTTGGTCTGTTGTTTCATGTGTCCATTTAGAGGAGCTTTCTTCCTCTTTGGATTTGTACAGAAATAAATATTCAAAAAATAAATCATTTCTCGATTCCATTATCGTATTTTTGTGTATGTCCGAGATTTTAGATTCATGCACAAGAAATCGATAAGCACTAATGTTATGTGCATAGCCAATAAAAATGCAATCAACAGTTTTTGAACATATTTTCACCTTTTTCGGTGTAGGTACAACTACTTTGACAAGACACCCCCATACTTGCAAGTATTTATAGAAAGGCTTCCTTCCTTTCCATAACTCGTATGGAGTCTTTTCTTCTTTCTTTCGGGACACCTTATTTAAAAGGTAATTAGCTGATAAAACAGCTTCCTCCCATATGTTCTGAGGTAACCCAGAACTTAATAGCATTGCATTCATCATTTCTTTTAAGGTACGGTTTTTTTGTTCAGTAACACTATTTTGTTGAGGTGAATAAGGTGCCATGATTTCATGTGTGATTCGGTTTCATGTGTGATTCTACTTTGTGCACATAATTCAGCAAATGGGGATTTATATTCACCACCTCGATCTCTTCTCAACACCTTAATTTTTTTGTTGAGTTGATTCTCAACTTCATTCTTATAAAGAACAAGTTTCTCTATAACTTCGTCCTTACTTTGAAGTAGATACACATAACAATATTTTGTGCTATCATCAACAAAATTAATGAAGTACTTGTTGTCACCCCTTGTTTGTACAGATTTTAAATCACACGCGTCAGTGTGAATTAGATCAAGTTGTTTGGTTCTTCTTTCAATAGTTTGAAATAATGACCTTGTTAGTTTTACCTCAACACAAGTATCGTACTTATGTTTCGAATTAATATAAAATATTGGTATACAATTCAAGTTAATTACTCTACGCAGTGTATCATAATTAACATGTCCTAGTCTACCATGCCATAAATTAGAAGACTCAAGCAGAAGAATTATTCATTTTATTTATCTTTGGCTTAATTGCCATTACATTGAGCTTAAAAAGCCCATCAGATACATAATCCTTTCCGACAAACATTCTACTTTTAGACAAAATCACTTTATCTGACTCATACATCATGCAAAATCGTGCTTGTTCAGCAGCGACCCAGACACCAAGTTCTTGTGGATCTCTGGAACATATAGCACATTGTTCAAAGTCAGCTCTTTCCCAGAAGTTATCTTCAGAATCAAATTTCCTTGACCTTTAGTTTCAGAGATAGCTGAATTTTCCATATACAGCTTCTCCCCATTCTCCGTTGCTTCAAAATAATCGAACATCTCCTTATCTGAGCAAACATGTCGGGTAGCACGAGTGTCGATTCACCACTCTCTTGGGTTTGAACCCACCAGATTAACTTTAGAAATGACAGCTACAAGGCTCATTTCAGACACATCGTTTGCAATGTCATCAGCCATATTGGCTTCTTTCTTGTTGTTCCTCTTTGGTAACCTGCACTCCGAGGATCTGTGACCTACTTTGGCATAGTTGTAGCATTTTCCAGGACACACCTCATTTCGGTCCCATCCTAGGCCCTTTAACGAACTTATTTTTGTTCCTCTTAGAGCTTTGACCATGCTCCACCACATTTTCTTTGGCCATAGCAGAATTGAACATCTTCATTTCAGAACCCTTGTTGTCTTCTTCAATGCAAAGTCTAACAATTAATTCTTTAATGTTCATCTCCATTCTCTTGTGTTTGAGATGAAATCTTTCCAGGCCGAAGGTATCTTTTTAATAATAGCTGCCACTTGGAAAGTTTCACTCAAACTCTTTTCCTCGACGTGAATCTCATGCAAGATCACTTGCAATTCTTGTACTTGACTGATCACGGGTTTTGAGTCCACCATTTTATAATAGAGAAAGCAGCCAACAATGAATTTCTTAGCCCCCACATCGTCAGTTTTATATTTGCAGTCTAGAGACTCCCACAGTTTCTTAGCCGTTTTCATTGAACTATATACATTGTATAGTAAATCCGCCAAAATCTTCATGACATAGTTACGGCACATGAAATTAGAATGCTTCCAAGCTTCAATTGCACTGACAGCTTGGATATCTCCCTCACCCTCATTGAATTGAGGAACATCATCAGTCAAGAATCTCGCAAGATTCAAGATGGTCAGATAAAACAACATTTTTTGCTGCCACCTTTTGAAATTCAACCTATTGAATTTCTCTGGTTTCTTCCCATGATTAATCGAAACATTCATAGTTGGGACAGTGGTTTGAGTCACAGTTTGGGCCACAGATGAGCTAGTTACATTAGTCGGTGTTTCTTTTTAGCCACAACTTCAATAATCGGACCAATTGCCATTTTTTGAAACAAGAGAAAAATTTTAGTTCCTTTTAAATAAAATAAATAGTATAAATAATATTGTTTAGTAACAATAAACATTCAGCTGCTGCCTTTTGGAATTCGATAGTTTGAGGTAGTTGAAAAGACATAAATTTAATTATGTAATTAAATCGGGCAAAAAAACTGCAAACGTGGGCTTGGCTATGTGGCCAATTTTGGTCCGATATTCGTGTACACGGGTCGCGTTTGCACATGAGTTCTATGGCCCGATGTGTTAATCGGTCTGTGATTCTCCCACCCACCCTCCTGCGGGTGCGCACAAGGGAGAGCCTCTATGCTACACATGATACACCTTTCAATAAGTGTGGCCATATATATACAAGTCCGTGTTTTTCTATTTTTCATTTCTTTCCCTTCAATAATTTCCAACTCCATCTTTGAGCCTCAATTTCTCATTCACCCAAGCATAACTTTGGGCAAGTAAATACATGATTTTAATGTTCTCGCGGAGGATAACATGAATCAACTTTTATTTTCAAAAAATAAGAAATGGGTCCCACGCAAAATCATGCTCAAACATTGCACATGTTATAATTTTTCCAACATCATTTTCAATTGTTACCGTAGTTTTGCTTCAGAAATAATCAAGAACAAGGCAAAACATATTACAAGTTTAACCAACCAACCCATCTTTCTTTTATGGGTTTTCTCAATTAATCTTCTACTATTTATACACAGGGGACCCTAGTCACAAATTGTTTTTTTTTTTTTTTTGTTGAAAAAGAGACGAAATAGAATCAACATGAATTCATGAAATTTACCACAAAATTTTCTAAGTTTGGATAATCTTTAAGTGGATTCTAATTAGAATAGCTTTAATTCATGAAATTTAGTACAAAATTTTCTGCGTCAACCTTTTTCGGATTGCATGTAATTTTGTTTGAATTATTGTCCACTTCAATTATTTACATTACTTAGAGATAATCTAAAATTGGTTCTTAAGTATCCATTAGTCTGGGATGGAGATTCTAGATCCAAGTTGTTACAAGAATCACAACCACAACCAAAAGATAAAATAGAATTTAGAGATAAGGCTTCAGTTATTGTATTATGATGAAATACAATAGAAACATATCTTTCTATATTTAAGTTCTCTCTACTCGTAGGGATGGCAAAAAAATCCGTCCTCAATCCTCCCGCGTTGCCTCACTCTGTTAGTAATCGAGGTGACGATGGAGATCATGGTCCCTTTCTTTTTAATTTATTTTATTTTTATGTTTCAAAATTTAAATCATATTTTAAAAATAAAAATTAATATTAAATATTAATTAATTAATTAAACAAAGAGATAAATATGGATTTTTCAATCCTCGCTCTCGTCCTGCCTCCCAAAAGTCCCCGATGAGGCAGAGATGGTTATCGTCGCCCCGATCCGGCCCCGTCTCATTACCATCCCTATCTACACGGTATCAGAGTAGGTCAACACTCCCATGAGTTCACAATAAAAAAATTTCGACCCTTCCTCCCTCATCAAAACCACCACAAGTGGTACAACCACCATTCAAATCGTTGCCTCCTTTTCCTGACACCTTAGTTCATATCAATGCCGGCACAAAACTCACTCTTTGTCTCACATCATCCAACTACTTCTCTTAGAAAGTCCAATTTACCTATCTCATCTATGGCATAAAACCTCTTCCTCCCTAGACAAAATTATCACAACTAACGAAGTCCAAACGCCATACCCTGCCTTTCTCTTCAGGAAACACCAAGACCAACTCATTCTACATGCCATTATAACCTCTCTACTACTCATTATGTAACTCATTGCACTTGTCCTAGTTTCACCAAACGGACCTAATATCATATTATCCACCTTAAAGACAAGATGTCCTAATTAACCCGTGGAACCCAAATAGTCGCTGAATTTCTTCTCAAAATCAATAATGAACTATCAACCATTGGTGCTCTGCTCAGTGATGCTAACCTACTCATCTCCTGTACCCGTAGTCTTGGTCATGCCTATAAGAAAATTGTCATCACGTTTCGTACTCGAGACTCATATGTTTCATTTGAGGAGCTGTTTTAAAAGTTCATTGATCATGGAACATACCTTCATGACAATGAGTCATTTTCTATCCAACGTGCTCCATATGTTCACTATACTCAATTGTCTCGTTTGGCTCCACAACAAGCAGTTCCTCATTTACACCTTCAGGGTCTTTCTTGTAATACCTCAGCTGCAGCTATTATTTGTCGATATTGTTGTATAAAAGGACTTGAAGCTAATAGGTGCTACAAGCTGTTTCCCACATCTACCCATCCAAGCCTTCAGTCAACCATGCGACGCTTCACCCGTCTTTCAATAACTAGATTTTTAACTTTAGAGCCTTGCACCACACTGACTCAGTATCTCTGATCTTGCACTTTATTAGGAATATGATGGGCCCAATAATGTCACTCTTGGAAATGGAACAACTCTTTCTATCTCCCATACCGGTTTTATATCATTTTCTCCCAACCACATTCTTTCAAATGTATTGTGTTCCTAATATTAAGAAAAATATAACGTCCACCTTGATTGAATTCTTCTCCACTATTTTATTGTCAATGTTTTGCCAACGAGGAATCCTCTCATTCGCGGTCAAAACACCAATGACATTTATGATTGGCCAGTCTCATTCCCCCTCCACTCTTTTGACCAATCTCAACTACTATCAACACTCTAGTCACTTATTCTCAAGCTTGTGGCAAAGACGTAATGATGGTAAAATACTCCACCCCAACTGTCCTTCCACATTAGGTAATCTGGCTTGTGCGAGGATCATGGTTCTCGCCCAAAATATTTCTTGAATATTTTTATTATTTTAAAATTTAAATCATATTTAAAAAAATAAAAAAAAAATTAATTAAACAAGACGATAAATGAGAAATTTTAATCCCCATCCGTCCTGCCTCCCAAAAATCCATGACGGAGCGGGGATGGTAAGGGTCATCCCAAGCTATCCATACATAGACAACTGAGTCACTCAACTCTTAAGACTCCAAAGTTTATTTTAGGTTCCATACTTTTGTCTGAGTCCGCTAGGGTGTCCTCTGATTTCAATTGGCATTCTTGTCAATGTAACAAGAGCCTATTGTCTCAGTCCGCTAGGGTGTCCTCTGATTTTAGTTTTCAATATTCTTGTCTACGTAACAAGAGCCACCGACTCCCCTTTCACAATTATATTGTTCAAAGTCGAGGCCCTCTTGACATTCTCTATACGAATGTTTTGGGACCCAATCATGTACTCTCTTTGGATGGATTTCATTATTATTTATTAATTGTTGATCACTTTACAAATTTATATGGTTATTTTTGTTTTGTTTGAAATATGATGTGTCTGCCTCATTTTCAATATTTAAGATGCAAATTGAACCATACTTCAATGCCAAAATATGTACCCTATATTCTGATGGTGGTGGTGAGTTCGCTGCACTTCGCCCTTTACTTGAATTCTCTGAAATAAGACATCTTAAGTTTCTCCCACACACAACATAACACAATGGGTCAGTTGAACGACGTCATCGTCAAATAGTTGAAACTCGATTGACTCTACTTTATCAACCGTCTCTCCCATCCAATTTTTGTAAAGAACTGGGCCCCGAACATCAGTATAACACACAAGTAAAAAGAAATGGACTTTTATTGAAATTGATTTTAAAAGGTACATGATGATTCTTAGCTTAAATGCATTGTTCACATCATAAACTAGAAGTAGAAATTTTCTGATACAACTTAAAAAATAATCGATAAAAGTAAGAAAAAAATGGATGACCTAAATGACAATGCCATAATATGATTTTTTCCGTAGCTGATGTTTTCTACTACTTGAAAGTCAATGCCAGATTCTGATTTCACATCTCTTGCCCATCCAAGTAGTACAAACCTCACATTTCTCTACCAGTGCTAGTCATCATGTTCATGAAATTGTCATGAAATACACAATAGGTAGAATAAAAAGTTACAAAACAATTAAAGATATTTGGTGATTTTTCTAATAGAGAGAAAACTATTAAAGAGACTAGTGCAAATAATACAGAGGTCATAGAGAGAGTGGGAACGAATGAGACATTCTAGACCTTGGCAAATGAGTCCCATTAGCTCTCTGGATGGACGTAACTAATGAAGATATGAGCGAGTCAAGTAAGGAAAAGTTACTAGTCATATGATCAGTGGCCCCAGAATCAATAATCCAACTATTAGAGGTAGCAGAGATAAATATTAACTAGAATTACCTCTGTTAGAGAATACATGAAATACATGAGAAGCAGAAAGTGGAGAGGTGTCAGTGGCAACCTGAACATATTTCTTTTTTCTTAATAGCTTGCTTAACTTTGAACCACTCCGGATAACCATGTAACTTCTAGCAAACATCAACTGTGTGTTTAGTGCTACGGTAATGAGTGCAAGACATGGTAAAGATGGCTAAAGTAGTTGGAAGAGAGTTATTCTTCTGGATAGCTAAAACTGAAGCATCAGAGTGAACCTATGTCTCCTCTGTAACTTGCATTTGTACTTCATGACCGACTAGTGAATAAACCCTTCCAGACTTAGAAGATGTGAGGTAGTCAAAACACAAATACTAACTTGATCCAGTATGTGATCAAGACCAATAAAAAATACATAGACTCGATCCTCAGCTATAATCATATTTGTTCCTCAAAACTAGATGCATATGTCATATCATTAGGCCTATGATAGTCGAGTTCCATAAATAAAGAGTTTAGTTCGTTGTAGTAATCAGCAAGATGCACAACCACCTAGATGCATATAGAATGACTTCTTCATTAGTTCATATACCTATGAAGTTTCGGAAACAACAAGATAGCTCCTCTTTATTGTATCCCACACTTCTTTAGCCATTCCACATTAGAGAAAATGTGACATTAGATTGTCCATCATGGAATTGATGAGCCAAAATTTGACTAAAGTATCTTTAGCCTCCTATTCATCATATGCATGATCATTCTCTATAGGTGCAACCTTTTGTCCCGTGATATAGCCAATTTTCTTCTGACCCACAACATGCATATCCAAAATTTTAGACCAAATCCGATAATTAGCCCCATCCAATTTAATATGATTGGAGAAGAAGTATCATGAACATTCACTAGTGAGAAGTTCTTGCTATCAGAAATATTAGTTAATATACCTATGAAGAGTAAAAAATATTAAGATAGCTCTTTTTTACTTATCCCACACTTCTTTAGCCATTCCACATTGGACAAAATGTGACATTAATCATCCATCATGGAATTGATGAGCTAAGATTTGACTAAAGTATCTTTAGCCTCCTATTCATATGTAGGATCATTCTATGCATGTGCAACCTTTTGTCCCATGATATAGCCATTTTTCTTCTGACTGGCAATATGCATCTCCAAAATTTTAGACAAAATCCGATAATTAGCCCCATCCAATTTAAATGATCGGAGAAGAAGTAACATGAACATTTATTGGTGAGAAGTTCTTGCTATTAGAAGTGTTAGTGCTAAAATTTTTAAACATCTTGGCGGCTATAAGGCCTGAACTGTACATGTGAATGAATAGTATTGTGAACAATACCAGTGAATAATAACTATGAATAGTAACGGTTGAATAATAATGATGAACAGTGCCGAAAGAAAGAAGAAGATGGTGGTAGCTACGGTTTCAGCAAAAGAAAAAAGTTATAGCAGAAATTATTTGCCAAAGTTCTGATACAAAATTGATAAATTGGTTGAAATCTATTACTCCATATACTTCAATCATATTTATACAATATACGATCCTATTTAAGATAGGATAGTTAATTCTAATTCTGGGTAAACTATTAGCTAAACAAGAAATATAATTGATACAAATTATCTATACTTATATATTAACTTATTTCTTCAATGTTCTCTTCTGATGAAGTGTATATGTGACAGCCCCCAGGTTTCACTAATGAAAAATATCCTACTAATGTCTGTCGTATGAAGAATGCTACTTATGGCTTGAAATAGGCACCTCATGCATGGTACAATGAACTTAGGAACTTTATCTTGTCTTATGACTTTACAAATTCTCACAGTGGCTTATTTATCTTTCTAATCTTTACACAGTTCGTAACTATCTACTTCGTAGTGTAATTGATGACTAAAGATGGCAAATGGACCGAGCCGCCGGTGGGCTCGGCGGCTGGGCCCGAAAAAGCTTAGCCTATTATGGCCCAGGCCGAACTAGGGTTGAATTTCAAGGGCCGAGCTAGCTCAGTCAATGAAATTGACTGGCCAGCCTGTTGAACTGGCTCGTGGGCTAGTCCATTGGAGGGCTCTTACATTGGCTTGTGGATCAGGCCTGGGAGCTAGGCCCACAAGCCAGCCCGTGGCTCGTGGGCTAAATCCCAGTTTTTTAAAAGTTGGAGACCCAAATAGTTGTAATATGTCCGCTTGGAGCCAATTGGGATTGTTACAGCCCCAACAGTCACAAAAGTGACTGTTTTGGTCCCTAAAATTTTTTTATTTATTTTTTTCAATAGCTATTTTTTTTTGTTTCTATAAATACCCCCCCTTCCCAACTTCCAAATTCATCACAAATTCACAACTCTATCAACTTACTCAATTTGAACTCAATTTGAAAATATTATATTGTCAATACTAGCTATTTTATTGTACAATTTATAATTGAATTTGCTTATTTTAGTGATTTTTTCTATTCAATTTCTACATTTCTAGTTTTCTATAGTACTACATTCTACATTGATCATTACACACAAAAATGTTATGGCCACCTAATCTTCTACCAAAATATAAAGTCGACCCTAATTGAATACAAACATTATAGATAAATAAATAAAGCGCTAAGATATAAATCAAGATTAGGCACCTTTATATTTTGTATTGTATCATAATCCTTGAGTTGGAAAAGGTTCGTCCTCGAATCTTGCAGTAGATTTTAAGAAAAATATTTGATAAATATTACAACTGTTAATACAAGTAAATTTTACAAAACTACCAATGATGATAATAATACCAAATTACATCATTATAATCAATATCTATTTTAGTAATTGTATAAATACACAACAATAAATCAATTTTCTTTACTAAACAACGTACAAATAGTATGTTTGAGAATGTTTATAAGTACTTATAAATTGGTCAAACATTATTTTTTTTACACATTCTATAGAACCCACAACTTTTATCCACCATTTATCTACACATTCCGTAGGCTCACTACTTATAATTTACAAAAAGTACTACTAGATAACCACTAGTATTTGTGTGTGTATGTGTGTGCGCTTCTGATTTCTTTTCGTACTTCTGCTTCTTATGGCTCAAGGAGTTACGAATTAGGGCTTCATCCATTACACGAGGATTTTGACACATAATTTTATCCCCAATTTAAATAAACTTCAAAAACATGTTTAGTAAGATGTACTAATCTAGAGGAGCAATGATTGAGAAAGAAAGACACATAACAAAATTTGTCGAAAATTTGTCGAAAATTTGTCGATAATATTATTCAATCTAATGTTCCATGATAGATATACATACATACATACATGCACTGAGAATGAGAGTAAGAAAGATGAGTTTGAGGCTTCTCTAATAGTACTCCCTCTATACCATAAAAATAAGCTTTTTTTTTTTTCATTTGTTCTAAATTATAATCAATTTTTTTTTATAGTGTAGTTAATTTCTTAGTTTTTTAATTTGTCCTCATTTAATGTGCATTGTTATTAAAATATATGTACTATCATTACATTAATGTAGGTGTATATTAAAAAAAAAGTAAGTAAATTTATTGTTCCAACTATAATAATTAAGTTTTTTTAAACTGTACGAAAATAAAAATAAGTATATCTTTATTGGACGGAAGAAGTATTCAGTTTTATTTCCTTGAACAAGTAAACAAGATTAAATTATTATGCTTTTCAATAAATACTCCTACAACTTGAGCAGCCCTTGAAGAGGTAACGATAACAGTAATGCTTTGGGCAAAGGAGGGTCCTTCCACTTTTGACACCACAATGGTAGGACTTCTTGTCCATGTTGTTTTAAACATGGATCGTCAGACGTTATTGACCAGAAATAATATTCTTGACATCTGAAATATATATGGTAAGTATAAATGCCGTAGGTTCCAGAACCATGTTTGGTCCTAAAATTACAATAAAACTTAGTTGTCCCAAACCAATTTGGGTAGAATCGAAATATGAATTTTTGGCCATATGAAAGTACATGGACACCAAAATCATCATCTCCAGAATAAAACCTAGTGTATTTCATTTTGAATTACAACTGTATTTTTGCTTCACATCGGACCAAGAACAAAGCAAAACATCGTACAAGTTTAATGAAAGAACCCATCTTTACCCTCATTTTCTCTTTCAATCTTTTGCTATTTATACACAAGGGACTTTGGTCAGGAATTGTTCGACAGTCTTGCTTTGATTGTCAAGACGAAATAAAATCAACTTGAATTGACAACGCAGACCAAAAATTTTAACAAGAATTTTTCAAATAACAGAATTTGGTTTGGATTATTTTGCACTTATTGCAATCAAGTAGCCATAATCTGAAACTGATTCTTAATTATTGATTAAATAATAAATGCATGATTTAGTCAATATTTTTAATTATTCCACAAATTTACCAAAAACTTGAAGATTAATCTCAAAATCCTACAGATTTAGTATATATGATTACTTGTACTAAAGGTGGACAACAATAACAATCGACTCAGTATTAGAGAATTAGATGCATGTTTTGGTTGTGTTGTATTTATTTTTGAAGTGTTTATAAGCTATAGGTCCTACAAAATGTATGGAGAAAAAGTATATTTGACAAATCTAACCAATTTAAATTATAATTTAAGTTGTCAATTAAACTGTAAGTTGTGCAATGCGACAAAAGATATGAAAACATTATATATCTATACTACATCTAAAAGGCCCCAAAAGAAAGAAACATTTTTGAACTGTTTAAGAAATATTTTTGAACTGTTCTACCCTTACAATTTTTTTAAATTTTCACATTCATCCTTAGTATTCATTAATGTATAGTATTTTTTACTATTTTATTTATTACTCTTTTATTATTCATTATTATTCTACATTAAATTTTTAACAATTTATTAAAAGTACAATTAAATTTTTTAAACATTTAATCTATTAAATTAATTATGAAAATGGCCCTAAAAGGGAGAAATATTTTTGGACTATTCTACCCTTACAAATTTTTTAATATTTCACATTCACCCTTAGTATCATTAATGTATAGTTATTTTTTAATATTTTATTTATTACTTTTTATTGTTCATTATTATTGTACATTAAATTTTTAACAATTTATTAAATGTACAATTAAATTTTTAAATATTAAATCTATTAAATCAAATATGAAAATGGCCCTAAAAGGGAGAAATATTTTTGGATTACTCTAGCCTTACAAATTTTTTAAAATTCTATATTCACCTTAAGTATTCATTAATGTATAATTATTCTTTAATATTTTATTTATTACTCTTTTATTGTTTATCATTATTGTACATTAAATCTTTAAAAATTTATTAAATGTACAATTAATTTTTTTGAACATTTAATCTATTAAATCAAATCTGAAAATGGCCCTAAATGGGAGAAATATTTTTGGATTACTCTAGCCTTACAAATTTTTTAAAATTATATATTCACCCTTAGTATTCATTAATGTATAATTATTTTTTCATATTTTATTTATTACTCTTTTATTGTTCATCATTATTGTACATTAAATCTTTAAAAATTTATTAAATGTACAATTAATTTGTTTGAACATTTAATCCATTAAATCAAATATGAAGGTGAAAAGATGATCTTAAATTTATTTCTTTTGCATTACTTAAGATGAAATGAGTGAGAAATGAGTTTAAACCAAAAAAAAAAAAAAAAAAATTATAAGGGGAAAGTTGTAACTTTGATTTTTATCGCATTAAAATTAAAGTCATGGTTGTTAAAACTGAAATGGAGATGAAAATATTATATTTAATACATTTGATTACAATGATTGTTTGGATCTTTTTTTTTTTTTTTTTGTTAACTTTTTTTCTCCAACTCATTTTCAACCACATATTTTGTGGGACCTAGAACTTTTATCAACTATTCAATCACACATTTTACCAATTTTTTTTCAAAATCTCCTAAAAATGTACTTTTAAACACTGTCAAATACATACTATACTTAGAACTAACATTCGAAAAAAATTTAATTTTTTATTTTTAATTTTATTGATATATATATAACATTCTTTTCATCTTATTTTTGTCTATCAACAATATTCTTACAACATAGGCAATCATGACGCTTCTTTAATTTTTATTTGTTACTTACATTTACAACGTAAAGCATTGAAACTTCTTTAATTTTCTTTTTAATTTCATCTACAACGTTTTCATTTACGTCGTCAAATCGAACACGTCTAATAAAAAAAAAAAGACAACATACACAATGAATATTGTTCATAAGAAACTACTACTCTAACAAATGTTCAATGTTGTGTAGTCAATTATTACACTCCTCACAATAAAATTAGTAAATATTAATTTTATTATTTGTAAAATTCTGCTCTGGAGATCATTACTTCCATAAGATTTGATATTAAGGTTTCGTCAATTATCAAAGTTTAAATCACCAAAAGGTCTTCACTGGGTTCAAGTTATTGTTGGTATTATCACCATATAAAATCCATCTCTCATTGTAATTGTACTTCCATGAATGCAATTATCTTTTAACATTTTATTTATTACTCTTTTATTGTTCATTATTATTATACATTAAAATTTTAAAATTTTA